>JBCEGF010001341.1:0-1500000 GCA_038501285.1 Penstemon eatonii
CCCCCTCGGTCGAACGAGACTTGCCATCCACGCACGAAATGTTCCGGATGTGCTTTAATACGTCAAAACCTACAAAACACCGACAAACAAAAGTAAAACACGAACAAAACACGGAAAATGAACAAAGGTCGAACAAAGGGACCCAAAGCACAAACGACACGAAAACACGCAAAGACACAAAGAAACTCGGATCAAAACAAGACGTTTTGAGCTTAACGGGATAGGTAATAACGACGTTTTCACGGCGTTATCAACACCCCCAAACTTAAACACTTGCTCGTCCTCGAGCAAAGAAAACAAAACAAAAACTAAACAAGCATGCTTGAGATCAAAACACCAAAACTTAACACTTTCGAATTATTCTTACAACAAACTCCACGTGTGTGTGTGATGGCTTTTGGCTAGATTCTATCTTAGGTGAATAATTCCCGATAGGTCAAAATCATCGGTTCTATTTGCAAGGACTTCTAATGTTTAACAAAGAATCCCTCCTAGCCGTAGATTGCAAATTTAACGTTCAAATCACTTCACGACACTAAGTTATAGGAAATTTAAGAGTGTTGTCCCTTTTCTTGAATTATTGACGATTTTAGTTCCTAGCTCTTTTCTCACTATACTTTTGCTTTTCTTCTTTTGATTTACAATAAGAACATAGCACTTTGTGCTTCTTCACATTTAACTTTTTTTTTTTTGGGCTACTAGCACCATTCCAACGAAATAGAGTAATTCCAAAAGTTTATTCATGAATTTCATCGTTTGAAGGCTTTGCCTTTCTTTTCTCTCATAGAAGTGCATACATTTTAGCAACTTCTCTACTCGTTTCTTTTAAGAGCTAGGTGTTCAAAGGTATTTTTTTTCTTAAAAAGGGGTTACTCCCCCAAACTTAGGCCATTTATGCTCTCCTCACATTTAATTCCCAAGCTAAAGATTGGAGGGATTCTAGGTTACGCAAAAGAAGTCCTAGATCCTATTATCGTTAAAGTTCATTATCCACTTTAAATAGAATCTTAGCTATAGCCAATGTACTCGAACTTTGTAGAGCATGTTGAAAGAATAAGAGGAATTTGAAAAATTTTGACGGTTCGACTTAGCATGCCACAAGCGCGACCTTACTCCCCCAAACTTAAAATGCACAATGTCCCCATTGTGTGAATTAAGAATGACGGAATTAGGTACGAAACGAAAAAAAAAAAACAAGAACAAAACGGAAACACAAGCAAAACAAAACAACACAAAAAGATTAATGAGCGAACACAGCTCTAATAGTTTAAATCGATAAACAACGCAAAATTAAAGAGTTTACAAGCCAACGGGAATGAAAGAGTTTACACTTTCGAGAGTTCTAAACAAACCAACATAAGACTGAAATATATTTAAAACATTGTAAGTTTAAAATAAACCAACGGGAATGAGTAAATTTAAATCCAACGTCCCTTATGTATGCATCCCGTGGTTGCTTCCAATCTTCAGCGGTTTCGTTCATTGCGGGCTTGCTCTTCCTCTTCATCAAATTGAAGTTCATCATTTTGACCTCTCGGGTCCCGTGGAGGTAGGTTGATACGGCCAGGAAGGGCAGGCAGCTGAATGGCATTGTAACATTCATCCCCGAGCACTGTTCGGAACATAACGTCATGCCTATCGGTCGTGGCATAAACGTACTGAGCTAGCTGTCTTTGCATTTCGCAAATGGTTTGGACCTTGTCGTCCATAGCTCGGACCCCGTCGTCCATTGCTTGGACAAGATGAGTCAATCTACCGATATCATCTCGACCCCCCATCTGTGCCTGAGTGCTCGGCTGCTCCTCGATCTGCTCCTCCTCCTGATCACCTTGACCCTGTTGATCTTCTTCATCGGGTTGACCCTGCTCATTTGCTTCACTATACTTGTATACTTTATCATTGTACACACTTTCGTAGTCCAACTTCAAAGTCTTGCAAATGGTAGCCGTACTGAACACGCCAGTCAACCTCCTCTTCTCAATGATGACCCCGAAGTCAACCCCCGCATTTCTACACTGTCCGTCAATGAGGTGCGGAAGCACAAAACTCCTTAAGTTAGGATTCTTCTTTGTAATAACTTCCTCAATCACCTCACGTATTATCCGACCAACATTTATTGAAAGCCCTCGGGTGAGTTCATACAGTAGGGGAATGCGATCTTCACCGTAGTTGCTGTTATGTTTGCTCGGACGGAAATGTGCAAGCAAGATCAAAGACCAGGCTTTTGCCTCCTGAGTAAACATTTTATGCGCCACCCTCGGAATGCCCCGAACGACCGTTCTGGGCAATGTGATGAACTCTTTCAATTGATCCATGCTTATCCTATCTCTCCTCATGTCTCTGTACAGTTCCTCAAGCTCATCTCTTTGGTTCGCAGGCCACTCGATCCTGTAATATGCATTTATTGTGTCCGGATCGAATTTAATCTCTCTCTCCCTCACAATTGTAGCATCATCGTCCCTTTTTATACCAGCGTTGGCGTAAAATTCTCGAACAATTTCGCCAGCATAAGTGTCACGAGGCGGCCTCTTCAAGAACTCATTCCAACCTCTAGTGTCGATTTGATTTTGTAAATAAGGAAATGCCTCTGGCTCGTAGTTGACGAATCTTTCGGGAACGAACGATTGGCTTATTTCCTTATCGTATGCCGTTGAAGCATCCTTATGCACAAACCGGAAGGTATCATAATCTTCTTCGACAACTTTTTTCTTTCCTTTTGGTTCCTTCGTTCGTTTGGGAGGTACACTCGAACTTGTGGCCTTCGATCTCCTCGACATTTTGCTTTGAACGTACGATTCCCTTTAATCAAAATGGCACAAAATTCCCCTAAACTTATGATTCAACCACCCAATATCGACAAACCAATACCCCGACAACTTATAATCGAAAACCAGCAAAATGGCAAAATTACTCTCACAAGCAATTCATCGAACACCTTCCGTGCACACCCAAAGTTACTACTTTTCTTCAAAATTTACAAGAGCTTCAACCCAAAAATTTTCAATACCAAGCAATGTAACACCAATACGCACAATATCAATCAAGCAATACCATGAGTTTTAGCCACACTTACCTTCGGATTGGAATCGAAGAACTTGCAATTTGGGGGATAATTCGGATTTGTTGAAGAGTATGTGGAGGAATTGAGATTCTTAGGGATTGAGTGAGTGTTTGAGTGAGTGATTGTATTAGCAATTGGTTGATCGAGTGAGTTTGAGAGGTAGCCGATTGAGAGAGGGGAGTTATTGAGGGTGTTTTGTTCGTGAGAAGTGAGGGAGTGAGGGAGTTTAAATTGAGTGAGTGTTTTTTTTTTTTTTTTTTTTTTAAAATTTCGTCTCGCGGCCGCGAGGGTCGGGCAGAAACTTTCTGCCAAATCCTCGCGGCCGCGAGCTGGAGGCTCACGGCCGCGAGGGTCGGGCAGAAACTTTCTGCCAAATCATCGCGGCAGCGAGCTGGAAGCTCGCGGCCGCGAGGGTTGGCAGAAAAATTTCCCCTTCCTCACGGTCGAATAATAAAACAAAATCTCACCTTACGCCGTCCAAGGTTCATTCGCTCGATCTCACTCGAATTATGCTTGTTAATCCTCGATCTTTCGTGCGCGCTCATTTACCTACAACACAAAACGCAAAACGAAAACAAAAACGAACAACAAAAACACAAAAACACAAAACACAAAAGCAATAGGCTCGGGTTGCCTCCCGAGAAGCGCTTGTTTATAGTCGTGAGCTCGACTTGGATACGGCATGATAACTTCACGATAGGACCACAGAAGTCCTATTTCTTTCAAATTCTCCGCCCCAATAGTGTTTGAGGCGCTGGCAATTCACTTTAAATTTATTTCCGGTTGAGGGATCGGAAATCTCCACTGCTCCATAGGGGAATGCTTCAACAACTTGAAACGGTCCCGACCAACGTGACTTTAGTTTTCCGGGAAATAATCGAAGCGTTGAGTTGAAAAGTAGCACCTGTTGCCCCGGTTCAAATTTCCTTTCCAATATACGTCGATCATGCCATTTTTTCATCCTTTCCTTATAGAGCTTGGCATTCTCATAAGCTTCCAACCGAAATTCGTCTAGCTCATTCAATTGAAACAACCGCTTCTCTCCGGCTAAACTTGCATCCATATTTAGCTTCTTGACGGCCCAATAAGCCTTGTGCTCTAATTCTAACGGTAGATGGCAAGTCTTGTACGCGGTACGATAAGCCCATAGAGCATCGTCTAGTCTCAGCGACCAATCTTTCCGGTTAGGAGATACCGTCTTTTCCAAGATACTCTTTATTTCACGGTTGGATATCTCGGCTTGCCCATTAGCTTGCGGGTGATACGCAGTCGTCACCTTGTGCTTCACTCCATATTTTGCCAAAAGAGCATCAAGCCAACGGTTACAAAAGTGAGAACCACCGTCACTTATCAGCGCTCTTGGCGTGCCAAAGCGACTGAATATATTCTTCTTTATGAAGCTCATGACTGCTTTTGAATCATCCTTTGGAAACGCACTTGCCTCAACCCACTTGGAAACATAATCAACGGCCACCAAAATATATTGGTTCCCGTTAGAAGGTACAAAAGGTCCCATGAAGTCAATTCCCCATACATCAAACAACTCCACTTCAAGAATGGTCGTTAGTGGCGTCTCATTTCTTTGGGAAATGTTTCCTACCCTTTGGCACCGATCACATTGGGACACGAACATGTGTGCATCTTTGAATAAAGTAGGCTAATAGAATCCCGATTGCAACACCTTTGCAGCCGTACGATCTCCCTTGAAATGACCTCCATAGGGTGCGGCATGGCAATCTTTTAGAATTGCTTGTGTGTCCTCCTCGGGAATGCATCTCCTTATAACCCTGTCTGCACAAATCTTAAAAAGAAACGGCTCATCCCATACAAAACTCTTTACATAATGTAAAAACCTTTTCTTTTGTTGATAAGTAAAATCAGGGGGTAGTAAGCCACATACCAGATAATTCACGTAGTCGGCATACCATGGAGTTGGAGATAGTGCGAGGGCAAAGAGTTGTTCATCCGGAAAAGATTCGTTAATAATCTTGGGATCCTCCGTAGCTTTAGCATTCTCGAGCCTAGATAAGTGATCTGCTACTTGATTTTCGGACCCTTTTCTATCCTTGATCTCCAAATCAAATTCTTGAAGCAATAAGATCCAACGGATTAATCGGGGTTTCGCATCTTTCTTTGTCATCAAGTATCGAATAGCCGAATGATCCGTGTAAACTATTACCTTCGTACCAACCAAATAGGCTCGGAATTTATCAAAAGCAAACACCACCGCCAAAAGTTCCTTTTCAGTAACTGTGTAGTTCAATTGGGCGTCGTTCAAAGTCTTGCTAGCATAATATATGGAATGGAAAACTTTGCTTTCTCTTTGTCCCAAAACAGCTCCGACTGCTATATCACTCGCGTCGCACATTACTTTGAAAGGTAGATTCCAGTCCGGTGCTACAACAATTGGTGCCGAGATTAGCATTTGCTTCAAAGTCGCGAATGCTTCCATACATTGGTCCGTGAAAACAAAAGGAACATCTTTCTCCAATAAATTGCATAAAGGCTTAGAAATTTGTGAGAAGTCTCTTATAAACCTTCTATAGAAGCCCGCGTGCCCAAGAAAACTCCGAATTCCTTTCACGGATATAGGTGGAGGTAGTTTCTCGATTGTTTCGATTTTTGCTCTATCCACCTCAATTCCCTTGCTCGAGATCTTGTGACCCAAGACGATGCCTTCTTTTACCATAAAATGGCACTTCTCCCAATTCAATACCAAGTTCGTTTCTTCGCACCTTTTAAGCACTTGGCTTAGATTACCTAAGCATTCATCAAATGAATCCCCAAAGATAGAAAAGTCATCCATGAAGACTTCTACGAATTTCTCGATCATATCGGTGAAGATAGCCATCATGCACCTTTGAAAAGTAGCGGGAGCATTGCATAAGCCGAAAGGCATTCTTCTAAAAGCAAATGTTCCATACGGACATGTGAACGTAGTTTTCTCTTGATCCGCGGGAGCGATGAAGATTTGGTTAAAACCCGAATATCCATCCAAAAAGCAATAGAAAGCTCTTCCCGCTAGTCTATCCAACATTTGATCATTGAAAGGCAACGGAAAATGATCTTTCTTCGTATTTTGGTTCAGTTTTCGGTAATCCATGCATACTCTCCAACCAGTAACCGTTCTAGAAGGTATTAACTCGTTCTTTTCATTGGTTATCACCGTCATGCCACTCTTCTTTGGGACACATTGAACCGGACTCACCCATTTACTATCGGAAATAGGAAAAACGATTCCGGAATCCAACCACTTGATAATTTCCTTTTTGACCACCTCTTTCATAATTGGGTTCAATCTTCTTTGGTGCTCAACGGACTCCTTGAAATTGTCTTCCAAGTTGATCTTATGCATGCAAAAGGTGGGACTAATGCCTTTGATGTCGGCAATAGTCCACCCGATGGCTTTCTTATGGCACTTGAGAACTCTCAACAGTTTCTCCCTTTGAGTCTCCGTTAAATCCGCCGCTATAATAACCGGCAAGGTAGAAGAATCTCCCAAGTAGGCATAGTTCAAATGAGATGGAAGTGGTTTCAACTCCAAGATTGGAGGCTCCTCGATAGAAGATTTCAATGGCTTGGGGTTTGATAACGGCAAGTCAAGAGATTCAAATCTTCTTCTATAATTCTCCCCAACCGAATTAGCTTCCAATTGTGAGATTACTTGAGCCATTTCCTCGATTTCTTCATCATGTTTATTCAAGATAGCTCCCTCAATTAGATCTTCATAGTGATTCTCCTCGAATGTATTAGCTACCAACGAATCAATCATACAAACGGAAGAACATTCTTCCTCGTCATCCGGGTATCTCATAGCATTAAAGACATCGAATTTCACTTCTTCATCATGTACTCTCATGGTAATTTCTCCTTTTTGTACATCAATCAAAGCTCTACCTGTAGCTAAAAATGGTCTCCCAAGTATGATAGGCACATTGACATCCGCCTCATAATCAAGAACAATAAAATCAACGGGGAAAATGAATTTATCAACTCTTACCAATACATCGTCGATTTTTCCTTCCGGATAAGTGATGGAACGGTCTGCAAGTTGCAAAGAAACCGTAGTAGGTCGTGCTTCTCCTATTCCAAGCTTTTGAAAGATAGATTTAGGCATAAGATTAATGCTAGCTCCCAAATCACAAAGAGCTCTTCCAAAATACTTATCACCAATGGTACACGGGATAGTGAAACTCCCCGGATCCTTGAGCTTTGGAGGTAATTTGTTTTGTAAAATAGCACTACATTCCTCGGTTAGTGCAACCATTTCAAATTCCCCTAATCTTCTTTTCTTTGATAGCACGTCTTTCATAAACTTGACGTACTTAGGCATTTGCTCGAAAGCTTCCACTAGAGGGATGTTTATATGCAATTGCTTCAAGATATTTAAGAATTTTTCAAATTGCTTTTCATCCTTTTTCTTTTGGAATCTTTGAGGGAACGGAGGAGTTGGTATACTTGCCGGAATTGGCGTTGAAATGATTGGTTCTTTAGATACCTCCTTTTCCGACTCTACTTCCTCAACAAAAGTCTCCTTGTTTCCACCTTGAGTATCCTCGGCTTCTATTGGATTTTCGTTAGGCATAGCCGGACCTTCATACCTCTTTCCATTCCTCAAAGAAATAGCTTTGCAATGTTCATTCGAGCCTTGATTAGGTGACTCGGTTGTACTTGGCAAAGCTCCTTGAGGTCTCACACTTAAGGCTTGTGAGACTTGCCCCATTTGAGTTTGAAGATTTCTCAAAGCTACCGAATGCTCTTGTTGATTTTTGAAGACATCTTGCAACTTAGAGTCATTGGCTACCATATATTTGGTGGTATGTTTCATGAAATCACCAAATTCATCTTCCCATGAAGGCTTCGACTCTACGGGTTGCTTTTGTCGATCTTGAAATCTGGGGGGAGCGGAGGATTGATGACCTCCTTGATATGGTGGTTGTTGGGCATTGTTTGGATTACTCCAAGAGAAATTTGGGTGCTTTTGCCAATGCGGAATGTAGTTGTTGTTTTGATAAGGGGGTGTCCTTGATTGTTGCGATAATTGTTCCCAAGGTAATTCACCGCCTCGGGATTTCCAGGACACATATCATAAGTATGAGCCCCCCACATGTCACACAACTTGGCGGCATAGATTGCACTTGTTGTGCTACTTCCGGCTTTTGGCCAAGCTTGTCCACTTTGTTGCTCAAGATCGCCATTTGGGCACTTAGTGCCGTGATAGCATCCAATTCGAGTCTTCCGGGAATAGATTTAACGGAAGTTCCTCTTTCGGACGTCCAAGAGTGATTGTTGTAAGCCATGGTGTCAAGAATCTCCCACAATTCATCGTAGGATTTGGAAAGCATAGCACCACCCGCAGAGGCATCAACGAGAGCTCTAGTAGGTCCGTGCAAACCATTGTAAAACGTTTGCATTAGAATATATTCGGCTATGCCATGGTGTTGACACTTCTTTAACATCTCCTTGAATCTCTCCCAAGCTTCATACAAAGACTCTTGATCTAATTGCCGAAATCCAAGAATATCGTTCCTCAATTTTGTAGTCTTCGGGGGAGGGAAAAACTTCCTCAAGAACTTTCCCGTTAGATCTTCCCACGAAGTAATAGATTGGGATTGAAGAGAATCCAACCAAACTTTTGCGAGGTCTCTCAACGAGTATGGAAATAGCATCAACCTCAACGCATCCTTTGTTACACCCGCTATGATGAATGAATCACTAATCATCATAAACTTCTTCAAGTGAGCATGAGGATCTTCGCTAGAATGGCCTCCAAATTGACCCGCGGCATTTAGCATGTTGAACATAACCGGCTTAAGCTCAAAGTTAGGTGTCGTAATTGTAGGTCTTACAATGCAAGAACCGAGCTCATCCAACTTAGGTGTACCATACTCATTAATAGGCCGATTCCTATTATTCGGTTCTTCGGGAACAACTTGTATAGGATTAACCATAGCCGGATTAACTCCTTGATCGTCCATGGGTAAAGATTTACCCTTCTTTTTCCTTGCTTTTCTTCGCTTTCGAAAAGTCCTCTCAATCTCCGGATCAACAAGAGCTAAGGGTGATGACGAAGCTCTTGGCATACACTAAGAGAAAGGTACCTATGAATACAAAGATCACAAGGTAAATAATAAATTCAAGCTAAGATACACAAGAATATAAATTGGCAATAATCGTTACTACTCCCCGGCAACGGCGCCAAAAACTTGTTACGCTCCAAATACGAGTGCGTTTAAACGCAAGTATACGGTCGCTTTCAAGTAATAAAGTGGTAAAGGGTGTCGAACCCACGAGGAATATAACGAATAATTATCAAAATCTATTCTAATATCTTACGCGAACTTATGTGATTAAAAGTAGTAGGTTTGTAGTTTGTTTGAACACATAAAAGCGAAATGAATAAAAACACAATATTTTGATTCGATTAGATAAAGGATCCTAGATTCCCATGTCACTAAGAGTGATACAATCTCGAATGATTCACAAGTTGACGACTATACTTATGTTCGTTGTTCAAGGTTTCATAGTTTATTCATACGTATCTTTCGATATCGTACGAACCTACCAAAGTAAACTAATCCAATTTATGTCTAAAAGGATTAAGCTTAAATGATGCTTTAGTTCCCAAACCTTAATAGAACATGAAATGACCTAGGTATATTCCTATCCTAAAATCAAATCACAACCTAGTTTTATAATCTAATCTTTAATCAACTATGTCTAGCAATTAAAGATCAATCCATTTCATCCTATGGTTGGCCTAACCACAAGTTGACAAAGGCTCAAACTAGATTAACAAACACTTGCAAGCATAGCTACCATCATAAACTCATCATTCAATCATAGATCCATCAAAGCTTCATGAAAACCTAGGAGTTAAATGCTTAGCTATTCATATTTATAAATAAAACATTCATTACATTCAATGAAATCATAAGTACAAGATAAATATAAAGGTTAGAGATAAGCTTATGTAATGGAAGTCACTACAACTCTTCTCTCAAGCTTCTTTAGTCTTCCAACCAAAGCTCCAAGCAAGAACTCTTCTTCTTTTCAATGGAGGCAAGAGATATTTTCATTTCTTCAAAAGTGTAAGTAAGTTGCAAGAGTTGTCAATGAATTCCACCTTCTACCCTTATAACCTAGCAAACTATCACCCACTCATGCCTAAATTGCCCCAAAAACTATAGCAACTTAGGCCAAAATATCCCTAAAGGAAGGTTCTAATTACAAGTGGGGAAGAAGACAATATACAAAAAGGCCCTTCAAATTGCGCAGAAAAACAGAACAGGTCTCGCGGCTGCGAGACCTGGGCTCGCGGCCGCGAGCCTGCAGTTGGTGGTCACCTCGCAGCGGCGAGCTGGAGGCTCGCGGCCGCGAGGTCGAGGCAGAAACTTTCTGCCAGCCTCTCACGGCCGCGAGGTTGAACCTCGCGGCCGCGAGACCTGGGCAGAATGTTTCTGCCTCAGCTCGCGGCGGCGAGCAACTACCTCGCTGCGGCGAGGTTAGGCAGGCGCCTAATTCTTCGATTCTTACACTCTCGTTTGCGTTAGGCCCCCCCTCGGTCGAAGGAGACTTGCCATCCACGCACGAAATGTTCCGGATGTGCTTAAATACGTCAAAACCTACAAAACACCGACAAACAAAAGTAAAACACGAACAAAACACGGAAAATGAACAAAGGTCGAACAAAGGGACCCAAAGCACAAACGACACGAAAACACGCAAAGACACAAAGAAACTCGGATCAAAACAAGACGTTTTGAGCTTAAAGGGATAGGTAATAACGACGTTTTCACGGCGTTATCAGTCGATCCACCTGAGGGAACTATCCCTGTAGGATGCAAATGGATCTTCAAGCGTAAGCTTGGAATGAATGGAGAGGTATTAACTCGTAAAGCTCGCTTAGTGGCGAAAGGGTATTCTCAGAGGCCTGAAATAGACTATGAGGAACCCTTCTCTCCCGTGGCGATGTTGAAATCCATTCGGATACTACTTGCCATAGCCGCGTGGCATGACTACGAAATATGGCAAATGGACGTAAAGACCGCCTTTCTCAATGGAGACATTGACAAGGAGATCTTTATGCAACAACCTGAAGGTTTTGCGTCCAAAGGAAGTGAGCACAAACTATGTAAACTTCAAAGGTCAATCTATGGCCTCAAACAGGCGTCCCGAACCTGGAACATACGATTTGATGAGACAGTCAAAGCATTTGGCTTCATCAAAAACGTATATGAACCTTGTGTGTACAAGAAGAATAGTGGGAGCTCGATACAATTCATTGTTTTGTATGTCGATGACATTTTGTTAATCGGAGACGATATCAAGATGTTAGCGCAGACTAAAGCGTGGTTATCTGCTCAGTTTTCCATGAAAGATATGGGAGACGCATCTTACGTATTGGGAATACGTATCTATAGGGATAGATCGAAGAAGATGATAGGACTCTCCCAATCTCAGTACATCAACACTATTTTGAAGAGATTCAAAATGGAAGAATCCAAGAGAGGATTGCTTCCAATGAGACATGGTATCTCTCTTTCTAAGTCTATGTGCCCTACAACTGACGAAGAAAAGACGAGAATGTCTCTCATACCTTATGCCTCTGCTATAGGGAGCATAATGTATGCGATGTTGTGTACTCGACCAGACATAGCACACGCTCTAAGTGTAACGAGCCGCTATCAGTCAAATCCAGGCAAAGAGCACTGGACTGCCGTAAAAGCAATCCTAAAGTACCTGCGAAGGACTAAGGATATGTTTTTGGTCTACGGTGGTAGTGGAGAACTGAAACTTGAAGGATTCACTGATTCGAGTTTCCAGTCTGACGTGGATGACTTCAAATCCAACTCTGGATACATATTCCGCATCAATGGAGGAGCGGTCAGTTGGAAAAGCTGTAAACAGTCTACCACTGCCGACTCAACCACATAAGCAGAATATATCACAGCATCAGATGCAGCAAAAGAAAGTGTATGGATGAAAAACTTCATCCAAGAATTGGATGTTGTTCCTAGCATTGCTGAACCTGTAGTCGTCTTCTGTGACAACAACGGGGCGATAGCTCAAGCAAAGAAGCCGAGATCACACCATCAATCCAAACACGTACAGAGGAAATACCATGTGATCAGGGAGATCATTGGTAGAGGAGACATGCACATGGAGTATGTCAAATCGGAAGACAACGTAGCTGACCCACTAACTAAGCCACTTTCACAAAAGGCGTTCGATAGTTATCTAGAGAAGATGGGTCTTAGAACCATAGGTGAATGGCTTTAGGGCAAGTGGGAGATTGATAGAATAGTGCCCAGCAAGCCAGTTCAATTAGCTTGTAATAGGTATATTCTGTAAGAAACAATCTTTTGATTTTATAATAATACGCGCGTTTATTTATATGAGTATAAGGATAAACAATGGCCAACTTCATCTCTCGCGAATACATTTAAACCCTTAGATTACATTAGACTATGGGACGATTCACTTCAGTACTGAGTGCAATCATGAAACAGTCTCAAAGGTCGTAATCTTAAAACTGTTCTAAGTCATAGATTCCGAACGAGACAGGGTATCGTAGGAATCGCCAAGACTTGTACAAGTATGTATGATTCACATGGAGTGAATTTGTAGCGTTTCATGAGCAAGGCATTTGAGGCCAGTGCATATGAGTAGGTGGTTCAATGGAGGATTGAACGCATAGAACGACCCGAACAGAGAAACCCATTGTGGAAGCGCATGTCGCATATCGGTGATGGGATATTTCTCAAGGATTATAATAGTGTACGATTTAGTCCTTTGACTTGAGGTACTAGGGCGAATTCGGTGCATGAAAGTGCGTACTTAGATCTAGGTATAGGCCACGTAGCTTGGTCATAACATGCCTAGGTTGGGTATGTATGGACATGTACGCGAATGGTTAGTACCGATATGGAATCTATTGACTCACTGTAATGGGTGAGAGAATTTCCTATACGATTCTTAGATAATATATCCAAGGAATCTGCGGCCGCAGTCGGTGACGGATTTGGAAAGGGGTTTTCCAAATTTAGGAGTCACACTGGAATATTATCCTGAATTAGAAAGTATAGTTATCGAGACAAATTTATAGGTGCCGATCTATTCACACACCCTAAATCTTGATCGGGAATATTAGTCGATAGAAGGACCGTATGTACATGGTAATTAAATGAGACGAGGTTCACAAGTATCAATTCACCTGAAGTTGGGCTTCATGGGCTTGTGGCTAGACATCGACCATGAAGTGTAGGTACTCCTGAGTTAATAGAGGATTGATTCTATGAGTGGTCAATTAAAGGTTGTTTAATTGACCGGAGCAATTTATTGTTCATAACTTAAATCACGAGGAATTCGTGGGCCTGCTGCCAATTGATGGTGAACCTAGAGGGTCACACACAATACAATTGTACGGTGACTGTTGAAAAAGGATACTAAAGGAATTAATTGATTTAAAGGTAATTAAATCAATTAAATGAATTAAAAGTATTTAATTCAAGTGGGAGATTAATTAATTGGCTGACTTAATTAATTAAATACTTAATTGAGTTGCTAATTAATTATATAAAAGGAAATATAGATTTAATTGGATTGGGCATTTAATTAAGTAATTAATTAAATGAATAGGCTTGCAAGACATGGGCCTTTAATTAAAAGCCCATAAGGAGTCTTGCAAAACCTAGGTCAAGAGGGAGTCTATAAATAGGGTTCCACTAGAGCTCAAAAAGAAAACACCCTAGAAAAACCCGAGCCTCTCTTCTCTAACCTAGCCGCCGCCCCCTCTCCTTTGCGCCGCCAACCTAGAGCCGCCGCCACCTGCTGCCGTGAGCTGCCCTAGCGCCGCCGCCGCCGCCTCTCCCTTGTTCCACCGTGTTAGATCTTGCATTGACAAGTAGATCTGCACAGTCCTGCTTCGACAAATCTCCTAGATCCAGTTCTGAGCCTAAGACTAGGAGGTGTTGCCAGAATCCAATTGGTGTGGACTAACATTGGAGGTGAGACGCTTGGATCACTTCTGTGAACCAGATCCAGATCCAGTTTCAGAATCAGAACTGAAGGTTGCCACCACCTTGCCTGTGGTGAGGTAAATCGCAAAAACCCCCTTTGTTTAATTACTCTGTGCGTTTTTGTTTCTTGCTTGCGTATAAATAATATGGAGAATCTTATATGGGACCTTAGGTGCTTCGAAAAATTTTAAATTCCGCACTTTCGTTGTATTGACAATCGAGGCAACCCAACCACTATCCCAACAGTTTATTCGAAGATACTTAGCTCCGAGCATGTAACTTTATTTACGACCTTCCGAAGACGAAGGGGCGAACGCACAGTTTGTAGGGTAACTGTATTCTTCGTCGTTCTCTCCCCAGTATGTCTTCCTAAATGCATTGTAGCAACAGGTCCCTAATCGAAGACCTGCGCGATAACTTGCGGACTACATAGGTCTGGCTTATTGGCCTTCCAGGTGGAAATTGTATTTGCCTGTCGATATTCTAAGCGAGGTCCGGATAGTTTTTCTTCCGCTCGAAGATTGTTCCGCTTAAAGATTGTTCGAAGTCCAAACTCAAATAGTTGAATTAATTGAATGATGATCTTGATCACCATGATCGGACGAATAAAATGCCAGTACGACGAATGAGACAGTTTCAAAGTTACGACGGCCATTTATAGCGAAAATTAAAAGGAATCCAACGGCAGGTAATCCGCGAAGTAAATGGATGAGATTTGTTGACCGTTGCAATTCCCGGCAAATGAGGAACCGTTTGGAAAAAATCAAACTTACCAAGATTTGGAACATATACACAACATCAAAGAACAAAGGGCATTAGGTCAAACAAAACAAGAACCTCGCAAAGAATATCCTTATCAAGACAAAAGGATTATCTGTTAAGTTCCAGGACTATTTACTATTTGCTATCTCGCTATGTTTCATCTATTCTCACGGTTCACTACAAAAAAAACTATTTCTAGTGACAAAAATCTCAGAGACAAATAATTTTTTATCACTATAAATCTACATATAGTGATGAGATTTTTCTTTGTCACCAGTTATTGAAAATAGTGATTGATAGTGACAACCCAATATTTTGTCACAAATTTTTGTCACTAAATATTTGGCGCCAATTTATAAAAACGGCGGGAAATCAAACTTGTCACTAATGCGAATAATTATAGTGATAATATATAATGTTGTCACTATAACCCTTTCTTCAACTTTAGTGTCAACCGAAGGCTGTCACTAAAAATCAAGGGGTAATAGTGAAGAGAAATTTTTTATCACTATAAACCAAAAGAAAATAGTGATGAGATAATATTGTCACTGAAACACAAAAGTAACAGTGAAGAGAAAATATTGTCACTTTTTTAAAAAGTTGAGAATAAAATAGAAAGTATATATATCTCAAAATAATCAACATGATTTTAAAGAAGATAGGATTTTTTTTTTTAAATAATTAAGTGGTTAATTAATCAATCCTTAAGTTGATGTTGGTGAACTGCATCGTCATGTAAAGGAGAATCAATTGTAGGAATGTTTTAACGTCCCATTAATAACACCACAATTTATACACATTTTAATTAATGTCAATATAGTAGTATAAAGTTTATGGACACTACTCCTATGCTTATATACGCGTCTCTTCATTTTTTTTTCTTTTTTTTTTTTTTTGTCGGCATTTATTAAAATGCACACACACAATTCATTTATGAGCAAAAGGTAAAAACATTCCTTATATTTTGTCAAATTTCTAAAAGATCTCTTGTAGTATTTTAATTTCTAAAAATCCCCTTAGTCAGTGCCAAATACACACCCATCCCAACTCAACCCACCCTGCGAAAAGGGGCTCAAGATCCTCTGTACCACTTTTGGTGTACCACTTAAGTGTATCACCACTAATTGATTGACACATGCATATGTGAGAATTATTATAATTGTCATATGTGCAAGTGTCAATTAATTAATGGTGATACACTTAAGTGGTACATCAAAAGTGGTACAGAGGATCTACACCCCGAAAAGGAAGTTTGATTCAAATGCAAAAATTGCAAGTATTTATTCACATCTTGTTTTTAATATGATAATTTTACTCTTGACAACGAAAGACAAAATACCCCCTTGTGTTATTTTAATTAACTGTGCAATAACCTTTTGGAAGAAAATTAGGGACTTTTTCAATATGATAAATATCCATGATTGAGGTAAATTGATTTTGATAAGTATTTTTTATCTGTAACTCTAAAAGTAAGTAAATGAATGATATTATGATATGATGATATAGTTTATCGTTTAGCTAAAAAAAAAAATCAGCTTTTAGAGATTTTGGGATATTTTATTTTTAAAGTAAGCAATTTTGATAAAATAACTTTTCACTGTTTGCAATTATAGAAGGTTGTCATTTATGTCCTTGAACTTTTTGGAGGTTGTAATATTAGAACATATAGTCACAATTTTGGTCATTTAAAATTTTGAATTTCGTGAGAAACATACTGAAATTGCTGTCAAATGTCCTAAAATTGCAACTAATAAAATGTCAAATACTCGAAATTCCAGTCAAATGTCATAAAATTGTAAACAATAAAAAGTAAATGGATCGAAATTGCTTATCTAAAAAAGAAACTATCCCAAAATCACTATCCTTTAAAAATTAATGGACTTCAAATGCATTATTGCCTAATTATATGGAAGACCACTTTCACGAGTAAACTTATGTTGGTAATTCTCTCCAAACTCTTCTCCAATGAATTTCAATTTCTTTTTTCAATTAGAGGTATGCCACTCATATTTCATAAGAAAATTAGGGCTTATTACCCACACGGGTTTTGTTTATTCAGAATCTCATTTTTCCCCCATCTTGGTTTTTTCATTGAATCAGCTCATTCTTATTTGTATCTTTAAATTTTCCCTTAATTTGGGTGATTCGTTTTCTTCGTACTAATTTTGTTCGCGCCAAGTTTTTTGGTGGGAGGAGTGGGTTTTCAACACGTTTGCTCTGCCCAAATATTTTCCACAAAATCAGAACGGTTTCTTCAACAATGACTACCTCATTGATTTTTAATTCGAGAATCCCATTACTAATCTTCCTCTCTCACAGTTTGCACTCCGCCTTTTTTAGTTATCAATTCTTTAATTCTCGACTCCATCTCAGGTAAGAAATCTCTTACGGTTTGACCTTTTCTTTTCATTGATTTCATAGTGAAATGGGCATGTATATTAGACAACGTAAAAGGTCCCCCCTCTTAGGCATAAACAGGTGTAGGTTTTAGTTTTATGCTTTTTCACAAAATCATTTTCTTTACGTGGAAAATGGCAATATATTTCAGCCCATAAGATTGAAATTTTATACCAGAAATACTCACAAGAGAAGAAGTGGAACTATCCCACCAGCTGTTTGATGAATTGTTTTGCTATGTCACACTATTTCTTTAGTGTTGTACAACTGTAGTCTTTAGAGCTGAAATTTAGCTCGTCTTTAGCTTCTTGTTTAATGAGGGGCTTATCTTTTTGATATCGTTTTCTCTTAATCTATATTGTAAGTATTTAAAAAATAATGACTCGTTTTGCTTTAATGGTTTTATTTTATCAAATTCTTAATATATTCAATGTTAAGAGATGGAGAATAGGTGTAATATCATAAATCTTGCTGAGAATTTAGTGGATCTCTTTCTCATTCTTCCAGAATGATATTAGTACTTCTTGTTGATAATATTATATATACAGAACTATACACATGCAATTCAAAGATTAGTATTTATTCATTGTAGTTAGAATGGAAGTGTTGAGACATGATGATTTGGTTTGTCTTTTTCTTAATTTCAGTAACATAATTTCTGACTATGGTCCTTGATCATGATAATTAAGCCTCTATGTATTGATTTGCTCCTAATTACCTCACTAGCCATTCAACTTTAATTACTTTATGTTGATTTTTAAGGTGAGTCTGATGCTCAAAATTTTTGCAGATTGTATAATTCTGAACATGGCTACTCGTGGTCGAACTAGAAGCCAACTAAATGAGCAAGCTCAATTGCAACAATTTATTCAAGAATCTCAGGAGCAGATCATAGAACAAGATGTATCTGGACAACCTGATGACATTGGTGGTTTTTAATTCTTTATTACTTTAATTCTGCTATTTTGTTCTTTAAATTATAATTATTTTATGTCGTTTATGTATATATTTTCTGTATGATATCACTTTGTAAAAACACCTACTTACTATGTCAAGTTAATGTCAGGAACATCTCGCAAGAAAGGAAGAAGAGGAACAACCAAAGGCATTTCTATCCAAAATCAAAGACGGAGAACTGGAAAACTAGAAGTTGTTATTCATCCACGCAGAAAGCGGGTCGTTGGTGATAATGCTCGTCATTTCAAGACTGAGGCTTGTGTTACGCTTAAGCAGTATGCACCCCTTAAATATCCCTACTTTAAGGATATTCCATTTGAAAATAAAAGGAAGATGTGGCTGGCTATGAAGGTATATACGTTTTAACTTATCCTTTAGTAAATTGGTTCTATTTTGAGGAATGTATCAAACATTTATATTGTTCATCAAAATTGCAGCAAAAGTTTGATCTTCAAGACAATTCTCAAACTAAAGCAGTTTTCTTCAAACAATTGAATCGGCAATATAGGAATCGTCGCCACAAGCTGCATGCATATTACAAAGACCACAAGTATGATGAGAATGTCTTGAATCAGCCTCCTGAAGGAGTAGAACTAAGTGATTGGGAGCTTCTTATCAATTACTTTGAAAGTGAGGAGTTTCGGGTATGTTAGTGAGTTATTTCAAATACTTTATGTAGCTGTAAATTTACTTATCTATTAAGCAGCCATAATTATAATTAAATGTTACTGCATTAAATTTAAGTTTTTCAGAAAATGGTAAAATATGAAAAGTGTAATAACCTTAACATTATGGAACAAAGTAGGTTTTCTTTATATAATTGTATTACCCTTTTTCATACATAATGTAAGTGACAGAAACTCTGAGAATCGGGCCAAACTGAAGATGCTTCATACTTGTGGGACAAAATCCATTGCACAATATTGTTATGAAGATGTAAGAGTTTTAAATATAATTTTTGTACTACTCCCTATATCTGTCTATAAAATAATAAATTCAATTACTTTTAAATTAAAGCGAGATACTGAAACGGGAGTGGAACCTACACGAACTGACACATTGAAGAAAACTCACTTTAGTACCAAGAAGAATGATTGGGTGGACAAAGAATCAAAAGATGCTTATGTAAGTCAGTAAAGTTTTTTTTCTTATTTTTTTTATGTCATAATTTCGCAATTCTACATTCTAAAAGGTTATTTTACAGGATAAAATAACAAGATTGCAAAATCCAGAGCTAGATGATAACCATGAGCCGATGAACGAGGATGAAGCTTTTATAGAAACTTTGGGACCAGAAAAATCAGGACGTCTTCGTGGTTGTGGAGATGGACTGAAGCCACCTTCTAAGAAAGAACAAAATATGAGCGAGGAGGTGGAAAAGGAAAATGAAGAATTACGGAAGAAAGTTGAAGAAGATAAAGAATGCATGAAGGAGATGTCCTCACGCATTGAAGCATTGGAGTCCCAAGCTAACAGCCAAGAGGCTCAAGTCCAAGCTCAAGTTCAAGCTTATCTCAAAAATCAATTTCCTGCTTTCTTTCAAAGTTTAGGCGATGCTGGCCAGACTCATCTACACGCGAATGTGAGTCACTAGTTCTTTATCTAAAGAGTCATTTATGTTTCCAAACTCAAAATCTGTTCATTCTTTATACTACTGTTTTGACTACTTTTTTACCTAGGGTATTAATTTATTTATTTTTGGAAAATTTCATGGTCTACTAACAGTGATCATAAGTAGTGGAGAAAGGAGGAAAGAGATTTGGGTAGAGTTTGCATTTGGTAGTAGTGATAGGAGGAATTAAGATAATCATCATCAAACTGTTAATAGTGATTCTTAGGAAGTTATCAAGAAATGCAATTTTTAGTTTTGGTTGTGTTTTGCTTTTTCTGCTTCGGTGGAAATGTTTGATTCTTCTCACACACACACACACAAAAAAGGGAATGTTTGAAGCTATTACTCATGAATATTATTGATGGAATCTAATACAATTTGTATTTAACTTTCTAGGAATAATATATGTATATCACTTTGAGTTTGTGAAGTTATAATCTTATGTTTGTATAGTGATGGTCTTATCATTGTCTTAAGGTGGATTTGTGTATTTTTTTATAGGGTGCTTTGTTATGTGTAATCTGTACTGATGATTTTTGGTATGAATATGCACCCTCCTATTAAATATGAATGAATGTTGGTGCATGCTAGCTAATATTTAATTTGCTGGTGGTCTGCTGTTGATTTAAGTTGAGTATTGTTACTGTTCTAATTCTATTAATTAAAAGGAGATACTACTTTGTAAAAGTAAATAATTGAAAGAGAAAGGTTTAGTAAGCCTACAGAGAAAGAATTATGAGGATTGAGCCGGTCTCAAATACTTGAATCATTTATGTATATGTTTCATGTTTTGTTGATCAGTTTTATTGGAGTATGTAATTAGCAAAACTAGTGATTTGCCCTTTAAGTTATTCAAACTTTTCAAGTAGAATAATTGTTTATCTCATTTTTATCCTTTATACTATTTAATTAACTTTTTATTTGTTTATTACATTGTAGGTCTGAAGATGCCTCGACAATTTCATTGCAAAAGCAAATGATCATTGCTAGACAATTTCCTTTGTTTTAGGTTTCAAGTCGTTTAATTTGTTTGCAGAAGCAATTGATCATTGTGTGTATCATTGCTAGACAATTTTCTTTTCTTTTTTCCTGGTTTTAATAGTTGCTTTAGTTTGTATATATTTGGTTGTACTGAATTTTAATGTTATGGAAGCCTATTGTAGTTTTGTTTATATATTTGTGAGAATCCAAACGAAATTAATTAAAAAAAAAAGTAGTGACATTTGGGAGAATCCAAATGAAATTAAATAGATGATGAAAATGTCAAAAGAAAAATAAATTACTTGTAGCCATAATAATGTTGTCACTTTAGCTCTTATTTATTGACTAATTAAAAAATTATGATAATATTTAAAATTATATTTATTAGAAAATTAATAAAATAGCCACAGTGTTACCTGTCACAATATCTTTTATATTTCATAATTTTAACAAAAAGTAAATTTGTTTAGCCACGATTTTTGTTGTCACAATATAAGTTATTCAAATAAAAAATAATTGTGATAAATATTAAATAAATCATTTCTAGTGACGAAAGTACTATCTGTAGTGACGACTTAATTTTGAAATAGTGATATTCGGCACGAGGCTATATCCTTGTTTTTTTGTGACATGCAATTACTTGTGGCTGAAAAAATTGGTTATAGCGATGCTATTTTTTCATTGTGGCTAAAACTTTTAGCCACGGTATTTGTAGTGACAACAGGTGACAATGTGAATGGTTGTCACTGATTAATTTTAGTGACAACCTTTGCACATTCAGTGACAACAAAATTTGCCACTATAAGCCATGAATTTTGTAGTGGTTACAGAAGACTATTATTTCATCAAAGTTTATTTCGAACAAAGTTATCTATTCAGTGAAAGTTTGTTTCACCAATATTCCTATTTATTCATCATATTCTGATATTTCTCGATCTCTATTCATCTATTATCTATCTCTATTTGTCTCCATCTACTATTAAATAAGTGAAAGCCGTTGCTACGACCCTCGGGCTAAAAATGCTCTGAAATGACTAAGGGTGAAAGCCGTTGCTACGCCCCTTAGATCGAAATTATTAAATGGGTGAAAGTCGTTGCTAGACCCTCGGGCTAAAAATGCTCTGAAATGACTAAGGGTGAAAGCCGTTGCTACGCCCCTTAGATCGAAATTATTAAATGGGTGAAAGCCGTTGCTACGACCCTCGGGCTAAAAATGCTCTGAAATGACTAAGGGTGAAAGCCGTTGCTACGCCCCTTAGATCGAAATTATTAAATGTGTGAAAGCCGTTGCTACGACCCTCGGGCTAAAAATGCTCTGAAATGACTAAGGGTGAAAGCCGTTGCTACGCCCCTTAGATCGAAATTATTAAATGGGTGAAAGCTGTTGCTACGACCCTCGGGCTAAAAATGCTCTGAGATGACTAAGGGTGAATGCCGTTGCTATGCCCCTTAGATCGAAATTATTAAATGGGTGAAAGTCGTTGCTATGACCCTCGGGCTAAAAATGATCTGAAATGACTAAGGGTGAAAGCCGTTGCTATGCCCCTTAGATCGATATTATAAATTGGGTGAAAGCCGTTGCTAAGACCCTCGAAAACGACTAAGGGTGAAAGCCGTTGCTATGCCCCTTAAGTCTAAAGTATTCAAGATCGATCTAAATTCTATCATATTATCTCTCCACGATTACTTATTCGACTGAGGATGAAAGCCTTTGCTATGCCCTTTAGGTCTAAAATATATTCAAGATCGATCCAAGTTCTATCATATTGTTTCTCCACGATCATTTATTCGACTAAGCATGAAAGATCCATAATCCGAGAAAAATATTAACTATGGAAGATATCTCACGGAAGGTTCAAATTTTACAGAAATGAAATTTCAAATCTATTCTGGCTCTCAAATTATCTCACAAAATTTGCGAGTTACAGAGGTCGAAATTAAAAATATCGACAACAATATAAAAGAAAATTTTTTTCATTCATAATATTGTCAGTACATTTACGACTAAGAATTACATTTATCATATCCTACTACAAATGCTACAAAGGAGTTGAAGCTCTTCGAATTAAAAGAAACAGAGGAGAACTAGATCGGAGCATCTTCCCGGACTCTTAACCGATCTTAGGCCTTCATCAGTAAATAATGTCTGCTATGCCAATACTTTAAAGATCCGCTGATGAAGGACCGGCACACGAGAGGAGTCTTGGTCAATCTCCGCGCACACTAACCCGAATCGGAATACTGTGAACCAGCTTCGAAAGCATCTTGAAGAAGGTTGAGATCAAAACCTCAAAAATCCTTCCACGAGTTGACCCACTATCCGACTGGGTGGAGCGACAGGATACAAGGGTTCGAACCGGCCTCAAATGGATGGAATCAGAGAGAGCTGGTCGCCTGCCGGTACCCCAGTCAAAATTCTTTTCGCCTGTCGATACCCTAGTCGAAATAATTCGCCATTGGAGGCAGCCAAAGTAATAAAGGAAGATAGTTCGAACCCGAACCTCGAACCGTATTATCGGAGATAAGAAGCGAAACATAATGGTCAAAGGAAGCAATAGTTCAATCATATAATCGATCAAAACAATTACAGAAATGTAAAAATATGAAGGTAACTACGGAACTATATATAGTAAAGGAAAGGGCGATCAACGACTCAGATTTTATTAAAACTAACGGCTGAGATACAAGCAATAAGTACGCCGACCGTTTCGCTTACCGAGAATTAAGGAACCGTTTGGGTAAATGAAGAAAATGTCAAAATTAGTCCTGCTCGGATTTATCATAATCTCAAGTGTTTGGATGAGAAACTTCATCCAAGAGCTGGATGTGGTACCTAGCATTGCAAATCCCATAGTAGTCTACTGTGACAACAATGGGGCAATTGCTCAAGCGAAGGAGCCGAGATCACACCACAAATCCAAACACGTATTGAGGAAATACCATGTGACCAGGGAGATCATAGGTAGAGGAGACATTCAAATGGAGCATGTCGACTCAAAGGATAACGTAGCTGATCCACTAACTAAGCCATTATCGCAAAAGGTGTTCGAAGAGCATCTGACAAGGATGGGTCTTAGAAACGTTTGTGATTGGCTTTAGGGCAAGTGGGAGATTGATAGGATAGTGCCCTGCAAGCCAACAAAAGAGCTTGTAATAGGAACATTATTTTATCTTGACAGAATCTTTGATTTATCAATTAATACGAACTGTTTATTTTATTGAGAATTCATAATATAAACAAATGGCCATCTTCATCTTTCGCGAACACATTTAAGCGATTGGTTGAAACCCTGAGATCACTCATGACTACGGGACTATTCACTTCAGTATTGGGTGCGATTAATCATGAAACAGTCTCAAAGGTCGTGATCTCAAAAATGTTCCAAGTCATAGATTCATATCGAGACGGGGTATCAAATGAATCGTCAAGACTTGTACGATTATGCATGATTCACTTAAAGTGAATTTGTTGTTGTTTCATGAACAAGACATTGTTAATGTCAGTGCATATGACTAGGTGGTTCGATAGGGGATCGGACGCATCGAACGACCCGAACAGAGAGACCCATTGTGGAAGTGCGTAAAAAGCATATCGGTGGTGGGATGTCTCTCAAGACTTATAACAGTGTACGATTTAGTCCTTAGACTTGAGATGCTAGGGCGAATTCGGTATACGGGTGTGCGTACTTTGATTTAGGAGCCGGGCACATAGCTTGTCCATTGTGCGCCTACGTTGGGTACGTATAGTCGTATGCGCGGATGGTTAGCATCAATATAGGATCTACCGACTCATCGTAATGGATGAGGGAATTTCCTGTACATTCTTAGATGATGCATTCCGAGAAATCCATGGCCATGGTCAGTGACGGATTTGGAAAGGGGTTTCCAGATTTAGCAGTCACACTGGAAGTATTATCCTGAATTAGAAAGTACAGAATCGAGATGATTAGAGGTGCCGACCAATTCACACACCCTAGGTCTCGATCGGGAAATTAGTCGTTAGAGGGACCGTATGGACATGGTACTTATAAGAGGTTTAAGGTTCACTTAAATCAATTCACCTGAAGTTCGGCCTCATGGGCTTGTGGCTAGACATCGACCATGGGGTGTGGGTACTCCTGAATTGATGGTAGATTAATTCTGGAGTGGTCAATTGAAAGTAGTTTAATTGATCGGAGCAATTAATTAAATAATTAATTGCTCATTAATTAAATCACAGAAATGTGAGCCTGCGGCCAATTGATGGTGAACCTAGAGGGTCACACACAAAAGCTGGAACTGTGATAGTCAGTTGTAGAACGGAACGATTTAAAGAAGTTAAATCAAGATAAGGAATTAAAGGGTTAATTCCTGGAGAGAAAAAATTAATTAGATTTTATCTGATTAATTAAATTAAATCTTTAATTAGATTTATTGGATTATTTAATTAAAGTATTAATTAAATAAATGGGCCATTTAATTAAAGTGGTTAATTAAATGACTTGGGCTATTTAATTAAAAGGACTAATTAAATAGAGGGGTTGGGCCAGACTTATCTGATGGCCCATAAGCTAAGAGATAAGATTAGGGATAGGGTTTGAACTCTCCTATAAAAAGGAGTCTTGGAGAATCAAAATCCTAACCTAGCAAAAACACAAAACCCTAATCTACTCTCTACAAGCCGCCGCCCCCTCTCCCTCACTAGCCCTAGCCGCCGCCACCTTCTACAACCAAGCCGCCGCCGCCGTGGTTGTGGAGAAGGGACGAGCACCTCTCTCCCTCTTCCGTTCTACATCTAGAGTTGGATCTAAATCCAACTCTTGAATCTGAGCTGCTTTTCTCCTAGTTCTGAGCCTGAGGATTAAAGT
Organism: Penstemon eatonii; assembly: GCA_038501285.1. Taxonomy (NCBI): domain Eukaryota; kingdom Viridiplantae; phylum Streptophyta; class Magnoliopsida; order Lamiales; family Plantaginaceae; genus Penstemon; species Penstemon eatonii. The sequence continues at coordinate 25,639 of JBCEGF010001341.1, forward strand.
GATTGCAGATCCAGCTGGTGTGGACTATTCTCTAGAGGCACAACACTTGGGGTGCTCTAGTGATCCGACAAGAAGACCGGAGAAACCACCACCTTGCCTGTGGTGAGGTAAAATCACAATTTTACCACTGTATTTATTTTTGTATTTGTATGCTTAAATAAATTCAACCTTATTCATATGTACTAATAAGATGCCTGGGATGTGGATATAAAAATTTTAAATTCCGCACCGTTGTAGTTGACAATTATACCCACGAAATCCCAACAGTGGTATCAGAGCCTAACTTATTATGTACATATGAAAAAGGCATGAACGCATCAAATTATGTGATTATATGTATTTGTTGTGTTCTGATATTTGATTCTTACTTGTTATGATAAATTGAGTGTTCGGATTTATGCACTTTTCGGTTTTTGGGCCTAAAATGTAATTTCCAAAAATTGGAGGGCTTATTTGCAAATTACGATTTTTATAAATCTGGACAGAAATTAAAATTTTGTTTTTCTGCAATTCTGGACCAAATTGTAAATTCTGGAATTTTTCAAAATCTGGACCATTTTGCAATTTACGAAAGGTTAGGGGTGTTTTTGCTATTTTCCATAAATCTGGGGTCTGTTTTGCAATAAACAAAAGTTTCTGGAAATTTTGTTAATTTTCTGCTTTCTGGTCCAATTTGCATATTCTGGAAATTTTGGGGCTGATTTGTAATTTCCAAAAGTTGAGGGGTCAAAGTGTAATTTTTGAAAATTCAGGGGCCGAACCGCAATTTTTCAAACTTGAAAAACAGAAACTGTTTTGTGCACTAAAAGGGTTTAGTAAATCCGGAAAGTCAATTTTATCATAATTAGTAGGGACTTAAAGTGAGAATCAAAGGGTCATTTTAAAGAAGATTTAAAATGATGTTAGAGATTGTTTTAGAAGGGGTTTTAAAACTAGAATCTTAAGGTTTTTAAAAGGGGCTGTTTTAAAATGAGATAAGAAATAAGAAATTAGGTTTTGCTTGTTTCTTGCTCTACGTGAAATTGTTTACGTGGTTTTCGATCGCGCCGAGCCTTGACCCTTAGGGTAGATGTGATTGGTTATTAATCATCTTATTGGTTTTATTGGGCCTGCGAGCCTTAAGTTTTGGGCCACTTTGAGCCATTGTAATAGATAGGGCTTTACTGTTTTATTAGTTTAGAATGGAGGCCCGTTACAAGCAAGGTGGGAGCCCAAGAAGACTAAAGGCCATGTATGCATGGTAAAATGTGTAATAGAGTAGGTCTCTTTGAAACCTAATAGATTGACCAATAGGACCATCGTCTTTGGCTCGATGGTGGTCCGCATAGGAGGCTCCCGATCGAAAACATACTGTGGTAGCATGCATGCTAGGTGTGTATGTATTTATTTACGTATTTATATCTGAGCTTGTATGGTGATGCGCGCTAGTTATATTTAGATCGTAAATAAAAGATAATGCATAACTGGAACGGTGAGATCTCGAGGAGAGTTACCTCAAACTCTTAAACCCGAAAAACCCCTCTTGAAAATAATATTAAGTCACATTGGGTACATTTAAAATGATGTTTTAAAGATCCAAGCCTTCCATCAATAGGGACTAGTGTAAGTTGTCTACTTATCGTTGAAGGTGATCCAGAGTCTGGCACCCTAGGCGAAGAAAGGGACAATACACGAAATTCCTTGATTCCTGTTTTTAACTAAACTCGACAAGGGTGGGGACTGGTCGGGATGTGATTATCGACCGATAACCAGTTACGGGGACTTCACGACCGGGCCAGTTGCTCATCATGATTGATGGGTTAGACTTAACGATTAGTAACACTTATGATGTAGCAGTGCTAGATAAGTGCGAAGACCGAGGCAAAATAGCTTGAAGGTTGTGGAGGAACACAATTGGTAAAAGTATACCTACCTGGGGAGTTAATTGTATGACCGCGAGTCGTGGGTGCAATTAATGTCTGCTGGGACGTCAAGACCTACTAGGAGATTAGATTTCCCGAACAATTGAAGGGGTAATTGTTTCGAGAAAATAGTGGGAGAACTTTTTCGATAACAAGTCCAACATCGTTAATTATAAGTATTAATATAGATCAGTCAGCTAAACGTTATCATTTACTTTTGTAGATCAATTCTGCAAAAATGTCTAAAAATCCATTAGCTATCATCCTTGACACTAACAAACTGAACGGATCAAATTTTGTCGACTGGCTTAGAAATCTGAGGATAGTCCTCGACTCCGAGAAAAGGTGTTACATTCTCGATGCACCCATGCCTGGTGCACTTCCGGAAGGGGTTTCGGAAGAGGAACGAGCTACCCATCAAAGGTGGGTCGATGATGATATTCAGGTTCGTTGCCTCATGCTGGCATCAATGACCAATGAGCTGCAGAAACAGCATGCAAGGATGTTGCATGCTGCTGACATAATTCTTCATCTCCGAGAGTTGTTTGGAGAGAAGTCTAGGACCGAAAGGTTCAAGACTACAAAAGAATTATTCAATCTGAGAATGGCTGAGGGTTCAAGTGTGAAGGATCACTGTTTGCGCTTCACTAATCTGGTTGAAAAACTGGAGAACTTGGAGGTAGACCTGCACGCTGATCTCTCCACTGACCTTCTCCTCCATACTCTGCCGCGCTCATTTGATCAGTTCGTGCTAAACTTCAATATGGAAGATAGAGAGCTCGCTCTACACGAACTGACCAATTTATTGGTCACGGCAGAATCAACCTTGAAAAGGGAGAATTCTGTCATGATTGCTGAGCAACCCAAGGCTGCAAAGCCTAAGAAGGGCAAGAAAAAGAAGAAGAAAGTAATCTCTTCTAAAACAACCAAGAAGGTTGTCGAGAAGAAAAGAAAAAGCCCAGAAGATGAATGTTTCCACTGCAAGAAAGCAGGGCACTGGAAAAGGAACTGCCCAGACTACCTGAAAGAGGTGGTCAAAGGTATTTTCTTTATTGAAGTTAATATTTCTATTAACTGTGCATCATGGGTGTTAGACACCGCAGCCGGTTCTCATATCTGCAATGATTTGCAGGTAATGGGAGCAGTAAGGCCTCTTAAACCTGGGGATAGAATCATGCGCTTTGGAAACGGATCTAGGGTTGCGGCAGAGGCCATAGGAGACGTTGAATTAGTCCTAGGAAATTTTTCTTTGGTTTTAAAAGACTGTTTGTACGTACCAACGATTATCAAGAACATTATTTCTATTCCTTTATTGGACAATGATGGTTTTTGTTTTTCCATTTCTAATGGAAGTTTTAGCATAATAAAAGGTGGTTTTACTTATGCTTGTGGTACTTTGATAGATGGTCTTTATTCCTTAGAACCTGCTAATTCTAATGTCATGCACATTCAATCAAAGAAAAGAAAGCAAGATGAAAACAATCCACAACTTTGGCACGCTAGGCTTGGACATATTTCCAAGAGTAGAATTCAAAAGTTGGTCTCCTCTAGGGCTCTTGAAATAAAGAACCTAGATGATCTCCCAACTTGCGAATCCTGTCTCAAGGGAAAAATGACCAAGGCGCCTTTTACTGGGAAACCGGAGCGAGCCAAACGAACCTTGGATTTAATCCATACTGATGTTTGTGGACCACTGAGTATCAGTGCGAGAGGAGGATTCTCATACTTCATAACCTTCACAGACGACTTCAGTCGTTATGGGTATGTATACCTGATGAAGTATAAGTCCGAAGCTTTTGATAAATTCAAAGAGTTTCGAATGGAAGTTGAGAATCAACTTGGACATAGTATCAAGGCACTTCGGTCGGATCGAGGTGGTGAATACTTAAGTCAAGAATTCCTCGATTATCTTGTAGAGAATGGAATTCTCTCTCAGCGAACTCCTCCTAGAACACCGCAGTTGAATGGTGTGTCTGAGAGAAGGAACAGAACTTTGTTAGACATGGTTCGTTCCATGATGAGTTTCGCTGACCTTCCTTTTTCGTTTTGGGGCCAAGCCCTATTAACTGCTTCGAAGATACTTAACATTGTACCTTCAAAGTCGGTGCCGACGACGCCATACCAAGAGTGGTTTGGTAAAGCACCCATATACTCATATCTACGAGTATGGGGATCTCCTGCCTATGTAAGAAACAAGAAAGGAGATAAACTAGATAGTAGATCTAGTTTGTGCAAATTTGTGGGGTATCCAAAGGAATCCATTGGATACCTGTTCTACGAACCTAAGGAACAAAAGATGTTTGTGTCCAGGAACGCCCACTTCTTGGAGGATGACTTCCTCACTAATAGAAGCGGGATATCCGTAGAACTTGATGAAGTCCAGGAATTGGACCCATCCCCACAAGCAGTGGGAGTTGATCCTGAACCCGTTGAACCATCTAGTACACCAGTACTTCGTAGGTCCGATCGAGTTCGTAGAGAGCCTGAAAGATATGGCTTTATTCACGAAAACGATCAATTGGACACTGATCCAAGGACATACGAAGAAGCTATGTCAGACATAGATTCGGGTGCGTGGCAGGAAGCCATGCAATCCGAAATGGATTCCATGCATTCCAACAAAGTATGGACTTTGGTTGATCCACCTGAGGGAACCATCCCTGTAGGCTGCAAGTGGATCTTCAAGCGCAAGCTAGGAATGAATGGAGAGATATTAACTCATAAGGCTCGCCTTGTGGCAAAAGGTTATTCTCAAAGACCTGGAATAGACTATGAGGAAACCTTCTCGCCAGTAGCGATGTCTAAATCCATTCGGATACTATTAGCCATAGCCGCGTGGCATGACTATGAGATATGGCAAATGGATGTAAAGACCGCCTTTCTCAATGGCGACATTGATAAGGAAATTTATATACAACAGCCAAAAGGCTTTACATCTAAAGGAAGTGAGCATAAGGTTTGCAAACTTCAAAGGTCAATCTATGGCCTAAAACAGGCGTCCCGAACCTGGAACATACGTTTTGATGAGACAGTCAAGGGGTATGGCTTCATCAAGAACGTTTATGAGTCATGTGTGTACAAGAAATTCGATGGGAGTTCGGTACAATTTATTGTGTTATATGTCGATGACATTTTGTTGATCGGAGACGATATCAGAACGTTGACGCAGACGAAAGCGTGATTATCCACGCAATTCTCCATGAAGGATATGGGAGACGCATCTTACGTACTAGGCATACGTATCTACAGAGATAGATCGAAGAAGATGTTAGGTCTCTCCCAATCCCAGTACATTAACACTATACTGAAAAGATTCAGTATGGAAGAATCCAAGAAAGGATTGCTTCCAATGAGACATGGAATCTATCTTTCTAAATCAATGTGCCCTACGAGTGATGAAGAAAGAAAGAGAATGTCTCTCATACCTTATGCATCTGCCATTGGCAGCATAATGTATGCAATGTTATGTACTAGACCTGAAGTAGCTCATGCTCTCAGTGTAACGAGCCGCTACCAGTCGAATCCAGGGAAGGAACACTGGACCGCCGTAAAGGCTATCCTAAAGTACCTGAGAAGGACTAAGGATATGTTCTTGGTCTACGGTGGGAGTGGAGAATTGAAACTCGAAGGATTCACTGATTCGAGTTTTCAGTCTGACGTGGATGATTTTAAATCCAATTCTGGATATATATTTTGCCTCAACGGCGCAGCGGTGAGTTGGAAGAGCTCCAAACAGTCGACCACTGCAGACTCAACCACTGAAGCAGAATATATCGCCGCATCAGATGCAGCGAAGGAAAGTGTTTGGATGAGAAACTTCATCCAAGAGCTGGATGTGGTACCTAGCATTGCAAATCCCATAGTAGTCTACTGTGACAACAATGGGGCAATTGCTCAAGCGAAGGAGCCGAGATCACACCACAAATCCAAACACGTATTGAGGAAATACCATGTGACCAGGGAGATCATAGGTAGAGGAGACATTCAAATGGAGCATGTCGACTCAAAGGATAACGTAGCTGATCCACTAACTAAGCCATTATCGCAAAAGGTGTTCGAAGAGCATCTGACAAGGATGGGTCTTAGAAACGTTTGTGATTGGCTTTAGGGCAAGTGGGAGATTGATAGGATAGTGCCCTGCAAGCCAACAAAAGAGCTTGTAATAGGAACATTATTTTATCTTGACAGAATCTTTGATTTATCAATTAATACGAACTGTTTATTTTATTGAGAATTCATAATATAAACAAATGGCCATCTTCATCTTTCGCGAACACATTTAAGCGATTAGTTGAAACCCTGAGATCACTCATGACTACGGGACTATTCACTTCAGTATTGGGTGCGATTAATCATGAAACAGTCTCAAAGGTCGTGATCTAAAAAATGTTCCAAGTCATAGATTCATATCGAGACGGGGTATCAAATGAATCGTCAAGACTTGTACGATTATGCATGATTCACTTAAAGTGAATTTGTTGTTGTTTCATGAACAAGACATTGTTAATGTCAGTGCATATGACTAGGTGGTTCGATAGGGGATCGGACGCATCGAACGACCCGAACAGAGAGACCCATTGTGGAAGTGCGTAAAAAGCATATCGGTGGTGGGATGTCTCTCAAGACTTATAACAGTGTACGATTTAGTCCTTAGACTTGAGATGCTAGGGCGAATTCGGTATACGGGTGTGCGTACTTTGATTTAGGAGCCGGGCACATAGCTTGTCCATTGTGCGCCTACGTTGGGTACGTATAGTCGTATGCGCGGATGGTTAGCATCAATATAGGATCTACCGACTCATCGTAATGGATGAGGGAATTTCCTGTACATTCTTAGATGATGCATTCCGAGAAATCCATGGCCATGGTCAGTGACGGATTTGGAAAGGGGTTTCCAGATTTAGCAGTCACACTGGAAGTATTATCCTGAATTAGAAAGTACAGAATCGAGATGATTAGAGGTGCCGACCAATTCACACACCCTAGGTCTCGATCGGGAAATTAGTCGTTAGAGGGACCGTATGTACATGGTACTTATAAGAGGTTTAAGGTTCACTTAAATCAATTCACCTGAAGTTGGGCCTCATGGGCTTGTGGCTAGACATCGACCATGGGGTGTGGGTACTCCTGAATTGATGGTAGATTAATTCTGGAGTGGTCAATTGAAAGTAGTTTAATTGATCGGAGCAATTAATTAAATAATTAATTGCTCATTAATTAAATCACAGAAATGTGAGCCTGCGGCCAATTGATGGTGAACCTAGAGGGTCACACACAAAAGCTGGAACTGTGATAGTCAGTTGTAGAACGGAACGATTTAAAGAAGTTAAATCAAGATAAGGAATTAAAGGGTTAATTCCTGGAGAGAAAAAATTAATTAGATTTTATCTGATTAATTAAATTAAATCTTTAATTAGATTTATTGGATTATTTAATTAAAGTATTAATTAAATAAATGGGCCATTTAATTAAAGTGGTTAATTAAATGACTTGGGCTATTTAATTAAAAGGACTAATTAAATAGAGGGGTTGGGCCAGACTTATCTGATGGCCCATAAGCTAAGAGATAAGATTAGGGATAGGGTTTGAACTCTCCTATAAAAAGGAGTCTTGGAGAATCAAAATCCTAACCTAGCAAAAACACAAAACCCTAATCTACTCTCTACAAGCCGCCGCCCCCTCTCCCTCACTAGCCCTAGCCGCCGCCACCTTCTACAACCAAGCCGCCGCCGCCGTGGTTGTGGAGAAGGGACGAGCACCTCTCTCCCTCTTCCGTTCTACATCTAGAGTTGGATCTAAATCCAACTCTTGAATCTGAGCTGCTTTTCTCCTAGTTCTGAGCCTGAGGATTAAAGTGATTGCAGATCCAGCTGGTGTGGACTATTCTCTAGAGGCACAACACTTGGGGTGCTCTAGTGATCCGACAAGAAGACCGGAGAAACCACCACCTTGCCTGTGGTGAGGTAAAATCGCAATTTTACCACTGTATTTATTTTTGTATTTGTATGCTTAAATAAATTCAACCTTATTCATATGTACTAATAAGATGCCTGGGATGTGGATATAAAAATTTTAAATTCCGCACCGTTGTAGTTGACAATTATACCCACGAAATCCCAACACATGCTTGTATTCTCTAGCTCTTTCTTCACTTGAGACAATTCTCGTTGACTCTCTTCCAGTTGGGATCAAAGGGTTTGATTATCAACGAAAATTTGTGCGTATGCATCGTGAGCATCTTGCGACTCCTGCTCTAGCAATGCTAAGCGATAGGTCTGAAGAGCGAACAAATCTCCGACCTATGTGAAAATTTTGGTTATCAGTAAATGTTAGAGACCCTAAAGAAAGAATAAAATGCCGAGAGATAAATTCTTACCTCATGATATGTCCGGGAGAAATCACTCAAAACCTCAAAATTACCTTTAATGGTTTGAAACAGCATATCCCGCTTAAACCGACAAGCCATATAAATTCTAGTGGCTTTGTCGAATTCATTCTCACCACCTGAATCCAGATCGGTTAGAATAGTCCCGTCTTCGGGGTATCCAGCAGCCCTGCTACCGCGAAAATGTTCGTCCATGAAATCTGCCACATCTGGCTCCGACCTACCCTCTCGACATGGAACTGAGTTAGAACTCACACCAAAGGGCTTTACCCTCCTAGAGGGTCCCGGATGATCAGCATTCCTCTTTCGACTTAGGAGCTTCTCATACTCCTGAACACCCAGAATTCTGTTCCAGGAATGTTGACTATAGCCAACGGACGAAAGAGTAGAAGTATCAGGGAAAAACAGAGTTCGGAGAGGTCCAGCAGTAGCAGAATTCAAGGAACTCATAGTACCAAGCCCTCTCAAATCGGAAAGGGTAATTGGTATATCAACTGAATCTCCGCCTAAATTACTCTCATCCACCCTTCTTTCCGAAGTATGTGGTAACGGCTCGAAGTAGAATGGCATATCTCCAACCGAGCCAGCAGTGGACAGTCGAAACCTCTAAACAATTCGACCTGCAAAGGAAACACAAGGTATACATGAGTTTAAACAGGAAGATTTACTATATCACACCTTGAAATAGGAAGTAACTAAAAACGTACTTAAAGAAAGAGGGGCGATGGGCGAAGCAGCAGAAGCAGGTGAGTCGCCGTGCGGCCGAAGGGGTCCTTCGAAGGGTTGATCGGGTAAAGGGTAAGAGTATTTGATCATTGGGGCAGCACAGTCACATTTGCTCAACCCAGCCAACCGCAAAACACCTTCTTGAACTAGGAGCATGGTTTGGTAAGGATTGGACCGTAACTGCTCGAGAAATTCGTCGGAAAGATTTTGGTTGAGCTTCTCTTGAATTCTGTGACAACCATATGACCAAGAATTTACGCCATCCCATCGATATGGTCTAGTTTTTGAACTACCTTCTGATACGGGGACATCAGGACCTTTCACGAAAAAGAATCTCCTCTTCCATCCTTTAATCTTCTCCGTTGTTGTGTTCGTGAGAATAGGTCGCTTCGACCTCGGGCGGATGGACACGAACCCAGCATTCGAGCCCTTACACAGGTCCATTCGAAATATTTGACAAAAATTACTAAAAGAGGCCTCTTCCCCTTTGGCTTCCATAAGAGCGCTGAACGCTACAATATACGCGACAGAATGTGGGAGAAGCTGAGCGGGGGAAAGCGAAAAGAAAGTCAAGATGTTTCGGATAAGAGGAATAAACGGGATACGCAAACCATAAGAAAATTGCTTCTCGTAGAAGGCTTGACACCCAGCTGGAGGCTCGGTTGCTTGCTCGGTGTAAGAAGGAATGACGATCGAAAAACCTTTAGGAAGAAATTTCCCGAACTCCGCTTCAAGATGAAAGCGGTCCTTTTTGGAAAAACCACAGGAAGTTTGATCGGCAGGAAGTTCTGACCTGTTCGAGATGGCTGTATTAGAAGGAAATGTATGTCTAAAAATCCTGACAAAGGCACCCTCGCCGATACTATGCTTCTCGACCACGTTTTCCTCTAAATCTTCGGTCTGATCAGCATCCTCATCTCCTGGATGAAACTCTCCATCCTCGTAATCATCGACAAGCTTTAGCAAAGGATCGGACTCTTGGCCCTCTCCGACTTTGTTCTTGCCTTTCAGACCTCTGGAACTAGACATTGTGGACTAAGAAACGATTATACTAAAGAAGCTGCTCTTTCGACCTGAATACTCCGAGCTCAAGAAAGTATGTGATTTGTGAATAATTTTTCAACAAGTCAACATATATATACGGGGTTAAAAAGGTAAAATTGCAAACAGGTCCCCGAGTAACCGCGACGGTTGAACTTACACTGGGTAAAATTTAGAGTTATTTTTCTGAGAATTGCATTCTTGATCCCTCACTTTCCAGAAATTTGGGTATATTCCTTGGAAATTGTTTCTACGGTATTCCGTTGATCCTTTGGGTTGCGGTCGGAAAATTAAGAAAGCATTCGCAAAGGAGTTGAATGAAGCATCACGGTAATTTACAGTAAAGAAAATTCCGATCTAGAGGTCCTACTCAAACAATAAACAACAAGGTTATCATCTCGACACGACGTTATATTTTTTTCTAATATATGTACTTGATAACGCCGTGAAAACGTCGTTATTACCTATCTCTTTAAGCCCAAAACATCTTGTTTTGATCCGAGTTTTCGTGTGTCTTTGCGTGTTTATCGCGTCTTTTGTGCTCTTGGCCCTTTGTTTGGCCTTTGTTCATTTTTCGTGTTGTGTTCGTGTTTTTACTTTGTTTGTCGGTGATTTGCAGGATTTGGCGCATTGAAGCACATCCGGAACATTTCTTGCGTGAATTCCAAGTCACTATCGACCGAGGGAATTACCTAACGATATTAAAAGTCAAAAGAAATCAAGTAGATGGGCATACCTCACCTCGCCGCGGCGGGGTGGAGGCAGAAAATGCCAGTTTGCCTACGGCATGAACGTCGCCGCGGCGAGGTGGAGCCTCGCCGCGGCGAGGTCTGCTCTATTTTTCAGCGACTTTTGAGGGCCTTTTTGTATATAGCCCTTCTCCCACTTGTAAATACAACATTCTTTAGGGATCTTTTGGCCTTTGTTACTATAGTTTTTGGGGTAATTTAGGCATGAGTGGGTGATAGTTTGCTAGGTTATAAGGTTAGAAGTTGGAATTCATTACACAACTCTTGCAACTTACTTACACTTGAAGAAAAGAAAATATCTCTTGCCTCCATTGAAAAGAAGAAGAGTTCTTGCTTGGAGCTTTGGTTGGAAGACTAAAGAAGCTTGAGAGAAGAGTTGTAGTGGCTTCCATTACATAAGCTTATCTTTAACCTTTATATTTATTTTGTACTTATGAATATGTTGAATGTAATGAATGTTTTATTGATAAATATGAGTAGCTAAGCATTTAACTCCTAGGTTTTCATGAAGCTTTGATGGATCTATGATTGAATGATGAGTTTATGATTGTTGATATGCTTACAAGTGTTTGTTAATCTAGTTTGAGCCTTTGTCAACTTGTAGTTAGGCCAACCATAGGATGAAATGGATTGATCTTTAATGGCTAGATATAGTTGATTAAAGATTAGATTATAAAACTAGGTTGTGATTTGATTTTAGGATAGAAATATACCTAGGTCATTTCATGTTCTATTAAGGTTTAGGAACCAAAGCATCATTTAAGCTTAATCCTTTTAGACATAAATTGGATTAGTTTACTTTAGTAGGTTCGTATGATATCGAAAGATACGTATGAATAAATTATGAAACTTTGAACAACAACCATAAGTATAGACGTTAACTTGTGAATCGTTCGAGATTGGATCACTCTTAGTGACATGGAAATCTAGGAACCTTTATCTAATCGAATCAAAGTATTGTGTTTTTATTCATTTCACTTTTATGTGTTCAAACAAACTACAAACCTACTACTTTTAATCACATAAGTTCGCGTAAGATATTAGAATAGATCTTGATAATTATTCGTTAGATTCCTCGTGGGTTCGACACCCTTTACCACTTTATTACTTGAAAGCGACCGTATACTTGCGTTTCTACGCACTCGTATTTGGAGCGTAACAATACTCTTTTTCCCTAGCTTGGTTTTTATCCCAAAGGGTTTTTTCGAGTTAGGTTTTTAACGAGGCATACGCGAAACATATTCTGAACGGCTCATCTCACCCCAGCGTTCAACATAGCCTATACTTCTTCGAGCGCAAGCTCCACTTTACGCTCGAGAAGTGGGGGAGTATTGATGAGGGGTAATTTGGATCCCCTATCCTTGCTGGCTCGATGTGGATCGAACATCACCAGTTTCCGTCCACAGAAGTGCCGAACCGAGTCGGGGTATATAGTGGACTGTCCCGAGCCAACAAAGAGAATCCGAGGTCGAAGGTCACTATTGGGACGAGCCCAGGCCCAAGCCAGCGGACCAGAAAAGTACCCTTGCAAATATGTACGAAAGCCCATTATCTCAGCTATAAATACCCCTAGCATTTATTACAAAGACACAACTTCCCAGGTGCTCTTCCTCCGAGGCTGCTGCTCGGAACTACTTAGGAAGAATAGTATAGGTTGTCTTGTACGTATTTCACCCTCTTGCTTGTACGGCATCCAGTAATGCTCGAATAGGACTCATAATACTTGTAATTTGTACTCAATCATTCCGAATACAAATACTATTGATCTTTTATTTCTACTTACAATCATTAGCATAGCATTTACACCACTCGGATCGAACAAACGAAATCACGTAAGATCATAATACCAAAAGCCTTTTAATCGTTATAAATAGATCGAGGAGTGTTTATTGAGCGGATCAATGTATACTCAACTCTTTTTCATTTAGACTTAGGTTTTAATTACCAAAAGCCTTTTAATCGTTATAAATAGATCGAGGAGTGTTTATTGAGCGGATCAATATATACTCAACTCTTTTTCATTTAGACTTAGGTTTTAATTACCAAAAGCCTTTTAATCGTTATAAATAGATCGAGGAGTGTTTATTGAGCGGATCAATGTATACTCAACTCTTTTCCATTTAGACTTAGGTTTTAATTACCAAAAGCCTTTTAATCGCTATAAATAGATCGAGGAGTGTTTATTGAGCGGATCAATGTATACTCAACTCTTCTTCATTTAGACTTAGGTTTTAATACCAAAAGCCTTTTAATCGCTATAAATAGATCGAGGAGTGTTTATTGAGCGGATCAATGTATACTCAACTCTTTTTCATTTAGACTTAGGTTTTAATACCAAAAGCCTTTTAATCGTTATGAATAGATCGAGGAGTGTTTATTGAGTGGATCAATTTATACTCGACTCATTGTATGGTTGGATCGAGGATCGTTTATTGAGCGGATCAATGTATACGCAACTCTTTTTCATTTAGACTTAGGTTTTAATACCAAAAGCCTTTTAATCGTTATGAATAGATCGAGGAGTGTTTATTGAGCGGATCAATTTATACTCGACTCGTTGTATGGTTGGATCGAGGAGCGTTTATTCAGCGGATCAATTTATACTCGACTCGTTGTATCTTGATCTCAACCAATACGATTGTAGAATTCCGAGGAGTGTTCACCGAATCAATCGATTTATACTCTATCTTGATTTAATATTTAAAATTGCTATCAGGTATATTAAAAATCGAATCGTAGGCTAAGGCCTTTATTACAATGAATAAAACTTACTAAAAAAAATAAAACAGCATGATCTACTATAATTTATTTACCATAGTATTTTCTAAGGTTGACTGCATTCCAGGCTCTTGGAAAGGCTGTTCCGTCCAAGTGTGCAATTTTGTATGAGCCTTTATTTCCTACACCAATGACAACGTATGGTCCATCCCAATTTTGTTGTAACTTTCCCACATGTTTGGATACTTCTACCTTTTTCAAGACCAGGTCCCCTCCTTTGAAGGTTCGGATGCGTACCTTTTGATTATACGCCCTTTCCATATTTGCTTTAGTGACTTGCAAACGTACGGCCGCTTTTTCTCTTAAAGCTTTTGTTAAATCAATATCATTTTCTCTTGTCTTTTCGTTTTCCTGATCGTCATACATTTCAATTCTCGGTGTTGGAATTAGTAATTCGATCGGAATAACAGCTTCGGAGCCATATACTAGGCTGAATGGGGTTTTTCCCGGTTGAGGTCCTGACTGTGGTTCGATTAGCCCAAAGTACTCCTGGGAGTTCATCTAGCCAGTTTCCTTTGGCTGCCCCTAATCTTTTCTCCAAAGATTTGATTATTTCTCGGTTTGCTACTTCAGTTTGTCCATTTGCTCTCTAGGATGCCCAACCGAGGTGAAATTTTGCTGAATTCCTAATTTTGCACACCATTCTAGGACCTGCTTTCCCGCAAATTGGGTTCCATTATCAGAGATTAGGATTCAAGGGATTCCGAATCGACATACTATGAATTTCCATAAGAAATTGATCACTTGGAATTGGGTTATTCGAGCAAGGGCAATGCATTCTATCCACTTACTGAAATACTCTACAGCGACTAAAACATATGCTTTTTTGGATCTTGCTGCTGGAATAGGTCCCACAATGTCCATTCCCCATTGATCGAATGGCCAACATACTGGTATGGGGTGCATGTTTTCTGCTGGTTGATGACTTACATTAGCATGTATTTGACAATGGTGACATTTTTGGACATATTTGGTTGCATCCTTGTTGATGGTAGGCCAATAATATCCAGTTCTAAGGCATTTTAAAGCCAAGGCCCTTGCTCCGCTGTGATTTTCTGCTTCTCCTTCATGTACTTATCGGAGTATATCATCGGTTTGAGATTCGGAGATGCATCTTAGAAGAATTCCCGATACTGATCTTCGGTAAAGTTTTTCTTCTATTAATGTATACTTTGAAGCCCGATATTTTATTTTACGAGCTTCGTTTTGGTCCAGGTATAATTTTCCTTCTCGAAGGAACTCTATCATTGGAGTCATCCAGTTTGCTTCGGCTTCTTCGATTTCCATTACTTGAGTGATCGATGTTTCATCGATATCAATCGCTGGTGTATTAGAAATTAACCAATTGATTACTCTCTCAGTCTTTCCTTCGTCAGATCCAGTAAATCTAGAGAGTTGATCGGCCCATCTATTTTCCGATCGTGGGATGTTCTGTATCCCAAAACTTTCGAATTTTTCAGCCAATTTTTTTACTTTGGCAAGATATTTGACCATGTTAAATTCCTTTGCCTCATATAGGCCCTCTATTTGTCTTTGTACTAACTCCGAATCGGTTAATACTTTAAGATTCTTTATGTCGGCCTTGATTGCCATTTTCATTCCTGCGATCAATGCTTCATATTCTGCTTTGTTGTTTGTCACGACGAAGTCAAGTGTTATTGCGTAATTGATATCCTCCTTGTTTGGCCCAGTAAAATTGATTCCAGCACCTCCTCCCTCTCGGCATGAAGCGCCGTCGACGTGCATTAACCAGGTTTGATTTTCTACGATCAGGATGTCATTGGCATGGCTGGTTGATTCAGGATGTTCAACTGCCTGGCTCGGAGTTTCTAATAGAAAATCGGCTAAGACTTGGGCTTTAATTGCAATTCTAGGTTTGTACTCGATATCGAACTGACCGAGTTCGATCGCCCATTTGATCAGTCTTCCAGAGGCTTCTGATTTTGCTAAGACCTGTCTTAATGGTTGGTTGGTCAATACCACAACTTTATAGGTTAGAAAGTAGGGTCAGAGTTTTCTTGCTGCCACTACTAAGGCCAAGGCGAATTTCTCTATTTCCAAGTAGTTTTTCTCGGCCCCCTGCAGTAGTTTGCTTAAGTAATAAACAGGCTTGTGTTCTAGGCCATCCACTTTAACTAATACCGAACTGATGGCCACTTCGGAGATCGATATGTATAAATAGGGTAAATACCACTTTTGGTCCCTCTTATCATTAACTTTTTACAAAGTGGTCCCTTTTATGTTTTTTTTCCCACTCTAGTCCCTACTATGAATTATTTGTTTCACTTTAGTCCCTACTATGAATTATGTGTTTCACTTTAGTCATTATCAGGTGGTTCCGATAACACGTGACATGCATATGAATATTTTTTAGGGCATTTTCGTTCGTTCACTATTGAGACTATTTGAGATATTGTTTAATTGGTGAGCAATTTTGGTGTTTGAAAAAGATTTTAGGAAAAAATATTAGTTTGGAACGAAATGTACGATTCAGTTCGATTGGAAAGAAAGCATAGTTTGGAAATTTAGTTTTTTTTTAAATAATTCTAAAGATGAAAATATCCATGTTAGTTTACTTGAAATGACAAAATTGCCCTCATGAGCATATCACATGTTATCGGAATCGCCTTGGACCACTTGGAAAGGACTAAAGTGAAACAAATAATTCATAGTAGGGACTAAAGTGGGAAAAAAAACATAAGAGGGACCACTCTGTAAAAAATTAATGATAAGAGGGACCAAAAGTGGTGTTTACCCGTATAAATATAATGGTTCTCCTTCGGTTGGTTTGGCCAATAGCGGGGATGTCGTTAGGTATTCTTTTAATCGATCAAAGGCCTGGTCGCAATCTTCGGTCCAAGCAATGTTTTTCGCTTTTGGAAGGGTTTGGAAAAACGGCAAACTTCTATCAGCCGACTTGGATATGAATTTGTTTAATGCCACGATTTTACCTACCAAGCTCTGTACTTGGGAGATCGTCTTTGGAGGCTTCATTTCAGTTATGGCTCGAATTTTTTCTGGGTTGGCCTCGATTCCCCGTTGATGTACCATATATCCCAAAAATTTTCCGGATTTAACCCCGAAAGTGCATTTTGCAGGGTTTAGTTTCATTCGATACTTTCTCAATATTTGGAAGCATCGATCGAGGTGCTTCACATGATCGACTTCATTCATGCTTTTGACCAGCATATCGTCTACGTATACTTCCATTATTTCTCCAATTAATTCTTTAAACATCAGGTTAACTAACCTTTGGTAAGTGGCCCCGGCGTTCTTCAAGCCAAACGGCATCACTATAAAGCAATATACTCCCTGCTCGGTTATGAACGCAATTTTCTCTTGGTCCCGCTCATCCATGTATATTTGATAGAAACCTTTGAAAGCATCCATCATACTGAAAATTGCAAAGCCAGCGGTTGAGTCGACTAATAAGTCGATCCTTGGGAGAGGATATGGATCCCGCGGGCATAATTTATTAAGGTCGGTGAAATCGTTGCACATTCTCCATTTGTTATCCTTTTTGTCTCCCTTTGCTACTAGCACAACATACATAGCTGATATTTCTGGTTTTCGTTAGTTCGATCAAGGGTGGGATGAAATACAATAATAACAATAATAAAGTAAAGCAAAGACCAAAGTAATTGTATTCGAATTGAATGAGTACAAATACAAGTATTCAAGGGTCCTATTCGAGCATTATTGGATGCCGTACAAGCTAGAGGGCGAAATACATATGATCCTAAGCCTATGCTCCTAAATGGTTCCGAGCAATAGCTTCGAGGAGGGAGCACCTGGAAAGTCGTGTCCGGTATCATAAATGCATGGGGTATTTATAGCTGAAATCGGGGTCCAGGTGGTCTACCCGCAGTCATGCAGTTCTTCGGCCCATGAGTTTGGATCAGTGTTCGGCCCAACAGTAACTTTGGATCCTGGGCTATCTTGTACTTACGGTATTCGGGCATTGAGGTCGAACTCGATCTTCCGAGATAAGTACTGCTCGATCTCATATGATTGTGAAGAAAAGTACAGCCCAAGATCTCCCTCATCAATACTCCCCCACTTCTCGAGCGTAAAGTGGAGCTTAAGCTCGAAGAAGTATAGTCAAGGACAAAGAGGTAGGATGAATCGACCTCGGCTTAACGTTTCGGGTATGCCTCATTAAAAACCTGGCTCGGAAAAACCCTTCTGGGATAAAAACCGGGTCAGGGAAAAAGAGTGCATACCTAAGAAACTTCATAATAGCTCCGTTTTTGACATCGTCCTTGTCGTTCGTTGTATGGATCTTCAATTTAGGAATTCCAGAAAGTACGGGGGCTGTAGGTGTAATTTCTGGAAATATGACTTTGAACACACCTCAAGGGAGTTTAACCGTCGCGGTTACTCGGGGACCGATTTGCAATTTCCCATTTTGTCCCTGTATATATAGTTATACGGAGGGTCGCTGTTCCTCAAAAATTCAGAGGAAAGAACTTTTGATCGGAGCAGTCAGGTCGATAAGTGAGTTCTAGCAGCCCATTTTGAACAGTTTTCATATATATTCATTATGTCGAGTTCAATAGACTTAAAGGGAAAATCTCCTTTAGAGGAAAAAGAGGTCGGTAATCAGAAAGGGAAAGAGGTTGTAGAAACTCGATCGTCCGAGACCGAGAATCCGCAAAGCTCGAGTTCCGCCTCGGACTCCAGCGGGGAGGAACGGGAGTCGAATTCTGAAACGGAAAATAGCGAAGACGGAAATTCGGGCGAAGCAACAATTTCTGATGAGGAAAACGTAGAGGATGTGGAGCTTCCTTTGGGGAAGAATGAGCAGAAGAAATATAGACTGAACCGTAATGTGGTGATCACGATCTTTAACTGGGAAGAGCCCTCGACTAGTGCAGGTCTAAACATGACTGAGGAGAGGGCAGACGAGATCATCTGTTCTTATAAGGAAACCGATTTTGAACAGTTGCAAGCAGAATTCGGTCAGTATCTAGGCGCCGGTTTTTCGATTGTGCTTCCTACTCCTGATCAACGGGTTACCGACCCCCCCAGCGGGTTGTCAAGCCTTTTATTCCAAACATTTCCATTACGGTTTACGCATCCCCTTCCCTCCTTTGATAGAGAACCTTCTGGATGCATTCGAGTTGACTCCTTGCCAGATCTTGCCGAATTCGATCGGTTTAATTATAGCCTTTTGTGTGCTAATGAAGGCCAAAGGGAAAAAGGCGGCCTTTCAGAACTTTTGGCGGATATTCCAGATGAGTGCTTCCACTTCTTCGAACGCAGGCTATGTATATTTTTCGCAGAGGCCAAAGATTTCGATCTTATCTGCCAACGTTAGCAGCAATTTGAAAGGGTGGAAGCGAGAGTTCTTCTTTGTTCGAGGACCGGAGTCTCCGCCTTCTGAAGATAATCCCGAGCCTACTCCCTTCGATTGGCCTGGAGCAAAGGCGTGGATATACGGTAAACGCCGTCTTGTGGGAAGTATGAAAAATGAGATAACAGATAAATTTCTGCAATCTCTTCGTGCTGACCCTTATCAGACCGCGTTGATGACTCAGGAAGCGATCTTGCGGTTGGCCGAGCTCAGTACTTGCACTTTTCCTGCCGATCTGATCGATTATGGGAAGGCTCAGATCGATCCCGCTAACCCCCCTTCCACGTTAGCTGATATTGTCGATAAATTCCGTACCTCGATAGCTGGTCCACATGTTGCTTCCTTTTCGAAAGGTAATAAGGGTCGGCCTCGTCCTCAAATGTCAACAACTTTTCGGAAGGCGAAAAAATTCAAGGCCCAAGTTGGGATTACGTCAACCTCGAACGCCTTGGTGGTTATTCCCCCGATTTCCGAAGTAGGAACCTCTCGGTCTCGGGCCGAGGCGGAGGGGATCTCCAACTCTCAAAGTCCCGGTATTCTTCGATCTATTTTTTCGACTGTATCTACTAATCCGAGTGATGAGGGGTACAGTAGCTATACTCTCCTGGAGAATCGCGCCAGAGATATATTGCAGGCCAGGATGGCTCGCAAGAGAAGTAGCGATGTTCCTGAGTCCTCCAGGAGAGTCAAACCCTTCGGTCGAGAACCGAACTCTCTATCATGTCGGGCTGGCCATTCCGAGCCGGATTTGGCTGATTTCATCGAGGATCATCTACAAGGACCTAGGGCGGCTGGATATCCAGACTGTGGGACTGTTGAATCTGATTTAGGCCCCGAGGGTGAGCACACGGTGGATAAATCTCTTCGGATGTTCCTGGCCGGAAGATTCAAGGATGACACTATCCAATCTTTTGTTAAGAAAGATTTCGAGATACTAGGCGATTATGCCCATGCTCATCAAAGAGTACCGTCTTATTCTGAAAGTTTCTGGCTTTTCCTTGTGATTCTTATCTTGTGTTTTTATATATCTTCTTCTTTGTAGGCCGGAGACATGTTTACTCAAACTGCTCTCCGACTGGCCGTATTGAGTGAAGAATCTCAGGCAGCACAGAAAGCCCTATACAATATTCTGAAGGATGAGGCTACGAAGGCCAGTCAGTTAGAGGATGCCAAGATTAAGTTGTCTGAGGTCGAAACAGAACTCGAGAAGACTAAGAAGGAGTTGGAAGCGAAGAGGGCCTTAGAGGGTGAAGTGGAGAAATTAAAGCTGGAGCTTGAGCAAGCCAAAGTGTCCGCCGAACAACTTTATGAGCGAGGTCGAGTCGAGGCCAGGCTTCCCGCCATAAGGGAGTTCCTGAACTCTCCGATCCTTGATGCCTTAGTTCGCGTGCGGTCGGGCAAAATTAATCAGGCCTTCTACTATAAGGGAGCTCAGCACCTCCTTACAGCTGCCAAGATCGAAGGCGCCCTCGACGACTATCTTCCCAATATGAACCCTTATAAGAATATCTTCGGCAAAGATTATAAAGCATCTTCCCTTCCTCCCAAGCTCGAGGATTTGGCCGCTCATGAGTTTGCTCCTTTTCTTGTGGAATTTGGAGTGCCGATGCCAAATCCTGATGCGCTCGAAGCCCAATCGGAGAGTGAAGATGTGGATATCGAAGGGGATTCCCGTGATCAGGAGGAACAAGGTACTCCTTCTTCTGGTTCGAGTAAATCTGCGGCTGGTGTGCAAAGTAATGATGGAGAAGGCAGTAGCTCGAATACAGGTGATTCTGGTGGCTCGGAAAATGGTTCTAGCGAAACAGAGGAAAGCGGAGCTCGAACAACACTTCTACCCTTCATCCTTCGCTTCCTCAATGGTCGTCCCATGTCGGACCAGATCGAGAGACAGGGAAGTAATCTCTGGAAAAATTATTCCACGCAATCTTGGAAGAAACATTCTTCAAGGCACATCTGGAAGAAGTGGATATTGAGTGCGGAAAAACTTCCCCAGCAGTCGACCCACTATCCGACTGGGTGGATTGACAGGATACAGGAGCTCTAACCAGTCTCAAGTAGATGGCATCAGAGAGAGCTGGTCGCCTGTCGGTACCCCAGTCGCAATCCTTTTCGCCTGTCGATACCCTAGTCGAAATTATTCCCCATACAGGGACGCCGAAGAGATCGAAAAAGAGAATTTGTGTCCGAATCTCGAACGCTTTTATTGCTGAGACCGAATCGAAAATAAAGATGGTTGATGGAGGTAAAAATGCAACCATGTTGATTAAACGAAATGGTTACAGACAAGTAAAATATGAAGGAAAATTCAGAAGTATTTATAGGGGAAAGAATCCCGTATCAACGGTGTAGATCTCCTCAGATGAACGGTGGCAATATGTATAATAAAAGCGCTCTGACCGCTCAGATTCCCAATAAATCAGGGACCGTTTAGTTAGACGAAGACGGGATGTAACGGTAAAAACTCAATCAAAAAAGCTGAACAGAACCAATGGCCAAAATGCGAGCAATAAATACAGCGACCGTTCCATTTCCCGAAAATTCAGGAACAATGTGGATAAATGAAGAAACAGCCAAATTCAGCAATGCTCGAAATAATTATAGTTTAATTTCCGATCGTCAAAGAAAGTCACAAAGAAATAGTCGGACGATAACTGATCAAGGAACCATTATCAATAACTCGTCCGAAGATGGACCAAGATCGGTAAAGAACTTTAGTAAAGCAGATAAGAACGAACGTAGGAAATTAATCGAGAAATTATTATTTTCAAAGTTTGATACATTGAAGAGTTACAAGTTACAAAGATATCAACTCCTATTACATTTTATAATTCTAGAAACACCTACGAAGACTAATCTTTGTATCCGAGCGAAATAGGGACTTCATAGCCATCCAATCCTATGAAATTTTCGGCGGACGATAATGACCCTACTCGAATTGGAGGAGCCTGTCAAGCCAACAGGCTTTTGTCTTTATTTTTGATTCCTCAAAAAGGAGAAGGGTAAGGCATCTTTTTCTAGGTATAACGAGAATACTTTATTGAGGGCCTCGACCCTCGAAGCTCCACCCCTTGCATCCTCGAGGAGGAACCGAACAAGCCGCTGGAGATCCCTAAAAAGATTTGATGCTTAAACTTCTCATAAACCACGGAGGGTCGAGGAGACTGCCCCGGTCGTGGGTGGTCAGCAATAAAACTGACCGGTCTCCAAGGTCTGAATAATGTTCGCCTGCAGATACCCTAGTCGAGGTCGAAGCACCAGTTAGCCTATGATCTGCAGAATAGATCCTAACTCGAAATTCAAAATAGTGGGCCATGCAACAAGATCTTTCAACCAGCACGGTCGAAGGAGTCTGCTTTAGAAATAATTTTATAAAGATACAAATTGAAGATCTTTTTATAAGTACTATTCTCAAAATCCAACGGCTAGCAGAAAACGAAAGAAACGGTCAAGATCGAAAGACTGTTGCGCTTCCCGAGAATTTCATCCGGAAGAGAAAGTGATATATTCTGAAAATCGAGCAGAAGTAATATACCAATATCAAAGAGCGAAGATCACAAGCATAAGACCAAACGAAGTAAGCAAACAAAAGCATGGACAGAAGAGAGTATATTAAATTATGGACAAACTGGTAATCCGAGAAACTAATAGATTATTACAAACCATAGGGGATGAAAGTGTCTGAAATTATTCATGATCACATGAGTAAAAACAATATAACCATACTACAAGCCCGGGCAAATGAGAAGCAACACCTAGAGAAGTTTATTGTCGGAGAAAATCTTTCGAAGCTCGGCATTCCGAGCCCCATATCCAGCTTCATATCCACGGTCATAAGCCTCCTTTTCTAGACGCGTGAATTCTTGCCTCTCCTGCTCATAAAGACTTTTCAGTTTGTCAAGCTCCTCATTTAGCTGCTTGTGGATCTCCTCTCCCTTTTCTTTAACAGACTTCTCCTTCTCTAAAGCAAGCTTCTCCGCGTAAACACGGTCGAATTCGGCTTTCTTCTCTTCCAGCTCGAGGGAAATAGCAGCACGATGATTCGTCTCCCGCTCAGCAAAAGTTTTAAGCTCAATAAAATCTTGTCCGGCCTGTCAAAGAATAGGTACTGTTCGTAAAAAAAAAAAAAAAAAAAAAAAAAAAAAAAAAAAAAAAAAAAAAAAGGGGTACCTGAAATAGGAA
This sequence comes from Penstemon eatonii, assembly GCA_038501285.1. Classification (NCBI taxonomy): domain Eukaryota; kingdom Viridiplantae; phylum Streptophyta; class Magnoliopsida; order Lamiales; family Plantaginaceae; genus Penstemon; species Penstemon eatonii. The sequence continues at coordinate 48,757 of JBCEGF010001341.1, forward strand.
ATGCTGTCCAGACTCAAACAACTCCTCTATGTTTCTCTCCTTGGACATGTTCCTTCCTTTGGGCATGTTAGTCTCCGAAGAAGTAAAATTAACCTGCGACAGACTATCCATGGGATCAGACCCATCTTTCGACTCTTCAGGCGCGGAAGAAGTAACTTTTGGAGGATTGAAGTCAACAAGGGGATCGGGAGGATTATCAATTCCTGAAGCTTCAGCAGAAGCCCCCCCACCTATTCCTAACTTGAGTTTCTTGTTGAGACCTCCTGCGGGAGGAACGGTCGAAGTATCGGGAGATGATTTACCACCAATGGCAAGATTTTGTAAAGCCTCAATGGGAGTGGCCCCGTCAGAATAAGGCCTTTTGTTTGAAGAAGGGACAGAAGTATTTTCTCTCACGGGATCTTTGTTTGAAGGATCGACAACTTTCGGGGAAGAACCCCCGAGCGCAGCCTCGAGCTCCTCGTCCAAAATTGACTTGCTAGAACTACCCTTGTTTTGTTTTGAAGAAGTGTTTTTCTCTTTCTTGTTGTCTTCCCCTTTAGGAGCTCTTGGGGAAGACACAGAGGTCTTGAAAGAAGATTTGGAGGTTTTGGCCTCCTTGGCAACTTTCTGCTCCTTGCTCGGATTCTTATTTTTCGAACCACCAAATAACGATTTGGGATCGATAGCTTTCCCTAATACGTTTTCCATGATAAGCGGATTTGGGACCTACAGTTCGGACTATTACTCTTAAAGGGATTCGAAGAAGGCAGAAGATATGGCAAAAAGCTCCGATCTCTATAAGCAAGATGTCGTATGAATAATGAAAAGAAACCCTAATATTTATAGACACTACGCCCTGTGATTACGATAATGGATCGACGTAACCTTTAAAGAAAAATCCCGTATGGAAAGGGCGATATCCGAGCATAAAGTTATCGAACCTTGAAAATTAAAATGGTAACTGGATATTAGTAAGATCGGAATTTACAAGTTACAGCAGTCAAATCAAAAAAGAAACAAATCCGTTTACAAAAATGAGTTACATGGGTATACACGATTAGTTCCTAACTACAAAACTATGAATCGCCCCTTCCAGCACGATCGGCTCCGATAACTCGCTAAATAGAAAGTCAGGCGGAGCAATTACTCGGTTTGGTCAAGAATTCGATCGCCTTCTTTATCCGATAAATCGCCTATGTTGACATCTTCGCTTTTTTCCTCCGACACGGGAGGATAGTCGGTGAAACGCTCGAGCACATCAGGGTTAGGCATCGGAATGCCATACTCCTCGACTAAGGGGGCAAAGCGATGATTTTGCCAATTAGTATCCATCTTGGGTAGAGAGGAAGCTTTGTAATCCTTCCCTTCAGCGTTCTTAAAAGGGTTCATGTGCTTAAAGTACTCGTCCATATCATCCGGAATCTTCTTGGCCGCGACCAATTGTTGAACCCCTTTATAAAAGATCGTCTGAAGGATTTCTCCCATTTTCCTTTGAACTAAGGGGTCCAAGACAGGGGATTCCAGGAATTCTCGTATGGCAGGGATCTCGGCTTCTTCCCGGCCTTGGGCATACGCACGCTCGGAGTCTTGCTTCGCTAGCTCGAGTTCAACCTTTATCTTCTTTAGCTCCTCCTCGAGGGCACTTCTCTCCTTAACAGATGCTAGTAAATCTTCTTCTACGGAGGAGGAATTTTTCGTAGTCGCTTCCTTGAGCTCCTTCTTTACTTGGCACAATTCTCGCTGACTCTCCGCCAGCTGAGATCGAATGGCCTGGTTATCAGCAAAAATCTGGGCATATGCATCATGAGCATCCTGCGATTCCTGCTCTAGTAACGCCAAACGATAGGATTGAAGGGCGAATAAATCCCCGACCTACAAGACATTTTCGAGTATCAGTAAAACTAGGAATTCTAAAGAAAGAACACAGTCAAAAGACGAGTATTTACCTCGTGATACGTTCTGGAGAAATCACTCAAAACCTCAAAATCCCCTTTGATGGAATGAAGCAGGATATCCCGTTTAAACCGACTAGCCATAAAGATTCTAGTGGCTTTGTCGAATTCGTTCTCCCCATTCATATCCAGATCGGTCATAATGGTACCATCCTCAGGATATCCAGCAGTTCTGCCACATCAGGCTCCGACCTACCTTCTCGACAAGGGACAGAAGCAGAACTCACGCCAAAGGGTTTAATCCTCCTCGAGGGCCCTGGGTGTTCGGCATTTCTTTTCTGGCCCAGAAGCTTCTCGTATTCCTGAATAGCCTGAATCCGATTCCAGGAATGTTGACTGTAGCCGACAGACGAAAGAGCGGAAGTATCAGGGGAGAATAACGATCGAAGAGGTCCGGCCGTGGCAGAATTCAGGGAACTCATAGTGCCAACCCCTCTTAAGTCAGGAATCAAAGATGGTATGACAACTGAACTCCTACCAAAATTGTTTATGTCCGTTTTTTCTTCGGAGGCATAAGGTAACGGATCGAAATAAAATCGCTTATCTTCAACCGGGCCGGCAGCGGATACTCGGAATTTCTCGACAACTCGACCTGCGAGGATAATACGAATCGGGCACGAGTTTAAACAAGGAGAATTGTTTAATAAAACCCAAAAGTAAGTTAAAGATAAGAAGCATACCCAGAGAAAGAGGAGCAAGGGTCGGAGCACTAGAGGTTCGCAGAAGGGATCCTTCGGAAGATTGGCTAGGGTATTTAATCGCCGGAGTAGGATAATTACAATGACTCAACCCGGCCAATCGCAAAACGCCTTCCTGAATCAGGAATCTAGTCTGGTAAGGGTTATGTTGGGATTCGGTAAGATAAACAGCCCTAGGCACAGCGGAATATAAAAAATTTTAGGACCTCTTACGGAATCTTGCCAGGATATTCTCTAGATGTATATATATGAATATAAATGAAAAACGATAGTATAAGTTTACACGTTATACCTATCTCCTTGCAAATCCTTTGGCTAGTAAAACGAACTCTGATTTCTCCTCCAGCAAGTATCGATCCAAGCTCTGCAGCAGCGCCCCACGTGTTGCGCCTCTACGGGTTGATACACCACAATTACACGAAAATAATAAATCTTGATCAGCTAGAACACAAGATATATTATAATCTAGGATTTAGGAACGATCTTGGAACAGAATCGAAAACGAAAAATTCTTCCACAGGGAAGAACAGGGTTCGGTCGATCACTTAGGAGAGGGAGAGAGAATTTTGCTCTTGCTCAATTTTTGCTTATGGTGTTCTATGAAAAATAACTACAAGAAGGCTACTTATAGTTATCTCCCTAACCTAGTCCTATTAGGACTAGGGCTCTTCTCTCCTACATGGGTCATGGCCCTCTTTAATTAGAAGACCAAGTCTCCTAATTAATTCATGGCCCAGTTAATTAATTTGACCAGGCTTTATTTAATCTCCCAATTAAATAGCCCAATTAATTAACTTAATCTCCCATTTAATTAAACCAGACTCTAAGTCCATTTAATTAAAATCCCTTCTAATTAATTAAATCCAACTTAATTAATTAATCCACAAATTAAATTCCAATTTAATTTATGATCCTGATCCAATTCCAATTGGATCCCATTTGTTCCAATTGGGTCGACCCAGTCGACCCACCCATAATAATCGACCCAGTCGATTATTCACCCAGTTGACCCAGTCGACTCGGTCGTTCTTATTTCCTCGCTTTCGCTTCATGTGTATTGTGTATGCCCCCGTAGGTTCACCACATAATTGGCCGTGGGTTATAATTAAATATTATTTAATTATTCGAGTAAGATTTACTCTAAATCAATCGAACACTCTGTCGATTGATCATTCCAAAATTAGCACCCCTGCCAATTTGAGAATTCTCCCACACTCCACGGTCGATGTCCAGCCACAAGCCCATGGAGCCCAATCACTGGTGAATTAATTCAGTGAACCTTTTATCATTTACAATATCCATATACGACATAATCTCTCCATCGATCAATCTCCCAGTCGAGACTTAAGGGTATGGTCTTTCATCGGATTCCTTTTTCTTTTGTCTTGACCTTATGCATTCTGGTCTCGAAATAATTCTCTTTGACTTAACCTTTATGAGCTACTTACATAAAGCCGTCAGATACCTCGGCCGAGGATTTTACCAGAATTAATTTCTCACAGAAATCCATAGGAGAATTTCCCAACCTATCAAGTCGGGTCAATGGATCCTTTGTTGATGATATGAATCTGCATACGAGTTCCTCTATACCCAATATGAGTCCACGGAGACTTTCTGGCGATCTCCAGTCAGTCGGGACTCATATCAAAGCATAGACGTTCTCGCACCAGATAAACCCTATCATCTCAAGTAGTTAGGGATCGTTCCTCGTATACTATTGTAAATTGGAATAACTTCATCCCCGATATGCGACTACCGCTTCCATGGTGAGTTATTTCCTAGTTGGGGTATTCAGTGCGCATGTCATCCCAGCAAACCACCCACTTATGTGTATCGACTATCCCAGTCACGCTCGTGGACCCCAGCATCCTCCAGTTCATCGGAGTATACACAACAGTGAGAGTCTAACCGAATCCAACGATGTCCTATCTCGATTGGATTCTACGACTCTTGAATATGTTCTAGATCACGGCCTTGGAGATCAGTCCACGGGTTGTCCCATAGCCCTGTGATCTAAGGACTTCTATCCTTATGCGTAGATATATAATTATTACATAAGATAAAGTTGAATATATATATATAAATGCATTTATTAATCCAATCGAATGGTCCTTTCAATTAAATGCAGCCAAAACAGTTGGCTTGCAGGACACTATTCTATCAATCTCCCACTTGTACTAAAGCCAACTTTTCATACTTCTGATTCCCATCTTAGACAGATGTTTTCGGATGCCTTTGAGGCAATGGCTTAGACAGCGGGTCCGTCGTATTATCCCTTGAGGTGACACGTTCCATCTTTATGTCTCATCTACCAATGATATAAATATCAAATGGTATCGTCTTAGTTCGTGCTTGGATTCTGATGAGATCTCGACTCCTTCGCTTGCGAGATAGCTCCATTATTATCACAGAAGATAGTAATGGCTCGACAATGCTAGGTATCACATCCAATTCCTGGATGAAGTTTTTCATCCAAACACCTTCCTTTGCTGCTTCACTCGCGGCAATGTATTCTGTCTCGGTGGTTGAATCTGCGGTAGTGTTTTGCTTGGAGCTCTTCCAGCTTACCGCACCACTATTGAGGCAGAACACGTATCCAGATGTCGACTTGAAGTCGTCCACATTACATTGGAAGCTAGAATCAGTATAGCCTTCCAATTTCAATTCTCCTCCACCGTATACCAAGAACAATTCCTTAGTCCTTCTCAGGTACTTCAGAATTGCCTTTACGGCTATCCAGTGCTGCTCACCTGGATCAGACTGGTAGCGACTTGTAACGCTTAAAGCGTATGCTACGTCTGGTCTCGTACATAACGTACCATACATTATGCTTCCTATTGCGGATGCATATGGTACTTGAGACATATTGCTTCTCTCTTCAGGGGTCTTTGGGGCCACAGACTTAGAGAGTGCAATTCCATGTCTCATTGGAAGCAATCCTCTCTTGGATTCTTCCATGCTAAATCTTTTCAAGATTTTATCTATGTACTGGGATTGGGAGAGGCCCAGCAGTCCTTTTGATCTATCTCGGTAGATCCTTGTACCTAGTACAAAGGATGCTTCTCCCAAATCCTTCATCGAGAATTGTGTAGATAACCATGCTTTAGTTTCGGACAACACTTTCACATTTGTTCCCAATGAGAAGAATGTCATCAGCATAAAGCACGAAAATTCAACTGTACTCCCACTGACCTTCTTGTACACACAAGGTTCGAACACGTTTTTGATGAATCCAAAAGTTTGGATTGTTTCATCGAAACGGATGTTCCAACTTCGGGAAGCTTGCTTCAGTCCATAAATGGACCTCTGGAGTTTGCACACCTTGTGTTCATCTCCTTTGGATGCATATCCTTTTGGTTGCTCCATGTAGATCTCCTTGTCAATGTCCCCATTGAGAAAGGCAGTCTTTACATCCATCTGCCATATCTCGTAGTTATACCACGCAGCTATGGCCAGCAAGATTCGAATGGATTTAGGCATTGCGACGGGCGAGAAGGTCTCCTCAAAGTCGATGCCTGGCCTTTGAGTGTATCCTTTTGCCACTAATCGCGCCTTGTAGGTTATTACCTTTCCGTTCACTCCAAGCTTTCGCTTATAGATCCACTTGCAACCCACGGGAGCTACTCCCACTGGTGGATCTACCAAGGCCCAGACCTTGTTCGAGTGCATGGAGTCCAATTCTAATTCCATGGCTTCACGCCACTTTCCCGAGTCTATGCCTAGCATAGCCTCTTCGTAAGTCCTTGGATCGGTTAGAGACTGTCTAGTCTCACGCAGCAGACCGTAGTACCTCTCGGGTTCTCTACGTTTTCTTTCTGACTTACGAAATACCGGTGTACTTTCTGGTGCACTTTCATGCTCATGTTCTCCCACTGCCTGTGGTGATGGGTCGGCTTGATTGACCTCTTCGGCCTTTTCAGCTTCAGTGACCTCATCTAGTTCTACGTTGTGTTCCTTCTTGCCTAGCAAGAAATCCTTTTCCAAGAAGTGTGCGTTCCTCGAGACAAACGTAGTTTATCTTGTAGGATCGTAGAACTTGTATCCTATAGAGTTTTCTGGATACCCCACGAATTGCATAAGATGGACTTTACGTCCAACTTATCTCCCACCAGCTTATTCACATAAGCGGGAGACCCCATATGCGCATGAATGCATATGAAGGTACAATACCAAAACTCATATCACGTGATATATTTTGGATCTGGCTTCAGAGATACTTAGCTCAGTATCTTCGATTTTCTCGATCAAGTTTCATTTGTTTGAATAAGGAATTTCATGTAAGATTTCTTAATGGACATTTACATGTCCAAAATGCTCGACAACAGACAACGTTTCGAGCGTGTCTTACATTTCGAGAATCTAATCCTCTATTAAATAATCAATGGCGTACTGCCAATGCATGTTCGATTTTAAATCGATCCAAATCTCTTACATGCTTTCATTGATTAGGCTCTCTTCTTTTATTCCAAAAGTAATTTGGAATTGTACATCACAACGTACTTTCACCCATGAGGGCACAAGAGACGCCTTATCTCCCACTAATGATTTAGTGTTTCTACACACTTATAAATGGATTAAATCCATTGCAATTGTTTATGCCTCTTGGTTGCCTAGCAACCAACTACTAAATCTAATTTCCATTAAGCAAGATTCGAAAGTCGATTACTATATACAGCATCCCAGTCAAGCTCGACCCAGTCGAGCTCAGTCTTTGAATCTTTAATTCGGAAATATGTTTTAGTACTCGTGTATTGCCTTTTGGTTTACAACGACTTAAGTGTGTGAAATCTTGATTATTTATATTTTATTGACTATGCATATTATATTTAGTCATTATATGAGTATCCATACTCATTTGCTTATGTACACCTTTTGCGTATAAATCTTATAGCGCAATCAGTTCCAACCATTATGGAACTATCACATCCCTTAAGACAAGAGATGGTATAAGCAAATTCCAATGATCTAAATAATTCATGGCTTTAGATGCATTGAATGCATCAATGAGTGCTTCATTGGGCATCCAACACCCTTATGCATTACTTTAACCATAAGATTAAGTTCAATAAAATTTAATCATCCCTTATGGGATGAATAGGTTCAATTCCCTCTTCCCTTGATCTTAATACATGGAAGAATCATTTTGATTGACTTTTCAACTTATCATCCTTACAGAAAAAACCTCCAAGGTTATTTCCCTTCAGAGAGGATTCATTCCTCTTCTTCCATCTCGTAAGTCTTTTGAGTCCTTTTCACAAGATGTTACTTCCCATTCATGGGAGACTTCATGTTTGCCTTCAAGAAAATTTGGGCTTGAGAACCATCCTCAACCCTCTGGTGAAACTTATCACCTTTCTTATTTGAAGAGTAACTTCGAAAAAGGCAGCTTGGTGAAACCTATCACCATTCCAGTCGAAGTGTAACTTCGAAAGGAAAAACAATGAAATCTTTGTAAGGAGATTAGTCCTTGCTTGGACTCGAGAATAATTTCTCAAGTTTCGACGTCATTCAAAATTCATTTGGGTTCAGTCAATTTATTTGATTCAAGTATGATGGTAAATATTCATGGATACATAACTTATGATTAAACTATCATAAACATGACGATAAATACGCGGCAGATTAATATCAATGCATAATTTACAAACATGGTTTTCATTTGTAAATTACTCCCACTATTTTTGTCGAATACTTATGCCCCCACATAAGGTTCGGGAAATAAAAATTTCCTAATGGGCTCAAGGCCCAAATGCAATCACTCAGTACCCACGACTCGTTGGCCATACCAATTGATCCACTTGGTGGGCGATCACGTCGCCGGTTAACCATCCCAGCTAACCCTCGAGTTCATTCAGCCTCGGTTTTCGTTATGGACCCACGACTCGTGAGACATCCATACTTACTCGCGTTAAATCATATCCAATACTCGTGAAGAGAAATAGTTCAATCCTAGACGCCCCACGACTCGTGAGACAGCGCCTAGAACCTTGCTATCCCCTCCCTTGGCACTAAACTGTGCATCGAGGCAATAAACATATCATCTTCCTATAGCTCGACCCACGACTCGTGAGACATCGAGATTTATTCGTACGATATGCCTAAGACCTAGTAATTGGATAGGCTCGGACCATAGACACCATTCATATGCGCCCGTTATTCGATTTAATATTCTAATTGATTATTCAATTGGAGGTTTTAAGTTTTCTTCGTGCGAGGTCTCATCAGATTATGCTTTATCTTGTTTACGTGATCTATTCTAAGCATGCAAGACATACATCAAAGAATAATAGTAAACATATATCACCTAGCATTGCACATATGATTGGTCGATTGCCCATCCTATGCGATCCATCACGAGCCACATGATGGACCAATTGGTCAGTCTAGGGTGGAAATTAAATGTCCTAACTATTACAATTTTCAAACCCATACATCATGGGCCTTCTTGTAATATTCACCTTGATTGGGCCTCCATGTAATGAATTGTGCCTCCATGTCCTCCAAGGTAATGGGCCTCCATGCGGATCTCCAAGTCTTCATTAGGTCTTCTTGGCTCCAAGCCTAATCTAAGCCTAGCTTATAAAATTAAAGGCCCTATTCTATTACAATTGTTTGCGCAAGCAAGGGCACCAATCAGGCCCATTTAATTACAACCCATAAAATTAATAAACCAAAACTACACAGGGCTTAAGGGCAAAATCAACAAATCCACATATTCACTCAAGAACATGCATAAATTCACATAAGGGCATAAATGTAAATTTACCGGCTCCTTTAATTTTAATTCACAAAAATTATCCAAGTAAATTTAATTTTGAATCATCAATTAATCTCTAAGATTAATTAACTCTTACTTGAGCTCTAAGTAATCTACAACTCTTATCTTGATAAAGTTGGTTAATTAAGATAGTTACAAATCTTCCAAGATTACTATCTTATCCGAAACTCTAAGTTTCCCAATTTTACAAATCTCCAAGATTCTCAAGATAATACTATTTTGAATAGATTAGTTAACTAAGGTAGTGTCCAAATCCACCAAGATTTCTACCTTATCCAAAACTCCAAGTTTCCTAATTTAATAAGATCTCTAAGATCTTTAATCTTGGTAACTTACTAGATGAGATTAACTTTAATTAAATCTCTTATCACAATTGAAACTCTAAGTTTACTTGTTTAACAAGATCTCTAAGATCTTTAATCTTGGTAACTTATTAGAAGAGATTAATTTTAATTAAATCTCTTATCATAATTGAAACTCTAAGTTTCCTTGTTAATTAGATCTCTAAGATCAATCCAAGATTCACCAAGATTCCATAACAACCAAATCTCCAAGATTTTCAGGACTTCCAAAATAGGTGAGTTTGAGATCAACCAAAATTCAGCCACGAAGTGACGAATTAAACGCTGCCACGTGGCAGCACACACATGGCCACGAAGCCGCGCGTGAGCCCCACGCAGTAGCTGCTGCCGCGCGTGACAGCGCGTAGCAGCGTGCTGCTGCGCGTTGCCAGCACGCGGCAAACTGCCCGAGGGCAGCTGCCGTGTGTTGCACGCGCAGACAGCGCGCTTGTTCACGCGCTGCCGCGTACGGCAGCACGCGGTGGCTCCTCGTGCCACCGCGGTTGATCCCAAAAATATATAATTTTTCTTGTTCGATTACTTTTGATTTAATTAAACATATCCAATTAATTAAATCCCAATCCAAAATAAAAATTAACACGATAAAATTTCGAATCAAAATTTCTACATTAACTCTAAGTTAACAGATCTACGTCCTAAAACATATACAGTCATAGAACTAGCCATACATAAATCAAACATATGATTTAAATCACAGAATTTGCAAATTCATATATATACAAAGCCTAGAGTTGGCTCTGATACCACTGTTGGGATTCGGTAAGATAAACAGCCCTAGGCACAGCGGAATATAAAAAATTTTAGGACCTCTTACGGAATCTTGCCAGGATATTCTCTAGATGTATATATATGAATATAAATAAAAACGATAGTATAAATTTACACGTTATACCTATCTCATTGCAAATCCTTTGGCTAGTAAAACGAACTCTGATTTCTCCTCCAGCAAGTATCGATCCAAGCTCTACAGCAGCGCCCCACGTGTTGCGCCTCTACGGGTTGATACACCACAATTACACGAAAATAATAAATCTTGATCAGCTAGAACACAAGATATATTATAATCTAGGATTTAGGAACGATCTTGGAACAGAATCGAAAACGAAAAATTCTTCCACAGGGAAGAACAGGGTTCGGTCGATCACTTAGGAGAGGGAGAGAGAATTTTGCTCTTGCTCAATTTTTGCTTATGGTGTTCTATGAAAAATAACTACAAGAAGGCTACTTATAGTTATCTCCCTAACCTAGTCCTATTAGGACTAGGGCTCTTCTCTCCTACATGGGCCATGGCCCTCTTTAATTAGAAGACCAAGTCTCCTAATTAATTCATGGCCCAGTTAATTAATTTGACCAGGCTTTATTTAATCTCCCAATTAAATAGCCCAATTAATTAACTTAATCTCCCATTTAATTAAACCAGACTCTAAGTCCATTTAATTAAAATCCCTTCTAATTAATTAAATCCAACTTAATTAATTAATCCACAAATTAAATTCCAATTTAATTTATGATCCTGATCCAATTCCAATTGGATCCCATTTGTTCCAATTGGGTCGACCCAGTCGACCCACCCATAATAATCGACCCAGTCGATTATTCACCCAGTTGACCCAGTCGACTCGGTCGTTCTTATTTCCTCGCTTTCGCTTCATGTGTATTGTGTATGCCCCCGTAGGTTCACCACATAATTGGCCGTGGGTTATAATTAAATATTATTTAATTATTCGAGTAAGATTTACTCTAAATCAATCGAACACTCTGTCGATTGATCATTCCAAAATTAGCACCCCTGCCAATTTGAGAATTCTCCCACACTCCACGGTCGATGTCCAGCCACAAGCCCATGGAGCCCAATCACTGGTGAATTAATTCAGTGAACCTTTTATCATTTACAATATCCATATACGACATAATCTCTCCATCGATCAATCTCCCAGTCGAGACTTAAGGGTATGGTCTTTCATCGGATTCCTTTTTCTTTTGTCTTGACCTTATGCATTCTGGTCTCGAAATAATTCTCTTTGACTTAACCTTTATGAGCTACTTACATAAAGCCGTCAGATACCTCGGCCGAGGATTTTACCAGAATTAATTTCTCACAGAAATCCATAGGAGAATTTCCCAACCTATCAAGTCGGGTCAATGGATCCTTTGTTGATGATATGAATCTGCATACGAGTTCCTCTATACCCAATATGAGTCCACGGAGACTTTCTGGCGATCTCCAGTCAGTCGGGACTCATATCAAAGCATAGACGTTCTCGCACCAGATAAACCCTATCATCTCAAGTAGTTAGGGATCGTTCCTCGTATACTATTGTAAATTGGAATAACTTCATCCCCGATATGCGACTACCGCTTCCATGGTGAGTTATTTCCTAGTTGGGGTATTCAGTGCGCATGCCATCCCAGCAAACCACCCACTTATGTGTATCGACTATCCCAGTCACGCTCGTGGACCCCAGCATCCTCCAGTTCATCGGAGTATACACAACAGTGAGAGTCTAACCGAATCCAACGATGTCCTATCTCGATTGGATTCTATGACTCTTGAATATGTTCTAGATCACGGCCTTGGAGATCAGTCCACGGGTTGTCCCATAGCCCTGTGATCTAAGGACTTCTATCCTTATGCGTAGATATATAATTATTACATAAGATAAAGTTGAATATATATATATAAATGCATTTATTAATCCAATCGAATGGTCCTTTCAATTAAATGCAGCCAAAACAGTTGGCTTGCAGGACACTATTCTATCAGGTTAGACAGCAACTGATCCAGGAGTTCATCAGAAAGACGATGGCTGAGCTTCTCTTTGATTCTGCGAGAACCGTATGTCCAGGTATTTGCACCATCCCATCGATACGGTCTTGTTTTCGAACTACCTTCTGAGATAGGAACATCAGGGCCCTTCACGAAAAAGAATCTCCTTTTCCAACCTATGCTCTTGTCCGTTGTTGTTTTCGTAAGAAAAGGTCGTTTCGATCGCGGGCGGATGGACACGAACCCCATATTCGAACCCTTGCAGGGGTCCATTCGGAAAATCTGCCAAAAGTTGCTGAAGGAGGCCTCTTCCCCTTTTGCCTCCATAAGAGCGCAAAACGCTAGTATATATGCAACGGAGTGTGGCAGAAGCTGAGCAGGGGAAAGTGAAAAGAAGTTCAGGATATTTCTGATAAGAGGAACGAACGGGATACGCAAGCCGCAGGAAAATTGACCCTCGTAGAAGGCTTGACAACCAGCTGGGGGCTCGGTAGCACGTTCGGTGTAAGAAGGAACGACGATCGAAAAACCTTTGGGAAGAAATTTCCCAAACTCCGCCTCGAGATAAGCACGGTTATTTTTCGAAAAACAACAGGAAGTTTCGCTAGCAGGAAGCTCTGACTTATTCGAGATTACGGCCTTTGGGGCTTGCGTATGTTTGAAGATCCTAACAAAAGCACCTTCGCCGATACTGCGTTTCTCTACCTCATTTTCTTCGAAATCCTCGCTCGGATCCTCATCTTCCCCTTCCTGACGAAGTTCCCCATCTTCGAAGTCATCTACAAGCTTATACAAAGGATCGGATTCTTGACTCTCTTCGACCTTATTCTTGCCCTTTGAACTTCTAGAACTTGACATTATGAATTCGGAAATGAATGTACTAAAGTAACTTCCTTTTCGATTCAAACACTTCGAGCTCAAGAGAAAATATAACATGGAAGTAATTTTTCAACAGGTCAACATATATATACAGGGTTAAAAAGGTAAAATTGCAAAGAGGTCCCCGAGTAACCGCGACGGTTGAACTTACCAAGGGTAAAAACTTTGGGTTATCCCTCTCAAAATAGCCTTTTTGATCCTTCATTTTCTAGAATTGCGGAATTTGTCCTTGCGATTTATCCCTAAGGATCTCGGAGGCCCTCCTTGTTATAATCGACAATCCTGGAAAGCATCCATCTAGGGGTCGAACAACGCATCTTGGAACCCCAAAAAGGATATTATTACTTCAGCATCCTCCGACAAGGGTAACTTCAGAACACGCCGGTGTATGTTTTCTTGTATATGCACTCTTTTTCCCTAGCTCGGTTTTTATCCCAGTGGGTTTTTCCGAGTTAGGTTTTTAACGAGGCATATCCTAAAGACATTCTGAACGGCTCGTCTCATTATAGCATGGGACGTATTTTGTACTTCTTCGAGCGCTCGCTCCGCTTCGCACTCGAGAAGTGGGGGAGTATTGATGAGGGGTAATTCGGATCCCCTGTCTCTCTAAGCTCAACGTAGTTCGAATAGCATCGAATCCTATCCCCCGGAACCAAGAGCCGAACCAAAGCCTGAAAATGATTGTTCCGAGCACATAAGAAAACCGGGGATCGAAGGACACTGTTAGGCCGAGCCCAGGCCCAAGCCCTTCAATTCGGCTATAAATACCCCATGCATTTATTGCACAACACAACTTCCCAGGGGGCACTAGCCTTGAAACTGCAGTTCGGATTCACTCGAGAATAGTAGTGTAGGCTTTCTCATATGTATTTCGCCCTCTAGCTTGTACGGCATCCAATAATGCTCGAATAGGACCCTAAATACTTGTATTTGTACTCATTCAATTCAAATACAAATACTTTGCTCTTTACTTTCCTTTTATTATTGTTATTATTGTATTACATCCCACCCTTGATCGAACTAACGAAAACCCGTAAGCAAAACACTTGAGGATATGCCTCGGTGGGCGCCAATTGATCTTACTGGTTTTCGTTAGTTCGATCAAGGGTGGGATGAAATACAATAATAACAATAATAAAGTAAAGCAAAGACCAAAGTAATTGTATTCGAATTGAATGAGTACAAATACAAGTATTCAAGGGTCATATTCGAGCATTATTGGATGCCGTACAAGCTAGAGGGCGAAATACATATGATCCTAAGCCTATGCTCCTAAACGGTTCCGAGCAATAGCTTCGAGGAGGGAGCACCTGGAAAGTCGTGTCCAGTATCATAAATGCATGGGGTATTTATAGCTGAAATCAGGGTCCAGGTGGTCTACCCGCAGTCATGCAGTTCTTCGGCCCATGAGTTTGGATCAGTGTTCGGCCCAACAGTAACTTTGGATCCTGGGTTATCTTGTACTTACGGTATTCGGGCATTGAGGTCGAACTCGATCTTCCGAGATAAGTACTGCTCGATCTCATATGATTGTGAAGAAAAGTACAGCCCAAGATCTCCCTCATCAATAGCCATTCCGAGAAGTGTATTTCTCGAATTTGTTTTGCCTTGAGTAGCCTTTCTACTTCTGCCTTAATTATTTTATCCTTTATTGGCCCGTGATTCCTCTTCTTTTGTCTAGCAGGTTTTGCCAAAGGGTCGATTTTTAGTGAATGACTGATTAACCGGGGGTCAATCCCTTCAATGTCGTTCGCGCTCCAGGCGAAGATGTCTACATTATTTCTGAGAAAGTTGACCAACATTACTTCCCCTTCTTTGCTTAATTCAGTTCCTATTCTTGTTGTTTTTGTTGGGTCCCTTTGTACCAATAGGACATCTTTATGTTCCGGTGGTTTTAAAGCTAAATCCACTGGTTCCTTTCCCTTCTTATCTATTCAGTCGGTGCTAGGGATATCGACTCCGATTCTATCATCGTCGTCTTCAAGTTTTCTTTTGCTTGGGGTAATCGATCTTGGGCGATTTCCCAGGGTTAGTGATGTGTTGTAACAGTCCCATGCCATGCAATGATCGTTCACTATTTCTCCGATCCCTGCGTCAGTTGGAAATTTTATTTTCTGATGGTACGTTGAAACTACAGCTCGGAATAGATTGAGTGCTGGTCGCCCTAGGATCGCATTGTAGGCAAAGGGAGTTTCCACTACTAAAATTTTTACTAGCTTCACCGTCCGATATGGTTTCTTCCCGAGTGAGACACTCAAAGTTATTGTGCCAATGGGGACAATCTCTGATCCCCCGAATCCTACTAAAGGCGTGGCTACTTTTTGGAATGTTATTTGTCCCAAGTTCATCTGGGCTAGGACCTCTTTAGAGATGATATTTGCTGAGCTTCCATTATCGATTAGGATTCTTTTGACGTTGTAATTCGCTATTTCTAGCGATACCACCATTGGGAAGTCGGGGCTATCCTCTTTTGTGTCCCAAACAAGGTTTTTGGGTACTTCGCCCTCGTTGAAACTAATTAGCTGGTGGGTCGTTGCTTTGTTTTCTAGGGTCCATACTTCTTTCGGGTACTTTAAGCTTCCGATTATGGATCTAGCAGTCCTTCGCCGAGCATTACGACTGTCTCCGCCTGTGGGTCCCCCTGATATCGTGTGGATGGTACCGTTAATCTGGTCGTTATTTAATTCTTGTGGGGGACCATCATTAGGGGACCTTCTACGGGAATTTTTTCTTTCATTGTTATACCGAGGACTCCTGCTTCTTCCTCGCTTGCGGTTATCCCGCTCCAAATAGTCATTTAGTTGTCCTTGTTCGTTCAGCTTTTCTATCTCTTTTTTAAGGTGAAAACAATCTTCAGTGTGGTGCCCGTGTGCTCGGTAATATTTGCAGTATAAGTCATAAATTCGTCCACCTGGTCTGGGCTGAGCGATTTTCTTCGCTTCTGGGATCCAATTATTCCTTTCTAGTACAGCCAAGATTTCTTCTATAGGAACGGTTAGCCTCGGGTGATCTACTTGATTGACCCTGCTCCGGATTGCTGGCTCAGTTGTTCTAGGTATTTAATAGATATTAGGTCGTCTGTCCTGGTCTTTCTTATTGTATTCTAATCGCTGGAAGACGTTGCCTTTTCTAAAAGATCGTTCGTAGTCCATGGATCTTTGGGCAGGAATTTTATCTTGCCGTTTGGAGCCTAAGGCCGTAACTTTGTTTTTGTTTTTATCTTTAAAAGAATTCATCTCTTCCTGGGTCATATACTTAGATGCCAAACTCATGATGTCAGGGAATGTTCTTGGTTGCTTTCGGCTTAGGGCATTTCCGAACTGCCTATTCTTTGTGAGGTCGAAGAGAATGGAGATTATGTAATCGATATTGGGGGATTCGATTTTGAGCAATTCGACATTAAATCTTGCCAACCAGTTCCTTAGGAATTCGCTCTCTTGTTCATAAATGGTTCCTAAATAGCTCATTGGCAATTTTTGTCTCTTTTGACTGGCGAACTGCTGTGTCAGTTTGCTGCATAATTCCCGAAAACTGAATATGGAGTTGGCTGGTTGCTTGGCGAACCAGTCCAAGGCTAGTCCTTCTAACGTGGTCACCATCAACTTAGCGGTGAATTCCGCCGAGTGAGTATACAAGCTCATTATGTTTGTGAAGCTAAAAATATAATCATCTGGATCAATGGTTCCGTCGTATCTGGGTAGTCTACCGGGTACCAGTCCAGTCGACTGTGCCTCTTTTATTTCTCTGCAGAAGGGAGAGCAGGCCGCTAAGCTCTCCTGGAGTTCCGTGGTTCTGGCCCATGGGTTTTGAACAGATCGTAAGCGTTGCTCAAGTCGTTCCTGTACCATCTTTTCGATTTCTCTTTCCGAGAACCGCATAGTTCGTGGTCGATTTGGGATTGCGTCGCCTACGTCATCCTCGACGGGGATTATGGTATGTTCCTTGGACCCACTGCATCCCGGCTGAGGTCTTCTTTGACCCGATTTTCTCTGGAGATTGTTATCGGAGGGTTTTGAGTTTCCCCCTTGCGGACTGTGTAATGAACGCTACTCGCTTACCGGGCTATCATCTTGTTGAGAGATTTGATCATTCTGCCTTGGCGTCCTTTGAGCGGGATTAGCCCTAGTAGTTCTAGGGTTTCGAGGAACTTGTTCGAGTACAAGTAATTCCTCTGGGGAAAGTGATTTAAGGAGCATAGCAATCTGTCGTAACTTCTCCTGAGCGTCTGATAGGGGAACATGGATCGCTGGAGCTACAGGTTCTTCCGGTATTGTACCGGCAGGAATCCCTTGGTGTTCCTGCTGGTGCTGAAGAGGTCCTTGCAAATTGTCGTTGTTTTCAGGGGCGTTATTATCAGTATTGCCCTGTGGATCTTCAGATGTGTTATGAAGATTGCTTGTGTTACTTCTTGCCCCATTACGAGCGCTCTTCCTTAGGCGAACTATATGTCGATCGAATAATTAACCTAGCCCCACGGTGGGCGCCAACTGATTTAACCGAATTTCGTCGGGTAAGGTTATATCCGTAAATAGGTGATATTAGGGATTCACAATCAATGTGATTTAAAGGGCTCTGTTACTTTATTCCGGATGAATCAATCTCAAGAAAGAACAATTAGATGGAACAATCAGTAATAAAGACAATCAATGAATATGATAGTGTAGCAAAAGCTTTTCTATTGAATAATCTTAGATTATGTTGTTATGCAGGCGTAAGTTGAGTATGTAAAGCGTGTGTAATACAATGATTAACTAGGTATTTATATCACATTAAACCTAGCTTTACAAGGAAACATAATCCTAATAGGACTCGGCCCAATCGTCCTTCTTGAGTCCGGATTGTAGTCTGCTTGTTGAGGAGAGTCGTATTCTACCGGGTCGATAAGATGATCCCGAACTGACTCGTCTGGTCGAACCGATCTTTTATCCCTTAGTCGATCCGAACATTATAAGGGGTGCGAAATAGCCCCCATCAGTAGATATCATCGGGCCCATGGACATCGCACCGAAGATTGTTTCCACCTGAGGCAGAAAATCGAAATGCTGATCGAACAAGGAAAGTTGGACGACTATCTCGAACGAAACAATCGCAAGAGAAACAAAAGCAGGATTCCTCGACTTAATAATCAGATAATAACCCCGGGAAGAAGGTCCCTTAATAATGGTCCGCCATGAGAATTGAACAATGATCAAATCAACGGCACCATCCATACAATCTCCAGAGGACCGGCGGGGGGAGACAGTCGTAATGCTCACCGTAGAACCACGAGATCAATTGAAGGGAACCATAGATATCCGAAGGAAGTATGGACGCTTGAAAGCAAAATACCAAAAGAACAACTCATTAGTTTCAATGAGAACGAAGTACCAAGGAATATTGTTTGGGATTTGAGGGAAGATAACCCTGACTTCCCGATGGTAGTATCTCTCGAGATAGCGAACTACAATGTTAAAAGGATCCTAATCGATAATGGTAGGTCAGCGAACATCATATCTAAGGAAGTCCTAACACAGATGAACTTGGGAGAAATAACACTTCAAAAAGTAGCCACTCCTTTAGTGGGATTTGGAGGCTCAGAAATAGTCCCCTATGGGACTATAAACTTGAGTGTCTCGTTGGGAAAGAGACCGCGGCGAGCAGTGAAAATGATAAAGTTCTTGGTCGTAGAAACTCCTTTTGCATACAACGCGATATTAGGACGACCTGCCCTCAACCTATTTCGCGCAGTAGTATCAACATACCATCAGAGGATAAAATTTTAGACAGATTCTGGGATCGGAGAAATATTGAATGATCACTGCATGGCGTGGGATTGTTATAACACCTCCCTAACGCTGGGAAACCGATCCAAACCAATTACTCCAGCTAAAAGGAAGCTCGAGGACGACATCGAAAGAGCAGAAGTCGAGATCCCCAGCACTGATAGAATAGATCGAAAGGGAAAGAAGCCGGTCGATTTAACCATAAAACCACCAGAACACAAGGATATTATGCTCGTACAAGGAGATCCTTCAAAAACGACCAGGATCGGAACCGAGCTTAGTCCGGAAGGGGAAGTAATGTTAATAAACTTTCTCAGGAAATAATGTTGACATCTTCGCTTGGAGTGCGGACGACATCGAGGGCATTGACCCAAGAGTAATCACACATTCTTTAAAAATTGATCCAATGGCAAAACCAGCAAGACAAAAGAAGAGGAAGCATGGGCCGACAAAGGATAAGATATCAAAGCAGAAGTCGAGAAGCTACTCAAAGCTAAACAAATTCGGGAAATACATTTTTCGGAATGGCTATGCAATGTTATCTTAGTGGCCAAAGGGGATAAAAAGGATAATAAATGGAGGATGTCAAACGATTTTACCGACCTTAATAAATTATGTCCACGAGATCCCTACCCTCTCCCAAGGATCGACCTATTGGTTGACTCAACGGCAGGATTCGCTATTTTCAGTATGATGGACGCCTTTCAAGGTTTCTATCAAATCTACATGGATGAGGGAGACCAAGAGAAAACTGCTTTCATAACATAACAGGGAGTATATTGCTTTATTGTCATGCCTTTCGGCCTAAGGAATGCTGGTGCCACTTACCAAAGACTAGTTAACTTAATGTTTAGGGAGCTGATCGGAGAAATAATAGAAGTTTACGTGGACGATAAGCCGACCACGTAAAACATCTTGACCGATGCTTCAAGATACTGAGAAAATACCGTATGAAACTCAACCCCGCAAAGTGTACTTTTGGGGTCAAATCTGGAAAATTCTTAGGATATATAGTTCATCAACGTGGAATTGAAGCTAATCCCGAAAAGATTCAAGCCATAACTGAGATGAAACCACCTAAGATGATCTCCCAGGTACAAAGCTTAGTAGGAAAAATTGTCGCACTAAACAGATTCATATCCAAATCAGCGGACAGAAGTTTGCCTTTCTTTCAAACTTTACGGAAGGCGAAGAATTTTATTTGGACAGAAGAATGTGACCAAGCATTCAACCAACTAAAAGCATATTTGACTTCTTCTCCATTATTAGCCAAACCAACTTCTCCATTATTAGCCAAACCAACTGATGGAGAACCAATATACATTTACATATCTATCTCCACAGTCGCCATTAGTTCGGTATTGGTAAAAATAGAAGGCGCTGAACATAAGCCTGTCTATTACCTAATTAAACTACTACAAGGAGCTGAGAAGAATTACTTGGAGATAGAAAAGTTTGCCTTAGCCGTAGTGGTGGCAGCACGCAAGCTCCGACCATACTTTTTGACCTATAAAATAGTGGTACTCACCAACCAACCACTAAGACAAGTATTGGCAAAGCCAGAAGCCTCTGGCAAATTGATTAAATGGGCGATCGAATTAGGACAATTCGAAATCGAATATAAACCACGAACCGCGATTAAGGCTCAAGTTCTTGTCGACTTCCTATTAGAAACTCCCACCTCAATTCAAGTAACGACTCGATTGTCGAAAATCACACCTGGTTAATGCATGTCGACGGTGCCTCGAGCAGAGAGGGAAGCAGAGCTGGAATCAATTTTACCGGACCAGACAAGGAAGATTTTAATTATGCAATCACGTTAGATTTCATGGTAACTAATAACGAAGCAGAGTATGAAGCATTAATTGCAGGAATGGAAATGGCCATCAAAGCTAACATAAAAAGCCTCAAAGTATTAACTGACTCAGAGTTGGTACAGCGACAAATTGAAGGTCTATACGAAGCAAAGGAATTTAACATGATCAAGTACCTAGCCAAGGTAAAAGAGCTGTCTGGAATTCGAGAACTTCGAAATACAGAATGTTCTCGCTCAGAGATCAAATGGGCTGATCAACTTTCTAGATTCACGGGATCGAGAGATGGCCGAACAGAAAGATTTATCAATTGGTTGATCTCGAATACCCCGGCAATCGACATTGACGACACACCAGTCGCTGAAATGATGGAAATTGAAGTAGCAGAAAAGAACTGGATGACTCAAATGATGGATTACCTTCGGGAAGGAAACCTGCCACCTGATCTAAATGAGGCTCGGAAAATAAAATATCGAGCACCAAGATACACGATGTTAGAGGGAAAACTCTATAGAAGATCGGTATCAGGAATTCTACTAAAATGCATTTCCGAACCACAAACCGATGATGTACTTCGAGAAATACACGAAGGGGAGGCAGGGAACCACAGTGGAGCCAGGGCCTTAGCTTTGAAATGTCTCCGAACAGGATACTATTGGCCTAACTTAAACATGGATGTCGTTGAATATGTGCAAAAATGTCATCATTGTCAAGTTCACGCTAATGTAAGCCATCAACCCGCCGAAAAGATGCACGCTATACCTATGAGCTGGCCTTTTGATCAATGGGGAATAGACATTGTGGGACCTTTCCCAGTGGTCAGTCAAAGAAAACTTATGTTCTAGTCGCTGTCGAGTATTTCAATAAATGGATAGAATGCATCGCTCAGGCTCGGATAACACAGTTTCAAGTAATTAATTTCCTGTGGAAGTTCATAGTATGTCGATTTGGCATCCCGCGAATCCTAATCTCTGACAATGGAACTCAATTTGTGGGAAAATAAGTGTTGGAATGGTGCTCTAAGTTGGGAATTCAACAAAACTTTACCTCGGTAGGACACCCAAGAGCCAACGGACAAACTGAAGTTGCAAACCGTGAAATAGTCAAATCTTTGGAGAAAAGATTAGGGGCAGCCAAAGGGAGATGGCTGGACGAACTCCCTGGAGTGCTTTGGGCGAATCGGACAACTGTCAAGGCCTCGACTGGCGAGACCCTATTCAGTTTGGTGTACGGCTCGGAGGCTGTGATTCCAATCGAAACATTGGTCTCGATGTCGTGGATCGAGATGTATGATAGCAAGGAAAATGGAAAAGCTAGAGAAGATGATGTCGACCTGACCGAAGCCTTAAGAGAAAAAGCTGCAATACGATTGCAGGTCACTAGATCGAACATGGAAAAAGCCTACAACCAAAAGGTCCGCATACGAACCTTCAAAGAAGAGGACTTAGTACTAAAGAAGGTAGTGGTGTCCAAGCATGTTGGAAAATTGCAACAGAATTGGGATGGACCTTACATCGTTATTGGTGTAGGGAAGAAAGGTTCATACAAAATTGCACACACGGACGGAACACCCCTACCAAGGACTTGGAACGCAGTTAACCTAAGAAGATCCTATGGACGATGAATCCTACAAGTTATCCTTACCTTTTTTTCCTAGTAGCAAATTATCTTAATTGTTATTTATTTTCTTCAAACTTCTGGTACTGTTTGTTGCAATAAAAGCCTTTGCTTAAAAATTCTTTTGAAATATATTCACTGGTTATGAATTATTAGCCAAATCGAAGATTCAAAGGTTAAAACCAATAATTGGTAAACAACCTAAATGCAAAATCGAGTAAAGCCGACTTGTTCGGTGTACACTCGTCGATCTCCGAAGCAAGGACTTCAAAAGGTTAAAGCCAATTATTGGTAAAAAACTGAAGTCCTAAAAATGAGTAAAATCGATCCGCTCGATAAACACTCATCGATCTCCAACAACGCCGATTGAATAGGTTAAAGCCAATTATTGTTAAAAAAACCTAAGTACAAAATTGAGTAAAATCGATCCGCTCGATAAACACTCATCGATCTCCAACAACGCCGATTGAATAGGTTAAAGCCAATTATTGGTAAAAAAACCTAAGTACAAAATTGAGTACAATCGATCCGCTCGATAAACACTCATCGATCTCCAAAACGACGATTAAATAGGTTAAAGCCAATTATTGGTACAAAAACCTAAAGTACAAAATTGAGTAAAATCTATCCGCTCGATAAACACTCATCGATCTCCAAAAGGACGATTAAATAGGTTAAAGCCAATTATTGGTAAAAAAACCTAAGTACAAAATTGAGTAAAATCGATCCGCTCGATAAACACTCATCGATCTCCATAGCAAAGACAAAAAATGGGTTGAAGCCAATTATTGGTAAAAAAAAAACCTAAGTACAAAATTGAGTAAAATCGATCTGCTCGATAGACACTCATCGACCTCCAAAAACGACGATAAAATGGATTAAAGCCAATTATTGGTAAAAAACCTAAGTACAAGACTGAGTAAAATCGACTTGCTCGATAGACACTCATCGATCTCCATAAAACAAACTTAAAAGGGTTAGAACCGTTCATCGGTAAACAACCTACTTACTATATCATGTAAAGATTGGCCTGATCATTATAACACTTAGTAATACAGAGGATAAAAGTGAAGGTCAAGACTGACATAAGCAAGAATAGGCATATGAAGATAAATATTTGAAGGAAAATGAAGTTTTATTCCTATGAATACAAGGAACATGTTTCGATTTACATTTCGTTACAAATACAAAAGTGGAAAATCCTATTCAATAGATCGGAGCTTTTCACGACAATGTCCACGAAAACATCAATCTTCATCTTGGTGCCTCGACGTTCTCCTTCAACCACCTAAGAAGCATGCTGCTCAGGATGGTCGACTTCTTTAGTTCGATGGCCAGACTCTGAGGATCGATTCTCCCATTAATCGAAACGGCCATTACAAGCCAGATAATCTTGTAGCGGTCATTCGACCAAGACGAGCTCCTGCTTGAGGGATTGCTGCAGTTGTTCGTCCAAAGCAGGATCTCACGAGGACCATCGAAAAAGTTAAAATTTACCAGCACACCCCAACGGTCTATCACTCTGGAGGTAACATACAAGAACAGGGATGCCTGGTAAGTATGGACCCTCCATGTGCAAACAAAATACCATGGACCCCAACCCCATGAAGACAAAGGCTGAGGCCACATGGGACCCGTCAGTACTAGGTAGGACATCAATGGGACCTGTCAGTACAAGGCAAATGATGCTTGAGTTATTATAAGATAATGGATCACGATAATATGACTTTTTGAAAATTATGGGATAACTAGGTAAGGTAAAACCCAAAGAAACTGATATCTCCAGTTCGTACGGTATGAATAGATATGGGAAGAAATTGCCTATCTATTTATAGGGAGATTTTAAGTTAATCCTAAGGTTGGATAAAAATTGATCAAGGGATGAGAATGCGACTTTTTGACTTCCCCTATTTAATGCGAGTAAGTTGGAACGGCTCTAGATTAGTCGATAAAACTGCTCAATGAGAATGAGATATGAAGGTCGAAACGACTAGCATGTGAAAATCCATACACG
The DNA here is from genome assembly GCA_038501285.1 of Penstemon eatonii. Lineage (NCBI taxonomy): Eukaryota > Viridiplantae > Streptophyta > Magnoliopsida > Lamiales > Plantaginaceae > Penstemon > Penstemon eatonii. The sequence goes on from JBCEGF010001341.1 coordinate 73,382, forward strand.
TTCAAGTTGATTCATTAAAAAGACAACTTAGAACTTTAAAAAGAATGCTCAACTGACAATCAGATTCATTGGGAAAAGGAGATGTACAACGAGGAATAACTACTTTTACCAAAAATGAATGATCTATACTTATCACGATCTAACGCGGGAAAGACAAAATAGTTGATCGTTTTGAAGATTAATCAGAACGCAATATTATAGAATCCAGCTTTCCTCTTAGAGTCCAAGAAATCTGACGGGAATAATAACAGAGACAGTTATCCTTGCTAGAGCATACGGACTTGTCACTGCCTCACATTCCAGAGAATTGCTTAAGGAGGTCTGAACAGGCTGGATCTACATAATGGTTCTACATTTTCCAATTCCTCCCATACCAAATATTTGACATGATGGTACAATGGTTGTTTTATTTGAGGAAAATGAAGCTCACAGTCAGTACACAGAAACATGGAATCCAAAAGGTAGCAGACAAATTATAAAGAAAGCAATGCTTAAAGACAAGTCGCAAGGAGCCTTTATATAGGACTTCATAAAAGATAAAATAATATTTGCCATCCTTTACTGATAAATTATCGATAAGGTCGATATGCCGACTTCAAAACAGTTAAGAGTTCTAAACGACCTACATTACAAGGGGATAAGCCTTTACTGAAGATCTATGTAAGAATCATTCACTGACAAGCATCTAAGATAGATGTTTCTTAGTGACAGATTATATCTAAACAATCAGGTAATCTAAATTACTAAAGATTGAAAATAACAGTGATATATATTTACACCAAAATATAGTTTGGTATTACAAAAATATTAAGGACACACTTCATAAACGTCCTCTTCTTACTACGACTACCAAATGATAAAAAAAAAAATAATAAAAAAATAAGACGAAACAAGTCATTAGGTCTGTTCGCCACCGGTTGGCCTGCTCGAAGAAGCACCTTTTCGGGGAGTGGGCGTATCCAAAAATGACCTGAGCTTATCCTGACACTTCTGATAACCCTGATCAAAGCCCTCTTCAAAAGCCAGCCGATGAGATTCATCCGAATTGACATTGAGTTGGGTCAAGTCATCCCTTTCCTTCTCGAGAGCTAATTTCTCATCACGCAACTTCTGCATGTTGTCATCGAGAAGCTGAAGTCGAAGGGAAAGACTGCTGACCTTGGACATCTCTGCATCCAATTGATGTCGCAGGTTCTCTTTGCTAAAAAACAACTCGTCATTTTGGATACCTAACTGCAGAGCATAGTATTTTCCCTGGAAGGAAAGAAAATATAAGCAGCAAAACCACAAAGAAACTCTTTAAGAAAGTAAGCTGAAAGAAAAATAAGTACCTGCTCAAATCCTTTGAAGAGGGATTGAATGAGTTGAAGGTTGGAAGAACCCGCATGCCTATTCAACTCACACGGTAGAATCGTGCTGAAGCCCAGGTCCCAGGATAAAGGGTCGGGGTCACAAGAGTTAGGAAAAACAGAATTAAGGGAAATCTTATCATGGCGAGGGGACTTAGACTCGGTTATATCCTTGACCTGTTCCAGGATACAATGTTCGTCCAAAAGGCGAGGGGATTCAGTCAAGGGAACTTCCTTACCCGATCCGAATATCAAAACCCCCGATCAGACCCTTTGTTCGATCCGATCCCCAGAAGAACCACCAGCTTCAAAGGGAATGGTTACAGTAGTAGTATCTGAGAACAAAAATTCAGGAAAACTTTGAGTTATAGACTGCAACAAAGAGGGATCCAAATTAACATCCCCTTGGCTCTGGCAAACGACCAACTCAATAGCAGAAGTAGAAGAAATTGGGTTATCAAGAACATAGTCATGCGATCAATGTTCAGAGGAAGGAATTGTTAAAGAAACAGGAATATTGAAAGAATGCTCCATGTTGGACATGTCTCCGAAAGCAACCTGACCAGGAGAAGGTCACCTTTGAAAATCAGAAGAAATAACAGGATTTTGCTGAGAAGAGTCGGAGCGAGCATTCATGTCGCTCGAACGACTAGAAGGGATAACGAATGTTTGAATCCCCGAGCTTCTAACGGGTTGGAATGAAGGATGATCAGCCGATGGCTCCACGTTGTGGGACCTTTTCGACCTGGTATTTCTGGGATGGTCGCGTGAAGAACGCTTGGATGTATTACTTGTTGGGATTTAGTGGGTATAATTGTCAACTACAGCGGTGCGGAATTTAAAATTTTTATATCCACATCCCAGGGATCTTATTAGCACATATGAATAAGGTTGAATTCATTTCAGCATACAAATACTAAAATAAATTAAAGTGGTAAAATTGCAATTTTACCTCACAACAGGCAAGGTGGTGGTTTCTCCGGTCTTCTTTTCTGATCACTAGAGCGCCCCAAGTATTGTGCCTCTAGAGAATAGTCCACACCAGCTGGATCTGCAATCACTTCAATCCACAGACTAAGAACTAGGAGAGAAGCAGTTCAGATTCGAGAGTTGGACTTAGATCCAACTCTAGATGTAGATCGGAATAAGAAGAGAGGTGCTCGTCCCTTCTCCACAACCACGGCGGCGGCGGCGTGGTTGTAGAAGGCAGCGGCGGCTAGGGCTAGTGAGGGAGAGGGGGCGGCGGCTATTAGAGGAAAGATTAGGGTTTAGGTATTTTGCTTGCTTAGGGTTTTGATTCTCCAAGACTCCTTTTTATAGGAGAGTTCAAACCCTATTCCTAACCCTATCTTCTCTTAGCTAATGGGCCATCAGATAAGTTGGCCCATCCCTCTATTTAATTAGTCCTTTTAATTAAATAGCCCAAGTCATTTAATTAACTACTTTAATTAAATGGCCCATTTATTTAATTAATACCTTAATTAAATAAACCAATAAATCTAATTAAAAATTTAATTAATTAGATAAATCTAATTAATTTTCTCTCTCCAAGAATTAACCCTTTAATTCCTTACTTAGATTTAACTCCTTTAAGTCATTTCGTTCTACAACTGACTATCACAGTTCCAGCTTTTGTGTGTGACCCTCTAGGTTCACCATCAATTGGCCGCGGGCTCACATTTCTGTGATTTAATTAATGAGCAATTAATTATTTAATTAATCGCTCCGATCAATTAAACTACTTTCAATTGACCACTCTAAAATTAATCTACCATCACAGGAGTACCCACACCTCATGGTCGATGTCTAGCCACAAGCCCATGAGGTCCAACTTCAGGTAAATTGACTTCAGTGAACCTTAAACCTCTTATAAGTACATGTACATACGGTCCCTCTAACGACTAATTTTCGGATCGAGACCTAGGGTGTGAGAATTGGTCGACATCTCCAGTCATCTCGATTCTGTACTTTCTAATTCAGGATAATACTTTCAGTGTGACTGCTAAATCTGGAAACCCTTTTCCAAATCCGTCACTGACCATGGACATGGATTTCTCGGAATGTATCATCGAATAATGTACAGGAAATTCCCTCATCCATTACAATGAGTCGGTAGATCCTATATTGATGCTAACCATCCGCGCATACGACTATATGTACCCAACGTAGGCGCACAATGGACAAGCTATGTGCCCGGCTCCTAAATCAAAGTACGCACACCCGTATACTGAATTCGCCCTAGCATCTCAAGTCTAAGGACTAAATAGTACACTGTTATAAGTCTTGAGAGACATCCCATCACCGATATGCTTTTTACGCAATTCCACAATGGGTCTCTCTGTTCGTGTCGTTCGATGAGTCTGATCCCCTATCGAACCATCTAGTCATATGCACTGACATTAATAATGTCTTGTTCATGAAACAACAACAAATTCACTTTAAGTGAATCATGCATAATCGTGCAAGTCTTGACGATTCATTCGATACCCCGTCTCGATATGAATCTATGACTTGGAACATTTTTGAGATCACGACCTTTGAGACTGTTTCATGATTAATCGCACCCAATACTGAAGTGAATAGTCCCGTATTCATGAGTGATCTCAGGGTTTCAACCAATCGCTTAAATGTGTTCGCGAAAGAGAAAATGGCCAGTTGTTTATATTATGAATTCTCAATAAAATAAACAGTTCGTATTTATTGATAAATCAAAGATTCTTTCAAGATAAAATAATGTTCCTATTACAAGCTATTTTGTTGGCTTGCAGGGCACTATCCTATCAATCTCCCGCTTGCCCTAAAGCCAATCACAAACGTTTCTAAGACCTATCCTTCCCAGATGCTCTTCGAACACCTTTTGCGATAATGGCTTAGTTAGTGGATCAGCTACGTTATCCTTTGAGTCGACACGCTCCATTTGAATGTCTCCTCTACCTATGATCTCCCTGATCACATATTTCCTCAATATGTGTTTGGACTGGTGGTGTGATCTCGGCTCCTTTGCTTGAGCAATTGCCCCATTGTTGTCGCAGAAGACTACTATGGGATTTGCTATGCTAGGTACCACATCCAACTCTTGGATGAAGTTTCTCATCCAAACACTTTCCTTCGCTGCATCTGATGCGGCGATATATTCTGCTTCAGTGGTTGAGTCTGCAGTGGTCGACTGTTTGGAGCTCTTCCAACTCACCGCTGCGCCGTTGAGGCAAAATATATATCCAGAATTGGATTTAAAATCATCCACGTCAGACTGGAAACTCGAATCAGTGAATCCTTCGAGTTTCAATTCTCCACTACCACCGTAGACCAAGAACATATCCTTAGTCCTTCTCAGGTACTTTAGGATAGCCTTTACGGCGGTCCAGTGTTCATCCCCTGGATTTGACTGGTAGCGGCTCGTTACACTAAGAGCGTGAGCTACGTCAGGTCTAGTACATAACATTGCATACATTATGCTGCCAATGGCAGATGCATAAGGTATGAGAGACATTCTCTTTCTTTCTTCATCACTCGTAGGGCACATTGATTTAGAAAGATAGATTTCATGTCTCATTGGAAGCAATCCTTTCTTGGATTCTTCCATACTGAATCTCTTCAGTATAGTGTTAATGTACTGGGATTGGGAGAGACCTAACATCTTCTTCGATCTATCTGTATAGATACGTACGCCCAGTACGTAAGATGCGTCTCCCATATCCTTCATGGAGAATTGTGCGGATAATCACGCTTTCGTCTGCGTCAACGTTCTGATATCGTCTCCGATCAACAGAATGTCATCGACATATAACACAATAAATTGTACCGAACTCCCATCGAATTTCTTGTACACACATGACTCATAAACGTTCATGATGAAGCCATACCTCTTGACTGTCTCATCAAAACGTATGTTCCAAGTTCGGGACGCCTGTTTTAGGCCATAGATTGACCTTTGAAGTTTGCAAACCTTATGCTCACTTCCTTTAGATGTAAAGCCTTTTGGCTGTTGCATATAAATTTCCTTATCGATGTCGCCATTGAGAAAGGCGGTCTTTACATCCATTTGCCATATCTCGTAGTAATACCACGCGGCTATGGCTAATAGTATCCGAATGGATTTAGACATCGCTACTGGCGAGAAGGTTTCCTCATAGTCTATTCCAGGACTTTGAGAATAACCTTTTGCCACAAGGCGAGCCTTATGAGTTAATACCTCTCCATTCATTCCTAGCTTGCGCTTGAAGATACACTTGCAGCCTACAGGGATGGTTCCCTCGGGTGGATCAACCAAAGTCCATACTTTGTTGGAATGCATGGAATCCATTTCGGATTGCATGGCTTCCTGCCACGCACCCGAATCTATGTCTGACATAGCTTCTTCGTATGTCCTTGGATCAGTGTCCAATTGATCGTTTTCGTGAATAAAGCCATACCTTTCAGGCTCTCTACGAACTCGATCGGACCTACGAAGTACTGGTGTACTAGATGGCTCAACGGGTTCAGGATCAACTCCCACTGTTTGTGGGGATAGGCCCACTTCCTGGACATCATCAAGTTCTACGGATATCCCGCTTCTTTTTGTGAGGAAGTCATCCTCCAAGAAATGGGCGTTCCTGGACACAAACATCTTTTGTTCCTTAGGTTCGTAGAACAGGTATCCAATGGATTCCTTTGGATACCCCACAAATTTGCACAAACTAGATCTACTATCTAGTTTATCTCCTTTCTTGTTTCTTACATAGGCAGGAGATCCCCATACTCGTAAATATGAGTATATGGGTGCTTTACCAAACTACTCTTGGTATGGCGGCGTCGGCACTGACTTTGAAGGTACAATGTTAAGTATCTTCGAAGCAGTTAATAGGGCTTGGCCCCAAAACAAAAAAGGAAGGTCAGTGAAACTCATCATGGAACGAACCATGTCTAACAAAATTCTGTTCCTTCTCTCAGACACACCATTCAACTGCGGCGTTCTAGGAGGAGTTCGCTGAGAGAGAATTCCATTCTCTACAAGATAATCGAGGAATTCTTGACTTAAGTATTCACCACCTCGATCCGACCAAAGTGCCTTGATACTATGTCCAAGTTGATTCTCAACTTCTATTCGAAACTCTTTGAATTTATCAAAAGCTTCGGACTTATACTTCATCAGGTATACATTCCCATAACGACTGAAGTCGTCTGTGAAGGTTATGAAGTATGAGAATCCTCCTCTCGCACTGACACTCAGTGGTCCATAAACATCAGTATGGATTAAATCCAAGGTTTGTTTGGTTCGCTCCGGTTTCCCAGAAAAAGGTGCCTTGGTCATTTTTCCCTTAAGACAGGACTCGCAAGTTGGGAGATCATCTAGGTTCTTTATTTCAAGAGCCCTAGATGAGACCAACTTTTGAATTCTACTCTTGGAAATATGTCCAAGCCTAGCGTGCCAAAGTTGTGGATTGTTTTCATCTTGTTTTCTTTTCTTTGATTGAATGTGCATGACATTAGAGTTGGCAGGTTCTAAGGAATAAAGACCATCTATAAAAGTACCACAAGCATAAGTAAAACCACCTTTTATTATGCTAAACTTTCCATTAGAAATGGAAACAAAAACCATCATTATCCAATAAAGGAATAGAAATAATGTTCTTGATAATCGTTGGTACGTACAAACAGTCTTTCAAAACCAAAGAAAAATTTCCTAGGACTAACTCTACATCTCCTATGGCCTCTGCCGCAACCCTAGCTCCGTTTCAAAAGCGCAGGATTCTATCCCCAGGTTTAAGAGGCCTTACTGCTCCCATCACCTGCAAATCATTGCAGATTTGAGAACCCGCTGCGGTGTCTAACACCCAAGATGCACAGTTAATAGAAATATTAACTTCAATAAAGAAAATACCTTTGACCACCTCTTTTAGGTAGTCTGGGCAGTTCCTTTTCCAGTGTCCTGCTTTCTTGAAGTGGAAACATTCATCTTCTGGGCTTTTTCTTTTCTTCTTGACAACCTTCTTGGTTGTTTTAGAAGAGATTACTTTCTTCTTCTTTTTCTTGCCCTTCTTAGGCTTTGTAGCCTTGGGTTGCTCAGCAATCATGACAGACTTCTCCCTTTTCAGGGTTGATTCTGCCGTGACCAATAAATTGGTCAGTTTGTGTAGAGCGAGTTCTCTATCTTCCATATTGAAGTTTATCACGAACTGATCTAATGAGCGCGGCAGAGTATGGAGGAGCAGGACAGTGGAGAGATCAGCGTGCAGGTCTACCTCCAAGTTCTCCAGTTTTTCAACCAGATTGATGAAGCGCAAACAGTGATCCTTCACACATGAACCCTCATCCATTCTCAAATTGAATAATTCTTTTGTAGTCTTGAACCTTTCGGTCCTAGACTTCTCTCCAAATAGCTCTCGGAGATGAAGAATTATGTCAACAGCATGCAACATCCTTGCATGTTGTTTCTGCAGCTCAGTGGTCATTGATGCCAGCATGAGGCAACGAACCTGAATATCATCATCGACCCACTTTTGATGGGTAGCTCGTTCCTCTTCCGAAACCCCTTCCCGAAGTGCACCAGGCATGGGTGCATCGAGAATGTAACTCCTTTTCTCGGAGTCGAGGACTATCCTCAGATTTCTAAGCCAGTCGACGAAATTTGATCCATTCAGTTTGTTAGTGTCAAGGATGATAGCTAATGGATTCTTAGACATTTTTGCAGAATTGATCTACAAAAGTAAATGATAACGTTTAGCTGACTGATCTATATTAATACTTATAATTAACGATGTTGGACTTGTTATCGAAAAAGTTCTCCCACTATTTTCTCGAAACAATTACCCCTTCAATTGTTCGGGAAATCTAATCTCCTAGTAGATCTTGACGTCGCAGCAGACATTAATTGCACCCACGACTCGTAGCCATACAATTAACTCCCCAGGTAGGTATACTTTTACCAATTGTGTTCCTCCACAACCTTCAAGCTATTTTGCCTCGGTCTTCGCACTTATCTAGCACTGCTACATCATAAGTGTTACTAATCGTTAAGTCTAACCCATCAATCATGATGAGCAACTGGCCCGGTCGTGAAGTCCCCGTAACTGGTTATCGGTCGATAATCACATCCCGACCAGTCCCCACCCTTGTCGAGTTTAGTTAAAAACAGGAATCAAGGAATTTTGTGTATTGTCCCTTTCTTCGCCTAGGGTGCCAGACTCTGGATCACCTTCAACGATAAGTAAACACCTTACACTAGTCCCTATTGATGGAAGGCTTGGATCTTTAAAACATCATTTGAAATGTACCCAATATGACTTAATATTATTTTCAAGAGGGGTTTAAGAGTTTAAGAGTTTGAGGTAACTCTCCTCGAGATCTCACCGTTCCAGTTATGCATTATCTTTTATTTACGATCTAAATATAACTAGCGCGCATCACCATACAAGCTCGGATATAAATACGTAAATAAACACATACACACCTAGCATGCATGCTACCACAGTATGTTTTCGATCGGGAGCCTCCTATGCGGACCACCATCGAGCCAAAGACGATGGTCCTATTGGTCAATCTATTAGGTTTCAAAGAGACCTACTCTATTACACATTTTACCATGCATACATGGTCTTTAGTATTCTTGGGCTCCCACCATGCTTGTAACGGACCATCATTCTAAACTAATAAAACAGTAAAGCCCTATCTATTACAATGGCTCAAAGTGGCCCAAAACTTAAGGCTCGCAGGCCCAATAAAACCAATAAAATGAAAAATAACCAATCACATCTACCCTAAGGGTCAAGGCTCGGCGCGATCGAAAACCACGTAAACAATTTCACGTAGAGCAAGAAACAAGCAAAACCCATTTTCTTATTTCATATCCTATTTTAAAACAGCCTTTTAAAATACTTAAGATTCTAGTTTTAAAGCCCCTTTCTAAAACAATCTCTAACATCATTTTAAACCCCTTTTAAAATGACCCTTTGATTTTCACTTTAAGTCCCTACTAATTATGATAAAATTTACTTTCCGGATTTACTAAACCCTTTTAGTGCACAAAACAGTTTCTGTTTTTCAAGTTTGAAAAATTGCAGTTCGGCCCGTGAATTTTCAAAAATTACACTTTGACCCCTCAACTTTTGAAAATTACAAATCAGCCCCAAAATTTCCAGACTATGCAAATTGGACCAGAAAGCAGAAAATTAACAAAATTTCCAGAAACTTTTGTTTATTGCAAAACAGACCCTAAATTTACGGAAATAGCAAAAACACCCCTAACCTTTCGTAAATTGCAAAATGGTCCAGATTTTGAAAAAATCCAGAATTTACAATTTGGTCCAGAAATTTAGAAAAACAATATTTTAATTTCTTTCCAGATTTTTGAAATATCAAAATTTGCAATTTAGCCCTCCAATTTTCGGAAATTACATTTTAGGCCCAAAAACCGAAAAGTGCATAAATCCGAACATTCAATTTATCATAACAAGCAAGAATCAAATATCAGAACACAACAATCACATATAATCACATAATTTGATGCGTTCAGGCCTTCTTCATACGTGCATAATAAGTTAGGCTCTGATACCACTGTTCGGATTTAGTGGGTATAATTGTCAACTACAACGGTGCGGAATTTAAAATTTTTATATCCACATCCCAGGGATCTTATTAGCACATATGAATAAGGTTGAATTCATTTCAGCATACAAATACTAAAATAAATTAAAGTGGTAAAATTGCAATTTTACCTCACAACAGGCAAGGTGGTGGTTTCTCCGGTCTTCTTTTCAGATCACTAGAGCGCCCCAAGTATTGTGCCTCTAGAGAATAGTCCACACCAGCTGGATCTGCAATCACTTCAATCCACAGACTAAGAACTAGGAGAGAAGCAGTTCAGATTCGAGAGTTGGACTTAGATCCAACTCTAGATGTAGATCGGAATAAGAAGAGAGGTGCTCGTCCCTTCTCCACAACCACGGCGGCTAGTGAGGGAGAGGGGGCGGCGGCTAGTAGAGGAAAGATTAGGGTTTAGGTATTTTGCTTGCTTAGGGTTTTGATTCTCCAAGACTCCTTTTTATAGGAGAGTTCAAACCCTATTCCTAACCCTATCTTCTCTTAGATAATGGGCCATCAGATAAGTTGGCTCATCCCTCTATTTAATTAGTCCTTTTAATTAAATATCCCAAGTCATTTAATTAACTACTTTAATTAAATGGCCCATTTATTTAATTAATACCTTAATTAAATAAACCACTAAATCTAATTAAAAATTTAATTAATTAGATAATCTAATTAATTTTCTCTCTCCAAGAATTAACCCTTTAATTCCTTACCTTGATTTAACTCCTTTAAGTCATTTCGTTCTACAACTGACTATCACAGTTCCAGCTTTTGTGTGTGACCCTCTAGGTTCACCATCAATTGGCCGCAGGCTCACATTTCTGTGATTTAATTAATGAGCAATTAATTATTTAATTAATCGCTCCGATCAATTAAACTACTTTCAATTGACCACTCCAGAATTAATCTACCATCAATTCAGGAGTACCCACACCTCATGGTCGATGTCTAGCCACAAGCCCATGAGGCCCAACTTCAGGTGAATTGACTTCAGTGAACCTTAAACCTCTTATAAGTACCATGTACATACGGTCCCTCTAACGACTAATTTCCCGATTCGAGACCTAGGGTGTGAGAATTGGTCGGCACCTCAAATCATCTCGATTCTGTACTTTCTAATTCAGGATAATACTTCCAGTGTGACTGCTAAATCTGGAAACCCTTTTCCAAATCCGCACTGACCATGGCCATGGATTTCTCGGAATGTATCATCGAAGAATGTACAGGAAATTCCCTCATCCATTACAATGAGTCGGTAGATCCTATATTGATGCTAACCATCCGCGCATACGACTATACGTACCCAACGTAGGCGCACAATGGACAAGCTATGTGTCGGCTCCTAAATCAAAGTACGCACACCCGTATATCGAATTCGCCCTGGCATCTCAAGTCTAAGGACTAAATCGTACTCTGTTATAAGTCTTGAGAGACATCCCATCATCGATATGCTTTTTACGCACTTCCACAATAGGTCTCTCTGTTCGGGTCGTTCGATGAGTCCGATCCCCTATCGAACCATCTAGTCATATTGTTGGATAAGGATGAAGATGAAGGCACTAAAGGAAGTTTGATAAGGGAGGTTTTGATGCATTCCAAAACTTCAAATATTGGCTAAGTATGGAGTAACTTAGCTGATAAACTTATCAAGGAATTTTGACTAAGTAATGAAGACATCAGAAGAGTCAAAGTTTCAAGGTCCAAGACTTCTGATCTGCTGAAGTAAAGTTATCAGACTAGTGAAGATCAGCCGACTCAAATCAGATTTGTTCAAGTTTGAGATCAGCCGAGTTCACCATCAGACTTATACTTTCGTCAGCCAAGTGAAGAAGATCATGAAGTGTTCCCAACGGTAATAAATGCCCCTTGGTGTAATAAATGCTGAAGTACGAGGATATTTAAGACAAATGATTGAAGAAAAGCTTCGCATCAGCCGAGTGCATTTAATGCTGCATTTAATGCTGCCTGCAGAATAGTACTGTTCATAGTACGGACAGACTGCAAAAGAGCCGTTCGCGGATTTTAAGGATCAGTACTCGAGGAATTTGAATTCTGTCTCTCTTCAACGGACACTTTTCAATCCTCAAGTATAAATAGCTGAAAGAGACGAAGAAGAAAAAGAGCAACACAATCTCTGAGAAATTTTCGAAGCAAAATTCTTTAAGTCTCAAGAACAGCTCACTCATCAGCTGAGTCATTTGTTGACGAAAGCAGAGTTGAAGAATCAAGAAAAATACATCTTCTGAGTGATTTTGTAAACAAGAGTGTTGTGCGGAGTTGTGATCCATCTTTGTGAGTGATCAAACTTCAGAGAATAGGTTTTCTGTGTGATTTCCTATTGCGAACTTGTGGTCGTTTCATTTGTTGTTCGACGCAAGCAGAGTATACTGTAAACTTTGTGATTATAGTATAACCCAAGATCTGTGTGACTTGGAAGAGTGGACTAAAGGATATTCAAATCCATATAACCACTATAAAAATTACTTGTGTTTTTACATTGCTTTTAAATCTGCATAATTTCTGTTTGCATAAAAACACGATAAGTTAACTGTTTGAAAAATTATTAAGAAGGAGTTTATAAAACTAGGGAAACGTTTTTCAAACTGCTAAGATTGTTTGTGAAAAACACTTTGAAAATCCGCTGCAAGTACTCTAAGTATTAAAACTGATTTTAACAGAATCAGCTAAGTAACTATCAGACGAGTGGTCAACAGACCTGTTCAAAGATTTGTTCGCGAACAGAATTGTAACTTACTAATCTGATCAGCTTAGTCTGTTCAATTAAAGTAAAGTTTTAAAGTTAAAATTGAAAGAAAATTTTAAAGAGGTTTATTCACCCCCCCCCCCCCCTCTAAACCTCTTCTGACCACTTGGGACCAACAAGTGGTATCAGAGCAGGTGGTTCATTAGAATCAGCTGCCTGATCAACGAGCTTGATCCAAGTGTTTTTCAAAGGTTTTCAAAACTTTTCAAAATAGCATCTTTTTGAAAAATCAAAACTTTTTGAAAAATGGACTGTATCAGCCATGTTCCCCACATTGCTGGTATGTCGTTTGAGGATTGGAAAATCAGAATGGAGATTTTCCTTGTTGCTTATAATGATAACATGTACACATGTATCATTAAAGGTCCATTCAGATTCACACAGACCATAAAAATAAATGAAGTTGATACGGTTGTGGAGAAAGACCTTCATGAGATGACTCCAGAAGAAATAAAGCTTTTCAATCTAGACAAAGTTGGGAGATTCATCATGACTAAAGCCCTGGATAATGATCGGTTTGACAAGGTCAAACATTGCAAAACTGCAAAGGAGATGTGGGACAAAGTCAGAGACATGAGCGAAGGCAATGATGCAATAAAGGAGCATCAGCTCACTGTTGCCTTGGAGAAACTTGACAACTTCAAGATGAAGTCTGGAGAAACCATTGATCAGATGGATACCAGATTCACCAGAACTCTGAATGAAGTTTTAAAGTTGGGAAAGACTTTCACTGACAAAGAGATCTCTGTCAGAGTGCTGAAGGCTCTACCTTCCAAGTTCAACATGAAAGTGACAGCAATGGAAGAATCAAGAGATCTGGGCAAGATTTCTCTTACAGAGCTGTTCTCCGTACTCAAGGCTTATGAGTATAAACTGCCTAGAATGGGAATTGAAGAAACCTCAACTTCAGGACCCACAGCTGCACTGGTTGCTGCTGAAAACCAAAGAAGACCAGCTCAAAGAAGTATAGAAGTGGACTCATCTGATGAAGCCACTCTACTCAACAAAAAGGAGTACACAGCTGGAGATGTTGCACTGTTGATGAATAATTTCAAGAAGTTCTACAAAAGAAAAATGAAGAACAAATACAACAATGCTTCTACTTCTAAACCTAACTTTTCTTCTCAAGAAAAAGATGATTATAAAGCAAAACTAATGTGTTACAACTGCAGGAAATTGGGACACTTCATCAAAGACTGCCCATATCCAAAAGCAGAAAAGTACACTGAAGAGGAGAAGAAAATGAGAAAAGAAAGAAAGCATCAGAGAGGCAAGGCTATGATGGCTGAAGCAGAAAAGCTTGCTGCTGTCTACTCATCTGATTCAGATTCAGACACGTCTGATGAAGAATCGTCTGATGAAGAAAAACATGCTCTCCTCTGCCTGATGGCAAAGGAATCTGATGACTCAGAGGATGAGGTAACTCCTCAAGATAATGAACTATTTAATTCTCTAGAGCAAATGATGTTGAATAATACTACTATTGCTGGAGAATTTGTTAAGCTTAAGGAAGAGATGATCCTGCTAAAAGAGCAAAATAATTCACTGAAACTTGTAGCTGAAAAGCCAAAAGAATCAGCTGAATATAAACAGCTTGAGCAAGAGCATGAATCTCTGAAAGCTGAATGTGAGGTTTATAAAGGAAAAATCATGGAACTTGAGAAAATTATTAAGTCTCATGATAAGTCAACTGTTGCATTCATGCATACATCTAGTAAACAGGAGACACCTTTAGAAAAGGATAAACTAGAATTGAACCATACTGAAAAATTCATTTCTACTGACAATAGTAAGGTCATTCTGTATGTTCAAACTTCTAAACCTACCTCAACTGAGAAAGTGGTAAAGGAGAAGAAATCTCCTAAGGCTAAAAAGAGCAAAGAGCCTAGTGTAGGAAAACAGACTAGTAAGCCTAAACAGAAGAGTCCTAGGAAGTCTTCTGATAAGGTTAAAACTAATCAGACTGGTGAGAAAACTAAGTCGTCTGTTAAAGAGCAAGCATCTAGTAAGCCAAAGAAGCATAAAAACAAGAAAAATCAAAATGCTTGGTATGGAAATGAGTCATATTATGTGCAACCTGCTGCATATCATCCTATGTATCATGCACCTCAATTTCCTGGTTACTATGCACCTTACCCTGCTCATCCAATGCATGCATATCCTGCATATCATGCACCTTACCCTGCTTATGAACATTATTCATATCATACTGATCATCAACATGACTTATCTGATAACTATGATAAAAATGAAGCTGTTCATGCTCCTAAAACTCAGAAGCCTAAGAAGCCTAAGACTTCAACATCTTGGGTTGTCAAAGGTGGAACTAATCCTTCAGGACCCTCTCAATAAGGGTACCTAAAACAATTTTATTTTTGTTTTGTAGGATAGGATTAGGAGTAGGAGTAAAGTAGAAAAGATTTGGTACTTTGACAGTGGATGTTCAAGGCACATGTGTGGAAACATACATGAGTTGACTGATGCAGTTGCTGTGGATGGTCCAAAAGTTACCTTTGGAGACAGCAAAGAAGGCAAGATTAAAGCCAAAGGAAGATTAATCAAGGGAAACATAGAGATATCTGACGTCTCATATGTTAAAGGCCTAAAGTATAATCTGCTGAGCATAAGTCAATTTTGTGACAAAGGATATTCAGTCATCTTCTCAACAGATAAGTGCAATGTTGAACAGATTGGTACAAAGAAGGTAATTTTATCTGGAAGAAGACAAGGAAATATCTACATAGTCGACTGGGATTCTGTTGACAAGAATTCAAGTGTTTGTTTGGTGGCATCTGCACCAAGTGAAGTGAGTTGGCTATGGCACAAGAGAATGAATCACTTAAACTTCAAGACCATAAACAGATTAATCAAGAATGATTTGGTAGAAGGGATTCCAAAAACAGTCATGAGCAAAGATAAGCTCTGTGACGCATGTCAGAAGGGTAAACAAATCAAGTCATCTTTCAAAAGCAAGAAGCATCAATCTTCTGAAAGAATATTGGAGCTACTACATATGGACTTATTTGGACCCATTGATCCAGTCAGCAATGGTGGAAAGAAATACTGCCTAGCTGTTGTGGATGACTATTCAAGATATACTTGGGTGATTTTCATGAAGAAGAAAAGTGAAACCAAGGAACATCTTACCAATCTGATGGAGCTGATCCAGAATGAGAAGAGTATCAAAATATTGAAGATCAGATCAGATAGAGGGACAGAGTTTACAAACTCTACTGTTGAAGAGTATTGTAATATCAAAGGAATACATCATGAGTATTCAGCTGCTAGAACCCCTCAACAGAATGGTGTTGCTGAAAGGAGAAACAGAACACTGAAGGAAGCTGTCAGAACCATGATAGCTGAAGCTAAACTGCCTCAAAGATTTTGGGCAGAAGCAACAAACACAGCAAGCTTTACCCAAAACAGATGTATGATCAACAAAAATCAGAACAAGACTCCTTATGAAGTTTGGAACAATAGAAAACCAAACATTCATTACTTTAAGATTTTTGGTTGTAAATGTTTTGTATTGAATAATGGGAAAAATCACCTTGCTGCATTTGCAGAAAAGGCTGATGAAGCTGTTTTTGTAGGATACTCTACTGTTAGTAAAGCCTATAGAGTGTTTAACAAAAGAACATTACTAATAGAAGAATCTATCCATGTAGTATTTGATGAGCCAAGTCAATCTTCTGAAAAGAATCAAAGTGTTAACCAAGACCTGTCTGCTGATTTACAGAAGTTAGACATTGGAAGAAATGAAGAATATGTTCCCATCATACTACCTAATCTAAGTTCAGCTGCTAACTCAAGTGCTGTTCAAAATCACAGTGCTGATTGTCTAACAGACGAGTTGCTAACAGCTGACAGACCAGAGACTGTTCAACAGACTACAAATGTTCAACAGACTACTACTGGAACTCCAACAGTAGTGTTGCAAGATCAAGACAGAGGACAACATCCTGATCTGCAACCTGATCTCAGATGGCTCAAGAATCACCCACCTGAACTAGTCATTGGTGATCCATTAGATAGAGTGAAAACAAGAAGAGCTGCTGCACAAGATGCTATGTTTGTCACATTTCTATCTCAAATAGAGCCCAAGCAAATTGAAGAAGCTCTAAATGATTCCTTCTGGATAGAAGCTATGCAAGAAGAGTTGAATCAATTTGAAAGGAATGAAGTCTGGTACTTAGTTCCTAGACCAAGTCATCAAAGAGTAATTGGCACTAAGTGGGTATTCAGAAATAAGATGAATGAAGATGGTGTTGTCACCAGAAACAAAGCAAGACTAGTGGCCAAAGGTTATTGTCAAGAAGAAGGAATTGAATTTGATGAAACATTTGCACCAGTAGCAAGACTTGAAGCAATCAGACTGTTTCTTGCCTATGCTGCTTATAAAAACTTCACTGTCTATCAGATGGATGTGAAGTCTGCCTTTCTCAATGGAGAATTGCAAGAAGAGGTATATGTTGAACAACCTCCTGGATTTGAAGTCTATCAAGAAGAGGACAAAGTATATCGTCTGAAGAAAGCCTTATATGGACTGAAACAGGCTCCAAGAGCATGGTATGATACCCTATCTGATTTTCTTTTAATTAAAGGATTTCGAAAAGGTAAGGTAGATAAAACCTTGTTCACAATTGAATGGGAAAATCATATATTACTTGTGCAAATATATGTGGACGATATTATTTTTGGTTCAACTAATCAACAGATGTGTGATAAGTTCTCCAAGCTGATGCAAAATAAGTTTGAAATGAGCATGATGGGTGAACTTAATTATTTTCTTGGATTGCAAGTTAGACAGTTGCCTGATGGAATATTCATCAGCCAAGCAAAATACACAAGAGATCTGTTTAAAAAGTTTGGTATGGAAACTAGCTCTACTGCTACAATTCCTATGTCTACAAGTCTTCGTTTGGATAAAGATGAAGATGGCAAATCAGTGGACATAACCAAATATAGAGGCATTATTGGTTCATTGTTGTATCTAACAGCAAGCAGACCTGATATAATGTACTCAGTTGGAGTCTGTGCAAGATTTCAATCAAACCCCAAAGAATCTCATCTCTTAGCTGCCAAGAGGATATTGAAATACATTAAAGGCACTCAAGAATTGGGATTATGGTACCCTAGAGAATCTGGATTTGAACTTATTGGTTATTCAGATTCAGACCTTGCTGGCTGCAAGATTGACAGAAAGAGCACAACAGGTGCCTGTCAGTTCTTAGGTAGTCGTCTGATCTCATGGATGAGTAAGAAACAAACTTCAGTTTCTATATCTACTGCTGAAGCTGAATATATAGCTGCTGGAGCTTGCTGTGCACAAATACTTTGGTTGAAACATTAACTAGAAGACTACAACATCAAGATCAGTGGAATTCCAATCTACTGTGATAATACAAGTGCAATCTCTCTTACTCAGAACACTACAAGCCATTCAAGGACTAAGCATATTGAGATCAAGCATCACTTCATTAGAGATCATGTGGAAAAAGGCAATGTTATGATTGAGTATGTTCATACAGACAATCAGATTGCTGATATTTTCACTAAACCTTTAAGTGAAGTAAGGTTTTCAACTCTAAGAGCTGAGCTAGGACTACTTAATTTGGAAGCATAAGCTGAGGGGGAACTCATCAGAAGACTGGAGTTCAACAGCTTAGTTATTCGTTATTATCTTCAAGGATTAACTCTCAACAGACTAGTTAACTTATGAATTCTTAAACTCAGGGGGAACGTGTAAGACTAGCGGTACTTCTGAATTAAAGATAAAATTTGTTAATGACAGTTAGTTGAAGTTATGTTTTCATCAGAAGACTCAACTATAGAAGATTAAAGTTATTTTATCTAGCTGGATTGACAAACAACTGAGGAAGGTTATCAGCTATTGGCATTCTCTGATAACAGCATTGTCATCAGGACAGTAGTCAATCAGATAAGTATTTATGTTACTCATCTGATTACTTTAATAAAAGCTGAACTATTCAAAACGTTTTATTCAAAATACGCTTTTATAAGTAACTGTTGGGCGGTACATATTCCCGCTCTTCATTAAATATCTTTTGAATTCGAAAAGTCGTAACTGACGCCGCACGATCAGCACTGACAGAAAAACGGATCTAACGGTTGGCAGATATCACGGAATTCAAGATATCCCAACTCTATAAATCCCCATCTGATCAGTCGAGTCGTTCTTTACGCACTCTAAACATTCAAAAGTACTTGTGAGAAAAACATCTGCAATTCTCTGCAAATTTCTCTCTGTTTTCCTAACCTTCAACAGATTAACAATGGCCGCTGAAGGTATGTTTCTCGTGTATGATTCCTACTACCAATCTAGTACGTCACTGATGAAAGAACTTCTGGAGAAGTTCAAATCTGCGAACTTGGTGAATTTCATGGAATATAATGAGGGAGTGATCTGGACTGATCAAGTGATGGAGTACTACAACACAGCGAAAGCTGATTACAACACACTGGAGATTAAAGCTACAGTGGGAGGTAAATCTATCACTATTACTCCTGCTGTTCTGCACGAGATGTTTGGGCTTCCTAACAGTGGACGACATAACGTCACTGTACTGACGGAAGATAAGCACCAACAATTTTGGGCGATCTGCGCCAAGGAGGGAGAAGTGATGTCTGGAAACATAAGGAAGAGACAACTAAGAGATGAATATCAGCGGATGGCTGATATGGTAGCTAAGCTGATCGAGAACTGCACCTTCTCACTGGATGCTGTTACCATGAAAAGGTTCAGCATCATGGCTGCCATATACTATGGACTGGAGATCAACTGGTCAATCATAGTCTGGTACATATTAGCTGACTTTCTTGATGATAAGAAAGGAAAAGGCCCCTCCACCAACCACAGAATCACACTCAGTTATATGTTGTCAAAACTGGGCTGTGAAACAAAGAATGGAAAAGAGATCCACAAATCCAAGGCATTGTCCAAGTACATGCCTGTTCAGAAAAGGAAGGCTGGTGAGCCTGAAGAAGCTGATGTTGAGGAACCAAAAGAGGTTCCTGCCAAGAGGCAGAGGAAACTGGTCAAGACTGCTGATTTAGCTGTTGAGACTAAAAAGAAGAAGGCTGCTGATGAGCCTAAGAGGAAAGTTACCAAGCAGATGGAGAAAGTGACTTCTGCTGCTGAAGCCACTAAAATCGTTGAAAACATAATTGCTGATGTAAGGACTGGATCCCCTGCATCACCATCAAGAACTCCATCAGCAGAGAGGCCTGCTGAAGGGATCTCTCAACGAACAAGAAGTCAACAGAGAGTTACAGCTACAACCACTTACCGTGAAGGGAGAACCAAGAAGACTGCTAGAAAGCAGATGACTTTCATAGAAGAACCAACGGACTTGGAAAATGTAGCTAGGGAAGACCCTCAAGCTGCTGAAAGGCCTGCTGAAACAGTTGAGACTGTTGTGACTGACAAAGCTGATGAGCAACAGCCAAGTCAAGTCACACCAACAGCTGAGGTTGCTCAACCTCAAGAAGATCCAGATGTCCAAATCATTTATCCTATTGCTGCTGCTCCCATATCATCTGCTGGACCAGCCCCTGCTGATAAAGGCAAGAGAAAAATAGTGCTAAGGAAAAAGAAAGTTTCCAAAGCTGACAAGAAAGCAAGGGAGGAGGCTGAACAAAGAAAACAGGATGAGTTGGAGGAGAAGAAAGCACTTGAGCTAAGCAAAGCTCAAGAAGCAAAGGATGAAGCCAGAAGACGCATGTCTGAAGCAGAAAGGAAAGCTGCTGAGGATGCTGAAATGGAAATGGTTTTGGAATTGAGCAAAGTTGATGCCTATGGACCTGTCCATGGAGGTGGCATCAAGATTGGAGAAGGCAAGAATGAAGAAGACAAAAAGAAGATATTACTGCCTACCCCAAAAATCAAGTCAAAGGACAAGTTTGAAGTCAGAAAAGCATTTGAGATTGTGTATGCTGACAAAGAGCTATTCAAGAAATTTGAGAGGTCTCTGGCATACTATGATCAGAAGCTAATGTTAAAGACTTTGTTCAACCAAGAGAAGCCAAGGTATATCAGTTGGAGGGACAACAGGCTGAACAAGTCAATAATAGAACTTCAAAGCATGAAGGAGTTAGCTGATGAAGAACGATGGGTTCTGACTTGGCTGAAAACAAACTCCATTCAAAAGGCCCTTGATCCCAGCTATGTAAGAGACATCATGCATAGTTATGCAAAAGGTTTTGCATTGGAGGAGGCCAAGAAGATTCAAAGCACCTTGTCTGATAAGAAGAAAAAGTCTGAAGACGCTGAAGAAAGAGCAATTAAGTTTGCTGTCATGACCGCCTTGAAGAGATGGGCAAAGAAGTCAAAGTATCAGCAAGGATGTTCAAGTGACTTGCCACTGTTGCCAAGTATTCAACAAATCATTTTTGGCAAGGAAGTACAACCGTACTATGAAGTCCCTAAGGGAAACAATGCCTTTGTCAACCCTTGGATTATTGTAAGGCAGATTAGACAGACAACATGCTTCAATGATGATGGAACCGTTACTAATCTGTTTTACGATGATGTCACTGATGAGCACAAGTCTGCTGACAAGTCCTTAGCTATTGAATGCCAAGCTAAGACTTCTGAAGATCATCAGATGACGGATATGGAAGAAGTCCCTGTTCAACAGGCGACTGAAGAAAAGGAAGTTGATGCTACTGCTTCTGCTTCATCAGCTGATCAACATTCATCACTGATGGAAGCAATCCAGATGCTGATGGAAAATCAATTAAAGGAACTGGAAGACAAGCACAAGCAACAGCTATTGAAGGTTAAGGAGGAGCTGAAGGTTGAACTTAAAGCAGAGTTGGCAGAAACCAACAGACTTCAGCTGGAAACTGTTCAAGGATCAACTGAAGAAATCATCAAGAAAGAGATCAACAGTATTCCAATTCCTCAAGACAACTCATTGCAGTTAGTGCACAGCCTGAGAGATCTGAACCAAAATGTTGAAGATGTGAAGGGTGATGTAAATCATCTTCATACTGCTTTAAAATCAGCTGAGCACAAGATTGCTGATCTGACTGCAACCTTCATTCAAGTCAGTAAGGAAGAGAAGGAAATCAATCTAGGGATGTTGCAAGAAGTGGCAAAGGCCTCACAGGAAGTTCAGAATGAGATTGCAACTATCAACCTTAACATTGACTACTTCAATGACAAGACTGACGTCATCAGCACTGATATTCATCATCTAACAGCAAGTCATGATGTTGTTAATCAGAACCTAAAGGCTTTATGCGCTGGAGTGAAGATTCCAACAGTTGCTCTCAACCCTGCTGTTGAACCTTCCAATGTCATCAGAGTTGATGATGACAAAAAGGGGGAAGATAAAAGGGAAGAATCAGAAAAGGAATCTGCTGCTGAAGAATCAACTAAGGAGGAAACTGCTGCTGCAACAACTGAAGCCAAGGAAACTGAAGAAACAGCTGACAAGACTGAAGCTGAAGCTAACAAGATTGAAAAGCTTGGAAAGGTAGAAGAAGAAGGAAAGATTGAAAAAGAAACTACCAAGTACAAGAATA
Source organism: Penstemon eatonii (assembly GCA_038501285.1). Taxonomy (NCBI): domain Eukaryota; kingdom Viridiplantae; phylum Streptophyta; class Magnoliopsida; order Lamiales; family Plantaginaceae; genus Penstemon; species Penstemon eatonii. Next base: position 95,612 of record JBCEGF010001341.1, read on the forward strand.
CTGAATCTGCCAGGAAGGCCATGGAAGCTTTGAAAGCTCTTCAAGAACAACAACTCAAAGAAAAGATGGAAGCTGCCAAAGCAACCTTGGAAGAAGAAGCTGATGATGAAGAAGATGATGAAGAATCATCTTATGAGTATGAGGAAGTGCTTGAAGGATCAGATGAAGAAGCTGATAGTTAGAAATTGTAAAATCTTTGTAATCAGTTTACTTTTATCTATTCCTCAGAAATCTCATCTGATGAACTTGTACATGTAATGCTTTTTCAAAATCAATAAAAAGTCAAGTTCAATCCAACATACTTTTTCTATCTCAGAAAATTTTGAGGATTACAATCTTTAGCTTAGGTATTCAACAGGTACTTAGCTGAAGTTTTGTCATCATCAAAAAGGGGGAAATTGTTGGATAAGGATGAAGATGAAGGCACTAAAGGAAATTTGATAAGGGAGGTTTTGATGCATTCCAAAACTTCAAAGATTGGCTAAGTATGGAGTAACTTAGCTGATAAACTTATCAAGGAATTTTGACTAAGTAATGAAGACATCAGAAGAGTTAAAGTTTCAAGGTCCAAGACTTCTGATCTGCTGAAGTAAAGTTATCAGACTAGTGAAGATCAGCCGACTCAAATCAGATTTGTTCAAGTTTGAGAGCAGCCGAGTTCACCATCAGACTTATACTTTCGTCAGCCAAGTGAAGAAGATCATGAAGTGTTCCCAACGGTAATAAATGCCCCTTGGTGTAATAAATGCTGAAGTACGAGGATATTTACGACAAATGATTGAAGAAAAGCTTCGCATCAGCCGAGTGCATTTAATGCTGCCTGCAGAATAGTACTGTTCATAGTACGGACAGACTGCAAAAGAGCCATTCGCGGATTTTAAGGATCAGTACTCGAGGAATTTGAATTCTGTCTCTCTTCAACGGACACTTTTCAATCCTCAAGTATAAATAGCTGAAAGAGACGAAGAAGAAAAAGAGCAACACAATCTCTGAGAAATTTTCGAAGCAAAATTCTTTAAGTCTCAAGAACAGCTCACTCATCAGCTGAGTCATTTGTTGACGAAAGCAGAGTTGAATAATCAAGAAAAATACATCTTCTGAGTGATTTTGTAAACAAGAGTGTTGTGCGGAGTTGTGATCCATCTTTGTGAGTGATCAAACTTCAGAGAATAGGTTTTCTGTGTGATTTCCTATTGCGAACTTGTGGTCGTTTCATTTGTTGTTCGACGCAAGCAGAGTATACTGTAAACTTTGTGATTATAGTATAACTCAAGATCTGTGTGACTTGGAAGAGTGGACTAAAGGATATTCAAATCCATATAACCACTATAAAAATTACTTGTGTTTTTACATTGCTTTTAAATCTGCATAATTTCTGTTTGCATAAAAACACGATAAGTTAACTGTTTGAAAAATTATTAAGAAGGAGTTTATAAAACTGGGGAAACGTTTTTCAAACTGCTAAGATTGTTTGTGAAAAACACTTTGAAAATCCGCTGCAAGTACTCTAAGTATTAAAACTGATTTTAACAGAATCAGCTAAGTAACTATCAGACGAGTGGTCAACAGACCTGTTCAAAGATTTGTTCGCGAACAGAATTGTAACTTACTAATCTGATCAGCTTAGTCTGTTCAATTAAAGTAAAGTTTTAAAGTTAAAATTGAAAGAAAATTTTAAAGAGGTTTATTCACCCCCCCCCCCTCTAAACCTCTTCTGACCACTTGGGACCAACACATATGCACTGACATTAACAATGTCTTGTTCATGAAACAACAACAAATTCACTTTATGTGAATCATGCATAATCGTGCAAGTCTTGACGATTCATTCGATACCCCGTCTCGATATGAATCTATGACTTGGAACATTTTTTAGATCACGACCTTTGAGACTGTTTCATGATTAATCGCACCCAATACTGAAGTGAATAGTCCCATAGTCATGAGTGATCTCAGGGTTTCAATCAATCGCTTAAATGTGTTCGCGAAAGATGAAGATGGCTATTTGTTTATATTATGAATTCTCAATAAAATAAACAATTCGTATTAATTGATAAATCAAAAATTTTTTCAAGAAAAAATAATGTTCCTATTACAAGCTATTTTGTTGGCTTGCAGGGCACTATCCTATCATTACCAAAGAGATTACTCATTCTCGGAAAACCAAGAAAATACTTGGAAAATCGAATAGAATTATCGACCTGCTGGGAGAATATTTAATCGGAGTAGAGAAGCGTTGTAAAAGTACGTTGAACTTTTTACCTTAAAGTATTTATACTAAGTGAAAAGACGCGAAGGGCCTTAGGACAAAGTGCGAAACGAAATACCTGACCAATGAAACAATTGCGCAGATTCGAAAAGACACAAACATAATAATTATGTTGGAATTAAAGACTTATGTCTGAACCATCATATTATAGGAGAAAATTAAAAACATAGAATACAGATCGTCTTATGGTTAAAATGGTAAAATTACAAGTCACATTGTGACGATAATTGTTCCAAAAGCTATTGTTTGTCCCTATCCAAGATCCGTTGGTCGATCTCTCCTGCCTCCTGCTGGTCGTTCGCGCTGATATCTTGCTCGCCGGCTGCCTTTCCATCGACATTAGCATTGGTCGCTGGTTCTGGGTTCTCCTCCGCATTTTCCTGTTCGCCAGAATCATTATTGTCCTCCGAATCGATATCCGAAGGAGGTACCGATAAAGGTACACCAAACTCCTCGACTAAATGAGCTAACGGAAAATGTTCGAATTCAACGGTTGGAAGATCTAAAGAGGAATACTCCTCGCCGTGACGATTAAGTCTTACATGGACGACCTTGAAATACTCACTCCGACGATCCTCGATTAGACCCATAGCGACCATCTGATGAATTGCTTTCTTGAAGGTACTCTCTAGAAGAGGACCGATCTTCTCATATACCAAGGCAGTGTGAACCGGAGAATTGAGAAATTCACGGATCACCTTCTCGTTAGGATTCCTACCATATCGATCAGTGAGTGCACCAAGAGGGAGATTTTCTTCATACTCATTCAGAGAAGCCTGAAGACTAGCGACTTGGGATTCTAGTTCGCTGATACGAGTGGTGTACTGGACCTGATGATCGTCTAACTCCTTGGCCAACTGATTAACTCGCTCTTGGGCACGGGATGTTTCCAAAATGATGTTTAAAAGGTGAGGGTTATCCATCCCCATAGCCTGAGCATCATCGACCTAAAGTGGACAAGAAGAAGATGTGGAAGGACCATCTCTTGTCGCACCACGTTCCAATTTTGTCTCCGTCTGAGGCAATGTTCTGTTCCTCTCCTCCAGAAATGCACATTGTTGTCTCAGAAGAGCCGCTTCGTAAGCGAAGGATAGCAAACAAGAACTAGTCTGATGAATCAAAGGAAATGAATTATTTAAATGACGTCCCTCTTGAAAAAAATCAACATAATCGGAAAAGTGGATAAACTATTTGACTTAATATTTAATTCGAGAGGGGAATTTCGGGTTTGAAAGTTATACTAACTCTCCTCGAGATCTCACCGCATAAATTATGTTTTATCTTTTATTTACGATCTAGATTCTAGCGCGCATCACATACAAGCCAAATATAAATCGATAAATAAATCAAAACCATACAAGCCTAGCATGCATACTACAACAATATGTTTTCGATCAGGAGCCTACTATGTGGGCCATCATCGAGCCATGATGTTGGCCCAATTGATCAATCTAAAGGGTTATCAAAAGACCTAAGCTATTACATAAATAACCATGCATACATGGCCTTCAACTTTTCTTGGGCTCCCACCTTGCTTGTAACGAGCCTCCATCCTAAACTAATAAAGCAGTAAAGCCCTATTCTATTACAAAGGCTCAAAGTGGCCCAAAAACAACATAAAGCTCACAGGTCCAATAAAAACCAAACAGTAAATTAAATCAATCACATCTACCCTAGGGTCAAGGCTCGGCACGATCGAAAACCACGTAAACAGTTCACGTAGAGCAAGAAAACAAGCAAACAACTTTTTACGTATTTCTTTCTTATTTTTAAAACACCTTTTAAAAATTATCTTGCTATGATTATTACTTTTTAGTCACTACTATTTATGACAAAATCAATTTTCGGGTAAACAAAACAAGTTTTCTGCTTAAATTCAGATTTGGATTTTCAACTTTTGAAAATTGTAGTTCGGCCCCTCAGCTTTTGGAAATTGCACTTTTGACCCCAAATTTTTTTTGAAAAGTTACAAAACACCCCCAAAAACAAATTCGGCCAGAGGACCATAAAATAAAATTTTGAATCCAGAAATTTTCAATTTTGCAAACAGACCCCTGAACTTTCAGAAATTACAAAATAGTCCTTTAATTTTTGGAAATTGCAAAAATGACCCAAAAATACTAACCGACCAGAATTGCAAAAACAGTCCAGATTTTTCAAAAAAATTCAGAAACAGAAAATAAAATTTCCAGCCCTAATTTCAAAATTATCGATTTTTTGCACAAAAAGTCCTGAAGTTTCGAAAAACTATAAATTTGCCACAGATCTTGATCTTACGCAGTTTCGTAATATGATCGATATTAATAAAATAATACTGTAAACGCTATTAAACAAGTGAAAGATCAATGTATGTATGTATTCCGAACGTTGAGATACAAGTTACAAATATTGAGGGTCCTATTTGAGCATTATTGGATGCCGTACAAGCTAGAGGGCGAAATATATATAAATGGTCGATCTAATCTATCCGAGCAGCAGCTTCGAGCAGAGTGCACCTGGGAAAGCGTGTCTGTTGTCATAAATGCTTGGGGTATTTATAGCCGAGACTGAGGATCGGCCCATAGCTGTGGGCCTAGGATCGGCCCAACAGTAGTATTTGATCAAGGGCCGGATCATATGGATCGAGTTACCCTGACTTCTTCTCGAGCTCGAGTTCGCGTCATCAGCGTCGAGATTCCAGTTCTTCGAACATATAATAGTAATAGAAGGCGGTGTCCAAAATATCCACCATCAATACTCCCCCACTTCTCAAGCGTAAAGAGAAGCTTAAGCTTGAAGAAGTATGTGTCATTCCGAACCTCATGATGAATGAACCATACGTTGATAGGTTATGGATGTGCCTCGTTAAAAATCTAACTTGGAAAAACCCATTGGGATAAAAACCAGGTTAGGGAAAAAGAGTGCACACCACTAAAATTCCCATGAACTCTTAATGATGCATAAATATTCTCTTTCGATGATGACTTGTAGGATTATTCGAAAACATCCCGTTGCTTAATAATTTGTAAGTCGTGGATGCCAACCATGATAATATTGCCTTGCTTCCCTTCTTGATTCGTTTCTTTCGATCATATAGTGGCATAGAAAATCACAAGCGTAATATGAACATTAATATTCATGTGTTGCATCTCTTCACGTGCTGGGCCGCGGCCCATTAATTCGCGTAGTATAGGGGTCTATTATGCAATTAAAGAGAAAGTAGGTTTTGAAATCTTCCTAATGGAGTTCATCCGTCGCGACCTTTCGGGGACCGGTTTGCAATATACCGTTTTAACCTTATATATATATCTTGATCGTGGGATGTTTATTTCGCAAAAAATTCTCAAGCAACTTTAGATCGGAGCGCATAGATCGATAAGAAAACCCCAACTCTTGTCCGATCAATCTGAACATATAATGTCTAGCCCAACAGATTCCAAGGGTAAGGCCAAGGTAGTAGAAGGGCAAGAGAGTGGTCCTGACGAGACATAGGCCATGGTCGTCCGTTCTTCGGAGGCAGAAAACATAAGGGTTCCGATCCCTAATTCGGGCTCTGATAAAGAAGAGGAATCAAGCCCTAGTTTCGAGGGTGAGGAAAGTGATTCTTCGAGCGAGGCCACCAACAAAGATTCTACGGAGGACGATGATCTTCCCTTAGGGAAGAACGAGCATATCAAGTTCAGAATAGGCAAAGGTGTCGTCATTACGATTTTTGAGTGGACGGAACCTGTGACTAGCGCACGACTCAACAAAACCGAGAAGAGAGCCGATCAAATCGTTTGCCGCTACACTGAGAAACATCGTGAATACTTGGAGATCGAGTTTGGTAAATATTTAAGTGAAGGATTTTCGATCGTCATCCCAACTCCTGAAGATCGAGTTACCAATCCTCCTCCGGGATGCCAAGATTTTTACACTAGATAATTCTTTTACGGCCTACGCTTCCCTTTTGCTCCTTTGATTCGTAGCGTTTTACAGGCTTTTCGCCTGTCTCCGTCCCAAATTCTCCCGAATTCGATCGGGTATATCGTCGCTTTCAGCGTACTAATGAAGGCCAAAGGGAAGAAAGTAGCTTTCCAAAATTTCTGGAGGGTTTTCCAAGTGAGCTCCTCCACATCTTCGAATGCAGGTTATGTATACTTCTCGCAGAGGTCTAATCGATTGATACTGTCGGGGAATGTTTCGAGCAACCTAAAAGGTTGAAAAAAGGAATTCTTTTTCGTCCGAGGCCCTGATACTCCACCTTCCGCAGAGACACCCAAACCGACCCCTTATGAGTGGCCTGGAGAGAGATCTTGGATTTATGGTAGGCGGAAGCTCGTAGGACGGATGAATCATGAGCTCTCGGATGCATTTTTGCAGACCCTCTATCCCGATCTCTACCAAACCGCTCTGCTGACCCAAGAGAGGGTATTAAGAATGGCAGGGCTCAGCGAGTGCTCTTATCCTGCCCCTCCTATTAATTTTGGAGAATCCTCGACCGCGCCCTCTGATGACCCAGCTAACCAAGTTGCTCGAGCTGATGGGGAGGATCCTGCTGCAACCGTTCCCCCCACTTTAGGTATACTATTTCTTTTTTTATTATTCAGTTGATTTTTTTTTTTAGCTCGAAATTTAATCCACTCTTAATTTTACAGCTGAGATTGTTGAGAAGTTTCGAACCTCCGTAGCCGGTACGGTCGTTGCTTCATTTTCTGCAGAATCTCAAGGCCTGCCTCGGAAACAGAAGAAATCAAGGGCTACTTTGATGATTGAAGGATCCAATGCCAGAACTGATAATTCTGCAGTTTCGAACGCGACTACAGGCTTTCTCCAATTTGCTGCTGAAGGAACTTCACAAACCCAAGCTACTGAGCTTCTACGATCGGTGTTTCCGACCGACATGTCTGACCTGAACGCGGCGGGATGTAGCTATTATACGCTTCAGGGGATACGATCTAAAGAGATCGTAGAAGCTCGGATGGCCCGAAAGAGGAATAGTGGGGATCCCAAGTCTTCCAGAAGGGTAAGGCCATTTGGTCAAAATTCAGGGACGATTCAATGTCGACCCGGCCGCACCGAGCCAGATCTGATTGACTTTATTGAAGATCATCTTCGTGGTCCGAGGGCCGCAGGGTTTCCGGAGAATGGGACCATCGAGTCTGACCTTGGCCCCAATGGTGAACACACGGTGGACAAGTCTTTTCGAATGCTGATGGCTGGAAGGTTTAAGCACGATAATATCGAGCTCTTCCAGAAAGACGGGTTTCAAATCATGGGCGATTATGCTCATGCACATCAAAAGGCACGCTTTTTCTTCGACCGTGTTATCCTTTTTCCCAAAATCTTATTCTATTATTGAAGTCTTGTTTTCTTTGTAGGCTGGAGATTTATTTGTTCACCAATCTTACCGGTTAGCCACTTTGGAAGAGGAATCTCGACAATCTCATAACGCTCTTCTTGACATTCTGAGAGAAGAAGCTGTTAAAGCCAATCAGCTGAGAGATACCTCTTCCAAGCTTTCTGAGGTTGAGAAAGAGCTCGAGAATGCTAGGAAAGAACTCGAAGGAAAGAGGGCCCTCGAAGAAGAGGTAGCAAAATTAAAGTCTGATCTCGAGCAGGCTAGGGCATCGTCCGATCAAGCATACGCTCGAGGTCGAGAAGAAGGCAAGCTACCAGCCATAAGGGAGTTTTTAGAGTAGCCCTTTCTTGATGCCTTGGTTCGGTCGCGATCGGGCGAAGTCAATCAAGCCTTCTTTTATAAAGGGGTCCAGCAACTCATCGTAGCCAGAAGGGTTCAAGGCACTATTGACGACTATCTTCCTTATATGGACCCTTATAAAAACATTCTCGGAAAAAATACAAGGCTTCCTCCCTTCCTCCCAAAATTGATGGTCTAGACGATCATGAATTTGCTCCGTTCCTTGCTGAGTTCGGGGTTCCGATGCCTAACCCCGATATGCTTGAAGCCGAAAGTCCGGAGGAAAAAGATGAGGATGTGGATATCGAGGGTGAATCCAATGATCGGGGAGGAGAAGATATCAATTCCCCTAAGACAAGTAACTCCAGCTTTGAGGATCAAAGTAGCGGCGAAAGGAACGATAGCTCGAGTAGTACTACTGACGACAGTTCGGAAAGCGATTCCGAGGAAGAGGGTGAACAGACGGAGAAAGGTCGTGATTCTAGTGCCGAAAATTCTGATCACTGAATATAATAGGACTTTGTTAATTCTTAATTTGTAGATTGTATGTACATTTTGCCCTTGCGCTTCTTAAATTAAATTGTTATCTTAATGAGAGCTTCTGCTGCCTTGTACCGAATTCTTTTCTTCAGGCGACGATCGTTTATTATAATGCTAACTGGATGCTCTTTATGTTTTAAATACCAAGGCCTTTCTAGGACATGCCAGTTACAAATAGAATAGTCTAAGGTCGAAAAACCTTTCGATCCAATTTCCGCCTCATCTGACTTATACACTTTTGATATCGGAATTTTTCCTTCAAGCATAAACTTCAGCAGGTGTAATTTGATTTATCCTAAAAGTGTTTTTTTCCCCCTTTTGCTTCTGGGTCTTTCTATATTCTGACAAACAAATTGTTTTTATGTTCGAATATATTGCCGATCACGGTGATTTTTGAATTTCCGATCGTATAACGAGCTGACTTCCACTTCCTTTCTTTCATAGTGACTCGCATAATATTATTATTATTATTAATTTTTTTTTTAACAAAAATTATCTTATTCCTTGGGAAGTTGAACGGTTACTAAATCCGGACCGCATAAATTTCTACATCTCATCCGTTGGATTGCACAAAATTGTTCCTATAAAAGAGCCCTCTCCTTTCCTTAGACGCCTCCTCCCTTTAGTAGGATTTTCTTCGATCATGTCGATCAAGGAATATTCTTTTGCATTCCAAGACTCTGAAATTCGAGTTAAAACGTATTTTGCGAATCACAAAGTATTGAGTTTTTTATCATCGACTAGGATATCTGTAGACGCAGAAATATTCGACCTTGAAGACCGATATTGTGCATTGCTGACCATCCACGGCCCTAACATCCCACCGGCCCTTCGAAGAGTGAGCTATTATTTCTCCGGAACGGTTTTCATAGTGGGGGACCTGTTGCCACAATGTCCGCTGAGGGTGTGGGATGGTGCAGATCTAATAAATGGGTTGACGTTCGGGATGAGCTGTTCGATCTCAAGCATCGAACTGGCCCTTCAATCTTCCCTTCCCATTTTCAACCAACACCAAATATTCGCTATCCTTGTAAATCTTTCGAGTAAGGGCATTATCGTCATTTAGACTTATACCGCAAATTTCCCCTGTTATCTTTAATAATGACTAATTGATTAAAGAGCTCGGTAACTCCCACTTGTCAAGCCTAAAGAAGAGCTTATCCGATCTCCTAGCTAGGGAAGTTGGACCAACTGGATTGGGTTTAGTCAATAATAGGACTCGTAGCTTGTACTAGGATTGAAGTTTTCTTCTTGTAAGTTGTAATAGGAACGAAATCTTCTTCTTTTAGCTTGTAATAAGATCGAGACTTTTGCCCATAGCCTGTAATAGGGTCAAAAAGTGGTTTTTACTTATTTAAAGATTCTTCACGAGATTCTTGCTTTGTTTGATCTAATGTTCTTTGTTTTTGCGGTTGTGTGTATGTTCCAAACTTTGGTAAGTTTGAATGAACTCTCCAAACAGTTCCTCATTTTTCGGGAATTGCAACGGTTGTCAAATCTTATCCATTCGTTTCACGGATTATCCGCCGTTGGATTCGTTTCAATTTTTGCTATAAAAGGCTGTCATATCTTTGAAATTATCTCATTCATCGTACTGGCACTTTATTTGTCCGATCATGGTGATCAAGATCATTATTCAATTAATTCAACTTTTTGAGCTCAGACTTCGAACAATCTTCGAGCGGAAGAAAAACTACTTTGAGCTCGCTTAGAATATCGACAGGCAAATATATTCTCCATCTTGAAGGCCAATACGCCAAATCCATGGAGTCCGCAGGTTACCGCGTAGGTCCCCGTTCAGGGACCTATTGCCACAATGCATTTAGGAAGACACATTGGGGAGTGAACGTCGAAAAATACAGTTATTCGACAAACTGTGCGTTCGCCCCTTTGTCTTCGGAGGATCGCAAATAAAGTTAAAAGCCTGCGGGTCTAAAGAAGATTCCATGCTGGGAGCTGAGTTATTCCGAACAACCGATAGGATAATAATCCGAGAATTTCATAGGATTGTAGAAAGTAATGGGATTTTTCTGTAATATATTAGCTTGTATTATGCTCGAAACATATCTCCGATATTCTGCCTTTGAATTCTTGTATCTCTGTAATAATATTTATAAACGCTTTCTTTCCTTGTTGATTGAGCAAACTATAATCAGATAAATTCTTGTCTTCAACAACCCAATCTTGAATGTTTAAAATTAATATGAGAATAGTCGAACACCCCTTTTTGAGTAAGCAACGAACAAGTATTCTGGTAATTAATTAATTAACCTTCTTTTGAAAATTTCTAAGTATGAGCCTTCAACTGATCCTTAGCAGTGCCAAATTTCCAAAGTTGGTCGAGCTCTTTAGTTCGAGAACCTTTAACCGACCATAAATCCTTGATAATAATAAGTATTATTCGCTCGGATTACTATTTATCCAAAAATCGTTATTTAAATAAACAATAACCTTTGAATCGTTTCTGATGTCCAGCTCGTCGTGATCGAAGGAATGGACCGATCATAGCTTTCTTTCTCTCTTTTTTTTTTTTTTTTAAATTCGAACATTACTAGTTAATTGTAAATAGTTGAAAACATAGCCGGTGTCCGAATCGCGATTCCTCGATAATAACGCTATGAGCTTTCCAAATCGATTTCATATTTCGAATAACGGGCACATAAGGGTTGGATTTTAAACAAACATCCTGATTCCGACGTCACCTTTTACATAGGATAACAGATAAGTTTCTGTTGAACGATTCTTTCGGACAAGCCCTCCTTTATGCGCTTGTAAGTTTATTTCTTCTCCCAACCAAACAAGACCCAATTTCTCGGGAAATGTATCGGTCAGTTCATTTATTATTTACATCACAACCGTCCGCGATCTGTTATCTGGGCCGTTGGTTCTAATCCTTCGCTGTTATAAATAGTTTCAATTTTTTTATGTAACATTCTTCACTTCTGTCTGTATGCTTCGTCCGATCATCATGGCTCGAGTTTTATCTTTGTCAAAAATGTTTCGTATTTCCTCTGAGACAAAGGAGTTTGAAATTAGAATTCGGACCCTGTTTTTCGATCCTAGACTCTTTGGTGTAACCTTTTTCGCTTAGAATATCGACAGGCAAAAGAAATTGCGCCAAGAATACCGGCAGGCAACCTGTTTTCTTAGATATACCCTACCTGAGACGGGTTAAAATTCCAGTTTTCTGGCGTAGCGTCTGATCTGGCAGTTGGTTAACCTCAGAGGAGCTCTTTAAATCTGGAGCACCAGCTTCCTCGAGGACTTTCTTGAAGTATAGTTCCTTCGAGGTTGCTTGGAGTAATTCCACTGAGGTAACTCTCCGCTACTCTGGATCGGATTAGTCTGTAGATAATGATTGTATATAACAATCATTGTTTACAGATGAAGACCTTAGATCGGTTAAAAGCCCTGGAGAGGAGCTCCGATCCGACTTTTATCCCATTATGAAGACGGATGTGCGACACGTGGCGAGTGATTGCCATGAAGAATCTGATAGAATAGTGTCCTGCAAGCCAACTATTTGGCTGCATTTAATTGAAAGGACCGTTCGATTGGATTAATAAATGCATTTTATTAAATGGTCATCTTTATCTTATGTAATAATTATCTATGCATAAGGATAGAAGTCCTTAGATCACAGGGCTATGGGACAACCCGTGGACTGATCTCCAAGGCCGTGATCTAGAATATATTCAAGAGTCGTAGAATCCAATCGAGATAGGACATCATTGGATTCGGTTAGACTCTCACTATTGTGTATACTCCGATGAACTGGAGAACGCTGGGGTCCACGAGCGTGACTGGGATAGTCGATACACATAAGTGGGTGGCTTGCTGGGATGGCAAGCGCACTGAATACCCTAATTAGGAAATAACTCACCATGGAAGCGGTAGTCGCATATCGGGGTTGAAGTTATTCCAATTTACAATAGTATACGAGGAACGATCCCTAACTACTTGAGATGATAGGGTTTATCTGGTGCGAGAACGTCTATGTTTTGATTTGAGTCCCGACTGACTGGAGATCGCCAGAAAGTCTCTGTGGACTCATATTGGGTATAGAGGAACTCGTATGCAGATTCATATCATCAACAAAGGATCCATTGACCCGACTTGATAGGTTGGGAAATTCTCCTATGGATTTCTGTGAGAAATTAATTCTGGAAAAATCCTCGGCCGAGGTATCTGACGGCTTTATGTAAGTAGCTCATAAAGGTTAAAGTCAAAGAGAATTATTTCGAGACCAGAATGCATAAGGTCAAGACAAAAGAAAAGGGAAACCGATGAAAGACCATACCCTTAAGTCTCGACTGGGAGATTGATCAATGGAGAGATTATGTCGTATATGGAAATTGTAAATGATAAAAGGTTCACTGAATTAATTCACCAGTGATTGGGCTCCATGGGCTTGTGGCTGGACATCGACCGTGGAGTGTGGGAGAATTCCCAAATTGGCAGGGGTGCTAATTTTGGAATGATCAATCGACAGAGTGTTCGATTGATTTAGAGTAAATCTTACTCGAATAATTAAATAATATTTAATTATAACCCACGGCCAATTATGTGGTGAACCTACGGGGGCATACACAATACACATGAAGCAAAAGCAAGGAAATAAGAACGACCGAGTCGACTGGGTCGACTGGGTGAGTAATCGACTGGGTCGATTATTATGAGTGGGTCGACTGGGTCGACCCAATTGGAACAAATTGGGATCCAATTGGAATTGGATCAGGATCATAAATTAAATTGGAATTTAATTTGTGGATTAATTAATTAAGTTGGATTTAATTAATTAGAAAGTATTTTAATTAAATAGACTTAGAGTCTGATTTAATTAAATGGGAGATTAAGTTAATTAATTGGGCTATTTAATTGGGAGATTAAATAAAGCCTGGTCAAATTAATTAACTGGGCCATGAATTAATTAGAAGACTTGGTCTTCTAATTAAAGAGGGCCATGGCCCATGTAGGAGAGAAGAGCCCTAGTCCTAATAGGACTAGGTTAGGGAGATAACTATAAGTAGCCTTCTTGTAGTTATTTTTCACACAACTCCATAAGCAAAAATTGAGCAAGAGCAAAATTTTCTCTCCCTCTCCCAAGCTATAATCGACCGAACCCTGTCTTCCACTTGGAAGAATTTTCGTTTTCGATTCATGTTCCAAAATCGTTCCTATATCCTAGATCATAATATATCTTGTGTTCTAGCTGATCAAGATTTATTATTTTCGTGTAATTGTGGTGTATCAACCCGTAGAGGCGCAACACGTGGGGCGCTCCTGAGAAGCTTGGATCGATTTCTGCTGGAGAAGAATTCAGAGCTCGTTTTGCTAGCCGAGGATTTGCAAGGAGATAGGTATAACGTGCATACTTATACTATCGTTTTATTTATGTTCATATATATACACCTAGAGTAGAATCCTGGCAAGATTCCGTAAGAGGTCCTAAAATTTTATATTCCGCTGTGCCTAGGGCTGTTTATCTTACCGAATCCCAACAGTGGTATCAGAGCCAACTCTAGGCTTTGTATATATATGAATTTGCAAATTCTGTGTTTTTATAAATCATATGTTTGATTTATGTGTGGCTAGTTCTTAACTGTATATGTTTTAGAACGTAGATCTGTTAACTTAGAGTTAATGTAAAATTTTGATTCGAAAATTTTATCCTGTTAATTTTTAATTTTGGATTGGGATTTAATTGACTGGGTTTGTTTAATTAAATCATAAGTAATCGAAGAAACAAAAAAAAAAAAAAAATTTTATTAGATCCGACTCACGGTGGCACGCGGCGGTGCGCGGCAGCGCACCGCGGCTAGGCGACCACCGCAAGCCACTGCCAACGGCAGCGTGCTGGCAGCACGCTGGCCGCACACGCTGCGCGCAGCAGCAGCCTTCAGGCTGCTGTTCGCACGCTGCTGTGCGCGGCTGCTCGCTGCCGCACGCAGCCGCGTGCAGCGGCTGCTGTCGCGAGGCAGCTCACGCGCCGACCTGGTGGTCGCGCGTGGGCTGTCCTACGTGGCATTCCTGACTGGTCTCGACTAGTTGTTTTTGGGTTGGACTCTAATTCTACCTATTTTGGAAGTCCTGAAAATCTTGGAGATTTGGATGTTTTGGAATCTTGGTGAATCTTGGATTGATCTTAGAGATCTAATTAACAAGGAAACTTAGAGTTTCATTTGTGATAAGACATTTAATTATAATTAATGTCTTCTAGTTAATTACCAAGATTAAAGATCTTAGAGATCTTGTTAATCAAGGAAACTTAGAGTTTCAATTGTGATAAGAGATTTAATTAAAATTAAACTCTTCTAGTAAGTTACCAAGATTAAAGATCTTAGAGATCTTATTAAATTAGGAAACTTGGAGTTTTGGATAAGGTAGAAATCTTGGTGGATTTGGACACTACCTTAGTTAACTAATCTAGTCAAAATAGGATTATCTTGAGAATCTTAGAGATTTGTAAAATTGGGAAACTTAGAGTTTTGGATAAGATAGTAATCTTGGAAGATTTATAACTATCTTAATTAACCAACTTTATCAAAATAAGAATTGTAGATTACTTAGAACTCAAGTAAGAGTTAATTAATCTTAGAGATTAATTGTTAATTCAAAATTAAATTAACTTGGATAATTTTTGTGAATTAAAATTAAAGGAGCCGGTAAATTTACATTTATGCCCTTATGTGAATTTATGCATGTTCTTGAGTGAATATGTGGATTGGTCGATTTTGCCCTTAAGCCCTGTGTAGTTTTGGTTTATTTATTTTATGGGTTGTAATTAAATGGGCCTGATTGGTGCCCTTGCTTGCGCAAACAAATGTAATAGAATAGGGCCATTTAAATTTGTAAGCTAGGCTTAGATTAGGCTTGGAGCCGAGAAGACCTCATGAAGACTTAGAGATCCACATGGAGGCCCATAACCTTGGAGGACATGGAGGCCCAATTCATTACATGGAGGCCCAATCAAGCTGGATATTACAAGAAGGCCCATGATGTATGGGTTTGTAAATTATAATAGTTAGGACATTTAATTTTCACCCTAGACTGACCAAATGATCCATCACATGGCTCGTGATGGATCGCATAGGATGGGCAATCGATCAATCATATCATGCTAGGTGATGAATGTTTACTTTTTCGTAATTATTCTTTGATGTATGAGATGCATGCTTAGGATAGAAAAACGTAAACAAGATAAAGCATAATCTGATGAGACCTCGCACAAGAAAACTTAAAACCTCCAATTGAACTTAAAATTCAATTAGAATATTAAATCGAATAACGGGCGCATATGAATGGTGTCTATGGTCCGAGCCTATCCAATTACTAGGTCTTAGGCATATTGTAC
This sequence comes from Penstemon eatonii, assembly GCA_038501285.1. Classification (NCBI taxonomy): domain Eukaryota; kingdom Viridiplantae; phylum Streptophyta; class Magnoliopsida; order Lamiales; family Plantaginaceae; genus Penstemon; species Penstemon eatonii. The sequence continues at coordinate 111,434 of JBCEGF010001341.1, forward strand.
GAATATATCTCGATGTCTCACGAGTCGTGGGTCGAGCTATAGGAAGATGATATGTCTATTGCCTCGATGCACATTTTAGTGCCAAGGGAGGGGATAGCAAGGTTCTAGGCGCTGTCTCACGAGTCGTGGGGCGTCTAGGATTGAACTATTTCTCTTCACGAGTATTGGACATGATTTAACGCGAGTAAGTATGGATGTCTCACGAGTCGTGGGTCCATAACGAAAACCGAGGCTGAATGAACTCAAGGGTTAGCTGGGATGGTTAACCGGCGACGTGATCGCCCACCAAATGGATCAATTGGTATGGCCAACGAGTCGTGGGTACTGAGCGATTGCATTTGGGCCTTGAGCCCATTAGGAAATTTTTATTTCCCGAACCTTATGTGGGGGCATAAGTATTCGACAAAAATAGTGGGAGTAATTTACAAATGAAAACCATGTTTGTAAATTATGCATTGATATTAATCTGCCGCGTATTTATCGTCATGTTTATGATAGTTTATCATAAGTTATGTATCCATGAATATTTACCATCATACTTGAATCAAATAAATTGACTGAACCCAAATGAATTTTTGAATGACTTCGAAACTTGAGAAATTATTCTCGAGTCCAAGCAAGGACTAATCTCCTTACAAAGATTTCATTGTTTTTCCTTTCGAAGTTACACTTCGACTGGAATGGTGATAGGTTTCACCAAACTGCCTTTTTCGAAGTTAATCTTCAAATAAGAAAGGTGATAAGTTTCACCAGAGGGTTGAGGATGATTCTCAAGCCCAAATTTTCTTAAAGGCAAACATGAAGTCTCCCATGAATGGGAAATAGCATCTTGTGAAAAGGCCTCAAAAGGCTCGAGAGATGGAAGAAGAGGAATGTATCCTCTCTGAAGGGAAATAACCTTGGAGGTTTTTCTGTAAGGAAGATAAGTTGAAAAGTCAATCAAAATTGTTCTTCCATGGATTAAGATCAAGGGAAAGAGGGATGATTAAATTTTATTGAACTTAACCTTATGGTTAAAGTAATGCATAAGGGTGTTGGATGCCCGATGAAGCACTCATTGATGCATTCAATGCATCTAAAGCCATGAATTATTTAGATCATTGGAATTTGCTTATACCATCCCTTGTCTTAAGGGATGTGATGGTTCCATAATGGTTGGAACTGATTGCGCTATAAAATTTATACGCAAAAGGTGTACATAAGCAAATGAGTATGGATACTCATATATCGACTAAATAAAATATGCATAGTCAATAAAATATAAATAATCAAGATTTCACACACTTGAGTCGTTGTAAAAACCGAAAGGTGATACACGAATACTAAAACATATTTCCGAATTAAAAGATTCAAAGACTGAGCTCGACTGGGTCGAGCTTGACTGGGATGCTGTACATAGTAACCGACTTTTCGAATCTTGCTTAATGGAAATTAGATTTAGTAGTTGGTTGCTAGGCAACCAAGTGCATAAACAATTGCAATGGATTTAATCCATTTATAAGTGTGTAGAAACACTAAAGCATTAGTGGGAGATAAGGCGTCTCTAATACCCTCATGGGTAAAAGTACGTTGTGATGTACAAATCCAAATTACTTTTGGAATAGAAAAGAGAGCCTAATCAATGAAAGCATGTAAGAGATTTGGATCGATTCAAAATCAAACATGCATTGGCAGTACGCCATTGATTATTTAATAGAGAATTGGATTCTCGAAATGTAAGACTCGCTCAAAACATTGTCAGTTGTTGAGCATTCTGGACATGTAAATGTCCATTAAAAAATCTTACATGAAATTCCTTATTCAACCAAATAAAAACTTGATCGAGAAAATCGAAGATACTAAGCTAAGTATCTATGAAGCCAGTTCCAAAATCATGTGATATGAGTTTTGGTATTGCACCTTTATATGCATTCATGCGCATATGGGGTCTCCCGCTTATGTGAATAAGCTGGTGGGAGATAAGCTGAACGTATGGTCCATCTTATGCAATTCGTGGGGTATCCAGAAAACTCTATAGGATACAAGTTCTACGATCCTACAAGATAAACTAGGTTTGTCTCAAGGAACGCATACTTCTTAGAGAAGGATTTCTTGCTAGGCAAGAAGGATTTCTTGCTAGGCAAGAAGGAACACAACGTAGAACTAGATGAGGTCACTGAAGCTGAAAAGGCCGAAGAGGTCAAACAAGCCGACCCATCACCACAGGCAGTGGGAGAACATGAGCATGAAAGTGCACCAGAAAGTACACCGGTGCTTCGTAAGTCAGAAAGACAACGTAGAGAACCCGAGAGGTACTACAGTCTGCTGCATGAGACTAGACAGTCTCTAACCGACCCAAGGACTTACGAAGAGGCTATGCTAGGCATAGACTCGGGAAAGTGGCATGAAACCATGGAATTCGAATTGGACTCCATGCACTCGAACAAGGTCTGGGCCTTGGTAGATCCACCAGTGGGAGTAGCTCCCGTGGGTTGCAAGTGGATCTATAAGCGAAAGCTTAGAGTGAACGGAGAGGTAATAACCTACAAGGCGCGACTAGTGGCAAAAGGGACACACTCAAAGGCCGAGCATCGACTTTGAGGAGACTTTTTCGCCCGTCGCGATGCCTAAATCCATTCGAATCTTGCTGGCCATAGCTGCGTGGTATAACTACGAGATATGGCAGATGGATGTAAAGACTGCCTTTTCTCAATGGGGACATTGACAAGGAGATCTACATGGAGCAACCAAAAGGATATGCATCCAAAGGAGGTGAACACAAGGTGTGCAAACTCCAGAGGTCCATTTATGGACTGAAGCAAGTTTCCCGAAGTTGGAACATCCGTTTCGATGAAACAATCAAAACTTATGGATTCATCAAAAACGTGTTCAAACCATGCGTGTACAAGAAGGTCAGTGGGAGTACAGTTGAATTTTTGGTGCTTTAAGTTGATGACATTCTTCTCATTGAAATGTGAAAGTGTTGTCCGAAACTAAAGCATGGTTATCTACACAATTCTCAATGAAGGATTTGGGAGAATCACCCTTTGTACTAGGTACAAGGATCTACCGAAATAGATCAAAAGGACTGCTGGGCCTCTCCCAATCCCAGTACATAGATAAAATCTTGAAAAGATTTAATATGGAAGAATCCAAGAGAGGATTGCTTCCAATGAGACATGAGATTGCACTCTCTAAGTCTATGGCCCCAAAGACGCCTGAAGAGAGAAGCAATATGTCTCGAATACCATATGCATCCGCGATAGGAAGCATAATGCATGGTATGATGTGTACTAGACCAGACGTGGCGTACGCTCTAAGCGTTACAAGTCGCTACCAGTCTGATCCAGGTGAGCAGCACTGGATAGCCGTAAAGGCAATTCTGAAGTACCTGAGAAGGACTAAGGAATTGTTCTTGGTATACGGTGGAGGAGAATTGAAATTGGAAGGCTATACTGATTCTAGCTTCCAATGTGATGTAGACGACTTCAAGTCGACATCTGGATACGTGTTCTGCCTCAATAGTGGTGCGGTAAGCTGGAAGAGCACCAAGCAAGACACTACCGCAGTTTCAACCACCGAGACAGAATACATTGCCGCGAATGAAGCAGCAAATGAAGATGTTTGGATGAAAAACTTCATCCAGGAATTGGATGTGATACCTAGCATTGTCGAGCCATTACTATCTTCTGTGATAATAATGGAGCTATCTCGCAAGCGAAGGAGTCGAGATCTCATCAGAATCCAAGCACGAACTAAGACGATACCATTTGATATGTTATATCATTGGCAGAGGAGACATAAAGATGGAACGTGTCACCTCAAGGGATAATACGACGGACCTGCTGTCTAAGCCATTGCCTCAAAGGCATCCGAAAACATCTATCTAAGATGGGAATCAGAAGTATGAAAAGTTGGCTTTAGTACAAGTGGGAGATTGATAGAATAGTGTCCTGCAAGCCAACTATTTGGCTGCATTTAATTGAAAGGACCGTTCGATTGGATTAATAAATGCATTTTATTAAATGGTCATCTTTATCTTATGTAATAATTATCTATGCATAAGGATAGAAGTCCTTAGATCACAGGGCTATGGGACAACCCGTGGACTGATCTCCAAGGCCGTGATCTAGAATATATTCAAGAGTCGTAGAATCCAATCGAGATAGGACATCATTGGATTCGGTTAGACTCTCACTATTGTGTATACTCCGATGAACTGGAGAACGCTGGGGTCCACGAGCGTGACTGGGATAGTCGATACACATAAGTGGGTGGCTTGCTGGGATGGCAAGCGCACTGAATACCCTAATTAGGAAATAACTCACCATGGAAGCGGTAGTCGCATATCGGGGTTGAAGTTATTCCAATTTACAATAGTATACGAGGAACGATCCCTAACTACTTGAGATGATAGGGTTTATCTGGTGCGAGAACGTCTATGTTTTGATTTGAGTCCCGACTGACTGGAGATCGCCAGAAAGTCTCTGTGGACTCATATTGGGTATAGAGGAACTCGTATGCAGATTCATATCATCAACAAAGGATCCATTGACCCGACTTGATAGGTTGGGAAATTCTCCTATGGATTTCTGTGAGAAATTAATTCTGGAAAAATCCTCGGCCGAGGTATCTGACGGCTTTATGTAAGTAGCTCATAAAGGTTAAAGTCAAAGAGAATTATTTCGAGACCAGAATGCATAAGGTCAAGACAAAAGAAAAGGGAAACCGATGAAAGACCATACCCTTAAGTCTCGACTGGGAGATTGATCAATGGAGAGATTATGTCGTATATGGAAATTGTAAATGATAAAAGGTTCACTGAATTAATTCACCAGTGATTGGGCTCCATGGGCTTGTGGCTGGACATCGACCGTGGAGTGTGGGAGAATTCCCAAATTGGCAGGGGTGCTAATTTTGGAATGATCAATCGACAGAGTGTTCGATTGATTTAGAGTAAATCTTACTCGAATAATTAAATAATATTTAATTATAACCCACGGCCAATTATGTGGTGAACCTACGGGGGCATACACAATACACATGAAGCAAAAGCAAGGAAATAAGAACGACCGAGTCGACTGGGTCGACTGGGTGAGTAATCGACTGGGTCGATTATTATGAGTGGGTCGACTGGGTCGACCCAATTGGAACAAATTGGGATCCAATTGGAATTGGATCAGGATCATAAATTAAATTGGAATTTAATTTGTGGATTAATTAATTAAGTTGGATTTAATTAATTAGAAAGTATTTTAATTAAATAGACTTAGAGTCTGATTTAATTAAATGGGAGATTAAGTTAATTAATTGGGCTATTTAATTGGGAGATTAAATAAAGCCTGGTCAAATTAATTAACTGGGCCATGAATTAATTAGAAGACTTGGTCTTCTAATTAAAGAGGGCCATGGCCCATGTAGGAGAGAAGAGCCCTAGTCCTAATAGGACTAGGTTAGGGAGATAACTATAAGTAGCCTTCTTGTAGTTATTTTTCACACAACTCCATAAGCAAAAATTGAGCAAGAGCAAAATTTTCTCTCCCTCTCCCAAGCTATAATCGACCGAACCCTGTCTTCCACTTGGAAGAATTTTCGTTTTCGATTCATGTTCCAAAATCGTTCCTATATCCTAGATCATAATATATCTTGTGTTCTAGCTGATCAAGATTTATTATTTTCGTGTAATTGTGGTGTATCAACCCGTAGAGGCGCAACACGTGGGGCGCTCCTGAGAAGCTTGGATCGATTTCTGCTGGAGAAGAATTCAGAGCTCGTTTTGCTAGCCGAGGATTTGCAAGGAGATAGGTATAACGTGCATACTTATACTATCGTTTTATTTATGTTCATATATATACACCTAGAGTAGAATCCTGGCAAGATTCCGTAAGAGGTCCTAAAATTTTATATTCCGCTGTGCCTAGGGCTGTTTATCTTACCGAATCCCAACAGAATCACTGCTGAGTTCTGCATCTGGAGCGATCTCGGGAATGTTGACCGAACATGTCTATTTTTTACTCGTAGAATTTGTAGTAGGGTAGGAGTGATTGTACTGTACTTCTTGAGCCCGAATTTTAATATTACACTCGAGGCTTCAGTTGTAACTTGTTCGAAGAATAATAATAAAGCTTTGTTTTCTGCTCGAATTTCATTGTTTATTATTTGATGTCTTCTCTATTTCTTTGGTCGAATATAAGCGAGATTTGTTGGAACTTGATTGATTGCAACTTTGTGTAGTTAACTTGAAGTTACCTAACCCTTCCCTTCGGAATCATAATTTTCCTCGGTGGTCGAACGGTAGTCCCAATTAGGTTGCAACTTCGAGGATTTATATAATTTGTTACCGTTGTACCAGCAGACTTTTACTGATATTTTATTAATGGCAGGATCCACTCCACTAGAAATAGCCATCGATCAAGAAAACGAAATCAATTTTATCCCAATTGATTGAGTAAAGTATCCGATATTCCGATAAAAAATCCTTATAAATTACGTGATCAATCGAGAATGAACCGGGGATGACCGTAAATAATCTACAATCATTCCGCAGTTGTTGAACCCAAAGCTCGGAAAAATAAATTCCGATCGTGATTGATTCGTGTAATTATTCCGAGATTACTAAATTTAACAATCGCAAAAATAAATTCCGAGCATTAATAGGCTGTAACTCCGAAGACTCTCATAATCTGTTGTTATTAATTGATGATTAAGTTAATCGGATTAACTCTGTATTGGTTAGTTGAGAAAGGTATCCATAAAGCTTCTTCTTGTCCATTTATGCATCATCGTTTCACTGCTTGAAACTTTCCATACGCATAAATAATTTACATCTTTGATGAATTGAGAATTGATTAATTTGGAAAATAAATCCAGCAATGGAATAAAGGAATTGGAGAATTGTAGAATAAAACCAGCAATTTGAAGATCGAAAATTCACTCTATGGGTCTTAACACCAGCTTTCGCCCTTTATATTTATTTCGATCTAAGGGGCATAGCAACGGCTTTCACCCTTAGTCTTTTTTATCGGTCATAGCAACAGCTTTCACCTGTGGGTCTTAGCAACAGCTTTCACCCTTTTCATTTATTTCGATCTAAGGGGCATAGCAACGGCTTTCACCCTTAGTCGTTTTAATCGGTCATAGCAACAGCTTTCACCTGAGGGTCTTAGCAACAGCTTTCACCCTTTTCATTTATTTCGATCTAAGGGGCGTAGCAACGACTTTCACCCTTAGTCATTTTTATTGGTCATAGCAATAGCTTTCACCTGAGGGTCTTAGCAACAGCTTTCACCCTTTTCATTTATTTCGATCTAAGGGGCATAGCAACGGCTTTCACCCTTAGTTGTTTTGATCGATAGACTTAGAGATTGGCCATAATAAATTTCCCGAATATAACGAATTAACAATAGTTCTGGCGAATAAGATTTCCATTGAATAGATAATCCTTTGCGATATAAGATAAGCGAAGACAAGACGATATAGCAAGATGGCGGATATTCCAGAAAATTGTGTATAGTTTTTCCTGTCTACAATAACACACTTTCGAACCATGAATAAGACTTCCATACGCGAATAAGACGTCAATAAGATAGATAATCCTTTTACGTCGCATTTCCGAACCATGCTTCTTGTTAATTTGAGTTCAAGGGAAGATAAACTAGAGCTCGGTTAACATTTTTCCCGATCTATCGAGAGCAATCCTCCCGACGGCAATGTATAATTTTACTGTAGGAATCCTTCGGAATGTTCGAATAAAGATTATAATGACAAAGACTGTCGATATCTTTACCGATGTTGGTAGCTCCGTTACACGATTATAATCAAGTTGGAGCATCGTACGATCCTTATTTAGACCTTAACACTGGCGAGGGCTCCGTGGGTCAGAGCACTGTCTTGCGGAAAGACCGGCGTAACTTCTGGTTGCTGAGCCGCCCTGGATACATTATCAGACTCATTGTTAATTGAATTCTGAACCCCCGCAGCGTGGGGTGGTTCTCCGCGATTATATGTATTTCTCCTCGTAGTAGGCATTTTTCGATCTAACACCCAAATAAGGCCCCACGGTGGGCGCCAATTGATCTTACGTAGTTTCGTAATATGATCGATATTAATAAAATAATACTGTAAATGCTATTAAACAAGTGAAAGATCAATGTATGTATGTATTCCGAACGTTGAGATACAAGTTACAAATATTGAGGGTCCTATTTGAGCATTATTGGATGCCGTACAAGCTAGAGGCCGAAATATATATAAATGGTCGAACTAATCTATCCGAGCAGCAGCTTCGAGCAGAGTGCACCTGGGAAAGCGTGTCTGTTGTCATAAATGCTTGGGGTATTTATAGTCGAGACTGAGGATCGGCCCATAGCTTTGGGCCTAGGATCGGCCCAATAGTAGCATTTGATCAAGGGCCGGATCATATGGATCGAGTTACCTTGACTTCTTCCCGAGCTCGAGTTCGCGTCATCAGCGTCGAGATTCCGGTTCTTCGAACATATAATAGTAATAGAAGGCGGTGTCCAAAATATCCACCATCAGATCTAAAAAAAACAATTTTACCCAATCGTAGATCTAGTCATAACAAGTAAGAATCATATCACAGAACAAAATAAACACATGTATCCATATATTTATTCACGTTCAAGCCTTTTCGCATAATAATAATGGAGTTGGCTCTGATACCACTGTTGGGATATCTCGGTTGTCAAAACAACAAAAGTGCGGAAAATCGAGATACCCATCAGTCCCATGATACAGAAAACCATCTTATATATGCGAAAAGGTTGAATTAAGCAACAAACTTGAATTAAAAGAGAGGTTATGCGATTTTACCTCACCACAGACAAGGTGGTGGTAACCTCCGGCTTTGTTCTAGATTCACAGGTAGTGATCCAAATTTCTCACCTCCAGAGCGTATCCACACCAGCTGGATTGAAGGGACACCTTCAACTCACAGGCTGTCAATGGAGGAAAGGCCAGATCTATTTGCAGAGCAAGATCCAGCAATGGAAGAACAGGCAGAGAGGGGGCGGCGCACCAGGGAGGCGGCACAGGACAGGGGGCGGCTCACAGGGTTATAGCAAAAGTGAAGATTAGGTTTTTCCATCTACATCTTTGAGTCTTACTTAGACTTCTTTTATAAGCCTCCCACTTAACCTAGTCTTGCAAGACTTCTTCTGGGCATTCAATTAAAGGCCCATGTCTTGCAAGTTAATTAACACATTAATTAAACTAGCCCATATTAATTAATAAATTAATATCTCTCTTAATTAATTAACACTTTAATTAATTAGATCATCTAATTACTTAGTGTTCCAATTGAATCAACACTTTAATTCATTTATTGATTTAATTACCTTAAATCAATTATTTCTTTTATGACTGTCACTGTCCAACTGTATTGTGTATGACCCTCTAGTTCACCATCAATTGGCAGCAGGCCCACGAACTCTTCGTGATTTAATTTATAAGCAGTTAATTGCTCCGATCAATTAAACCCCTTTAATTGACCACTCCTTAATTAATCTCCCTTATCAATTCAGGAGTACCCACACTTCATGGTCGATGTCTAGCCACAAGCCCATGAAGCCCAACTTCAGGTGAATTGATATTTGTGAACCTCACCTCTTATAATTGCCATGTACATACGGTCCTTCTATCGACTTAATTTCCCGATCAAGACTTAGGGTGTGTGAATTGATTGGCACCTCTAATTGTATCGATAACTATACTTTCTAATTCGGGATAATAATCCAGTGTGACTGCTAAATTTGGAAATCTTTGATGGAATAGTGCCCTGCAAGCCAATATATTTAGCTTGTAGTGAAACTATCATTATCTTTCTTTAGTATAAATGACTTAATACGCATGTTTATTTATATGTGTATAAGGATAAACAATGGCCAACTTCATCTCTCGCGAATACATTTAAGCGATTGGATGAAACCCTTAGATTACATTTGACTATGGGACGATTCACTTCAGTACTGAGTGCAATCATGAAACAGTCTCAAAGGTCGTAATCCTAAAACTGTTCCAAGTCATAGATTCCGAAACGAGACGGGGTATCGTAGGAATCGCAAAGACTTGTACGAGTATGCATGATTCACATGGAGTGAATTTGTAGTGTTTCATGAGCAAGGAATTTGAGTCCAGTGCATACGAGTAGGTGGTTCAATGGAAGATTGAACGCATCGAACGACCCGAACAGAGAAACCCATTGTGGAAGCGCATGACGCATATCGGTGATGGGATATTTCTCAAGGAATATAATAGTGTACGATTTAGTCCTTTGACTTGAGGTACTAGGGCGAATTCGGTGCATGAAAGTGCGTACTTAGATCTAGGTATAGGCCACGTAGCTTGGTCATAACATGCCTAGGTTGGGTGCGTATGGACATGTACGTGGGTGGTTAGTACCAATATGGAATCTATTGACTCATTGTAATGGATGAGAGAATTTCCTATACGATTCTTAGATAATATATCCAAGAAACCCGTGGCCACGGTCGGTGACGGATTTGGAAAGGGGTTTCCAAATTTAGCAGTCACACTGGAATATTATCCTGAATTAGAAAGTATAGTTATCGAGACAAATTTAGAGGTGCCGATCAATTCACACACCCTAAGTCTTGATCGGGAATATTAGTCGATAGAAGGACCGTATGTACATGGCAATTATATAAGACGAGGTTCACAAATATCAATTCACCTGAAGTTGGGCTTCATGGGCTTGTGGCTAGACATCGACCATGAAGTGTGGGTACTCCTGAATTAATAGAGGATTTAATTCTAGGAGTGGTCAATTAAAGGTTGTTTAATTGACCGGAACAATTTATTGTTCATAAATTAAATCACGAATGATTCGTGGGCCTGCTGCCAATTGATGGTGAACCCAGAGGGTCACACACAATACAATTGGACGGTGACTGTTATAAAAGGACATGAAAGGAATTAATTGATTTAAAGATAATTAAATCAATTAAATGAATTAAAAGTATTTAATTCAAGTGGGAGATTAATTAATTGGCTAACTTAATTAATAATTGAGTTGCTAATTAATTATATAAAAGAAATAATGATTTAATTGGGCTGGGCATTTAATTAAAGTTGTTAATTAAATGAAGGATTGCAAGACATGGGCTTTTATTAATTAAAGCCCATAAGGAGTCTTGTAGACCTAGGTCAGAAGGAGCTTATAAATAGAGCACATCTAGAGCTCAAATGTGTAACACTCAAAAAGAAAACCCTAGCCTCCTTTTGCCCTAGTAAGCGCCGCCCCCCTTAGCTAGAAACCCTAGCCGCCGCCGCCACCATTGAGCCGCCGCCACCTGCTGCCGTGGGCTGCCTTGGTGCCGCCGCCGCCATCTCCTTGTTCCGTTGTGTTAGATCTTGATCTGTCAAGAGATTCAACACAATCCTGCAATAACAAATCTCCTGAATCCAGTTCTGAGCCTAAGATCTTGAGGTGTTGCCAGAATCCAATTGGTGTGGACTATCCCTGGAGGTGAGACACTTGGATCACTCCTGTGAACCAGATCAGAATCAGAAACGAAGCCGGAGGTTTCCACCACCTTGCCTGTGGTGAGGTATATCGCAAAAACCACCTTGTTAATTCATTGTGTGCGTTTTTGTTTCTTGTTTTTGTATACATAATATGGAGACTTCTTTTATGGGACCATTGGATGACTCGAAAAATTTTAAATTCCGCACTTTGTTGTATGACAAATCGAGCCATATCCCAACAGTGGTATCAGAGCCAACTCCATTATTATTATACAAAAGCCTGAACATAATTGTGTTCACCGTATATGTTTAATTATATGTATGAGAACGCATGATAATTATGTTCTGTAAGTTGATTTTTGCTTGTTATGACTAGATCTATCATTGGGTAAAACTGCTTTTCAAGATCTGTGGCGTTTTTATAGTTTTTGGAAACTTCAGGACTTTTTGGGCAAAAATCGCAAATTAGGGTTTTTGGGGCTGAAAATTCAAAATTTTTGAAATCTGGAAATTTGAAAATTCTGGAATGTTCTTGCAATTCTGGTCGCACGGATTTTGGGGTCGTTTTGCAATTTCCGAAAACTTTGGGGCTGTTTTGCAATTACCGAAACTTGAGGGGTCAATTTGAAAAATCGAAAATTTTCAAAATTCAAAATTTTATTTTCTGGTCTGCTGCCCGAAACTGCCCAGGGGTGTTTTTGTAACTTTTTAAAAAAGTTTTGGGGTCAAAATGCAATTTTCGAAAGTTGAGGGGTCAAAAATGAAATTTTCAAAAGTTGAAAAACAGAATCTGAAATTGAGCAGAAAATTAATTTTTGTTTACCCGGATATTTATTTTGTCATAATTAGTAGTGACTAAAAAGCAAGAATCATAGGAAGTTAGTTTTAAAAGGATGTTTTAAAATTAAGATAGAAGAAAGTAAAAGATGTTTACATGTTTCTTGCTCTACGTGAACTGTTTACGTGGTTTTCGATCGAGCCGAGCCTTGACCTTAGGGTAGATGTGATTGGTTTAATTTATTGCTTGTTTTTCATTGGGCCTGCGAGCCTATTATTGTTTTTGGGCCACTTTGAGCCTTTGTAATAGAATAGGGCTTTACTGTTTTCCTAGTTTAGGATGGAGGCCCGTTTACAAGCAAGGTGGGAGCCCAAGAAGATAAGAAGGCCATGAATGCATGGTACATTGTGTAATAGCATAGGGCCCGTTTGAGAAACCTTTAGATTGACCAATTGGGCCAACATCATTGGCTCGATGATGGCCCGCATAGGAGGCTCCCGATCGAAAACATATTGAGGTAGTATGCATGCTAGGCTTGTATGGCTTTTATTTATTTGTCGATTTATATTTAGCTTGTATGAGATGCGCGCTAGAATCTAGATCGTAATAAAAGATAAAGCATAATTGAAGCGGTGAGATCTCGAGGAGAGTTAGTATAACTTTCACACCAGTAAACCCCCTCTTGAATTAAATATTAAGTCATATTGGATTAAAATAAAATGAAGTATTTATATAAATCCAAGCCTTCCATCAATAGGGACTAGCGTATGTTGTCTACTTATCGATAGAGGTGATCCAGAGTCTGGCACCCGAGTCGAAGAAAGGGACAATACGCGAAATTCCTTGACTCCTGTTTTTAACTAAACACGACAAGGGTGAGGACTGGTCGGGATGTGAGGATCGACCGATAACTAGTTACGGAGAACTCACGACCGGGCCCGTTGCTCATCATGATTGATGGGTTAGACTTAACGATTAGTAACACTTATGATGTAGCAGTGCTAGATAAGTGCGAAAACCGAGGCAAAATAGCTTGAAGGTTGTGGAGTAACACAATTGGCAATAAGTATGCCTACTTGGGGAATTGGTTGTATGGCCACGAGTCGTGGGTGCAATTAATTGCCGCTGGGGCGTCAAGACCTACTAGGAATTAGAATTTCCCGAACAATTGAAGGGGTAATTGTTTCGATAAAATAGTGGGAGAACTTCTTCGATAGAAAGTCCAACCTTCGTAGATTATAAGTATTATTCATTAACTAGTCCACTGAATGTTTGTCTTCTCTTTAAATTAGATACTGAGATATCAGTAATTATCCATTTTACTATTTATCCTTGACCAATAAAATAGCTGGATTAAAATATCGACTAGGCAAGAAACTTGAGAATTGTCTTGAATTCCAAGAGTGGAATGATGTTCTTAAATGACAATCCTATGCCTTATGCGCTTATGAGATAAGTCAAAATATAAGAAACGAATCACCCGTAGAATATGGGAATATTAATGATTGTTTCTCATATATAGATGAATCTCAAAAGTGAAACGAATCACCTATAGAGTATGGGAATCTTAAATGATCGTTTCCTAAAATAAGCATCAAGATTGAAAGAGCTATGGAAGCAACATGAGGAGCATGTCTGAATTTCCACCTCAAAAGGCCCGTTTTGAGGACCTATCTTCTGAAACAAACCTCCACCTCAAAAGGCTTGTTTTGAGGAGTAGTTTTGAATCAATATGATTCAAGACTTCCAAGGAATTGTTTCAAAACTCGAGAATAATTGAAGGAACTAGTGTCAAGGATCACTGTCTTTGTTTTATCAATCTAGTTGAAAACTGGATCGATTAAACGTAAGCCTGCAAGTGATCTTAACATTAACTTCTTCTTAAATTCTCCTCCCGCTCATTCAAATGACTCTTGAAATAAACTGATCTTATTTGATAAGTTGATCACATTTCATGAATCAACCAAAGAATTGGTTAAAGGCAAATAGGATAGACCTGTCATGATCGTTTACACTTCATGGACTGCAAAGTCAAAGAAGAGTAAAATGAAGAGGAATTTATTCTCTTCTAATTCGACCATAAAGGTAGTCAAAAGAATGCAAGTAGCCTATAAGTCGAATTATCCCACTGCATCTAAGAAAGGCACTGATGTGTTTAATTGATTAGATGATCTAATTAATTAAGCAACGTTTCAATTAAAGTAGTTAATTGAAAGGAAAAATGAAGCAATTAAAGAAGTTAATTGAAAGGAAGTAAATTAATTGAATTAAACCATTGACTCAATCTTATTGAATTAATGTGTGAAATTCAATTAATACAAAGATAATAATCCATAACTTTGGTACGCTAGACTTGGAAACATCTCCAAGAGTAGGATTCAAAAGTTGGTTTCACCTAAGCTTCTTGAAAAATAGAACTTGGATGAACTTCCAACCTGCGAATCATGTCTCAAAGGAGAGATGACCAGATCTCCCGTCACAGGGAATCAAGAGCGAACCAAATAAAAATCTGGATTTAATCCATGAGTATGGATCACTAAAGGTTACTGTGAGAGGAGATTACTCATACTTCGTACCTTTTTGCTAAAGACCCTGGTCGTTAGTGGAAAATGAATCTAGTGAGATACAAATCCGAAAAACCTTTCAAGGTATTTCGATGCGAAGTAGAGAATCAACAAAGACAAAGTATTGCGACCATTCGATCTAGTTGAGATAGCAAATACTTGTCAAGGATTCCTCAATTATCTTAATGAGAATGAGATTCTCATACAACAAACTCCTCTTAAGACGCCTCAACTTATTGAAGTGTCTAAAGAGATGGAATCTAACATTGTTAGACATTGTTCGATCCATATTGAGTTTTGTGAAAGCTTCTTTATGCATTCTAGGGGTTAGTGCTCCTGACTGCATCGAAGATACTAAGCAAAGTACCTTCAAAGTTTGTGCCTGCAAAGCTTTACCAAGAAAGGTATGGCAAAATACCTCTATGCTCTTACTTCTGAGTATGGAGATCTCCTGCCGATGGTAGAAACGAGAAAGGAGATAAATTGGCTAGTAGATCCAATTTGTATATAATTGTGGGGTATCCAACGAAATCCATTGGATACCTGTTCCACGACAATGAGAAACAATCGTTTCTCCTAGATACCAATTCCTCTGTTGATGAATCACACGTCAAAGGAAATGGAAACGTCATGGAACTTGATGAAGTCCAAGATTTGGACCCGTCCCCGCAAACAGTGGGAGTTAATCCAGAATTTACTAAACCTACTAGTACACCTACTCTTCGAAGGTCTGATCGAATTCGTAAGGAGCCAAAGCGATTTGGTCTCATTCACGAAAACGAGAATGTGGAAAGTAATCCAAAGACCTATCGAGAAGCGATGTCAGACATAGACTTGGGTACGTGGCTCGAAGCCATGTAAACCAAAATGGATCCCATCCATTCCACCAAGGTATAACCTTGATTGATCCACCTAAGGGATTTATCCCTATAAGTTGGTTATAAGTTATAAATGGATCTTCAAACTTGGAATGAATGGAGAGGTGTTGACCTCTAAGAATCGACTAGTGGTAAAAGGGTTATTCACAATGTTCTGGAACAGACTTTGTTGAAACCTTTTCTCCATTAGCGATATTTGAATCCATTTAGATTCACAGTTGTTCTGATGAGATAGTCAAGACAATTGACTTCATCAAAACGAGTATGAACAATGAGTGTACAAAAGGATTAGTGGGAGCACGATGAAGCTCATATTTTATATGTCGATAATGTTCTGGTTATCTGGGATGATATCGGAATATTAGCACAGACGAAAGCATGATTGTCCATGCAATTCTCCATGAAAGATTTAGGAGAAGCATCTTGCGTATTGGGATACGTATCTATAGAATAGATCAGAAAAGGATGCTGACACTCTCTAAATCTAAGTACATAGAATCAATACTGGAAATATTCAGTATGAAGAATCCAAGAAAGGATTGCTTCCAGTGAGACCCGTATCCCTTGTTCCAAAATCGATGTGCCCTACATCAAATGAGAACAAAGGAGGATGTCTCAAATACCTTATGTTTCAAACAAAAGGTTGCATGTGGCATGCTTTACTATGTACTAGACCAGACGTAGAACATGCTCAAGTGTCGCGAGCAGTTGCTAGTCAAACTCCAGTGAAGAAGTACTGGACCACCGTAAAAGATATCCTTAAACTCTTGACAAAGACTAAGGATTTGTTCTTGGTCTACGGTGGTAGTGGAGAATTAAAATTCGAAGGATTCACTGATTCGAATTTTCAGTCTGATGTGGATGAATTATATATATCCATTTTTGGATACATATCCTGCATCAATGGGGTAACGGTGAATTTGAAAGGGTTCCAAGCAAATCACCGTAACCATTCAAACCACTGAAGCAAGATATATTGCAGCATTAAATGTAGCATTAAATGCGGCTTAAGAAAGTGTTTAGATATAAAACTTCATCCTATGGTTGGATGTAGTGCCTAGCATTGCGAAGCTCATGGTTATCTTCTATGATAACATTGGAGCTAATGTCAAAGCAAAGCATTCGAGATCTTACCAGAAATCTAAACATAATTGAAAGAAAGGTACCATTTGATTAGAAAAATCATTGGTAGAGTTAACGCGCGTAATGGATAGCGTCGACTCAGAAGACAACTTAGCGGATCCACTAAAAGAGACTATATCATAAAATGAGTTCGAAGAACATCTTTAGAAAGATGGGTCCTAGAAACGTTTATGATTGGCTTTAGGGCAAGTGGGAGATTGATGGAATAGTGCCCTGCAAGCCAATATATTTAGCTTGTAGTGAAACTATCATTATCTTTCTTTAGTATAAATGACTTAATACGCATGTTTATTTATATGTGTATAAGGATAAACAATGGCCAACTTCATCTCTCGCGAATACATTTAAGCGATTGGATGAAACCCTTAGATAACATTTGACTATGGGACGATTCACTTCAGTACTGAGTGCAATCATGAAACAGTCTCAAAGGTCGTAATCCTAAAACTGTTCCAAGTCATAGATTCCGAAACGAGACGGGGTATCGTAGGAATCGCAAAGACTTGTACGAGTATGCATGATTCACATGGAGTGAATTTGTAGTGTTTCATGAGCAAGGAATTTGAGTCCAGTGCATACGAGTAGGTGGTTCAATGGAAGATTGAACGCATCGAACGACCCGAACAGAGAAACCCATTGTGGAAGCGCATGACGCATATCGGTGATGGGATATTTCTCAAGGAATATAATAGTGTACGATTTAGTCCTTTGACTTGAGGTACTAGGGCGAATTCGGTGCATGAAAGTGCGTACTTAGATCTAGGTATAGGCCACGTAGCTTGGTCATAACATGCCTAGGTTGGGTGTGTATGGACATGTACGTGGGTGGTTAGTACCAATATGGAATCTATTGACTCATTGTAATGGATGAGAGAATTTCCTATACGATTCTTAGATAATATATCCAAGAAACCCGTGGCCACGGTCGGTGACGGATTTGGAAAGGGGTTTCCAAATTTAGCAGTCACACTGGAATATTATCCTGAATTAGAAAGTATAGTTATCGAGACAAATTTAGAGGTGCCGATCAATTCACACACCCTAAGTCTTGATCGGGAATATTAGTCGATAGAAGGACCGTATGTACATGGCAATTATATAAGACGAGGTTCACAAATATCAATTCACCTGAAGTTGGGCTTCATGGGCTTGTGGCTAGACATCGACCATGAAGTGTGGGTACTCCTGAATTAATAGAGGATTTAATTCTAGGAGTGGTCAATTAAAGGTTGTTTAATTGACCGGAACAATTTATTGTTCATAAATTAAATCACGAAGGATTCGTGGGCCTGCTGCCAATTGATGGTGAACCCAGAGGGTCAAACACAATACAATTGGACGGTGACTGTTATAAAAGGACATGAAAGGAATTAATTGATTTAAAGATAATTAAATCAATTAAATGAATTAAAAGTATTTAATTCAAGTGGGAGATTAATTAATTGGCTAACTTAATTAATAATTGAGTTGCTAATTAATTATATAAAAGAAATAATGATTTAATTGGGCTGGGCATTTAATTAAAGTTGTTAATTAAATGAAGGATTGCAAGACATGGGCTTTTATTAATTAAAGCCCATAAGGAGTCTTGTAGACCTAGGTCAGAAGGAGCTTATAAATAGAGCACATCTAGAGCTCAAATGTGTAACACTCAAAAAGAAAACCCTAGCCTCCTTTTGCCCTAGTAAGCGCCGCCCCCCTTAGCTAGAAACCCTAGCCGCCGCCGCCACCATTGAGCCGCCGCCACCTGCTGCCGTGGGCTGCCTTGGTGCCGCCGCCGCCATCTCCTTGTTCCGTTGTGTTAGATCTTGATCTGTCAAGAGATTCAACACAATCCTGCAATAACAAATCTCCTGAATCCAGTTCTGAGCCTAAGATCTTGAGGTGTTGCCAGAATCCAATTGGTGTGGACTATCCCTGGAGGTGAGACACTTGGATCACTCCTGTGAACCAGATCAGAATCAGAAACGAAGCCGGAGGTTTCCACCACCTTGCCTGTGGTGAGGTATATCGCAAAAACCCCCTTGTTAATTCATTGTGTGCGTTTTTGTTTCTTGTTTTTGTATACATAATATGGAGACTTCTTTTATGGGACCATTGGATGACTCGAAAAATTTTAAATTCCGCACTTTGTTGTATGACAAATCGAGCCATATCCCAACAATCTTTTCCAAATCCGTCACCGACTTTTCTCAGATATATTATCTAAGAATCGTATAGGAAATTCCCTCATCCATTACGATGAGTCGGTAGATTCCATATTGGTACTAACCACTCGCGTACACATATGTACCCAACCTAGGCACGTTATGATCAGGCTACGTGACCTGTACCTAGATCTAAGTACGCACACTCCTGTACCGAATTCGCCCTAGCACCTCAAGTCAAAGGACTAAATCGTACACTATTACAAGTCTTGAGAAACATCCCATCACCGATATGCGTCATGCACTTCCACAATAGGTTTCTTTGTTCGGGTAGTTTGATTCGTTCGATCCCCTATCGAACCACCTACTTATATGCACTGACATCAAAATGTCTTGTTCATGAAACTCTACAAATTCACTTCATGTGAATCATGCATATTCATACAAGTCTTGATGATTCCTACGATACCCTGTCTCATTTCGGAATCTATGACTTGGAACGTGTTTTAAGATCACAACCTTAGAGACTGTTTCATGATTGCACTGAATACCAAAGTGAATCGTCCCATAGTCAAATGTGATCTATGGATTTCATCCAATCACTTAAATGTATTCGCGAGAGATGAAGTTGGTCATTGTTTATTCTATACAGATATAAATAAATGTGCGTAGTATTTATAGAATCAAAGATTGTTTTTACAGAATAGACCTATTACAAGCTAAAGTGAATCGGCTTGTTGGGCACTATCCTATCAATGATAAGTATGTATTTACTCTTTTGTGTACTCTATCATGAAAGTACCCCTTAATTTGAAATGTATAGGAGGAAACATGTAAATACCCTCCTTACTTTGATTGTGGCCCTTCATTATAATCTATATCAGCATGCTAGATGCAACAGTTTTGGAAACTGAACGCAGTCTTAATTATTTTGGTCATGTGATGATTTTTTTCTTAAGCTATCTGATGGTATTATATGTTGTAATTCCCACTGTATATGCAATGTTGAAGTAGAGCATAAATGATTGCATTTTTTTATGTGTATGATGGTAATGGTATAGCATATAGGATTATATTCCATCATGTCATTAAGTGCAAGTTGGTTTTAGTGTTATCTTCATACCTTGTGCATGATAGTGGGTAATGAACCCCAAAGTATTCCTACATTCATGCTGATACGTTTGTTGGTGCCATTTATGTAAATTTTATGAAACTGTTATTTATTTATGTTATTTTATGAAAAAGGTCTTTATTTAAAATAATCAAAAAACCTTTTTCAAATTTTTTAATTATATTTATGATGAAGTACATCAGAATTCAAATAGTTGATGGTATATGCATTAAATGTTTTGCTTGACCTTTTTTATATCTCATTTATGTTTTAACCTGACCCTTTGGAAGTTACTTGCTTTCAATGCATTACTTGCCTCTTGAAAATATCAGATATATTACACACATTCCCACCCTGCATTTATTGAGTTGGTTGAACATGAACCCCTCTATATAATCCCAACATTCTATCTCCCTTTCATATACTTCTCAACCCTTCAAGTGAAGCTATCATCCTAAAGTGGTAAGTTTTTCAAGTTTCCTTTATTTGACCATTACTTTCTGCCCAATTTAAATATAAATCTGTTCATTAATTTATATTTATTTTAATTTACAGGTTGACAAACAATCACAACATGCCGAGGACACGAAGGATGAGGTCTGATGAATCAAAACTGAGTGATGGCTGGACATTTGAACAATCTGCCCGGTTTGTCAACTTGATTTACCATGATTGTAAAGCATGTGATTTGAAGAACCTGGACTTACTCACTGGAGCATTGCAGCGTATTTCGGCTGACTTGTCCGCTTTGTATGGAAGGAGGTTCTCTCTGGTTGGTGTTAAGAAGAAGTTGCAGACAATGAGAAACAGGAATGAAAGTTTCAAGAAGTTTCTGGAGACCCCGGGGGTATGTTACAATGCCTGGAACAGCGAGAGTCGTGTGAACAATGACTACTGGAAAGTCATCCCTGCTGCTGTAAGTTATATTGTCATGTGTTCTTATTTTGCTTTGATTATTTCTGATCCATTACGTATTTTTCTTTTGTAGGAAGAGTCCGAATGGTTCAGGAATTTCAGGATGCACGGTGAGCCGTTGCATCTTAAGCTCGAGTTTATCTTCGACAAACAAGGAATTGGGGCTTTTCCCCAAAGACCTCATCGGATCACCTGGTTGGCCCATACACGTCCGTGACTCGGACGATGATGAGCATGACGTGGTCCCTCTTGGTACATCCGGTTCAAGGTCTGTTGTTCCATTTGATATTGACAATGAGGTGGTTGTGGCTGAAAGTGGAGGGGATGAAGGTGATCCAAGTGGAGGGGCTGAAGGTGGATCAAACGAGGGTGGGATGTTTGGGAATCACTTGTCAATGGTTGATTATGAAGGTTTTTTTTAGTATTTGTTTCAAGGACCCTTTGTATGTTTTTATGAATGTTTATCTTGTTTTAGTGTGATTACATGGCACAGTTTTATGTATAAGTGCATGTAATTACACATTTTGGATTATATTTTCCACTATTCCTAATTTTCTTCAAATCATTTAAGTACTTCTAGATATAAAGTCGGTAAAAAATATTACCTATACTTGTCTACATCTGCAAAAGTAAATAGATGTAGTCAAATTCAATGGCCGAAAGTTTCTGCCCAATGACCAGAATTTATTATCAACTTGCTTAATCAAATCTTCTTTACAACACAATTTCAGTTGCCTTGTCTACTTTATTTGATAACACACTGTCAAGCTAGTATAATTAATTTGCATATAGGTCCTCATATGGAAAATAATTGTTTAACTAGGTACCCATTTCCTAGTATAAATACCTTATATATTTTGTACACACTTTGTGCAAGGAAACCCCTTCATAAAATCAAAAAACACTTCATATTAATACAACACAAATGATCAATTTCGTCCCTCGTCCTCAGTCCCATTTCTTCTACTCAGATAAATGGACCAAAGAAATTGATGATTACTTGATTGAGTTTTTAGCACTGAAAATTACTACGAAAACAGAATTTTCACATACGGGGTGAGCCACGTTGTGCGTAAAGCTCGTGATGAGGTTAATGTGTTCTTCCGTAGTTCTTTCTCAACAAAGGAAATAATGGCTAAGGTCGAACGGCTAAAACGCCGACATGCCTTATTTTCGCACCTAAGGACCTTTTTCGATTATTACTTGGATCATATAACCAACACGGTCGAGAGAGATGGAGTGGATATTGTAAAAAATATGTGAAAGGTAACAAATTTCATTTCTTCGTGTACAATCAAAAATTACCTATCAACTATAATAATTTTTTCATTATAAGACGCTAATCATTTTTTCATTGTAGGAAGCTCCGTTCTACGAAGCATATGCTATCAATGGTGAACCGAAGTGGAATGATCTGTGTGAAATATTCGGATACCCAAACGAATTCCCAGTGGCTCCACCACCTGCTTCCCCAAGTAATCTTCGATGGTTCGTGTGACGCCCCGCTTCCCAGGGTTGGGTCCAACGTGGCCTAACCCTGAGTTTGGGATCGCCCGGCGCGGGATAACCCATCAGAGTTGCTGAACTTTTTTTTTTTTTTTTTTCAAACATGATGACAAAAATAAAGCATGCGATAAATCCAAATCTAAATTTAAAAGGCCCACTAGCTCCGTTATATACGGAGAAGGCAAAATATACGTTCATACGAGTAACCCCGCAAGCATACGGAAAACATAAATACAATATTCAAAATACATCATTCAACCTTATAACAAAGTGACAACAAAAGTAGTAGAGTTGCGAAAGCAAGTAAAACAAAAGGGAGGACAATCCCTCAATGACTGACTGGATCCCGGGGACTGACTCAACCATCATAACTCGAGACTCCTGCATCTGAAGAGATTAATAAAAGGAACGCGTAAGTTGATCGTCCAACTTAGTGAGGCTGTGGTGCATTGTGCGTGAGACACATGGATGCAACATAATATATATCGTGAGCATATAAACGAATTAAGCATATATCACATTCTTAAAATCAAAGCATAGAGTTCAAACAACCAAGAGTTGTTGATGCCGTTCTCCACTTACCCTCCATCATCATTCTGATGTCCATCCAAACTCACCGAGTAAGGAGCGACCTTACTATCTGAAATGCATCGACATGTCTTTGCCGGAGTTCATCCTTACTCCCCAAGTGTTCCTCCCCACTTGGGTTGTAAGGCCAGGCCTATGGGTAACCATGACAATCCTGCCGGCCCTTGCCGGCCAAGTTGCCATCGGGTCCATATACCAAACAAATAGGGCCCACATCGGAAACAAACGGAAAAACATAATCGAAGACAAACGGAAACATAACATATCATACATATTTAACATATTATCAACATTTAAATAACTTATAAGATGCAAATTTCAGGTGTCATGATAGTTTAGTAAAATGTATTTGCAACTAGTAGATTCGCATGTAGCATGTATTGGATTATCATGTTGATATACTTAGGATTTCATGCGAGTAATGTCGACATAACAAGTCCAATTTATTCGTGACAACATGCAAGAGAAATTATAATATAACACATGCTTAGACTCGACCTACTAGAATATTAGACTGACACACAAATGAACACACAGCGCTCACCTGTTTTGCTTACGGTTCTTGAAAGTTTCTCGGTAGAACGGCGATTCCAGATCCTGTACATATTTACGTAATGTTTAAGGATCTAAACTCGGACAAGAACTTATGATTGACTAAAGAAATACTTTAGTCGCAATTATAGTCGGGTCATGGACGAAATGAGACCATGATCCAACTTAAAATAATTAACCCAATTCAGGGGTTCGTAGAGCTACGTTGTATGAAAAACCACGAATAAGGATTTATAAAAATCCAAGAAAATTCTTTAATAATAGGCATTCATTTAATTTGAGTAAATCAAAGTTTATTTTAAAATTACTTATTTTGCACAATTAAGTCCAAATATTTTTCAAAAGAGGTATAATATTATTTCAAAGTATTGTTGTGTTACTAAATCATTTCTAATTTAATAAGAACTTATGAGATAATTTAAATTGTACATTTTACCCCAAATTAACACTTAAATTTTTGAAATAAAATATAACACATGAAATTGGATTAAAAATCCAATAAAATACGATTAAAGAAGTCCAAAATTTACGGGGCATTACAATCCTCCCCCCTTAAAAGAATTTGGTCCCCAAATTTAAGCCATGATATGCAGGGGAAAATATCACTCATTCTTCCATTGGGGACAGGTGCACGAACGACAACTCCAAACGTCACACATCCGCCGCCTACCTACCGTTTAGGTGGCACCAGCGAGATCCAGCTAAGGTAAGGTCGTGTCGCGGCTGCTCCACTCCGCTGCGGTCTGATGAACTGAACTTCGTTGCCTTCCCGCGCGCGAAGCGAATGGGCGCTGTGCCGTGGGTCAGTTTCGGGGCAGAGAGTGAAGAGAGACCAGAAGAATGATTCATTTGGATCGACGAGCTTTTTCGATTGTGGAATTCAGAAGGTTTGGGCTAGAAAGCGTCACTTTCAAAATGACAACATTCTAATCGGGGCAAAATACATGGACAATAAGCCCATACTTAGAATCATAACAAATCCTAGGGCCAGAGATGTGATTAGATCGACAAAAAAATATCATTTCCTCGATCTTAACCTTGCTTACCTTATGAACTAAACTCGTTATAATCGAGGTTTCTAACGAAATATGATCCTCCAACTCATAGGGTAAATTTCCTACCATACTTTATTGAAACTATACTATAATACTACGGATGAATGAGATGCTCCAACATCAAATAAAACTCTACATGGTTGCCCAGGAATATAAATTTTACCTTCTAATGCGACATACCCATTTGGCTCATAAAGCTCCTCTCCAGTCATAGCAAAAGCTTTTCCGGGCAGCCCTGACTTTGGTGCTTTTGCACCCTGGGATGAACCTCCACTTCCCGAAGCTGATATAACAGATGCTTTTGGGCAATTCTTAATGAAGTGGTCCAAACCTCCACACCTCAGACATTTTCCAGCCTTCTATAACACATAGGCTCCCCATGCCCCTTCGAGCCACAGTAAGTGCAAGCTCCATTCGGTGTCTTTCCTGAATTATTCTGTGGCCAGTTACTCTGTTGAGGACCTTTCGAATTTCCTGAGTTCAAATCTCCTGTCCTTGGTACCTTCCCTGCGTTCTTCCCCAACTGCCAATTCTCCTAAGGAGGCCTCGACTTCTTCTCCGAAAACTGAATATCATTGAGCTCAATCAACCCATTCTCAACTCGTGTGGCTCTCTCCACCGCCTCAATGTACGATATCATGTTATGAGAGAGAAGGGCCCGCTGGAGCTCTGGCCTCAAGCATTTTATGAACCTACGAGTGCGACGGGGTTCATCTGTCATCAAGTGGGGAGCATAACGGACTAGTCGGGAGAAAACATCCTCAAATTGCGGCACCCTCATACTCCCTTGCCTTAGAGCGTTGAATTGCTCCTCACGTTGTTCCCGAACAACAGGCGGAACATACTTGTCATTGAACTCTTTCACAAAGTTCACCCAAGTCCTTTCTATTTGGTCTCGCTCCCAAACTATCTCCCTCGTCTTCCACCAAGATCTAGCAGCATCCTCAAAGCGATAGGTAGCCAATGAAATTTTCAACGTGTCCGAATAGTCCAGGGCTCGGAAAATGTTTTCGATCTCAGCTAGCCAGGCTTCAGCCTTACGATCATCTGGCTCTCCAAGAAACTTGGGTGGTTGGAACCGTAGAAAACACTCCAAAGTTTGGTCCAAGGCGGGCGGTGTCGGGGTAGGAGGCACGGCCCGTGCAGTGCCCTGCAGAGCTTGGGTGAATTCGGCCAAAGCGGCAATGATGCACTCAGCCTGATCAACGGGTGTTGTCACTGGTGGGACTACCGGTGCCCCCTCAGAAGGGTCAGAGGTAACCCGTCGACTAGTACGACTATCAGCTCGATTGCCTGCCATCTGATCATGAGAATGGCTCAGTAGCTAATCGAGACTCAACCCCAAAATCCCATGAAGTAACTAAATATAATCGAACCAAACTAAACAAACGTCGTGTATTTTAGTAATAACCCAAAACGTCAAGAACTATCTTAATACGAAACCTTATCAAGCACTCAAGGAAAAAACAAAATAAATTCACATAATATATTATGCATGATGACCCAAAAGACTTAGAAAATGACTCAACATACGACTTCCGAGGATCTATGACTCAATTTTAAAAACCAAAAGCTCTGATACCATCTGTGACGCCCCGCTTCCCAGGGTTGGGTCCAACGTGGCCCAACCCTGAGTTTGGGATCGCCCGGCGCGGGATAACCCATCAGAGTTGCTGAACTTTTTTTTTTTTTCAAACATGATGACAAAAATAAAGCATGCGATAAATCCAAATCTAAATTTAAAAGGCCCACTAGCTCCGTTATATACGGAGAAGGCAAAATATACGTTCATACGAGTAACCCCGCAAGCCTACGGAAAACATAAATACAATATTAAAAATACATCATTCAACCTTATAACAAGGTGACAACAAAAGTAGTAGAGTTGCGAAAGCAAGTAAAACAAAAGGGAGGACAATCTCTCAATGACTGACTGGATCCCGGGAACTGACTCAACCATCATAACTCGAGACTCCTGCATCTGAAAAGATTAATAAAAGGAACGCGTAAGTTGATCGTCCAACTTAGTGAGGTTGTGGTGCATTGTGCGTGAGACACATGGATGCAACATAATATATATCGTGAGCATATAAACGAATTAAGCATATATCACATTCTTAAAATCAAAGCATAGAGTTCAAACAACCAAGAGTTGTTGATGCCGTTCTCCACTTACCCTCCATCCTCATTCTGATGTCCATCCAAACTCACTGAGTAAGGAGCGACCTTACTATCTGAAATGCATCGACATGTCTTTGCCGGAGTTCGTCCTTACTCCCCAAGTGTTCCTCCCCACTTGGGTTGTAAGGCCAGGCCTACGGGTAACCGTGACAATCCTGTCGGCCCTTGCCGGCTAAGTTGCCATCGGGTCCATATACCAAACAAATAGGGCCCACATCGGAAACAAACGGAAAAACATAATCGAAGACAAACGGAAACATAACATATCATACATATTTAACATATTATCAACATTTAAATAACTTATAAGATGCAAATTTCAGGTGTCATGATAGTTTAGTAAAATGTATTTGCTACTAGTATATTCGGATGTAGCATGTATTGGATTATCATGTTGATATACTTAGGATTTCATGCGAGTAATGTCGACATAACAAGTCCAATTTATTCGTGACAACATGTAAGAGAAATTATAATATAACACATGCTTAGACTCGACCTACTAGAATATTAGACTGACACACAAATGAACACACAGCGCTCACCTGTTTTGCTTACGGTTCTTGAAAGTTTTTCGGTAGAACGGCGATTCCTGTACATATTTACGTAATGTTTAAGGATCTAAACTCGGACAAGAACTTATGATTGACTAAAGAAATACTTTAGTCGCAATTATAGTCGGGTCATGGACGAAATGAGACCATGATCCAACTTAAACTAATTAACCCGATTCAGGGGTTCATAGAGCTACGTTGTATGGAAAACCACGAATAAGGATTTATAAAAATCCAAGAAAATTCTTTAATAACAGGCATTCATTTAATTTGAGTAAATCAAAGTTTATTTTAAAATTACTTATTTTGCACAATTAAGTCCAAATATTTTTCAAAAGAGGTATAATATTATTTCAAAGTATTGTTGTGTTACTAAATCATTTCTAATTTAATAAGAACTTATGAGATAATTTAAATTGTACATTTTACCCCAAATTAACACTTAAATTTTTGAAATAAAATATAACACATGAAATTGGATTAAAAATCCAATAAAATACGATTAAAGAAGTCCAAAATTTACTGGGCATTACAGTTCGAGCTAAACGATGCACGATTGTCGGACAAGAAACACCAATTCCTGATCCCATCAACCCGCCTCAAATTACCTTCTCACCTAGTGCAAATAAAATTTTTTGGAATGATTTGGCTAACTATAATAACACAGGAGCGGACTTTGAAAACGACGAGGCCGAACCGTCAAAAATGGTTGCTAAGTGTTTGTGGCCGGATGAAGGAACGTCGCACGAGGATATTGTTAAAAAAAATAGTTGATGGATTCTATTTTCCTGGTGTTATTACTTGAGTGTGTTGATGTATGTTTTATGGTATTTCTACTTTGTTGCCATTGTTGTTTTACGTTTTATGGTATTTCTACTTTGTTGCCATTGTTGTTTTACGTCCGTGTGCATTTAAATTATATGTCATAAGCTTTTGTTTAATTGTGTATTATGTGCCAGATGTCAAAATTATCCACAACCCAGTCAAAAACCATTAAAATCATCCAAACACTAAATTACGCTCCAAGAAACCAAATAATTATACTAACAATCACCATGCATATTTCGGTCTGTACTAATGTTCATACAAAAAATACTAATAAGTCCTAATGTTCATCCATAAAATACTAATAAGTCTTTATGGAAGTCAAAAAATACTAATAAGTCCTAATGCTCATCCATAAAATACTAATAAGTCATAATGGAAGACAAAAAATACTAGTAAGTCCTAATGTTCATCCATAAAATACTAATAAGTCCTAATGTTCATACATAAAATTAAGCAAACCATGCATTACTAAGTTAATAATCCAAATTATCAAAAATCAAATCTTCACCAAAATCCCACCAAACCATGCATAAGTAACCAAATGCAGTTTCCAATCAAACCAAATCAAGTAATGTGTAGCAATTACCTCCGGCGACCATTTACATGCCGGGATAATAATCAAGGCATCTTGTTGTTTAGCATCATGTGCGCAATGTGCTCTCGGTTCTTTTCGTTCGATTTCAAGAACAAACTCACATGTTCCGCATTATCCATAATCTTGAACGAGAGGAATATTCTATTCTCATCAGTTAGCGACTCAATGCGATCGAGTGCATCTATAATCTTTTGGGCCTTTTCATCGTATGTATCCTCCTCTTTGGCAAAGCTATGGCTAAGATCACCCCATGCAGATTTGGATGCATCTATGAACTTGTCCATATCGCCTCCATCATATTCCGGTGTAGGCGTCTTCCTTTTTCTCTCAAATTTTTGCTTCTTTATTTTCTCCTTTTTAATCTTCTTTGACAACTTTGTAATCTTAGGAGTGACATTCTCAAACCTCATGTTGTACGGTGGAATTTTGGGGCCAAAATCCCCACAATCCGAAGTATCTGTCGTCAGATCGACGCAAGAACTACTGTACATACTCTCATCAGCCATGGTTTCCATCAATGGTTCCTTTCCTTTCGCATTTGACTCCTTCGTCGGGTGACGTCTTACCAAGTCTTCCACGATCTCATCAAAGTCCTCCGCGCCATCTATGGTGGCTCTGTCCTTTCCAAATATCTCAACCCGGTCATCATAATAGGGATATATCTTAAACCGCATATTGGCAACCTCTGGGTGTGCCTACGATTCAAAACAAAAGTTATAAATTTTATTCGAAAATATCACGTAATACTAGTCAATTCCATCATGTCATTATGTGTGAAATAATTCGTGTTAAAGTCACCTTTACATATAAAGCCCACACATCATCATCAACCGTGATTGTTTTACCACTTTCATTCCACCCGACCACTTGTCCCCTGCATACCCAAAACTTGATAATAAGTTCTCTTCCACACCGTCAATTTCGAGTTGATATGCTTGAGTAGTATCTTTGTGTGAGGCAGTCGTGCATTGAGTGCAACGGAAATTGTTCCACGCGTGTGACGTTTCGACCCCTTGAACATTTCACGGGCTTCGTTATCACGGAAATTGTTCCACGCGTGTGACGTTTCGACCCCTTGAACATAACCTTCTCCAACCGGCACATTCTCATCATCACTCGAGTCACTTAAATCACGCAACGGATCCAACACCATGACGTCATCGGGAGATGTTTTAAGCAAGAATTATGAATCAATAACAAAGTCATGATCATCCTATTTTGTGTTTGTAACGGGTAAAAAGCAGGACTCCTTAATATTGCCCAACGCTTTTTTATTTGACCAAAAGTCCGCTCAATCACATTTCTGACTATGTTTCATATTGAAAAATTCTTTTTCATTTTGAGGGGCGTCCATACCAACTCCCCACTCTTTAAGATGGTATCGTACTCCC
Organism: Penstemon eatonii; assembly: GCA_038501285.1. NCBI lineage: Eukaryota > Viridiplantae > Streptophyta > Magnoliopsida > Lamiales > Plantaginaceae > Penstemon > Penstemon eatonii. The sequence goes on from JBCEGF010001341.1 coordinate 141,704, forward strand.
CTATAAGGCGTAAGAAATCCTTCTCCGTTAGTATATCCGTTGTCACACAAGTAATACGTTCCTACAATTATTAAATAGCAAAGAGTGAGTGTTGTATCACGATGGCCAAATTGGGCAAGTATATTCATAAAACTAATTTTTACCCGTTGGCACTCTCAATCCATTTGGCCGATTCAATGCATCTCTTAACACACGTCCATCCGCAGCAGACCCCTCCCAACCGACGAGTGCATATGTGAACAGTCCGTTAATATCACAAGCGGCAAGTACATTGGTAATAATGTCACCTTTTTTATTCCTATAATGTGGTTTATCAATGGACGGAACTTGAACATGAACATATGTTCCGTCCAGAGCCCTAATGCAACCCTATACATACACAAATGCTCTATTGTAATACACAGGAGAATAACACCCAATGGAGACAGGAATCTAAGGTTTTATCCTTACCTGAAAACAACGCCACCTATCTCCTCATAATCAGCTGGTATTGGGTCCGGTTGAGATAGTAATATTGGATGGAGTTTCATCAAACACGTAAGTACACGGTAAAAACATTTACTAACAGTGTCATCGGATCTTTTGTAATCAGTGGCAACAATACGGTTCTTTTAGTGATGAGCAAAAACCGTTAAAAACATGGCTACTTGTTCTCTAACGTAGACGTGCATAGTATCTTCTAAACCCTTGACGTTATGTAGGAAACAACATAACTTATCAAATGAGGCAATATTAAGACGAACATTATCCTTACACCGTATTGTATTTTCTCGGGTAATATAATATAGGTTTTCCTTCCATCTGCGCCTCCTACGGATTAGGCTATATCGTATCGGTTGATTCCTAGACTATGGAGTAGTTTAGCACGAAACCATAAAAGGAAAATGCCCATCCAAAAAAAAAAAGATGGAATAACACAATCAATTGTTTCTTCCGTTCATCCATTTGTATAGCCTAGAAAAAAAAATTCGGAATTTCAAGTGAAGTTATGAAGGACAAGTAACACAAGTTATAATACCAATCTATAATATTTTATATGCCCCATCTTTAATCAACAAGTAAGCACAAGTAAAATTACCTATCAACCCAAATAATTTCACCCAAGTAGTTCAATTTCAAAATACAACTTTCCCAAATTATACAACCCAAATACTCAAATCAAATAGGCACAAAATTTTACATAGATTTGAAAATTAAGCCAAAAAAAACCAAATAATTCCAAAATGTACCCAAATAAAAAATGTAGACAAAATTTTACATAGATCGGAAATTAAGCCAAAAAAACCAAATAATTCCAAAATGTACCTCGGCTTACACTTCCTATGAACTAAAAATCCCGGAAACGGGCCTCCACGGGTATGATTTGTCGTCCCTAAGGAAAAATTGAAATTATTAGCTATAGTTATTAAAATATGCATACGGGAAAAAAAATAAGAGACGAATTTGGACAAAAAACCAACAATGTCAACAACTCCGCAGCTACCAATCTTCACAGCCGTCACTGTCAAACGGGAAAAAGAAATTCAAGCTCACATCTCAAACTCAAAAATGTGTAATATATGACTTCTTTGAAAAATGATTTCCAAAATGGGAGAAATAATGGTACTAATTTATGCACCTAAAAAATGTTTCCAAAATCAAGCTTACCTAATCGGACGTTTCTTCACCTATCAACGGTGTCTCCTCCCCGCAAATCTAATTTTAGCTGAAAGTGAAGAAAGAAAAAGGTGTAGGAGATAAGATTAATTGGTTGGTTTTTTTGTAATTATTTGCTTTATTTTTTTGTAATTAATTCAAACTATAATGGCAAAATGGGCACAAATTTATTAATTTGGGCCACTATTTTATAATCTCATGGGTAGAGGTCCAATAATAATCGGGGGAATAAGACAGGCTGGCCCACAAATCGGACCGAATTGAACAGGCAATCCGTAAATTAATTGGCCCATCCGAACGTAATACTAGCCCGCGACTAAAATAATCCTAGCCCATTTTCGTTGTAATCGTGGCCTACTTTGCCCAACCGAACGCAACCTTAATAAATAAGTCTAACACATTTTCTACGTCCTTTTATATTAATCTTGTTAATAACAAAACTCAAAATAACAACAAAATAACAAAATTGCTAACTTATATGCAAAGCAAAAGGAAGGAAGTATAATATGCTCGTTACGTCCCAAAATGGATTAAATCAGGTGTAAGACTTAAATACATCTGATATATAAAGGAGGGGAGAGGTGGGAGAAAAGTAGAATTCACTTCCCAAAAGAAAATATGTTGGTGTTTTACCCAATCAGATCCGAACTATTCGACCCGACTAGTAAACAGGATCGAACTAATTCGACCCAATTGCGGAATTTGGTGGGTTTTATGTTCATAGTATATTTCGAAAATAACTAACATAAAAAACGAGGATCCCATAAACGATAATTATTTTAATTATGCATAAGAAAGAAATAGAAAACTTACAGAAAGCTTCCCGTCCTTCGTTCTTTTGGTTGAGCTTTTGGCTTCATGCTTTTCTAGAATTTGATCTTTTTCACCATTGATATCAACCACGTTCTCCTTCTACTAGGTGTGTGGGCACCAACTTAAGTGAATCGAACTTTTATTTCACATTTTAGAAATCAAAACTTCAAGATCAAAAATCTCCTTTGTTTCTTGAACAAGGGATGGCTTTTGTATGTTTAGGGTTGAAGAACTTTTTCTTCTTTTGAGTGTAATCTTAATGATTTCACAAATCAATCATCTATCTGCTTTAAGATCTATATCTTATATGTATATATAGATAGTTATGGAAAGAGTTAAACTCCTACCATGACTCAAAGATTTCTACTAGGAAAAGAAATCTTCTCTCTTTTATATTAAGAGAGTTATTAATAAAATACAACTCTTGTAAGTAATTAAAACATACATAAATATATTTATATATATAATTTCGAAAATTACATATATAAATATATAATATTTCCTTTTACTTATTACATAAACATATCACATATATTTACATAGTAAATAATGAATTTCTACAATTAGAAATTCCATAAATGCCAATGTTTCATTTTTCTTGAATCTAGTATTCAATTTTCATTAGATTCAATTATATAATTAAATCTAATATAATTAATCGTGATGTTTTCTAATTAACTCATTCTGAATTAGTTAATTAAATATCATCTAATTAATTCGGAGTTTCTATTTTGAAAAACTATTTCCAAAAAGCAACGTGAATGAATTCGTTCTAACTTCTTAAGTTCAAGTGTAGATTAACAGGAGCCGTGGTTGAGGACCTATGGACATGTAACTTCAAGCTCCAATAAATCGAATAAGTTATTAAACTCTTTAATATAATTAATTTGATCTATTAATTCCAAGTGACTCCACTAATGACTTGGAATTGCACTCTTGTCATTACAGTATATTTTACTCAAAAGATCAAGATAGTCCATTGATTTAATCACTACATGCAATTCGATCCTCCAATAATTGATTCGTAATTAGGGCTAACCGTTTTGCCCCTCTAATTACTTCTTTACCCTTAAGTTCCATTAGTTCACTAGTAAACAGTTTGATTTTCGAACTTATTCATAAATCAGAGTGCTCTACTGTTCAGTTCCAAAACTAACACTTAAGGGAATCAATATTCCAGCTTCTCGCAAGAAGGGTTGGATTCCATATCTGTAAAACACATTTCCAGCCATTTATCTCAACGGATCTTCAAGACATAAGTTTTAGGCTCGACATGGTTACGGGCCATTACATATGAGTCAAAAGAACTCGTTAACATAAACAGGAGTTTATGCTTACTCAAGATTTTGATCAATTCGCATATGATCCTCAGTTGACATGTTCTAGAACCATAATATCAACGGTATCTTATTTATGATTCTAGATCATGTCTGGTCCAGTCCTGTGTAATCGAATACACAAAGTACCTCCACCTTCGATGTCTCCACATCAGTAATTCGGATCAAAATTACTACATTGTAAATGTTTCGTGGACCACACTAGTAGTGTTTAGTTAAAGATCCCAACTTTAACTCACTACTGACATTTTAGTCTATTAGCTATAACTTAAATCCTCCAGTATAATATTTATACTTAAGTCATAGTCTCTTTAATAGACTTGGAATTTTCTGATGTTTATATTATGCATTAAATGCATAATCGGAATGATTATATGAAAAATTAATTTCAAATTTAATTATTTATTTCAATTAAAGAATGTCAAATACATGCTTTAAGAGCATCATGCCTAACAAAATATAGGTCTTATTTGACTGAAATCATAGAATCCTTTGAGAATTTTCAGGATTTCCTTAAAGACAAAACATGCAATTATACTTCTGGAAAAAAAAAAATTGTAACTGTATTTTCAAATTTTACATTTATTGTTTTGACTAATAGCAACACTCTTTGAAAAAATTGTAGCAGCAAAGGCACAAATTAAATACATTTATTTCCACATAAAAATTACCTTACTTTATATTCCATTATTTATGGATAAAATTTTTGTTTCTAATGCATGTTTCGATCGACTAAATATTGAAAAGGTTCTAACAATACTTTTCGAAAATTGTGAATAAATTACTACATTAAATTTTTACAGAGTTTAAGGGTAAATACAAAATTTCGAAATTACATTTGTTTTCAATTTTACAAAAATAGAAAATTTCAAATTTTTCGCCGGAAACGAAGAAAATATTAATACATCCTATCAATGAAAATTTCTTGAATTTTAAAAACCTATTTCTCATACTCCAAAAAAGTCCACAGATTTTAGGAAAATATATAAACACAAAGTATACGCATGAATTAAAACGTTCTTGTCTAAACCTTGTCTATGAAAATTTTTCAGACCTAGTAGTTATAAATGCATGATGCATCGCATCACAAATTGTAAGATGGTGTCATCATCAATATCAAAAAAATTCTCCTGAATCAAATCACGACAAAAAATCCCACATGAATCATAGAACCCTGGAAACATTAAAAGGCTTGTATATTGGCATGCCTAATACATTTAAAACCCAAAAGTAAAAGTTCTATGCTGCGCAGAAATGCCTTATGTGTCGATTCTAAAAGGAATAGTACTACCAAAAAATAAGGATTGAAATCATTATTTAACAAGTTCAGACATGTCGCATGTCACCTATGTGTCGAATTCCATTGATAGTTAGTTCTGACAAACTTGTATTGAACTTGCAATCTCTCAATTTTAATTGGTTAAAATCCAATTTATTCTCTTGTATTTGCAAATCTTTATTGAGTCTAAATTGTGTAAGACTACTCTCGAACCAATTTAACATGACATGTAAATTCTGCATTTTTAGGTCATTTATAAATAATCATTTATTTTAAATTATACACGGTGAACGGTGTTTTAGCTACTCGATTTTAACTATTCGCTCCAGCACTCCTCAAATAAAATTTCGAAATTATTATATTTTATTCTTCTTTCAATATTAAATTATAAATCATATTTTGTTATATTTTCACATAAAATATTAATAATAAATAAATGTTTTAATATTTTTTATTTAATATTATTAAAATAATATTTCTTTTTTGAAATAAGTGGCTTTAAATAACGATTTAATAACTATTTAATTCAAACAGGTAATTTAATTTTTTTATTAATAGTTATATGCATTTAATTCAAATAAACATAGATTTGCTTATGTAGATGTCCTGTATATTTATACATGAACATCCATACATGCAAGTTCAATCTTCCATTATGCATCATTGCTGGAACAAGATTTTTTAGTTTGATTATATATAATTTCAAGGCAAAATAACATTTTTAGTCCCTTAAGTTTTACTAGTCCGCGAAAGCAGGACATTTAAATCTCCAACAAGCATTTTTCGTCCCATAAGTTTCACAAGTCCGCGAAATTAGGACATTTAAATCTCCGGCAAGCATTTTTCGTCCCATAAGTTTCACCAATCCGCAAAATCAAGACACTTAAATTTTCGGCATGCATTTTTCGTCCCTTAAATTTCACTTGTCCGCGAAATCAGGACACTTAATTTTTCAGCAAGCATTTTACGTCCCTTAACTTTCACAAGTCCACAAAATTAGGACACTTAATTTTCCAGCAAGCAAGATACGTCCTATAACTTTTCCATACCCGCAAATTTAGTCCACTTGACCGCAATTATAGTCCACATATTGCTAAATATTGCATAATTGCCCATTGGACAATTAATTTGAGAATTTTGACACTGAACAATTAATTTAGGGATTTTGCCAAACTGGATAATTAATTCGGGAATTCATGTGCTTTGTTTGTACAATTTAGAGCATCAACTTATTTAGGTTATTATTTATAGAACAATGTTCTTTGTTTTCAATAGTTGTGTCAAGTGAACAAAATATACTTTTTTTTTCCAATAACATGAATGAATTTGTTAGATATTAAGCTTTTGGGATATGATTACCTAGTTTGTTATTATGTTAACTTTTGGATTGATGAATATTGATGTTGTTAAATAGTTGTACACAATTTGTTAAGTGATTATCAAACGAGTGTTTATTTTGATCAAGTGGAATTTAATGTCTATACGCCGATGTCAATTGAACAAAATGTACTGTTTTTTTTTTCCATAAACATGAATGAATTTGTTAGATATTAAGCTTTTGGGATATGATTACCTAGTTGGTTATTATGTTAACTTTTGGATTGATGAATATTGATGTTGTTAAATAGTTGTTCACAATTTATTAAGTGATTATCAAATGAGTGTTTATTTTGATCAAGTGGAATTTAATGTCTATACGCCGCTGTCAAGTGAACAAAATGTACTTTTTTTTTTTCCAAAAACATGAATGAATTTGTTAGATATTAAGCTTTTGGGATATGATTACCTAGTTGGTTATTATGTTAACTTTTGGATTGATGAATATTGATGTTGTTAAATAGTTGTTCACAATTTGTTAAGGGATTATCAAATGAGTGTTTATTTTGATCAAGTGGAATTTAATGTCTATACGTCGCTTTCCAATTCATTCATAACATTAAGTAGTACAATTATTGAAAACAAAGAACATTGTTCTATAAATAAGAACCTACCTAAGTTGATGCTCTAAATTGTACAAACAAAGCACATGAATTCCCGAATTAATTGTTCAGTTTGGCAAAATTCCTAAATTAATTGTTCTGTGCCAAAATTCTCAAATTACTTGTCCAATGGGCAATTATGCAATTTTTGGCAATATGTGGACTATAATTGCGGTCAAGTGGACTAAATTTACGGGTATAGAAAAGTTATACGACATATCTTGCTTGCTGGAAAATTAAATGTTCTGATTTTGCCGACTTGTGAAAGTTAATGGACGTAAAATGCTTGCTGAAAAATTAAGTGTCCTGATTCCGGAAAAAATAAAAGTTTAGGGATGTAAAATGCTTTCCGAAAATTTAAGTGTCCTGATTTCGTGGACAAGTGAAACTTAAGGGATGAAAAATGCATGCCGAAAATTTAAGTGACTTGATTTCGCGGATTAGTGAAACTTAAGGGACGAAAAATGCTTGCCGAAGATTTAAATGTCCTAATTTCGCGGACTTGTGAAACTTATGGGACGAAAAATGCTTGCAAGAGATTTAAATGTCCTGCTTTCGCGGATTATTAAAACTTAAGGGACGAAAAATACTATTTTGCCATAATTTCAATTTTAACTCTTGGAAAAGTTAAAAAACATACTGGGAATGCTCGTATCATTATAGGAAGAACGTCAAATTTTAAAAAGACTATACTATAATTTGGAATTTACTGATAAATGGGTCCACAACCCAAGTCGAAGCTAGATCGTGGCAATTTTTCCTCTTGATTCAAATTTTGAATTTGAACCACAATTAGTGCCCTCAGCCTAGTTGCCACCTTGCGGTTACATGCTTCAAACTATATAGACAAATGATCGAGAATCTTCCATTTAATTTGATACATGATCCGACCTAGTTAGAATGAAACCGTCAAATTTTTTCAACTGATCGGTTCAACCCAAATCGATCGTAACTTACGGGTTGAAGGATAAATGGATTGGTCTTGGTCTTCTTGACCAAGTTGGTACATTCCATATATTTCTTTATGCAAAAAATTATTCTTCTTAAAATGGGGAAATTCTTACCCACACCGGGTTTGACCGAACCCAAAGTAACTACAAGACAAGTGCAATACACTTGTTTTGGGATTGGATGTAACTCCCAGGAGAGTGACCAATCACAAAACAAGTGCAATACACTTGCTTGGTGGTTGGGTGGGTTTGGCCAAGCCAGGCTTGGACAAGAATTTTCTCTTAAAATGACTTAAACATCATCGTTTGAATAACCTTCAACCTAGCTTAACACTACTTGATTTCAAGTTGGGTTTTATTTTACTAAGCGTGACCATGTACTCGTGTTCCAACCGGATACGCAAACTATCCTAGACACTCGATTATCTTCCTCGCATATGTATAAGACTGAATTCATTCAATTTTTAAAAAAGATTACTAACCCTTAACTTTTTGAGGAGTCATTCATCAGTGGTTATGAATGACTGATTTTTTCATTAATCTTTTTGACCTTGGTTCCGTAGGAGAAAGTCATAAAACCCCGCTCCCCGCACAAAAATATATTGAAAATAAGCTTAGTAATTCATGTGCCAATAGTGAGTAAACGAGTTACGCATAATTTATTTATTTATTTATTTATTTTTGGTACTTCAAATGTTACAAGAAAAAATTACGAATCCACGCCATAATTAATAATTTACTCTATTCAAATACTTATATTATATTTCAAAGTCAACTTTAGATAGGAGAACATAAATGAAATGGGGGCTTTTATAAAATTAGCCTGTTCCATTCCCTTGATCTTACCGCTAATCTTAGACATAAAACTTCAATACAAACAATACTACATAAATATCATAATTTAATATATATATATATATATATATATATATATATATATATATATATATATATATAATCAATGCAATGCCTCTCCCAATCGGGCTAAACGAAGCAAAAACGCCAGTACTTCTGATGGGTCGCGTAGAGAATGAGAAGCCGATGTTTCTTTTGGTACCGAAGATACTATTATTGGATACCCTTGTCCTTTACTCGCAAGTACCTAAAAATCAAGGCAACAAATTAATTTATATTAATTAGAAAATTTATCAACGTCTAAAAAATGATCTATAGTTGGTGTGATAGCATATTATAGCAATAATCATTATATTAATTAGAAAATTTATCAACGTCTAAAAAATGATCTATAGTTGGTGTGATAGCATATTATAGCAATAATCAATTGTACTTTAAATATATAGCTAAATGCAAAAAAACCTCATTTGTATTCTGCTTAACTATCAAAAACTCCTAGTATTATTTTTATTAGCAAAACCCTAGTATTATTTTTATTAGCAAAACCCTCTCGTGTTCTTATTTTTATTAGCAAAAAACTAATTCGAAATTCCTTCTATTATTTGTCAATTTTTTAAATAAGTATGGGAATTATTGTGAAATTTTAAAGTTAACAGATGGGTTACTGATAATTTTTCAAATTAAGAGGGGTGCTAGCTTTTGCATTCTTCGGTGGAGGTGTATTGTCATTTCGGCTTGAAAGAGTTTTTATAAATACGTGGATGTTTTTATTACTATAAATAATATTGGGGTTTTTCTGACAGTTATACAAAGCAGAAGGGGTGTTTTTGCATTGAGCAAAAGACAAAAACACCCCCTAAGCTTTGTGTAACTCCTCCCAAAAAAATCCTATGATTTTAAATAAGTCCCAAATACACCCCCATAAAAGAAAGTGTATTTCAAACGCCAAAACTACAAGTATTTGTTCACATTTTACTTTTGATATGACAATTTTACCCCTGACATCGAAAGACAAAAACACTCATATGATTTGTTTAACTCCCAAAAACCCCCTATGTGTCATTTTAAATCCTCAAAACCCCATGTGTTTGATTTTATATACCACACTCGACCCAAGTAGTATATATTTATTTTTCAAAAAGAATATAAAATTATAAGTATATACCACTTGGGTCAAGTGTGGTATATAAAATCAAACACAGGGAAATTATGGTGAGTTAGACAAAACATAGGGAGTATTTTTGTCTTTTGCTCTTTTGCATTTCACTTTTTAAATACATACCTTAAACGCATCTTCATCAGTTTTGTCATCTCCAAGATAAATCGGGACGACATCTTTACATCCATCAAATCCAAATGTATCAAGAAGATATACCAAAGCATCCCCTTTATTCCATTTAATAGAGGGTCTAATCTCTATAACTTTTATGCCTCTAGTTACATGAAAACAATTATATTCTGAGAGTACGTTTTGTATAATCTCCTCAAGTATGTCATAATCCTGCATGCACAATTTATTCTTAAAATTACTTATTTTGAATTAAAACAAAAAGGCGATTAATTATTAAATAACGAGTTAGTTAAATTAATGGTTCAATATTATGTACCTTGTTTAAGACATGTCTATAGTGAACTGAAACACAAAATCCATTGTCCTCTACTAAAGCACCTGGTACCTCACATGTTCTTTTCTTGAGGTCTTTCAACATCTATATATATTAATTTGTAGACAATAAATTAAAATATACAAATAAAAATGAAATAAAATAAATAAGATAAGAGTTTAAAACGGAACAAAAATTACGAGCTGGTGTCAATTTACCCCTCTTAAAATGCATAATGTCCAATTTATCCTTCTGCTATTTGAAAATTTTAGAAGAACAATTACGTAAATACCTCCTTCAGTCAGAGACTGCAACTTACTGGCTGAAATTAAGAGTGGACATGAAAAGTATCTTTGGAACATATGGGGGTGAATTGCACACTTATCATGACACAGAGGGGGTAAATTATCACATTATCGTAACACAGGGGGGTAAAGTGTCACACATAAAAAGGCAGTGAAACTTTTATAGAATTATAGAGAGTAAAGTGCTTTTTTCAAATCAAATGAAAGTAAATTGTCCATTAATTATGAATATCAGATAGGGTAAAATTCCATAACTCCAAATATTACCTTCATAATTGAGGGAAGATAGTCTTTAGCAGGTTGGAAAAGTGTGAATTCATTTCCCTACAAGATCAATTTTTTTATATTTTTTTTCGGAATAATAAAAGTCCAGAAATTAAATGTGTTGTGCAATTTAAAACTTAAATAGATAGTAAAATAAAAGAATTAGAAGAAAGGCAAAATATAATAAAAACTGACCTTTTCATCTATGATATTGCTCTGAAACTTGTCATCATAAGACTTAACATGCAAAGGTGGCCCCATTATATCCATCCCATGGCTCCCAGCATAGTAAATTTCATCAAGCTTAACAAATTCATACACCTAATAAAAGTTTATATAACACACATTATTAAAAATGAAATACATCAAAAATCAAATATTATAGGGTTCAATTTTTTGCTTAACATGTTTCCTTTATTTTATAGAACATGATGATTATAAGATTGTTACATGGCAAGAAAGAATTTTGAATAAGTCTCACGTGACTCAAAATTCAATATTTAATTTTTTAGTCCCGACCACGATTATTATATAAAAAAAAATTACTAGTATGTTTGGTCTACAAGAAAAATGGATTTTAGTGACAAAATATTAAGTGATATTGTTGAAATGATCATTTTTTGTATATTTTTAGTGACGGGAATATTAGTTTTGTCACTATAACAATAATGACAAGTGCAATAGTAATAAAATATACTTTTAAGTTGTCACTAATGTTCAATAGTTACAATTTTTTTTTTCAGATTTATTGTCACTACTCACTAGTGTATCTATATACATCATTTTAGTGACAATATTTAAATTCTTGTCACTGACTCACTTTGTCATTTACTATTTTATCACTAAAATTTAATTTTTTTTGTCAAATCTTTAGTTTTGCACATTTCGTCGTTCCTATTTAATTTGTAACTAAAAAATGGGAAACAAATTAAGACTGTACTACAAATAAATGGTGCAGCAAAGGTAATTTTATGTTACCAAATGTGCAATAATTTGATGGAAATGAAGAAATTGACAAAAAAAAAAAAAATGAAACCATGGAAGTATTAAATTTTAAAAGTGCAAACTTAAAATTTTGAAATCTAGTTAAATCTTTTACATCTAAAATAAAATATTTTGCCAATTAATGTTATAACTAATTGAGCATATAGTTCATTACATGTAATTATTCATCTAAGAATTAATATTAATATTGGTCTCAAATATTATAGGGTACACTTTTTTGCTTAAAATGTTTCCTTTATTTTACAAGTAATTTTGGTCTCAAATTTTTTAACATTGTTTTGCACATTTAGTAGTTTCCATTGTGCAGCAAAGATAATTCTATATTACCAAATGTGCAATAATAGGATGGAATGAGGGAAAATGAACGCAAAATAAATTAAAAATTTGAGACCAAAAGTATTATTTACTAGAATAGGTGATATATTTTGCCAATTAATGTAATAAATTGAGCATATATTTCATTATATGTAATTATTTATCTAAGAATTAATATTACATAATACAACAGGGAAAAACACTTTTGGTCCCAAACTTTACCCTAAAAAACACTTTTGGTACCATAAAACGCAGAAAAACACATTTGGTATCACAATTTTTATGATTTTGACACATTTAGTCATTCCGTTAAATTTTGGACGGAAATTTCGCGCGTGAGTTCACGAGTTTTGCATGTGACAAATCGGTCAAAACACTTTTGGTCCTAAACTTTACCCCAGAAAACACATTTGGTACCATGCTTTGCAGAAAAACAGATTTGGTACCACAATTTACATACTCTTGACACATTTAGTGTCGCCGTTAAATTGATAAAAATCACATATAATGAACAGACAACAATTTCTCTAAAATATTTGATAAAAATCTCAAAGTGTACTTAAATCTTTGAAAATATTCTTAACAAAAGTACCTCGGATACCTGAATTGGTGCACTTTGACTTGCACTTGTATCCATGGATCAAAAACTCATTTCGAATGTATGTTTCGGAGAGCCAAATATTGAAAACTTTTCGAGATTATTCGGAAATATTTCAGAAACACTAAGGAAAATTTGTAAAAAAAGTTACTAAATTTAGGGAAATAATTGAGTCTAAGGCAAATAAATAGTTTCGGAATTACATGTTTTCGTTTCGCCTGATTCAAAATTGGAAACTTTTTGATGTTTTCGATGGAAAAGATGGAACTTATGATTGGTGCTTGTATCAACATTGGAATACAAGTGCAAGTCAAAGGGCACCAATTCAGGTATCCAAGGTACTTTTATTAAGAATATTTTTAATGATTTAAGTATATTTTGTGATTTTTATCAAAATTTTTAGAGAAACTGTTGTCTGTTCATTATATGTGATTTTTATCAATTTAACAAGGACACTAAATGTGTCAAGAGTATGTAAATTGTGGTATCAAATCTGTTTTTCTGCAAATCATAGTACCAAATGTGTTTTCTGGGGTAAAATTTGGGACCAAAAGTGTTTTGACCGAATTTCTCACGTGCAAAACTCGTGACCGATTTGAACTTGACGCGCTTGACCCGAGCGTGACGGTCACGCGCGAAATTTCCGTCCAAAATTTAACGGAATGACTAAATGTGTCAAAATCATGAAAATTGTAGCACCAAATATGTTTTTCTGCAATTTATGATACCAAAAGTATTTTTTGGGATAAAGTTTGGGACCAAAAGTATTTTTCCCTCCATAATACAAAGTAACATTTAAATTGAAATAGGTGAAGCATAGTGTTACCTTGTCTCGTCTCCTACCACTAATAATAGCAGTTGGAAAATGCTTGGCCACTTCACGTACAGCCGCACGCATCTAATTAAAACTTAATTAATTTTTTTTTATTGTAAAAATATGATACATAAACAAATATTATATATTGATCGACACAAAATTATCATAAAAAGATATTTACCGGATCGGACATGAAAGCGTGATCAGGATCATCTACGATAGGTGCAAGAGTTCCATCATAATCTAAAAACACGATTATTTGCTTTCCTTCGTTCACTTTCATCATCGAGTGAAATGAAGTTAGTGCAGAAGGGTGTTCCTCCTAGGAAACAAATTAAATAAAAAAGTTAGGGCAATATTTGAAATTAATATAATTCTAATTAGTATACGAATACAATGATGGATCAATGTTTCATTTTCTAATTAGGTTTCAGTCAGTTCAATATAAAATGAAGATAATGCAGAAGGATGTTCCTCCTAGGAAACAAATTAAATAAAAAAAGTTAGGGCAATATTTGAAATTTATATAATTCTAATTAGTATATAAATACAATCATGGATAAAGTTTTGTTTTCGAATTAGGTTTCAGTTAGTTCAATATAGGAAACGTTTCGAAAAATTAGAAAAAAAAGTTTTTAAATTAAGAAAAAGAGATATTTCCAAGGGATTTTCGTTGATTCAAAAAAAAGAAAATTTTCGATATTTTTGACAAAAAAAATGAAAATTTTGATTCAGGGATACAATGATGCAAAAAGCTAAGTTTGGTGACTACATGTTAGGTGACATTTGAACGTTTTTAATTTAGATTTGGTGGAAACTATTTTTGTTTATTTTTTGGAGGAATTTTATGGGAACTTACAAGCCAAGATATATATTTATCATTTGAAATATTTGGCCTATTGGGCTCTGATTCAATTCTTCCAATTGAAACGGACTCGTTGACTTGGGTCCCGGAAAGCCATTTCTGAAGGCCCATAGCCTTGTAAAGCCTCTTGATATTTTCTTTCACCATATTTTACCTGCAATTATAAATTTAATAAATTTAATTAAAGACTTGTATAACTTTATAATTAAACAAAATTATTAATCAGAACCGTGATAATAAAAATTGAGTATAAGAAAATGAAACAAAATAATTAAAGCATACAAGAAGCTAGCCTAATTAAAGCCCATTTGTTTCTCAAAAAAATCGTTCTTTACTTGGATTTAATAGAAAATAAATGGCCCAGCAAAATTAACTCGTACAAAAGCAAATTTATAGCAAATTAAAACTGCAATAATTGTGACAAAATGAATACGACAATTAAATAAAAGTCTGTGTCAAGCCAAACTTAAGGGCCACGCTAAAAGGTTATCTTTAAATAAAATAAAGAACTTATGGGCCCACATGTATTCTTATTTTTTTTGTCTTTCCATTTTGATTTTTTTCACAAAGTACATCTATCTTAAATTATTAATAAATTAATTTTCTTGTACGATTCCAATTCGTTGCTTAATTCATACACTTTTGGGTTCTTATAAATTTATATAGACAACAATTTTTCAAGGACACATAAAATTACGATAATACATTTAGGAACTAGACTACAAAATCAATGAAGTACATAAAATACCGATTTTTATATCAATTTATGAGAAAGAAAAATAATTATAGACAATTCTAGTCAAGATCATGTTCGATCGTCCCATAAGCATTTACAAGTAAAATACAGTATTAATCACAAGAAATATATAAATATACAGTTTGTAAATGAATGCATGTGATCAAACCTGATTCAACTAGAATTTTATGGGAGAAAATCATTTCAAGAAAATTTAAGCCTCAACTCTATCAAATTAAACTCAAGGTAAAAAACAAATAATGAGGTTAATTAAAAAACAAACTATTAGTTAAATTTAAAATGAACAAATGCATGTTATTTAATGTGAAATTTTTTTATTCAAATCGGGTTTGATCATATTCATCCAATCACTAGATAAATATTTTACATATAACTTGTGATTAGAAATTGTAGAATAAAAATTAGTCTTTTCGATAAGGCCAAACAATTAAACAAATAAAAACTAATTAAACTATAGTAAATTAAATACTTATTTACAATATAGGAGTAACTAAAAGAAGGTCACTTTTGAGAACGAGATATGATTTGAAAACAAGTGTTCAAAGAATAACTTTATTGTCTTTATTAATGATATAAGTCAAATCCAAATGACTCAACATTACATGGCTAATTGAAAAGCTGACTGTTTTTTGTTTTTCAAGTCTTAATCAAAGGTCACAAAAGGGTAACTAAAATAAATGGACATCATTTTCAAATTACCAATCAATATATGACTCATCGATCGTAGGTTAATTAAAACAATATGTTTCATTCATGCAAGAAGTTGGGCATAACCCTAAGTACCAAATTCATCGGTTGTTAACCGTTTTTCCTTTCTCATTTCACTAACCAAAACTCTCTAGAAAACAAAGACATTTATTTGTGTCTTATATAGAGTTAATCAATTTATTTACGTAAAATGCATAATGTTCAATTTATTTTCCTGTAATTTAAAAAATATTACTTTACTCCCCTGTAAAAATTTAAAGAGGCAATTTACTTCCTTCAACCAGAGAATATAACTCACTAGTCAAAATTGAGAGTGAGCATGAAGAGTTTTTTATAACATAGGAAAATTAAATTGCCACATTTATCATATCACATGGGGATAAATTGTCACATTTATAATAAGATAGAAGAAGTGCCACATTATCATAACATAGGAGGAGCGGTAAAATGCCAAATATAAAATTGACAGGAAGACGATGTCAAACTTTTAATATTATAAGGGTTTAAAGTTCTCTTTTTTAACACGAAAAAATATCACATAAGGATAAATTGACATTAACTCGTCTTATATATATACTTTCGTGTACTAATATTATTACATGATTTTTTTTTTTTTTTTTTGAACTATATTATTACATGATTTACACGTTCATATAATGCACTTACATATAAGTCACAAACTATATGTATGTAAATTCGCTAAAAATCTAAGATTTACATGGTTTTATTTTGCGGGTTTCATGTACATTATTTCATAAAAAAAAAGTTATCAAAACTACTAAATTTATAACTATCCATCGGTTTATGCCTTATTGTACTAAATTAATGTGCAGTTACTAAATAAATGCAAATATTTCATGAATGGAAAATTTAGACAAACAAAAAAGAAGGAAATATATAGTGCAAATCACAAATTATGAAAAAATAGGACAAGAAGCAAACTTTTTGTATGAGAACTATTATGTACGTATTTATAGTCAAACAAAACCATTTTAAATATTGGTAATTATTTTATTATAGTGATGAAATTTTTAATGCAAGTTATTTAGTGTACATCTCATGGAAAGTATCAAATGTTTTACTTAATATGCATGCAAATATAAATAACATTCAAAATCATTTAATCATTTCCCTATATTAATTGGAGATCTATCAATTGCATTAGACTTTATATGAAAAATCCTATCGCAGAATCACCTAAGATAATGAGCTGAAGATGAAATCAATCTATCAAGCTAGCAACATTAAATAATGTAATTTTTTTTAGAACAACATTAATTTAATTAAAGATACTAGATTTACTAAAGTAAAAAATTTCAAACTAATTAAGTTATAGCATAAATATTATATATACTCCATATATATCAATCATGTTCGAAAATTAGTCCTCTCCTATTTCACAAATAAAAAAGTCACACTCAACCGAAATCCAACAAGATTAACTAATATCAAAATTAAACATAAATACACTCCACAAATTCAATTTCTTTGTACTATTCAGAAAAAATGCAAGATACTCCCCTGTATTATATTAAACCTGCAAGATATTACTTTGTGAAATTTTTATTTCGTCAAGCTTCCTTATACTTTCAAAAATCCTTCAAAAAATACCCAATTTGTAAAAATATGTCTTTTTGGATCGGCATGTTTCAAGAAACTCTTTTTAAAATACTTCAAGTTGGTCTCTACAACTTCACGTAAAATATTTTAAAAAGGGTTCCTTGAAATATGTTGATCCAAAACGACCTTTCTTTTTACAAAATAAATATTTTTTGTATGATTTGACCATACTAGGAAGTTTGATGCAATAAATATATTACAGAATAATTTCTTATAGATTTAATATAAAACATAAGAGTATTTTACATTTACCCAAGACCAAAACATCGTAATATTAAAAACGAAGGAATATATCCTAGGAAAAAAAAAAACTTAAACACATGCAAGATCTAAACTGATTTTGTTTCGACAAATGAAACTTAACTAAAGTTGAAACCAAACTCTCATAAAGTAATGGAGTTCACGTGTATATGTCCCGTGAAATTGAACAATTAAACTTTTTAACAAGAAGATGAAATACGGAGTATTATATTTGCATGACTTGACTTGAGAAAACAAGCATCTGAAAAAAAAAATACAATTTGAAAGTACAAAACGACAGAATTTGGTATGCTTTGTCAATATAGGTAACAGATTTTAGGAATTTGGGCACGACACATTAACTAAAAAGATAAAAAAGAAAAAGAAAAGGCGACTTTGAATTAAATGTTCCACACAAAACGACATAGATATAGCGACAAAATGTCAAAGTCCAATGAAACTACATCGAACTGAAATAAGTAGTACTATATTACTAGGATACTACTACACATTTTAACGTACAAAGTACAAAATCTAATTAATTAACGGAAAAATCAATGAAATGACTTTGGTAACCATCATCTGTCAATGTCATGTTAGGTATTTTGCATAAAAAATATATTTAAAATCTCTCTAACATGACAGATGATAGCTACCTTATATGGTAGTCACGAAAATTTCAAATAATTTTGAGGAAAGAAACAAGATTCTAGATTATAATATATGAAAGATAAATTAATCAAATAATAGTTTCTCCTTCCTATTATTCTCTATTATTTCAATATTTGACAATCAATTCTAGTAATTTTTAAAAATATTTTAAAATGATAAACAATTAATTTTCAGTATAGTATTAATATTAGTAGTTACTCAAGTAGTTCGGCCCCATAATATAGTATATGGAGCAAAAAATTTGGAACAAATATATATTTATTTTTAGAATAATTTATCATTTATCTTAATACCATAAATCATTTCAATAATTGAACAAGTACAAAGAATTACAAATAATAGACAATTACCATTAGTGAGAGTTGAACATTAACTTTGTCAGTGATTACCACTAGCCTACAACCTTCTCATTGATTTTGGTATGTTATATTTGAATTCCATCAAAATATTTTATTAAGCTCTAATTAAATTCCCTTTGTGCAAATCATTTTTTCTTACTAGTTATTTTAAATACTTTCCATCTTGAATGGCCATGTTTAATAATAGAAAATTGAATTGACTTCACAACCGACATCAAATACAACAAATTTAAAAAGCTCTTTTAAGGACTTCCTCCCCCACATCACCTACTTCTTCTCCCAACTCACTTCCCTTCAAAAGAAAAAAGGGAAAAACCATGAAGCATTAAAAATGGCAAAAAGACCTATAATAAGGTAGAATATTATCAATTAATTAATTAATTACTCAATACTTTAAACTAATTAATTAATATCCGAGAAAAGAAATGGGCAAGTCTAAATCGATGGGGGCCAAGAGAGTTTTGGAACAAATTTTGGTATGTTTTATTTGAATTCCATCAAAATGTTTTATTAAGCTCAAATAATTTCCTTTGACCATATCATCTTAAATAGTTCATTTTAACCGGCCATTAAGGCCCTTTAAGGCTACTAACTAATTATTTCAAGTTTCTATTCTTTTACTTTTGGCGCGAGGTTTTAGGTAAAAGTTTAAAATGTGAAATTTTTAAATATTTTTACATATATGTCCTTAATATTTATGATTGAAAATTAGAGGTCTCAAATCATTACATTATGTGAGAGTATTTTGAAAAGAAATAAATATTTTGGGATATTTAAAAAAAAAACAATAATAAAAATTTAAGGATAGATGGAGTATTAAAAAAAAAAATTAAATTGACTACACAACCGACATTGAATACAACCAATTCAAAAAACTCTTTTAAGGACTTCCTCTCCCCCACACCACCTACTTATTCTCCTTCTCCCAACTCACTTCCTTCCAAACAAAATGGAAAATTGAAAATGACAAAAAGACCTATAATAAGATAGAATATTATCATTAAGTAATTACCCTATACATTAAACTAATTAATTATCCGAGAAAAGAAATGGTCAAGTCCAAATCAATGGGCCCAAAAGATTTAGCTTTTGACTCATTCCCCATGATGGGCCGGGCCTACAAAATACTAAGGCCCACTCAAAACACGTGTACGGTGAATATACCACACGTAACAAAACCTTACAAACAAGAAAATGAAATTAACCGAAAAGACACCGCCAAAGCCCTACCCCCAATCGACCTACCGGCGAGTGAACTTACTCTCCTTCCCAAAAAGGATGATCGTGACTTCACGCGCTCAGTAAGCGTGTAACATTAATGAACCTAGATTTGCTCCTTTACAGGAGGAAAAAACCGAACGCCCAACCGCTTTTTCATTTTTCTCTACCCCTTATAATAAATAAATTGAATAAAAAATTAAAAAGATTGAATTAACAAATTCAATGAATAATCAAAACGACGTCGGCGCAAGCAACCTTTTAACCGGTGAAATGAAAAAAAAATTATAAATTCTTGCATGCATGAACATTTCACAATGTTTAAATAAATTCAACAATTAATTCATAAAAGAAAAGGGCCCATAATTATGGAACATAGCAAAAAACAGCTTTTGTGAATGTGTATGGAATATGAAAGAAAAAGAAAACTTACAATTTTTTTCTTGTTGCCAAACAGAGCTTAAGAGTTGATGTAGACAAACAAACACTATTGTGAAGGAAGAGGTGGAGGAGGAGAGAAGAAGTTAGGGGAAATGGTTTGGTATTTATAAGTGTGGAAAGGGTTTAGGAAATGTGGAGATTGTCACAATCAAACTTAAGATTTTGGTAATTTAATGCAATAAATGCACTTTTTGTAAAACTTTTGACCATAAAATTACCATAAAGGCCTCCGATTCTTTGCAATAAATTCAAAAATGAATTTATCACACCTTTCTCATTTCTTTTTAAGAGTGCAAAACGAAATAAATTAGAATATTATATACTTGAGGTATATATTTATTAAACAAGGAAATTACAATAAATGAATAACTAAAAATATGAAATACTGATACGAAGGGTGGGTTTGGCCTAGCGATCGCATGATTGCTTTTAAATTAATTGATTATAGTATAATTACTTTTAGAAAATTTACTTTTATTGGTATTGATTTAGCGTTTGGTTTTACATTTTCAAAATTGCTTCCAAAACGTAAACTTTCATACAATTTACAAAATTAACCTTATAGTATACTAAATAATTCCATCAAATAATATTTTATAACTATCAAAAGACATAATATTATAATAAAAATAAGATATAGTAAATCTAATGAGGAAAATTAATTAAGAAGTTCTTACATTTATGTGACATGAGACTACTATGAAAAATAAATTAAATAGTAAAAAGAATTACTAAATTTAAGACCAACTCAAGTTGAAGAATGCTAACAGATTCAACATCTAAAACTATGGGCATTATTGTCACTCTCATATTTTGTGTTCTCACGTTGGCAAAAATAGCATATGTTGGATGAAGATGAAGATGAAAGAAGACAAGTAATTAAGGGAAGGTTTTGATGATTTCCAAAACATCATAATCAGCTAAGTATGGTAAGCTTAGTTCCCTTAGAAGAATTTTGAACAAAGTAAAAGAAGACATCAGAAGAGTTCAAAGTTCAAAGCTCAGAAGACTAGTGATCTCTTGCTGAAACAGCGAACAGAAGGGTAGATCATCAGCCGAGTCAAATCAGATGAGTTCAGCATTTGATCAGCAGAGTATCTATCAGCAGAGTCGTTTTGATCAGCAGAGTGGAAGAGATCAAGAGATTAGTCCAACGGTAATAAATGCACTTGGTGTAATAAATGCTGAAAGAGAAGGGTAGTAATGGCAAATGATTGAAGATATCCTCGGATCAGCAGAGTGCATTAAATGCAGCATTAAATGCGATGGACAGAAAGGTACTGTACACAGTACGGAATGCTGCAGGGAGCCGTTTCAAAAGGAGCTGAAGGATGGATTTGATTTGTGACTTGCCTTCAACGGTCATAATTTCATCTCCATGTATAAATAGAGCTGAATTTCAAATCGAGCAATACACAACAACAATCAGAGATCGAAATTTTGAAGCAGAATTTCTCTAAGTCTCAAAAGCTCGAACAGCTCACTCGTCTGGTGGAAGTCATCTGTTGACAGAAACCCAGTTGAAGAAATCAGAAAAACATTATCTGAGTGATTTTGTGATAGCTGAGTGTTGTGCGAAGTGAGAATCCATCTGTGTGAGTGATTCTACTTTAGAGGATAGGTTTTCTTTGTGAATTCCTATTGTGAGCTTACAGCCTTCTCATTAGTTGTTTAGGTGTAAGTGGAGAAATATTGTAATCTAAGTGATTATAGTATAACCCAGAATCTGTGTGATCTGGAAGAGTGGACTAAAGGATTTTTATCCATATAACCACTATAAAAATTCTTTGTGTTATCTTGCATTTAAAGTTTTCTTGCATATTTTAAAGTTTGCATTTTAAACACTTTGAATCAATCAAGAGATTTTATAAGGAGTTTTAAACTGGGGATAAAATCCTTTTTAGAACTTAGTTTACTTGTGAAAAACACTTTGAAACAATCCGCTGCAAGTATACTCTTGGAAAACTGTTTTGCTGAAAAACAGCTAAGTCATTGTAAGAAGAGTGGTCAGTCGTCTGTTCAAGATTTGTTCACGATCAGACTAGTCTGCTTACTGTTCTTCATCAGCTTAGTCTGCTGACAGAAGACTGAAAAGTTTTTAAGTTCAAAATTTTCAGAGGTCTATTCACCCCCCCCCCCCCCCTCTAGACCTCATCTGACCACTTGGGACCAACAAGTGGTATCAGAGCAGGTGGTTCATTAGAATCAGCTGCCTGATCAACGAGCTTGATCCGAGTGTTTTTCAAAGGTTTTCAAAACTTTTCAAAAGAGCATCTTTTTGAAAAATAAAAACTTTTTGAAAAATGGATTGTATCAGCCATGTTCCCCACATTGCTGGTATGTCTTTTGAGGACTGGAAGATCAGAATGGAGATTTTCCTTGCTGCCTACAATGACAACATGCATACATGTATCATCAAAGGTCCATTCAAATTCACCAAGACCATCATCGTAGATGAAGCTCAAATAGTGGTGGAAAAAGACTTAACAGAAATGACAGCAGAAGAAATAAAGCTGTTCAACCTGGACAAAGTCGGTAGATTCATCATGACCAAAGCCCTGGATAATGATCGGTTTGACAAAGTCAAGCATTGCAAAACTGCAAAGGAGATGTGGGATAAGGTTTGTGACATGAGTGAAGGCAATGATGCTATTAAAGAGCATCAGCTCAGTGTTGCCTTGGAGAAGCTGGACAACTTCAAGATGAAGTCTGGAGAAACCATTGATCAGATGGATACCAGATTCACCAGAACTCTGAACGAAGTTTTGAAGCTGGGAAAGACTTTCACTGACAAAGAAATCACTGTCAAAGTACTGAAGGCTCTACCTTCCAAGTTCAACATGAAGGTGACAGCAATGGAAGAATCAAGAGATCTGGGCAAGATTTCTCTAACAGAGCTGTTCTCCGTACTCAAGGCTTATGAGTATAAACTGCCAAGGATGGGAATTGAAGAAACCTCAACTTCAGGACCCACAGCTGCACTGGTTGCTGCTGAAAACCAAAGAAGACCAGCTCAAAGAAATGCTGAAGTGGACTCATCTAATGAAGCCACTCTACTCAACAAAAAGGAGTACACTGCTGGAGATGTAGCATTATTAATGAACAACTTCAAGAAGTTCTATAAGAGAAAGATGAAAAATAAATACAATCATGATGCTTCTACTTCTAAACCTAACTTTTCTTCTCAAGATAAAGAGGATTATAAATCAAAACTGATGTGTTACAACTGCAGGAAATTGGGACACTTCATAAGAGACTGCCCATATCCAAAAGCAGAGAAATACACTGAAGAAGAGAAGAAAATGAGAAAAGAAAGAAAGCATCAGAGAGGCAAGGCAATGATGGCTGAAGCAGAAAAGCTGACTGCTGTCTACTCATCTGATTCAGATTCTGACTCGTCTGATGAAGAATCGTCTGATGAAGAAAAACCTGCTCTCCTGTGCCTGATGGCAAAGGAATCTGATGACTCTGAGGATGAGGTAACTCCTCAAGAAAATGAACTGTTTAATTCTCTAGAGCAAATGATGTTGAATAATACTACTATTGCTGGAGAGTTTGTTAAGCTTAAGGAAGAGATGAACTTGCTAAAAGAGCAAAATAGTTCACTGAAACTTTTAACTGAAAAGCCAAAAGAATCAGCTGAATATAAACAGCTTGAGCAAGAGCATGAATCTCTGAAAGCTGATGTGAGGTCTATAAAGGAAGAATCATGGAACTTGAGAAAATCATTGAGTCTCATGATAAGTCAACTGTTGCATCCATGCATACACCTAAGAAACAGGAGACACCTTTAGAAAAGGATAAACTAGAGTTGAACCATACTGAAAAATTCATATCAGCTGACAATAGTAAGGTCATTCTGTATGTTCAAACCTCTAAACCTACCTCATCTGAGAAAGTGGTAAAGGAGAAGAAATCTCCTAAGGCTAAAAAGAGCAAAGAGCCTAGTGTAGGAAATCAGACTAGTAAGACCAAACAGCAGAGTCCTAAGAAGTCTGCTGATAAAGCTAAAGTCAATCAGACTAGTGGTAAAACTAAGTCAAAAACAAATGAGCAAGCACCTAGTAAACCAAAGAAGCATAAGAATAAGAAAAATCAAAATGCTTGGTATGGAAATGAGTCATATTATGTGCAACCTGCTGCATATCATCCTATGTATCATGCACCTCAATTTCCTAGTTACTATGCACCTTACCCTGCTCATCCAATGCATGCATATCCTGCATATCATGCACCTTACCCTGCTTATGAACATTATTCATATCATACTGATCATCAACATGACTTATCTGATAACTATGATAAAAATGAAACTGTTCATGCTCCTAAAACTCAGAAACCTAAGAAGCCTAAGACTTCAACATCTTGGGTTGTCAAGGGTGGAACTAATCCTTCAGGACCCTCTCAATAAGGGTACCTAAAACAATTTTATTTTTGTTTTGTAGGTTAGGATTAGGAGTAGGAGTAAAGTAGAGAAGATTTGGTACTTGGACAGTGGATGTTCAAGGCACATGTGTGGAAACATACATGAGTTGACTGATGCAGTTGCTGTGGATGGTCCAAAAGTCACTTTTGGAGACAGCAAAGAAGGCAAGATTAAAGCTAAAGGAAGATTAATCAAGGAAAACATAGAGATATCTGACGTCTCCTATGTTAAAGGCCTAAAATATAATCTGCTGAGCATAAGTCAATTTTGTGACAAGGGATATTCAGTCATCTTCTCAACAGATAAGTGCTACGTTGAACAGATTGGTACAAAGAAGGTAATTTTATCTGGAAGACGACAAGGAAATTGTTGGGATATTCTAGTATAGGGCTCGATTGTCAATACAACAAAGTGCGGAATTTAAAATTTTTCGAGGTTTCCTAATTGTCCCATAAATAGATCTCCATAGTTATTTATACGAATAGGTATGAATCAAACATCAATAATACACGAGGGGGTTAATCGCAAATTACCTGTCACCATTGGGATTCCCGTGTGCTCCGAGTATTTGGTTTGATCCACAAATTGAGTGATCCATATGTCTCACCTCCAAAGCTAGTCCACACCAATTGGATTGTAGCGACCCCTACGAATCTTAGGCTACGAACTTGATCTCGCAGGTTTGTCAGCAAAGGAACGGAGACACCAATGGAAGAATTCGATCCACAGTCCTTATGCGATCGAGCAGGGTTCGACCAAGTCCAGATCTGGTCCGAGCAGGGTGCGGCCAGGGTCAGGTTTGGTTCGGTTTTGGTTTGGCCGAATCAAATTTGGCAGCTAGGGTTTAGGGGCGATAACTTTTGGGGCGATTTTGTAATTAAAAATTCTTGTTTGAAAAATCTAACTCTCTCTCGATTTTTCTCTCAAAATTTTCAGCAACTTTTCTCTTAAAAGCTTTTTAGGGTTTTTCAAAAACTTGTGCAAAACTTATTCTCATAGCTCTTTTTTAGAATGAAGAGGAAAGGGAGTATTTATAGGAGAAGAGTCCTTCTCCAAAAAGATCTCCTTTCCTTGTTTATCAAATCTTCATTCCTTATCCTTAGGAATATGAGATTTGATAAATCTCTTCAAACTTGATTTTCAAGAAACAAAACTCCTTTTCTTTCCTAACTACTAAAATCGCCCCTTAGCCCCTAAGTTTGGATAATTCCAAAATCAACCCATAATTATCCAATACTTAAATTGGTTAATTATTTATTCTTCCAATTAATTAACTACTTTAATTAATTCCATAATTAATTAGATAACTCTAATTAATTAATTATCAATTAATCAATTAGTCATCTAATTAATAATCTCCAATTGAATTAATACCATAATTCAATTACCTTGATTTAACAACTTTAAATCACTTTCTTTATTTCCTTTAAGACAGTCACCGTCCAATTGTATTGTGTGTGACCCTCTGGGTTCACCATCAACTGGCAGCAGGCCCACGACTTACGTGATTTAATTAATGAGCAACTAAATGCTTCCGATCAATTAAACTACTTTTAATTGACCACTCCTAGAATTAAATCCTCTATTAATTCCGGAGTACCCACACTTCATGGTCGATGTCTAGCCACAAGCCCATGAAGCCCAATCAAAGGTGAATTGATTTATTGTGAACCTCACCTCTTATAATTGCCATGTACAT
The DNA here is from genome assembly GCA_038501285.1 of Penstemon eatonii. Taxonomy (NCBI): domain Eukaryota; kingdom Viridiplantae; phylum Streptophyta; class Magnoliopsida; order Lamiales; family Plantaginaceae; genus Penstemon; species Penstemon eatonii. The sequence goes on from JBCEGF010001341.1 coordinate 168,486, forward strand.
ACGGTCCTTCTACGACTGATTTCCCGATCGAGACCTAGGGTGTGTGAATTGATCGGCACCTCTAATTATCTCAATAACTATACTTTCTAATTTTCCGACAATGATTTCAGTGTGACTGCCAAATTTGGAAAGTCCTTCCAAATGCATCACCGACTATGGCCATAGATTCCTCGAAATCAATTATCTAAGAAACGTATAGGAAATTCTCTCATCTTATCAAGATGAGGCGTTAGATCCTCTCTTAGTACTAACCACTCGCGTACACTTTTGCACGCACCCAACTTAGGCACTTGGTGGCCAGGCTACGTGACCAGTACCTAAATCTAAGTACGCACATCCATGTACCGAATTCGCCCTAGTACCTCAAGTCTAAGGACTAAATCGTACACTATTATAAGCCTTGAGAAACATCCCATCACCGATATGCGTCATGCGCTTCCACAATGGGTTTCTCTGTTCGGGTCGTTCGATGCGTTCAATCCTCCATTGAATCACCTACTTATATGCACTGGACTCAAATTCCTTGCTCATGAAACTCTACAAATTCACTCCTATGTGAATCATGCATACTTGTACAAGTCTTGACGATTCCTACGATACCCCGTCTCGTTTGGAATCTATGACTTGGAACGGTTTTAAGATCACGACCTTTGAGACTGTTTCATGATTGCACTCAGTACTGAAGTGAATCGTCCCATAGTCTATTGTGACCTTAGGATTTCATCCAATCGCTTAGATAGGTTCGCGAGAGATGAAGTTGGCCATTGTTCAGTTTCACATACTATGAATGAACGGCGTATTAATTATAAACCATAAGAAAATAGTACTTCAACAAGCTAATTAATATTGGCTTGCTGGGCACTATTCCATCAATCTCCCACTTGCCCTAAAGCCAATCTCAACATTTCTAAGACCCATCTATACCAAGATGTCCCTCGAACCATTTGTGAGAGAGCTTAATTAGTGGATCTGCTAAGTTTGTCCTTGTCGAGATGAAGTAATACTTCTACTCGTCTCAACCACCTATGACTTGTTCAATCATTCGGTGTTGCGTTCAGATTACAGGTGAGATCTCGATTTCCTTTCAATGAGCAATTGCCTCATCTAAATCGGCTAAGATTATGATGAGCAAATGTCATGCTAGGTATTTCATCCAATCGTTGGATGAAAATTTCTCATCTAAACACTTCCTTTTGTGCAGCATCATAATGGTGCCCTTTTATTCTTGTTTGAATCGGCAATGGTATATTATTGGAATTTCTTCCAATTTACTTTGCTCTATCGAAACAGAATAAATAATCCACTCCAGACTGGAAATCTCAAATTTCAAAAATCTTTTGAGTTTCAATTCTCCACTACTACCATAGACCAACATTATATCCTTTAATTATCTTCGAGGATTGCATTTATGGTAGACCAGTGTCCTTGACTGGCGTTTGACTATCATCAGCTCGTTCAGAGCATTTTGACGGGTCAGGTCTAGTACAAGACTTTGCATGCTACATGCAACCCAAATGCCAAGCATAAGGCTTCTTGAGACAGTTACTTCTTTACTCATTTAAATTTAGGGCTCATTAAATAAGTGAGAGAGATTTTGTCTCTTTTGGAAACAATCCTTTCTTGGATTCTTCCATATTGAATTCAATCAATATATAGTCTTTGTACTTAGATTTGGTAAATCATTACATCTTCTTCCTTCTATCTTCCATAGATACGTATTGCCAGTACGTGAGATGTAATTCCAAATCTTATCATGGAGAATTGCGTGAAGAACACGCTTTCGTCTGTGCTTCTCTGATATGCTTATATCTTGTTTGATGTACTGAACATCATCTTCTTGCGCTTCGAACTCAACTACACTCCCACTTATTCTTTTGAACAATTGGAATCCATATGCCTTTTGACAAATTCAACATTCTTGATCAACTATCAAGTTGCATGTTCCAAATTTGGGAAAAAGTCATAGATTGACCTTTGGATTAGAATAGAGATCTTCTCATCAATTTTCAATTGTGAGATGCAGGATTCATATCCAATAGTCATGCCTTCGGTAGTCAAAACTACTTTTCTATGGCTAATAGTTTCGAAATGAATTTTGACGTAGCTAATGGATATAAGGTATTTTCATCAATCCTAAAAGGACTTTTGAATAATGACCTATTGCCATTAAGTGAGTCAAAGTTTTCAACTTCGAATCTTATGGCTATGTGCCATATCCCTTAGATCATGTTTAACATAATCTCTTTGTAATCTTGGATTGGAATCCAATTTCTCAATTTCGTAAAATGGAATTTTGAGTTCCTTACGAATTTGATCAGATTACGATTTCTTTGTGCATGGATTGATTCAGCAGTTTTCAGTGTTTACTCCCACTGTTCATGGGGACGTGTCCACTCCTTGGACTTCATCAAGTTCTACGACATTCCTTATTTCCTTTGACAAGGTCTTGTCAACAGAGGAACAAGCTACTTACGAGATACTTTTCGTTTCTCATTGTCGTGGAACAGGTATTCAATGAATTTTGTTGAATACCCCATAAACTTTATATGAACTAGATCTACCATCTAATTTCTCATATAAGGGTGTTCTGCTATGTCTTAAAAGACATGGCGATGTAAGGACTTACTATACCAAGTATCTTTGAAGAGTCAAGGGGAGGTATCCCCTAATTTGAATAAAGGAAACTCAGCAAGATCAGAGTCGAGATTCAAACAAAGTTCGATTTCTTCTTTGATTTGCTTCAAGAGAATTCTATTCTCGTCTTAGATAATCGAGGTGTTAAGTTGCTTATGTTTCAGCAGGTTTGATTAAACCAAATTGCTTCTGACATAATGCATCTAGTTACTTCATTTCCAAAACGTCTATTGAATTACTTCAATAGTTTCAGAATTGTACTTCAGCCAAGTACACATATATTTTAACGATTGAAATCGTAAGTATATATGAAGTAGCATCCCTTTGAACTAGTGCTTTTAGTTCATGTCGATTGAAATGTTTTGGAATGCCTTAGCAATCCTTCACTTCGGTTATCATTCCTTCAAGATTTGAAAGTTCCGATTTTACTCAAGTTCATTATCTCAGGAACAGTAAATAAAAACTTTCCTTTCGCATCTCTCTTTAGGAAAAATGTCCAGAGTGAACACTTCAAGCGTAAATGATTATCTCGTTTGTTTTGCTTGTTTTCGATTTAGCACATAGTTTTCAAAGTTTTTGATTCGTTTATCATTGTTTATTTCTATGTTTCAAAACATCAACATTTGTACAAAGTTAAATTGCTCTAATTTAAATGAATTCCATTTCTCAATGGTAAAGCAATAACGTCTCGTACAAGATGTGAAATAATACTCAAAGTAAACTAAAACTTAAAACTCATGCTAATACGAAAATCTAAGAAAAACTTCTTTTGCTAAAAAGGAATGTCTAGGTGCAATTCATCCTTGACCCAGTCCCGGAATTCCAGTTTCCTCATCTCGCTCTGCACTACTTGCATCTCCCTTTCAAGGAATTTCCTCCTTTTGGGTTGAGCGGGAAGACTCTCATCGCCTGTAAATGCTATTACAGAAATGAAAGTTTTAATCAGATGTCTTACATCATAAAGATTCAACAAGTGTATAACTTAAAAAGTCATACCGTAGTCAAGTCTTTCCAGGAAATCCCTTTCAACAAGCTTCCTTATTTTCCCTTCGTACTTACACAGAGTGCAATTCCAATCATATAGACCAAAACCACGTTGATGAGCTTCTTCATATTTGTCTAACAACTCATGCAATTGCTTTGTTTGTATTCCATCAGGCGGAATATCGCAATGTTGCATAAAATGAGTGAAGGTCTCAGATAATCCTTGAAGGGTTATCGTTATCTCATCTTCGAGAGTCAATTGGGCTCCAAACCCTTTCATCAGCTCGAATGTCTTGCTCAAGTAAGAACAATATTCCCCAACATTGTCAAACTTAGCCATGTCGGTTTCGTAGAGGAAATTGCACATTACTTTTAAAGTTGGTTCGGTTCTCAAACGCGTCAAGGATTGGATAGTGGATGGTAAATGGCTAACATTTAAAAACAGACAACTATAAGCAGACAGGTTTAATATTAATACTTATAATTAACGAAATTTGGACTTTTTATCGAAAAAGTTCTCCCACTATTTTATCGAAACAGTAACCCCTTCTAGTTTCGGGAAAAGTCTATTTCCTAGTAGGTCTTGACGTCCCAGCAGCAATTAGTTGCACCCACGACTCGTGGCCATACAATTAATTCCCTAGGTAGGTATACATATTACCAATTGTGTCTACTACACAACCTTCAAGCTATTTTGCCTCGTTTTTCGCATTTATCTAGCACTGCTACATCATAAATGTTACTACGCGTTAAGTCTAACCCATTAATCATGATAAGCAACGAGCCCGGTCATGAATTCTCCGTAACTAGTTATCGGTCGATTTTCACGTCCCGACTAGTCCCTACCCTTGTCAAGTTTTAAGAAAACTAGAATCAAGGAATTTCGTGCATTGCCCCTTTCTTCGACTCGGGTGCCAGACTCTGGATCACCTCTATCGATAAGTAAACAACATACACTAGTCCCTATTAATGGAAGGCTTGGATTTTATAAAACCTCATTTTATAATTTAACCCAATATGACTTAATATTTATTCGAGAGGGGAATTTTCGTTTTTGAAAGTTTGAAGAAACTCTCCTCGAGATCTCACTGCTTCAATTATGCATTATCTTTTATTTACGATCTAGATTCTAGCGCGCAAACACACAAGCAATCATAAATCGACTAATAAATAAAAGCCATACAAGCCTAGCATGCATACTACCACAATATGTTTTCGATCGGGAGCCTCCTATGCGGGCCATCATCGAGCCAATGATGTTGGCCTAATTGGTCAATCTAAAGGGTTCTCAAAGAACCTATGCTATTACACAATGTACCACGCATACATGGCCTTCAATTCTTCTTGGGCTCCCACCTTGCTTGTAAATGGGCCTCCATCCTAAACTAGGAAAGCAGTAAACCCCTATTCTATTACAAAGGCTCAAAGTGGCCAAAAAAAAAAAATAATAACAGGCTCGCAGGCCCAATAAAAACCATGCATTAAATTAAACCAATCACATCTAACCTAAGGTCAAGGCTCGGCGCGATCGAAAACCACGTAAACAGTTCACGTTGAGCAAAGAAACATGTAAACAACTTTTACTTTCTTCTATCTTAATTTTAAAACACCTTCTAAAATTAATTTCCTATGATTCTTGCTTTTTAGTCAATACTAATTATGACAAACAAATTCTCGGAAAAACAAAAACAACTTTTCTGCCTTAATTTCAGATTCTGATTTTCCAACTTTTGAAAATTGCAGTTCGGCCCCTATACTTTCAGAAATTGCACTTTTGACCCCAAAACTTTTGAAAAGTTACAAAATACCCCCAAAACAGTTTTCGGTCAGAATGAGCAGAAAATTAAAATTTTGAAATCCAGAAAATTTTCGAATTTGCAAACAGACCCCTGAAGTTTCGGAAATTACAAAACAGTCCTCGAATTTTCGAAAATTGCAAAATGGTCCAAAATTGCGTGCGATCAGATTTTCAGAAAAAGCCCAGATTTTTCAAAAATTTCCAGAAACAGAAAATTAAATTTTCAGCCCTAATATTCATGTTTTGCGATTTTTGCATAAAAGCCCTGATTTTTCGAAAAACTATAAATTCGCCACAGATCTAAAAAAAGCAGTTTTACCCAATCATAGATCCAGCCATAACAAGCAAGAATCAATCACTAGAACATAATTAACATGCGTTCTCATACATACAATCAAGCATATATAGTGAAAACACATTATGTTCAGGCCTTTTCGTATAAAAACGTATGGAGTTGGCTCTGATACCACTGTTGGGATATTCTAGTATAGGGCTCGATTGTCAATACAACAAAGTGCGGAATTTAAAATTTTTCGAGGTTTCCTAATTGTCCCATAAATAGATCTCCATAGTTATTTATACGAATAGGTATGAATCAAACATCAATAATACACGAGGGGGTTAATCGCAAATTACCTGTCACCATTGGGATTCCCGTGTGCTCCGAGTATTTGGTTTGATCCACAAATTGAGTGATCCATATGTCTCACCTCCAAAGCTAGTCCACACCAATTGGATTGTAGCGACCCCTACGAATCTTAGGCTACGAACTTGATCTCGCAGGTTTGTCAGCAAAAGAACGGAGACACCAATGGAAGAATTCGATCCACAGTCCTTATGCGATCGAGCAGGGTTCGACCAAGTCCAGATCTGGTCCGAGCAGGGTGCGGCCAGGGTCAGGTTTGGTTCGGTTTTGGTTTGGCCGAATCAAATTTGGCAGCTAGGGTTTAGGGGCGATAACTTTTGGGGCGATTTTGTAATTAAAAATTCTTGTTTGAAAAATCTAACTCTCTCTCGATTTTTCTCTCAAAATTTTCAGCAACTTTTCTCTTAAAAGCTTTTTAGGGTTTTTCAAAAACTTGTGCAAAACTTATTCTCATAGCTCTTTTTTAGAATGAAGAGGAAAGGGAGTATTTATAGGAGAAGAGTCCTTCTCCAAAAAGATCTCCTTTCCTTGTTTATCAAATCTTCATTCCTTATCCTTAGGAATATGAGATTTGATAAATCTCTTCAAACTTGATTTTCAAGAAACAAAACTCCTTTTCTTTCCTAACTACTAAAATCGCCCCTTAGCCCCTAAGTTTGGATAATTCCAAAATCAACCCATAATTATCCAATACTTAAATTGGTTAATTATTTATTCTTCCAATTAATTAACTACTTTAATTAATTCCATAATTAATTAGATAACTCTAATTAATTAATTATCAATTAATCAATTAGTCATCTAATTAATAATCTCCAATTGAATTAATACCATAATTCAATTACCTTGATTTAACAACTTTAAATCACTTTCTTTATTTCCTTTAAGACAGTCACCGTCCAATTGTATTGTGTGTGACCCTCTGGGTTCACCATCAACTGGCAGCAGGCCCACGACTTACGTGATTTAATTAATGAGCAACTAAATGCTTCCGATCAATTAAACTACTTTTAATTGACCACTCCTAGAATTAAATCCTCTATTAATTCCGGAGTACCCACACTTCATGGTCGATGTCTAGCCACAAGCCCATGAAGCCCAATCAAAGGTGAATTGATTTATTGTGAACCTCACCTCTTATAATTGCCATGTACATACGGTCCTTCTACGACTGATTTCCCGATCGAGACCTAGGGTGTGTGAATTGATCGGCACCTCTAATTATCTCAATAACTATACTTTCTAATTTTCCGACAATGATTTCAGTGTGACTGCCAAATTTGGAAAGTCCTTCCAAATGCATCACCGACTATGGCCATAGATTCCTCGAAATCAATTATCTAAGAAACGTATAGGAAATTCTCTCATCTTATCAAGATGAGGCGTTAGATCCTCTCTTAGTACTAACCACTCGCGTACACTTTTGCACGCACCCAACTTAGGCACTTGGTGGCCAGGCTACGTGACCAGTACCTAAATCTAAGTACGCACATCCATGTACCGAATTCGCCCTAGTACCTCAAGTCTAAGGACTAAATCGTACACTATTATAAGCCTTGAGAAACATCCCATCACCGATATGCGTCATGCGCTTCCACAATGGGTTTCTCTGTTCGGGTCGTTCGATGCGTTCAATCCTCCATTGAATCACCTACTTATATGCACTGGACTCAAATTCCTTGCTCATGAAACTCTACAAATTCACTCCTATGTGAATCATGCATACTTGTACAAGTCTTGACGATTCCTACGATACCCCGTCTCGTTTGGAATCTATGACTTGGAACGGTTTTAAGATCACGACCTTTGAGACTGTTTCATGATTGCACTCAGTACTGAAGTGAATCGTCCCATAGTCTATTGTGACCTTAGGATTTCATCCAATCGCTTAGATAGGTTCGCGAGAGATGAAGTTGGCCATTGTTCAGTTTCACATACTATGAATGAACGGCGTATTAATTATAAACCATAAGAAAATAGTACTTCAACAAGCTAATTAATATTGGCTTGCTGGGCACTATTCCATCAATCTCCCACTTGCCCTAAAGCCAATCTCAACATTTCTAAGACCCATCTATACCAAGATGTCCCTCGAACCATTTGTGAGAGAGCTTAATTAGTGGATCTGCTAAGTTTGTCCTTGTCGAGATGAAGTAATACTTCTACTCGTCTCAACCACCTATGACTTGTTCAATCATTCGGTGTTGCGTTCAGATTACAGGTGAGATCTCGATTTCCTTTCAATGAGCAATTGCCTCATCTAAATCGGCTAAGATTATGATGAGCAAATGTCATGCTAGGTATTTCATCCAATCGTTGGATGAAAATTTCTCATCTAAACACTTTCTTTTGTGCAGCATCATAATGGTGCCCTTTTATTCTTGTTTGAATCGGCAATGGTATATTATTGGAATTTCTTCCAATTTACTTTGCTCTATCGAAACAGAATAAATAATCCACTCCAGACTGGAAATCTCAAATTTCAAAAATCTTTTGAGTTTCAATTCTCCACTACTACCATAGACCAACATTATATCCTTTAATTATCTTCGAGGATTGCATTTATGGTAGACCAGTGTCCTTGACTGGCGTTTGACTATCATCAGCTCGTTCAGAGCATTTTGACGGGTCAGGTCTAGTACAAGACTTTGCATGCTACATGCAACCCAAATGCCAAGCATAAGGCTTCTTGAGACAGTTACTTCTTTACTCATTTAAATTTAGGGCTCATTAAATAAGTGAGAGAGATTTTGTCTCTTTTGGAAACAATCCTTTCTTGGATTCTTCCATATTGAATTCAATCAATATATAGTCTTTGTACTTAGATTTGGTAAATCATTACATCTTCTTCCTTCTATCTTCCATAGATACGTATTGCCAGTACGTGAGATGTAATTCCAAATCTTATCATGGAGAATTGCGTGAAGAACACGCTTTCGTCTGTGCTTCTCTGATATGCTTATATCTTGTTTGATGTACTGAACATCATCTTCTTGCGCTTCGAACTCAACTACACTCCCACTTATTCTTTTGAACAATTGGAATCCATATGCCTTTTGACAAATTCAACATTCTTGATCAACTATCAAGTTGCATGTTCCAAATTTGGGAAAAAGTCATAGATTGACCTTTGGATTAGAATAGAGATCTTCTCATCAATTTTCAATTGTGAGATGCAGGATTCATATCCAATAGTCATGCCTTCGGTAGTCAAAACTACTTTTCTATGGCTAATAGTTTCGAAATGAATTTTGACGTAGCTAATGGATATAAGGTATTTTCATCAATCCTAAAAGGACTTTTGAATAATGACCTATTGCCATTAAGTGAGTCAAAGTTTTCAACTTCGAATCTTATGGCTATGTGCCATATCCCTTAGATCATGTTTAACATAATCTCTTTGTAATCTTGGATTGGAATCCAATTTCTCAATTTCGTAAAATGGAATTTTGAGTTCCTTACGAATTTGATCAGATTACGATTTCTTTGTGCATGGATTGATTCAGCAGTTTTCAGTGTTTACTCCCACTGTTCATGGGGACGTGTCCACTCCTTGGACTTCATCAAGTTCTACGACATTCCTTATTTCCTTTGACAAGGTCTTGTCAACAGAGGAACAAGCTACTTACGAGATACTTTTCGTTTCTCATTGTCGTGGAACAGGTATTCAATGAATTTTGTTGAATACCCCATAAACTTTATATGAACTAGATCTACCATCTAATTTCTCATATAAGGGTGTTCTGCTATGTCTTAAAAGACATGGCGATGTAAGGACTTACTATACCAAGTATCTTTGAAGAGTCAAGGGGAGGTATCCCCTAATTTGAATAAAGGAAACTCAGCAAGATCAGAGTCGAGATTCAAACAAAGTTCGATTTCTTCTTTGATTTGCTTCAAGAGAATTCTATTCTCGTCTTAGATAATCGAGGTGTTAAGTTGCTTATGTTTCAGCAGGTTTGATTAAACCAAATTGCTTCTGACATAATGCATCTAGTTACTTCATTTCCAAAACGTCTATTGAATTACTTCAATAGTTTCAGAATTGTACTTCAGCCAAGTACACATATATTTTAACGATTGAAATCGTAAGTATATATGAAGTAGCATCCCTTTGAACTAGTGCTTTTAGTTCATGTCGATTGAAATGTTTTGGAATGCCTTAGCAATCCTTCACTTCGGTTATCATTCCTTCAAGATTTGAAAGTTCCGATTTTACTCAAGTTCATTATCTCAGGAACAGTAAATAAAAACTTTCCTTTCGCATCTCTCTTTAGGAAAAATGTCCAGAGTGAACACTTCAAGCGTAAATGATTATCTCGTTTGTTTTGCTTGTTTTCGATTTAGCACATAGTTTTCAAAGTTTTTGATTCGTTTATCATTGTTTATTTCTATGTTTCAAAACATCAACATTTGTACAAAGTTAAATTGCTCTAATTTAAATGAATTCCATTTCTCAATGGTAAAGCAATAACGTCTCGTACAAGATGTGAAATAATACTCAAAGTAAACTAAAACTTAAAACTCATGCTAATACGAAAATCTAAGAAAAACTTCTTTTGCTAAAAAGGAATGTCTAGGTGCAATTCATCCTTGACCCAGTCCCGGAATTCCAGTTTCCTCATCTCGCTCTGCACTACTTGCATCTCCCTTTCAAGGAATTTCCTCCTTTTGGGTTGAGCGGGAAGACTCTCATCGCCTGTAAATGCTATTACAGAAATGAAAGTTTTAATCAGATGTCTTACATCATAAAGATTCAACAAGTGTATAACTTAAAAAGTCATACCGTAGTCAAGTCTTTCCAGGAAATCCCTTTCAACAAGCTTCCTTATTTTCCCTTCGTACTTACACAGAGTGCAATTCCAATCATATAGACCAAAACCACGTTGATGAGCTTCTTCATATTTGTCTAACAACTCATGCAATTGCTTTGTTTGTATTCCATCAGGCGGAATATCGCAATGTTGCATAAAATGAGTGAAGGTCTCAGATAATCCTTGAAGGGTTATCGTTATCTCATCTTCGAGAGTCAATTGGGCTCCAAACCCTTTCATCAGCTCGAATGTCTTGCTCAAGTAAGAACAATATTCCCCAACATTGTCAAACTTAGCCATGTCGGTTTCGTAGAGGAAATTGCACATTACTTTTAAAGTTGGTTCGGTTCTCAAACGCGTCAAGGATTGGATAGTGGATGGTAAATGGCTAACATTTAAAAACAGACAACTATAAGCAGACAGGTTTAATATTAATACTTATAATTAACGAAATTTGGACTTTTTATCGAAAAAGTTCTCCCACTATTTTATCGAAACAGTAACCCCTTCTAGTTTCGGGAAAAGTCTATTTCCTAGTAGGTCTTGACGTCCCAGCAGCAATTAGTTGCACCCACGACTCGTGGCCATACAATTAATTCCCTAGGTAGGTATACATATTACCAATTGTGTCTACTACACAACCTTCAAGCTATTTTGCCTCGTTTTTCGCATTTATCTAGCACTGCTACATCATAAATGTTACTACGCGTTAAGTCTAACCCATTAATCATGATAAGCAACGAGCCCGGTCATGAATTCTCCGTAACTAGTTATCGGTCGATTTTCACGTCCCGACTAGTCCCTACCCTTGTCAAGTTTTAAGAAAACTAGAATCAAGGAATTTCGTGCATTGCCCCTTTCTTCGACTCGGGTGCCAGACTCTGGATCACCTCTATCGATAAGTAAACAACATACACTAGTCCCTATTAATGGAAGGCTTGGATTTTATAAAACCTCATTTTATAATTTAACCCAATATGACTTAATATTTATTCGAGAGGGGAATTTTCGTTTTTGAAAGTTTGAAGAAACTCTCCTCGAGATCTCACTGCTTCAATTATGCATTATCTTTTATTTACGATCTAGATTCTAGCGCGCAAACACACAAGCAATCATAAATCGACTAATAAATAAAAGCCATACAAGCCTAGCATGCATACTACCACAATATGTTTTCGATCGGGAGCCTCCTATGCGGGCCATCATCGAGCCAATGATGTTGGCCTAATTGGTCAATCTAAAGGGTTCTCAAAGAACCTATGCTATTACACAATGTACCACGCATACATGGCCTTCAATTCTTCTTGGGCTCCCACCTTGCTTGTAAATGGGCCTCCATCCTAAACTAGGAAAGCAGTAAACCCCTATTCTATTACAAAGGCTCAAAGTGGCCAAAAAAAAAAAATAATAACAGGCTCGCAGGCCCAATAAAAACCATGCATTAAATTAAACCAATCACATCTAACCTAAGGTCAAGGCTCGGCGCGATCGAAAACCACGTAAACAGTTCACGTTGAGCAAAGAAACATGTAAACAACTTTTACTTTCTTCTATCTTAATTTTAAAACACCTTCTAAAATTAATTTCCTATGATTCTTGCTTTTTAGTCAATACTAATTATGACAAACAAATTCTCGGAAAAACAAAAACAACTTTTCTGCCTTAATTTCAGATTCTGATTTTCCAACTTTTGAAAATTGCAGTTCGGCCCCTATACTTTCAGAAATTGCACTTTTGACCCCAAAACTTTTGAAAAGTTACAAAATACCCCCAAAACAGTTTTCGGTCAGAATGAGCAGAAAATTAAAATTTTGAAATCCAGAAAATTTTCGAATTTGCAAACAGACCCCTGAAGTTTCGGAAATTACAAAACAGTCCTCGAATTTTCGAAAATTGCAAAATGGTCCAAAATTGCGTGCGATCAGATTTTCAGAAAAAGCCCAGATTTTTCAAAAATTTCCAGAAACAGAAAATTAAATTTTCAGCCCTAATATTCATGTTTTGCGATTTTTGCATAAAAGCCCTGATTTTTCGAAAAACTATAAATTCGCCACAGATCTAAAAAAAGCAGTTTTACCCAATCATAGATCCAGCCATAACAAGCAAGAATCAATCACTAGAACATAATTAACATGCGTTCTCATACATACAATCAAGCATATATAGTGAAAACACATTATGTTCAGGCCTTTTCGTATAAAAACGTATGGAGTTGGCTCTGATACCACTGTTGGGATATTCTAGTATAGGGCTCGATTGTCAATACAACAAAGTGCGGAATTTAAAATTTTTCGAGGTTTCCTAATTGTCCCATAAATAGATCTCCATAGTTATTTATACGAATAGGTATGAATCAAACATCAATAATACACGAGGGGGTTAATCGCAAATTACCTGTCACCATTGGGATTCCCGTGTGCTCCGAGTATTTGGTTTGATCCACAAATTGAGTGATCCATATGTCTCACCTCCAAAGCTAGTCCACACCAATTGGATTGTAGCGACCCCTACGAATCTTAGGCTACGAACTTGATCTCGCAGGTTTGTCAGCAAAGGAACGGAGACACCAATGGAAGAATTCGATCCACAGTCCTTATGCGATCGAGCAGGGTTCGACCAAGTCCAGATCTGGTCCGAGCAGGGTGCGGCCAGGGTCAGGTTTGGTTCGGTTTTGGTTTGGCCGAATCAAATTTGGCAGCTAGGGTTTAGGGGCGATAACTTTTGGGGCGATTTTGTAATTAAAAATTCTTGTTTGAAAAATCTAACTCTCTCTCGATTTTTCTCTCAAAATTTTCAGCAACTTTTCTCTTAAAAGCTTTTTAGGGTTTTTCAAAAACTTGTGCAAAACTTATTCTCATAGCTCTTTTTTAGAATGAAGAGGAAAGGGAGTATTTATAGGAGAAGAGTCCTTCTCCAAAAAGATCTCCTTTCCTTGTTTATCAAATCTTCATTCCTTATCCTTAGGAATATGAGATTTGATAAATCTCTTCAAACTTGATTTTCAAGAAACAAAACTCCTTTTCTTTCCTAACTACTAAAATCGCCCCTTAGCCCCTAAGTTTGGATAATTCCAAAATCAACCCATAATTATCCAATACTTAAATTGGTTAATTATTTATTCTTCCAATTAATTAACTACTTTAATTAATTCCATAATTAATTAGATAACTCTAATTAATTAATTATCAATTAATCAATTAGTCATCTAATTAATAATCTCCAATTGAATTAATACCATAATTCAATTACCTTGATTTAACAACTTTAAATCACTTTCTTTATTTCCTTTAAGACAGTCACCGTCCAATTGTATTGTGTGTGACCCTCTGGGTTCACCATCAACTGGCAGCAGGCCCACGACTTACGTGATTTAATTAATGAGCAACTAAATGCTTCCGATCAATTAAACTACTTTTAATTGACCACTCCTAGAATTAAATCCTCTATTAATTCCGGAGTACCCACACTTCATGGTCGATGTCTAGCCACAAGCCCATGAAGCCCAATCAAAGGTGAATTGATTTATTGTGAACCTCACCTCTTATAATTGCCATGTACATACGGTCCTTCTACGACTGATTTCCCGATCGAGACCTAGGGTGTGTGAATTGATCGGCACCTCTAATTATCTCAATAACTATACTTTCTAATTTTCCGACAATGATTTCAGTGTGACTGCCAAATTTGGAAAGTCCTTCCAAATGCATCACCGACTATGGCCATAGATTCCTCGAAATCAATTATCTAAGAAACGTATAGGAAATTCTCTCATCTTATCAAGATGAGGCGTTAGATCCTCTCTTAGTACTAACCACTCGCGTACACTTTTGCACGCACCCAACTTAGGCACTTGGTGGCCAGGCTACGTGACCAGTACCTAAATCTAAGTACGCACATCCATGTACCGAATTCGCCCTAGTACCTCAAGTCTAAGGACTAAATCGTACACTATTATAAGCCTTGAGAAACATCCCATCACCGATATGCGTCATGCGCTTCCACAATGGGTTTCTCTGTTCGGGTCGTTCGATGCGTTCAATCCTCCATTGAATCACCTACTTATATGCACTGGACTCAAATTCCTTGCTCATGAAACTCTACAAATTCACTCCTATGTGAATCATGCATACTTGTACAAGTCTTGACGATTCCTACGATACCCCGTCTCGTTTGGAATCTATGACTTGGAACGGTTTTAAGATCACGACCTTTGAGACTGTTTCATGATTGCACTCAGTACTGAAGTGAATCGTCCCATAGTCTATTGTGACCTTAGGATTTCATCCAATCGCTTAGATAGGTTCGCGAGAGATGAAGTTGGCCATTGTTCAGTTTCACATACTATGAATGAACGGCGTATTAATTATAAACCATAAGAAAATAGTACTTCAACAAGCTAATTAATATTGGCTTGCTGGGCACTATTCCATCAATCTCCCACTTGCCCTAAAGCCAATCTCAACATTTCTAAGACCCATCTATACCAAGATGTCCCTCGAACCATTTGTGAGAGAGCTTAATTAGTGGATCTGCTAAGTTTGTCCTTGTCGAGATGAAGTAATACTTCTACTCGTCTCAACCACCTATGACTTGTTCAATCATTCGGTGTTGCGTTCAGATTACAGGTGAGATCTCGATTTCCTTTCAATGAGCAATTGCCTCATCTAAATCGGCTAAGATTATGATGAGCAAATGTCATGCTAGGTATTTCATCCAATCGTTGGATGAAAATTTCTCATCTAAACACTTTCTTTTGTGCAGCATCATAATGGTGCCCTTTTATTCTTGTTTGAATCGGCAATGGTATATTATTGGAATTTCTTCCAATTTACTTTGCTCTATCGAAACAGAATAAATAATCCACTCCAGACTGGAAATCTCAAATTTCAAAAATCTTTTGAGTTTCAATTCTCCACTACTACCATAGACCAACATTATATCCTTTAATTATCTTCGAGGATTGCATTTATGGTAGACCAGTGTCCTTGACTGGCGTTTGACTATCATCAGCTCGTTCAGAGCATTTTGACGGGTCAGGTCTAGTACAAGACTTTGCATGCTACATGCAACCCAAATGCCAAGCATAAGGCTTCTTGAGACAGTTACTTCTTTACTCATTTAAATTTAGGGCTCATTAAATAAGTGAGAGAGATTTTGTCTCTTTTGGAAACAATCCTTTCTTGGATTCTTCCATATTGAATTCAATCAATATATAGTCTTTGTACTTAGATTTGGTAAATCATTACATCTTCTTCCTTCTATCTTCCATAGATACGTATTGCCAGTACGTGAGATGTAATTCCAAATCTTATCATGGAGAATTGCGTGAAGAACACGCTTTCGTCTGTGCTTCTCTGATATGCTTATATCTTGTTTGATGTACTGAACATCATCTTCTTGCGCTTCGAACTCAACTACACTCCCACTTATTCTTTTGAACAATTGGAATCCATATGCCTTTTGACAAATTCAACATTCTTGATCAACTATCAAGTTGCATGTTCCAAATTTGGGAAAAAGTCATAGATTGACCTTTGGATTAGAATAGAGATCTTCTCATCAATTTTCAATTGTGAGATGCAGGATTCATATCCAATAGTCATGCCTTCGGTAGTCAAAACTACTTTTCTATGGCTAATAGTTTCGAAATGAATTTTGACGTAGCTAATGGATATAAGGTATTTTCATCAATCCTAAAAGGACTTTTGAATAATGACCTATTGCCATTAAGTGAGTCAAAGTTTTCAACTTCGAATCTTATGGCTATGTGCCATATCCCTTAGATCATGTTTAACATAATCTCTTTGTAATCTTGGATTGGAATCCAATTTCTCAATTTCGTAAAATGGAATTTTGAGTTCCTTACGAATTTGATCAGATTACGATTTCTTTGTGCATGGATTGATTCAGCAGTTTTCAGTGTTTACTCCCACTGTTCATGGGGACGTGTCCACTCCTTGGACTTCATCAAGTTCTACGACATTCCTTATTTCCTTTGACAAGGTCTTGTCAACAGAGGAACAAGCTACTTACGAGATACTTTTCGTTTCTCATTGTCGTGGAACAGGTATTCAATGAATTTTGTTGAATACCCCATAAACTTTATATGAACTAGATCTACCATCTAATTTCTCATATAAGGGTGTTCTGCTATGTCTTAAAAGACATGGCGATGTAAGGACTTACTATACCAAGTATCTTTGAAGAGTCAAGGGGAGGTATCCCCTAATTTGAATAAAGGAAACTCAGCAAGATCAGAGTCGAGATTCAAACAAAGTTCGATTTCTTCTTTGATTTGCTTCAAGAGAATTCTATTCTCGTCTTAGATAATCGAGGTGTTAAGTTGCTTATGTTTCAGCAGGTTTGATTAAACCAAATTGCTTCTGACATAATGCATCTAGTTACTTCATTTCCAAAACGTCTATTGAATTACTTCAATAGTTTCAGAATTGTACTTCAGCCAAGTACACATATATTTTAACGATTGAAATCGTAAGTATATATGAAGTAGCATCCCTTTGAACTAGTGCTTTTAGTTCATGTCGATTGAAATGTTTTGGAATGCCTTAGCAATCCTTCACTTCGGTTATCATTCCTTCAAGATTTGAAAGTTCCGATTTTACTCAAGTTCATTATCTCAGGAACAGTAAATAAAAACTTTCCTTTCGCATCTCTCTTTAGGAAAAATGTCCAGAGTGAACACTTCAAGCGTAAATGATTATCTCGTTTGTTTTGCTTGTTTTCGATTTAGCACATAGTTTTCAAAGTTTTTGATTCGTTTATCATTGTTTATTTCTATGTTTCAAAACATCAACATTTGTACAAAGTTAAATTGCTCTAATTTAAATGAATTCCATTTCTCAATGGTAAAGCAATAACGTCTCGTACAAGATGTGAAATAATACTCAAAGTAAACTAAAACTTAAAACTCATGCTAATACGAAAATCTAAGAAAAACTTCTTTTGCTAAAAAGGAATGTCTAGGTGCAATTCATCCTTGACCCAGTCCCGGAATTCCAGTTTCCTCATCTCGCTCTGCACTACTTGCATCTCCCTTTCAAGGAATTTCCTCCTTTTGGGTTGAGCGGGAAGACTCTCATCGCCTGTAAATGCTATTACAGAAATGAAAGTTTTAATCAGATGTCTTACATCATAAAGATTCAACAAGTGTATAACTTAAAAAGTCATACCGTAGTCAAGTCTTTCCAGGAAATCCCTTTCAACAAGCTTCCTTATTTTCCCTTCGTACTTACACAGAGTGCAATTCCAATCATATAGACCAAAACCACGTTGATGAGCTTCTTCATATTTGTCTAACAACTCATGCAATTGCTTTGTTTGTATTCCATCAGGCGGAATATCGCAATGTTGCATAAAATGAGTGAAGGTCTCAGATAATCCTTGAAGGGTTATCGTTATCTCATCTTCGAGAGTCAATTGGGCTCCAAACCCTTTCATCAGCTCGAATGTCTTGCTCAAGTAAGAACAATATTCCCCAACATTGTCAAACTTAGCCATGTCGGTTTCGTAGAGGAAATTGCACATTACTTTTAAAGTTGGTTCGGTTCTCAAACGCGTCAAGGATTGGATAGTGGATGGTAAATGGCTAACATTTAAAAACAGACAACTATAAGCAGACAGGTTTAATATTAATACTTATAATTAACGAAATTTGGACTTTTTATCGAAAAAGTTCTCCCACTATTTTATCGAAACAGTAACCCCTTCTAGTTTCGGGAAAAGTCTATTTCCTAGTAGGTCTTGACGTCCCAGCAGCAATTAGTTGCACCCACGACTCGTGGCCATACAATTAATTCCCTAGGTAGGTATACATATTACCAATTGTGTCTACTACACAACCTTCAAGCTATTTTGCCTCGTTTTTCGCATTTATCTAGCACTGCTACATCATAAATGTTACTACGCGTTAAGTCTAACCCATTAATCATGATAAGCAACGAGCCCGGTCATGAATTCTCCGTAACTAGTTATCGGTCGATTTTCACGTCCCGACTAGTCCCTACCCTTGTCAAGTTTTAAGAAAACTAGAATCAAGGAATTTCGTGCATTGCCCCTTTCTTCGACTCGGGTGCCAGACTCTGGATCACCTCTATCGATAAGTAAACAACATACACTAGTCCCTATTAATGGAAGGCTTGGATTTTATAAAACCTCATTTTATAATTTAACCCAATATGACTTAATATTTATTCGAGAGGGGAATTTTCGTTTTTGAAAGTTTGAAGAAACTCTCCTCGAGATCTCACTGCTTCAATTATGCATTATCTTTTATTTACGATCTAGATTCTAGCGCGCAAACACACAAGCAATCATAAATCGACTAATAAATAAAAGCCATACAAGCCTAGCATGCATACTACCACAATATGTTTTCGATCGGGAGCCTCCTATGCGGGCCATCATCGAGCCAATGATGTTGGCCTAATTGGTCAATCTAAAGGGTTCTCAAAGAACCTATGCTATTACACAATGTACCACGCATACATGGCCTTCAATTCTTCTTGGGCTCCCACCTTGCTTGTAAATGGGCCTCCATCCTAAACTAGGAAAGCAGTAAACCCCTATTCTATTACAAAGGCTCAAAGTGGCCAAAAAAAAAAAATAATAACAGGCTCGCAGGCCCAATAAAAACCATGCATTAAATTAAACCAATCACATCTAACCTAAGGTCAAGGCTCGGCGCGATCGAAAACCACGTAAACAGTTCACGTTGAGCAAAGAAACATGTAAACAACTTTTACTTTCTTCTATCTTAATTTTAAAACACCTTCTAAAATTAATTTCCTATGATTCTTGCTTTTTAGTCAATACTAATTATGACAAACAAATTCTCGGAAAAACAAAAACAACTTTTCTGCCTTAATTTCAGATTCTGATTTTCCAACTTTTGAAAATTGCAGTTCGGCCCCTATACTTTCAGAAATTGCACTTTTGACCCCAAAACTTTTGAAAAGTTACAAAATACCCCCAAAACAGTTTTCGGTCAGAATGAGCAGAAAATTAAAATTTTGAAATCCAGAAAATTTTCGAATTTGCAAACAGACCCCTGAAGTTTCGGAAATTACAAAACAGTCCTCGAATTTTCGAAAATTGCAAAATGGTCCAAAATTGCGTGCGATCAGATTTTCAGAAAAAGCCCAGATTTTTCAAAAATTTCCAGAAACAGAAAATTAAATTTTCAGCCCTAATATTCATGTTTTGCGATTTTTGCATAAAAGCCCTGATTTTTCGAAAAACTATAAATTCGCCACAGATCTAAAAAAAGCAGTTTTACCCAATCATAGATCCAGCCATAACAAGCAAGAATCAATCACTAGAACATAATTAACATGCGTTCTCATACATACAATCAAGCATATATAGTGAAAACACATTATGTTCAGGCCTTTTCGTATAAAAACGTATGGAGTTGGCTCTGATACCACTGTTGGGATATTCTAGTATAGGGCTCGATTGTCAATACAACAAAGTGCGGAATTTAAAATTTTTCGAGGTTTCCTAATTGTCCCATAAATAGATCTCCATAGTTATTTATACGAATAGGTATGAATCAAACATCAATAATACACGAGGGGGTTAATCGCAAATTACCTGTCACCATTGGGATTCCCGTGTGCTCCGAGTATTTGGTTTGATCCACAAATTGAGTGATCCATATGTCTCACCTCCAAAGCTAGTCCACACCAATTGGATTGTAGCGACCCCTACGAATCTTAGGCTACGAACTTGATCTCGCAGGTTTGTCAGCAAAGGAACGGAGACACCAATGGAAGAATTCGATCCACAGTCCTTATGCGATCGAGCAGGGTTCGACCAAGTCCAGATCTGGTCCGAGCAGGGTGCGGCCAGGGTCAGGTTTGGTTCGGTTTTGGTTTGGCCGAATCAAATTTGGCAGCTAGGGTTTAGGGGCGATAACTTTTGGGGCGATTTTGTAATTAAAAATTCTTGTTTGAAAAATCTAACTCTCTCTCGATTTTTCTCTCAAAATTTTCAGCAACTTTTCTCTTAAAAGCTTTTTAGGGTTTTTCAAAAACTTGTGCAAAACTTATTCTCATAGCTCTTTTTAGAATGAAGAGGAAAGGGAGTATTTATAGGAGAAGAGTCCTTCTCCAAAAAGATCTCCTTTCCTTGTTTATCAAATCTTCATTCCTTATCCTTAGGAATATGAGATTTGATAAATCTCTTCAAACTTGATTTTCAAGAAACAAAACTCCTTTTCTTTCCTAACTACTAAAATCGCCCCTTAGCCCCTAAGTTTGGATAATTCCAAAATCAACCCATAATTATCCAATACTTAAATTGGTTAATTATTTATTCTTCCAATTAATTAACTACTTTAATTAATTCCATAATTAATTAGATAACTCTAATTAATTAATTATCAATTAATCAATTAGTCATCTAATTAATAATCTCCAATTGAATTAATACCATAATTCAATTACCTTGATTTAACAACTTTAAATCACTTTCTTTATTTCCTTTAAGACAGTCACCGTCCAATTGTATTGTGTGTGACCCTCTGGGTTCACCATCAACTGGCAGCAGGCCCACGACTTACGTGATTTAATTAATGAGCAACTAAATGCTTCCGATCAATTAAACTACTTTTAATTGACCACTCCTAGAATTAAATCCTCTATTAATTCCGGAGTACCCACACTTCATGGTCGATGTCTAGCCACAAGCCCATGAAGCCCAATCAAAGGTGAATTGATTTATTGTGAACCTCACCTCTTATAATTGCCATGTACATACGGTCCTTCTACGACTGATTTCCCGATCGAGACCTAGGGTGTGTGAATTGATCGGCACCTCTAATTATCTCAATAACTATACTTTCTAATTTTCCGACAATGATTTCAGTGTGACTGCCAAATTTGGAAAGTCCTTCCAAATGCATCACCGACTATGGCCATAGATTCCTCGAAATCAATTATCTAAGAAACGTATAGGAAATTCTCTCATCTTATCAAGATGAGGCGTTAGATCCTCTCTTAGTACTAACCACTCGCGTACACTTTTGCACGCACCCAACTTAGGCACTTGGTGGCCAGGCTACGTGACCAGTACCTAAATCTAAGTACGCACATCCATGTACCGAATTCGCCCTAGTACCTCAAGTCTAAGGACTAAATCGTACACTATTATAAGCCTTGAGAAACATCCCATCACCGATATGCGTCATGCGCTTCCACAATGGGTTTCTCTGTTCGGGTCGTTCGATGCGTTCAATCCTCCATTGAATCACCTACTTATATGCACTGGACTCAAATTCCTTGCTCATGAAACTCTACAAATTCACTCCTATGTGAATCATGCATACTTGTACAAGTCTTGACGATTCCTACGATACCCCGTCTCGTTTGGAATCTATGACTTGGAACGGTTTTAAGATCACGACCTTTGAGACTGTTTCATGATTGCACTCAGTACTGAAGTGAATCGTCCCATAGTCTATTGTGACCTTAGGATTTCATCCAATCGCTTAGATAGGTTCGCGAGAGATGAAGTTGGCCATTGTTCAGTTTCACATACTATGAATGAACGGCGTATTAATTATAAACCATAAGAAAATAGTACTTCAACAAGCTAATTAATATTGGCTTGCTGGGCACTATTCCATCAGAAATATCTACATAGTTGACTGGAATTCTGTTGACAAGAATTCAAGTGTTTGTTTGGTGGCATCTGCACCAAGTGAAGTCAGTTGGCTATGGCACAAGAGGATGAATCATTTAAACTTCAAGACCATAAACAGATTAATCAAGAATGATCTGGTAGAAGGGATTCCAAAAGCAGTCATGAGCAAAGACAAGCTCTGTGATGCATGTCAGAAGGGTAAACAAATCAAGTCATCTTTTAAAGAAAAGAAGCACCAATCTTCTGGAAGAATATTGGAGCTGTTGCACATGGACTTATTTGGACCCATTGATCCAGTCAGCAATGGTGGAAAGAAATACTGCCTAGCTGTTGTGGATGACTATTCAAGATATACTTGGGTGATTTTCATGAAGAAGAAAAGTGAAACCAAGGAACATCTTACCAATCTGATGGAACTGATCCAGAATGAAAAGAGTATCAAAATATTGAAGATCAGATCAGATAGAGGGACAGAGTTTACAAACTCTACTGTTGAAGAGTATTGTAATATCAAAGGAATACATCATGAGTATTCTGCTGCAAGAACCCCTCAACAGAATGGTGTTGCTGAAAGGAGAAACAGAACACTAAAAGAAGCTGTCAGAACCATGATAGCTGAAGCTAAACTGCCTCAAAGATTTTGGGCAGAAGCAACAAATACAGCATGCTTTACCCAAAACAGATGTATGATCAACAAAAATCAGAACAAGACTCCATATGAAGTTTGGAACAACAGAAAACCAAACATTCATTACTTTAAGATTTTTGGTTGTAAATGTTTTGTATTGAATAATGGGAAAAATCACCTTACTGCATTTGCAGAAAAGGCTGATGAAGCTGTCTTTGTAGGATACTCATCTGTTAGTAAAGCATATAGAGTGTTTAACAAAAGAACATTACTAATAGAAGAATCTATCCATGTAGTATTTGATGAGCCAAGTCAATCTTCTGAAAAGAATCAAAGTGCTAATCAAGATCTGTCTACTGATTTACAGAAGTTAGACGTTGGAAGAAATGAAGAATATGTTCCCATCATACTACCTAATCTAAGTTCAGCTGCTAACTCAAGTGCTGTTCAAAATCACAGTGCTGATTGTCTAACAGACGAGTTGCTAACAGCTGACAGACCAGAGACTGTTCAACAGACTGCAAATGTTCAACAGACTACTACTGGAACTCCAACAGTAGTGTTGCAAGATCAAAACAGAGGACAACATCCTGATCTGCAACCTGATCTCAGATGGCTCAAGAATCACCCTCCTGAATTAGTTATTGGTGATCCTTTAGATAGAGTGAAAACAAGAAGAGCTGCTGCACAAGATGCTATGTTTGTCACATTCCTATCTCAAATAGAGCCTAAACAAATTGAAGAAGCTCTAAATGACTCCTTCTGGATAGAAGCTATGCAAGAAGAGTTGAATCAATTTGAAAGGAATGAAGTCTGGTACTTAGTTCCTAGACCAAGTCATCAAAGAGTAATTGGCACTAAGTGGGTATTCAGAAATAAAATGAATGAAGATGGTGTTGTCACCAGAAACAAAGCAAGACTAGTGGCCAAGGGTTATTGTCAAGAAGAAGGAATTGACTTTGATGAAACTTTTGCACCAGTAGCAAGACTTGAAGCAATCAGACTGTTTCTTGCCTATGCTGCTTACAAGAACTTCACTGTCTATCAGATGGATGTGAAGTCTGCTTTTCTCAATGGAGAATTGCAAGAAGAAGTGTATGTTGAACAACCTCCTGGATTTGAAGTCTATCAAGAAGAGGACAAAGTATATCGTCTGAAGAAAGCCCTTTATGGACTGAAACAGGCTCCAAGAGCATGGTATGATACCCTATCTGATTTTCTTTTAATTAAAGGATTTCGAAAAGGTAAGGTAGATAAAACCTTGTTCACAATTGAATGGGAAAATCATATATTACTTGTGCAAATATATGTGGACGATATTATTTTTGGTTCAACAAACCAACAGATGTGTGATAAGTTCTCCAAGCTGATGCAGAATAAGTTTGAAATGAGCATGATGGGTGAACTTAATTACTTTCTTGGATTGCAAGTTAGACAGTTGCCTGATGGGATATTCATCAGCCAAGCAAAGTACACAAGAGATCTGTTCAAGAAATTTGGTATGGAAACTAGCTCAACAGCTACCATTCCTATGTCTACTAGTCTTCGTTTGGATAAAGATGAAGATGGCAAATCAGTGGACATAACCAAATATAGAGGCATTATTGGTTCATTGTTGTATCTAACAGCAAGCAGACCTGATATAATGTACTCAGTTGGAGTCTGTGCAAGATTTCAATCAAACCCCAAAGAATCTCATCTCTTAGCTGCCAAGAGGATATTGAAGTATGTTAAAGGCACTCAAGAACTGGGATTATGGTATCCTAGAGAATCTGGATTTGAACTAGTTGGCTATTCAGATTCAGACCTTGCTGGCTGCAAGATTGACAGGAAAAGCACAACAGGTGCATGTCAGTTCTTAGGCAGTCGTCTGATCTCATGGATGAGTAAGAAGCAAACCTCAGTTTCTATATCTACTGCTGAAGCTGAATATATAGCTGCTGGAGCCTGCTGTGCACAGATACTTTGGTTGAAACATCAACTAGAAGACTACAACATCAAGATCAGTGGAATTCCAATCTACTGTGACAATACAAGTGCAATTTCACTTACTCAAAACACTACAAGTCATTCAAGGACTAAGCATATTGAGATCAAACATCATTTCATTAGAGATCATGTTGAAAAAGGCAATGTTTTGATTGAGTATGTTCATACTGATAATCAGATTGCTGATATCTTCACCAAACCTCTAAGTGAAGCAAGGTTCTCAACTCTAAGAGCTGAGTTAGGATTACTTAACTTGGATGCATAAGCTGAGGGGGAACTCATCAGAAGACTGGAGTTCAACAGCTTAGTCATCAGATTATTTCATTCGAGAATTAACTTTCAACAGACTAGTTAACTTATGAATTCCTAAAGACAGGGGGAACGTGTAAGACTAGCGGTACTTCTGTTCTAAAGATGAAATCTGTTAATGACAGTTAGTTGAAGTTGTGTTATCAAGAAGACGTGTTCTTAATTCTTGAAGATTGAAGATTATTTTATCTTGCTGAATTGACAAACAGCAGAGGAAGATTACTAGCTATTGGCATTCTCTAGTAATATCAGATAACAGATCACTCGTCTGTCAGATAAGTTAAACTCTACTCATCTGATATCTTATATAAGCATGGTCATAAAACGTATCTTTAGAAACGCGCTTTTATAAGTAAACAGATTAGTGTCGATAGAGTTTCCCGCCCATCTGACATTAAAATAATAAAATTGAAATCCGCGACTCTCATCCGCACGATTAAAAACTGTCAGATTAGATCAACGGTTTGGATAAATCACGAAAACCAAATCAAAAGGAAACCTATAAAATCCGATCTGAACAGCATAGTCGTCTTACGCACTCAAAAATTCTCAAACTTTCTATCTCTCAAACCCTCTTGTTGCAAAAGTTCACTATTTTGCAGAATCTACTCACAAATCTCAGAAATGGACAAGGTTATTGAAGGAAGATACTTCAACTACAGCAAATTCCATTTCTCTGGCACCGATTTGATGCGCTCTTTACTGGAAAAGATCAAGGAAGCATCTTTGGTCCCAGTCTTGGAAGCACACGAAGATAGGGTTTATCTTGAAGATGTATACCACTTCTACACTTCCAGGGAGTTCAATGATGATGATACCGTCATGACTGCTGTCATCGGTGGTAAGAAGATTGCTATATCTGCTGCTGTTCTTAGTGAAATCTATAAGCTTAAGAATAAGTGTTGGAAGAATTTATTAACTCAAGAACAGCTAAGTGATCTTATCAGTTGAGTTAATTAAGTTAGTTAAAAGGTTTTGATGATAACAAAAAGGTGTCATCAACTAAGTTACGGAAGCTTAGTAAGCCTTTGAAGATTGGATACTTGGTTTAAAAGAGAATCATTCAAGAACAGAAGTATTCAAGAAATGAAGATTCAATCTTATGATAAGAGTGAAAATCAGATTAGTGAAAGATTGAAAATCAGCTTGGTGGAAATGAGATGGGTGATCATGAGATGACTAGTGCATCAGACTAGTGCATAAGACTAGTGCATCAGACTAGTGCATAAGACTAGTGATCAGACTAGTGCATGAGACTAGTGATCAGACTAGTGCATAAGACTAGTGATCAGACTAGTGCATGAGACTAGTGGTCAGACTAGTGCATAAGACTAGTGCATCAGACTAGTGCATAAGACTAGTGCATCAGACTAGTGCATAAGACTAGTGCATCAGACTAGTGCATAAGACTAGTGCATCAGACTAGTGCATGAGACTAGTGATCAGACTAGTGCATCAGACTAGTGATCATCAGCAGAGTGGATCCCATCAGCTAAGTAAAATCGGTCAGAAAGCTCTCCAACGGTAACAAGCTAAGTGCATTAAATGCTGCTGACAGAAAGTACAGCAGAGTGTACAGTAAACAGTGCAGAAAGTACAGCAGAGTGTACAGTGAACAGTGCGACAGTCTGCAAAAGTTACCATTCAAATTATGACCGTTGCTCAAGGACTTAAATGCAATTTTGCCAACCTTCAACGGGCAAAACTACAAATCCAAGAGTATAAATAGATGGTAAACTGAAGATTCAAAAGAGACTTGCACACTTTCAAGATCAAATCTTTAGAGCAAGAATCCATCAGTTGAGTCATCTTATCATAAGCTTAGTCATCTTATGACGAAGCTGATTGTTGAAGAACAAGATTAAACCCTTGTATATCTGAGTGATATTCAACTGAGTGTTGTGAGAAGTAGATATCCATCTTTGTGAGTGATATTACTTCGGAGGATAGGTCTTCTTAGTGATTTCCTATTGTGAGCTTACAGCCTTCTCATTTGTTGTTTTGGTGTAAGTGGAGAAATATTGTAAACTTTGTGTTTATAGTATAACCCAAGATCTAAGTGACTTGGAAGAGTGGATTAAGAGGATTTGTTCCTGTATAACCACTATAAAAATTCCTTGTGTTATTTATTTTATTTGTCTTGCATTGCATATTTCATAAGCTAAGTAAATACTTTAAAAGAAGAGTCTTTTAAATTGAGGAATTTCCAACTTGGGGTAAAACTTTCTTTGTGCTTTAAAAGTTTAATTGAGTTGAAAACATTGTTTGAAAAACACATATACATTATCCGCTGCATCATTGTTTGAAACTCTGATTATATAAGTTTGATGAAGCAAAATCAGCATAGTAGTCTACTTTACTGAATAAGCTAAGTGCTAAATCAGCATAGTAGTCTCACGAATAAGATCAGCTTACTCTGCTGATAAGCTGAGTGCAAAATCAGCTCAGTCATCTTATTTTGCTGATGAGTGAACTCTACTTATTGAAGAAAAGTTTAAGAAATTTTTTAAAGTCATGAGGTCTATTCACCCCCCCCCCTCTAGACCTCATCTGACCACTTGGGACCAACAATAAGGGTGGAGATGTGTCAGACCTGGGGTCTGAAAAGGAAGAAGAATTTTGGGCAATTTGTGCTAAGAAAGGTGAAGAGATGACTGGGACTTTGATGAAGACCCAGTTAAAGGATGAATATCAGAGATTCGCTGATATTATTGCTAAAGTGCTGGACTGTAGCACGGGTTCTCTGGATGGTTTACCCAGAAGAAGGCTCTACACCATGATATGCATTTACTATGGGCTGAAAGTGAACTGGGCTGCTCATGTGTATGAGCTACTAAGTGATAAAAGGCACTCTCATGCCATTCTGCTGAGTAATTTGTTTGCTTCTCTACAATGCCCTATGGGTGGAGGAAAGCAAACCCATGGAAGCAAAGAATTCAAACTCTACGAACCAGTGAGGCAACTGGTGGAAAAACCAAAGAGAAAAGCCACCAAACAGTCTAAGAAGACCCCTTCTAAGAAGAGCAAGAAGGAAGGTCAGACTAGTCAGTCTGCTGAGCCAACAGCACAGTCTGCTGTTGTGTCTGGATCAGCACAGCCCGAAGTTGAAGTCTCTAAGAAGGTGATAGATGACTTCACTGTTGAAATTGAAAATATGGAGACAGGGTCATCCCCTGAAAGAACTGAGTCTGAAGAGGAAATTCCTCTTCAAAGGTTGAAGAGACTAAGGACTAGGAGTGAGGCAAGGGGACCTCCTACTGCCAACCCCCCTGCTGTCAAGAAAATTCCTAAGTCAAAGGCCAAGAGAAAGGTCACTTTCCCTGAAGAGCCTGTTGAAACTGTAAGAAAAACAACAACTGAAGCAGAAAGGCCATTAAATGTTGAAGAACCAGTTGTTGAAGCTGCTAAGGCTGCTACTGCTGAGCCTGAAAGTGTTCCTACAGTTGAAGTGACAACAGAAGCCTCAACTGCTGCACTATCTGCTGATGTAGAAAAGGAACAGCAGACTAGTACACCACTAGAGGGAGAAATTCTGTTGCTGCATCCTACTCCAGTTGCTGCAACACCTATCCAAGCAGTTGAGAGCCCTGAATCTAGAAGAAAGAGGATAGGCAAAACCTCAACTTATGTGACTGCTGCAGAGAAGATGAGACTGGACGCTGCTGAAAAGCAAAGGATTGCTGCTGAGAAAGCAGAAGAAGATAGGTTGAAAAGCCTAGAGTTAAAAAGGCTGGAAGAAGAGGCCAGCAAAATGACTCAAGAGCAGAGAGATGCTTTTGAGGCAGCAGAGTTAGCTGCTGTCATTGAAGCAAGCATCAAGGATGCTCATGGTCCTCAGCGTACTGGTGGGATAGTCATTGGTGAGCAAAGAGATCCAAATAAACCAATACCAGCTATGCCTGCACCCAAGCTAAAGCCAAAGAAGAGAGAAGAGATTAGACTATCTTTAGAGATTGTCAGGGAAGATCCTGAAATCTTTGAAGAATTCCTGAAAAGGCTTGATGCAGAGAATGAAAGGGTCAACCGCCTGACACAGTTTACAAATCAGAAGATAAGATATAACAGGTGGAGGGAATTCAGACTGACAAAGAGTCCAGCTGAAATGACCAAATGGAAAGCCTTTGCTGATGAAGAAGCATGGGTATTGAAGTGGCTTGAGACAGATTCTCTCATTCAAGCAATTGATTCAGAATTCTTCCTGGATAGGTTAAGAATGAGGATAAGTCACATAGTCAAAGAAGAAGCCAAGAAGATCTTTGCGTCCATCTCTGAAGATTATGATGAATCAGTGGACCTCAAAGAAAGATCAATCAAGTTGGCAATTGCTCAAGCAATGGAGCTTTGGGCAAAGAAGTCAAGGAAGTTAAGGGGACAACCAAGCTCACTGGTTCCACTTCCTAACATCAAACACATTGTCTATGGACCAAACATCAAACCCTATGAAGAGCTGCCAGAGGAATCATCAACTACTTTCATTCCTCTTGACAACTTTACTTGGATTTGTAACAGGTCAGCAGTGGACAATGAAGGCCTGATGAAGACAGTTGAAACTGTCAAGAAGATAATATCACCTGCTGATGAAGAGAAAGACAAGTCTTCTGATCAACCAAGGCAATTAGAGGGTACATCAGACCCATCTGATCAGAACCAAGCACAAGGTGATAAGTCTGATGCTGCTGATGCCTCAAAGAAAGAAGAAGATATTCCAGCAGATCAGAACAAAGTTAAAGAAGTTGCTGCTGAGGGAGATGATCAAGCTAGGGAGAAGGAAAGCACTCCAAGCCTTGCTGGTGAATCAGCAGATCAATCTCTTGCATTGACAACTCAGCCAACAGAGCAACTTATCAAAGAAACATCTGCTGCTACTTCAGATATGCCTTCAACCTCTCATGGTGTTCAGCCAAATCTGTTGGACTCCATCCAACAAATGATCACCAACTCTCTGAAGGATATGAAGAAAGAATTAGCTGCAGAAGTGATAGCTGCTGTTAAACAACCAGATCAGAAAGCTGCTGTAGTCCCATCTGATTTAATAGAAGACACTGCTCACAATGTCAAATCCATCTGTCAGGATATGGATATACTTAGAAGAAGGACTCAAAGCACTACTGAAGGTTGGAAGCAGATTGAACAGACTGTTGAATTGGCTCTCCAAGCAGAGGATGAAGTCATGGGCAACATGATGAAAGACTTCACTGCTTCATCAAATTAGATTTTGGGAACTCAAATCCAGTTGGGTGATCAAGGAGAAGACTTGCTCAAAGAAGTCAAAAATGTTAAGGCCAATCAACTCAAACAGCAAGCTCAGATCAATGCTATGGAAGAGAACATCAAGCTTCTCTGTGATTCACTTCTAATCACACCAGTTGTGCCACAATATCCATCTGTCCCTGCTGATGATGACAAAAAGGGGGAAGAAAGGATATTTGGACAGCAAAGGGTTGATTTCCAAAGGGAAGAAGGAAATCAAAATGATGAAGAAACTGAAGTATTAGAAGAATCTGCTGGTGAGACTGAAAAAGATATGGGAGAATCAAGCAGACCAACAGATAAGAAGATTACAGATGAAGAGCAAGCTGAACTTGAAGAATCTGAAGCAAAAGCCAAATCTGATAAGGAAATAGTTGCTGCCAAAGATTCAGCTGAAGAACAGCTTGATCCAGATGTCAAGAAAAGGAAGCTAGAGCTGTTAAGGAAAAGATTCTTTGAAAACTTGGAAGCTGAGGCTTCTAAGTTATCTGATGAAGAATCTGAAAAAGAAGACAAGGAAGCTGAAGAAGAAAAGAAGAAAGAAGACTAGCTTAGGCTAAATTTCTTAACTTTTAAAAATCCTTGTAATCTTTTAAAGCATCTTGTACTTTTCATCTTTCAACTTGTAAAATGTAATCAGTTCAATATCTATAAAATTGCAAGTTTGACTCCAACATATTATTTCTATCTCAGAAATTTTTGAGGATCAAAACTTTAGTTTAGGTACAGGTACTTAGCTGAAGTTTTGTCATCATCAAAAAGGGGGAAATTGTTGGATGAAGATGAAGATGAAAGAAGACAAGTAATTAAGGGAAGGTTTTGATGATTTCCAAAACATCATAATCAGCTAAGTATGGTAAGCTTAGTTCCCTTAGAAGAATTTTGAACAAAGTAAAAGAAGACATCAGAAGAGTTCAAAGTTCAAAGCTCAGAAGACTAGTGATCTCTTGCTGAAACAGCGAACAGAAGGGTAGATCATCAGCCGAGTCAAATCAGATGAGTTCAGCATTTGATCAGCAGAGTATCTATCAGCAGAGTCGTTTTGATCAGCAGAGTGGAAGAGATCAAGAGATTAGTCCAACGGTAATAAATGCACTTGGTGTAATAAATGCTGAAAGAGAAGGGTAGTAATGGCAAATGATTGAAGATATCCTCGGATCAGCAGAGTGCATTAAATGCAGCATTAAATGCGATGGACAGAAAGGTACTGTACACAGTACGGAATGCTGCAGGGAGCCGTTTCAAAAGGAGCTGAAGGATGGATTTGATTTGTGACTTGCCTTCAACGGTCATAATTTCATCTCCATGTATAAATAGAGCTGAATTTCAAATCGAGCAATACACAACAACAATCAGAGATCGAAATTTTGAAGCAGAATTTCTCTAAGTCTCAAAAGCTCGAACAGCTCACTCGTCTGGTGGAAGTCATCTGTTGACAGAAACCCAGTTGAAGAAATCAGAAAAACATTATCTGAGTGATTTTGTGATAGCTGAGTGTTGTGCGAAGTGAGAATCCATCTGTGTGAGTGATTCTACTTTAGAGGATAGGTTTTCTTTGTGAATTCCTATTGTGAGCTTACAGCCTTCTCATTAGTTGTTTAGGTGTAAGTGGAGAAATATTGTAATCTAAGTGATTATAGTATAACCCAGAATCTGTGTGATCTGGAAGAGTGGACTAAAGGATTTTTATCCATATAACCACTATAAAAATTCTTTGTGTTATCTTGCATTTAAAGTTTTCTTGCATATTTTAAAGTTTGCATTTTAAACACTTTGAATCAATCAAGAGATTTTATAAGGAGTTTTAAACTGGGGATAAAATCCTTTTTAGAACTTAGTTTACTTGTGAAAAACACTTTGAAACAATCCGCTGCAAGTATACTCTTGGAAAACTGTTTTGCTGAAAAACAGCTAAGTCATTGTAAGAAGAGTGGTCAGTCGTCTGTTCAAGATTTGTTCACGATCAGACTAGTCTGCTTACTGTTCTTCATCAGCTTAGTCTGCTGACAGAAGACTGAAAAGTTTTTAAGTTCAAAATTTTCAGAGGTCTATTCACCCCCCCCCCCCCCTCTAGACCTCATCTGACCACTTGGGACCAACAGCATATATGTTACTTTTTATTACAGTGGATTTTTTCACAGTGAGGAGAATCAAAAGTCATTCCATAATTTTGAACCAAACGGTACATATTTTACTTTTGAGATTGAAACGTGAAAATGAAGGGGTCAATCGGGGGGCCAAACGGGGCCGAAGTTTGACAGATATTCATGGTTTTTTATGGGACTCGAACATGTAGGACTTCAATTTTGTCATTGAGACAAGATTTCATGGGCTCCGACTTTCCTTACTTTAATTCCAGAAAATGCATAATATGACTATGTGACAATGAATTAATTATTTTTCTCCTAGATGCACGAATACGTCAAAATTTTACATGATATAGCACCGGATACTCGGATATTCGTCCAACATGTGGCACATTCATTAATAATGAAAAATAAAATATATAAAAGATACCATGTTAGATACGCCAGAAAGCGTTTCGAACACGCCCATGATACTTAAAGAAAGATATTTCAATGTACAATTTTGAGATTATGTCGAAGATGGAATTAATCTTCAAGGAACTCTTGAAAATTTTCGAATGGCCAAGATTTTGCATATGGTGAATGATATGACACTATTTGAACACCTATATGAGAGAGAGATGAGACATTGTCCATTTCGAAATGGAATATATAGTGACTTTGAGCAGATGCAAATGATACCTTTTAAAATATTTAAATGCGAGATTCTGTATATATTTCCGTGCTTCTTTTTCTCATAAAGTAAAAAAAAAATATTACATGCTTCACACACCAAATTATTCAAAATTAATGGTTTACTACACAACTAAATCAAATATATTATTTTGGAGAGTATTTGTAGTAAGAAGAGGCGTTTTTTCATTTTCTAAAAAAAAAAAAAAGCCTAAAAAATATACAAAAATAAAGGAGAGCAAGGTCTTTTATGAAAATAATGTTGGACAACCTTTTTTTTTTTTTTTTTTTTTTTTTGATGGAGTTAGACAACCTAGTTACACATGCAAGATTAATCATTTATTTGGCTTTGGATTATTACACATGAAAGCACATGCAAAGGGAACATAACATCAGGTTCATCCTTCTTAATTTGAGAAAACATCTTAATCTTTCTACCTAATCCACACTTTTAATAAACATAGACAAAATACATCGATACATACATATATACAGATATATAAATAAAATCAACGATGAATGATTGTATAAAAGGACAAGAACATTTAGGTAGCCAAATTGATGTTTTCTAACATTAAAATGCATGTTCAGACATTATTTGTCAAAAAATGCACAAAATCGAGCAGCCAAAATTAGTTTTGAAATTTAATGATGAATTTCTAGAGTGTGTTCGATACGACCCGAACCAAAATTCTGGTCCCTTGTTTTTCCAAAAACTAGACCAAATACCCCAATTTCTTTTTCATAAAACTCTAAAAATATGATAACTTTAGTCAAAGCATAAAAAAGATCGAGCACCCCCTTTTTTTTTTTTGACATTATAACTGTAAGAAACATATATATAATAATTCTTCATTTGACATAATTAACTTAATTGACCCAAAATGTTTCCACAAATCCAAATATACAAAATTAATCTAATCACAGTGTAAATTTTAACTTCTACACTGCTGATTAATTAAGGGAAATTTTGATATTTTGTACCATATAATATGGCGCTTTGTAACATTGGTACTATATGTAAGTGCACATTTAGTACCACAATTTGAATTTTTGTTGCAATGTTTATACCACCGTCAGATAATTAAATTAAAATTGAAGAAATCGGTCACGTGTGTTGCACATGACCAATATTTCATCTTTTGGAGGAAAAAATTATCAAGTGATAACTTGATAAAGTGAGGAAATTTTTTTTCCTAGTAAAGACGAGATAACGTGATATTTTTATCTCCAAAAGTGAGAAAAACATGATTATTTTTCAGTCAAAATGCGGGATAATAAACCGCACCTGACCAAAATTACATATATAGTTCTAAATACCATCAATATTTAGATTGTAGTACTAAATGTGCATTTACATATATATATATATATAGTGTTATATAATGGTACAAATGTCGCAAAATTCCTTATTGTATGATACAAAAAATACAATTTTACCGATTAATTAATATGCAATCATTACTTGAGCAACTCAATAATAATTCAAAATCACTTCAAACACATTTGTCCTATATTGGATCTTCACTCGATTTCGCTTAGTTTTAGTTTAAAAAATAGTTTGTTTGGTTTCGACGAAATCGTTAAATAACAATTTATATTGAGTTCGAGTGTGAATTTTGTCGATTTAAAATTTGAGATATACATTGAATGTTAGAATTTAAAGAAAAAATGTAAATAATAAATGTCAAATCAATAATCATATAGAAAAAATATATATAATTGGTGTCAAATCATATTTATTAATATTTGATGTTTATCAAATTTGAATAGATGAGTTAAAATCTATATATGTGAAACCCATGTCAAAACATTGTATGAATCGATATTGGCCCAATTTAACAATACTAAGAAACTATCCCAACATAATGTCGTAATTCATAAAAAATTGTATAATAAAAGAATTTTGACCCAATTTCGTGGATCTTACGAAACTGAACCAAAACATTTCCATATGAAACTTGAGCAAACTAATGAAACCCAAACATGTTGAAACCTTTGCCAAAACTCCTAAAACCTAAGCTCATTTCCAATTGCAACTCTATTATTGATTTACCACCTACCATCAATTTTTTTCAATTTTCGCACTTTCCCCCCGAAACATCTTAAATGTGACCGTGCCCCCTGATTTTATGTATGTTTGTGCACTTACCCCCCTGAAACGCCTTAAATGTGACAGTGCCCCCTGCTTTTATGTATGTTTGTGCACTTATCCCCCCCCCCCCCCCCCGAAACGTCTTAAATGTGACTGTGCCCCCTGCTTTTATGTATGTTTGTGCACTTACCCCCCCCCCATACCAAATTCCGGCCAGATTTTCCACCGGAACTAAAGCACCTGCAAAGCACACAAAATTTAAGAGGGCAAAAGGGTAATATTACCAGCGGTGCGGCAATATTCCATATCCAGTACCAACTCCTAGGTGACTTGATTTTTCGGTGTATGTAATGAAGGGGTCTCTATAAAAAAAGAATAAGAAAGCAACAAGAAATGTTGATATTAATTTCTCTAAATCATGAGTTTTGTGTGAGAGAGAGACGATATGAATTTGTAAAATTGTTCATGATTCACTCAATTTCAGTAAATGGAGGAGAAATTAAGCCTAACTGAGATAAACCCTAATTTCTTTTCTCAATTTCAATTCATGTTTTTAACTGATGTTTAGGTTTTGTGGGAAATAAGTTTTACCCTTTTGCCCTCTTAAATTTTGTGTGCTTTACAGGTGCTTTAGTTCCGGTGGAAAATCTGGCCGGAATTTGGTAAGGGGGGGGGGGGGGTAAGTGCAAAAACATACATAAAAGCAGGGGGCACAGTCACATTTAAGGCATTTCGGGGGGGTAAGTGCACAAACATACATAAAATTAGGGGGCACGATCGCATTTAAGGCGTTTCGAGGAGGAAAGTGCGAAAATTGAAAAAAAGTGGGGTATGACGTGCAAAAATCCCAACGTATAAGTTCTATAAATAACATTAATGTGACCCTTACACCTATTTCTTTTTTCATTATAATAACACCAACATTCAAACTCAATTCAAATAAAATTTACTTTTTCAAAACCATCAAACCCAATATTCAAACTCAATTCAAATGGAATACGTAAATTTCATCGAGACCACCCAAACCTTTTATTCAAAACCAAAACAATCAAAACCAAGCCAAGACTCTTCTACATAAGCCCTTTCAAACCTTTAAACCAACTCAAGCTCACAACGCCAAACAAAAACATATATAAATTTAATAGTCTCTAAAATACCAAAAAATACTCTTTAAAAAATTCCTACTACAAATTACCTATAAAACATTCCAAAATCAACCCAATTATTGAGATGCACAAAAATAGAGACATTCTCAGTAATAGAGTTGATTTTCTAAAACTATCTCGAGAATACAAAGCAAACAAACACATAGCATCTAAAAAATATATCAAAATCAAAACGACCTATCTTCAAAGTGTTTAACAACACAATAAGACGGCCAAATAATTTTTTTGCTTTCACAAAAAAATAAAATAAAATTGAACTTACAATTGTTTCTAGTTTTCTAAACAAAATGAATTCCGGTGTTTTGGAACAGAAGAATCAGACATTCTGAAAGATAATGTACATCATTTGTTCGATCTTAATCATCTTCACCGGTAGTCCAAAGTTCTCCTTGTTCATCGTCGTCTTAGCTATATTAAATTTACAGTCAAAACTGGGGGTTAGACCTGAATGGAGATGATAGCTAGATATAAGCATTGGAACTCAGTCTAAAAATAAGAAAAAATAAAAACCATAATATAATCGTTAGCCAAGAGCTTCAAAATCCCAAAATCCGATAATAACTAAGCGTCAGTGGTGGTCCCATTTGCTTGATTAGGAACTATTGGTACCTCATTAACTTCTGTAATAACCTGGAGAAGTTCCAATGGTGTAGCAGCTGGATCAAGCTCCAAGCATCCTTTAGGAGCATTTTGGGCTTCTTGGCCCGTAAGGAAGTGATATGGTACTCTATGAGAAAATCGAAACATCTCTTCCTTAGGTATACGCTTGATCACTCCCAAATCTGAATTTGCGCAAAACACCGTCTTAAAACCAACCACCTTAATAAGTGGAACAACAGATATACCTTGTTCCTCGGTATAATCATCAAGAACTGTCACCATGTCATATTTGTGCACAACTTCATCAGGGGTATTCTCGTCCCAATCGAGTGACCAGTTCTTGTAGAGTGCCCAAACATCGCCCTTCTGTGGAAATACTAGAAAGCTCCCACGTCGGTTTTTCGTAAAATTAACCTTCTGAGAAAAAGAGTTGATAGATGTGCAGATCTCATATCTTCCCACCCTAAATTCTCCACATGTTTTAATGAACCCCGACCCTCTCCAGTCCATAGTGTTACTGAATTCTGTATTGGTTTTTGAGTTGAGCCAACTGATCTTCAACTTAAATGGCTTTGCTGAGATCACCTTGCTGATGTAAGCGTAGAAACGTGGCATACCATCATCATCATCGTACGTGGCCCAAACCTCGTTATCTCCAAAAGAAGTTTCAGTCCTATCTTGGTCAAAATCGTGGAAATCGGGATCAGGAACATTCATCGATGCCTTTTCTGCTTCATCTTCTACTTTCTTGGTAGAAGTAGAGGACAAATCAGTATTATTACCATCTTGAACATGTTCTTGAATGCCGGGAGAGCTTTTATTTATCTCTTTCTTACTATCCTTAGATGCAATTTCTGATCTCCACATATTTAGCTTACTCAGAATGTCCATACGAGCCTTTTTCATCAGCATGTTTCGGGTTTCAAGTGGTGTTAAATCCCGAGTACTGTTTGGCTGACGGAAGATCCTTGATACTGGAGCATTTGCATTAGTACTTGCAGTTCCATATTGACTACTCACATTATCTAGTTTTCTTTTCTTCAAAAATTCCTCCCACACATTAGAGGCATTTGATGAAGCATGAGCCCTCTTCAATTTATCTTGCGTCTGCTGAACAACACTGGCTGCTTTACCAACATTAGTTGTTCCGGAAAGTGGAACCTTCTGGAAGTTCGAAGATCTAACAGTATCTGTACTAAATTTAACCGGTTCTGGTTTTTGAGCAGCTGTACCAAATTTAACCGGCTCAGGTTTTTGAGCAGCTGGAACATTCTTCTTTAAATCATTCGCATTTTGGCTAGGTACATTGTTGTTTGTAACCTGCTGTTTCTGCCGAGGAACAGGACTCGGAGATTTCATATAATTAAATGGTCGAGTTGTTTCCGAAGCCACAAAGGCTCCTTTACAATTGGGGCACTGGAGAGTACAATTGAGATACATCTTAAGATACTCATATTGCATTTTGCACCTATGACATATAGTCCAAAAAGTATCGGTTCTTTTAACGGGTGGAGTAGTAGTAGGTGCTTGTTTGGGCACTTTTGCATTATTATTATTCTGGGTTTTTGAAACTGGTGGTGTTGGTGTTGCCCTGCTAGTAAAATTGTGAAACTCATTTGCCTTTGGTTTGGATGGACCAGGATTGTGCACTGGAAATCTTTGTTGGAACCCTTTAAACCCTCTTCTTTGGTTATATGCCAATCTATTTGCTTTATCTGATAACAAACTCCATGCCTGTGAAATAAGCTTAAATGCACCATCGGCACCAGGAGATTTATTTTTATCAGGATGCAGTAAAAGAGCTAACTTTCGATATTGTTTTTTTATTTCTTCATCATTTGCTGAAGGGTTCAAACCAAGCACTCCATACCAATCCACTTCTCCACTTATCTTATTCTCTGCCGATATATAAACGTCGAGTGTTGTTAACATGTGAGAGATACCGTCTAGTATTGGATATAGTGCTTGAGCTTTCAAGGCAAACTTTTTTGCACCAGCAAAGTCTTTTTTCTCAAATTTTTCTTCGGAAATTGTTTTTGCCCTCATGGCTTCTTCTTTATTGCACTCCATATTTTGAAAATGATATGCCTCTCAAATGTTTGCCTGAATATTTGTAATGCACTATTTGTAATGCACTCGGTACATCACAAGAATAGTAGAACACGAAGAACAGCTAAATAGATGCAAAAAAAAACACTGCTAGAATACAAGGATCTATCCACAGCAGAGAACGTCTTAAATTTTAATTGACAAGCTCCTGATTCAAAGAAAAAGTACAAAAGTAAAGGCGATTATGAACAAAGTAAAAAAACCATGCAACCACATAATATTTCTGTTGGCAACTCAAATGATGTACACAAGATGTCTAAATTGAAATAACCACACTGCATCAATCATTTTTGACAAATTTTGATTGCCTGTAACACTTCTAGTAAAAGTCGGGATCTAAAAAAATTTCAACAACATCAGCAAGTCACCATGAATGATGAAGCATTAAATTGGTGAATCGTGAGTTTTTCCAAAGTACAAAAAAAAAAAAAAAATCCTCAAAGGTTCATTTCATATATGGTAATTTGATCTCGCCTGGAAAAAGCATACAAAAGAAATGAAAGAAGAGCATAACTCTAGG
Organism: Penstemon eatonii; assembly: GCA_038501285.1. Classification (NCBI taxonomy): domain Eukaryota; kingdom Viridiplantae; phylum Streptophyta; class Magnoliopsida; order Lamiales; family Plantaginaceae; genus Penstemon; species Penstemon eatonii. Next base: position 208,451 of record JBCEGF010001341.1, read on the forward strand.
CGTAATATGGTAAACCATCATGTACAAAAAGCCATGGGGTCAAATTGAAGATTTGACCCTTGTCTACAACACTAAACACCCTAAAAATACATTATTCAAAAAAAATATATACATTGTACTACAATACATAGAATCAGATTATCAAAATGCGTATAACCAAATATTCATCCACACAATCATTTACAATATTTAATGCAAATGCCTATACATGAATCAACTCCAATACACAATAATCATAAACACAATCCATAGATTCCATACACCATCATTAACAAAAGCCCGTTCCTGATTTGCAAGTTACTTTACAAAATTAAAAGTTTATCAAAATGTATAAACATATAAGTTCACTTCTTTAATAAATATATTAAACAATTTAAACTACCACTAGAAGCACAAAAAGGGTCAAAACTCGAAAATTGGAAATAGACCAAAATTGAACGAAAATAGAGGAGAAACGGATCTGAGCTTATTAAACAAACAAAACATTTGATAATCATACTCCTAAATTCAGATTCAGTACACTGTGCGAAACCCTAGATTTAGTAACGAATATTCCAATTTTCAATTAAAAAATCGATGGAGAGAAAGAATAATTATAATTACCTGTAAAAATTCAGAGTTTGAATAAGCTGGAGTTGAATTTTGTGGAATTTTCTTTTTAAATTTTCCCACCAATTGAAATGGGGGAGAATGAAAGTTTTTAGTCAAAACCCCCCTAGAGAAAGGGGAAATCTGAAATGCCCAAGAAATATCTGTAATTGGAAAAATGGGGTAAAGGGTTTCATTTTATGTTCTACACCAAACTTTTGGGTTAACCCTAATCATAGTTGGACTTAACTATGGTTAATTCCTAGATTTGAGTTTACCTAGAGTTAGTTTTTACCTCCTTAGGAGTCGGTTTGGTCTAGCGGTTGAATAATTGCTTTTAAAAGAATTGTTTTTTCTATAATTGATTTAAAAAGAATTACTTGAACGTTTGGATACCACTTTACAAAATAAATTTCTTATAAGCATTTTTTACTAAAATTTACAAATATATCTTAACTTGCACATGCCCACATAAGGCTATTATAATAATACTTCAATTTTCGTATAAAAAACTATCCGTATCTAACATAAAATAATACCAAAATTTTAGATGAAAAAAATCTATCAACCAACTAAAAAGGTTTCATGTAAATTTATGATTAAATTTTCTTTTCTTTTTACATTCTAAGATATTGACTGAAAAATTGATCAAAAACCTATGTTTGTTATCTTCCCAACCATCAGCCATCAACCAGCAACCATACTTCTCATTTACCTCTACATTGTCTTTCATTAGATCATTTGCATGTTCCACCTTCCTTCATGATAAGTAGGAGGCTTCATTTCAGGACCGTATTGTCCAATTGCTTCAATCATAGACGCAAAACTATCCATGGAAAGGGATGCCTGCGTCATAAATCAACCTTTTGGCAAGCATAATCTCTAATCTTCTTTTGGGTTTCATTAAAGATATCTTGTGATGCACCACCTTCCTTTCTATCCTTCACAACAACATCGACATCCTTTTTGAAAAACTAAGCAATGAGATCCATTTGTCTTGGTCTTTTAAATTGTGGGGGAGTGGACATAGGCCTCTTACCACGAATATGAGCCTCGTGCGATCATTTCTCTCATAATATTTTTTTTGTTCTCTTTCTTGATACGCGATCTAATCAAAATGAGGTTCTGCATCCATATCATTTTTTGTTTTTCCTTTTCTTCAAACCTACTTCGAAAATCCTCTTTGACTTTCGGCAAGACTTTTGGACATCTAGTAATGTTTTTAAATTAAAGCCCCCGACAAGATGTTGCTTATTCCGGGATATACCACCCCTTGATATTTTTTTACAATTTTTGCACACAATTTCCTTAGAAGCAAAATTTGGATCAAACAATTTCCCGTAATTCTATCCAGGATCCCTCTCGTATGACATTCCTACAAGTAGTAAGTCAAAAATAATATTATCAAACTTGGAAAATGAAACTAATTAATGAAAGTTGGAACTTAGTAATTCTCCTAATTTTTTTCCCAAACATTATTACTCCTATAATGCAGTAAGCTTTATTAATAATCAAAACTTCAAGTAGCGTTTCTTTCCTTTACTTATCCTCTTTCCTTTACTTATCCCAAGTTTCAAACAAACTTAGACGAATTTACATCAAAACTTCAATTTCATATCTAAAAACTTTTTATCACATTAACTATATTTGTAAAAGCCTCAAAATATTATTTACATCAATAAACTATAATTTCAACCTGATGTTGTTATAGATCGAAGGGCATATTTCATCTTTGCCCTGAACGTTAATTATGATGTTGTATAAAAATGTTCAGGGCAAAGATGAAATAAGCCCTTCGATCTATAACAACATCACAATAATAATATAAGGTCTGCACACTTATATCGAGAGAAAATTTGTATGATAATTGTAATAGTGAATTTCGTTCCCTTGTTTGGAAATAGGGCTACCTATTTATAGGTACATACAGGGGTACAATCTTTTCAGGAAAGACGTTACAAGTAATAAATACAAAGACGTTACAGACGTTACGAGTTTATGATAAAGACATTACTAACGTTACAAGATTTAAAGGATAAAGACGTTACAAATCTCTCATTTATGTCAACTTAGTGTAATCTCTTAATTGCCCTCGGGTACAAAATTTGGACACATCATATTGCCCTCCCGGTTCGGGAATAATTAAGCGAGCGTTTATTGTCGAAACTTGATTCAAGTATCTGAGCATTGTAGCTACCTACATCATACCTCCATATGTGATAAACAAGTGTGTAACACTGCCGCGTTAAAACCTTGCCAAGAAAAACCCATTGGAACAAAAACTTGGACGAAGAAAAAAGAGTACAATGCTTACACTCTCCCCCTGATGCAAACACATGACATCTTGATGCATTACGATATTTTGAAGAGTTTGAGCCTCACTTGTAAATTTGGTGAAGAGTAGGGATGATTCTTTTCTTTAGCTGCTCTTTCTTATATGGAGTAAATATTCTTTTTTGATATATATGTTTGTCAAAAGTTGCCTCCCAAAGCCATACTTGCATGTAAAGCACAAAATTGTGTGGTCAAATATTATCACTTGAAAGTAAATGTAGTAAAAATAAATTTAAATTTCAGCTACAAGTGTAACTTGATTCAAGTTGTTCAATGTTTTGACTAAGATAGTATTCTATCGTCGTTGTTGTCTTCTTCTTTCTCTTTTTTTTTTTTGTTTGGTGCCGAGAGAAGACCGGACTACCCCTTTTGATCGTTGAAGGATGACCAATTTACCCCCTAGCATTTTGCGGAGGGATGATCGATTCACCCTTTGATATCTAGAGATGACCGATTTACCCTCGATCGTTTAGGGATGACCGATTTACCATTTCTTGATCGTTGAGCAATGAACGATTTACCCTTTACTTTTTTAGGGATGATCAATTTTCCCTTCTTGATCGCGAAGAGACCATCGGTTTATCGTTTGTAGTTTTAGAGATTCATTTATTATTGGTTTCATGTGTCCGTAAGTAAATAATATTAAGTTTAATTGGAAGACACAAAATTTAAATTTTACCTCCTTTGTAATCTTGAGATACATCATTTGTGCAATCTTGTCCATTTTTGGGGAGACTTGCAATATTGGCTGACCTTTGGGGTCATTTTGCAATAGCCCACAGTGAAACAGATTGGACATAAATTTTGCCAGAGGATTGAAAGTTCTCTAATTTGATGGTAAAATATGGAGATCCTTGAATTTCATGGATGCTTGGAATTAAAAACCCGTGAAGCATAGATGTGAAGCAAGACCAAGACACAGGATGAGAGGGGAGGGGTTCGATCGAACCGGAAAAGTGGTAGGCGGTTGTTTCGAATTTTCGGGCCGAAAACATAATAAAGATCGTGCCCTTTTCCTTATTGAGTAACGTAATGGCCACTTGTCTCGTTTTCGCTCCACTTCTCTTGGAAACTAGAATATGTCAGAAAAATAGTTAACATTGGCTTTGGGCTCGGCAGGCCCGAAGCAGATTTGTTACATAAATATTTTTTTCTCTACCAACGATGCAGACCAGTCGTTCTCACAGACGGCACCAATTATGATGTTGTATAAAAATGTTCAGGGCAAAGATGAAATAAGCCCTTCAATCTATAAAAACATCACAATAATAATATAAGGTCTGAACACTTATATCGAGAGAAAAATTGTATTATAATTGTGATAGTGAATTCCGTTTCCTTGTTTGAAAATAGGGCTACCTATTTATAGGTACATACAGGGATACAATAGTCTTTTCAGGAAAGACATAACAAGTAATAAATAAAAAGACGTTACAGACATTACGAGTTTATGGTAAAGACGTTACTAACGTTACAAGATTTAAATGATAAAGACGTTACAAATCTCTCATTTATGTCAACTTAGTGTAATCTCTTAATTGCCCTCGGGTACAAAATTTGGACACATCACAACCCATAATCAACATAAATCAACAATAATGAAAATTTTTCTCGAAAAAATCAAGAATGAAATTAATGTTGGTGTCTAACAATCCGTGTGCTTAAATATTTTGATCTAACACAAAAAATAGTGAGAAATACTTACTTGTATCGAAACCAAATATCACTTCAATCTTTATGTAAAAAATGAGGAAACTAGACTGAGGCTTGCCGAAACAAATTTCCTTAAGACAATATTTTCGGGGCTGCCACGGTGCATACAGTTTGATTCCCGGTAGTCTCCCAAGATACAACAGTTTGTTGTTCATTATTTGCACAAATAATGAACCCACGGTGAACCAAAGCAAATAGAAGATTTGACATAATTTTAAAGTAGAGAAGAGAGTAATTTTTTATTATTGTCTGAAAAGGATACATAATTGGCCAGATTAAGTCTCCTATTTATAGGCACATAAATGTCTATTCGCAAGAGACACATCACTTGGTTTGCACTGTTTCGGTCCAAAGGGTACCTCTTCAGATCGAACAGACGCAACCCCTTAATTACTCTCAACTAATTTTATTCACATATAAATTGTAAAATCCAACAATCCCCCACAAAGAATAAAATAGTTCTTCGTGTCCCGTATCACAGGACATATTATGTCGAAGTATTCTTTAGGTATAATACCGCATCGGGATAGGTGAAATATTTCATCTTGAACCTTCCCTAGTTAAAGCTTATCGGATTTACTTAGCCAATCGGTGAAATATTTCATCTTGAACCGTCGGCTGTTGGTGTAAACCAAGACAATAAACTTAACACAGCATTAAACCGATTTGCTTCAAGTTCTCGGTTGTGTTCGTTTTGGCCCTGAACATTCTTGGTTATGCGAGTGCTTTAGAGAATTCCAACCTATAAAGAAATTCTCAACGAGCCGACCTAGCTCACACTAACATAGGTGACCGCATCTATCAAGAGTATCCTACCATACTCTACTTGTTCTTGACAAGGTATAGACGTCATTAAAATCATTTGCTTAACCTTATAAACGCGGTAGGCTTGCACTTATTGCATCATAAGAATGGGATAGAGTTCTTAAGTGCTTTCTTTTAAGTTAGCCAAGACTGGTTGTCCTATTGAACCTAGTCCGTGGGATCTCCAGTCGCCAGGTTAGGTTTCCATACGAGGTAACTTAATCTAATTTAGGCTTTAAGCCCATTCCCCTCGATGCACATACTACTCTCTAGATAAACCTTTAATATCAGGAATTAGGATTATATCTTGACTTAAAGTCCATTCTATTTGAAAGTAGATGTCTCTATGTATTGTATCAACGACAACAATTATGTCGTGAATTTACCATTATACATAGAGTTTGTTGAGCTCTGTGTATCACCGCTTGATTATCGCATTTTATGTATGACTAACACAATTTTCAGTCATATTAAAATATCTTCCATGAATTTTGTGAAGCCACTCAAATTCTTTACTAGCTTTATCCAATGCTATGCACTCTAATTTCATAGTGGATTGAGCTATACGCGTTTGTTTGGAAGATTCTCAGGAAATAGCGGTGCCTCCGAAATTGAATACATATCCGCTTATAAACTTTGATTCATCTAAATCAGAAGTTTAATTTGCATTACTATATCCCTCCTAGATCGTTTGAAAATTTTCCAAATCTAATGCAATATGTATGTATCAAGATTCAAGCATTCTCATTAATGCATCCCAACGAATGTTGCTAAGAGACGATGTCTAGCATTCTCATTAATGCATTCTCATGTATCTCCTTAGTTTATTAACTAAAGAGACGATGTCTAGCCTCTTGCATTTTACGATATATGCGTGACATCTAATTTTATGAGCATACTCAAATTGTGATACTATATCACATTTATTCTCGTATTGCACACAAGGTATGAATTAAATAGAATTATGAAATCCCTTTTCATAAGTATTAAATTATTTATAACTCATCTCACATAATGTGCTTGAGATAGTTTAATATCATCACATGACCTCTTAATCATGATTGATTAAACCGAAGTTTTTCATATAATAAGTTAATATTTTCTCAATGGATTTAATACTCACAGTATTAGTCTCAAATATTAACATATCATTTGCATATAAACAAATTCTGATACTCAATTATCTAGTTAGTTTATATGGACACACTTGTCATATTTATTAATATGACAGTCAAAATTTGTTAGTGACACTATCACATTTTTCGTGTCATTATTTAGGAGTTTGTTAAATGTCAACAAGAAAATACATAAGTTTCGCAAACTATGTTTTCTTTTTATTTAACAATGAAACTCTCTAGTTATTCCTTAAATTTTCTCATTTAATTCACCATTAATGATGATAATTTTAACATCCATTGTACATAGCTATTAGAGCTATTAACATTCAAATGGATATTATCTTAATCGCTAGTGAATATGAGTCAAATAAGTAAAATTATTTCTTTTATAAGGCAACTCGGCTGCTAGTCTAGCCTAGTTTTTATCGATTGACTTATCAAAGTTTTTAAACTCTTTAATTAAAAACCCATCTACATCTAATTGGTTCACTCCTCGAGGTCTACCAATTTTATGAATGTAACTTGCTGTCAATCGCCTCTTTCCATCCACGGTATTGGAACGTGACATAATCTATTTATATGTTCGAGGTTAATTCTTTAACATATAAGTTAGAATATCTTGATCAAATAACTTCGAGCTTTTAACTCATATGTCTCTTCAACTCATCAACAAACTCATGTTGCAGTTAGAGATTGACCTCTTTGGAGATCGATTCATATGTATATTCTCTCAGAATAAAGTAGTTTATAATAAAAAATAATTATAAGTTTCACAAGGTAAAATTATAATCTATAATTATTAGCCCATACTTTTTATTCTCGCATAACAAATAATTTATAATTAACTCTAATTATAAATTGTAGAAATGTTTATGTAAGTAATAAATAATATTACTTTATCAGATTTTAATCAGTAAACCACACAAACTGAAAATAAATCTGAACCGAAAGAAAGATCAATTTATAAGAAATGATTCTCAAATCCTTCTTATATTCTCAATTATTGTTACATCACGTGACTCGGTTCACATGATTAAAATTAAACCAAAAATATGAGCTACTACTATTTATCGCATAAGCTAGTAGTAATTAATATTTTTAAGTTATTTTCTTTTTCGGTTGTGAAACCGAATTTGACCTAAATACCCCCCACATTTTAAGGTATTTGCCATAACTCATATGGAATGATAATTGACTTTCTTTGTATGAAACTCGACTTAGTATGTGTGTAGACATCTAGCGAGCTTTCCCCCCACAAGTTGTCAAGTAAACCCGAATTTAATTGAGTTGAGCTAGGTAAATTATTTGACGAATTATTCCTAATTTAGCACACTCTTGTGTAAATGAATATATTCGTATTTACCCCCACAATTTGGATATAAGAATTTTTTTATTTTTCTTATTCCATCAACCAAATTTGTATTTCACAAATGTATTTCTTTTTGTATTTCGCAAATACATTTATTGTCTCGTATTTATAACTCAATAAATAGAGCAATAATATCTATGTGATTAAATACATTTTCAAACTCCACGAGGTAGTAATGATTTCAAAATCACACATTTAATTTAAATTAGTTCAGAAGTTTTGAAGTTTTGAACTCTTACACATTTGTTCACAAACAAATAGATTATAATTTATTTCACAGATAATTTATAATTATTTTTCATAAATAAATTGTAATTATTTTGCAAATAAATTACAAATATTATCAATATTTCCTCAATAAAATATTGACATTTATTTAACAAATAAATTATAAATGTTTTAACAAATAATTTATAATTATCAATATATTCTCAAATAACATATTGATATAAAAATAAATTATAATTATTTCACAAACAAATTATAATTATGATTCATAATAATTTTATGAATATTTCCTCAAATAAGATTGATTTGAAAATAAGTCATATTTATTTCACAAATAAATTTTAACTGTTTTTCACACATAAATAATCAATCTCAAATAGAATATTGATATGAGATTAATTAATCCCTTATCTCCACATAAGGGGTATTAGTAAATTTATATACTTTTAATATGCCTCGCATATATATAAATCCCACTTATTAAACAATGTACACGAGCTATGAATTATTATGATAACTTGTATGAGATTATTATTTTGATGTCCATGACATTTTAAATTACAGTCATTACCTCATATAATGACATAACGTGTGAATTACTTCAAAATTATAGTGCACCACTAAAATATTGCACACAAAAAATAATTCATTCATAAATATGAAAACGTAGTTCATTCTAGTAATTCCAAAAATTAGATATAATTAATCAAATTTTGGAGCAAATGATTTGTCTGTATATTAATTATTGCAATTCAAATATACCACACATAATAATTATAAGCATGACCAATATGTTAAATGATTTAGAAAAGTCCGTACTTTTCTTTTCATAATCTCTAAATGCTAAATCACACATAAAAACACAATAATAACCGCTCAACTTGAAAAAAGGTGTCGGTTCATGAAAGGGTAAGTGCCAAAAGAGCATTCTTTTCATTTTCAAAAATTACCCGTAGTCAATCCGAAAATTCATATGTAGTTGCCACATATCTTAATCAAAATTCAGCAATCATAATAAATAGAAATTAAACAAGATTAATGACACACTCTGTCTTCAATATCTCAAGACATTCTACTTAGAATTTGTTCAGAGCATAATCTCACATAGATCATGAATTTTTGCGAATGCATTATATCACATAAAAATGCAAGGCACTAAATTTTCATTCTTCGAATTTCAGCAATGTCAGTTATTGAAATGGAGTGATTTTATATAAACAAAGTGCTAAAGCGTTGTATCATGAAGGGAAGCTTTGCCTAAACATCAATACCTACGGATAAATTCCCTAAACCTGCAAAGCCACCGCTTCACATGCAGCGATTCAATTTGATGAAATTGGTGGTTGCATTGCTAGAGAGTGAATACATCTTTTTACTTTATTTTCTCAATCAACTATTCATTTATTCTCCAATGCTTATACATGCTAATTGCTAAGAAAGAAGGATTCCTTCATTTTGGAAATATATAAAAAATATTGCAACACCGTCCTCATAAAATAAAGATATACGTCTCATGACACACTTTTATTTTACTTAACTGGCCATTGCCCATTTATTGTTAATTCAGTATTCATACTTAAGGATTAAAAGATTTACCATTTTACCTTACATTAAAATACCAAACCAATTTTGACAGTCAAACATCGCTTCGTACAGATAAATGATTTCTAAGATTCTTTTAGAATTTTTAAACTCCTCTACATTCTTTTATGACTTATGCATAGTAATAAATATTACGTCCACACAGATAAATTAAACAAAAATATTATTGTCTTAAGATTGTTGGTGTCTAACAATCTGTGTGCTTAAATATTTTGATCTAACACAAAAAATAGTGAGAAATACTTACTTGTATCGAAACCAAATATCACTTCAATCTTTATGTAAAAAATGAGGAAATTAGACTGAGGCTTGCCGAAACAAATTTCCTTAAGACAATATTTCCGGGATTGCCACGGTGCATACAGTTTGATTCCCGGTAGTCTCCCAAGATACAACAGTCTGTTGTTCATTATTTGCACAAATAATGAACCCACGGCGAACCAAAGCAAATAGAAGATTTGACATAATTTTAAAGTAGAGAAGAGAGTAATTTTTTATTATTGTCTGAAAATGATACATAATTGGCCAGATTAAGTCTCCTATTTATAGGCACATAAATGTCTATTCGCAAGAGACACATCACTTGGTTTGCACTGTTTCGGTCCAAAGGGTACCTCTTCAGATCGAACAGACGCAACCCCTTAATTACTCTCAAATAATTTTATTCACATATAAATTGTAAAATCCAACAATAAAAAGTCGAAAAAATAACATCTAAACTATGGTTACTAGTTTTCCGGAAGGTGGAAGCAAGTCACATGAGCCGTACCGTTGAAGGAGGTCACCGAAAAGAGGCGCAAAGAAAGGCGATGTAAAATTTTAAATTGCTGGCCGTTTTTTCGTTTTTACTGTTGTAAAAAAAAGTAGGGTCAAAAGAACTGGGCTGTTGGAACGAGTTTTTTTTTTTTAAAAAAAAATACTGCCTTTTGAATGTAGAAATAATAGCGCACAAAAGCGCCATGTGGCGTGCCCTAAGTGGTTGGCAAATGAGCAGGGCGGTGTTTGGCTATAGCGCATAGTGTGTTATTTGTGCTTTTGACTACATCGAGCTAGCTATTGAAATTGGAGAAACCAAGGATACATAAACATCAATGTAATGATACATGTTGAAGGGTATGAGACATTATCCCACATTGGTAGAATGGGATACTAAGGCCATCTCCATCTACTCGGGCGGATGGGGAGTCGATGGAGAGGTGGGTGTTTTTGGGTGGTCTTCACCGAGGAGGGGGAAAAGGTGGGGCGATGGTTGGGAGGTGGGTGGCTGGACTGACCCACCCACCTTGGTCGCTACCTGCCATGTTTTTTTTTTGTTTTTTGACTTATTTGATTTTTTTAGGGATGAAGAAAAGGGATGGAGAAGAGGGCTTTTGTGCAATTAACCAAGGTTCATTTAACAAAAAGTTAAATTTTGATATTTTAAAAAAATTATACATTTTTCCAAACTTTTGTTAGGTTTAATTTAAATATAAATTGGGCTCAGTTCAATAAATAGTTGGGAACTTGAGTTCAATTTATAATTTTATAAACTCATATGTCAAGTGTTTATGAGATAATGAATATATTTGTTGGAAGAAGTTATTAACTCAAGAACAACTAAGTGGTTATCAGATGAGTTAAGAATTAAGTAAAAAATTTGAGTAGAAGCTTTTGAAGATGACAAAAAACGTAGAAAGGTTAAAATGGTTAAAAAGGAAGTCATCAATTAATAACTGAAAAGCTTAGTAAACCTCTCTCACAGTCTGGAAGCTAAGTGACCAAATCAACTAAGTGGGATATCAGATCAGTGAAAATCAGATAGTTATTACAGCCGAGTCAAGATAGATGTGTTCATTCTTGGAGCGGTAGAGTAGCCATCAGCAGAGTGATCAACAGAGTAATCATCGGCAGAGTAATCCCATCAACTAAGTGAAGTCGGTCAGTAAGCTTTCCAACGGTAACAGCCCAAGTGCATTAAATGCGACTGACATAAAGTAGATATCCGTACAACAGAGTGTACAATGAACAATCTGCAAAAGTGTAATTTCGCTTATCTTCAATGGGCAGAATTTCAAATACAAGAGTATAAATAGAGGACAAACTAAAGATTCAAAAGAGACTTGCACAATTGAAGATCATATCTTTAGAGTAAGAATCCATTAGTAGAGTCATCTGATCTCAATCAAAGTCATCTGCTGACGAAGCTTTTTGTCGAAGAACAAGATCAAACTCGTGTCTGTCTAAGTGACGTTCTTCTGAGAATTGAAGGAGTTTATATCCATCTTTATGAGTGATATTGTTGATCCCAAGTGGACAGATGAGGTCTAGGGGGGGGGGGGAGGTGGATAGACCTCTGAAACTTTTTCTTTAAATTATCTAACTTTTTCTGTCAGCAGACTAAGTTGATCAATAGAGCGTAAGACTACTAAGCTGGTCGCGCACAAAGATTGAACAACAGAGTTGACCACTCTTCTGATATAACTTAGCTAATTTTGAGAGAATCAGAGTTTTAAAACACCTTGTTTGGCAACGAATATTTTAAGTGTTTTTCACAACTTGGTTTTCTTTAACTTAAAAGATTTATCCCCAGTTTTTACAAACTCCTTTTAAAACCTTTTAATTAGTTAACTTGAATGTTCGAAAGCTTTTGAAAATATGCCAGTAAAAATGTAAAATCAAATACAAGCAATTTTTATAGTGTTATATGGATGTAAATCATTTAGTCCACTCTTTCAAGTCATACAGATCTTGAGTTATACTATAACCACTTAGTTTACAGTATACAATTCTTGCGCAATTCAACAAATGAAAAGCCACAAGTGCACAGTAAGAAATCATAATGAAATTCTACTCCCCAAAGTTAGATCACTCACTTGGATGGATCTACACTTCTCACAACACTTCACTCTTACAAAATCACTCAGATTGGTGTTTATCTTTGATCTTCAACTTCGGCTTTCGTCAACAGATGACTAGGCTGATGAGTGTTCTGTTCTTAAGTTTCGAGACTTAGAGAAATTCTGCTTCGAAATTTTGCTCTCAGTTGTGTTGCTTGTCTCTAACTCTTGAATAACTCGCTATTTTTACTTGAGGTTTGAATTTGTCTGTTCAAGAGAGATAGATTCAGCTTTTCTCGAGTATTGGTCCCCCCATTTTCAGGAATGGCTACCTGTAACTGTTGCACTGTACACTCTGTTGTACTTTCTGTCAGTCGCATTAAATGCACCTAGCTGATACGAGGAATATCTTCAATTATTTGTCATGAATACCCTTCCTTTACAACATTTACTTTCTTCAGCGCATTTATTACAGTTGGGATGACTTTCTGATCACTTCTACTATGTTGATCGAATTTACTAGTCTGATGAGCACTCGGCTGATCTCAAGTTAAACTCATCCGATTTGAGTCAGCTGAAAAACCACCAGTCTGATTTCGAATGCAGCAACATATCAGTAGTTTTCTAAATTTGACCCTTCTGATTTAGCTTCTTCCTTGGTCAAATATTTTCAGAGATTGAGCTAAGCTTACATTACTTCGCTGATGATGTTTTAGAAATCATCAAAACATCCCTTCACTTCTTTGTCTCCATCTTTATCTAACAGATATAACTTCGTAGTATAGGTCTTCTGAGTGATTTCTTATATTAAGTGAGCAAGGTTAATCTGTGTGATTTTCCGAGAGTGAACAGAGAGTTCTTACTTATGGCTTATCATTTGTTGTAAATCATTAAAATTCTAGTTGCTGAGTGATTTAGAATAGGTTTTTCTGAGTGATCTACCTGAGAGCTAAGTGTTCTACTTGAGGCTTGTCATTATGAGGTGCCGGGAGCCCTGCAATTCCCTAAAGAAAGAACAAAATCAATGAAATGGATGTATTATGTCACAAATTATATATATGATAAGCCAATTGCCCTAACGGTACTCCTGACCTCAACGGGACTTACAGACAATCTCAATATATAATCTATGTAAATAAAACAACCATTCTTTAACTTGTTCAAAATTCAAGGAATACAGGGACCGTAGCTTAATTCATGGACCATTCCATGGTCTTAACAATTTTCTGATGTACAGGATCCTCATAAGAGGCAAATACAGAGCATACTTATTGATAAGGTTAGAGCATATTAATCAAGAACCTTTGAGAGGTTTCCGAAGAACTAGATAGAGGAAGTTTAGCTAGACATAATGTTTAAACACAAGGGATAAATTTTATTGAACTCTGAATGACTCAAACTGATACAAGGGGCCTCTATAAATAGAGGGCGGAATCCAAACTTAATACAATACAACATAATATTACAACAAATCCGAACCACAAGAAGAGAATCTTCGTTATTTGACAAACATGACACCTACTAGGACCACATCTTTATTACTTTTGACAAATAGACCCGTCTTTAATAAAGTAATGTGGGACCACCTCCTTAAGTTGTCACGGGCTGTTGTCGGGTGTATCTTGAATCATATCTCCATCAGATGTATGCATAACCCTTGGATCAAATGTATCTGTGATAACCGTTGGATCAAAGTCTTTCATATTCAGAGGTCCATAATCCCATGGATCTTGAGCATCTTGAAACGTCTCCTGATTTTCTTCCATAAAAGTATCACCTTGTTGATCCTGAGAAATAGGCATAAAATCCTTTAAAGAATAACTAGGACCAGAGATAGGATATAATGATATCACCATAGTAGATGTACAATCCACATCTTCAACAAGATTGATAGGAACTTCGTTCATTATGCAAAGATGCCTGTGTAACCTTCTGAGTTCTTCTTTTTGATTTTCTATACCCCCATCAGTAGAGGTAAAGACATATCCATAAGCTTGAGGAACCATCTTGTTTCCCCATACATAATAATAAGGCCTCTTTAATATGATAATTGTGTAAGGATTTTTCATGTGAGAAACATCCTTAATGGTATCCTTTAAAACTTTTATCCAGTCTTTTCTGGACCAATATCCATATAAAAACTTGGTGATTCGTGGTTCCAGGCTTCTTTTTCGGATTGCCTTTAACGGAAAACTGGGTTTGACTTCGATGGAAAAGTAACTGATCATCCCAAGGCACCAAAAATACCAATATCCTTCACTTGGTAGAGTAATCTCAGTATGAAACATAAAGATTGGGAGGAAAGGGTGATCTGGATAGAATTTTCCCTGTTCAAGAGGAATGTTCATCAGTAACAAAAACTTGGCTAGATAGTAGAAAAGATGATTCTTAGCAAAACTTTTGAGACGTCCTGGACTATCTAGAGGAAAAGTAGTTTCTGGGAATTCTAGTAATTCAGTCGGTTTGGGACGGGATGATGATGCCATTAAGATCAAAGGAATAGATTTTGTGAAGGAGATTAGATGGACTTGTTTTGGCCTTGATAACAAATCTGGGATGAGATTTCGATCCCCTTTTATATGCTGAACTTCAAACTGGTACTTAGAAAACCAATCATTTAGCCTCAATAATTGTGGCTCTGGAATTCCTTTATTTTTGAATTCAAAAATCTTCGGAAAGGATTAGTTGTCCATTTGTACAGTGAAGTGATGTCCAATCAGATGGAACTCAAATTTCTTGATTCCATATTTCACGGGCAAAATTTCTTTGTAAATAGTATGATAATGCTTTTCAGCCTCTTTAAACTGTCCACTGGCATGTCCACATAAATGTTTTTTTCCATCAATTTCTTCAATTAGAATAGCTCCCCAAAATTCATCACTAGCATCTGTCTGCAGAATGCGTTTCCCTTTGTCAGGAATCTTTAAAGGAGGAGGGTTTTGGCAAAGCTGTTTCAATTGCTTTACAGCTGTAGTTTGACTGGTTCCCCATGGAGGGGCTCCTTTCCTGAGCATCTTGGAAATTCGACACGTTTACTTTGAACTGTGTGGGATAAACTCCTTCAGATAGTTAACTATACCAAGGAACTGTTGAATTTCCTTAGTAGTTAAGTTTTCATCTGGGAATTTGAGCAATTCTTGAGCAATGTGTGGGCCTGGCTGGTACTGTCCTTCTGAAAAATTCATTCCAAGAAATTCAATTTCTTTTTGACCAATAAACCCTTTCTTTTCGGACAACATGATACCATACTGTTGAACAATTTCTAGAAACTGTTGTAGTAACTCTTCATGGGCCTGTCTATCTATTGAGAATAATAAGATGTCATCAATATAGACCAGGGCACTGTGTAATATGGGCTCAAAAATACGAGTCATAGCTTTTTGGAATAGTGATGGGGCGACTTTAAGCCCAAAAGGCATGGCCGTCCATTGGAACTGGGCCGTAGGTATACAAAATGCTGTTTTGTACCTATCTTTTGGATCAATACCCAACTGCCAAAATCCAGCTTTCAGATCGAACTTTGAGAATATATGGGCTTGGGTTAATTGAGAGAACAACATTTGGGTTCTTGGTAAAGGGAATTTGTCATCTGCGAGGAAATGATTTAATGGCTTATAATCGATGACGAGCCTCTTTTTCCCTCTGACCTGTTCAGCCCTTTTATTTACATAGATGGCTTGGCAAGCCCAATTGGATTTTGTTGGCTCAATAAGCCGAAGTTCTTGAAGCTGTTGACATTCTTTCTTGGCTAATGCCAAATCATCGGGTGTCATCCCTGGATGAGTAGCCTTGGTAGGATTGACATCTTCGTTCATTTTGAATGGAAGTTGGATGAAGAAATCCGAGTTCTTCCATAGTGGATGAGGATGGTTGAATTCTGCATGGGATTCAGCACAACAATCTTGAAGCTTTGTTGCTATGTTATGAAATTCTTTTGGAGCATTTGACAGAGCATAAATCTTCTGGATAGTAGTATAAGGTTGGAACTGCCTCTTATACTTTATTCCATTGGGAAGGACCATAAGTTTTTGAGCTTTATGATAAAGATCAAAACATATGACAAGATCTTTTCCGTGTAACTTACTTCCAATTACTTTCATCCAAACTATGCAATCAGGGAAGAATTGAATCCCAATTGGATGTTTAGTAATAAGAGAAGTTTTGAACCGTTGTCCGTCTGCTGCTTGAAAGTATTTATTTCTTTCCTGGCGGCTGTGATAAGGCGATTAAGCTCTGGATGAATTTCATTGGGGAGAGATGCCACATATACGTGTTTAAGATTGGGATCATTACTCCCATTCAACGTATAGTATAGTTCAGACATTCTCTTGAAATGAAAATCCAAATCCTTTTTCTGTAGAGAACAACACTTCATTGCAAAATAATTCTGCTGTGCTAACTTATCATAGATTGAACTATCACCCAGAAATTCTTGATGTATAGCTCCTAGTGCCTGAGCTGCAATGGCTTGGAAAAATTGTATTTGTCTGTATTCTCCAAGGGCTAGGAACCATTCTCTTAAAGTTCCAGTGAATCTAGAGGCAAATTCTCTAAGGATAACAGGAAAGTTCTGTTCCTTAGTTTTTTGTAAATCTATCCAAGCAGCGAAGGATTGTAACCTTTCTCTTCTTTTTTCAACAGGTATATCATCAAAAGTAAACCATGGCCCATTTGTTGGTTTTGATGATGACGTTTCGACCTTTCGGGCTGGAAGAGGATCTTCCATCATGGTCTCTTCTTCTGAGTCCTCAGGTTGATTCTCCTGTTGTGATTCAAATGGATCAGCCATAAGTATTTGGGAAATGTCTGCCATTTCCTGATCCATTTCATAATATTGACTGGAGGACTCCAATGAACTTGATGAATCCTCAGAAGATTGATTTCCATTTATTTGCATTTCAGGAAATTCTCGAATCATAAGGGCCTTTTGAGGATCCTCCACTTTCTTTTTTAGTTTTTCATCCTTTGATGTAAAGGATTTTTTCTTCTGTTTAAGTGGTGGTTGCTCAAAGGGTATATCTGAAGCCATGAAGAATCGTTTGGAATAATCAGGCGAAGATGTTGGTATATCAAACAAAGAGGAAGACGGAGGTGTCTGGAGAAAAGGGAGGCTAGGGATAAATCTCATTTTCCTGTCTTCTTCCATAAGATAGAGATCTTTCTTGAGCTTCCTGATCTCTGCTTCCTTTTGATCAAATTCGGGACCCGTTTTGTGCTGGGAAATTAGTTGACTGAGCTCTCTATCAAGGAGATCTATTCTTTTTACTATCCGA
Organism: Penstemon eatonii; assembly: GCA_038501285.1. Classification (NCBI taxonomy): domain Eukaryota; kingdom Viridiplantae; phylum Streptophyta; class Magnoliopsida; order Lamiales; family Plantaginaceae; genus Penstemon; species Penstemon eatonii. Next base: position 226,296 of record JBCEGF010001341.1, read on the forward strand.
TTATAGATTCCTTCAAGTTCTAATGCCATGGAATCAACCTTTTGTGTGTTGGCCTGAACTTGAGATAAAGCCTGGTCTATTTTGGAATCAATTTGAACCAAGGTTTTATTTTTAGCTCTAGAATTGGTCGTTTGCCAATTCATGACTTCTTCTGCTTGAGTTAGATCAGAAGTCCTTCTTCTGCCATCAGAATCAACAGTGGTGGTTGTGATATAAGGCCTTGTAGTGACTGATCCAGATGTGTTTCTTTCCAAAGGAGGAAACTCAGCTTCATAATTTTGGAACATCATACATGGCTGGATCAGAGGAGGAGAAGGAATGCTTGGGGGTACTGATTGTCTGCACTTCTTCTTTTGTTCTCTTTGGAGAATCTTTAAGGCTAGATTATAACATGGCAGTGGTTGTGCACAAACGGGTGGATCTAGATCAGGGTCATTAGATCTATCTTCTTTGCAAGAAAGGCGTTGTTTTCTTGCCTTTCTTCTCCTTCTTCTTCTACTTGCTTCGCTCTCATCATCATCAGATTCTTCTTGTTCATCACATGAACAATCCGGATCACACATGGATGGATCAACATCCCATAGAAAATGGCCATCGATTTTAATTGTATATACATGGGAGCCATCTGGCTTAAAGAAAGCTATGGGTATTGGTATCCTTGTTCCATTCCATGTTGTCTTTTCTCTTTTATCTTCTACTGGCTGGATCATCAGTTGCCTGAAAATATTCTTTGATGAAGAAGGTTCTTCATCCTGAGGCATTTTGAAGATGGTTTTAGTCTTTCCATCTTTCATTCTTTGGAACTCATAAGTGGTAGACCTGATCGGTTCATGAGTTTGCTGGAGAGATTCATAATTTGTGATCCATTCAGTGGGCATCAGCATTTCTAATTCATGGCGAGGAATTTGTCTAGGGATCTGGACTATTGTAGGTGTGTTAGATCCAGACTCAGCCAGAATCATTAGAGCATCAGGGGATCCAGATCCTTGTAGATCTAGCCCATGGTCTTGTAGGCGGTAGACCAATTGATGATGGAGAGTTGTAGAAATGGCTGATGCAACTTGTTCTGCACCCGTGATTTATATTTGAACCTTCAAAGCATTCGGAAGGTTGGAGTCGTTGAGAGACATGGCAAAGTTGGGGAAGTAAGTGAGAACTGCGCTTCCGTTGTTGAGAGTGGTGACAACTGTTCCAATAACAGCATGTTCGTAGCAAGTGAAAGGAGTATCTAGGAGAGCTAGTCTGGCAGTAACAGGAAGATCTTTTCTTCCTTGGTAAGATAATACCAGGCGTACTGCACCAAAGTGTAGATGAGTATAGCCTTCTCTTTGCCAAGAGTTGATATACTCTGGAGGGATAGCAAGAGTGATGTACTGTTCTTTTTTAGAGTAAGGAATATCACACTTGTCAAGTTTTGAAGTCTGAACATACTCTTTGGTTAAAGGTTTGTTCGAAGATATGAGAGAACGAATTCCCCTAAGGGATCCTTTCTTCCGGTATATATTGTAAGGACTTATAACTGGAGGTACAGAAGTTTCAATTACGGCGGAATCTGGAATGGTGGAGTATTCTACAAGGTTTTCAATTTTGCTAATAGAATGACGTGGTAAGGACAGAGAGGATGAAACCGAAATCAATTGATCTGGAGATGTCATATTTTGTGAGCTTATCTAGTTCTTCTTCCTCCTACTCATCCGGCTCAAATACTAGTTATTTTGTGTTTCTAGTGAAACCTAAAAACTCATTAGGAAAAAAAAAAGAATAATCACCCTCACATCTATCTTAAAAGAATTTGAGAGAAAATCTCTCTTTCATCTTTCTACTACTTTTCAAAACATAAATATTTATTGTTGCTTTTCTTTTTATCAAAAAAATTAATATTTTCTTGTCGATAATTTGTTTTATTGAAAATTTTAGTTTCTTTATATCAAAATATGAAGAGAATTAAGATAATTTAATAGAAAAGCTTAAGTAGAAATATGAATATATCAACAATGATTAAAACAATGTTCAACAATTGTTGAAAATATGGATCTAGAATTTAACTTTTGAGGCGGAAAGACTTTAACAAACTCATGTGTAATGAAATCATTGATATGTGATATCTTGGGTGGTTAAAAATTTAAAATCTGAGTTGTGGACTTGTGGACAAATATTTATTATCAGTACTGACTACTGATCTTCAGAAATTTCAAGCCACGGCCATTTAATACACCCACATAACTCATTCTTATATACTACTCCTACCTTTTTGTTGGATAAGGATGAAGATGAAGGCACTGAAGACAAATTTATAAGGGAGGTTTTGATGTATTCCAAAACTTCAAAATCGGCTAAGTATGGAGTAACTTAGCTGATGTCCCTTTGGAAGGAATTTTGACTAAGTATAGAAGACATCAGAAGAGTCAAAATTTCAAGGTCCAAGACTTTTGATCTGCTGAAGGAAAGATATCAGACTGATGAAGATCAGCCGACTCAAATCAGATTTGTTCAAGTTTGGGATCAGCTTAGTTCGCCATCAGACTTGCACTTTCGTCAGCCAAGTGGAAAGGATCATAAAGTCTTCCCAACGGTAATAAATGCCCCTGGAAGTAATAAATGCTTAAGTACAAGGATATTAAAGACAAATGATTGAAGAAATGCTTCGCATCAGCTGGGTGCATTTAATGCTGCATTTAATGATGCCTGCAGAAAAGTACTGTTGATAGTACGGACGGACTGCAAAAGAGCCGTTCGCAGAAATTAAGGACCAGTACTCGAGGAATTTGAATTCTGTCTCTCTTCAACGGACATTTTTCAAACCTCAAGTATAAATAGCTGAACGAGACGAAGAGAAGAAGAACAAAACAATCTCTGAGAGAATTTACGAAGCAGAACTCTTTAAGTCTCAAGAACAGCTCACTCATCAGCTTAGTCATTTGTTGACGAAAAGCGAAGTTGAAGAACAAAGCTAAATACATCTTCTGAGTGAATTTGTAAATTTGAGTGTTGTGAGAAGTAGATATCCATCTTTGTGAGTGATATTACTTCAGAGAGTAGGATTTCTTTGTGATTTCTTACTGCGCACTTACGGCCTGTTCATTTGTTGTTAGGCGTAAGCAGAGTGTACTGGTTACTTTGTGTTTCTAGTATAACCCAAGATCTTTGTGACTTGGAAGAGTGGATTAAAGGATATTCAAATCCATATAACCACTATAAAAATTACTTGTGTTTTTACTTTGCTTTCAAACTTGCATACTTTCAGATTGCATAAAAACACTTTAAGTTAACTGTTTGAAAAGTTTTCTAAGAAAAGGAGTTTTGAAAAACTGGGGAACAAACTTTCAAACTGCTAAGTCTACTTGCGAAAAACACTTTATAAATCCGCTGCAAGTACTCTAAGTATTAAAACTGATTTTGACAAAATCAGCTAAGTAACTATCAGTTTAGTGGTCTACGAAGCTGTTCAAAGATTTGTTCGCGATCATCCGAGAAACCTACTGTTGATAACAGCTTAGTCTGTTTAAGTTAACAAAAAGGTTTTAAAGTTAAAAATTGTAAAAAGTTTAGAGGTCTATTCACCCCCCCTCTAGACCTCATCTGACCACTTGGGACCAACAAGTGGTATCAGAGCGGGTGGTTCATTAGAATCAGCTGCCTGATCAACGAGCTTGATCCAAGTGTTTTTCAAAGGTTTTTCAAAACTTTTCAAAAGAGCATCTTTTTGAAAAATTAAAACTTTTTGAAAAATGGACTGTATCAGCCATGTTCCCCACATTGCTGGTATGTCGTTTGAAGACTGAAAAATCAGGATGGAGATTTTCCTAGCTGCTTACAATGATAACATGTACACATGTATCATAAAAGGTCCATTCAAATTCACCAAGACTATCATAGTTGATGAAGCTGAAATAGTGGTGGAAAAGGATTTAACAGAGATGACAGCCGAAGAAATAAAGCTGTTCAATCTGGATAAAGTTGGCCGTTTCATCATGACCAAAGCCCTGGACAATGATCGGTTTGATAAAGTCAAACATTGCAAAACTGCAAAGGAGATGTGGGATAAGGTTCGTGACATGAGCGAAGGAAACGACGCCATCAAAGAGCATCAGCTCAGTGTTGCCTTGGAGAAGCTGGATAACTTCAAAATGAAATCTGGAGAAACTATTGATCAGATGGACACTAGATTCACCAGAACCCTCAATGAAGTTCTAAAGCTGGGAAAGACCTTCACTGACAAGGAGATCACCGTCAGAGTACTGAAGGCCCTGTCTCCTAAGTTCAACATGAAGGTGACAGCCATGGAAGAATCAAGAGATCTGGGGAAGATTTCTCTTACAGAGCTGTTCTCCGTACTCAAGGCGTATGAGTATAAACTGCCAAGAATGGGTGTTGAAGAAACCTCAACTTCAAGTCCCACAGCTGCACTGGTTGCTGCTGAAAATCCAAGAAGACCAGCTCACAAAAGCAAAGATGTGGACTCATCTGATGAAGCCACACTACTCAACAAAAAGGAGTACACTGCTGGAGATGTAGCATTGCTGATGAACAACTTCAAAAAGTTCTACAGACGAAAAATGAAGAACAAATATAACAATGCTTCTACTTCTAACCCTACTTCTTCTTCTCAGGATAAGGATTCTTATAAATCCAAAATGATGTGCTATAATTGCAGGAAACTGGGTCATTTCATCAGAGACTGCCCATATCCTAAAGCTGAGAAGTATACAGAAGAAGAAAAGAGAATCAGAAAAGAAAGAAAGCATCACAAAGGAAAGGCGATGGTAGCAGAAGCGGAAAAGCCAGCTGCTATCTACTCATCTGATTCAGATTCAGACACTTCCGATGAAGAGTCTTCTGATGAAGAGAGCCCTGCTCTTCTCTGCCTGATGGTTAAGGAATCTGATGACTCTGAGGATAGTGAGGTAACTCCTCTTGATAATGAATTAATTAATTCATTTGAACAAATGATGCTCAACAATACTAGCATTTCTGATGCATTTAAAAAGCTTAAGGAAGAGATGATATTGCTAAAAGAGCAAAACAGTTCACTGAAACTTAAAGCTGAAAAGCCAAAAGAATCAGCTGAATATAAACTGCTTGAGCAAGAAAATGAATCTCTGAAAGCTGAATGTGAAGTCTATAAGGGTAAAATCATTGAGCTTGAGAAAGTCATTGAGTCTCATGAGAAGTCATTTGTTGCATCCACTCATATGTCTAGTAAACAGAAGACACCTTTAGAACAGGATAAGCAAGAATTGAACAATACTGAGAAATTTATATCTGCTGACAATAGTAAGGTCATTCTGTATGTTCAAACTGCTAGACCTGCTTCACCTGAGAAAGTGGTAAAGGAGAAGAAATCTCCCAAGGCTAAAAAGAGCAAAGAGCCTAGTATAGGAAAACAGACTAGTAAGCCCAAACAGCAGAGTCCTAAGAAGTCTGCTGATAAAGCTAAAACTAATCAGACTAGTGATAAAACTAAGTCGTCTGTTAATGAGCAAGCAACTAGTAAACCAAAGAAGCATAAGAATAAGAAAAATCAAAATGCTTGGTATGGAAATGAGTCTTATTATGTGCAACCTGCTGCATATCCTCCTATGTATCATGCACCTCAATTTCCAACTTACTATGCACCTTACCCTGCTCATCCAATGCATGCATACCCTGCTTGTCATGCACCTTACCATGCTTATGAACATTATACTTATTATACTGATCATCAACATGACTTATCTGCTAATTATGATAAAGATAAAACTGTTCATGCTCCTGTCAAAACTTAGAAGCCTAAGAAGCCTAAGACATCAACATCTTGGGTTGTCAAAGGTGGAACTAATCCTTCAGGACCCTCTCAATAAGGGTACCTAAAACAATTTTATTTTTGTTTTGTAGGTTAGGATTAGGAGTAGGAGTAAAGTAGAGAAGATTTGGTACTTGGACAGTGGTTGTTCAAGGCACATGTGTGGAAGCATACATGAGCTGACTGATGCAGTTGTTGTGGATGGTCCAAAGGTTACTTTTGGAGACAGCAAAGAAGGCAAGATTGTAGCTAAAGGAAGAATAATCAAAGGAAACATAGAGATATCTGACGTCTCATATGTTAAAGGCCTAAAGTACAACCTGCTGAGCCTAAGTCAATTTTGTGACAAAGGATATTCAGTCATCTTCTCAACAGATAAGTGCTATGTTGAACAAATTGGTACAAAGAAGGTAATTTTATCTGGAAGAAGACAAGGGAATGTCTACATAGTTGACTGGAATTCTGCTGACAAGAATTCAAGTATTTGTTTGGTGGCATCAACACCAAGTGAAGTTAGTTGGCTGTGGCACAAAAGAATGAATCATTTAAACTTCAAGACCATCAACAGATTAATAAAGAATGATCTAGTAGAAGGGATTCCAAAAATAGTCATGAGCAAAGATAAGCTCTGTGACCCATGTCAGAAAGGGAAATAAATCAAGTCATCATTCAAAAGCAAGAAGCATCAATCTTCTGGAAGAATATTGGAGCTGCTACATATGAACTTATTTGGACCCATTGATCCAGTCAGCAATGGTGGAAAGAAATACTGCCTAGCTGTTGTGGATGACTATTCAAGATATACTTGGTGATATTCATGAAAAAGAAAAGTGAAACCAAGGAACATCTTACTAATCTGATGGAACTGATCTAAAATGAGAAAAGCATAAAGATATTGAAGATCAGATCAGATAAAGGGACAAAGTTTACAAACTCTACTGTTGAAGAGTATTGTAATATGAAAGGAATACATCATGAGTATTCAGCTGCTAAAACCCCTCAACAAAATGGTGTTGCTGAAAGGAGAAACAGAACACTAAAGGAAGCTGTCAGAACCATGATAGCTGAAGCTAAACTGCCACAAAGATTTTGGGCAGAAGCAACAAATACAGCCTGCTTTACCCAGAATAGATGCATGATCAACAAAAATCAGAACAAGACTCCATATGAAGTTTGGAACAACAGGAAACCAAACATTCATTATTTTAAGATATTTGGTTGTAAATGCTTTGTTTTAAATAATGGTAAAAATCACCTTACTGCATTTGCAGAAAAGGCTGATGAAGCTGTTTTTGTAGGATACTCTACTGTTAGTAAAGCTTATAGAGTTTTTAACAAAAGAACATTGCTAATAGAAGAATCCATTCATGTAGTATTTGATGAACCAAGTCAATCTTCTGAAAAGAATCAAAGTATTAATCAAGATCTGTCTACTGATTTACAGAAGTTGAATGTTGGAAAGAATGAAGAATATGTTCCCATCATACTACCTGATCTCAACCCAGCTGATAACTCAAGTGTTGTTCAAAATCACAGTGCTGATTGTCTAACAGACGAGTTGCAAACAGCTGATAGATCAGAGACTGTTCAACAGACAACAAATGTTCAACAGACTACTACTGTAACTCCAACAGTGGTGTTGCAAGATCAAAACAAAGGAAAACATTATGATTTGCATCCTGATCTCAGATGGCTCAAGAATCACCCACCAGAGCTGCTGATCGGTGATCCTTTGGATAAAGTAAAGACAAGGAGAGCTACTGCAAGTGATGCAATGTTTATCAGCTTCCTATCTCAAATTGAGCCCAAACAGATTGAAGAAGCTCTGAGTAATTCCAACTGGATTGAAGCTATGCAAGAAGAGCTAAATCAATTTGAAAGGAATGAAGTCTGGTACTTAGTTCCTAGACCAAGTCATCAAAGAGTCATTGGCACTAAGTGGGTATTCAGGAATAAGATGAATGAAGATGGTGAAGTCACCAGAAACAAAGCAAGATTAGTAGCCAAGGGTTACTGCCAAGAAGAAGGCATTGACTTTGATGAAACGTTTGCACCAGTAGCAAGATTAGAGGCAATCAGACTCTTTCTTGCCTATGCTGCTCACAAAAATTTCACCGTCTATCAGATGGATGTGAAATCAGCTTTTCTCAATGGAGAATTGCAAGAAGAAGTTTACGTTGAACAACCACCTGGATTTGAAGTCTATCAAGAAGGAGACAAGGTGTATCGTCTGAAGAAAGCCCTCTATGGACTGAAACAGGCTCCAAGAGCATGGTATGATACCTTATCTGATTTTCTTTTAATAAAAGGATTTCGCAAAGGTAAAGTTGACAAGACCTTGTTCACTATTGAATGGGAAGAACATATTTTGCTTATGCAAATTTATGTGGACGATATTATTTTTGGTTCAACTAACCAACAAATGTGTGACAAGTTCTCAAAGTTGATGCAGAACAAATTTGAAATGAGCATGATGGGAGAACTTAATTATTTTCTTGGCTTGCAAGTAAGACAGTTGCCTGATGGAATATTCATCAGCCAAGCAAAATACACAAAGGATCTGTTCAATAAATTTGGTATGGAAACTAGCTCTACTGCTACTATTCCTATGTCTACAAGTCTTCGTTTGGATAAAGATGAAGATGGAAAATCAGTGGACATAACCAAATATAGAGGCATTATTGGGTCACTGTTATATCTAACAGCTAGCAGATCTGATATCATGTACTCAGTTGGGGTTTGTGCGAGATTTCAATCAAATCCTAAGGAATCTCACCTCTTAGCTGCCAAAAGGATACTAAAATATCTTAAAGGCACTGAAGATTTGGGATTGTGGTACCCTAGAGAATCTGGATTTGAACTCATTGGATATTCAGATTCTGACCTTGCTGGCTGCAAGATTGATAGAAAAAGCATAACAGGTGCCTGTCAATTCTTAGGTAGTCGCCTGATCTCATGGATGAGTAAGAAACAGACTTCAGTATCCATATCAACTGCTGAAGCTGAATACATAGCTGCTGGAGCCTGCTGTGCACAAATCTTATGGTTGATTCATCAACTGGAAGACTACAATATCAAAATCAGTGGAATCCCAATCTACTGTGACAATACAAGTGCTATCAGTCTTACTCAGAACACTACAAGACATTCAAGGACTAAGCATATTGAGATCAAGCATCATTTCATTAGAGATCATGTGGAGAAAAAAAATGTCATGATAGAATATGTATTTACTGAAAATCAAATTGCTGACATCTTCACAAAACCTCTAAGTGAGACAAGGTTTTCAACTCTAAGAGCTGAACTAGATTTATTAAAATTGGATGCATAAGCTGAGGGGGAACTTATCAGAAGACTAGAGTTCAACAGCTTACTCATCTTATTTATCTTCAAGGATTAACTCTCAACAGACTAGTTAACTTATGAATTCTTAAAGTCAGGGGGAACGTGTAAGACTAGCGGTACTTCTGATTAAAAGATGAAATTTGTTGATGACAGTTAGTTGAAGTTATGTTTTCAACAGAAGATTAAAGTTTTGAAGACCGAAGATTTATTATCTAGCTAGATTGACAAACAGCCGAGGAAGGTTATCAGTTATTGGCTTTCACTGATAACAACATTGTCATCAGGACAGTAGTCCATCAGATAAGTATTTATTTTACTAATCTGATTACTTATGTAAAAGCTTACTATTTAAAACGTTATTTTCAAAAACGCGCTTTTACAAGTGACAGAAGGGCGGTACAAATTCCCGCTCCTCATTTAATGCGATTTGAATTTGAAAGGTCGTAACTGACGCCGCACGATCAGCACTGACAAGAAACGGATCTAACGGTTGGCTGGTATCACGGAAACCAAGATACCCCAACTCTATAAATCCAGATCTAATCAGCCGTGTAGTTCTTTACGCAACCTAAATATTCAAAGCATACTTGAGAGAAAAATACTTGCAATTTTCTGCAAAATTCTTCCTGTTTCCCTAATTTTCAACAGATTACGATGGCCGTTGAAGGTATGTTCTTAGTGTATAAATCATACTATCAATCTGGAACGGATTTGATGAAAGAATTGCTGGAAAAATTCAAGACGGCCTCTCTGGTGAACTTCATGGAGTACAATGAAGGTATAATTTGGACTGACCAGGTTATGGAGTACTACAGGACTGCAACTGTTGACTACAACTCCATGGAAATCAAGGCTACAGTTGGAGGTAAATCTATCACTATTACCCCAGCTGTTCTTCACGAAACCTTTGGGCTTCCAAATAGAGGACGACATGACCTCACTGTACTGACTGAGGAGAAGCACCAACAATTTTGGGCAATCTGCGCCAAAGAAGGGGAAGTGTTGTCTGGTAACATAAGGAAGAAATAGTTAAATGACGAATATCAGCGTATGGCTGATATGGTTTCAAAATTGATCGAAAATTGTACTTTTTCTCTGGATGTTGTTACCATGAAGAGGTTCAGCATCATGGCTGCCATCTACTATGGATTGGAAGTCAACTGGTCCATTATAGTTTGGTATATTTTGGCTGGTTTTCATGATGTAAAGAAAGGGAAGACTCCTCAAACAAACCACATAATCACACTCAGTTATCTGCTATCAAAATTGGGCTGTGTTATGACGAATGGAAAGGAGATCCACAAATCTAAGGCAATGTCCAAGTACTTGCCTGTTCTGAAGAGAAAGGCTGATGAGCCTGAAGAGGATGAAAACGAGGAACCAAAGGAGGTTCCTGCCAAGAGGCCACGAAGATTGGTCAAAACAGCTGAGTTAGCTGTTGAGACACAAAAAAAGAAGGCTACTGAAAAGCCTAAGGAGAAGACTCCCAAGAGATTGAAGAAAGTGGAGGATGCTGAAGGCAACAAGGTTGTTGACCTAACCACTACTGATGACAGGAATGTGTCCCCTGCATCATCCTCAAGGACACCATCTGATCAAGCTCCTGATGAGAATGTTTCTCATAGGACAAGGAGTCAAATGAAAGACACTGCTGCTACAAGACCCATTCAGGGACTATTGAAGAAAACAGTAAAGAAGCAGATAACATTTGAAGAGCCTGCTAACTTGGCAAATGTAGTAAGGCAAATTCTTCAAACTGCTGAAAGACCTGTTGGAGCTGATGAGGCCTCTGCTGCTAACCAATCTGATGAGCAACAGAAGACTCAAGCTACACCAACAGTTGAGGCTGCCAAACCTCAGGATGATCAAGATGTTATGATCATCAATCCCATTGCTGCTGCACCAATCTCATCTGCTGGTCCAGCCCCTGCTCCAGCTGATAAAGGAAAGAGAAAGATAGTGCTTAAAAGGAAGAAGATCTCCAAAGCTGATAAAAAGAAGAGGGAAGAAGCTGAACAGAGAAAGCAAGAAGAGTTGGAGGAAAAGAAGGCACTTGAGCTGAGCAAAGCTCAGGCTGCAAAGGATGAAGCCAGAAGGAAGATGTCTGAGGCAGAGAGAAAAGCTGCTGAGGATGCTGAACTGGCAATGGTCATTGAGCTAAGCAAGACTGATGCCTATGGACCTGTCCATGGAGGAGGCATAAAGATAAACGAGGCTGATGGTGAAGACAAACCCAGAAAGCCTAAAATGCTTGCTGGAGAGGCAAAGCCTAAGGAAAATTTGAGATCAGAAGAGCCTTCAGCATAGTATATGCTAATAAAGAGCTTTTTCAAAGGTTTGAGAAGTCCTTAGCCTACTATGATCAGAAGTTGATGTTAAAGACCATGTTCACGCAAGACCATGTTTACGAAGCAGAACTCTTTAAGTTTCAAGAACAGCTCACTCATCAGCTTAGTCATTTGTTGACGAAAAGCGAAGTTGAAGAACAAAGCTAAATACATCTTCTGAGTGAATTTGTAAATTTGAGTGTTGTGAGAAGTAGATATCCATCTTTGTGAGTGATATTACTTCAGAGAGTTTCTTTGTGATTTCTTACTGCGCACTTACGGCCTGTTCATTTGTTGTTAGGCGTAAGCAGAGTGTACTGGTTACTTTGTGTTTCTAGTATAACCCAAGATCTTTGTGACTTGGAAGAGTGGATTAAAGGATATTCAAATCCATATAACCACTATAAAAATTACTTGTGTTTTTACTTTGCTTTCAAACTTGCATACTTTCAGTTTGCATAAAAACACTTTAAGTTAACTGTTTGAAAAGTTTTCTAAGAAAAGGAGTTTTGAAAAACTGGGGAACAAACTTTCAAACTGCTAAGTCTACTTGCGAAAAACACTTTATAAATCCGCTGCAAGTACTCTAAGTATTAAAACTGATTTTGACAAAATCAGCTAAGTAACTATCAGTTTAGTGGTCTACGAAACTGTTCAAAGATTTGTTCGCGATCAGCCGAGAAACCTACTGTTGATAACAACTTAGTCTGTTTAAGTTAACAAAAAGGTTTTAAAGTTAAAAATTGTAAAAAGTTTAGAGGTCTATTCACCCCCCCCCCCCCTCTAGACCTCATCTGACCACTTAGGACCAACATTTTTTTTATCAAATTTATTTCCAATCAGATTTGATAATTTTGAATTTTGATAAATAAATTTTATATATCAGCTAAACGTTTAGGTTTAGGTAATTTGATGGTACAAAGTAGCTAGCGTACATCATCACATGAAACATTCATTTGCATACATGCAAGTATGTAACTCCATATTTATTAATTATTATATATGTATATATAAATGCCACAAAATAACTTTCCTTTTGTTATATATTTTAAAAAGAGAATTATATATATTTTTCGTTCCACACTTTACTCTACTTTACATTTTTGGTACCAATTTTATTGGAAAACACATTTTTTTTATCACAATTTAATAGTACTTGACATATTTAGTTTCACAGTCAAGTATTTGAACCATTATGTGACGGCCTAACTCCGTTGGTCCGTTGAATAACAGTCGACAAATTATTATTATTTTGAAAAGTGTTAAAATATCGGAACTTTTTTTTAAAGAAACGATAAATTAAAATCGATATTTTAAATTTTTTAAGCGGAAACGGTTTAAAATAAAATAAGAACAATTTAAATTACTAAGTTTTTTTGTTGGTCCCAAGTGGTCAGATGAGGTCTAGAGGTGTGGGGGGGGGGTTGAATAGACCTCTGAAAATTTTAACTTAAAATTCTCTAACTTTTTCTATGAGCAGACTAAGTTGATCAAGTTTCGTAAGTAGACTAAGTTGATCGCGAACAAAGCTTTGAACAGCAGAGTAGACCACTCTTCTGATATGACTTAGCTGATTTTGAGAAAATCAGAGTTTTAAACAAATTATTGCAGCGGATTTGTTAAGTATTTTTCACAAGTAAATTTTCTTAACATAGAAAAGATTTTATCCCAAGTTTTCACAAACTCCTTTTTAAAATATTTTACAGTTAACTTGAGAGTTTAAAATACTTTTTGAAAATATGCAAGGAAAGAATGCAAATGTAAACACCATAATTTTTATAGTGGTTATATGGATAAAAATCATTTAGTCCACTCTTCCAAGTCACGTAGATCTTGGGTTATACTATAATCACACAGATTACAATATACTCTGCTTGCGCCAAACAACAATGAACTGTCCACAAGTTCGTAATAGGAAATCACAAAGAAAACCTATTCACTGAAGTAGTATCACTCACTAAGATGGATATCTACTTCTCACAACACTCTCTACAACAAGATCACTCAGAAAATGTGTTTATCTTTGATCTTCAACTTCGCTTTCGTCAACAGATGACTAGGCTGATGAGTGTTCTGTTCTTGAGTTTTGAGACTCAGAAGAATTCTGCTTCGAATGCTCTCAGATTGTGTTGCTTGTCTCTAATTCTTGAAACACAAACTATTTATACTTGATGTTTGAATTCTATCCGTTGAAGAGAGACGAAATTCGATTCATCGAGTACTGGTCCCCCCATTTTCAGGAACGGTCCCCATCAATTGTTCGCACTGTACACTCTGATGTACTTTCTGTCAGTTGCAATTAATGCACCAAGCTGATACGAGGTTTACTTCAATCATTTGCCATAAATACCCTTCCTCTTCAGCATTTAATTCCATCAGCTCATTTATTACCGTTGGGATGACTTGTTGATCACTTTCACTCTACTGATTGAAACCTTTTGTCTGATGAACACTTGGCTGATCCCAAACCGAACTTATCTGATTTGAGTCTGCTGAAATTCAACAGTCTGATTCCTTTCTTCAGCAATAGATCAGTAGTCTTCTGGACCATAAGATTTGACCATTCTGTTTTGGCTTCTTCCTTTGTCAAAATCTTCTAAAAGGTTGGCTAAGCTTTCATTACTTAGCTGATGATGATGTTTTGGAAATCATCAAAACATCCCTTCACTTGTAAGTCTTTACCTTCATCTTCATCCAACATTTATTTTGGACAAAAAAAATAAAATCAATTTTCATAGTAGAGGTTTAAAGCAGCAATATTTAATCACAACATATCAAAAGATTTGAACAAAATCAAACGAAAGAGATAAATAAGTAATTTATGAAAATCTTGTCTCTTTTATGAAAATATAAATCATCTTTAACGATTCAAATATTCTAAGCAAGATTTTGAACAAAATCTAAAACGAACATAACTCGACAACAAAATGTAACTACTCTCCCAAATACTAGGGTGGGACCGTAGCCGTGATGACCTAGCCACAACCAACTATTGTTTCCAGAACTCCATAAACTGAAAAGAATGAAACACGGAACGCATAAGTTGGTTGTCCAACTTAGTGAGGCTATGTGAGAATTTGCATGGTGATACGTGGATGCAACATATTATATAAAGTGAGCATGTTATTGAGCAAAGTAAGCATATATCCAAGACAGAAGAAACACGGAATTCACATAACCAAGAATTATTGATACCGTCATTCACTTACCCTCCATCCTCTGTCTGATGTCCATCCAAACACACCAAGTAAGGAGTGACCTTACTATCTAAAGTGCATCGACATGTCGTTGCCTATGTTTGTCCTTACTCCCCAAGTGTTCCTCCCCACTTGAATTGTAAGGCCAGACCTATGGATAACCATGACAATCTCGAGTCTAAGTACATGTTTGGACTCGATCTACTAGCACATTAAACCAACACACAAATTAAACACACAGTACTCACCTTGGTCGCTTAGTATAGCAACTAAAATTCCACAGATGAAGCGTATATGAAACCTGAGCAAGTACGTATACGATTTAGAATTTATCTAATGACCTTAATTAAACATAACTAACGAAAGTTCTACACAAAGATTTCATAAACTAACACATTGCACACAAAAACTTAGAACTTACTACATCAAGTCCAATTAAGAGCAATTATTTTCAAAACTCAGAATACTAATTACATAAAACAATGCCAAAATAGGAAAATTTTCCCTCCATTTATCAGATTTACAAAACAGCCCCTAAACTTTTAAAAACATCCATTTTTGCAAAAATTTCGAACAAACTTTAAATCAAAGGATTTTTAGCTTAACCCATCTCAAAAATCAAATAAAAAACGAGTATTAAGTATATTGTTGCTCCAAATATCAAAAATTTAAAAATCACACAAGTTTTAAAACATTCAAAAACACCCTCATAGTTTTGAAAACTTAAGAAAAACAACTTTATTGAATAAATCATTCAAGATCCAAGCATCTAAGCAATATTTAAAAAAATTTGAAAAGCATAATTTCACTATAAAATTGTGATTAAAAATAAGTTTTAATAACTTTTCACCAACTAAAAATGAGAACCAAAACGTTCTTTAATCATAAATTTTCTTCGAAAAAATTTATAAATTTTCAATCTTAAAACAAAAAGGAACAAAGCACTACCTCAAATCAATTAATCAGGAGTTTATAAACGTAATTATGTAAATACAATGACAAAACAACGCATTCGCCCCCTTATTTTCAGAACAAAATAATCCCAAAAGTTTGAAAAACTCCCTTTTGGCAAACAAACTCGGAGCAACTTTAAAACAAATAATTTTTAAGTAACCTCACACCAAATATCAAACAAAAACTAGATTCAAAGTCTACTTTTTTACTCCAAAAATCGCAGTCTAAACCGTTTTACTTTCAAAACTTTTTAAAAACACCCCCAAAGTTTTGAATATTAAAAATATTAACTTTCTTACAAAAATAAATCAAGATCTAGACATTTATGCAACATTTCATCAAAATCCAAGCAAATTCACGTTAAAAATTTAATATTAAATTAAACTTAATAACTTTTCACAAAAACTACAATGGATAAACTAAAGTTCTTCAATATATACTTTAACCAGAAGAAATTAAAAGAGGGAATTGGATTTTTCCTACCAAACTTTTGGTACCTTTATACATTTCATACCATACCTTTCAAAATGATACATATGATACTTAAATTGACCAACCTTTTTCAATTTAGGTTTGGCCGTTAAATCATGGACTGAAAAGGAGATGTGTCACGCACTTGTCCGTTAACTCGCAGAAAATAAAAATGAGGGAAATGCAGTTTTTATACCAAACTTTTACCTACTTTAGACATTTGGTACCAAACTTTTAAAAAAGACATATTTTAATACCAAAATTGAAGCGTTTTTTTCACATTTTCTTTTTCCGTCAATGTTTAGGGGCAAAATATTGTGTTCTTTATATGGCTGGAAAACTCTTGACGAGAGCTTTATAATGGTACAAGTTTCAGTTAATGAAATGCATTAAATAGTCCGCAGAAAATTAATAATGTTTCGGGATATTAATCAAAATTAAAACATATCTCATAGTCTACAAGGAATCATGTCACAATAATTTTCCGATATTATATAGAGTACATAAGCATGCTATGGTAAAAAAAATTGGAGCATAATTTTAAGCATACCAAAAATCACGATCTACCGGTAGATCGTGATTTTTGGTATGCTTAAAATTATGCTCCAATTTTTTTTACCATAGCATGCTTAGGTGCCTTATATAATAGCATGCTTTAGGGCCAAATTTTTTTGCCCCTAAAAATTGACGGAAAAATAAAATGTGAAAAAATTCCTTCAATTTTGATATTAAATGTGTTGTTTTTGAAAGTTTGGTACCAAATGTCTAACATAGGTAAATGTATGGTATAAAAAATGCATTTCCCTCATTTTTTTTCTACGAGTTAACGGATACGTGTGGGGCACGTGTCATTTGCCGTCCATGATTTAATGGCCAAACCTAATTGAAAAAGGTTGGTCAATTTTAGTATCAAATGTGTCATTTTAAAAGATATGGTATGGAATATATAAAGGTAACAAAAATTTGGTATGAAAAATGCAATTTCCTCGAAAGTAAAATCACAAAGATTCAGACCTCCGACGGTGGTGGTGGCGGCTTCGGTGGCAGTTGTGGCGGCTTTGGTGGTGGTTCATAACAAAAGCCCTCAAATCCTTACTTATCACCAACTTCTAACGACTATCGATTCACTTCGGGATATAAATCCGACGATCCGAATGGTCAATATGTAGCCCCATATGTGTAGGACCTTCAAACCAAATTTGGACATGATCCAACGATGGACGAAGATGTAATGATCGAAAAACCGAGGTTGTATTGTCTAAATCCGAAAATTGTATCGTTCTAGTGTTGTTGTCTCTTTCCCCTCTCTTAATTTCTTTGTACTATATAATGTGTGTGTAAATGAGGTAATTGAGAGGATAAAAATCTGATCTCAAGTGTACGTTGTTAGTATATACACATTGGGAAAATAGTGAAATATCATGCTTAATTTTTTAACTCTACAAATGCATGTATATTGAGTAGAATAATTTCTCCACCCAAGACCATGTTTTGCAGCCTAAAAAGCGTGCAAAAAGAGAAAATAATTATTCTCCTGCAGAAAATCTACAACTTGGGGCAAATTTTCACTTTGCCCCCTGATGTTTTGAAATCTTATATTTCGGCCATTAAAATAAAAAATATTTGAATCCAAACCCAAAAAATTTCAAAAAGATTTTATTATAATACTAAAGTAACTTATATGTTTTTAAATTATTTCAAAGTTTATAAGGTCACAAGATTTAATTAAATTGTATATTTTAATTTAAATAATGCTTAACTTTAAAAATAAAAAGTAGCACATAAATTTAAATTAAAAATCCAATCAAAAGAGTTCGAAATTTTTGGGATGTTACACATTAAACTATGATTGGTCCTTGAAGATCCACTATGGACAACTGCTAGAGGTACAACTTATGTCTCAATTCTACATGGGAAGTACTAGCTACTTTATTGAGTTTTAATCCACCTCAAAAAAAAACTGTTTAATACTATGTGATGTCGTACTTAAATAACAGTTTAATATGAGACATTAAGGCTACCATAACTAGTGGCCTAGTGCCTATATCCGGCCATTTATATTTATTTTTAAATATTTCCTTTAATTTTCCTGTTACAAAGATTCGAGTATAGGATAGATAGATATATAGATAAAATAGATTATCCACGATTGAAAATTTGTTGGTGTTGTCCGACAATGTCAATTCTAAAAAAATGCATGCTAGGGTAAAATAAATTTTTTAACGTAGGGTAAAATACATCATGAAATATCTATAGCTGCTAATATAAGTATGTAACGTCCTTGGAACTTTTTTTTCTTGGAAAGAAAGTAGATATAATTACTCAAACAACAAGGGTCTATGTGGTTGGATTTTGATATCCCATTTCGCGGATTTTGCGAGACCAGTGCAAAATCCATTCAAATGAATATTCGTCAACACTACTAGAAAATATAAGCTTCCCATCGAAAAATTCCAACCGAATGAAAATCGGTGGAAATTTTGCATTTATTATTTATTTTTGATTAGAAATCGATGGGAATTTTTTAAGATATATTTTACATATATGTTCTTCCATTCTTCTTCACTTAAAAAAAAAAATCGATCGGAATTTTCTATTTTTCTGGTAGTACAAACTCATGAACCCGTCACAAATCTATTTTAGAAATCAACACACAAATTATTGAAACCTATAGAATTTTGATTTGACAACTATCACCAGTGGCAGAGCGTATGGAGACTGAGGGGAAAAAATTGTTTATGTACACATGTTGTAGTAGTTTATTAACTAAAATCACTAGTGGTGTTCTCCATGTTGTTCTGAGTTTGTTCGCTTGAGGAGATTATACATATTTTTTTTTTCTCTTGGTATAGCTAATTAATATAGATTAAAATATCCCATTATATTATTTTCTTAACAAATTATTTCTTCTAGTTTTTCAAGAATATTTAAGGAACAAATATTTTTTAAATGAATTTTTTTTATCAATTACGTACTTATATATTATATTTTTTCAAATAAAATGTTGACTCTTTTAAGGCGGAGAAAAAAATGTTGACACTTTTAAGGCGAATTCGATAATAACTATTTATATTCAATAAAAGATTCTCAATCACAGTTTAAATGATTCTTATTTTTTAAGATATTTATATTTTCAATTTTTGTGTGATTTTCTTTTATTTATGTATTGCTTTATCTTATTTTTTGTCATTGTATCAAAATATTAAGGAAATACAAAATATTAAGAAAAGTATTTGACAAAAAAAGTCCACCCCCACCCAAAAGAATTGTGAGATTACCACCTACCTTTCCCTCACAAACTCCATTAAAAAGACAATGATTTGACATCTATCACCTACTATTTTCCAAATACCAATATCCAAACTCAATCCAAGTGGGGTTTCTTTCAAAATCATAAAACCCAACATCCAAAACCTAACCAAATGAGGTTCAAAGGTTTCACCGAAACCACCCAAACCATTTTTTGAAACCGCACCAAAACCCTTCCAAATAGGCCCTCGGTTTCTCAATCATCGGAGAGAACCTTAACCTTGGAAAGGAATAATAATGTACGAAGACTATTTCATAGAAGAGAAGATCGGTTTTGTCTACGCCACAATAACTAAAGAATCGCGTACCTCGAGGGCATCATTCCTCTAGATTCACGGCTAACGCACTTGATGCTTTGTAACGAAATAGTACTAGAAGGGAAGATTGTATTCTTATAGTTCATTGTTCAAATTAGCATATTGTGAAACTACATGCATCAAAATAAAAAAATAATGTTAAACTATACGGCATATTACAACACGAGTTTCTTCTGAATATTAAATTGTGCAACCCTGAAATGTACAATGCTTAGCAAGAAATCAAAGCAAAATATAAATGAGGTGACATGAATCGCGATTTGGTCAAAAATTATCTTAAGTTAAGCAAAAAGACAACTAAAATTCATTAACAATCTGTGTACAGGGAAAATGGATTTCATGAGAGGCTTCGGTTGTTGTTCTTACCTTAAAACGGTGATAACATGAGATGCTTCAGTTCTGCTTTTGCCTTGCTGTGTTGGCTGTTCAAAATTATGTCCAGAGTTGATACAGCTTTCAAAACATTCTTCCCTTTGTTCAACATCACACAACTTGCCCTGTAACACAAAACACGGTTATTGATCTCGATTACAGCTATTTGATTTATTTCGTTCATGTTTTCAATTTTCCGGGCTATTAAATGGAGCACAAATTCACGGTAGGACATAAACTTAAATAAAGTTATATAAACTACCCCTGAAGTAAAAGGTCAGATTACAGGAAGACACTCATGCTTGAAAAATTACACAAACTACCTCTGAATGACTGTCTTTTAAAAAAGACTAAATATCCTCATTCTCATACATAAAAATTGAATCGTTTATTACTCTTGACTTTTTCCAGGTACACATTGTAGACATTACTTGGTAAGACACCTTTACATGAGAAAAACATATAAGTATTACCCTCCTAAGGTTTGTACTAGGATTTGTTCTATGTTACTAAGGTATTCTCGTCAATGACACTGACCGATGGTATTAAGTTTTTACTAGAAAATCAATTTTTGGCATCCTCAAATTTTGCTAGGAGTTAACGGCGGGGTAGTTCGTAGTTTATGTAATTTCCAATTAATGAAATCTCCACGTAACTTGACCATACCTCAGGGGTAGTTTGTGTAATTTATCCTGAATTTATATATCGAAAATTAAAACTCATATATGATGCTTACCTCCTTCCATTAGCTGCATCTGTCATTTCAGCTCTAGTAGGCACCCCGGACTTTATTAGCGATTCAAGAACCTGTGTTGCTAAAATGACCGGTAAATGGGCAGCACTGCAGATGGAAATAATTTCTTCTTGTATATCAGCTAGTTTCTCCCACCCACATTCCACTGCAAGATCTCCTCTAGCAATCATTACACCCAAAGGATTTGAAGATTTCATCGCCTCCAATATTAACAACGGCAATCTCTCAATTGCACCTTTAGTTTCAATCTTCAAAACAATACCCAATTTCGATAATTTTCGCTTTGCAAGTTCTTGACGAAGCACGACAATATCATGAACATCTCGTACAAATGAAATGCCTGCCATATCAGCATGTGTAGCTACAAAGTCAAGATCCATGATGTCCTTTGAAGTGAGGCCTTCATACCGGATCTCGCTTTCTGGAATGTTTATGGATTTCTCCGAGCCCAATTTAGTACCTTTTAAACCAGCATGAGTGATAGATACTACTACTTCAGAAATGCTAGTTCCTTTTATAACTCCCCATATTTTTCCATCGTCAAAAGCAATAGGTTCTCCGGGTTTGACTGAATCAAATAAATACCCAGACGGGCAACTTATTCTATGGGTACCAGTTGCTGAAGAAGTTGAATTATTCTGTTCAACTGAACTATCACGAGAAATTGTCAACAAATCACCAACTCTGAGTCTAACAAACTGCTCAATTGGAGGAATGTCAACTACGAACCCGATAGAAGATTTTCGGCCCTTGTCTTTAACATACAATGCAGTTCCGGATTCAACATATGCAGTCTTGCTGCACTCGGCAATATATCCAGCACCAGAAAAAATAGAATACTTGCTTATAATCCTGAGAGTTCTCTTATTTCCACGGGCATCAGAAAATCTCACAGAATCATCTACTTTGAGTTTAGTAAGAAATTCTTGACCATCCACCTGTAAAATAACATCAGGTGATACATGAGCTGGGGGTGGACCGGACCCTTGTGGAGACAACCAAACTCGAGCTGGCCGTATAACACTGCCTAGCGGATTCCTTTTGGGGGAAATTTTCTCTACACATGGACCATCTTTAAGTTTGCCTGTTCGAAGCTTTGGTCCAGCTAAGTCCATGAGAATACGACATGGTTTTTCAAGAAGTTGAGAGTTTTTCTTTACCCTTGTAATTATTTCACTCCAAATTTGTGGGTTTCCATGTGCACAGTTGATACGGAAAATGCTGGTCCCTGCATTGATGAGCTCAGGAATATGTGTATCGTTTTCTACCGCTTCTTGGCCAACTGTTACCATGATATGTGTCAATCTCTGGCCTTGTGGTGTTCCCAGCAATAGATCCTTATTAGAAGATGCACATTTCATCATTGGAGCCATCTCAAGGTCTTCTTTTTTGTCGACAAAGCTTTCGTTGATTGAAGCAATTTCGCCAGAATCTTTCATGCTGAGGAGAGAATTAGATTTAGAGCCAACCAGCAACTTGATACTTGCAGTAAGATTTGAAAGAACATATGGATTCACAGTCTCTAGATTCAACAGCCCAATAGAAGAAAGCTCATCTTTAATCTGTTCTATATTTAAGCTTTGTAGTGCCAAATAGTGTATTAAGTTTGTTGCATTTGCTGAGTAATTTCTGCCAATTAAAAGAAACCATGTAAACTTTCTAAAAAATTATAAAGATAGGAAAATGGGGATATACTTTTATATGAAATTTCTGCCATATAAGTGCCCTATCCCCATTGGGATACCATAATTATCATGATTTTGTATTTTTAATAATGCAATACGAATGGTATATATTTTCTATCGGGGTCGTATCTGGAAATATCTTGCCCTGAATGATGTTTTCAAATGCAACATTTGGGAAAAAATAACCAAACATCAAGCCAATAAAATTCATTACTGGCATTTTTGTTGCATGAACAAAGTGAATACAAACCTGTGACACATTTTGAGCCTCGATGCATTCCATTGTTCCATTGCTAGAATGTGTAACTGAACCGCCTTAAGCTTATCAAGAAGACTCTCTTGGTTCACCTGTTTCAGAACAGTTTGTTGAAGATCAATGCTTGACTGGACTAAGGGGACATCAATTTCCGTGTCTGGCTCCTCAGTACTCCAATCATCCTCAGAACAGATAAACACTGGATCGTCATTTTCATGCGGTATGCCATAGGCAACTGTTTTAGAGGCGATTCTTCCTATTGTGCTTCGAGAGACCAATATGTTATTTCCATGAACTGGAACTTTAAAAACAGATTTACACGTGAGACTGGTGGACTTCCCATGTAGAGTGGGGGATGTGAAATCGGAGAAACTGGCCTGCATGAAAGAAGAAGAAGTCGTTTTTTTAGGCTCAAAAACTCCAAAAACATATGAGATCCAATCACAAATAATAAAAGAATGAGGCCTACTGAGGCATAACTCAAGGCTGCTGGTGAGATGGATAGCAAATAGGACGACTGCCATTCAATAAGATCATAATTGAAGAACCACCATTATTCCATGTATTATTTATATCCAACCGCAATATATAACACAAGCTACTCATTTTTGGACTGTTCTAGTTCTAGGTATCAAGTGAACTCAAAATAAAACATAGAAAGTTAAGATAAATAAAATCAGCCAAAAATTACTTCAGCACAGGTTAATTTGAGAAGTAAAAAACAAAATGAAAAGGAAACAGTTCAACGCAGAATACCTTATACAATACTTAGTCTCACTACATTCATTTTAAACTGGAACAAAAGTACGGTTTCATTTCATCAATACTGACTAAGAATTTAAAACAAATATGTTCTGTTTGCAGGCTACCTTCAAGCCCCCTTAGTAACTGATCTTCAAATTTAACAACACTAGGTATAAGAATTCAAAAATGCATATAATTCTTGACCAAATAATACTTATTAATAAAAGAAAAGTTCTTATTGGTCACGTCCACATTCAATGTGTAAAACCACACAACATTACAAGAAGAGATACTCACGTGATTCAGAAGTGCAGACTGTTCAGTTAGAGAGAACACAGCAACAGCACCTACCATAGTCAGCAGTCTGTATTCAGGGAAGGAGACCCAAGTACTGAACCTCTAGCCTGCAAAATAGTAAAAGTGATTTGAATGACTATTACCAATAAAAAAGGAAAATAGAAAAAGAAGTTGCATCTATTAACAGTGTATTTATTGATTAATGTTGCATTGGAATGTCATTGAACAGTTCAAGTTGACAAAGCTTTCACTTAACGAGCTATGTAACACCCAAAACTAAACTATTATGGCACTAAAAAGCTTGAGTTTTTAAATCTGTTATAGCTAAAACATGACATTCCTAAAATTTTCAAAACCCATAAAACATGATACCAACTAAGATTTTTCAAATTAATTGCGAAAATCCAAAGAACTTCATGTTATACCAAGGAAATTTTTATTTGTCTGTTCAACAACATAACACGGATTTTTCTACAGTCTTAACAAAAATTCCAGAAAGCTTATTCCTATTCTTAGGGTTCTAAGAAGGTAATTTTCCCAAAAATTCAGCCACATCAAGATACTAACACTTTAAAATAGATAAAAATTAACCAGAAACTAACATCAGCAGACGATAGAGAACAATAAAAGCCACACACAAAAAAAAAAAAAAAAAAAGGTTTGAAAAACATACAGAAGCGCGCGGAAGAATTTTTTTACCGAATTGAGAAAAATTGGAAAGCTCTTCGATGCTCAGAATCAAAATCACGCCACAATTTTATCTTGAATTAATCATATAAATAAACTCGGCAGATTAAATTATTTATTTAAAAAAAATGATGAAAATGTAGAGAGATAAAGGAGAGGAGAAGTGGGAGTGTGGAGGACGCGTGCCAGATTCAGCTCAGCTTAAATGGGAATCCCCCAAAATCTACGCCAGAAGAATCTTCAAGAATAACGACTTTTGATAGAAGTCGTTGAAACTTCTACCGCTTTTCTTTTTCGTTTTTCTCTTTTTTCGATAATTTGGTGAGCCGCTTTATACACATGTATAATGACGAATGAATGGTACTGGATTATATGTTGGCAATAGGGCTGAAAATCAAATCAAGCTACTCGATACTCGGCTCGAGCTCGTTCGATAAAAGCTCGTTTGAGCTCGGTTCGTCAAATAAATCAAACAAGCTTGAACAAGATTTTTCGTTCGATAACTTTTGAAGCTCGGCTCGAGCTCGACTCGATAAGCTAAAAATTGAAAAAATACATGTAAAATACCAAGCTACTCGATACTCGGCTCGAGTTCGTTCGATAAAAGCTCGTTTGAGCTCGGTTCGTTAAGAAATCAAACCAAGCTCAAACACAAAATTTCAAGCTCGATAAAATTCAAACCAAGCTTGAACAACGTGTCGTTCGATACTACTCGACTCGTTTACACCCCTAGTTGGCAAATCCTACTTTGCCCCTAAACAATTTGGGCTTGTTTGTTTGGCATTTCCCAAAAAAATTTTGTATTTGGGAAATGCCAAACAAACATTCTTTCTATTTTCTGAAATAAATTTTTCATCTCTCAATTTTCTCAAATTACTTTCTCAAAACTCAAACAAACAACAATTTTCTTATCTCTAAGCAAAATCTATACAAACTCTATTCTGATTTGACATAAAGTAACCTATCTCTTACACAATTTATCTCACAATAAACATGATTTGACATAAAGTCTTACACATCTGACACCTATAACCGAATTCTTCCAAAAAGATTCTACATCTACTTTATTTCTCAAACCACTCTTCCAAAACCCAAACAAACAACATTACGCAAACCGAGATTATTTCACAAACCTCCACTACTCTCTCAAACTACTTTCCCAAACACCAAACAAAAAGGCCCTTAACTTTTTTCTACTTTATTTCCTAACATTTGCGAGTTTGCACCTTAACTATTAAAAATGTTTCAGGTAGCTACTTTTGGACGTTTTCCTGTGAAATTTTCGAGAATATTCCATTTTTGTGACTTTAGTCAAGGGCAAAATAGATATTCAAAAGTTAGGGTAACAAAGTGGATAAATGTTAAAAGATTGGGTGACAAAATGAGAAAACGTTCAAAAGTTTGATGAAATTTGCATTTTCCGTAAACTTCAGACCTTTTTAATCGTATTTTATTGAATTTTTAATCCAATTTCATGTGTTATATCTTATTTCAAAAAATTTAAGTGTTTCTTTGGGATAAAATGTACAGTTTAATTATCTCATATGTCCTTATTAACTTTGAAATGACTTAAAAGCACAAAAATATTTTAAAATAATAATATACCTCTTTTGAAAAATACTTGGACTTAATTGTGTAAAATAAAAAAAATTGGAGCAAAAATGCACTTTACCGAAACTTTGGAGGGCAAAGTGCAAAATCCGACCCATACTTGATTGGAGCTGATAGGAGAGCATTTATAGCTTCCTAGGGTAGCCAAACATGTCCCTTGGGTAGATTAATTTCTCTATCCAAGGTGAAAATCCATTGGTTGATTATTGAAGACTAATTATATCTTCATATTTTCTCCATGTGAATATAAACACCTTTACACTCTTTTTTTCAGATTTCCTTCACCCTATTTACACCTTAGAGTTCATAGTTAAGTTAGAATTAGAGATAAGAAAAGAATGTGTGAGAAGAGGTGAAAGTTAGTGTGAGAAAGTGAAGGAAGTGGAAGAAGAAACCACCACCACCGCCGCCTCACCACCGCTGTCGTAGCACCGCCACCGGACCCCACCGTCGCCGGACCGCCATCCACCCGCCACCGGGACCTCTTGCAAGGAGTGGGTAACCTCAAAACTCTCTTTTAAGTGTAATTTTCTCAAATTACTTTCTATTTTCTGAAATAAATTTTTCATCTCTCAATTTTCTCAAATTACTTTCTCAAAACCCAAACAAACAACAATTTTCTTATCTCTAAACAAAATCTATACAAACTCTACTCTGATTTGACATAAAGTAACCTATCTCTTACACAATTTATCTCACAACAAACATGATTTGACATAAAGTCTTACACATCTTACACCTATAACCGAATTCTTCCAAAAAGATTCTACATCTACTTTATTTCTCAAACCACTCTCCCAAAACCCAAACAAACAACATTACGCAAACCAATATTATTTCACAAACCTCCACTACTCTCCCAAACTACTTTCCCAAACACCAAACAAAAAGGCCCTTAACTTTTTTCTACTTTATTTCCTAACATTTGCGAGTTTGCACCTTAACTATTAAAAATGTTTCAGGTAGCTACTTTTGGATGTTTTCCTGTGAAATTTTCGAGAATATTCCATTTTTGTGACATTACTCAAGGACAAAATAGATATTCAAAAGTTAGGGTAACAAAGTGGATAAATGTTAAAAGATTGGGTGACAAAATGAGAAAACGTTCAAAAGTTTGATGAAATTTACATTTTCCGTAAACTTCAGACCTTTTTAATCGTATTTTATTGAATTTTTAATCCAATTTCATGTTTTATATCTTATTTCAAAAAATTAAGTGTTTCTTTGGGATAAAATGTACAATTTAATTATCTCATATGTCCTTATTAACTTTGAAATGACTTAAAAGCACAAAAATATTTTAAAAATAGTATACCTCTTTTGAAAAATACTTGGACTTAATTGTGCAAAATAAAAAAAATTGGAGCAAAAATGCACTTTACCGAAACTTTGGAGGGCAAAGTGCAAAATCCGACCCATACTTGATTGGAGCTGATAGGAGAGCATTTATAGCTTCCTACGGTGGCCAAGCATGTCCCTTGGGTAGATTAATTTCTCTATCCAAGGTGAAAATCCATTGGTTGATTATTGAAGACTAATTATATCTTCATATTTTCTCCATGTGAATATAAACACCTTTACTCTCTTTTTTTCAGATTTCCTTCACCCTATTTACACCTTAGAGTTCATAGTTAAGTTAGAATTAGAGATAAGAAAAGAATGTGTGAGAAGAGGTGAAAGTTAGTGTGAGAAAGTGAAGGAAGTGGAAGAAGAAACCACCACCACCGCCGCCTCACCACCGCTGTCGTAGCACCGCCACCGGACCCCACCGCCGCCGGACCGCCATCCACCCGCCACCGGAACCTCTTGCAAGGAGTGGGTAACCTCAAAACTCTCTTATAAATGTAATTTTATTTTTCGTAGAAAACCCTAAGTCCTATGTAATGAAAATGATATTGAAACACTTTTAATTTTCAGATTTATTGATGATAGTAATTTAGGTTTAAAAATAGTTTTACATTTATATGAAATTTAATAGTTGATTTTGTTGAGGTTTTTATAGATCTACGTTTTCTCCATGAAATAATATTTTTGAAATTTTTGAAAACAAAAAGTATCTTATTCCCAAAGATTACATGTGTAAAATTACAAAAGATTATGTCATATTATATAGATCTATAAGATTTTTACGAAAGGACTGAAATTTGTTAAATTTTTGTGTGTGTTAAATTTTTTTTATTATTTGTTTGGGGCTATTTTGATAAATTTGAAAAATAGGGGTGTGTTTATGCATATTTGGTGAGGTGGCCGGAGCCACCCCACCTCCGACAGCAAACTCCGACCGCTGTGCAACGACCGAGTTACTGCCGGGTGCAACATACCCAATTTTGGGCCTGTTGCACAACATACCACTAGACCCTTTATGTAGGAGTCCACATTGCTTATACTAAATGAATAAGTTAATTATGAAATATAATAATAATACATAATAAATAATTTTGAAAAAAATACATAATACATAATAAAATTATAAAATAAATCTAGAAATTATTGAAATGATTTTCAATTATATATTTCGAAAATATTAAATATTTCTTAAAATAGAAGAATTATTTAAATATATTTATAAAATAAAAAGGCTTTGAAATATATTTAATAATATTTGAAAATGATATAATTAATGATAAGTATATAGAAATATGTATTTCTGAAAATTAAATAGAATAATCTTTTGAGATAATAAAATAAACTTAGAAATAACTTTGAAATTAATAACTAAATTTGAAAATAAAATTTTAAATTTTCAAAATAATTTTTAATAATTATTTAACATTAATTTTTGAAAAAGAAAAATAATAAATAATTTCAAAAATAAAATAAAATAATTATTTTCTAAGATATAAATAATAAATCAATTTTTTTGCATAGTAAAATATTTATTTAATTTAAATAATAAATATATTTTCGAAAATATATATATTATTTATATAATTTTGAAAGAAAATAGGGTTAAATAAAATAAAAGAATTTTCCGAAATCTAATTAATTTTTGAAATAAAATATAAGCTTAAATAATCATGAAAAGTAATAAATTTGAAAAAAGAAAATAATTTCAAGTGAACTTCAATTCTTAATTTAAAAATAATTCATAATTTAATAGATAAAATTATTTTGATTAAATATTTTTTTAATTTAATTAATCCAAAAATAAAATCAATAAATAAATAAAGTTTCAAAAATTAGAGATTTAAAAAAAAACTTTGATTTACTGAAATTAAATGAATGCCTATTATTAAAGAATTTTCTTGGGTTTTTATAAATTCTTATTCGTGGCTTTCCATATCACATAGCTCTAGGAACCCCTAAATCGGGTTAATTAGTCTAAGTTGGATCATGACCTTCTTTCGTCCATTGATAGAAATAGTGTCCTGCAAGCCAGCTGTATGGCTAGCATTTATTGTAATAAATAAGGAACTATTCAATGTCGATTAATAAATGCACTTTATTAAATGGCCATCTTTATCTTATGTAATAATTATCTACGCATAAGGATAGAAGTCCTTAGATCACAGGGCTATGGGACAACCCGTGGACTGATCTCCAAGGCCGTGATCTAGAACATATTCAAGAGTCGTAGAATCCAATCGAGATAGGACATCGTTGGATTCGGTTAGACTCTCACTGTTGTGTATACTCCGATGAACTGGAGGATGCTGGGGTCCACGAGCGTGACTGGGATAGTCGATACACATAAGTGAGTGGCTTGCTGGGATGGCAAGCGCACTGAATACCCCAATTAGGAAATAAACTCACCATGGAAGCGGTAGTCGCATATCGGGGTTGAAGTTATTCCAATTTGCAATAGTATACGAGGAACGATCCCTAACTACTTGAGGTGATAGGGTTTATCTGGTGCGAGAACGTTCATGCTTTGATATGAGTTCCGACTGACTGGAGATCACCAGAAGGTCTCTGTGAACTCATGTTGGGTATGGAGGAACTCGTATGCAGACTCATATCATCAACAAAGGATCCATTGACCCGACTTGATAGGTTGGGAATTTCTCCTATGGATTTATGTGAGAAATTAATTCTGGGAAAAACCTTGGCCAAGGTATCTGACAACTTTATGTAAGTAGCTCATAAAGATTAAGTCAAAGAGAATTTATTTCGAGACCAGAATACATAAGGTCAAGACAAAATAAAAGGGAATCCGATGAAATACCATACCCTTAAGTCTCGACTGGGAGATTGATCGATGGAGAGATTATGTCGTATATGGAAATTGTAAATGAGTTAAAAGGTTCTCTGAATTAATTCACCAGTGATTGGGCTCCATGGGCTTGTGGCTGGACATCGACCGTAGAGTGTGGGAGAATTCCTAAATTGGCAGGGGTGCTAATTTTGGAATGATCAATCGACAGAGTGTTCGATTGATTTAGAGTATATGTTACTCGAATAATTAAATAATATTTATTTATAACCCACGGCCAATTATGTGGTGAACCTACGGGGTCATACACAATACACATGAAGCGAAAGCAAGGAAATGAGAATGACCGAGTCGACTGGGTCGACTGGGTAAATAATCGACTGGATCGATTATAATGATTGGGTCGACTTGGTCGACCCAAATGGAACTAAATAGGATCCAATTGGAATTGGATCATGATCATAAATTAAATTGGAATTTAATTTGTGAATTAATTAATTAAGTTGGATTTAATTAATTATAGAAAGGATTTAATTAAATAGACTTAGAGTCTGATTTAATTAATTAGGGAGACTAGTTAATTAATTGGGCTTTTTAATTGGGAGATTAAATAAAGCCTGGTCAAATTAATTAATTAGGCCATGAATTAATTGGAAGACTTGGTCTTCTGATTAAAGAGGGCCATGGCCCATGTAGGAGAATAAAGTCCTAGTCCTAATAGGACTAGGTTAAGGGAAATAACTATAAGTAGGTAACTTGTAGTTATTTTTCACACACAACTCCAAAAAAAAAAAAAAAATTGTGCAGAGCAAAAATTCTCTCCCTCTCCCAGTCCAGATCGGCAGAACTCTCTCTTCACTGTGGAAGAATTTTTCGTCTTCAATTTTGTTCCTAAATCGTTCCCAAATCCTAGATATTAATATATCCTATGTTCTAGTCGATTTGGTTATATTAATTTCGTGATATTGTGGTGTATCAACTCGTAGATGCGCAACACGTGGGGCGCTACTGCAGGACTTTGGATCGATTCAACCGAGGGAGAAAACCGCAACATTGCTGAGCCACTTGGATTTGCAAGGAGACAGGTATAATTTGGATCTAATTATTCTTGTCGTTTTAATATTCATATATATACACCTAGGGTAGTATCCTTGCAAGATTCCGTAAGAGGTCCTAAAAATTTTAAATTCCGCTGTGCCTAGGGTTGTTTATCTTTCACAACGGTGGTATCAGAGCCAACTCTAGTCTTTGTATATATATGAATTTGCAAATTTTGTGTTTTAAATCATATGTTTGATTTATGTGGCTAGTTCTTTAATTATGCATGTTTTAGAACGTAGAACTGTTAACTTAGAGTTAACGTTTAATTTTGGATTCGAAAATTTGATCATGTTGATTTTATTTTGGATTGGGATTTAATTGACTGGAACTGTTTAATTAAATCATGAGTAATCGAAGAAATTAAAAAAAAATTATTGGATCTAACCCACGGTGGCACGCGGCGGCCACCGCAAGCCGCTGCCTACGGCAGCGTGCGAACAGCACGCTGGCCGCACACGCTGCGCGCGGCAGCAGCCTACGGGCTGCTGTCCGTGCGTGGCTGCTTGCTGCCGCACGCAGCCGCGTGCAGCGGACACGCGCCCCTGATGGTCGCGCGTGGGCTGTCCACATGGCAGTCCGTGATTGGTCTCGACTGGTCATGTTTGGGTTGGACTCTAATTCTGCCTATTTTGAAAATTCTGAAAATTTAGAATTTTGGGAGATTAGGAAACTTAGAGTTTTTGGATAAGGTAGTTATTTTGTAAGATTTGAAGTCTACCTTAATTAAACTAATCTAGACAAAATAGGATTATTTTGAAAATCTTTGATATTGGAATATTTGGGAAACTTAGAGTTTTGGATAAGGTAGGAATCTTAGAGATTTGGTCTACCTTAATTAACCAATTTAATCAAGATAAGGTTTGTAGATTACTTAGAGCTCAAGTAAGAGCTAATTAATCTTAAAGGTTAATTGTTAATTCAAAATTAATTAACTTAGATAATTTTAGAGAATTAAAATTAATGGAGCCTGTAAATTTACATTTTTGCCCTTATGTGAATTTATGCATGTTCTTGAGTGAATATGTGGATTTGTCGATTTTGCCCTTAAGCCCTGTGTGTTATTTATGGGTTGTAATTAAATGGGCCTGATTGGTGCCCTTGCTTATTTAAAATTTGTAAGCTAGGCTTAGATTATGCTTGGAGCCGAGAAGACCTCACGAAGACTTGGAGATTCGCATAGAGGCCCATAACCTTGGAGGACATGGAGGCCCAATTCATTACATGGAGGTCCAATCAAGCTGGATATTACAAGAAGGCCCATGATGTATGGGTTTGAAAATTATAATAGTTAGTAAATTAATTTCCACCCTAGACTGACCAATTGATTCATCACAAGGCTCATGATGAATCGTATAGGATGGGCAATCGATCAATCATATCCTGCTAGGTGATGTATGTTTACTTATATTCTTTGATGTATGTCTTGCATGCTTAGAATAGATCACATAAACAATATAAAGTATAATCTGATGAGATCTCGCACAAGAAAACTTAAAACCTCCAATTGAACTTAAAATTCAATTAGAATATTAAATCGTCTAACGGGCGCATATGAATAGTCTCTATGGTCTGAGCCTATCCAATTACTAGGTCTTAGGCATATTGTACGAATATATCTCGATGTCTCACGAGTCGTGGGTCGAGCTATAGGAAGATGATATGTCTATTGTCTCGATGTACGAGCAAGTGCCAAGAGAGGGGATAGCAAGGTTTTAGGCGCTGTCTCACGAGTCGTGGGGCGTCTAGGATTGAACTATTTCTCTCCATGAGTATTGGACATGATTTAACGCTAGTAAGTATGGATGTCTCACGAGTCGTGGGTCCATATCGAAAAACGAGGCTAAATGAACTTAAGGGTTAGCTGCGATGGCTAACCGACGACGTAGTCGACCACCAAGTGAATCAATTAGTATGGCCAACGAGTCGTGGGTACTAGGAGATTGCATTTGGGCCTTAAGCCCACTAGGATATTTTAATTTCCCGAAACTTATGTGGGGGCATAAGATTTTGATTAAAATAGTGGGAGTAATTTACAAATAAAAACCATGTTTGTAAATTGTGCATTTTAAATTAATCTTTCGCGTATTTATTTCTTCTATCGTCGTTTTATATATATAATGTCAAAAGAGCTTAGAGCACTTAGAGATTTGTCCATCTCATCACTTGAACAAAATATTTTAACTGGACCCAACTTGCATTTCTGGACGCATCATTTGAATGGACTGTTTGAAGCTGAAAACATATCATATGTTTTGTCTGTGCCACCACCCATTACTATTTCACATGATGTTCCTGATGAGCTCCGCAAAAGCATCACCAAATGGAAACTGGATGATGGCTTAGCTTGTGAATACATGTTGGAATATATGTCACTTGATCTGCGTTTGCAACATGAGGATATGGCATCCGCGAAAGAGATTCTCTCGAATCTCAAATTCCTTTATGGGATTAGAGATGGTCATCGCAGATTCGCGATCACGAGGGAACTCTTGCAAGCAAGAAAGAGAAGGGAAACTCCTGTCGGAATCCACGTACACAAGATAATTCGACTTCTGTCTGAACTCGATGATATGGGTGTCGTGATGGACAATGATTTCCGAGTATATCTTATTCTACAATCTCTTCCTAGATCATATGACCGATTTATCGCGGACTTGAATCTCCAGAGGCGAGAGATCACTGTGCATGTCCTGCGACAAATGCTCGAGGAACACGAGGCTTCTTTTGGAAAGAAAGCAAGGGTTGGCGGCGTTCAAAGCCAAAGCAAATGGAAACCAGAGCTCCTTACTGCACAAGGTCAAGGGAAATGATTAAATTCGAACCTATGGAGAGTTCGAACATGTATATTCCTTGTTGAAGTTAAATTTTCAATTAACTGTGCATCTTTGGTGTTAGACACTGACTAGAGTTCTCATCTTTGTAATGATTTACAGGTGATGGGTGTTGGATAAGGATGAAGATGAAGGCACTAAAGAAAGTTTGATAAGGGAGGTTTTGATGCATTCCAAAACTTCGTAAAATTTGGCTAAGTATGGAGTAACTTAGCTGATAAACTTATCAAGGAATTTTGACTAAGTAATGAAGACATCAGAAGAGTCAAAGTTTCAAGGTCCAAGACTTCTGATCTGCTGAAGTAAAGTTATCAGATTAGTGAAGATCAGCCAACTCAAATCAGATTTGTTCAAGTTTGAGATCAGCCGAGTTCACCATCAGACTTATACTTTTGTCAGCCAAGTGAAGAAGATCATGAAGTGTTCCCAACGGTAATAAATGCCCCTTGGTGTAATAAATGCTGAAGTACGAGGATATTTAAGACAAATGATTGAAGAAAAGCTTCGCATCAGCCGAGTGCATTTAATGCTGCATTTAATGCTGCCTGCAGAATAGTACTGTTTACAGTACGGACAGACTGCAAAAGAGCCGTTCGCGGATTTTAAGGACCAGTACTCGAGGAATTTGAATCCTGTCTCTCTTCAACGGACACTTTTCAATCCTCAAGTATAAATAGCTGAAAGAGACGAAGAAGAAACAAGCAACACACTTTCTGAGAGAAATTTCCGAAGCAAAATTCTTTAAGTCTCAAGAACAGCTCACTCATCAGCTGAGTCATTTGTTGACGAAAGCAGAGTTGAAGAACAAAGAAAAATACATCTTCTGAGTGATTTTGTAAACAAGAGTGTTGTGCGGAGTTGTGATCCATCTTTGTGAGTGATCAAACTTCAGAGGATAGGTTTTCTGTGTGATTTCCTATTGCGAACTTGTGGTCGTTTCATTTGTTGTTCGACGCAAGCAGAGTATACTGTAAACTTTGTGATTATAGTATAACCCAAGATCTGAGTGACTTGGAAGAGTGGACTAAAGGATATTTAAATCCATATAACCACTATAAAAATTGATTGTGTTTTTACATTGCTTTTAAACTTGCATATTTTCTGTTTGCATAAAAACACGTTAAGTTAACTGTTTGAAAAGAAGTTAAAAGGAGTTTATAAAACTGGGGAAACATTTTTCAAACTGCTAAGATTACTTGTGAAAAACACTTTGAAAATCCGCTGCAAGTACTCTAAGTATTAAAACTGATTTCTGCAAAATCAGCTAAGTAACCATCAGACGAGTGGTCAACAAGACTGTTCAAAGATTTGTTCGCGAACAGAATTGTAACTTACTAATCTGATCAGCTTAGTCTGTTCAGTAAGAGTAAAGTTTTAAAGTTAAATTTGAAGAAAATTTTTAAAGAGGTTTATTCACCCCCCCTCTAAACCTCTTCTGACCACTTGGGACCAACAAGTGGTATCAGAGCAGGTGGTTCATTAGAATCAGCTGCCTGATCAACGAGCTTGATCCGAGTGTTTTTCAAAGGTTTTCAAAACTTTTCAAAAGAGCATCTTTTTGAAAAATAAAAACTTTTTGAAAAATGGATTGTATCAGCCATGTTCCCCACATCGCTGGTATGTCTTTTGAGGACTGGAAGATCAGAATGGAGATTTTCCTTGCTGCCTACAATGACAACATGCATACATGTATCATCAAAGGTCCATTCAAATTCACCAAGACCATCATCGTAGATGAAGCTCAAATAGTGGTGGAAAAAGACTTAACAGAAATGACCGCAGAAGAAATAAAGCTGTTCAACCTGGACAAAGTCGGAAGATTCATCATGACCATAGCCCTGGATAATGATCGGTTTGACAAAGTCAAGCATTGCAAAACTGCAAAGGAGATGTGGGATAAGGTTCGTGACATGAGTGAAGGCAATGATGCTATTAAAGAGCATCAGCTCAGTGTTGCCTTGGAGAAGCTGGACAACTTCAAGATGAAGTCTGGAGAAACCATTGATCAGATGGACACCAGATTCACCAGAACTCTGAATGAAGTTTTGAAGCTGGGAAAGACTTTCACTGACAAAGAGATTTCTGTCAGAGTACTGAAGGCTCTACCTTCCAAGTTCAACATGAAGGTGACAGCAATGGAAGAATCAAGAGATCTGGGCAAGATTTCTCTAACAGAGCTGTTCTCCGTACTCAAGGCGTATGAGTATAAACTGCCAAGGATGGGAATTGAAGAAACCTCAACTTCAGGACCCACAGCTGCACTAGTTGCTGCTGAAAACCAAAGAAGACCAGCTCAAAGAAATGCTGAAGT
This sequence comes from Penstemon eatonii, assembly GCA_038501285.1. Classification (NCBI taxonomy): domain Eukaryota; kingdom Viridiplantae; phylum Streptophyta; class Magnoliopsida; order Lamiales; family Plantaginaceae; genus Penstemon; species Penstemon eatonii. The sequence continues at coordinate 262,800 of JBCEGF010001341.1, forward strand.
GGACTCATCTGATGAAGCCACTCTACTCAACAAAAAGGAGTACACTGCTGGAGATGTTGCACTGTTGATGAACAACTTCAAGAAGTTCTACAAGAGAAAGATGAAAAACAAATACAACAATGCTTCTACTTCTAAACCTAATTTTTCTTCTCAGGATAAGGATGATTATAAATCAAAACTGATGTGTTACAACTGCAGGAAATTGGGACACTTCATAAGAGACTGCCCATATCCAAAAGCAGAGAAGTACACTGAGGAAGAGAAGAAAATGAGAAAAGAAAGAAAGCATCAGAGAGGCAAGGCAATGATGGCTGAAGCAGAAAAGCTGACTGCTGTCTACTCATCTGATTCAGATTCTGACTCGTCTGACGAAGAATCGTCTGATGAAGAAAAACCTGCTCTCCTATGTCTTATGGCAAAGGAATCTGATGACTCTGAGGATGAGGTAACTCCTCTTAATGATGAATTATTTAATTCATTTGAACAAATGATGCTTAACAATACTGGTATTGCTGAAGCATATAAAAAGCTTAAGGAAGAGATGATCCTGCTAAAAGAGCAAAATGGTTCACTGAAACTTCTAGCTGAAAAGCCAAAAGAATCAGCTGAATATAAACAGCTTGAGCAAGAGCATGAATCTCTGAAAGCTGAATGTGAGGTTTATAAAGGGAAAATCATGGAACTTGAGAAAATTATTGAGTCTCATGATAAGTCAACTGTTGCATCCATGCATACATCTAAGAAACAGGAGACACCTTTAGAAAAGGATAAATTAGAGTTGAATCATACTGAAAAATTTATTTCTGCTGACAATAGTAAGGTCATTCTGTATGTTCAAACTTCTAAACCTGCCTCATCTGAGAATGTGTTAAAGGAGAAGAAATCTCCTAAGGCTAAAAAGAGCAAAGAGCCTAGTGTAGGAAATCAGACTAGTAAGACCAAACAGCAGAGTCCTAAGAAGTCTGCTGATAAAGCTAAAGTCAATCAGACTAGTGGTAAAACTAAGTCAAAATCAGTTGAGCAAGCGCCTAGTAAACCAAAGAAGCATAAGAACAAGAAAAATCAAAATGCTTGGTATGGAAATGAGTCATATTATGTGCAACCTGCTGCATATCATCCTATGTATCATGCACCTCAATTTCCTAGTTACTATGCACCTTACCCTGCTCATCCAATGCATGCATATCCTGCATATCATGCACCTTACCCTGCTTATGAACATTATTCATATCATACTGATCATCAACATGACTTATCTGATAACTATGATAAAAATGAAACTGTTCATGCTCCTAAAACTCAGAAACCTAAGAAGCCTAAGACTTCAACATCTTGGGTTGTCAAGGGTGGAACTAATCCTTCAGGACCCTCTCAATAAGGGTACCTAAAACAATTTTATTTTTGTTTTGTAGGTTAGGATTAGGAGTAGGAGTAAAGTAGAGAAGATTTGGTACTTGGACAGTGGATGTTCAAGGCACATGTGTGGAAACATACATGAGTTGACTGATGCAGTTGCTGTGGATGGTCCAAAAGTCACTTTTGGAGACAGCAAAGAAGGCAAGATTAAAGCTAAAGGAAGATTAATCAAGGGAAACATAGAGATATCTGACGTCTCCTATGTTAAAGGCCTGAAGTATAATCTGCTGAGCATAAGTCAATTTTGTGACAAGGGATATTCAGTCATCTTCTCAACAGATAAGTGCTACGTTGAACAGATTGGTACAAAGAAGGTAATTTTATCTGGAAGACGACAAGGAAATATCTACATAGTTGACTGGAATTCTGTTGACAAGAATTCAAGTGTTTGTTTGGTGGCATTTGCACCAAGTGAAGTCAGTTGGCTATGGCACAAGAGGTTAAATCATTTAAACTTCAAGACCATAAACAGATTAATCAAGAATGATCTGGTAGAAGGGATTCCAAAAGCAGTCATGAGCAAAGACAAGCTCTGTGATGCATGTCAGAAGGGTAAACAAATCAAGTCATCTTTTAAAGAAAAGAAGCACCAATCTTCTGGAAGAACATTGGAGCTGTTGCACATGGACTTATTTGGACCCATTGATCCAGTCAGCAATGGTGGAAAGAAATACTGCCTAGCTGTTGTGGATGATTATTCAAGATATACTTGGGTGATTTTCATGAAGAAGAAAAGTGAAACCAAGGAACATCTTACAAATCTGATGGAACTGATCCAGAATGAGAAGAGTATCAAAATATTGAAGATCAGATCAGATAGAGGGACATAGTTTACAAACTCTACTGTTGAAGAGTATTGTAACATCAAAGGAATACATCATGAGTATTCTGCTGCAAGAACCCCTCAACAGAATGGTGTTGCTGAAAGGAGAAACAGAACACTAAAAGAAGCTGTCAGAACCATGATAGCTGAAGCCAAGCTGCCTCAAAGATTTTGGGCAGAAGCAACAAACACAGCATGCTTTACCCAAAACAGATGTATGATCAACAAAAATCAGAACAAGACTCCATATGAAGTTTGGAACAACAGAAAGCCAAACATTCATTACTTTAAGATTTTTGGTTGTAAATGTTTTGTATTGAATAATGGGAAAAATCACCTCGCTGCATTTGCAGAAAAGGCTGATGAAGCTGTTTTTGTAGGATACTCATCTGTTAGTAAAGCTTATAGAGTGTTTAATAAAAGAACATTACTAATAGAAGAATCTATCCATGTAGTATTTGATGAGCCAAGTCAATCTTCTGAAAAGAATCAAAGTGCTAATCAAGATCTGTCTACTGATTTACAGAAGTTAGACGTTGGAAGAAATGAAGAATATGTTCCCATCATACTACCTAATCTAAGTTCAGCTGCTAACTCAAGTGCTGTTCAAAATCACAGTGCTGATTGTCTAACAGACGAGTTGCTAACAGCTGACAGACCAGAGACTGTTCAACAGACTACAAATGTTCAACAGACTACTACTGGAACTCCAACAGTAGTGTTGCAAGATCATAACAGAGGACAACATCCTGATTTGCAACCTGATCTCAGATGGCTCAAGAATCACCCACCTGAACTAGTCATTGGTGATCCTTTAGATAGAGTGAAAACAAGAAGAGCTGCTGCACAAGATGCTATGTTTGTCACATTTCTATCTCAAATAGAGCCCAAACAAATTGAAGAAGCTCTCAATGATTCCTTCTGGATAGAAGCTATGCAAGAAGAGTTGAATCAATTTGAAAGGAATGAAGTCTGGTACTTAGTTCCTAGACCAAGTCATCAAAGAGTAATTGGCACTAAGTGGGTATTCAGAAATAAAATGAATGAAGATGGTATTGTCACCAGAAACAAAGCAAGACTAGTGGCCAAGGGTTATTGTCAAGAAGAAGGAATTGACTTTGATGAAACTTTTGCACCAGTAGCAAGACTTGAAGCAATCAGACTGTTTCTAGCCTATGCTGCTCACAAGAACTTCACTGTCTATCAGATGGATGTGAAGTCTGCCTTTCTCAATGGAAAATTGCAAGAAGAAGTGTATGTTGAACAACCTCCAGGATTTGAAGTCTATCAAGAAGAGGACAAAGTATATCGTCTGAAGAAAGCCCTCTATGGACTGAAACAGGCTCCAAGAGCATGGTATGATACCCTATCTGATTTTCTTTTAATTAAAGGATTTCGAAAAGGTAAGGTAGATAAAACCTTGTTCACAATTGAATGGGAAACTCATATATTACTTGTGCAAATATATGTGGACGATATTATTTTTGGTTCAACTAACCAACAGATGTGTGATAAGTTCTCCAAGCTGATGCAGAATAAGTTTGAAATGAGCATGATGGGTGAACTTAATTACTTTCTTGGATTGCAAGTTAGACAGTTGCCTGATGGGATATTCATCAGCCAAGCAAAGTACACAAGAGATCTGTTCAAGAAATTTGGTATGGAAACTAGCTCAACAGCTACCATTCCTATGTCTACAAGTCTTCGTTTGGATAAAGATGAAGATGGCAAATCAGTGGACATAACCAAATACAGAGGCATTATTGGTTCATTGTTGTATCTAACAGCAAGCAGACCTGACATAATGTACTCAGTTGGAGTCTGTGCAAGATTTCAATCAAACCCCAAAGAATCTCATCTCTTAGCTGCCAAGAGGATATTGAAGTATGTTAAAGGCACTCAAGAACTGGGATTATGGTATCCTAGAGAATCTGGATTTGAACTAGTTGGCTATTCAGATTCAGACCTTGCTGGCTGCAAGATTGACAGGAAAAGCACAACAGGTGCATGTCAGTTCTTAGGCAGTCGTCTGATCTCATGGATGAGTAAGAAGCAAACCTCAGTCTCTATATCTACTGCTGAAGCTGAATATATAGCTGCTGGAGCTTGCTGTGCACAGATACTTTGGTTGAAACATCAACTAGAAGACTACAACATCAAGATCAGTGGAATTCCAATCTACTGTGACAATACAAGTGCAATTTCACTTACTCAGAACACTACAAGTCATTCAAGGACTAAACATATTGAGATCAAGCATCATTTCATTAGAGATCATGTGGAAAAAGGCAATGTAATGATTGAGTATGTTCATACTGATAATCAGATTGCTGATATCTTCACCAAACCTCTAAGTGAAGTAAGGTTCTCAACTCTAAGAGCTGAGCTAGGACTACTCAATTTGGAAGCATAAGCTGAGGGGGAACTCATCAGAAGACTGGAGTTCAACAGCTTAGTAATTCGTTATTATCTTCAAGGATTAACTCTCAACAGACTAGTTAACTTATGAATTCTTAAACTCAGGGGGAACGTGTAAGACTAGCGGTACTTCTGAATTAAAGATGAAATTTGTTAATGACAGTTAGTTGAAGTTATGTTTTCATCAGAAGACTCAACTATCGAAGATTGAAGTTATTTTATCTAGCTGGATTGACAAACAGCTGAGGAAGGTTATCAGCTATTGGCATTCTCTGATAACAGCATTGTCATCAGGACAGTAGTCCATCAGATAAGTATTTATGTTACTCATCTGATTACTTTAATAAAAGCGGAACTGTTTAAAACGTATATTTAAAACACGCTTTTATAAGAAACTGATGAGCGGTACATATTCCCGCTCTTCATTAAAAATCTTTTGAATTTGAAAGGTCGTAACTGACGCCGCACGATCAGCACTGACAGAAAAACGGATCTAACGGTTGGCGGATATCACGGAAATCGAAAAACCCCAACTCTATAAATCCCCATCTGATCAGTCGAGTAGCTCTTTACGAACCCTAAACTTTCAAAAGCATTTGTGAGAAAAATTTGAACAAATTTTCTGCAAAATCCCTTCTTTTTCTCTAACTTTCAACAGATTGAAATGGCTGCTGAAGGTATGTTCTTAGATTATGAGTCCTATTATCAGTCTGGTACAAAGTTAATGAAAGAATTGTTGGAAAAATTCAAATCGGCACAGTTGGTAAATTTCATGGAGTACAATGAGGGAATAATCTGGACTGACCAGGTTATGGAGTATTACTCAACGGCAAAGGCTGACTACAACAAACTAGAAATCAAAGCGAAAGTGGGTGACAAATCTGTTGTCATCACTCCACAAGTTCTTCATGAACAGTTTGGTTTGCCCAAGTCTGGAAGACACGAAGTTACCGTACTGACTGAAGAGAAGCACCAACAGTTTTGGGCGATCTGCGCCAAGGAAGGAGAAATGTTGTCTGGCAACATTAAAAAGAAACAGCTGAAGGATGAATATCAGCGGATGGCTGATATGGTCTCGAAGCTGATTGAGAACTGTACTTTTTCTCTAGATGCTGTCACAATGAAGCGTTTCAGCATCATGGCTGCCGTATACTACGGGCTAGAGGTAAACTGGTCCATCATAATTTGGTATATACTTGCTGATTTTCTGGAAGTGAAGAAGGGAAAAGGCCCTTACACCAACCACAGAATCACTTTAAGTTACCTCTTATCAAAGTTGGGCTGTGTTATGACAAATGGGAAAGAAATTCACAAGTCCAAAGCAATGAACAAGTATCTACCTGTTCAGAAGAGGAAGGCTGATGAGCCTGAAGGAGAAGAAGCTGAGGAACCAAAAGAGGCTCCAGCCAAAAGGCCAAAGAGGTTAGTCAAAACAGCAAGCTTGGCTGTTGAGACTAAAAGAAAAAGGGCTGCTGATGAGCCCAAAAAGAATGAAACAAAGCAGATGGAGAGAGTGACTTCTGCTGAAGCCACTAAGATTGTCGAGAACATAATAGCTGATGTAAGGACTGGATCCCCTGCATCACCATCAAGAACTCCATCAGCTGAGAGGCCTGCTGAGGATATTTCTCAAAGGACAAGAAGTCAACTGAGAAGTACAGCTGCTACCACTTACCGTGAAGGTAGAACAAAGAAGTCTGCTAGAAAGCAGATGACATTCATTGAAAAACCTACTGATCTGGAAAATGTAGCTAGGGAGGACCCTGAAGCTACTCAAAGGCCTATTGAATCAGTTGAGACTGTTGTGACTGACAAAGCTGATAAGCAACAGCCAAGTCAGGAAGCACCAACAGCTGAGGTTGCTCAACCTCAAGAAGATCCAGATGTTCAAATCATCCATCCTATAGCTGCTGCTCCCATATCATCTGCTGGACCAGCTCCTGCTCCTATTGATAAAGGCAAAAGAAAGATAGTGATTAAGAGAAAGAAAATCACTAAAGCTGACAAAAGAGCAAGGGAGGAAGCAGAACAGAGGAAGCAGGATGAGCTTGAAGAGAAGAAAGCACTTGAGCTAAGCAAAGCTCAAGAAGCAAAGGATGAAGCCAGAAGACGCATGTCTGAAGCAGAAAGAAAAGCTGCTGAGGATGCTGAAATGGCTGCGGTGATTGAATTGAGCAAGGTTGATGCCTATGGACCTGTCCATGGAGGTGGCATCAAGATTGCTGAAGGGAAGGATGAAGAAGACAAGAAGAAAATATTGCTGCCTGCCCCCAAAACCAAGTCAAAAGACAAGTTTGAAGTCAGAAAAGCATTTGAGATAGTCTATGCTGATAAGGAGCTGTTCAAGAAGTTTGAAAAGTCCTTGGCTTACTATGATCAGAAGCTTATGTTGATGACTCTGTTCAACCAAGAAAAGCCAAGATATATTAGTTGGAGGGACAACAGGCTGAACAAGTCAATCACTGAACTTCAAAGTATGAAGGAGTTGGCTGATGAAGAACGATGGGTTCTAAGTTGGCTGAAGACAAACTCCATTCAAAAGGCTCTTGATCCCAGCTATGTGAGAGATATCATGCATAGCTATGCAAAAGGCTTTGCACTGGAGGAAGCCAAGAAAATCAAGAGCACCTTGCCTGAGAAGAAGAAGAAGTCTGAAGATGCTGAGGAAAGAGCAATTAAGTTTGCTGTTATGGCTGCCCTGAAGAGATGGGCTAAAAAGTCTAAGTATCAGCAAGGCTGTTCAAGTGACTTGCCACTACTGCCAAGCATCCAGCAAATCATTTTTGGCAAGGAAGTGCAACCGTTCTATGAAGTGCCAAAGGGGAATAATGCTTTTGTTAACCCCTGGATCATTGTGAGGCAAATCAGACAAACCACTTGCTTCAATGATGATGGCACTATCACCAACTTAGTCTATGATGATGTTACTGATGAGCCTAAAGCTGCGGACAAGCCTGAAGTCAAGTCTGCTGATCAGACTGCTGACAAGCCTGCTGATCAAATTGCTGATAAGTCTGCTGATCAGACTGAAGACAAGTCTGCTGAAAAGGCTGCTGATGAACCCCTGGCCATTGAGTGGAAGGCTACGGACTCTGGAAATCATCAAGACGAAAAGATGGAAGATATTCCTGTCCATCAGGAAATTGATGAAAGGGATGTAGCTGCTGCTTCTGCTTCATCAGGTGATAAGCACTCATCACTGATGGAAGCAATCCAGATGCTGATGGAAAACCAACTTAAGGAACTGGAAGACAAGCACAAGCAACAGCTATTAAAGGTTAAGGAGGAGCTGAAAGCAGAGTTGGCAGAAACCAACAGACTTCAGCTGGAAACTGTTCAAGGATCAACAGAAGAGATCATCAAAAAGGAGATCAACAGTATTCCAATTCCTCAAGACAACTCATTGCAGTTGATACACAGCTTAAGAGAACTGAACCAGAACGTGGAAGATGTGAAGGGTGATGTGAATCATCTTCACACTGCTTTAAAATCAGCTGAGCACAAGATTGCTGACTTAACTGCAACTTTCATTAAAGTCAGTCATGAAGAGAAGGAAATCAATCTGGGAATGTTGCAAGAAGTAGCAAAGGCTGCACAGGAAGTTCAAAATGAAATTGCAACTATCAACCTCAACATTGACTACTTCAATGATAAGACTGATGTCATCAGCACTGACATTCATCATCTAACAGCTAGTCATGACGTTGTTAATCAGAATCTAAAGGCTTTATGCGCTGGAGTAAAGATTCCAACAGTTGCTTTCAACCCTGCTGTTGAAACTTCTACTGTCATCAGAGTTGATGATGACAAAAAGGGGGAAGATAAAAGGGAAGAACCAGCTAAGGAAACTGCTGCTGAAGAACCAGCAACTGCTGCTGAAGAACCAGCAAAGGAATCTGCTGCTGAAGAATCAACTAAGGAGGAAACTACTGCTGCAACAACTGAAGCCAAAGAAACTGAAGAAACAGCTGACAAGACTGAAGCTGAAACTGACAAGATTGCAAAGCTTGGAACGGTAGAAGAAGAAGAATTGACTGAAAAAGAAGATACCAAGTACAAGAATACAGAATCTGCAAGGAAGGCCATGGAAGCTTTGAAAGCTCTTCAAGAACAAGAACTTAAGGAAAAGATGGAAGCTGCCAAAGCAACCTTGGAAGAAGAAGCTGATGATGAAGAAGATGATGAAGAATCATCTTATGAATATGAAGAAGTGCTCGAATCTGATGAAGAAGCTGATAGTTAGAAATTGAAAAATCAATTGTAATCAGTTTACTTTTTCAGAAATCTCATCTGATGAATTTGTACATGTAATTCACTTTCAACATCAATAAAATGTCCAAGTTCAATCCAATAAATTTTTTCTATCTCAGAAAATTTTGAGGATTTCAATCTTTAGTTTAAGTATTCAACAGGTACTAAGCTGAAGTTTTGTCATCATCAAAAAGGGGGAAATTGTTGGATAAGGATGAAGATGAAGGCACTAAAGAAAGTTTGATAAGGGAGGTTTTGATGCATTCCAAAACTTCGTAAAATTTGGCTAAGTATGGAGTAACTTAGCTGATAAACTTATCAAGGAATTTTGACTAAGTAATGAAGACATCAGAAGAGTCAAAGTTTCAAGGTCCAAGACTTCTGATCTGCTGAAGTAAAGTTATCAGATTAGTGAAGATCAGCCAACTCAAATCAGATTTGTTCAAGTTTGAGATCAGCCGAGTTCACCATCAGACTTATACTTTTGTCAGCCAAGTGAAGAAGATCATGAAGTGTTCCCAACGGTAATAAATGCCCCATGGTGTAATAAATGCTGAAGTACGAGGATATTTAAGACAAATGATTGAAGAAAAGCTTCGCATCAGCCGAGTGCATTTAATGCTGCCTGCAGAATAGTACTGTTTACAGTACGGACAGACTGCAAAAGAGCCGTTCGCGGATTTTAAGGACCAGTACTCGAGGAATTTGAATCCTGTCTCTCTTCAACGGACACTTTTCAATCCTCAAGTATAAATAGCTGAAAGAGACGAAGAAGAAACAAGCAACACACTTTCTGAGAGAAATTTCCGAAGCAAAATTCTTTAAGTCTCAAGAACAGCTCACTCATCAGCTGAGTCATTTGTTGACGAAAGCAGAGATGAAGAACAAAGAAAAATACATCTTCTGAGTGATTTTGTAAACAAGAGTGTTGTGCGGAGTTGTGATCCATCTTTGTGAGTGATCAAACTTCAGAGGATAGGTTTTCTGTGTGATTTCCTATTGCGAACTTGTGGTCGTTTCATTTGTTGTTCGACGCAAGCAGAGTATACTGTAAACTTTGTGATTATAGTATAACCCAAGATCTGAGTGACTTGGAAGAGTGGACTAAAGGATATTTAAATCCATATAACCACTATAAAAATTGATTGTGTTTTTACATTGCTTTTAAACTTGCATATTTTCTGTTTGCATAAAAACACGTTAAGTTAACTGTTTGAAAAGAAGTTAAAAGGAGTTTATAAAACTGGGGAAACATTTTTCAAACTGCTAAGATTACTTGTGAAAAACACTTTGAAAATCCGCTGCAAGTACTCTAAGTATTAAAACTGATTTCTGCAAAATCAGCTAAGTAACCATCAGACGAGTGGTCAACAAGACTGTTCAAAGATTTGTTCGCGAACAGAATTGTAACTTACTAATCTGATCAGCTTAGTCTGTTCAGTAAGAGTAAAGTTTTAAAGTTAAATTTGAAGAAAATTTTTAAAGAGGTTTATTCACCCCCCCCCCCCCCTCTAAACCTCTTCTGACCACTTGGGACCAACAATGGGAGCTACAAGGCAACTGGAGCCTGAGGATTGGATCCCTGAATAAGGCAATGGAGCTGGAGCTGCTACCAAGGACGTAGGCAAAAGTAGTTTTAGGTGGTTTGATAAAAACTCATTAGGAAAATTTCATTTATGTACCTGGTTATAAGTGAAAAACTTTTATTCAAATTTTTGAATAATGTTGATTTTAATAAAAGCTCATGTTTTTGTTTTTCATTTGGTACATTGAATTATTGACTTTACATCACAAAACCACCTAAGTTAGTTATGCACGTACAACAAAACAAAAGAAAACAAGATAATGAAATATCTGCCCAATTATGGCACGCTCGACTTGGACATATATCTATGTCAAGGATTCAAAAGTTAGCATCTTCTGGCGTGATCAAAATCAATCGCATTGATGAAATGCCAACATGTGAACCATGTCTGAAGGGTAAAATGGCTAAGTTGCCAATTAAAGGAAACCCTGAGCGAGCCAAACAAACATTAGACTTAATACATACTGACGTATGTGGACCACTAAGAAAAAGCGCCCGAGGTGGCTATGACTACTTCATCACTTTCACTGACGACTATAGTCGTTATGGATATGTGTTCTTGTTGAAACACAAGTCTGAAGCCTTTGAGCGATTCAAAGAATTCAAGATGAAAGTAGAGAATCAACTTGGTCATACGATAAAGGCTCTTCGTTCTGACCGAGGTGGAGAATTTCTTAGTAACGAATTTCTGAATTATCTTGTAGAGCATGAAATACTATCGCAGTGGACTCCTCCTGCAACACCCCAATTGAATGGAGTAGCAGAGAGAAGGAATCGAACCTTGATGGACATGGTTCGATCCATGATGAGTGCCACTGACCTTCCTCTTTCATTTTGGGGACATGCCCTCCTCACGGCAACGAAGATACTGAACATGGTACCTTCTAAATCCGTAGAAAAGACACCATACGAATTATGGTTTGGCAAGGCACCCTCATACGCATTCATGCGCATATGGGGATCTCCCGCTTACGTTAAAAAGCTAGTGGGAGATAAATTGGAAACTAAATCCACTTTGTGCAAATTCGTGGGGTATCCGAAAAACTCAATTGGATACGAGTTCTATGATCCTACAAGATAAACTACGTTTGTCTCAAGGAACGCACACTTCTTAGAGAAGGATTTCTTGGTGGACAAGAAGGAAAATAACGTAGAACTGGATGAGGTCACTGAAGCTGAAAAGGCCGAAGAGGTCGATCAAGCTGACCCATCGCCACAGGCAGTGGGAGAACATGAGCATGAAAGTGCACCAGAAAGTACACCAATACTTCGTAGGTCAGAAAGACAACGTAGAGAACCTGAGAGGTACTACGGTTTGCTACATGAGACTGGACAGTCTCTAACCGACCCAAGGACTTACGAAGAGGCTATGCTAGACATAGACTCGGGAAAGTGGCGCGAAGCCATGGAATCCGAATTGGACTCCATGCACTCAAACAAGGTCTGGGCCTTGGTAGATCCACCAGTGGGAGTGACTCCCGTGGGTTGCAAGTAGATCTATAAGCGAAAGCTTGGAGTGAACGGAGAGGTAATAACCTACAAGGCGCGACTAGTGGCAAAAGGATACACTCAAAGGTCAGGTATCGACTTTGAGGAGACCTTCTCGCCCGTTGCAATGCCTAAATCCATTCGAATCTTGCTGGCCATAGCTGCGTGGTATAACTACGAGATATGGCAGATGGATGTAAAGACTGCCTTTCTCAATGGGGACATTGACAAGGAGATCTACATGGAGCAACCAAAAGGATATGCATCCAAAGGAGATGAACACAAGGATTCAAACTTTTGGATTCATAAAAAACGTGTTCGAACCTTGCGTGTACAAGAAGATCAGTGGGAGTACAGTTGAATTTTTAGTGCTTTATGTTGACGGCATTCTTCTCATTGGAAATAATGTAAAGGTGTTGTCCGAAACTAAAGCATGATTATCTACACAATTCTCAATGAAGGATTTAGGAGAAGCATCCTTTGTACTAGGTATAAGGATCTACCGAGATAGATCAAAAGGACTGCTGGCCTCTCCCAATCCCAGTACATAGATAAAATCTTGAAAAGATTTAGCATGAAAGAATCCAAGAGAGGATTGCTTCCAATGAGACATGGAATTGCACTCTCTAAGTCTATGGCCCCAAAGACGCCTGAAGAGAGAAACAATATGTCTCGAGTACCATATGCATCCGCAATAGGAAGCATAATGTATGGTATGTTATGTACTAGACCAGACGTAGCGTACGCTTTAAGCATGACAAGTCGCTACCAGTCTGATCCAGGTGAGCAACACTGGATAGCCGTAAAGGCAATTCTGAAGTACCTGAGAAGGACTAAGGAATTGTTCTTAGTATACGGTGGTAGAGAATTGAAATTGGAAGGCTATACAGACTCGAGCTTCCAATATGATGTAGACGACTTCAAGTCGACATCAGGATACGTGTTCTGCCTCAATGGTGGTGCGGTTAGCTGGAAGAATTCCAAGCAAGACACTACCGCAGTTTCAACCACCGAAGCAGAATACATTGTCGCATGTGATGCAGCAAAGGAAGGTGTTTGGATAAGGAACTTCATCCAAGAATTGGATGTGATACCTAGCATAGCTGAGCCCATTACTATCTTCTGTGATAATAATGGGGCAATAGCGCAAGCAAAGGAGCCGAGATCTCATCAGAAATCCAAGCACGTACAAAGATGATACCACGTGATAAGAGATATCATTGGTAGATGAGACATTAAGATGGAACGTGTCGACTCAGAAGATAATACCGCGGAACCGCTAACGAAGCCTCTGCCTCAAAAGGCATTTGAGAAACATCTGCATAAGATGAGACTCAAGAACATAAAAGACTGGCTTTAGGACAAGTGGGAGATTGATAGAAATAGTGTCCTGCAAGCCAGCTGTATGGCTAGCATTTATTGTAATAAATAAGGAACTATTCAATTTCGATTAATAAATGCATTTTATTAAATGGTCATCTTTATCTTATGTAATAATTATCTACGCATAAGGATAGAAGTCCTTAGATCACAGGGCTATGGGACAACCCATGGACTGATCTCCAAGGCCGTGATCTAGAACATATTCAAGAGTCATAGAATCCAATCGAGATAGGACATCGTTGGATTCGGTTAGACTCTCACTGTTGTGTATACTCTGATGAACTGGAGGACGCTAGGGTCCACGAGCGTGACTGGGATAGTCGATACACATAAGTAAGTGGCTTGCTGGGATGGCAAGCGCACTGAATACCCCAATTAGGAAATAAACTCACCATGGAAGCGGTAGTTGCATATCGGGGTTGAAGTTGTTCCAATTTGCAATAGTATACGAGGAACGATACCTAACTACTTGAGGTGATAGGGTTTATCTGGTGCGAGAACGTTCATGCTTTGATATAAGTTCCGACTGACTGGAGATCACCAGAAGGTCTCTGTGAACTCATGTTGGGTATGGAGGAACTCGTATGCAGATTCATATCATCAACAAAGGATCCATTGACCCGACTTGATAGGTTGGGAATTTCTCCTATGGATTTTTGTGAGAAATTAATTCTGGTAAAAACCTTGGCCAAGGTATCTGACAACTTTATGTAAGTATCTCATAAAGATTAAGTCAAAGAGAATTTATTTCGAGACCCGAATACATAAGGTCAAGACAAAATAAAAGGGAATCCGATGAAAGACCATATCCTTAAGTCTCGACTGGGAGATTGATCGATGGAGAGATTATGTCGTATATGGAAATTGTAAATGAGTTAAAAGGTTCACTGAATTAATTCACCAGTGATTGGGCTCCATGGGCTTGTGGCTGGACATCGACCGTGGAGTGTGGGAGAATTCCTAAATTGGCAGGGGTGCTAATTTTGAAATGATCAATCGACAGAGTGTTCGATTGATTTAGAGTATATGTTACTCGAATAATTAAATAATATTTAATTATAACCCACGGCCATATGTGGTGAACCTACGGGGACATACACAATACACATGAAGCGAAAACGAGGAAATGAGAATGACCGAGTCGACTGGGTCGACTGGGTAAATAATTGACTGGGTCGATTATAATGAGTGGGTCGACCCAAATGGAACTAAATAGGATTCAATTGGAATTGGATCAGGATCATAAATTAAATTGGAATTTAATTTGTGAATTAATTAATTAAGTTGGATTTAATTAATTATAGAAAGGATTTAATTAAATAGACTTAGAGTCTGATTTAATTAATTAGGGAGACTAGTTAATTAATTGGGCTATTTAATTGGGAGATTAAATAAAGCCTAGTCAAATTAATTAACTGGGCCATGAATTAATTGGAAGACTTGGTCTTCTGATTAAAGAGGGCCATGACCCATGTAGGAGAATAAAGTCCTAGTCCTAATAGGACTAGGTTAAGGGAGATAACTATAAGTAGGTAACTTGTAGTTATTTTTCACACACAACTCTAAGCAGAGCAAAAATTCTCTCCCTCTCCCAGTCCAGATCGGCCGAACTCTCTCTTCCCTGTGGAAGAATTTTTTGTCTTCAATTTTGTTCCTAAATCGTTCCCAAATCCTAGATATTAATATATCCTATGTTCTAGTCGATTAGGTTATATTAATTTTCGTGATATTGTGGTGTATCAACTCATAGAGGCGTAACACGTGGGGCGCTACTGCAGGAATTTGGATCGATTCAACCGAGGGAGAAAACCGCAACTTTGCTGAGCCACTTGGATTTGCAAGGAGACAGGTATAATTTGGATCTAATTATTCTTGCCGTTTTAATATTCATATATATACACCTAGGGTAGTATCCTGGCAAGATTCCGTAAGAGGTCCTAAAAAGTTTAAATTCCGCAGTGCCTAGGGCTATTTATCTTACCGAATCCCAACATCCATGACACGACTATAAGTGCAACTAAAATGTTCCTTAGTCGATCGTAGGTTCTCGTGATTAGATTCTTAAATGCTAAATAAATATGTACAGGATCTGGAATCGCCGTTCTACCGAGAAACTTCCAAGAACCGTAAGCAACACAGGTGAGCGATGTGTTCATTTGTGTGTTAGTCCGATATGCTGGTAGGTCGAGTCTAAGCATGTAATTAGGCTGTAAATAATTTGAACATTATGTTCTATTCTAGTTACTTCGTGTCTGTTGCTAATAGGCTGACTTGTATGAATCATTTAGCATATCAACATGATTATTAATTCTAATACATGCTACACCCGAATCTAGATCTACTTAGTTGCGAATATGTTCACCTAGCTTTATATCTAAATTGCTTTTCGTGAAGTGTTAATTGTTGGTAAAATGTTATATCAGTTTGATATGTATGTTTTCGTTTGTTTCTGATTTTATGTGGGCCCTATTTGTTTGGTATATGGACCCGATGGCAACCTAGCCGGCAAGGACATGCAGGATTGTCACGGTTACCCATAGTCCTCGCCTTACAATCCAAGTGGGGAGGAACACTTGGGGAGTAAGGACGAACTTTGGCAAAGACATGTCGATGCATTTCAGATAGTAAGGTCGCTCCTTACTTGGTGAGTTTGGATGGACATCAGAATAAGGATGTAGAGTAACTGGAGAACGGCATCAGCAACTCTTGGTTATTTGAACTCTATGCTTTGATTTTATGTATGTGATATATGCTTAATTTGTTTATATGCTCACGATATATATTATGTTGCATCCATGTATCGCACGTACAATGCACCACAACCTTACTAAGTTGGATGATCAACTTATGCGTTCATTTTATCATTTTTTCAGATGCAGGAGTCTCGGGTTATGTTGATTGAGTCGATGTGTCAATTTTCGGGATCCAGTCGGTCATTGAGGGATTGTCCTCCCTTTTGTTTTACTTGCTTTTGCAACTCTACTACTTTTGTTGTCACCTTGATGTAAGGTTGAATGACGTATTTCGAATATCGTGCTTATGTTTTCCGTAGGCTTGCGGGGTTACCCATATGACCGTATATTTGGCCTTCTCCGTTTATAACGGAGCTAGTAGGCATTTTGCATTTTTTAATTTTTTTATATGGATTTATCGCATGCTTTAATTATGTCATCAAGTAAAAAGACAATTCAGCAACTCTGATGGGTTATCCCGCGCCGGGCATTTCTGAACTCGGGGATGGGCCACATAGGACCCAACCTGAGAAGCGGGGCGTCACATTATATTTACCCGTTTATTTGACAGGAATGGAATATGTGTTTGGTGATGTAATTGCTAGGTATTACATAATTAAATATGTTAAAAAAAAATTAGATTCTGGAAAAGGAAATATATTTCTTAAAATAGGAATATTGCAATCAAAATCTAGGAATATAAAACTCATCTTTCCTATGATATTGTAATTCATTTCTCAAGGGATTTGATACTAAAAATAAAAAAGACATTATTGCCCCAAATTTTTTCTTCCACGGACGCTTATTCTTCTTTCTCTCATTAATTTTCTTGGAGCTGCTCCTCTCTTTTTATCTGGGATCTTCTCCTTCATCATCAGGTTAGAGGTATCATATAAATAATTCTTGCAAGGATTTATATAGTTGTATTTTTTTTTAATCTAATGATAAAATATTGTAAATAATTTTAGGAATTAATGTGAGTTTTTTACAATGTATTATAGATTATTTTACTATATAAAATGCAAATATATCTTTATGTTTTCCTAATTGATAAACTCAGATCATGCGATATTATTAGCAGCCAAAATCCCCCATGTTCTTTTTAGCAAAAAATCCATTGTAACGACATGTTATTAGCTTACTAAATATTTTCATAAGTCAATAGGGAGGTAATTGTTGATTTGTTAAGTGAACATGGGGAACTACTGTCAGTTTTCAAAGTTAACAGTGGGATTATTGTTAAATTTCTAGATGAATAACAGTGTTTTTTCATTTTTTGCTTATAAAAAAATTGAGAAAATAAAAATAATACAGGGGAGTTTTTACCAATTTGACAAAACATAATGAGTATTTTTTCGTTTCACTCTATGTATATCAAATACAATATATAAAGCATTAATTTACATTAAACGTAATTATATATTTGATATATACTCCTATTTTTTCTTATTTATCGCTTTGGCAAAAAAAAAATTGTTTACTTTTATTCGTCGTTTTAGGAGTTCAATGCACAATAAATTATTTTCTACCAACTCTACCCTTCTTGTTAATGGTTGTAATTAATGCTAATTAAAATTGTGATTATTTTATTAAAATGGTGTTTTGTGGTTTTCCTTAAAAAAAAAGGGACTATCCAATACATTTTTTAATATGTGTGCTCCAAAACGACAAATAAAAAAACGGAGGGAGTAATATATATGTGTGAGGGGCATTTTTGTGAACTTTTTAATTATGACTTCATTCCTTAATATTACCAAACATTAGAAAATGAATATGTCTAATATCCTTTCCCAACTTCTGGATGTTACCCAAACATTATAATTGAATACATTTCTAGAAATTAAATTCCTGAAATTCAATTACTAGATCTAGATTACATTCCCATCAAACAAAGGGATCATAGTGTCATCTTATTGTTTGCATTAGCTAAAACGGAAACAAACGTAATACATTTAACTTATTTTGATCACATATTTTCCCAATACATTAACAATTTCAAATGAAAGAAATAGAATATAGGTCTCTAAACTTTAATACACAAGAAACACGATACACATCAATACCCATACTTTTTCATAATTACACCAATACATCTACTTATACATTAGAATGTTAAAGGGACATGTAACCACGACAAAACTTCTCCAAGATACTAAGATAGTAACAAGTTAACATGCACATAAGTTAATAAACTTCATCTAAGATTAGAACAAAAGATATATTATTTTTCACAATACACATTTTCCTACACAATAACAATAAAAACTTCACCAAGAGCCAACATATTTCCGATTGTTGGATGAAGAAGAAAAAGATGAAGGAATGTTTCGATGATTTCCCAAAGTCATCAGCTAAGTAATGGAAGTTTAGCAAGCCTTCAAAAAGTTCAATCGAGAAGACAAGTAAAATCAGAAAATTGAATTTCGATCAGGAAGACAAGTGATCTCAAGCTGAGTACGTAATCAGACTGATGGGTTTCAGAAGAGTCAAATAAGATGAGTTCGATTTGAATCATCAGAGTGTTCATCATCATAGTGGATTCGATCAGCAGAGTAGACGATATCATAAGTCATTCCAACGGTAATAAATGCACTTGTTGTAATAAATATTGTCGAGAAGGGTATTATGGCAAATGATTGGAGGAGTAAATTCAAAAACCTCATATCATCATGGTGCATTAACGTACAACATACTGTACTGTTAATAGTTGCAGGGAGCCATTTAAGGATTTGATCGAAACTCGAGGAACATCTGAATTTTATCTCACTTCAATGGACATAATTCGAATTGTCGAGTATAAATAGATCCACATTCAAGAGTTAGAGACATCACAACAACTGAGAGAATCGATCGAGTAAATTTTTCTGGCCTTATATGGATCTGGTTTAGCCCGGCTTGGTCTCAGCCAAACTGGGCCAGACCTTGTTTGGCTAAGGGTCTCAATTGATTTCGGCCCAGACTCTGGTTTCGGCCCAGTGTTGAAACCAACCCAAGCCTCACTCCCTCATGAAGAGGCAGTCAATGACAAATTGCCAACGCTTTTGTCTAATTTTTTTTTTTTTTTGCTTTTCTTGCTTTGCTTTTCATTTTTTTTTCTTTTGTTATTAATTAAACAACGTAATAAACAAATTAAACAACAGATTGTCACTGACAAATTTTCTCTTTTCCGCAATTAAACAACGCATTTTTTTACAATTAATTTTTTCATTAAATTTACATTCGATTTATAATAACATAAATTATTATAATAATCACAATAAAATAATTGCAACCAATTCTCAATCATCACTATAATATCGTCCCAAACTAATTACTAATTTTGATTTTCATCCCAAACTATATCAACTCGCCGAATTCGTCCCGCAATTTACCATTTTGTATGAATTCAATCCCAATATTAAATTTCTAATTTAATGAAAATGACGGTTCAATCTTGTAATTAGTTTGAGATAAATTTTGCAATTTTATATAATTATTCATGTTAAAATTTACCACGTCATGACACGTAAGCAGTCATGTTGTAATTTAACGGACAAATGCGCAATTCCCGTCTCATAATTAATGGTGGGCCGATATTTAAAAAAAAAATTAAATTAAGGGATGAAATTCGTCAAATTAATATAATTTGGGACGAAAATCCAAAATTAGTGATTAGTTTGGAACGATCTTTGCAATTTTGCCTTAATTAAACAATAATTTGAAATTTAACAATTTTCATATGGAAACATGTAAAACTAATCATAGCATTAATTAATTGAACTAGTGATGAAGGACAACCTTGAATTTATTAAGTAACTATAATTAATGCAAAGACAACTAATCTACTACTTTGATTGTCACCCTATAACTAATGCAAAGACAACTAATATACTCCTTTGATTGTCATCCAAAAACACGTGTTTTCTCTTAATTGTTCCCATGCACCATCATTATTATCCCTTCAATTATCAACACAAAGATAGAGAAAGTGAGACATACCACATTGTTTGTACACTCACATTGGGAATCCCAATTTGCAGGATATGGAAGTCCTCAAAAGTACAATCACTTAAGTTATTTATTTGAATACACATATATATGTAATTTACATTGGGAGGCTCAATTCATCTCCCCCAAATATTACCTCATTTCCTTATCTTCTACAACCATGCTGTTTTGTAAGTATATATATCTATTATAAGTTATTTTCCTCTATCTTTAATACAAAGGCTGCAATTTTTTTTTATCTTTGACACAAAATTTGTGTTATCTTCTGTGAATTGCCAGAAAAAAAGAAAAGTAGATGAATGGTCTTTTCTTACATTATATTTGTAGGTCTGAGTAAGATTTATGCTTTGATTTTCAAATTAGATCACATATTTAATTGTATAGTAGGTAATATTTTAAGTTTTGAAATAATTGTTTTTTTCTTATTTCCCAGTTTTTATATGATGGGTTGAGCATTTTACTTATCTATATAATGATTTATGGCTTCATGTTGTTCCTCCACTCTCATACCCAATTCCAAAAAAAATTTAATTCAAGATTGTGTTTTTTTATTCATACGAGTATTAATTGTGGTTCTTGTGGTTCATTGACTGATAGTTCCGAGCATTCCCATCCAACAAAGAAACATATTCAGGTTTATTCAATATATTGTTTTGTTTTATTACACTTCTTTGGTTAGTTTATTACTGTTTTATATGTATTCAAATAATTGTATGTGTCTAATATTTTTTCTTTTTTATTGAACTATTGTTTGATTTTTTTTACGAGTGCATCATGCAAGAATTGGGTTAAAAATCATATTTCTTTCTACGTAGTTTTCCTCCGATTGTAAAATTTTAAAACCCATTCATTCATTAATTTAAGGCTAGTGATATTGTCAGAGTAAATTCATCGAAATCGTTTTTTCCTCAACGTCAAATTATCAAATTTTTCGTTTCGTTTACCCACTTTGTTCAAGGAAGAACTGAAAATTTACGTTTATCTTCGTGAGACTCTCCATGAAGTAATTAAGGAAGAGTTAATTCTTTTTAGATCATATAACAGTCAAACATGAGTAAGGGGAAAGAAAAAAAAATAGAAGAAGAAAACAATTGCACTATTTTGTTTTCTAGTTTATGTGGGTGAGGACTGATTTGGTGAATAGTTGGGAAGTTGGGATAGTTGAGGGGACCAATCAATGGCACAAAAGATTAATTAAAGTTCATTAATTATTGTAGTTAATTAGAAATCTGGGAAAATAAAAAAAAAGTTGAAGATTAGGGCAATATTGGGATTATAATAGTTTTGCTTTGGCATCAACAATTGATACTCTGACAATATCACTATACTTAATTAAATGGAGGTTTTCAAAATTTATATTGTACCGTAGTACTTTAGATGTAGAGCTTTGCAAACTTTAGTGAATTGTATATTGGTGAAGTAGTATTTCGACTTCATATGATTCTTTTTATAAGAATCTTGGAAATTAATAAATTGGTTGTTGCAAATTGGCCATCTAAGTTTATAAATTATCTCAGATGGATAATATAGGAGATGTGATGGGGGCTGTTTTACACCCCTTATAACACTCGGAGTGACTAGAAGATACTCGATCGGCTCGACCAAGAAGCTCATTCGCTAACAGCCACTCGATCCGACCAGAGATATCTATTCACGGCGATCAGACCGATATCCAAGTTCAAGAAGGATTGATACCCCGAGTCCTAGCAGGATTATGTTTCCTTGTAAAAGCTAGGGTTAATATCATATAAATAGCTGGATCACCAATTGTATTAGGATAACAAGATTCTTGTGAACTTATGCCTACATACTTGGGCAATCTAATATCAACTTAATAGAAAAGCTTTTGCTATACTATATTCATTATTCATTGTTTCGTGTTCTTGATCTTCTTTACATATTGTTTTTCCTTGAGATTGATCCATCCGGAATAAAGTAACTAGGACCTATAATCTCTATATAATTTTACCCCATAAACCTCTATCATTGATTTAACAAAACCCTACGAAAAACGGTTAAATCAGTTGGCGCCCATCGTGGGGCCTAAGTTAATTATTCGATAAACATATGGCTCGCCCGAGGAAGAACGCTCGCAACGAAGCAAGAAGCAACACGACGCATCCACCTATGACGTCGGACGACTTACAAAACAATACGACGAATAACAATCCAATCATTAACGACGATGATAATCAACGAGAGAACAATCAACTGCCGAATCATGAAGAACGCCAAGGGATCCATGTCCAAAGTTTTCAAGGACAACAAGAAATCACCACCAATACGATACCGGAAGCCCCGGTGGCTCCTACAATCCCTGTCCCTTTGGCGAAAACACAGGAAAAATTAAGACAGATCGCGATGCTGTTTAACTCACTATATCCAGGAGAACTGCTAATTCCCAAGCATGTGCCCAGAGACCCCATATAGGGCGAATCTAGTTCGGAGAGCTCCTAGGCAGATCGATCAAGAGTCAGAACAAGCAGATAGCCCTGTGAGCGAACAACGATCATTACACAGTCCACAAAGGAGCAATATGAAACCAATCGACGAGCGAATCCGGAGAAAAACAGATCGGACAAAGCCACAACCAACCCACCGAGGATCAAAGGAACATACTATAATTCCCCTCGATGATGACATTGTGGACGCAATCTGATCTTGCACGGATTCGTGGTATGATCGATACTAAAGTATAAACAATGTAAACACAATAGAATTAAATGTAGAGTAGATCAATAAGAGTATATTGCAATCGTATGTGTAGATTACAAATATTGGGGGTCCTATTCGAGCATTACAGGATGCCGTACAAGCTAGAGTGCGAAATACATATAGATTAACCTATACTATATTTCCGAGCAGCAGCTTCGAATGGAGTGCACCTGGGAATTCGTGTCTTGCGTCATAAATGATTGGGGTATTTATAGCTGAAAACGGGGATAGGCCCATAGGCCTGGGCCTGAGATCGGCTCAACAGTATCTTTCGAGCCTGAGCTGCATCTGGAGGATCGAGTTGACTGCACTACGATCCGAACTTGATTCTAAGCCTTTGGGATCGGGGTTCCGGATTTCCGATCGTACCTTAGCTCCAAACAGTAGAGTCCAAAATACCCCCCATCAATACTCCCCCACTTCTCGAGCGCCGAGTGAAGCTCAAGCTCGATGAAGTTTATGTTATTCCAAGTGTTGTGATGAACTAATTATTTTTTCGATGTGTTCTGGATATGCCTCGTTAAAAACCTAACTCGAAAAAACCCGTTGGGATAAAAACCAAATCAGGGAAAAAGAGTGCATATCTTGGAAACAATATGATGATTTTATCTTAGTATAAATCTCGATGTTAAAGAGTTACTGCTTCGCTTTCGTAATGAACTTTCAACTAAAACGTCTCTCCGCATCGGTTACCGAGGTACTCTCAATTCCATACGGTATAGGGGCCTATAATGCAAATATCTGGAAGATGGTTTTGAATTTACCCTGAGGGAGCTTAACCGTTGCGCCTATTCTAGGTACGACTTGCAATTCACCTTATTTACCTTATATATACGTTGCCTAGTTAAAAACTATTTTCAGAGTGACTTTTTACCTTAGATCGGAGCGTTGAGATCGCGTAAGCTGTCCTTTTTCATTCAACTTTATCTTTAATAATGTCTAGTTCAAGAAATTCGAGGGGTAAGGGCAAGGTTAGAGAGAATCTTGATTCCGATCCTGACCTTAGGCTCATCGATGACTTTGAAGAGGGAGAATTTCATCCCGAACAAGAGGATGTGAATCAGGTCGAAGATCTCGAAGAAAATATGGTAGAGAAACGTAAGATTGGTGACAATGTCTTTGTCAGGATATATAAATTCGAAGCTCCTTATGGATCAGCTGGTCATAATCGGGCCGAGCTTGGTGCAAATCAAACTTCTTGCATTTTTGTTCAAGAAGACCGCGCTTTTTTGGACAAAGAGTTCGGAAAATTTCTTCCTGATGGGTTTTCGATCGTTATCCCATCTTATCGCCAGCGTGCAACTGATCCTCCACCCGGGTGCCAGGCTTTTTACGAGAAGCAATTTTCACATGGATTGCGCATTCCGTTTATTCCCTTACTTAGAAACATCTTATCCTCTTTTTCTCTTACCCCTGCTCAAATTCTTCCGAATTCTATAGCGTATATTGTGGCGTTTAGTGTTCTTATGGAGGCCAAAGGCGAGGAAGCTTCTTTTCGGAATTTTTGGCAAGTATGCCAAATGAGTATTGTTGGGATATGCTCGATTTTGTCAAACAACAAAGTGCGGAATTTAAAATTTTTCGAGTCATCCAATGGTCCCATATAAGAAGTCTCCATATTATGTATACAAAAACTTAAACAAAAACGCACACAATGAATTAACAAAGGGGGTTTTTGCGATATACCTCACCACAGGCAAGGTGGTGGAAACCTCCGGCTTCATTTCTGAATCTGATCTGGTTCACAGGAGTGATCCAAGTGTCTCACCTCCAGGGATAGTCCACACCAATTGGATTCTGGCAACACCTCAAGATCTTAGGCTCAGAACTCGATGCAGGAGATTTGTTATTGCAGGATTGTGTTGAATCTCTTGACAGATCAAGATCTAACACAATGGAACAGGGAGATGGCGGCGGCGGCACCAAGGAGCCCACGGCAGCAGGTGGCGGCGGCTTGAGGTGGCGGCGGCTAGCTAGGGTTAGCTTGGAGAGGGGGCGGCTACTTAGGGCAGAAGGAGGCTATGGTTTTTCTTTCTTAGGTGTTACTTCTTTGAGCTCTAGTTGTGCTCTATTTATAAGCTCCTTCTGACCTAGGTTTGCAAGACTCCTTATGGGCTTTAATTAATAGAAGCCCATGTCTTGCAATCCTTTATTTAATTAACTACTTTAATTAAATGCCCAGTCCAATCAAATCAATATTTCTTTTAATTAACTAGCAACTCAATTATTAATTAAGTTAGCCAATTAATTAATCTCCCACTTGAATTAAATACTTTTAATTCATTTAATTGATTTAATTACCTTTAAATTAATTAATTCCTTTCATGTCCTTTTATAACAGTCACCGTCCAATTGTATTGTGTGTGACCCTCTGGGTTCACCATCAACTGGCAGCAGGCCCACGAATCCCTCGTGATTTAATTTATGAACAATAAATTGTTCCGGTCAATTAAACAACCTTTAATTGACCACTCCTAGAATTAAATCCTCTATTAATTCAGGAGTACCCACACTTCATGGTCGATGTCTAGCCACAAGCCCATGAAGCCCAATTTCAGGTGAATTGATATTTGTGAACCTCGTCTCATATAATTGCCATGTACATACGGTCCTTCTATCGACTAATATTCCCGATCAAGACTTAGGGTGTGTGAATTGATCGGCACCTCTAAATTTGTCTCGATAGCTATACTTTCTAATTCAGGATAATATACCTTTGTGACCTTCTAAATTTGGAAACCCCTTTCCAAATCCGTCACCGACTGCGGCCGCAGAATCCTTGGATATATTATCTAAGAATCGTATAGGAAATTCTCTCACCCATTACAGTGAGTCAATAGATTCCATATCGGTACTAACCACTCGCGCACATGTCTATACGTACCCAACCTAGGCATGTTATGACCAAGCTACGTGGCCTATACCTAGATCTAAGTACGCACTTTCATGCACCGAATTCGCCCTAGTACCTCAAGTCAAAGGACTAAATCGTACACTATTATATTCCTTGAGAAACATCCCATCACCGATATGCGTCACGCGCTTCCACAATGGGTTTCTCTGTTCGGGTCGTTCGATGCGTTCAATCCTCCATTGAACCACCTACTCGTATGCACTGGACTCAAATTCCTTGCTCATGAAACACTACAAATTCACTCCATGTGAATCATGCATACTTGTACAAGTCTTGGCGATTCCTACGATACCCCGTCTCGTTCGGAATCTATGACTTGGAACAGATTTAAGATTACGACCTTTGAGACTGTTTCATGATTGCACTCAGTACTGAAGTGAATCGTCCCATAGTCAAATGTAATCTAAGGGTTTCAACCAATCGCTTAAATGTATTTGCGAAAGATGAAGTTGGCCATTGTTTATCCTTATACATATATAAATAAACATGCGTATTATTATAAAATCAAAGATCGTTTCATACAGGATAGATCTATTACAAGCTAACAGAACTGGCTTGCAGGGCACTATCCTATCAATCTCCCACTTGCCCTAAAGCCATTCACCTATGGTTCTAAGTCCCATCTGCTCTAGATGACTATCGAACGCCTTTTGTGAAAGTGGCTTAGTTAGTGGGTCAGCTACGTTGTCATCCGATTTGACATACTCCATGTGCATGTCACCTCTACCCATGATCTCCCTGATCATGTGGTATTTCCTCTATACGTGTTTGGATTGATGGTGTGATCTCGGCTCCTTCGCTTGAGCTATCGCCCCGTTGTTGTCACAGAAGACGACTACAGGTTCAGCAATGCTAGGAACAACATCCAGTTCTTGAATGAAGTTTTTCATCCATACACTTTCTTTTGCTGCATCTGATGCTGCAATATATTCTGCTTCTGTGGTTGAGTCG
Source organism: Penstemon eatonii (assembly GCA_038501285.1). Classification (NCBI taxonomy): domain Eukaryota; kingdom Viridiplantae; phylum Streptophyta; class Magnoliopsida; order Lamiales; family Plantaginaceae; genus Penstemon; species Penstemon eatonii. Next base: position 289,463 of record JBCEGF010001341.1, read on the forward strand.
GCAGTGGTAGACTGTTTACAGCTTTTCCAACTGACCGCTCCACCATTGATGCGGAATATGTATCCAGAGTTGGATTTGAAGTCATCCACATCAGACTGGAAACTTGCATCAGTGAATCCTTCAAGTTTCAGTTCTCCACTACCACCGTAGACCAAAAACATATCCTTAGTCCTTCGCAGGTACTTTAGGATTGCTTTTACGGCAGTCCAGTGCTCTTCGCCTGGATTTGACTGATAGCGGCTCGTTACACTTAGAGCGTGTGCTATGTCTGGTCGAGTACATAACATCGCATACATTATGCTCCCTATAGCAGAGGCATAAGGTATGAGAGACATTCTCGTCTTTTCTTCGTCAGTTGTAGGGCACATAGACTTAGAAAGAGAGATACCATGTCTCATTGGAAGCAATCCTCTCTTGGATTCTTCCATCTTGAATCTTTTCAAGATTGTGTTAATGTACTGAGATTGGGAGAGTCCAATCATCTTCTTCGATCTATCCCTATAGATACGTATTCCCAATACGTAAGATGCGTCTCCCATATCTTTCATAGAGAACTGCGCGGATAACCACGCTTTAGTCTGTGCTAACATCTTGATATCGTCTCCGATCAACAAAATGTCATCGACGTACAAAACAATGAATTGTACTGTGCTCCCACTATTCTTCTTGTACACACAAGGTTCATATACATTTTTGATGAAGCCAAATGCCTTGACTGTCTCATCAAATCGTATGTTCCAGGTTCGGGATGCCTGTTTGAGGCCATATATCGACCTTTGAAGTTTACATAATTTGTGTTCACTTCCTTTGGACGCAAAACCTTCAGGTTGTTGCATAAAGATCTCCTTGTCAATGTCTCCATTGAGGAAGGCGGTCTTTACGTCCATTTGCCATATCTCATAGTCATGCCATGCGGCAATGGCAAGCAATATCCGAATGGATTTGGACATCGCTACGGGAGAGAAGGTTTCCTCATAGTCTATTCCAGGCCTTTGAGAATACCCCTTCGCCACTAAGCGTGCCTTGTGAGTTAAAACCTCTCCATTCATTCCAAGCTTACGCTTGAAGATCCATTTGCATCCTACAGGGATAGTTCCCTCAGGTGGATCGACCAAGGTCCAAACCTTGTTGGAATGCATGGAATCCATTTCGGATTGCATGGCTTCGAGCCATGCACCCGAGTCTATGTCTGACATCGCTTCTCGATAGGTCCTTGGATCATTATCACCTCTTTCGTTTTCGTGAATGAAACCAAATCGCTCTGGCTCCTTACGAATTCGATCAGACCTTCGAAGAGTAGGTGTACTAGTAGGTTCAGTAAATTCTGGTTCAGCTCCCACTGTTTGTGAGGATGGGTCCGATTCCTGGACTTCATCAAGTTCTACGATTGTCCCATTTCGGTTGGAGAGGAAATCCTCTTCCAAGAAGTGGGCGTTCCTAGATACGAACGTATTACGTTCTTTAGGATCGAAGAACAGGTATCCAATGGATTCCTTTGGATACCCCACAAATTTGCACAAACTAGATCTACTATCTAGCTTATCTCCCTTTTTGTTCTTTACATACGCAGGAGATCCCCATACTCGTAAGTACGAATACACGGGTGCCTTACCATACCATACTTGGTGCGGTGTTGTCGGCACTGACTTCGAAGGTACTATGTTTAATATCTTCGATGCAGTTAATAGGGCCAAGCCCCAAAACGAAAAGGCAAGGTCAGCAAAGCTCATCATGGAACGAACCATGTCTAACAAAGTTCGGTTCCTCCGCTCGGACACTCCATTGAGTTGGGGCGTCCTAGGGGGAGTTCGCTGGGCGAGAATTCCATTCTCTTTTAGATAATCAAGGATTTCTTGGCTTAAGTACTCTCCACCTCTATCAGAACGAAGTGCTTTAATACTATGTCCAAGTTGATTCTCAACTTCCATTCGAAACTCTTTGAATTTCTCAAAAGTTTCGGATTTGTGTTTCATAAGATACACATATCCATAACGACTAAAATCGTCGGTGAATGTTACGAAGTAAGAGAATCCTCCTCTCGCATTGACACTCAATGGTCCACAAACGTCAGTATGGATTAAATCCAATGTTTGCTTGGTTCGCTCGGGATTCCCTGTGAAGGGTGATTTGGTCATCTTTCCTTTGAGACAAGATTCGCAAGTTGGGAGTTCATCCAAGTTCTTTATTTCAAGAGCCTTAGAGGAAACCAACTTTTGAATCCTACTCTTGGAAATATGTCCAAGTCTAGCGTGCCAAAGTTGTGGAGTTTGATTATCATATTTTCTTTTTCTAGATTGAATGTGCATGACGTCGGATTTAACAGGTTCTAGGGAATAAAGACCATCTATCAAAGTACCACAAGCATACATTAAACCACCTTTAAATATGCTAAAAACTCCATTTTCAATGGAAAAATTAAAACCATCAATGTCTAGCATTGGTATAGAAATGATGTTCTTAATTATCGTTGGTACGTACAGACAATCCCTTAAAACCAAAGTAAAATTTCCTAAAACCAATTCGACGTCCCCAATAGCCTCAGCGGCGATCCTAGCTCCGTTTCCAAAACGCAGGATTCTATCCCCGGGCTTCAGGTATCTTACTGCTCCCATCACCTGCAAGTCATTGCAGATATGAGAACCTGCTGCGGTGTCTAACACCCACGATGCACAGTTAATAGAAATATTAACTTCAACCAAGAAAATACCTTTGGCTACCATTTTCATCTTCAGGTAGTCTGGGCAATTCCTTTTCCAGTGCCCTGCTTTCTTGCAGTGGAAACATTCGTCTTCTGGGCTTTTGCGCTTCTTTTCAACCACCTTGGTGATTGCCTTCGAAGAAACAACCTTCTTCTTCTTCTTACCTCTCTTAGGCTTTGCAGCCTTCGATTGGTGTGCAATCATTACCGGCTTCTCTTTCTTGAGAGTCGATTCTGCCGTTACCAACAAATTGGTCAGTTCGTGAAGAGCGAGGGTTCTATCCTCCATGTTGAAGTTCAACACGAACTGGTCAAAAGAACGGGGCAGCGTATGGAGAAGGAGGTCAGTGCTAAGATCAGCGTGCAAGTCTACTTCCAATCGCCCTAGTTTTTCAACCAGGTTGATGAAACGCAGACAGTGATCCTTGACACTGCTTCCCTCAGCCATCTTGAGATGAAACAACTCCTTAGTGGTTGCGAACCTTTCGGTACGAGACCTCTCTCCAAACATCTGCTGGAGGTGGAGAAGTATCTCTCTAGCAAGCGGCATAGCAGCATGCTGTTTCTGCAGTTCATTCGACATCGAGGCTAGCATGAGACATCGAACCTGAAGATCATCATCAACCCTTTTAGCATGGGCGGTTCGTTGTTCCTCACTAGCTCGTGCTGCGGGTGCAGCAGGCATGGGTGTGTCGAGCACATAGCTACGTCGCTCGGAGTCGAGGACGATTCTGAGATTTCTCAGCCAGTCAACAAAGTTTGAGCCATTCAATTTGTTTGTGTCGAGGATAACAGATAATGGATTCTTAGACATTGTACTTAATATCTACAAATGGAAAGAAGACAACATTTAGCTAACTGATCTTATGCCTAATACTTATAATTATCGAATTTGGACTTGTTTTCGAAAAAGTTCTCCCACTATTTTATCGAAACAATCACCCCTTTGATTGCTCGGGAAATTTAATTCCTAGTAGGTCTTGACGTCCCAGCAGCAATTAATTGCACCCACGACTCGTGGCCATACAACCAATTCTCCAGGTAGGTATACTTTTTACCAATTGTGTTACTCCACAACCTTCAAGCTTATTTTGCCTCGGCTTTCGCACTTATCTAGCACTGCTACATCATAAGTGTTACTAATCGTTAAGTCTAACCCATCAATCGTGATGAGCAACGGGCCCGGTCGTGAGTTCTCCGTAACTAGTTATCGGTCGATCCTCACATCCCGACCAGTCCTCACCCTTGTCATGTTTAGTTAAAAACAGGAGTCAAGGAATTTCACGTATTGTCCCTTTCTTCGACTCGGGTGCCAGACTCTGGATCACCTCTATCGATAAGTAGACAACATACGTTAGTCCCTATTGATGGAAGGCTTGGATTTATATAAATACTTCATTTTATTTTAATCCAATATGACTTAATATTTAATTCGAGAGGGGGTTTTCTGGTTTTGAAAGTTATGCTAACTCTCCTCGAGATCTCACCGATTCAGTTATGCTTTATCTTTTATTACGATCTAGATTCTAGCGCGTAGCTAAATATAAATCGACAAATAAATAAAAGCCATACAAGCCTAGCATGCATACTACCACAATATGTTTTCGATCGGGAGCCTCCTATGTGGGCCATCATCGAGCCAATGATGTTGGCCCAATTGGTCAATCTAAAGGGTTCTCAAACAGGCCCTATGCTATTACACATTGTACCATGCATACATGGCCTTCTTATCTTCTTGGGCTCCCACCTTGCTTGTAAATGGGCCTCCATCCTAAACTAGGAAAGCAGTAAAGCCCTATTCTATTACAAAGGCTCAAAGTGGCCCAAAAACAATAATAGGCTCGCAGGCCCAATAAAAACCAAGCAATAAATTAAACCAATCACATCTACCCTAAGGTCAAGGCTCGTCTCGATCGAAAACCACGTAAACAGTTCACGTAGAGCAAGAAACATGTAAACATCTTTTACTTTCTTCTACCTTAATTTTAAAACATCCTTTTAAAACTAACTTCCTATGATTCTTGCTTTTTAGTCACTACTAATTATGACAAAATAAATATCCGGGTAAACAAAAATTAATTTTCTGCTCAATTTCAGAATCCGTTTTTCAACTTTTGAAAATTGCATTTTCGGCCCCTCAACTTTCGAAAATTGCACTTTGACCCCAAAACTTTTAAAAAGTTACAAAAACACCCCTGGGCAGTTTCGGGCAGATTCCAGAAAATAAAATTTTGAATTTTGAAAATTTTCGATTTTTCAAATTGACCCCTCAAGTTTCGGTAATTGCAAAACAGCCCCTAAGTTTTCAGAAATTGCAAAACGACCCCAAAAACCGTGCGACCAGAATTGCAAAAATAGTCCAGAATTTTCAGATTTTCAGATTTCAAAAATTTCGAATTTTCAGCCCTCAAAAACCCTGATTTGCGATTTCTACCCCAAAAGTCCTGAAGTTTTAAAAAACTATAAAAACGGCACAGATCTTGAAAAGCAGTTTTACCCATTGATAGATCTAGTCATAACAAGCCAGAATCAACTTACAGAACATAATTATCACGTGTTCTCATACATATAATTAAACATATACGGTGAACACAATTATGTTCAGGCTTTTGTATAATAATAATGGAGTTGGCTCTGATACCACTGTTGGGATATGCTCGATTTTGTCAAACAACAAAGTGCGGAATTTAAAATTTTTCGAGTCATCCAATGGTCCCATATAAGAAGTCTCCATATTATGTATACAAAAACTTAAACAAAAACGCACACAATGAATTAACAAAGGGGGTTTTTGCGATATACCTCACCACAGGCAAGGTGGTGGAAACCTCCGGCTTCATTTCTGAATCTGATCTGGTTCACAGGAGTGATCCAAGTGTCTCACCTCCAGGGATAGTCCACACCAATTGGATTCTGGCAACACCTCAAGATCTTAGGCTCAGAACTCGATGCAGGAGATTTGTTATTGCAGGATTGTGTTGAATCTCTTGACAGATCAAGATCTAACACAATGGAACAGGGAGATGGCGGCGGCGGCACCAAGGAGCCCACGGTAGCAGGTGGCGGCGGCTTGAGGTGGCGGCGGCTAGCTAGGGTTAGCTTGGAGAGGGGGCTGCTACTTAGGGCAGAAGGAGGCTAGGGTTTTTCTTTCTTAGGTGTTACTTCTTTGAGCTCTAGTTGTGCTCTATTTATAAGCTCCTTCTGACCTAGGTTTGCAAGACTCCTTATGGGCTTTAATTAATAGAAGCCCATGTCTTGCAATCCTTTATTTAATTAACTACTTTAATTAAATGCCCAGTCCAATCAAATCAATATTTCTTTTAATTAACTAGCAACTCAATTATTAATTAAGTTAGCCAATTAATTAATCTCCCACTTGAATTAAATACTTTTAATTCATTTAATTGATTTAATTACCTTTAAATTAATTAATTCCTTTCATGTCCTTTTATAACAGTCACCGTCCAATTGTATTGTGTGTGACCCTCTGGGTTCACCATCAACTGGCAGCAGGCCCACGAATCCCTCGTGATTTAATTTATGAACAATAAATTGTTCCGGTCAATTAAACAACCTTTAATTGACCACTCCTAGAATTAAATCCTCTATTAATTCAGGAGTACCCACACTTCATGGTCGATGTCTAGCCACAAGCCCATGAAGCCCAATTTCAGGTGAATTGATATTTGTGAACCTCGTCTCATATAATTGCCATGTACATACGGTCCTTCTATCGACTAATATTCCCGATCAAGACTTAGGGTGTGTGAATTGATCGGCACCTCTAAATTTGTCTCGATAGCTATACTTTCTAATTCAGGATAATATACCTTTGTGACCTTCTAAATTTGGAAACCCCTTTCCAAATCCGTCACCGACTGCGGCCGCAGAATCCTTGGATATATTATCTAAGAATCGTATAGGAAATTCTCTCACCCATTACAGTGAGTCAATAGATTCCATATCGGTACTAACCACTCGCGCACATGTCTATACGCACCCAACCTAGGCATGTTATGACCAAGCTACGTGGCCTATACCTAGATCTAAGTACGCACTTTCATGCACCGAATTCGCCCTAGTACCTCAAGTCAAAGGACTAAATCGTACACTATTATATTCCTTGAGAAACATCCCATCACCGATATGCGTCACGCGCTTCCACAATGGGTTTCTCTGTTCGGGTCGTTCGATGCGTTCAATCCTCCATTGAACCACCTACTCGTATGCACTGGACTCAAATTCCTTGCTCATGAAACACTACAAATTCACTCCATGTGAATCATGCATACTTGTACAAGTCTTGGCGATTCCTACGATACCCCGTCTCGTTCGGAATCTATGACTTGGAACAGATTTAAGATTACGACCTTTGAGACTGTTTCATGATTGCACTCAGTACTGAAGTGAATCGTCCCATAGTCAAATGTAATCTAAGGGTTTCAACCAATCGCTTAAATGTATTTGCGAAAGATGAAGTTGGCCATTGTTTATCCTTATACATATATAAATAAACATGCGTATTATTATAAAATCAAAGATCGTTTCATACAGGATAGATCTATTACAAGCTAACAGAACTGGCTTGCAGGGCACTATCCTATCAAGTATGTCTAGAGGTTCCAACGCGGGGTTCGTATCTTTTTCGCAGCGATCAAGCCAGCCTATCCTCTCAAATGTGGCTATGGACAAGGCTAAAAGCTGGAAAAGGAGGTTCTTCTTTGTGAAAGGTCCCGACATTCGCTCTGAAGGTAGTTCGAAAACTAGACCATATCGGTGGGATGGTGAAGGACCTTGGATGTACGGTCGCCGCAAGATCAAGGAAAAGATTAATCCTCACCTTTCTGACGAGTTTTTGAACCAGCTCCAATCCGACCCCTTTCAGACTATGCTTCTAGTCCAAGAAAGGATTTTGAGGCTGGCGGGCTTAAGCAAATGCGATTATCCTGCTCCGACGGTCGAATTTTCTCTCCCCTTGCCCTCTCAATCCCTTGGCGGATCTACTCGATCTTTCAGACGGACGTCCGAATCATCCACTTTGTCTTGTGCGCCACTCTCTTTAAGTATGTTATTATTCTTCTTAACTTGAATGCGAGGTAGATCTGACCTGCTTTCTGAATGTATTGCATTTTCTTTTGCAGATCAATTCATTGAGGAGTTTCGACTATCTGTTGTTACGTCGACCGGGATTACTCGTTCCACGGGCATCCAAAGTCAACCCCAGCAACTAGTGAAGAAAAATAATGTGGAACAAGGTACGGGAGCGGACAATCCGATCGTCAACCCGATCGACAATCCAGAAGTATACCCAACTTTGAGGGGGGTAGGTAGCTCGAGTTTATCGAATCCCGCTGTAGCTGGTCCCTTGTGTAGCGTATTCACGATTGATACTTCTAACCTATCCTCCGCTGGTTATAGCCAATATTCCTTGACCCGTATTTTAGGCACACAAGAACACAAAAAGCGTATGCATCGAAAATGCTATGCTGAACACCCGGGGCCCTCGAGGAAAATAAAACCATTCGGCAAGAGCTCTGACTCGGTCCCTTGCTGACCAGGAAGATCGGAACCGGATGTAGCAGATTTTATGAATGAACATTTTCGCGGCCGTAGGGCCGTTGGCTATCCGGAAGAAGGGACGATTTTGTCCGATATCGGACCAGATGGTGAAAATGAGTTTGATAAAGCTACCAGAATTTTTATGGCTGGACGTTTTAAACAGGATCTACTTCATCATACTATCGAAGGCGATTTTGAAGTCCTGAGTAACTTTTCTCGAACGTACCAGGAGGTAATAATTGTTTTACACTTGAGTATTTCGTACGTCTCAATCCTTATGTATTATGCTGATACCGTTTTTTCATCATAGGCCGGAGATTATTTCGCACTTCAGACCTATCGCTTGTCGTTGCTGGAACAGGAATCCCAAGAAGCTCATAACGCGCTCGCGCAGGCCTCGATCGAAAACAAGGCTCTTCGAGCTCAATTAGATGACGTTACGAGTAAATTATCGGCCAGTCATCGAGAATTGTCGAAAACGAAGAGGGAGTTGGAGACCGCTAATAAGAAACATACCTCATCTGTGGAAGAGATTTGTTATCAACCGTTAAAGAGAAAAGTGCCCTCGAGGTAGAGCTTAAGAGGGTGAAGATCGAACTTGAGCAAGCAAAGCAAGATTCCGAGCGAGCATATGCCCGGGGCTGAGAAGAGGCTGTGATTCTAGCCATACGAGAATTTTTAAGTCCCCTGTCCTAGATCCCTTAATTCAAAGGAGAATGGAGGGAATTCTTCAAACAATCTTCTATAAAGGGGTTCGACAACTAGTTTCGGCCAAGAGAATTCCAGACAAGTTGTACGAATATTTTCAATACATGAACCCTTATAAGAATGCGGAAGGGAAGGACTCTAAAGCTTCATCTTTGCCGCAGACAAACATGAATTGGCAGGATCACCGTTTTGCCCCCTTTGTCGAGGAGTTTGGCTTCCCAATGCCGAACCCTGATGTGCTTGAGCTGTCCGATCATGACCCCGAATCTTCTTTAGGAGGCTCGCCAGATGATGAGCATAACGACTAATCTTGCAGTTAAGTACGGCCTTCGGCAAGGATCACAGTAATCTAGGGAACGAATTCGATTCCTTTTCCGGAACCAATTTTATGGTTCGATAATCGGAAATTGACCGTTTATAATAGCTATGTAATAGGAGTAGTACTTTTCGTAATAGGGTCCTTCTCCCAAATTTTCCTTTCATAATCTGTATATCCTTCTCATTTCGTATGAATTATTATTTTTATTTTCTCGTTGCTGATTGAACCTTTATTGTTCCCCTTTTGAACTTATCAACAGTTGCGACGATTCAATTATTATAAAAATAGGATGCTGCTTCTATAAATATTAGGACTGTCTCAAATCATTTGTATAAGACCGTTAATTACTGAGATCGGAGCTTCACGCTTAGTATCAATTTTTGAACTTTCAAATTTATTTTTTTGCTTATTATGGATAAAATATTGGGTAACCCCATCGACCCCAAATCGTTATTGGGTGGTACCAAGAGTAAAGCCCCATCCAAAGATAAAAAATCAAGCAAAGAGAATAAACCTTCCAAGGCTGCCTCTTCTCCCAAAACCTCCAAGGGCAGGGAGACTAAAAAGGAGAAACAAGCTCCAGTAAAACATCCCAAAATTATTTCTAGCAAATCGGTTCTAGATGAGGAACTCGATGAGGAGCTCGAAGCTTCTCCGCCGAAAAATCTTGATACCTCGCACCGAGCATTGGCTAGGCAAAAAGCCTCATCCCTTTCTTCCAATAAAAGACCTTATACTAATGTGATCACCCCGATCGAGACTTTGCAGAATCTCGTCGCTGGGAAAGAAGTGCCAACCATTGACCCCAATGCTGGTTCCTTGACAGAAGGTTTAGGTAAGAAAGTTAAACTGACCCCTACTGGAGATGGCTCTTTAATTTATGGAGGAACTGCTGAGGCTTCCAAGCTTGAAATTGAGCCCTCGAAAACTGAAATCGAACCCTCGAAGATTGAAAATTCTTCTGATCCTCTTTCTTCTGCCTATCCTGCACCTCTCCTTCCTTACTCAAAGAGTCGAAGAATGAATTAGCTTCTGAAGTGGTGCTTCAGAATCTTATCGAGAATCCGCCGTAGGCTGATTTTCCTATTCCTAAAGCTGGCGCGTCTAAGGGAAGGAGTCCCTCGGAGCTGTTTCAGTCTGGATCGAATTCTCTTCTTCAGGTCCTCTTTTCTCCTACCCTTTTTATTTTTTTATTTATTTTTTTTAGAAGAATTTAACCCTTCCATATATAGGCTAGACACGACTTTCTTGAGCTAAAGATGTTGGCTGAGCGGGAGCTGAGTCGTCATGCTGCTGTCACTCTCGAGCTGGAGAAGAAGAACAGCGAGTTGGATCGTGTTCTCGAGGAAAAATTGGCTTTAGAGAAAAAGAAAGCTACTAAGGTTCAGGGAGAAGAGCTCCATCAACAATTGAGCAAGGAGCTCGATATGCTCAAAGATCTTTTCGAGCAGGAGAAGAAGGGCTTCGAGCTTCGCGAAAAGGAGGCTTATGCTCGCGGGTATGAAGCCCGTAGTGCTGAGCTTCGAAAGGCTCTTTATGATCATAAATTTGTGTAACTTTATTCGATGGATACGGTTAACTCTATTTCATTTCTCGTACTTGTGCTGTACTCTGAATAATATTTGATTTGTGTTTTTCTTACTTTCGATTCCAGACAATGTATTGGGCCATGTGCCATTTTATAATTGTTGTGCCCTTCTCTGATGCTTATGTCCTCTTCGAATATATATTGTATTTTCCAATTTCATAGGACTTGAAGTGGGTTGCTGACAATCTTGACAGTGATAGAAATAGTGTCCTGCAAGCCAGCTGTATGGCTAGCATTTATTGTAATAAATGAGGAACAATTCAATTTCGATTAATAAATGCACTTTATTAAATGGTCAACTTTATCTTATGTAATAATTATCTATGCATAAGGATAGAAGTCCTTAGATCACAGGGCTATGGGACAACCCGTGGACTGATCTCCAAGGCCGTGATCTAGAACATATTCAAGAGTCGTAGAATCCAATTGAGATAGGACATCATTGGATTCGGTTAGACTCTCACTATTGTGTATACTCCGATGAACTGGAGGACGCTGGGGTCCACGAGCGTGACTGGGATAGTCGATACACATAAGTGGGTGGCTTGCTGGGATGGCAAGCGCACTGAATACCCCAATTAGGAAATAACTCACCATGGAAGCGGTAGTCGCATATCGGGGTTGAAGTTATTCCAAATTTATAATAGTATACGAGGAACGATCCCTAACTACTTGAGGTGATAGGGTTTATCTGGTGCGAGAACGTCTATGCTTTGATATGAGTTCCGACTGACTGGGGATTGCCAGAAAGTCTCTGTGGACTCATGTTGGGTATAGAGGAACTCGTATGCAGATTCATATCATCAACAAAGGATCCATTGACCCGACTTGATAGGTTGGGAAATTCTCCTATGGATTTCTGTGAGAAATTAATTCTGGTAAAATCCTTGGCCAAGGTATCTGACGACTTTATGTAAGTAGCTCATAAAGATTAAGTCAAAGAGAATTTATTTCAAGATCAGAGTACATAAGGTCAAGACAAAAGGAAAGGGAATCCGATGAAAGACCATGCACTTAAGTTTCGACTGGGAGATAGATCGATGAAGATATTATGTCGTATATGGAAATTATAAATGATAAAAGGTTCACTGAATTAATTCACCAGTGATTGGGCTCCATGGGCTTGTGGCTGGACATCGACCGTGGAGTGTGGGAGAATTCCCAAATTGGCAGGGGTGCTAATTTTGTAATGATCAATCGACAGAGTGTTCGATTGATTTAGAGTAAGTCTTACTCGAATAATTAAATAACATTTAATTATAACCCACGACCAAATATGTGGTGAACCTACGGGGGCATACACAATAAACATGAAGCGGAAGCGAGGAAATAAGAACGACCGAGTCGACTGGGTGATAAATCGACTGGGTCGATTATATTGGGTGGGTCGACCCAATTGGAACAAAATGAGATCCAATTGGAATTGGATCAGGATCATAAATTAAATTGGAATTTAATTTGTGGATTATTAATTAAGTTGGATTTAATTAATTAGAAGAGATTTTAATTAAATGGGCTTAGAGTCTGATTTAATTAAATGGGAGATTAAGTTAATTAATTGGGCTATTTAATTGGGAGATTAAATTAGGCCTGGTCAAATTAATTAACTGGTCCATTAATTAATTAGAAGACTTGGTCTTCTAATTAAAGAGGGCCATGGCCCATGTAGGAGAGAGAAGACCTAGTCCTAAAAGGACTAGGTTAGAGAGAAAAACTATAAGTAGCTTTCTTATAGTTGATTTTTTACACAACTCCATATGCAAAATTGAGCAAGAGCAAAAATTTTCTCTCCCTCTCCCTAGCTATATCGACCGAACCCTTCTTCCACTTGGAAGAATTTTTCGTTTTCGAGTTTTCTTCCTATATCGTTCCTAATTTCTAGTTTATAATATATCTCGTGTTCTAGCTGATCAAGATATATTATTTTCGTGATATTGTGGTGTATAAACTCGTAGAAGCGCAACACGTGGGGCGCTACTCAAAAGGTCTGGGTCGATTTTGCCGGAGCAGAATTCAGAGCTCGTTTTGCTAGCCGAGGATTTGCAAGGAGATAGGTATAAACGAGAAAACTTATACTATCGTTTTATTTATATTCATATATAACTAGAGAATATCCTGGCAAGATTCCGTAAGAGGTCCTAAAAATTTTATATTCCGCTGTGCCTAGGGCTGTTTATCTTACCGAATCCCAACAGTGGTATCAGAGCCAACTCTAGGCTTTGTATATATATGAATTTGCAAATTCTGTGATTATTAAATCATATGTTTGATTTATGTGGCTAGTTCTAGGATTCGAAAAATTTTATCATGTTGTTTTTTTAATTTTGGATTGGGATTTAATTAACTGGGTTTGTTGAATTAAATCTGTGAGTAATCGAAACAAATTTTTTTTTTATTAGATCCGACTCGCGGTGGCACGCGGCGGTGCGCTGCACCGCGGCTAGGCGGCCACCGCAATCCGCTGCCAACGGCAGCGTGCTGGCAGCACGCTGGCCGCACACGCTGCGCGCAGCAGCAGCCTTTGGGCTGCTATTCGCGCGCTGCTGTGCGCGGCTGCTCGCTGCCACACGCAGCCGCGTGCAGCGGCTGCTGCTGCAGGCAGCTCATGCGCCGACATGGTGGTCGCGCGTGGGCTTTCCTACGTGGCAGTCCTGATTGGTCTCGACTAGTCGTTTTTGGGTTGGACTCTAATTCTGCCTATTTTGAAAGTCCTAAAATCTTGGAGAATTTTGGAAGATTAGGAAACTTGGAGTTTTTGGATAAGGTAGTTATCTTGTTAGATGTGAACACTACCTTTATTAAACTAATCTAGTCAAAATAGGATTATCTTGAAAATCTTGGAGATTTGGGAATTTTGGGAAACTTAGAGTTTTGGATAAGGTAAGAATCTTAGAGATTTAGATTACCATAATTAACCAATTTAATCAAGATAAGAATTGTAGATTACTTAGAGCTCAAGTAAGAGCTAATTAATCTTGGAGGTTAATTGTTAATTCAAAATTAATTAACTTAGATGAATTTTTGCGAATTAAAATTAATGAAGCCGGTAAATTTACATTTTTGCCCTTATGTGAATTTATGCATGTTCTTGAGTGAATATGTGGATTGGTCGATTTTGCCCTTAAGCCCTGTGTAGTTTTTTGGTTTATTTAATTTATGGGTTGTAATTAAATGGGCCTGATTGGTGCCCTTGCTTGCGCAAACGAATGTAATAGAATAGGCCATTTATTTTTATAAGTTAGACTTAAACTAGGCTTGGAGCCAAGAAGACCTCATGAAGACATGGAGATCCACATGGAGGCCCATTTACCTTGGAGGACATGGAGGCCCAATTCATTACATGGAGGCCCAATCAAGCTGGATATTACAAGAAGGCCCATGATGTATGGGGTTGAAAATTGTAATAGTTAGGACATTTAATTTCCACCCTAGACTGACCAATTGATTCATCACTTGGCTCGTGATGAATCGCATAGGATGGGCAATCGATCAATCATATCCTGCTAGGTGATGTATGTTTACTATTATTCTTTGATGTATGTTATGCATGCTTAGAATAGATCACTTAAACAAGATAAGCATAATCTGATGAGACCTCGCACAAGAAAACTTAAAACCTCCAATTGAACTTAAAATTCAATTAGAATATTAAATCGAACTTAAGGGCGCATATGAATAGTCTCTATGGTCCGATCCTATCCAATTACTAGGTCTTAGGCATATTGTACGAATATATCTCGATGTCTCACGAGTCGTGGGTCGAGCAAAGGAAGATGATATGTCTATTGCCTCGATGCACGAGTTTAGTGCCAAGGGAGGGGATATCAAGGTTTTAGGCGCTCTCTCACGAGTCGTGGGGTGTCTAGGATTGAACTATTTCTCTTCACGAGTATTGGGCATGATTTAACGCTAGTAAGTATGGATGTCTCACGAGTCGTGGGTCCATATCGAAAAACGAGGCTAAATGAACTTAAGGGTTAGCTGCGATGGTTAACCGTCGACATAATCGACCACCAAGTGAATCAAATAGTATGGCCAACGAGTCGTGGGTACTAGGAGATTGCATTTGGGCCTTAAGCCCGCTAGGATATTTTAAATTCCCGAAACTTATGTGGGGGCATAAGATTTTGATTAAAATAGTGGGAGTAATTTACAAATAAAAACCATGTTTGTAAATTGTGCATTTTAAATTAATCTTTCGCGTATTTATTTCTTCTATCGCCATTTTATAGATATGATGTCAAAAGAGCTTTGAGCACTTATAGATTTGTCCATCTCATCACTTGAACGTAATATTTTAACTGGACCCAACTTGCATTTCTGGACGCATCATTTGAATGGATTATTTGAAGCTGAAAACATATCCTATGTTTTGTCTGTGCCACCACCCATTACTATTTCACATGACGTTCCTGATGAGCTCCGTAAAAGCATCACCAAATGGAAACTGGATGATGGCTTAGCTCGTGAATACATGTTGGAATATATATCACTTGATCTGCGTTTGCAACATGAGCATATGGCATCCGCGAAAGAGATTCTCTCGAATCTCAAATTCCTTTATGGGATTAGAGATGGTCGTCGCAGATTCGCGATCACGAGGGAACTCTTGCAAGCAAGAAAGAGAAGGGAAACTCCTGTCGGAATCCACGTACACAAGATGATTCGACTTCTGTCTGAACTCGATGATATGGGTGTCGTGATGGACAATGATTTCCATGTAGATCTTATTCTACAATCTCTTCCTAGATCATATGACCGATTTATCGCGGACTTGAATCTCCAGAGGCGAGAGATCACTGTGCATGTCCTGCGACAAATGCTCGAGGAACACGAAGCTTCTTTTGGAAAGAAAGCGAGGGTTGGCGAAAGGACTGGGCAGCGTTCAAAACCAAAGCAAATGGAAACCAGAGCTCCTTACTGCACAAGGTAAAGGGAAAGGATTAAATTCGAACCTATGGAGAGTTCGAACAGGTATATTCCTTGTTGAAGTTAATTTTACAAATTAACTGTGCATCTTTGGTGTTAGACACTGACTGGAGTTCTCATCCTTGTAGGTGATGGGAGCATTAAGGAAACTGGAGCCTGAGGATTGGATCCTTGAATAAGGCAATGGAGCTGGAGCTGCTACCAAGGCCGTAGGCAAAAGTAGATTTAGGTGGTTTGATAAAGTCATTAGGAAACTTTCATTTATGTACCTAGTTATTAATGAAAAACTTTTATTCATGTTAATGAATAATGATGATTTTAATAAAAGCTCCTGTTTCAGTTTTTCATTTGGTACATCGAATTATTGACTTTACATCATAAAATCGCCTAAGTTAGTCATGCACGTACAACAAAACAAAAGGAAACAAGATAATATCTGGCCAATTATGGCACGCTCGACTTGGACATATTTCTAAGTCAAGGATTCAAAAGTTAGCATCTTCTGGCGCGATTGAAATCAATCGCATTGATGAAATGCCAACGTGCGAACCATGTCTAAAGGGTAAAATGGCTAAGTTGCCATTTAAGGGAAACCCTGAGCGAGCCAAGCAAACATTGGACTTAATACATACTGACGTATGTGGACCACTAAGAAAAAGTGCCCGAGGTGGCTATGACTACTTCATCACTTTCACTGACGACTTTAGTCGTTATGGATATGTGTTCTTGTTGAAACTCAAGTCTGAAGCCTTTGAGCGATTCAAAGAATTCAAGATGGAAGTAGAGAATCAACTTGGTCATATGATAAAGGCTCTTCGTTCTGACCGAGGTGGAGAATTTCTTAGTAACGAATCTCTGAATTATCTTGTAGAGCATGGAATATTATCGCAGTGGACTCCTCCTGCAACACCCCAACTAAATGGAGTAGCAGAGAGAAGGAATCGAACCTTGATGGACATGGTTCGATCCATGATGAGTGCCACTGACCTTCCTCTTTCATTTTGGGGACATGCCCTCCTCACGGCAACGAAGATACTGAACATGGTACCTTCTAAATCCGTAGAAAAGACACCATACGAATTATGGTTTGGCAAGGCACCCTCATACGCATTCATGCGCATATGGGGATTTCTCGCTTACGTTAAAAAGCTAGTGGGAGATAAATTGGAAACTAAATCCACTTTGTGCAAATTCGTGGGGTATCCGGAAAACTCAATAGGATACGAGTTCTACGATCCTACAAGACAAACTACGTTTGTCTCGAGGAACGCTCACTTCTTGGAGAAGGATTTCTTGGTGGACAAGAAGGAAAATAACGTAGAACTGGATGAGGTCACTGAAGCTGAAAAGGCCGAAGAGGTCGATCAAGCTGACCTATCGCCACAGGCAGTGGGAGAACATGAGCATGAAAGTGCACCAGAAAGTACACCAATACTTCGTAGGTCAGAAAGACAACGTAGAGAACCCGAGAGGTACTACGGTCTGCTGCATGAGACTGGACAGTCTCTGACCGACCCAAGGACTTACGAAGAGGCTATGCTAGACATAGACTTGGGAAAGTGGCGCGAAGCCATGGAATCCGAATTGGACTCCATGCACTCAAACAAGGTCTGGGCCTTGGTAGATCCACTAGTGGGAGTTGCTCCCGTGGGTTGCAAGTGGATCTATAAGCGAAAGCTTGGAGTGAACGGAGAGGTAATAACCTACAAGGCGCGACTAGTGGCAAAAGGATACACTCAAAGACCTGGAATTGACTTTGAGGAGACCTTCTCGCCCGTCGCAATGCCTAAATCCATTCGAATCTTGCTGGCCATAGCTGCGTGGTATAACTACGAGATATGGCAGATGGATGTAAAGACTGCCTTTCTCAATGGGGACATTGATAAGGAGATCTACATGGAGCAACCAAAAGGATATGCATCCAAAGGAGATGAACACAAGGTGTGCAAACTCCAGAGGTCCATTTATGGACTGAAGCAAGCTTCCCGAAGTTGGAACATTCGTTTCGATGAGACAATCCAAACTTTTGGATTCATCAAAAACATGTTCGAACCTTGCGTGTACAAGAAGATCAGTGGGAGTACAGTTGAATTTTTTGTGCTTTACGTTGAAGACATTCTTCTCATTGGAAACAATGTGAAAGCGTTGTCCGAAACTAAAGCATGGTTATCTACACAATTCTCAATGAAGGATATGGGAGAAGCATCCTTTGTACTAGGTATAAGGATCTACCGAGATAGATCAAAAGGACTGCTGGGCCTCTCCCAATCCCAGTACATAGATAAAATCTTGAAAAGATTTAATATGGAAGAATCCAAGAGAGGATTGCTTCCAATGAGACATGGGATTGCACTTTTTAAGTCTATGGCCCCAAAGACGTCTGAACAGAGAAGCAATATGTCTCGAGTACCATATGCATCCGCGATAGGAAGCATAATGTATGGTATGTTATGTACGAGACCAGACGTAGCGTACGCTTTAAGCGTTACAAGTCGCTACCAGTCTGATCCAGGTGAGCAGCACTGGATAGCCGTAAAGGCAATTCTGAAGTACCTGAGAAGGACTAAGGAATTGTTCTTGGTATACGGTGGAGGAGAATTGAAATTGGAAGGCTATACAGACTCGAGCTTCCAATGTGATGTAGACGACTTCAAGTCGACATCAGGATACGTATTCTGCCTCAACGGAGGTGCGGTTAGCTGGAAGAGCTCCAAGCAAGAAACAACCACGAATTCAACCACCGAAGCAGAATACATTGCTGCGAGTGATGCAGCAAAGGAAGGTGTTTGGATGAGGAACTTCATCCAGGAATTGGATGTGATACCTAGCATCGCTGAGCCCATTACTATCTTCTGCGATAATAATGGGGCAATAGCGCAAGCAAAGGAGCCGAGATCTCATCAGAAATCCAAGCACGTACTAAGACGATACCACGTGATAAGAGATATCATTGGTAGAGGAGACATTAAGATGGAACGTGTCGACTCAGAAGATAATACGGCGGACCCGCTAACGAAGCCTCTGCCTCAAAAGGCATTTGAGAAACATCTGCATAAGATGGGACTCAAGAACATAAAAGACTGGCTTTAGGACAAGTGGGAGATTGATAGAAATAGTGTCCTGCAAGCCAGCATTTATTGTAATAAATGAGGAACTATTCAATTTCGATTAATAAATGCACTTTATTAAATGGTCAACTTTATCTTATGTAATAATTATCTACGCATAAGGATAGAAGTCCTTAGATCACAGGGCTATGGGACAACCCGTGGACTGATCTCCAAAGCCGTGATCTAGAACATATTCAAGAGTCGTAGAATACAATTGAGATAGGACATCATTGGATTCGGTTAGACTCTCACTATTGTGTATACTCCGATGAACTGGAGGACGCTGGGGTCCACGAGCGTGACTGGGATAGTCGCTACACATAAGTGGGTGGCTTGCTGGAATGGCAAGCGCACTGAATACCCCAATTAGGAAATAACTCACCATGGAAGTGGTAGTCGCATATCGGGGTTGAAGTTATACCAAATTTATAATAGTATACGAGGAACAATCCCTAACTACTTGAGGTGATAGGGTTTATCTGGTGCGAGAACGTCTATGCTTTGATATGAGTTCCGACTGACTGGGGATTGCCAGAAAGTCTCTGTGGACTCATGTTGGGTATAGAGGAACTCGTATGCAGATTCATATCATCAACAAAGGATCCACTGACCCGACTTGATAGGTTGGGAAATTCTCCTATGGATTTCTGTGAGAAATTAATTCTGGTAAAATCCTTGGCCAAGGTATCTGACGACTTTATGTAAGTAGCTCATAAAGATTAAGTCAAAGAGAATTTATTTCAAGATCAGAGTACATAAGGACAAGACAAAAGGAAAGGGAATCCGATGAAAGACCATGCCCTTAAGTCTCGACTGGGAGATTGATCGATGGAGAGATTATGTTGTATATGGAAATTATAAATGATAAAAGGTTCACTGAATTAATTCACCAGTGATTGGGCTCCATGGGCTTGTGGCTGGACATCGACGGTGGAGTGTGGGAGAATTCCCAAATTGGCAGGGGTGCTAATTTTGGAATGATCAATCGACAGAGTGTTCGATTGATTTAGAGTAAGTCTTACTCGAATAATTAAATAACATTTAATTATAACCCACGGCCAATTATGTGGTGAACCTACGGGGGCATACACAATACACATGAAGCGAAAGCGAGGAAATAAGAACGACCGAGTCGACTAGGTCGACTGGGTGATAAATCGACTGGATCGATTATATTGGGTGGGTCGACTGGGTCGACCCAATTGGAACAAAATGAGATCCAATTGGAATTGGATCAGGATCATAAATTAAATTGGAATTTAATTTGTGGATTAATTAATTAAGTTGGATTTAATTAATTAGAAGAGATTTTAATTAAAT
The DNA here is from genome assembly GCA_038501285.1 of Penstemon eatonii. Classification (NCBI taxonomy): domain Eukaryota; kingdom Viridiplantae; phylum Streptophyta; class Magnoliopsida; order Lamiales; family Plantaginaceae; genus Penstemon; species Penstemon eatonii. Next base: position 309,694 of record JBCEGF010001341.1, read on the forward strand.
GGGCTTAGAGCCTGATTTAATTAAATGGGAGATTAAGTTAATTAATTGGGCTATTTAATTGGGAGATTAAATTAGGCCTGGTCAAATTAATTAACTTGGCCATGAATTAGTTAGAAGACTTGGTCTTCTAATTAAAGAGGGCCATGGCCCATGTAGGAGAGAGAAGACCTAGTCCTAATAGGACTAGGTTAGAGAGAAAAACTATAAGTAGCTTTCTTATAGTTGATTTTTAACACAACTCCATATGCAAAATTGAGCAAGAGCAAAAATTCTCTCTCCCTTTCCCTAGCTATATCAACCGAACCCTTCTTCCACTTGGAATAATTTTTCGTTTTCGAGTTTTGTTCCTATATCGTTCCTAATTCCTAGTTTATAATATATCTCGTGTTCTAGCTGATCGAGATATATTATTTTCGTGATATTGTGGTGTATCAACTCGTAGAGGCGCAACACGTGGGGCGCTACTCAAAAGGTCTGGGTCGATTTTGTCGGAGCAGAATTCAGAGCTCGTTTTGCTAGCCGAGGATTTGCAAGGAGATAGGTATAAACGAGAAAACTTATACTATCGTTTTATTTATATTCATATATATACAACTAGAGAATATCCTGGCAAGATTCCGTAAGAGGTCCTAAAAATTTTATATTCCACTGTGCCTAGGGCTGTTTATCTTACCGAATCCCAACAGACAGGACTTGTGGAACGTAATGAGGTTCTACTCGGGGCTGTAGTTCTCGATTAGTTCCTATAAACTGCTTGGCTCCTTCATTAAGTATTTATTGTCTTTAATGTTCAATCCTTGTAGATCGAATGCAAATTAGTCAGTGTCAGCGTTCGGATATCTTTGCCGATTAAGCATAGCTTCCCGATTTTGAGTTTTAAATGATTTACTCTAACCAATCAGTCCCTTATTTTTCGGGAAGCGGAACGGTCGGCGCATTTATCGTTCGTATCGCGACCATTCATTATGGTAAATCTGAGCCGTCTATGTCCATTACCTCCTCCTATAAATACTTTAGAATGATTCTTGTATTATCACTGCCTTTTAACTTTCCTGTGAAAATTTTATTCGATGCTTATGCTCGCTTGGCCGCCTTCTTTAGTGAACAATTGTTTATCCCCAATAATGACGTCCAAGATTCGAATTCGATCCTTAATAATTATGTTCGAGATTCGAACTCGAACTCTTTTCCTAGATTCTTTGCTTTCAAATAAGACTTTTCTTCTACTAGGATATCGATAGACGAAAAGGATTGTGACTAGGATACCGGTAGACGACCTGCTCTCTCTGATTCCAAGTCCTAGAGGCAGGATCGAATTCCTGTATCTTGTCCTCCATCCAGTCGGGATAGTGGGTCAACTGCTGGAGGAGTTTTCCTGCACTTGATTTCAACCTCTTCAAGATGCAATTTGAAGAATGTTGCCCTCGAATTCGCTAGGGATGATTCCAACTGGAGTTGCTTCCCTCTCTTTCGACGCGGTCTTGTGTAGACCAATCAGCGAGGAAGCAGTGGATGAAGGGTAGAAGTGTACTAGCTTCATTTTCCTCTGACTACCCAAGTATTCAAGCGTAGGGTTAATCATTTGTAGTAGGATCGTACTAGATGTAAACTTTCAGTTTAGCTCGATTCTCCTTGTTGTAACCAAGAATTCTCTTGTAACTGTTTGAAAGTTTATGAATGAGATATTTACTTCCTTTATTATTCTTGCTTGTTAATCTATAGACTTGCTTCGAGCATCAATTTTTTCATGCTAGAAGTATGAACGATAAGTGTTATTCTTCACCGACCTTGATTACTGATAGGATAATCGAACACTAATTTTCTAATAATCGAACATCAATTATGCGATTGGTCTTGGATAGAATAATTGAATCCTCAATTTTTAATACCTAAACATGAACAATAATTGACATTTTTCGCCGACCTCGTCTGCTGTTAGAACAATCGAAGATTAATAACCAAATTTGAATGATGATTGACGTCCTTAGCAGATCTCGATCATTGTAGTTCGAAACTGAGCATTCTCAGAATTTGAAAAATAATCGATAATTTGTACTTAGGGCCTTAGCAACGGCTTTCACCCTTCTATATTCATTTCGATTTAAGGGGCATAGCAACATCTTTCACCCTTGATCGTTTTTTGATCGGTCATAGCAACAACTTTCACCTGAGGGTCTTAGCAACAACTTTCACCCTTTTTCATTTGTTTCGATCTAAGGGGCATAGCAACGGCTTTCACCCTTAGTCGTTTTTTGATCGTCATAGCAACAACTTTCACCTGAGGGTCTTAGTAACATCTTTCACCCTTTTTCATTTATTTCAATCTAAGGGGCATAGCAACGGCTTTCACCCTTAGTCGTTTTTTGATCGGACATAGCAACAGCTTTCACCTGAGGGTCTTAACAACTGCTTTCACCCTTTTTCATTTATTTCGATCTAAGGGGCATAGCAACGGCTTTCACCCTTAGTCCTTTTTTGATCGGTCATAGCAACGGCTTTCACCTGAGGGTCTTAGCAACAACTTTCACCCTTTTTCATTTATTTCGATCTAAGGGGCATAGCAACGGCTTTCACCCTTAGTCATTTTTTTTAGGGTCGTCACCCATTTTGCTGATCCAAGGGGCATAGCAACAGCTTTCACCCTTGTTCGATATTTGGATAATATAGATTGGCCATAATAAATTTTTGGGAATTTTACATAGACACCCCCTGACTTTTACCCTAATTACAAGAAATTACCCTACTGTTTGAAATATTACAAAAACACCCCCTCGAGGGGTGTATTTGTAATGATTTTAGGGACCAAATTGGTAATATTTTTTGTGTAACAAGGGGGTGTCCTTGTAATACAATTTTTGGTTGAGGGGGTGTTTTTATAATATTTCAAACAGTAGGGTAATTTTTTGTAATTAGGGTAAAAGTCAGGGGGTGTCTATGTAAATTTCCCTAAATTTTTTGACGAATTGATAATATCTCTGCCAATAAAATTTTCATTGAATAGATAATCTTCAAGAACATGAGAAATAACGAACAAAATGAGATAACAAAATACTAGATAAGTTAGAAACTGCTAAATAATCTTCATCTTCCGTAATATCTTCTCAAATTTATGGCATTCCAAGATCGAGGCAAGATTTCTCCATTTGGATGAGCAATCTTGTAAGAGCCCTTCTTCCCCCACTTCGACCACTAGATAAGGTCCATCCCAATTGGGCTGAAGTTTTCCAACATGTTTCGAGACTTCTATCTTTTTCAGCACTAGATCTCCGACCTTAAAGGTTCGGATTCTAACCTTTTGATTGTACGCTTTCTCCATGTTGGACTTCGTAGCTTGAATTTTCAGCTTAGCATGATCCCTTTTGCTGTCTGTATGATCGACTTCCATTTCCCTTAAAGATTTGTTCTCTTCGGAATCATAAAATTTAACTCTGGGATAAGATATCATATTCTCGACTAGAATAACTGCTTCAGATCCGTACACTAAGCTGAAAGGAGTTTCCCCCGTAGCTGCTTTTATAGTGGTTCTATAAGCCCATAAAACTCCCGGAAGTTCATCAAGCCACTTTCCTTTTGCGTCAGATAACCGCTTTTCTAGAGATCGAACGATCTCTCTATTCACGACCTCTGTTTGTCCATTGGCCTGGGGGTGCCCTACCGATGCGAAATTTTGCTGTATCCCGAACTTCTCACACCAATCTGTAACCTTCTTGCCAGCGAATTGCGTTCCGTTGTCGGAGATTAAAACTCTAGGAATTCTGAACCTGCAGACAATATTCTTCCATAGGAAATTTATTACTTGAAACTGAGTGATCTTACTTAGAGCCACACATTCGACCCATTTACTGAAGTATTCTACCGCGACCAACACATAGTTCTTTCTAGATCTGGCAGTCGAAAATGGACCGACAATGTCGATACCCCATTTATCGAAAGGCCAACAGATCGGAATAAAGTGCATTTGTTCAGCTGGCTGATGGATTAAGTTCGAATGAATTTGACAATGATGACATTTCTTCACATAATCTACTGAGTCAGAAAAGAGAGTTGGCCAATAATATCCCGTCCTCGAGCATTTTAGGGCTAATGCTCGAGCTCCGCCGTGATTTCCCGCTTCTCCTTCGTGAATCTCTTTTAGAATTGTATTGTATTGATTTTCAGAGATACACTTTAACAAGATTCCAGAGGAGGATCGTTTATAGAGCTGATCATCGATCAAAGTAAATGATGGGGACTGATACTTGATTCTTCGGGCTTCATTAGTATCTTCCGGTATTTTCCCTTCCTTCAGGTAATTGATGAAAGGATCTATCCAAGAGATCTTTCGCTCGTCGATTTCCATGACGTCGATGCAAGGAGCGACATCCAGATCGATAGCGGAAGTATTCGATAATAACCATGTAATGGTCCTTTCTTTCTTACCATCTGCAACACCGGTGAATTTTGACAGCAAATCAGCCCATAGATTTTCTTCTCTTGGAATGGGCTGAATATCGAACTTCTCGAATTGCGATATTAGACTTTTTGCTTTGTTCAAATATTTTATCATATTAAACTCCTTTGCCTCGTAAATGCCCTTCACCTGCCTATGAACAAGTTCAGAATCTGTCAGCACAGTAATTGATCTTACCTTTGCCTTTAAGGCCATCTCCAGTCCCATAATCAAGGCTTCATATTCTGCTTCGTTGTTTGTAATGACAAAATCCAAAATGATGGCATAACTTAAATCTTCGCCATTGGTTCCTTAAAAATGAATTCCTGCCCCTCCACCCCCTTCCTTGGTCGAAGAGCCATCCACATGCATTAACCATATTGGATGCTCGACCTCCGTAAGCATGTTTATCTCAGAACTTTCCTCGTTCTCTGAACTCTTCACACTAGTGGATTCCACCAACAAGTCAGCTAACACTTGAGCCTTAACCGCCGTTCGTGGAAGGTACTCGATTTCGAACTACCCCAAATCAATCGCCCATTTTATTAGCCTGCCGGATGTTTCTGGTTTAGACAAAACCTGTCTCAATGGTTGGTTAGTTAAGACAATAATTTTATAGGTTTGAAAATAGGGCCTCAGTCTTCGTGCAGCTACTACCAAAGCAAGTGTAAACTTCTCGATCTCCAAATAATTCTTCTCGGCACCTTGTAACAATTTGCTTAAGTAGTAGACTGGTTTTTGTTCGGATTCCTCCAGTTTTACTAGTACTGAACTGATAGCCTCCTTCGAAACGGCTATTTAGAGGAACAAAGGCTCTCCGTCTGTAGGCTTGGCCAACATGGGTGGTGAGGTTAGGTACACCTTTAGATCTTCGAAAGCCTTGTCACATTCAGCATTCCACTTGAAGTCTTTCGATTTACGTAATAACTTGAAGAATGGCAAACTCTTGTCAGCGGATCGAGAGATAAACCTGTTTATTGAAATGACCTTCCCGATCAAGCTCTGAACATCCGAAAGTTTTCTTGGTGGTTGAAGATCAGTAATTGCTCGGATCTTCTCTGGGTTTGCTTCGATCCCTCTTTCGTGGACGAGATATCCGAGGAACTTTCCAGATCGTACACCGAAAGTGCACTTTGCTGGATTCAATTTCATTCCATACTTTCTTAATATCTCGAAGCATTTGCCGAGATGCTTGATGTGGTCTTCTTCTGTCATACTCTTTACAAGCATATCGTCCACATAAACCTCCATGATTTCTCCAATTAGTTCTTTAAACATCATATTGACTAGCCTTTGATAGGTTGCGCCCGCATTTCTCAGGCCAAAGGGCATAACTATAAAACAGTATACCCCTTGCTCGGTAATGAAGGCAGTTTTATCCTGATCCCTCTCATTCATGAAAATTTGGTAAAAACCCTGGAAAGCATCCATCATGCTGAAAAACACAAAACCTGCCATGGAATCCACCAACATATCAATCCGAGGTAGCGGGTAAGGGTCCCTTGGGCATAACCTGTTTAGATCGGTGAAATCGTTACACATCCTCCACTTATTCTCGGATTTGTCACCTTTGGAAACCAGAACCACATTACATAACCATTCAGTGAACTTAATTTCTTTGATCTGACCGGCAGCTAGCAACCTTTCAACTTTCGCCTTGATTATCTTATCCTTTTCGCGTCCATGATTTCGTTTCTTCTGTCTTACTGGCTTGGCCTTAGGATCGATGTTTAAAGAGTGGGTTATTACGCGAGGATCGATTCTGACAGTATCATCCGAGCTCCAGGCAAAAACGTCTACATTATTTTGTAAAAATTCGAGGAGCATGGTTTCCATTCCATCACTTAGTTCCGCTCCGATCCTGGTAATTTTCTCAGGGGACACAGGAACCAATATCACATTTTTATGATCGGGTGCTTGAATGCTCATATCTAGATTCTTTCCTTTCTTTCCCAGTAATTTTTCAGTATCGGGAACTGATAAATTCGAGACTGATCCTGATTCCAAATCAACCAATTTCCTTTTCGCCAGAATTTCGGGCTCCACTTTCTTTTTTATGCTTAAAGACGAGTTATAACACTCCCAAGCCATGTATTGGTCGTTTCGCACCTCTCCTACTCCACCATCCGTTGGGAATTTTACTTTTTGATGATAAGTAGGCACTACTGCCTTGGAGGTATTTAGAGCCGGCCTTCCCAGTATTGCATTGTAGGCAAAAGGCGTTTCTACCACCAGAAATTTTACCATCCTCGTTACGCTTTTTGGCTTTTTTCCGAGAGTTGTACTTAACAATATGGTTCCCAGTGGAACGATCTCTGAGCCTCCGAACCCAATTAAAGGAGTGGCTACTCGATCCAGATGAGGATGCTGAAGGTTCATTCGAGCGAGAGCTTCGGAGAAGATAATGTTTGCCGAACTTCCGTTGTCGACTAAAATTCTATTGACCTCGTAATTTGCGATTTTTAGAGTTAATATCATGGAAAAATCTGGATCATCTTCATTTGTGTCCCAATTAACATCAGAGGGTCGATCTAAATCACTGAAGCTTATAACTTGATTTTCCATGGATGGGAATTCCAAAGAAGAAATTTCCTTTTTGGTCGAAACAAATGCTTTTATTGATCTCATCGTTCTTTTTCTAGCATTTTTACTGTCTCCTCCTGCCGGTCCGCCAGCGATCACGTTTGTCACTCCGTTTAATTGCTCATCCACCTGATTTCGAACTACCTTTTGCTGATTAATAAATCTTCTAGGACTCCTGGATCTATATCGGCTCTTGTAGTTACTTCCTTTGACAAACTCCTTAAGTTTTCCTTGCGCAATTAACTTTTCAATCTCGACTTTCAGCTGGTAACAATTTTCGGTACTGTGTCCCCGTGCTCTATGATATCTGCAGTATTGGTCATATCCCATCGCCCCTGGTCTTGCCTGGGTAATTCTTTGGGCTTCGGGAATTAGACTTCCTTCTTCCAATACTGTCAAAATTTCCTCTTTTGGGACGTTCAATTATGTGAACTGAATCTTTCCGGGTCGTGGGGGCTGACATTGATCATAATTTGGACCGTAGACATTCGGTCTTTGGCTCGGCACCTACGGTTTATATGTGTTGAGTTGTTGCCATACCGACCCCTTACTCGACCCTCCATAATCACTTGGCTTTGGTATGTGGGCTCGATCCTGCTTTTTGTTAAGAGGGAGTTTTTGGACATGCGCATTTTTTAATTTATTCATCTCCTCCTGAATCATATATTTCTCAGCAATTTCCATTATTCGCTCAAAAGATTTTGGTTGCTTCCTGCACAATGCATTTCCGAATTGTGTGCTCTTTGTCAATTCGAACATTAGGGAGGATAAGTATTCTATCTGAGGGGTATCGACTTTTAATAGCTCGATACTAAATCTTGATAACCATTGCCTCAAGGTTTCGCCCTCCCATTGTTTGATCGTTCCCAAGTGATTTGTCGGCAACTTGGGTTCTCTCTGGCTCGCAAATTGATGCTTAAACTTGTCACAAAATTCATCAGAAGAGAATATTGAGTTTGGCGGCAATTTGCCAAACCAATCAAGGGCAATCCCTTCAAAGGTTGTGACCATAACCTTGCAGCAGAAATCTTCCGAATGTCCATATAAATTCATCACATTGACAAAACTGTTAACATGTTCTCCGGGGTCGGTAGTCCCGTTATACCGTGGTAGCCTTGTTGGTATTGTCTCTGTATTCCTGGCTTTGCGTATCTCTTGGCAGAATGGCGAACATCGCATGATGCTATTTCCGATCTCTCTGTCCCTGACATTTCCCTGGATAATCTCCCTATTTTGGTTCATTTCGGTGCCCTTAGCAGCTGTAGCGGCACGTCAGACTTCTATCATCGTCTCTTCCCTATCTAACTTCTTTGCAACCCGCTCCTGCACTATTCTTTCAAGCTCGGACTCCGTAATTCTCTTGTAGGATGATTTTTTTCTTTCTTGCCATACCTATAGGGTGGCTTTCCCCTACTACTGAGCCCTCCAAATCTTGTATTGTTCGCGCCAGGTTTTCCGACCGGACATTAGTTTTTGCGGGAGCTGTTCGAGGAAAGTTTGGTGCGGGCGCATTCGATGTGACTCGCAACACACTATTTTCCTTCTCTACGTCCGAAGAAGGGATTTCTGGCCTGCCATGGATAGGTGGTTGATCCACGGGAGATTGGTCAGCCCTTCCACTATTCCGGAACTCCCTGCACATAGTGCCTATGATGGACCTCAGATCAGCGATAGTTGTGTGGATCGGAGCATTGTCCTGGGGAAGGATAGGCGGAACTTCTGGTTGTTGAGCCGCTCTGGATAGATTATCGGGCTCATTGTTAACTGAATTCTGAATCCCCGCAGCATGAGAAGGTTCTCCTCGGTTATATGTATTCCTCCTCGTAGTAGGCATTTTTCGATCTAACACCCAAATAAGTGCCCCACGGTGGGCGCCAATTGATCTTGCACGGATTCGTGGTATGATCGATACTAAAGTATAAACAATGTAAACACAATAGAATTAAATATAGAGTAGATCAATAAGAGTATATTGCAATCGTATGTGTAGATTACAAATATTGGGGGTCCTATTCGAGCATTACAGGATGCCGTACAAGCTAGAGTGCGAAATACATATAGATTAACCTATACTATATTTCCGAGCAGCAGCTTCGAATGGAGTGCACCTGGGAATTCGTGTCTTGCGTCATAAATGATTGGGGTATTTATAGCTGAAAACGGGGATAGGCCCATAGGCATTGGCCTGAGATCGGCCCAACAGTATCTTTCGAGCCTGAGCTGCATCTGGAGGATCGAGTTGACTGCACTGCGATCCGAACTTGATTCTAAGCCTTTGGGGTCGGGGTTCCGGATTTTCGATCGTACCTTAGCTCCAAACAGTAGAGTCCAAAATATCTCCCATCACAATCCCTAATCGACAAAAAACTGTCCGCGTCTTGGAAAGAGAGATCGAAAAGATGGTACAAGAACATCTGGAACAACGTCTACGGACCATTCAAAATCCGTGGGCCAGAAGCGCGAAGGTCCAAGAAAGCTTAGCAGCATGCTCTCCCTTTTGCAGGGAGATAAAAGAAGCTCAATCGTCCGGGCAGGTTCCGGGATGACTACCGAGATATGACGGAACCACTGATCCCGACGATTATATATTCAGTTTTACGAACATAATGAGTTTATATGCTCGCTCGGCAGAATATATCGCCAAACTGATGGTTACCACATTTTAAGGATTAGCTTTGGATTGGTTCGGAAAACAACCCACCAATTCCATATTCAGCTTTCGTGAGTTATGCAACAAACTGACTCAACAATTTGCTAACCAGAAAAGACAGAAACTGCCGATGAGCTACCTTGGAACCATTCATCAACAAGAGGGAGAATCCTTGAGAAACTGGTTGGCGAGATTCAACGTGGTATTATGAAAAATTGATTCCCCGAATATTGACTACATAATCTCCATCATTTTCGATCTCACCAAAACCAGGCAGTTCGGGAATGCCCTAAGTAGAAAATAACCAAGAACTTTTGCGGATATTATGACCTTGGCATCGAAATATATGACTCAAGAAGAGATGAACTCTTTCAAGTATAAGAATAGGAACAAAGCCCCCACATCCGGATCGAGGCGGCAAGACAAAGCTCCTGTTTCAAGACCAATTGATTACGATCAATCCTTCAGAAAAGGAAACGTTTTTCAACGACTAGAGTATAATCGGAACGATCAGGATAAAAGACCTAATGTATATCCTAGATCGAGATTGGCCGAACCAACAAATAGGAATCGAATAAACCAGGTGGAATACCCCCGATTGACTGTTCCTATCGAAGAAATTCTGGTAGTACTTGAAAGGAAAAATTGGATTCCACCAGCAAAAAGAATTGCACAACCAAAGCCAGGTGCTCGAAACTACAATCTATATTGTAGATATCATCGTGCCCATGGACATCGCACCGAAGATTGTTTTCACCTGAAGCAATAAATTGAAAGGCTGATCGAACAAGGAAAGTTGGACGACTATCTCGAACGAAACAATCGCAAGAGAAACAGAAGCAGGAGTCCTCGAGTTCATAATCAGAGAAGAACCCCGAGAAAAAGGTCCCCCAATAATGGTCCACCGCAAGAATTGAACAATGATCAAATTAACGGCACCATCCATACAATCTTCGGAGGACCGGCCGGGGGAGACAGTCATAATGCTCCCCGTAGAACCGCGAGGTCCATAGTAGGAAATATTAGATATCCAAAAGAAGTATGGACGTTAGAAAACAGACTACCGAAAGAACAACTCATTAGTTTCAATGAGAATGAAGTACCAAGGAACAATGTTTGGGATCCGAAGGAAGACAACCCTGACTTTTCGATGGTAGTATCGCTCGAGATAGCAAACTACAATGTTAAAAGGATCCTAAATGATAATGGAAGCTCGACGAACATCATATCTAAGGAAGTCCTAACGCAGATGAATGTTGCGTTCCAGATACTAATACGCAAACACGCAAGTATACGGTCGTTACAAGTAATATAAAACGATAAGTACATACCGAGTATCGAATCCCAACGAATGGGTAAAAGGTGGGAATAAACGAATCAATCGAAGGCTTATTTTATCTAAGAATGCTTGATACAATATTATCGAACCCAAATATATGATAATGGTGATTTTATTTAGCTACGAGCGATAAAGTAAATCTAACTACGAAAGCAAGTAAATGGGGAGTTAATTATGTGGTAAGGAGGATTTATAAGCGATTAGTTAAAGCAGATAAATTATGCGGTTGTTAGGTTAGCTATGCAAACAATCCTAGATTTAGTTGTTGTTTGTGAGTTCAAATTAGTTAAGTCTCCCTATCGGTTTGACTTAACTCTACCAATCTACCCAAACTCTCCATCTCCGGATCAAGAACAAACATCGCTGTCAACCGATGCTCTAAGGGAAGTCCGAACCCAAAAGAGGATTCTAAGGCGTACCGTTGTCACCCGGGACCTAAAACTAACCCAAATCTCCGAATAAAGAGAATCTAAGTTATTTGATGCATTTACGGACGAACCCATTATACAAACACGGACCAAACTAGGTATATGTCTATCCTAGGTTGAAATCCACAAATCGTCACTCACCTAACTTTCTACATCCTATGTCTAGGTTGCATTAAAGGTAGATGGCCAAAAGTGCGATAAAACAATAAACCCAATAAATCAAACATAACCCAACATCAAACATAATTAATCAAACGATAACAATGACTCGACAATTAATATATTGTGCTCGTGTTTGCTATTCAAGGATTCAATGACATTCATATGTATCTTTCGATAGCATACCAACCTATCAAATTAAACTAAGCCAATTTACGTATAAATGGACTAAAATCTAATCGATGTCATTTAAACTCAAACCTTAAACGAATATGAAACGACATAGGTATATGTCTATCCTAAAATCGATTCACAATCCAAATTCATAATCAAATCCTCAAAATCACTATATCTAGCAATCAAGAATCAATAACACTCATCTCAAAGGGTTGTCAAACCACAAGACGAACAATAAACACGGAATTGGATTAACGAACACATATAAGCACCATACTAATCATCAAGGCATCATTAATCAAACAATAACATAAATTTATATAAATCCGGAGAATTCCAATACACAATCATTCATCCAAAAAGGAAATAACAAACTCATCTCCTAATCATAAATAACTAAGAAATGGAAAGAAATCACCTAATCGAAATGGAATCGAGACAAGGATTCTCCTCCCTTTAATCACCACCTAATCACTCCCCAAGGGTGGTGATTAACTCACCCCCTTGGTGGAGTCTTCAAATACAAGAAAACAAAGAAAAAAAAACAAAGAAAGAAAGTTGAGGGAAGCTTGAGAGGAAAAGGGAGGCCAAGAGTGAGGGAAAGAATGATTCCAAGATTGTGAGATATCTCCAATAAGTGTTCTTTTATCTTGCCCTAATAGCCCCAAATGAGAAAACCCGAAAATGCCCCTCGAAAATGTGGAGACTTTGCCGATATTTCGCGCCAGCAGCAGGACCTCGCCGCGGCGAGGTTTGTGCCGTAGGTTGGCTGCAGATTTTCTGCTCTGCCGCACTTTCTTCCGAGCAGCATATCTTTTGACTCCGATTGCGGATCCGTAAAGTCCGTAGCGTATCTAACTCACTCATCTATGACATATCCAAAATTCAGCTCATTTGGATCATCTATGAAATATTTATGCATGTTCTAGTGAGCAGCTATCTACGTTCTTTCATGTTTTTAACTTCGGTTCTTCATTCCTTTGAAACCCTTTTCTACATCTCCCTACAAAAACACACAAAACACAATCAAAACACACAAACAACAACCAAAACACACAAATGTCCAACAAAGGACCAAAAACGCAAAAGAACGCGAAAATAAACAAAAGCACGCAAAACTCGAATCAAAGCAAGTTGTTTTCGGCTTAAGAAGACACGTAATAATGACGTTTTCACGACGTTATCACACCCCCAAACTTAAACACTTGCTCGTCCTCGAGCAAAGAAAGCAAAAACAAATACTAAACATGCATGCTTAAGATCAAAATGCCAAAGCTTAACACTTTCAAATTATTCTTTAAACAAGCTCCACGTGTGTGTGTGATGGCTTCGGCTAGGTTCTATCTTAGGTGAATACGCCCCAATAGATTAAAATCATCGGTTCTACTTGCATGGGCTCCTCACGTTAACTCAGACTATCTCCTAACCTTAGGTTTCAAACCTTATGCTCCAATCACATCATGAAACTAAGTTGTAGGTAATTTAAGAGTATTGTCCCTATTCTTGAACTAATTGACAATATTAGTCCCTAGCTCTTTTCTCACCATATTTTGCTTTTCTTTTGATTTACAATAATAACATAGCACTTTGTGCTTTACAATGATATTACAATACAAATCTAGCACTATTGATGGTTGCTTGTTTTTCTATACATTTGACTTTGTGGGCTACTAGCACCATTACTTTCCTTTGTGCATTACATTTGACTTTTTCATTACAAAACTTGCACAATTATAATGACATAGAGTTATTACAAAAATCATCCATGAATTTCATTAATGAAGGCTTAGCCTTTCTTTTCTCTCATAGAAGGGCATACATTTTAGCAACTTCTCTACTCATTTCTTTTAAGAGCTAGATGTTCAAAGGTTTTTCATTCTCGAAAAAGGTTCACTCCCCCAAACTTAGGCCATTTTGTTCCTTTTACACTTTGTTTTCAAACTAAAGTTTGGAGAGAAACTAAGTTACGCAAGAGGAGTCCTAGATCCTATTATCACTAAAGTTCTTTATCCACCCCAAATACAACTTAGCCTTAGCCAATGTGCTCAAATTTTGTAGAAGCATACTCAAATAATAACAAGAATCTGAAAAAATTTGGCGGGTCGACCTAGCATGTATGCAAGTACTTGACATGCAAGTACTTGCGACCTCTCTCCCCCAAACTTAAAAACGCACAATGTCCCCATTGTGTGAATTGAGAAAAATGGAGGGAGGTCGACACGACAACCACGCAAGCACACAAAGAAAAGAAAAACAAACAAAACAAAGAAAACAACAAGGTAAATGATCGAACACGGCTCTATCCAATTCAAGCAAGCATAGATAATCAAAACCAATCAAGTACGGACATATAGATATAGCATTGTAAGCGCAAAATAAACCAAACGGAATGCAAAAATGTAAAGGTTACGCCCTTTTGTCGATCATGGAGTCCGTGCATCCCGTGGTTAACTTCCGTCTCGGATCCTCAATCATGCTTGCCATTACTTCTTTATCATGCACAATCAACACCTACAACACAACACAAACAAAAACAAAACAAAACAAAACAAGACAAGATGATGAAAAAGGGAAATAATGCTTGTTTTAAGTCACGAGCTTGACTTGATACGAGGGATGAATTGATTGTCACCAAAACTACTCCCTTCGTCCATGATTTCACAAAACAGGCTCATCAAAATCCTTAAGCTCTTCGCAATAGGCCGATCAAACCTCGCAAAGAAACAAAAAGATCAAAATTAGCACGAAGTATCAAGCTATCAAACACAAAACTAGCCATCAATATCGTCATTTACTCCACACGTTACCACATTCCCCGGCAACGGCGCCAAAAACTTGTTGCGTTCCAGATACTAATACGCAAACACGCAAGTATACGGTCGTTACAAGTAATATAAAACGATAAGTACATACCGAGTATCGAATCCCAACGAATGGGTAAAAGGTGGGAATAAACGAATCAATCGAAGGCTTATTTTATCTAAGAATGCTTGATACAATATTATCGAACCCAAATATATGATAATGGTGATTTTATTTAGCTACGAGCGATAAAGTAAATCTAACTACGAAAGCAAGTAAATGGGGAGTTAATTATGTGGTAAGGAGGATTTATAAGCGATTAGTTAAAGCAGATAAATTATGCGGTTGTTAGGTTAGCTATGCAAACAATCCTAGATTTAGTTGTTGTTTGTGAGTTCAAATTAGTTAAGTCTCCCTATCGGTTTGACTTAACTCTACCAATCTACCCAAACTCTCCATCTCCGGATCAAGAACAAACATCGCTGTCAACCGATGCTCTAAGGGAAGTCCGAACCCAAAAGAGGATTCTAAGGCGTACCGTTGTCACCCGGGACCTAAAACTAACCCAAATCTCCGAATAAAGAGAATCTAAGTTATTTGATGCATTTACGGACGAACCCATTATACAAACACGGACCAAACTAGGTATATGTCTATCCTAGGTTGAAATCCACAAATCGTCACTCACCTAACTTTCTACATCCTATGTCTAGGTTGCATTAAAGGTAGATGGCCAAAAGTGCGATAAAACAATAAACCCAACAAATCAAACATAACCCAACATCAAACATAATTAATCAAACGATAACAATGACTCGACAATTAATATATTGTGCTCGTGTTTGCTATTCAAGGATTCAATGACATTCATATGTATCTTTCGATAGCATACCAACCTATCAAATTAAACTAAGCCAATTTACGTATAAATGGACTAAAATCTAATCGATGTCATTTAAACTCAAACCTTAAACGAATATGAAACGACATAGGTATATGTCTATCCTAAAATCGATTCACAATCCAAATTCATAATCAAATCCTCAAAATCACTATATCTAGCAATCAAGAATCAATAACACTCATCTCAAAGGGTTGTCAAACCACAAGACGAACAATAAACACGGAATTGGATTAACGAACACATATAAGCACCATACTAATCATCAAGGCATCATTAATCAAACAATAACATAAATTTATATAAATCCGGAGAATTCCAATACACAATCATTCATCCAAAAAGGAAATAACAAACTCATCTCCTAATCATAAATAACTAAGAAATGGAAAGAAATCACCTAATCGAAATGGAATCGAGACAAGGATTCTCCTCCCTTTAATCACCACCTAATCACTCCCCAAGGGTGGTGATTAACTCACCCCCTTGGTGGAGTCTTCAAATACAAGAAAACAAAGAAAAAAAACAAAGAAAGAAAGTTGAGGGAAGCTTGAGAGGAAAAGGGAGGCCAAGAGTGAGGGAAAGAATGATTCCAAGATTGTGAGATATCTCCAATAAGTGTTCTTTTATCTTGCCCTAATAGCCCCAAATGAGAAAACCCGAAAATGCCCCTCGAAAATGTGGAGACTTTGCTGATATTTCGCGCCAGCAGCAGGACCTCGCCGCGGCGAGCTTCCACCTCGCCGCGGCGAGGTTTGTGCCGTAGGTTGGCTGCAGATTTTCTGCTCTGCCGCACTTTCTTCCGAGCAGCATATCTTTTGACTCCGATTGCGGATCCGTAAAGTCCGTAGCGTATCTAACTCACTCATCTATGACATATCCAAAATTCAGCTCATTTGGATCATCTATGAAATATTTATGCATGTTCTAGTGAGCAGCTATCTACGTTCTTTCATGTTTTTAACTTCGGTTCTTCATTCCTTTGAAACCCTTTTCTACATCTCCCTACAAAAACACACAAAACACAATCAAAACACACAAACAACAACCAAAACACACAAATGTCCAACAAAGGACCAAAAACGCAAAAGAACGCGAAAATAAACAAAAGCACGCAAAACTCGAATCAAAGCAAGTTGTTTTCGGCTTAAGAAGACACGTAATAATGACGTTTTCACGACGTTATCAATGAACCTGGGAGAAATAACGTTTCAAAAGGTAGCCACTCCTTTAGTAGGATTTGGAGGCTCATAAATAGTCCCCTATGGGACTATCAATTTGAGTGTCTCGTTGGGAAAGAGACCACAACGGGCAGTAAAAATGATAAAGTTCTTGGTCGTGGAGACTCCTTTCACATACACTGCAATATTAGGACGACCTGCCCTCAACCTCTTCCGAGCAGTAGTGTCGACATACCATCAGAAGATAAAATTTCCGACAGAGTCTGGGATCGAAGAAATAGTAAATGATCACTGTATGGCGTGGGATTCTTATAACACCTCCCTAACACTGGGAAACCGATCCAAATCGTTTACCCCAGCTAAAAGGAAGCTCGAGGACGACATCGAAAGAGCTGAAGTCGAGATCCCCAGTGATCTTACGTGGTTTCGTTAACTCGATCAAAGGTGTGGATGCATCACAATAATCACAAGTAAAGTGAAGATCAAATGTAATTGTATTCGAATTAAATGAGTACAAGTACAAATATATCTAGGGTCCTATCCGAGCATTATAGGATGCCGTACAAGCTAGAGGGTGAAATACATATGTTCGATCTAGAGCTATAATCCCGAGCTGTTATGAACTGTAGCTTCGAGAGGAGAGCACCTGGGAAGTCGTGTCTAATGTCATAAATGCAGGGGGTATTTATAGCTGAAAATGGGGTCTAGGTGGTCTACCCGCAGGCATGTAATTCTTCGGCCCATAAGTTTGATTCAGAGCTCGGCCCAACAGTAACTTTGGATCCTGGGCTTGTTTACTTTTACTGCAAAACCACCGTCAGACTCGAACTCGATTCTTCGAGATAAGTACCGCTCGATCTCGTGTAATTGTAAAGAGAAGTAGGATCCAGAATGCCCCTCATCAATACTCCCCCACTTCTCGAGCGTAAAGTGGAACTTAAGCTCGAAGAAGTATGTTTAACGTCGGGGTAAACCGATCTCGGCTTATCGTTGCTGGTATGCCTCATTAAAAACCTGGCTCGGAAAAACCCTTTTGGGATAAAAACCGGGTCAGGGAAAAAGAGTGCATACTTAAACAATTTCTTGATAGAGTAGTTATGAGATCGTCCTTGTTGTTTGTGATATGGATCTTTACTTCAGGGATTCTGGAAAGTTTAGGGACCGTAGGCGCAATTTCTGGAAATATAACTTCAAATTTGCCTCAAGAGAGTCCAATCGTCGTGGTTACTCGGGGACCGATTTGCAATTTCCCATTTTGTCCCTGTATATATAGTTACACGGAGGGCCGCTGTTCCTCATAAATTCTGAGGAAAAACTTTTGATCGGAGCAGACAGGTCGATAAGTGAGTTTTATTTGCCATATTTGATCAGTCGTCTTATATTTATTATGTCGAGCTCATCAGATTTGAAAGGAAAATCTCCCTTAGAGGAGAATGAGGTTGATAACAGCAAAGGAAAAGAGACTGTAGAGAATCGATCATCTGAGAACGAGAATCCACAAAACTCGGGTTCCGCCTCGAATAGCGAAGAGGAGCGAGAGTCGAGCTCTGACACTGGGGATAGCGGGGATGGAAATTCCGGCGAGGCAACGATTTCTGATAGGGAAGATATAGAAGACGGGCAGCTTCCTTTGGGTAACAATGAGCAACAAAAATACAGACTCAGTCGTAATGTGGTGATTACGATCTATGACTGGGAAGAGCCCTCGACCAGTGCAGCTCTAAATATGACCGAGGAGAGGGCAGATGAAATCGTCTGTTCTTATAAGGAGACAGACCTGGCGGAATTGCAAAAAGAGTTCGGTCCATATCTGGGCGCTGGCTTTTCAATAGTGCTTCCCACTCCCGAACAACGAGTTACCGACCCCCCCGCCGGTTGTCAAGCCTTTTATTCCAAACACTTTCACTACGGCTTACGTATTCCCTTCCCTCCTCTACTAGAAAACCTTCTGGATGCTTTTAAGTTGGCTCCCTGTCAGATTTTACCGAATTCGATCGGCCTAATCATAGCTTTTTGCGTGTTGATGAAGGCTAAGGGGAAAAGGGCGGCTTTTCAGAATTTTTGGAGGATATTCCAGATCAGTTCTTCCACTTCTTCAAACGCAGGTTACGTATATTTCTCTCAGAGGCCGAAGATTTCGGTCTTATCGACCAACGTAAGTAGCAATCTGAAGGGATGGAAACGTGAGTTCTTCTTTGTCCGAGGGCCAGAGTCCCCGCCTTCCGAAGAAAATCCCGAGCCTACTCCCTTCGAGTGGCCAGGAGTGAAGGAGTGGATATATGGAAGACGCCGGCTCGTGGGAAATATGAAAAATGAGATAACAGATAGTTTTTTGCAATCTCTTCGTGCTGACCCTCATCAGACTGCTTTAATGACTCAAGAGGCAGTTTTGCGGTTGGCCGAGCTCAGTAGTTGCACTTTCCCTGCCGATCCGATCGTCTTTGGGAATGCTCAGATCGATCCTGCTAACCCCCCTTCCACGTTAGCTGATATTGTTGACAAATTCCGTACCTCGATATCTGGCCCTCACGTTGCTTCCTTTTCGAAAGGTAATAAGGGTCGACCTCGTCCTCAGGCATCAAAGAAACTTCGGAAAAAATCTAAGGCCTCCCACGGGATCGCGTCGACCTCAAACGCTTTAATAATTGTTCCCCCGATCACCGAAGCAGGGACCTCTCGGTCTCGGGCCGAGGCAGAGGGGACGTTCGATTTTCAAGGTCCCGAAACTCTTCGATCTGTTTTTTCGAACGTTTCTTCCAACCCAAATGACGCGGGATACAGTAATTATACTCTTCTGGAGGATTGTGCCAGGGAGATTTTGCAGGCCAGGATGGCTCGCAAAAGGAGTAGTAACCTTCCTGAGTCTTCTAGGAGAGTTAAGCCCTTTGGTCGGGGACCGACACCTATACCTTGTCGGGCTGGTCATTCCGAGCCAGATTTGGCGGATTTCATCAAAGAACACCTGCAAGGACCTAGGGCGGCTGGATACCCGGACTGTGGGACCATTGAATCTGATTTGGGCTCTGAGGGTGAGCATACGGTGGATAAGTCTCTCAGGATGTTTCTGGCTGGAAGATTCAAGGATGACACTATTCAGTCTTTCGCTAAGAAGGATTTCGAGATGCTAGGCGATTACGCCCATGCTCATCAGAAGGTACTGTCTTATTCTGAAAGTTTCTGGCTTATAATTCTTATCTCGTGTTCTTATATGTCTTCTTTCTCGCAGGCCGGGGATTTGTTTATTCAAACTGCTCTCCGACAGGCCGTGTTGAGCGAAGAGTCCCAGGCAGCTCAGAAAGCATTATACAAAGTCCTGGAGGATGAAGCTGCTAAGGCCAGTCAATTTGAGGATGTCAAACTTAAATTGTCCGAGGTCGAGTTGGAGCTTCAGAGGACTAAGGAGGAGTTGGAAGCGAAGAGGGCCATAGAAGGCGAAGTAGAGAAACTCAAGCTTGAGCTTGAGCAAACCAAATTGACTGTCGAACAGTCTTATGAACGGGGTCGAGCTGAAGCCAGGCTACCTGCCATAAGGGAGTTCTTAGAGTCTCCGATCCTTGATGCTTTGGTTCGATCACGGTCAGGAGCGGTTAATCAAGCCTTCTACTTCAAAGGAGCTCAGCATCTTCTTACAGCCGCTAAGATTGAAGGAGTCCTTGATGACTTCCTTCCTAAATTGAACCCTTACAAGAACATCTTCGGTGAAGATTATAAAGCGTCTTCCCTTCCTCCTAAGCTCGAGGAATTTGCCACCCATGAGTTTGCTCCTTTACTTGAGGAATTCGGTGTCGCGATGCCAAATCCTGATGAGCTCGAAGCCCAATCTGAAAATGAAGATGTGGATATTGAAGGGGATTCCCGCGATCAAAGTGTACAAGGCACTGGTTCGAGTCAACCTGCGTCTGGCGCACGAAGTCATGATGAAGAAAGCAGCAGCTCAAGTGAAGATGATTCTGACAGTTCGGAAAGTGGTTCTAGCGAATCGGAGAAACGAGATGGGTCGGACCGCAGTTCGGGCCCGAAGGAGTCTAACGCGTAAAGATTGTTATGTAATAGGATTGGCTTGGTGCAACAATGTACTTATGATCCCTTGTCCTCCCTTATTTAGTGGATTCTCGTATTTGAATTTCTTTCTTTTACACTATTTTATGTTATTGCTTGTTTGGATTTCGCGTTGAGTTTCATGACGTCAGCTTTGCGTACTCGGTTATGTCACTGGGCCTTTCTTGGAAGCAGTGTTTTACCAATCATTGCAATTTGCATCGTACCGTTTTCTTATAAATAGCTAGGCCATTTTACGTTGCCTTTTGCACTGATATCGCTCATAGCGTTCGGAGCTTCTTTAGAAATTATCTTGGTTGGATCTTTACCCAAAAATCGAGAGATGAATAAGAATCCGAACGCTCTCGCGATTTTTCCCGCGCCTTTTCCCGGGCCGAGTCATAGTAGAAAAATAAGGAAAAGAAAACGATCACCGATCAAATCTATTAGTACAGGCCAGTCAAGTTTCCGTGGGGAAAACAAATCATCGATCATTACCCTTTCATCGTGCTTGAAATCTAGGGACTCAGATAAGAGAATTAAAAAGGTTTCTTTTGTGGATGAAGAAATTGGGCGCTCCTCTTTCCAATCCATTCCTTCGTTGGTCGGAGGATCTTCGTTTGGGAGAAGTGGGACTCGTTTTGATGCAGTGTGTTATAAGAAACCTGACATGAGTCTTCTTCGGACCGACGTTTCTATCTCGGAGTCTGTCTTCTCGACTGGGGAATATTCCTCGTTCCTGTTTCATTCCGGGTCGGAATCCCTTGCCCAGGTACACTTTTTCCTAACTTCTTTGTCATGGCCCTCTAATTCCTTTGTTCCTGCTATGACGTGTTTTCTTATAAGTTCAGGCTAGCAAAGTCCTTTCTAGGCTTTATGCACTGGTCAATCATGAGATCGAACGACGGGCTTCCATTTCGCTCGAGCTGATCGGCAAAAAGATCGAGTTGGAGCGCGCGCTGGAAGCTAATAGATTTTTTAAGGAGAGATTGTCTCAGGATAAGTTGAGTTCGGAGTTAGAGAGACTTAAAGATATTTATGAACGCGAGAAGAGATATTCCGAGCTCCGTGAGAAAGAAGCTTACACCCGCGGGTATGCTGATCGTAGTGCTGAAGTTCGAAAAATCCTTTCCGAAAATAATTTTATTTAGTAATACCTTGGTTAACCTTTGTATGACGAGTCAAAATTTCTCTTTGTAAGGCCATCCTTGTTGTAACGGTTTTTCTCTCTTGTTGTAACGATATAATATTTGCTTGAAATGATATAATATTTGCTTGGAATGATATTCTGCGTCTCTCTTCTACTCCTCCTTCTCCTTTTTTTTTTTTTTTTTTTTTTTTTTTTTTTAGTGCCGTAGCCGTCGTGAAGAAATTTTGATAGAACTTGCATAGCAGAGGCTCTTGCCCATTCAATATATTCGATCTAAGGGGCATAGCAGAGGCTTTCACCCTTAGTCGTTTTTAGAGCAATTTTAGCCCTTGGGTCATAGCAGAGGCTTTCACCCTTTTTCAATAATTTCGATCTAAGGGGCGTAGCAACGGCTTTCACCCTTAGTCGTATCAGAGCATTTTTAGCCCTTGGGTTATAGCAGAGGCTTTCACCCTTTTTCAATAATTTCGATCTAAGGGGCGTAGCAACGGCTTTCACCCTTAGTCGTATCAGAGCATTTTTAGCCCTTGAGTCATAGCAGAGGCTTTCACCCATTTAATATATTCGATCTAAGGGGCATAGCAGAGGCTTTCACCCTTAGTCGTATCAGAGCATTTTTAGCCCTTGGGTCATAGCAGAGGCTTTCACCCATTTAATATGTTCGATCTAAGGGGCATAGCAGAGGCTTTCACCCTTAGTCGTATCAGAGCATTTTTAGCCCTTGGGTCATAGCAGAGGCTTTCACCCATTTAATATATTCGATCTAAGGGGCA
This sequence comes from Penstemon eatonii, assembly GCA_038501285.1. Taxonomy (NCBI): domain Eukaryota; kingdom Viridiplantae; phylum Streptophyta; class Magnoliopsida; order Lamiales; family Plantaginaceae; genus Penstemon; species Penstemon eatonii. The sequence goes on from JBCEGF010001341.1 coordinate 332,304, forward strand.
TAGCAGAGGCTTTCACCCTTAGTCGTATCAGAGCATTTTTAGCCCTTGGGTCATAGCAGAGGCTTTCACCCATTTAATATATTCGATCTAAGGGGCATAGCAGAGGCTTTCACCCATAGTCGTATCAGAGCATTTTTAGCCCTTGGGTCATAGCAGAGGCTTTCACCCATTTAATATGTTCGATCTAAGGGGCATAGCAGAGGCTTTCACCCATAGTCGTATCAGAGCATTTTTAGCCCTTGGGTCATAGCAGAGGCTTTCACCCTTTTTCAATAATTTACGGAGAAAAGTAGAGACCGATAATATCAGTAATATGACGAATAAGTAAGAATGTAGGCGAAATATACTTTCATTGAATACATAGTCTGAATAAACATTCTTCAAATAACCCAATTCTTCATTAAACACATATAGTTTGCCAAATAGTAACAGTCGAAAGAAAACAGAATAACTAAAGAGTAGAAGTCTCTACTGTAACTATCTTCCATAATATCTTCTTAAATTGACCGCATTCCAAGCTCGAGGCAGTATTTCTCCGTTAGGGCGTGCAATCTTATAAGACCCTTTCTTTCCAACCTCTATGATCACGAATGGGCCCTCCCAATTGGGTTGTAGTTTTCCTACGTGCTTTGATACTTCCACTTTTTTGAGCACTAAATCCCCTATTTTGAAGGATCGAACCCTCACATTTCGATTATAAGCCTTTTCCATGTTTGCCTTGGCGGCTTGGATTTTCAACTTCGCGCGGTCCCTACGAGCATCCGCGTGATCAACTTCCACTTGCCTCAGCGATTGATTTTCTTCAGGATCGTAAAATTCGACCCTGGGGGAAGGTATAAGATTCTCGACTGGAATAACAGCCTCCGATCCATAAACCAAACTAAATGGAGTTTCTCCAGTTGCCGCTTTGACTGTTGTTCTGTTGGCCCATAATACTCCTGGTAGCTCATCCAGCCATTTTCCCTTTGCTTCCGATAAGCGCTTCTCCAGAGATCGAACAATTTCCCGATTCACTACTTCAGTTTGTCCGTTAGCCTGAGGGTGGCCAACAGACGCAAAGTTCTGTTGTATTCCAAATCTTTCACACCAATCCGTGATCCTTTTTCCTGCAAACTGCGTTCCGTTATCTGATATTAAAACCCTGGGGATTCCGAACCGGCAGACTATATTTTTCCACAAAAAATTAATAACTTGGAATTGGGTGATCTTTGTCAAGGCAACACATTCGACCCACTTGCTGAAATATTCCACAGCTACAAGTACGTAATTTTTTCTGGCTCGCGCTGTCGGGAAAGGCCCCACTATATCGATGCCCCATTTGTCGAAGGGCCAACAAATAGGGATCGAATGCATGTGTTCGGCCGGTTGGTGTATTAAATTTGAATGAATTTGACAATGATGGCACTTTTTTACATACTCGACAGAATCAGAAAAGAGTGTAGGCCAATAATATCCAGATCTTGAGCATTTTAGAGCTAATGCTCGAGCTCCACAATGATTTCCTGCTTCCCCTTCATGAACTTCCCTTAAAATGGCGTTGTAGTGCGACTCGCGGATACATTTCAATAGAATTCCCGAAGAGGACCGCTTATAGAGTTGACTGTCCATCAAAGTAAATGATGGCGCCCTATATTTGATTCTCCGAGCCTCATTTGCATCATCCGGCAGTTTTCCATCCTTGAGATAGGCGATAAGAGGGTCGCTCCACGATCTATTTGGCTCTTCGATTTCCATAACTCCAATTGCAGGATCTGCATCTAATTCGATCGCAGACATATTCGATAGCAGCCAAGTGATTGTTCTCTCAGTCTTTCCGTCGGCCAATCCTGTAAATTTTGACAATATATCGGCCCAGAGATTCTCCTCCCTTGGTATAGGTTGAATATCAAACTTATCGAACTCCGAGATCAACTTCTTTGCTTTGTTCAGATATTTAATCATGTTGAATTCTCTGGCCTCGTAAGTGCCTTTTACCTGTCTGTGAACAAGTTCCGAATCCGTTAGTACGATGATCGATTTTACCTTTGCCTTAATGGCCATCTCTAATCCAGCTATCAATGCTTCATATTCGGCCTCATTGTTGGTGACAACAAAGTCCAAAGTTATCGCATAGCTCAGATCTTCAGCATTGGGCCCTTGGAAGTGAATCCCAGCTCCGCCACCTTCCTTGGTCGAAGATCCGTCCACGTGCATCAGCCAAACTTGATCGTTTGCCTCTTCTACCACACATAATTCCGAGGTTGTTCCTTCTTTCTCGTTCGATATGTTGGTTGATTCAAGCACGAAATCAGCTAGCACTTGCGCCTTGATGGCGATTCGTGGTCGGTATTCAATTTCGAACTGGCTGAGCTCGACCGCCCACTTTATCAATCTGCCTGAAGCTTCTGGCTTGGACAAAACCTGTCTCAAAGGTTGGTTAGTTAAAACAATGATTTTATACGTTTGAAAATAGGGCCTTAATCTCCGGGCCGCCACAATTAGGGCAAGTGCAAACTTTTCAATCTCCATATAATTCTTTTCGGCACCCTGCAACAATTTACTCAAATAGTAAACTGGTTTGTGCTCAGCTTTATCTATCTTGACCAGAACCGAGCTAATGGCTTCTTCTGACACAGCTATGTACAGATATAGGGGTTCCCCTTCGGATGGTTTTGCTAGCATGGGTGTCGAAGTCAAGTATGCCTTCAATTCTTCGAAAGCTTTGTCGCATTCAGCGTTCCACTCGAAGTTCTTAGATTTACGCAACAGTCTGAAGAAAGGTAAGCTTTTGTCAGCGGATCTGGAGATGAATCTATTCAATGAGATAATTTTTCCGATCAAACTTTGAACGTCCGAAAGTTTTCTCGGTGGATGGAGGTCAGTGATCGCTCGGATTTTTTCTGGATTAGCTTCAATCCCCCTTTCATGAACTAAATACCCAAGGAATTTTCCTGATCGCACCCCAAATGTGCATTTCGCTGGGTTTAGCTTCAATCCATACTTCCTCAAAATTATGAAGCACCTATCGAGATGATCAATATGATCCTCTTTGGACATACTTTTTACGAGCATGTCGTCTACATATACTTCCATGACTTCCCCTATTAACTCTTTGAACATCATATTGACCAACCTCTGATATGTCACACCGGCGTTCCTTAAACCGAAGGGCATAACGATGAAACAGTACACCCCTCGTTCGGTGATAAATGCCGTTTTGTCCTGATCTCTTTCGTTCATGAAGATCTGATAAAATCCTTGAAATGCATCCATCATACTAAACAATACAAATCCTGCGGTGGAGTCCACGAGCATGTCAATTCGAGGCAAAGGGTAAGGGTCCCTTGGACATAGTTTGTTTAAGTCGGTGAAGTCATTGCACATTCTCCACTTATTTTCGATCTTTTCTCCCTTGGAGACTAACACCACATTGCATAGCCATTCTGTGAATTTTATCTCCTTGATTTGCCCAGCTGCTAACAATCTATCGACCTCTGCATTAATTATCTTGTCTTTCTCTCGTCCGTGATTACGCTTCTTCTGCCTCACGGGTCTGGCCTTTGGGTCGATATTCAGGGAATGCGTTATCACTCGCGGGTCGATTCCTACTATGTCATCCGAACTCCATGCGAAGACATCTACGTTTTTCTGCAAGAATCCGATGAGCTTTGCCTCCATGCCAATACTTAGCTCCGTTCCTATTTTTGTGAATTTTTCTGGAGATCCAGGTACCAAGTTCACCTTTTTGTGATCAGGTGCTTGTACACTCATGTCAACGATCTTCCCTTTCTTTCCATCCAGTCTTTCATACTCAGGAATTCGGGTTCCGGAGTTAGAGACTAACTCAGTTATTTTTCTTTTGCTAGGGACCTCAGGCTCCAGCTTTTCCTTGATGGTCAAGGACGAACTATAACACTCCCAGGCCATGTACTGGTCGTTCCTCATCTCTCCTACTCCTCCGTCGGTTGGGAACTTTATCTTCTGATGGTATGTGGATACGATAGCCTTAAAAGTATTCAGAGCGGGTCTTCCCAAGATGGCATTGTAGGCGAACGGCGTATCCACCACTAGGAACTTGATCATTCTCGTGACATTCTTTGGTTTTGTTCCTAGAGTGGTACTCAAAAGTATGGTTCCGAGCGGGGTGATTTCAGATCCGCCGAATCCGACCAAAGGGGTGGTTACCTTATCCAAACGTGGATGACAGAGTTTCATTCTTGTAAGAGCTTCTGATGAAATTATGTTCGCCGAGCTCCCATTATCGACCAGCACTCTTTTGACCTCGAAATTTGCAATTCTTAGTGTTAATACCATGGAAAAGTCTGGATCATCTTCGTTTGTGTCCCAATTTACATCCGCGGGTCGATCCGCCTCGCTAAAGCTGATGATCTGATTCTCCATGGATGGGAATTCCAGAGATAGAACCTCCCTTTTTGTGGATACTCCTGTCCTGATTGACCTTAAAGTCCGTTTTCTGGCATTCCTACTATCTCCACCTGCCGGTCCACCTGCAATCATGTTGATCACACCGTTCGATTGTTCTTCTGTCTGATTTTGAATTTGTCTCTGCCGGGCGTTAAGTTTTCTCGGGCTACGGGATCTGTAGCGGTTGTTATAGTTGCCATTCTTAACAAATTCTTTCAATTTACCCTGGTTGATTAACTTTTCGATCTCAACCTTTAACTGATAACAATTTTCCGTACTATGACCTCTCGCTCGATGATACCGACAGTATTGGTCATATCCTGGTGCGCCTGGCCTCGCCTGTGTGATCCTTTGGGCTTCCGGGATTAAATTACCTTCTTCTAACACAGTCAACACTTCTTCTTTAGAACTGTTAAGTTCGGTAAATTGAATTTTACCCGGCCTCGGGGCTCGATTTTGATTATAAGGAGGTCCGTATGAATTCAGCCCTTGGGGTGGTATATGCGTCTTAGAAGTGTTGATCCGCTGCCAGACGGATCCTCTACTCGATCCCCCATAATCACCTGGTCTTGGGATCGGAGCACGATCTTGTTTTTTGTTGAGATGAGATTTATCTAGATGTGAACTCTTCAATTTGTTCATCTCTTCCTGTATCATATATTTTTCAGCAATTTCCATTATCCGTTCGAAGGATTTCGGTTGCTTTCTACATAATGCATTCCCAAACTGGGTGCTTCTGGTCAGCTCGAACATCAACGAGGACAGATATTCAATTTGTGGGGTATCCACTTTCAAGAGCTCAATACTAAATCTTGCCAACCATTGCCTCAACGTCTCTCCTTCAAATTGTTTCACAGTGCCCAGATGGTTTGCTGGCAATCTTGGCTTCCTCTGGCTAGCGAATTGATGCTTCAGTTTATCGCAAAATTCTTGGAAAGAAAATATGGAGTTTGGAGGTAACTTTCCAAACCAATCGAGGGCAATTCCTTCGAAAGTGGTGACCATAATCTTGCAACAGAAATTATCCGAGTGTCCATACAAATTCATAACATTAACAAAGCTGTTAATGTGTTCTCCGGGGTCGGTAGTCCCGTTATACCGAGGGAGCCTGGTCGGCACTGTTTCTGTGTTTCGAGCTTCGCGTATTTCTTGACAAAAGGGTGAACATCTCATGATATTATTCGAGACCTCCCTTTCTCGTATGTTCCCTCTAGTCAGGGAGTTCCCTGCTTGCCTGGCAGCTTGATGAGCGAAGGGAATCTCGATCATGGTATCCTGCTCTTCCAATTTTTTAGCCACCCTTTCCTGTATTATTTTCTCCAATTCAGATTCTGTAATTCTCTTGCCGATTGGTCTGTTCCTTCTTACAGCGCCGGCGGTGTGACTTTCCCCCACAACAGAATTTTCCAGATCGTGCACTAGTGCAGGTGGGTTTTCAGACCGGGCATTGGCTTTCGAGGGTGCTGCTCGTCGCGGATGTGTCGACGGGGCTTGCGACATATCATTTTCCTTTTGCAAGTTCGATGAAGGTATCTCTGGTCTTCCCTGAATCCCTGGTTGGTCTACAGGTGATTGATCTGCCCTTCCGCTGTTCAAGAACTCCCTGCACATTGTGCCTATTATAGATCTTAAGTCACCAATGGTTGTGTGCACTGGAATGTTATTTTGTGGAACCGCCGGTGGCACCTCCGGTTGTTGTTGTGCGGCGCGTGATAAATTATCAGGTTCATTATTGACGGAATTTTGTGCTCCCCCTGCTTGGGAAGGCTCTCCTCTAATATATGTATTTCTCCTCGTAGTAGGCATATTTCGATCTAATACTCAAATAAGTGCCCCTCGGTGGGCGCCAATTGATCTTACGTGGTTTCGTTAACTCGATCAAAGGTGTGGATGCATCACAATAATCACAAGTAAAGTGAAGATCAAATGTAATTGTATTCGAATTAAATGAGTACAAGTACAAATATATCTAGGGTCCTATCCGAGCATTATAGGATGCCGTACAAGCTAGAGGGTGAAATACATATGTTCGATCTAGAGCTATAATCCCGAGCTGTTATGAACTGTAGCTTCGAGAGGAGAGCACCTGGGAAGTCGTGTCTAATGTCATAAATGCAGGGGGTATTTATAGCTGAAAATGGGGTCTAGGTGGTCTACCCGCAGGCATGTAATTCTTCGGCCCATAAGTTTGATTCAGAGCTCGGCCCAACAGTAACTTTGGATCCTGGGCTTGTTTACTTTTACTGCAAAACCACCGTCAGACTCGAACTCGATTCTTCGAGATAAGTACCGCTCGATCTCGTGTAATTGTAAAGAGAAGTAGGATCCAGAATGCCCCTCATCACCCAGTACTGACAGAATAGATCGGAAGGGAAAGGAGCCGGTATATTTAACCATAAAGCCACCAGAGCACAAGGATATTATGCTCGTACAAGGAGATCCGTAAAAAACGACCAGGATTGGAACCGAACTCAGTCCGGAAGGGAAAGTAATGTTAATAAACTTTCTGAGGAATAATGTTGACATCTTCGCTTGGAGTGCGAACGACATTCAGGGCATTGACCCAAGAGTAATCACTCATTCACTAAAGATTGATCCAATGGCAAAACCAGCAAGACAAAAGAAGAGGAACCATGGGCCGATAAGAGATAAGATAATCTAAGCAGAAGTTGAGAGGCTACTCAAAGCTAAACAAATTTGGGGAATACACTTCTCGGAATGGCTATGCAATGTTGTTTTAGTGGCTAAGGGGGATAAGAAGGACAACAAGTGGAGGATGTGCAATGATTTCACTGACCTTAATAAATTATGTCCATGAGATCCTTACCCTCTCCCGAGGATCGATCTATTGGTCGACTCAACGTCAGGATTTGCAATTTTTAGCATGATGGACGCCTTTCAAGGTTTCTATCAAATCTACATGGATGAGCGAGACCAGGAGAAAACTGCTTTCATAACAGAACAAGGAGTATATTGCTTTATTGTAATGCCATTCGGCCTAAGGAATGCTGGTGCCACCTACCAAAGACTGGTTAACTTAATGTTTAGGGAGCTGATCGGAGAAATAATGGAAGTATATGTGGATGATATGTTGGTCAAAAGCATGAATGAAGCCGACCACGTAAAGCACCTTGATCGATGTTTCCAGATATTGAGAAAATACCGCATGAAGCTTAATCCCGCAAAATGTACTTTTGGGGTTAAGTCCGGAAAATTCTTGGGATATATGGTCCATCAACGAGGGATTGAAGCTAATCCCGAAAAGATTCGAGCCATAACAGAAATGAGACCACCTAAGACAATCTCCCAAGTACAAAGTTTAGTAGGAAAAATTGTCGCATTAAACAGATTCATCTCCAAGTCAGCGGATAGAAGTTTGCCTTTCTTTCAAACTTTACGCAAGGCGAAAAACTTTGTTTGGACTGAAGAGTGCGATCAAGCATTCAACCAACTAAAAACATACTTAACTTCTTCTCCATTATTAGCCAAACCAACCGAAGGTGAACCGTTGTACATTTACATATCCATCTCCACAGTTGCCATTAGTTCCGTTTGGTGAAGATAGAAGGCACTGAACATAAGCCTGTCTACTATCTAAGCAAATTACTACAAGGAGCGGAGAAGAATTATTTGGAGATAGAGAAATTTACTTTAGCCTTAGTAGTGGCAGCCCGCAAACTCCGACCATACTTTTTCATCTATAAAATAGTTGTGCTCACAAACCAACCACTGAGGCAGGTCTTGGCAAAGCCAAAAGCCTCTGGAAGATTGATCAAATGGGCGATCGAATTAGGACAATTCGAAATTGAATATAAACCACGAGTCGCTATTAAGGCTCAAGTCCTGGCCGACTTTCTATTAGAAACTCCGACCTCAATACAAGAACCTAACGACTCGACCGGTTGTGATAGCGATATCTTGATTGTCGAAAGTCACACTTGGCTAATGCATATCGACGGTGCCTCGAGCAGAGAGGGGGGCGGTGCTGGAATCAATTTTACCGGGCCAAATAATGAAGATATAAACTATGCAATCACGTTAGACTTCGTGGTGACTAACAACGAAGTGGAGTATGAAGCATTGATTGCAGGAATGGAAATGGCGATCAAAGCCAACATAAAAAGCCTCAAGGTATTAATTGATTCAGAATTGGTACAGAGACAAATTGAAGGTCTATACGAAGCAAAGGAATTCAACATGATCAAGTACCTTGCCAAAGTAAAAGAATTGACTAGGAAATTCGAGAATTTCGAAATACAGAATATTCCCCGTTCAGAAAACAAATGGGCGGATCAACTCTCTAGATTCACGGGATCAAGAGATGGCCGAACAGAAAGAGTGATCAATTGGTTGATCTCGAATACCCTAGCAATCGACATTGACGAGACGCCCGTCGCTGAAATGATGGAAATCGAAGTAGCAGAAAAGAACTGGATGACTCCAATGATAGATTACCTCCGCGAAGGAAACCTGCCACCTGACCTAAATGAGGCTCAAAAAATAAAATATCGAGCACCAAGATACACGATGATAGAGGAAAAACTCTATAGAAGATCGGTATCAGGAATTCTACTAAAATACATTTCCGAACCTCAAACCAATGATATACTTCGAGAAATACACGAGGGAGAGGCAGGAAACCACAGTTGAGCCAGGGCCTTAGCTTTGAAATGTCTCCGCACAGGATACTATTGGCCTAATTTAAACAAAGATGCCGTGGAATATGTGCAAAAATGTCACCATTGCCAAGTTCACGCTAATGTAAGCCATCAACCCGCCGAAAAGATGCACCCTATACCTGTGTGCTGGCCTTTTGATAAATGGGGAATAGACATCGTGGGACCTTTCCCAGTGGCCAGGTCAAAGAAAACTTATGTTCTAGTTTCTGTCGAGTATTTCAGCAAATGGATAGAATGCATCGCTCTGGCTCGGATAACACAATTTCAAGTAATTAATTTCCTATGGAAGTTCATAGTATGTCGATTTGGCATCCCACGAATCCTAATTTCTGACAATGGAACTCAATTCGCGGGGAAACAAGTGCTGGAATGGTGCTCTAAGTTGGGAATTCAACACAACTATACCTCGGTAGGACACCCAAGAGCGAACGGACAAACTGAAGTAGCAAATCGTGAAATAGTCAAATCTTTGGAGAAAAGATTAGGGGCAGCCAAAGGAAGATGGCTGGACGAACTCCCTGGAGTGATTTGGGCGAATCGGACAACTGTTAAGGCCTCAACTGGCGAGACCCCGTTCAGTTTGGTGTACGGCTCGGAGGCTGTGATTCCAATCGAAACGTTGGTCCCAACACCGAGAATCGAGATGTATGATAGCGAGGAAAATGAAATGGCTAGAGAAAATGATGTCGACCTGACCGAAGCCTTAAGAGAAAAAGTTTCGGTACGGTTGCAGGTCGCTAAATCAAATATGGAAAAAGCATACAACCAAAAGGTCCGCATACGAACCTTCAAAGAAGGGGACTTAGTACTAAAAAAGGTAGAGGTGTCCAAGCACGTCGGGAAACTGCAACAGAATTGGGATGGACCTTACATCGTCGTCGGTGTACACTACAACAAAAACTAGATCATGGGACACTTTCAAGGGGACATTTATTTTTATGTGTCCAAAACTTTTAAGTTTTAAGACATTTATTTTTAAGTGTCCCATAAGAAAATGATTATGGGACACTTAATTCTGGAGCGGGAAAATTGGCGCACTTATTTTGTTCCAATTTTTTTTATTTCACTCAAATTCCCTTTCTCTTCTCTCTCAAATAAAACCTCTCTATCTTCTCTATCAAAAACCCTCTCTAGCTTCTCTATCACAACATGAAAGAAATCAAATAACAATTACTAATCAAGCAACATATAATTTCTTCTTCTCTTTCTCACAATCGGCCCAAGTCCTCTGTTTTTCTTTTTAAATTTCTCTTTATTATTTTCGATGTTCCCTTCAATTTGGGTCACAACCTGCTTTCTCACAATTGGTTTTTGGGTCATAATCGGTTTCTCACAATCGATTCCTCACAACAGGCGTTCTTCTCTCCTTCTCACAATCGGCTTTCTCCAACTGATTTTTGGGTCAAAATCGGCTTTCTCACAACATAGGTAAAGTTGTTCTGTTCGACAACAGGCATATATATTTAGGATATCTGATATTTTCTTCTTAGGCTTTAGTTTGAGATCTTGGAGTTATATCATTTATTCTAATATATATATCCTTGCTTATAGTTCTTATAATTTTTTGTATAACAGTGAAGATGTTTCTCATGGGCTTCGAAACATTGAGTTAGCTAATGTGAAAGTATATTGTGAACTCATAAACATAATAATTTCTTTTTTCAAAATCTCCACTGTTGTTAATACCATTTTTCCTCCTGCTTTTTTGAAATAATAATTTGGCTTGATGCAATGTTTTCCCAAATCCTTATATAAATAGAATGGTTAGGTTGAGACTCCTTTCAGTTGAAAATAATAGATAGCACCATTTGTCACTGTGTGAGTCAATAATGGTGGCATGAGGCTAAAGTTTTCCTGATAATTACAAAACTGATGGTGACGCGAGGGCTAAATTTAGGAGTAAAATATTGATAAGGAATGAGTTTTTAAAGATGAGTAATTGAACATATATGTTCTTACTATTCCAGTTTGTAGTGATGTATTGAACTCTATTTAGAAAATGCTGCCGCCATAAGTCACTAAAGTCATCTCGGAGGAAAAAAATTCAACTTTGTTTCCGGAATACCGTGAAAAACATTTGTTTCACTTCTGATGTTATTAGTACCCCTTCTTGAGGGATCTATGTCACATTGCTTTGATGTTCTTGCTGCGAACATTGGTGCAAATGTTTTAGTAAGAGTGGCTAATGCAAAAAAGCCAAGCTGTGTGAAAAACCATAAAAAAACATTTGTTTCACTTATGATGTTATTTGTACCCCTTCTTGTGGGATCTATATCACATTGCCTTGCTGTTCTGCAGCAAATGTTGTGGATCTATGCACATTACCTTGCTGTTTGCTGCGAATGTTCTCCATCAGAACTTCTTCTATAGTACCTATTTTGTATAGTTCAAAACTTCAGGGGATTAAAGGTTTTCATTATTGATTTGTGCCACAATTTTGTTTACGCACATCCTATATTTAGAAAATGCAATTTCTGGATGACTTCTAATCCTGGCCAAACTTTTTCATGCTGGAACTTTAGAAGTCATCTCTAAAGTAATAGCTTTTGTCTTCTGCCATTTGCCAGCTAATCCAGGCTTAAAGAGATTTAGATTCCATTATGTTTCCTTCTTATTCACCTTATAGGAACTGTAGTTTGAAAATTAAGGAGTGATTTTGAATAACTAATTAGTATTTGAGTATTATTTTGGTTTTCATTATTTGATTATGGATTTAATATTAGTTTATATTTCTGAATTGTTATATTCTTTCCAATCGTTATGATACACGGTAAGTTACATTTAAATCTAGTATTTCTAATTCCTTTTGTATATTATTTCAAATATTTAGTTTAGTTGTAATCACATTTTTCTTTTTTGTGTGCAGATAATGCCCCCTAAAACTGGACCTTGTAGCAAGCGTGCAAGACGTCCTGTGCAAGTACTTCAACATCAAGTTCCACAAAATGATGCAAATGAAATTCAAAGAGGTTATATTGTCTTATTGTTTCTTTACTATACTTGTACCTTGTACCTTTAGTATTATTACACTCCCAATGAATCATCAAAACTAAATTGAAACTGTATAACTTAAAGGATCACATAGGCATGGTGTGAGTTCAAATCCACCTAGTGCATCTACTATACGACTCAATAAAATTATCAATGAAGACAATCAACAAGTTGATCCTAATCATGATGCAGCCGAGCCTGGTGAGTTAATTTTAATATATACTAACGTGTTTTCAGTTTAAATCTTTAATTATGATTAAGAAGAAAGTTCACTTATTTAATATTGTTATAGTTGATAACAAGAAAAAGAGAGGAAGGGGAAGTACTTGCATGCCAAAAATATGTGAAATAGTAGTTCAATTCCAAGTAAAAAGAGATGCAAGATTGTTATTCCCTCATAGTCATTTTCAAACTATTGGAGATGCTCTTGGAGTACCTATTGTTTGGCCATTGTCCATGGTATTTCCTTTTTCTTTTCTTGACCATGCTTACTACATGTATCTTTTCGAAAAGAAAAAAGCTTTGGTTGGAGTTGTTACTACATGCTTCCTCATAGTCATCAAATATATTTTATATATTGAACAGGTTGAATTGGATGAAGACGAAGACTGATTCAAGTTGGAGGATGAACTTTTTTGAGCTTGAACTTTGAAGATATCTATAGTTAGATTTGGTATCCTTATTCTAGATACTCTGCAAGTTTATATTTTAGATTGTACTCATTTCCAAGAACATATATATGTAATTTTGTTGTCTCGGAAACTTTCTATTAGTTATTTTAATTGTCATTTAATTTGTTGAAATATTTATGCATGTTCAGTAAATTTTGGGATAAAATAGCTAGCTTAGGATTCATGGAAGTGTCCTATAAGTATTATATGAGACACTTTTAAGTATTGAAATATATAATACAAAAGACATATATGGATTTTAGAAAACACAAATAAGTGTCTCAAGAATGAAATTAATAAAAATATCAATTCTCTGGGAACACTTATTTGTATCTCAAAAATGATCTCATGGGACACATATAAATATCCTCAGACCTCAACATCTAGGGACACATATTTGTATCTCGAAAATGATCTCACGGGACACATATCTCTATCCTCAGATGCGTAATCTAGGGACACTTTCTAGGGACAAATAAAATTGTCCCTTGTTATCACGCGACACGAAATTATGAGACACTTTTTTCAAGTGTCCCAAAGTGTCTAAGTGTCCCAAGATAAACATCTTGGGACACTTATTTGTGTCTCGAGACATGATTTTTGTTGTAGTGTAGGAAAGAAAGGTTCTTACAAAATTGCACACATGGACGGAACACCCCTACCGAGGACTTGGAATGCAGTCAACCTGAGAAGATACTATGGACGTTGAATTTTTCAAGTCATCCTCATCTTTTCTTTTCTTTTCTTTATTATCTTAATTGTCATTTATTTTGTTAGTTTGGAAATTTGGTACCGTTTGTTGCAATAAAAAGCTTTTGCTTAAAAATTCTGTGGAAATATGTTCATTGGTTATGAGTTATTAGCCAAATCAAAGATTCATAGGGTTAAAACCAATAATTGGTAAACAACCTAAGTCAAAGAATTGAGTAAAATCGATCCGCTCGATAAACACTCATCGATCTCCAAAAGCGACGGACTTACTGGTTAAAACCAATAATTGGTAAATAACCTAAGTCAAAGAATTGAGTAAAATCGATCCGCTCGATAAACACTCATCGATCTCCAAAAGCGACAGACTTACTGGTTAAAACCAATAATTGGTAAACAACCTAAGTCAAAGAGTTGAGTAAAATCGATCCGCTCGATAAACACTCATCGATCTCCAAAAGCAACGGACTTACTGGTTAAAACCAATAATTGGTAAACAACCTAAGTCAAAGAATTGAGTAAAATCGATCCGCTCGATAAACACTCATCGATCTCCAAAATGACGACTAAATAGGTTAAAGCTAATTATTGGTATACAACCTAAGTAAATAATTGAGTAAAATCGATTCAATTCTGATGGGGGCTATTTCGCACCTCTTATAATGTTCGGATCGACTAAGAGATAGAAGATCGGTTCGACCAGACGAGTCAGTTCGGGATCAAGAAGGACGATTGGGCCGAGTCCTATTAGGATTATGTTTCCTTGTAAAGCTAGGTTTAATGTGATATAAATACCTAGTTAATCATTGTATTACACACGCTTTACATACTCAACTTACGCCTGCATACAAAAAGAATCTAAGATTATTGAATAGAAAGGCTTCTGATATACTATTATATTCATTGTCTTTATTACCGATTGTTCCATCTAATTGTTCTTCCTTGAGATTGATCCATCCGGAATAAAGTAACAGAGCCCTTTAAATCATATTGATTGAGAATCCCTAATATCACCTATTTACTGATATAATCTTACCCGACGAAATTCGATTAAATCAGTTGGCGCCCACGGTGGGGCTAGGTTAATTATTCGATCGACATATGGCTCGCCCAAGGAAGAGCGCTCGTAATGGAGCAAGAAGTAACACAACTAACCCTCATAACACATCTGAAGATCCACAGGGCAATACTAATAATAACCCCTGAGACCAAAGACAATTTGCAGGAACCTCTTCCGCACCAGCAGGATCCCCAAGGGATTCCTACCGGTACAATATCGGAAGAATCTGTACCTCCAGCGATCCCTGTTCTCCTCTCGGACGCTCAGGAGAAGATGCGACAGATTGCTATGCTCTTTAAATCTATCAGTCCTGAGGAATTACTCGTACTCCAACAGTTTCCTCGAAACCCTAGGACTACTAGGGCAAATCCAATTCATAGGACGCCAAGGCATAATGATCAAATCTCTCAACAAGCTGATAGCCCGGTAAGCGAGCACCGCTCATTACACAGTCCGCGCCAAGGCATAATGATCAAATCTCTCAACAAGCTGATAGCCTGGTAAGCGAGCACCGCTCATTACACAGTCCACAAAGAGGGAACTCAAACATAATGAGCTACCTAGATACGACGGAACCACTGATCCAGATGACTATATCTTTGGCTTCACAAACATAATGAGCTTATATGCTCACTCGGCAGAGTTCACCGCTAAGCTGATGGTGACCACGTTAGAAGGACTAGCTTTGGACTAGTTTGCCAAGCAACCAACCAACTCCATATTCAGTTTTCGGGAATTGTGCAACAAACTGACACAGCAGTTCGCCAGTCAAAAGAGACAAAAATTGCCAATGAGCTATTTAGGATCCATTTATCAACAAGGGGGCGAATCCCTAAGGAACTGGTTGGCAAGATTTAATGTCGAATTGCTCAAAATCGAATCCCCCAATATCGATTACATAATTTCCATTCTCTTCGACCTCACAAAGAATAGGCAGTTCGGAAATGCCCTAAGCCGAAAGCAACCAAGAACGTTCGCTGACATCATGAGCTTGGCATCTAAGTATATGACCCAGGAAGAGATGAATTCTTTTAAAGATAAGAACAAAAATAAAGCTACGGCCTCAGGCTCCAAACGGCAAGATAGAATTCCTGCCCAAAGATCCATGGACTATGAACGATCTTTTAGAAAAGGCAACGTCTTCCAGCAATTAGAATATAATAAAAACGACCAGGACAGACGACCTAACATCTATCAAAGACCTAGAACCACTGAGCTAGCAATCCGGAGCAGGGTCAATCAAGTAGAGCACCCGAGGCTAACCGTTCCTATAGAAGAAATCTTGGCTGTACTAGAAAGGAATAATTGGATCCCAGAAGCGAAGAAAATCGCTCAGGCCAGACCAGGTGGACGAAACTAAGACTTATACTGCAAATATCACCGCGCACACGGGCACCGCACTGAAGATTGTTTTCACCTTAAAAAAGAGATAGAAAAGCTGATCGAACAAGGAAAACTAAATGACTATTGGAGCGGGATAACCGCAAGCGAGGAAGAAGCAGGAGTCCTCGGTATAACAACAAAAGAAGAAATTCCCGTAGAAGGTCCCCTAATGATGATCCCCCACAAGAATTAAATAATGACCAGATTAACGGTACCATCCACACGATCTCAGGGGGACCCGCAGGAGGAGACGGTCGTAATGCTCGCCGAAGGACTGCTAGATCCATAATCGGAAGCTTAAAGTACCCGAAAGAAGTATGGACCCTAGAAAACAAAGCAACGACCCACCAGCTAATTAGTTTCAACGAGGGCGAAGTACCCAAAAACCTTGTTTGGGACACGAAAGAGGATAGCCCCGACTTCCCGATGGTGGTATCGCTAGAAATAGCGAATTACAACGTCAAAAGAATCCTAATCGATAATGGAAGCTCAGCGAATATCATCTCTAAAGAGGTCCTAGCCCAGATGAACTTGGGACAAATAACATTCCAAAAAGTAGCCACGCCTTTAGTAGGATTCGGGGAATCAGAGATTGTCCCCATTGGCACAATAACTTTGAGTGTCTCACTCGGGAAGAAACCATATCGGACGGTGAAGCTAGTAAAATTTTTAGTAGTAGAAACTCCCTTTGCCTACAATGCGATCATAGGGCGACCAGCACTCAACCTATTCCGAGCTGTAGTTTCAACATACCATCAGAAAATAAAATTTCCAACTGACGCAGGGATCGGAGAAATAGTGAACGATCATTGCATGGCATGGGACTGCTACAACACATCACTAACCTTGGGAAATCGCCCAAGATCGATTACCTCAAGCAAAAGAAAGCTTGAAAACGACGATGATAGAATCGGAGTTGATATCCCTAGGACCGACCGAATAGATAAGAATGGAAAGGAACCAGTGTATTTAGCTTTAAAACCACCGGAACATAAAGATGTCCTATTGGTACAAGGGGACCCAACAAAAACAACAAGAATAGGAACCGAATTAAGCAAAGAAGGGGAAGTAATGTTGGTTAACTTTCTCAGAAATAATGTAGACATCTTCGCCTGGAGCGCGAACGACATTGAAGGGATTGACCCCCGGGTAATCAGTCATTCACTAAAAATCGACCCTTTGGCAAAACCTGCTAGACAAAAGGAGATGAATCACGGGCCAATAAAGGATAAAATAATTAAGGCAGAAGTAGAAAGGCTGCTCAAGGCAAAACAAATTCGAGAAATACACTTCTCGGAATGGCTATGTAATGTTGTGCTAGTAGTAAAGGGAGACAAAAAGGATAACAAATGGAGAATGTGCAACGATTTCACCGACCTTAATAAATTATGCCCGCGGGATCCATATCCTCTCCCAAGGATTGACTTATTAGTCGACTCAACCGCTGGCTTTGCAATTTTCAGTATGATGGATGCTTTCCAAGGTTTCTATCAAATACATGGATGAGCGGGACCAAGAGAAAACTGCGTTCATAACCGAGCAGGGAGTATATTGCTTTATAGTGATGCCGTTTGGCTTGAAGAACGCCGGGGCCACTTACCAAAGGTTAGTTAACCTGATGTTTAAAGAATTAATTGGAGAAATAATGGAAGTATACGTAGACGATATGCTGGTCAAGAGCATGAATGAAGTCGATCATGTGAAGCACCTCGATCGATGCTTCCAAATATTGAGAAAGTATCGAATGAAACTAAACCCTGCAAAATGCACTTTCGAGGTTAAATTCGGAAAATTTTTGGGATATCTGGTACATCAACGAGGAATCAAGGCCAACCCAGAAAAAATTCGAGCCATAACTGAAATGAAGCCTCCAAAAACGATCTCCCAAGTACAGAGCTTGGTAGGTAAAATCGTGGCATTAAACAGATTCATATCCAAGTCGGCTGACAGAAGTTTGCCGTTTTTCCAAACCCTTTCGAAAAGCGAAAAACTTTGCTTGGACCGAAGAATGCGACCAGGCCTTTGATCGATTAAAAGAATACCTAACGACGTCCCCGCTATTGGCCAAACCAACCGAAGGAGAACCATTATATTTATACATATCGATCTCCGAAGTGGCCATCAGTTCGGTATTAGTTAAAGTGGATGGCCTAGAACACAAGCCTGTTTATTACTTAAGCAAACTACTGCAGGGGGCCGAGAAAAACTACATGGAAATAGAGAAATTCGCCTTGGCCTTAGTAGTGGCAGCAAGAAAACTCCGACCCTATTTTCTAACCTATAAAGTTGTGGTATTAACAAACCAACCATTAAGACAGGTCTTAGCAAAGCCAGAAGCCTCTGGAAGACTGATCAAATGGGCGATCAACTCGGTCAGTTCGATATCGAGTACAAACCAAGAATTGCAATTAAAGCCCAAGTTTTAGCTGATTTTCTATTAGAAACTCCGAGCTAGGCAGTTGAACATCCTGATGTTGGGATATGGCTCGATTGTCAAGACAACAAAGTGCGGAATTTAAAATTTTTCGAGTCATCCAATGGTCCCACAAAAGAAGTCTCCATATTATGTATACAAAAACAAGAAACAAAAACGCACACAATGAATTAACAAGGGGGTTTTTGCGATATACCTCACCACAGGCAAGGTGGTGGAAACCTCCAACTTCGATTCTGAATCTGGATCTGGTTCACAGGAGTGATCCAAGTGTCTCACCTCCAAAGATAGTCCACACCAATTGGATTCTGGCAACACCTCAAGATCTTAGGCTCAGAACTGGATTCAGGAGATTTGTTATTGCAGGATTGTGTTGAATCTCTTGACAGATCAAGATCTAACACAACGGAACAAGGAGAGGGCGGCGGCGGCACCAAGGCAGCCCACGGCAGCAGGTGGCGGCGGCTCAATGGTGGCGGCGGCGGCTAGGGTTTCTAGCTAAGGGGGGCGGCGCTTACTAGGGCAAAAGGAGGCTAGGGTTTTCTTTTTTGAGTGTTACACATTTGAGCTCTAGATGTGCTCTATTTATAAGCTCCTTATGGGCTTTAATTAATAAAAGCCCATGTCTTGCAATCCTTCATTTAATTAACAACTTTAATTAAATGCCCAGCCCAATTAAATCATTATTTCTTTTATATAATTAATTAGCAACTCAATTATTAATTAAGTTAGCCAATTAATTAATCTCCCACTTGAATTAAATACTTTTAATTCATTTAATTGATTTAATTATCTTTAAATCAATTAATTCCTTTCATGTCCTTTTATAACAGTCACCGTCCAATTGTATTGTGTGTGACCCTCTGGGTTCACCATCAATTGGCAGCAGGCCCACGAATCCTTCGTGATTTAATTTATGAACAATAAATTGTTCCGGTCAATTAAACAACCTTTAATTGACCACTCCTAGAATTAAATCCTCTATTAATTCAGGAGTACCCACACTTCATGGTCGATGTCTAGCCACAAGCCCATGAAGCCCAACTTCAGGTGAATTGATATTTGTGAACCTCGTCTCATATAATTGCCATGTACATACGGTCCTTCTATCGACTAATATTCCCGATCAAGACTTAGGGTGTGTGAATTGATCGGCACCTCTAAATTTGTCTCGATAACTATACTTTCTAATTCAGGATAATATTCCAGTGTGACTCCTAAATTTGGAAACCCCTTTCCAAATCCGTCACCGACCGTGGCCACGGGTTTCTCGGATATATTATCTAAGAATCGTATAGGAAATTCTCTCATCCATTACAATGAGTCAATAGATTCCATATTGGTACTAACCACCCACGTACATGTCCATACGCACCCAACCTAGGCATGTTATGACCAAGCTACGTGGCCTATACCTAGATCTAAGTACGCACTTTCATGCACCGAATTCGCCCTAGTACCTCAAGTCAAAGGACTAAATCGTACACTATTATATTCCTTGAGAAACATCCCATCACCGATATGCGACATGCGCTTCCACAATGGGTTTCTCTGTTCGGGTCGTTCGATGCGTTCAATCCTCCATTGAACCACCTACTCATATGCACTGGCCTCAAATGCCTTGCTCATGAAACGCTACAAATTCACTCCATGTGAATCATGCATACTTGTACAAGTCTTGGCGATTCCTACGATACCCCGTCTCGTTTCGGAATCTATGACTTGGAACAGTTTTAAGATTACGACCTTTGAGACTGTTTCATGATTGCACTCAGTACTGAAGTGAATCGTCCCATAGTCAAATGTAATCTAAGGATTTCAACCAATCGCTTAAATGTATTCGCGAGAGATGAAGTTGGCCATTGTTTATCCTTATACTCATATAAATAAACATGCGTATTAAGTCATTTATACTAAAGAAAGATAATGATAGTTTCACTACAAGCTAAATATATTGGCTTGCAGGGCACTATTCCATCAATCTCCCACTTGCCCTAAAGCCAATCATAAACGTTTCTAGGACCCATCTTTCTAAAGATGTTCTTCGAACTCATTTTATGATATAGTCTCTTTTAGTGGATCCGCTAAGTTGTCTTCTGAGTCGACGCGATCCATTACCCGCGTTAACTCTACCAATGATTTTTCTAATCAAATGGTACCTTTCTTTCAATTATGTTTAGATTTCTGGTAAGATCTCGAATGCTTTGCTTTGACAATAGCTCTAATGTTATCATGGAAGATAATCATGAGCTTCGCAATGCTAGGCACTACATCCAACCATAGGATGAAGTTTTATATCTAAACACTTTCTTAAGCCGCATTTAATGCTATATTTAATGCTGCAATATATCTTGCTTCAGTGGTTTGAATGGTTACGGTGATTTGCTTGGAACCCTTTCAAATTCACCGTTACCCCATTGATGCAGGATATGTATCCAAAAATGGATATATATAATTCATCCACATCAGACTGAAAATTCGAATCAGTGAATCCTTCGAATTTTAATTCTCCACTACCACTGTAGACCAAGAACAAATCCTTAGTCTTTGTCAAGAGTTTAAGGATATCTTTTACGGTGGTCCAGTACTTCTTCACTGGAGTTTGACTAGCAACTGCTCCCGACACTTGAGCATGTTCTACGTCTGGTCTAGTACATAGTAAAGCATGCCACATGCAACCTTTTGATTGAAACATAAGGTATTTGAGACATCCTCCTTTGTTCTCATTTGATGTAGGGCACATCGATTTTGGAACAATGGATACGGGTCTCACTGGAAGCAATCATTTCTTGGATTCTTCATACTGAATATTTCCAGTATTGATTCTATGTACTTAGATTTAGAGAGTGTCAGCATCCTTTTCTGATCTATTCTATAGATACGTATCCCAATACGCAAGATGCTTCTCCTAAATCTTTCATGGAGAATTGCATGGACAATCATGCTTTCGTCTGTGCTAATATTCCAATATCATCCCAGATAACCAGAACATTATCGACATATAAAATATGAGCTTCATCGCGCTCCCACTAATCCTTTTGTACACTCATTGTTCATACTCGTTTTGATGAAGTCAATTGTCTTGACTATCTCATCAGAACAACTGTGAATCTAAATGGATTCAAATATCGCTAATGGAGAAAAGGTTTCAACAAAGTCTGTTCCAGAACATTGTGAATAACCCTTTTACCACTAGTCGATTCTTAGAGGTCAACACCTCTCCATTCATTCCAAGTTTGAAGATCCATTTATAACCTATAACCAACTTATAGGGATAAATCCCTTAGGTGGATCAATCAAGGTCATACCTTGGTGGAATGGATGGGATCCATTTTGGTTTACATGGCTTCGAGCCACGTACCCAAGTCTATGTCTGACATCGCTTCTTGATAGGTCTT
This sequence comes from Penstemon eatonii, assembly GCA_038501285.1. Taxonomy (NCBI): domain Eukaryota; kingdom Viridiplantae; phylum Streptophyta; class Magnoliopsida; order Lamiales; family Plantaginaceae; genus Penstemon; species Penstemon eatonii. The sequence goes on from JBCEGF010001341.1 coordinate 354,032, forward strand.
TGGATTACTTTCCACATTCTCGTTTTCGTGAATGAGACCAAATCGCTTTGGCTCCTTACGAATTCGATCAGACCTTCGAAGAGTAGGTGTACAAGTAGATTTAGTAAATTCTGGATTAACTCCCACTGTTTGCGGGGACGGGTCCAAATCTTGGACTTCATCAAGTTCCATGACGTTTCCATTTCCTTTGACGTGTGATTCATCAACAGAGGAACTGGTATCTAGGAGAAACGATTGTTTCTCATTGTCGTGGAACAGGTATCCAATGGATTTCGTTGGATACCCCACAATTATATACAAATTGGATCTACTAGCCAATTTATCTCCTTTCTCGTTTCTACCATCGGCAGGAGATCTCCATACTCAGAAGTAAGAGCATAGAGGTATTTTGCCATACCTTTCTTGGTAAAGCTTTGCAGGCACAAACTTTGAAGGTACTTTGCTTAGTATCTTCGATGCAGTCAGGAGCACTAACCTCTAGAATGCATAAAGAAGCTTTCACAAAACTCAATATGGATCGAACAATGTCTAACAATGTTAGATTCCATCTCTTTAGACACTTCAATAAGTTGAGGCGTCTTAAGAGGAGTTTGTTGTATGAGAATCTCATTCTCATTAAGATAATTGAGGAATCCTTGACAAGTATTTGCTATCTCAACTAGATCGAATGGTCGCAATACTTTGTCTTTGTTGATTCTCTACTTCGCATCGAAATACCTTGAAAGGTTTTTCGGATTTGTATCTCACTAGATTCATTTTCCACTAACGACCAGGGTCTTTAGCAAAAAGGTACGAAGTATGAGTAATCTCCTCTCACAGTAACCTTTAGTGATCCATACTCATGGATTAAATCCAGATTTTATTTGGTTCGCTCTTGATTCCCTGTGACGGGAGATCTGGTCATCTCTCCTTTGAGACATGATTCGCAGGTTGGAAGTTCATCCAAGTTCTATTTTTCAAGAAGCTTAGGTGAAACCAACTTTTGAATCCTACTCTTGGAGATGTTTCCAAGTCTAGCGTACCAAAGTTATGGATTATTATCTTTGTATTAATTTGAACTTCACACATTAATTCAATAAAATTGAGTTAATGGTTTAGTTCAATTAATTTGCTTCCTTTCAATTAACATCTTTAATTGAATCCTTTTCGTTTTCAATTAACCCTTTAATTGAAACGTTGCTTAATTAATTAGATCATCTAATCAATTAAACACATCAGTGCCTTTCTTAGATGCAGTGGGATAATTCGACTTATAGGCTACTTGCATTCTTTTGACTACCTTTATGGTCGAATTAGAAGAGAATAAATTCCTCTTCATTTTACTCTTCTTTGACTTTGCAGTCCATGAAGTGTAAACGATCATGACAGGTCTATCCTATTTGCCTTTAACCAATTCTTTGGTTGATTCATGAAATATGATCAACTTATCAAATAAGATCAGTTTATTTCAAGAGTCATTTGAATGAGCGGGAGGAGAATTTAAGAAGAAGTTAATGTTAAGATCACTTGCAGGCTTACGTTTAATCGATCCAGTTTTCAACTAGATTGATAAAACAAAGACAGTGATCCTTGACACTAGTTCCTTCAATTATTCTCGAGTTTTTAAACAATTCCTTGGAAGTCTTGAATCATATTGATTCAAAACTACTCCTCAAAACAAGCCTTTTGAGGTGGAGGTTTGTTTCAGAAGATAGGTCCTCAAAACGGCCTTTTGAGGTGGAAATTCAGACATGCTCCTCATGTTGCTTCCATAGCTCTTTCAATCTCGATGCTTATTTTAGGAAACGATCATTTAAGATTCCCATACTCTATAGGTGATTCGTTTCACTTTCGAGATTCATCTATATATGAGAAACAATCATTAATATTCCCATATTCTACGGGTGATTCGTTTCTTATATTTTGACTTATCTCATAAGCGCATAAGGAATAGGATTGTCATTTAAGAACATCATTCCACTCTTGGAATTCAAGACAATTCTCAAGTTTCTTGCCTAGTCGATATTTTAATCCAGTTATTTTATTTGTCGAGGATAAATAGTAAAATGGATAATTACTGATATCTCAGTATCTAATTTAAAGAGAAGACAAACATTCAGTGGACTAGTTAATGAATAATACTTATAATCTACGAAGGTTGGACTTTCTATCGAAGAAGTTCTCCCACTATTTTATCGAAACAATTACCCCTTCAATTGTTCGGGAAATTCTATTTCTTAGTAGGTCTTGACGCCCCAGCGGCAATTAATTGCACCCACGACTCGTGGCCATACAACCAATTCCCCAGGTAGGCATACTTATTGCCAATTGTGTTACTCCACAACCTTCAAGCTATTTTGCCTCGGTTTTCGCACTTATCTAGCACTGCTACATCATAAGTGTTACTAATCGTTAAGTCTAACCCATCAATCATGATGAGCAACGGGCCCGGTCGTGAGTTCTCCGTAACTAGTTATCGGTCGATCCTCACATCCCGACCAATCCTCACCCTTGTCGTGTTTAGTTAAAAACAGGAGTCAAGGAATTTCGCGTATTGTCCCTTTCTTCGACTCGGGTGCCAGACTCTGGATCACCTCTATCGATAAGTAGACAACATACGCTAGTCCCTATTGATGGAAGGCTTGGATTTATATAAATACTTCATTTTATTTTAATCCAATATGACTTAATATTTAATTCAAGAGGGGGTTTACTGGTGTGAAAGTTATACTAACTCTCCTCGAGATCTCACCGCTTCAATTATGCTTTATCTTTTATTACGATCTAGATTCTAGCGCGCATCTCATACAAGCTAAATATAAATCGACAAATAAATAAAAGCCATACAAGCCTAGCATGCATACTACCACAATATGTTTTCGATCGGGAGCCTCCTATGCGGGCCATCATCGAGCCAATGATGTTGGCCCAATTGGTCAATCTAAAGGGTTCTCAAACGGGCCCTATGCTATTACACAATGTACCATGCATTCATGGCCTTCTTATCTTTTTGGGCTCCCACCTTGCTTGTAAATGGGCCTCCATCCTAAACTAGGAAAGCAGTAAAGCCCTATTCTATTACAAAGGCTCAAAGTGGCCCAAAAACAATAATAGGCTCGCAGGCCCAATGAAAAACAAGCAATAAATTAAACCAATCACATCTACCCTAGGGTCAAGGCTCGTCTCGATCGAAAACCACGTAAACAGTTCACGTAGAGCAAGAAACATGTAAACATCTTTTACTTTCTTCTATCTTAATTTTAAAACATCCTTTTAAAATTACCTTCCTATGATTCTTGCTTTTTAGTCACTACTAATTATGACAAAATAAATATCCGGGTAAATAAAAATTAATTTTCTGCTCAATTTCAGATTCTGTTTTTCAACTTTTGAAAAATTTCATTTTGACCCCTCAACTTTCGAAATTGCATTTCGACCCCAAAACTTTTTAAAAGGTTACAAAAACACCCCTGGGCAGTTTCGGGCAGCAGACCAGAAAATAAAATTTTTAATTTTGAAAATTTTCGATTTTTCAAATTGACCCCTCAAGTTTCGGTAATTGCAAAACAGCCCCTAAGTTTTCAGAAATTGCAAAACGACCCCAAAAACCGTGCGACCAGAATTGCAAGAACAGTCCAGAATTTTCAAATTTCCAGATTTCAAAAATTTCGAATTTTCAGCCCCAAAAACCCTAATATGCGATTTTTGCCCCAAAAAGTCCTGAAGTTTACAAAAACTATAAAAACGCCACAGATCTTGAAAAGCAGTTTTACCCATTGATAGATCTAGTCATAACAAACAAGAATCAATTCACAGAACATAATTATCATGCGTTCTCATACATATAATTAAACATATACGGTGAACACAATTATGTTCAGGCTTTTGTATAATAATAATGGAGTTGGCTCTGATACCACTGTTGGGATATGGCTCGATTGTCAAGACAACAAAGTGCGGAATTTAAAATTTTTCGAGTCATCCAATGGTCCCATAAAAGAAGTCTCCATATTATGTATACAAAAACAAGAAACAAAAACGCACACAATGAATTAACAAGGGGGTTTTTGCGATATACCTCACCACAGGCAAGGTGGTGGAAACCTCCAACTTCGATTCTGAATCTGGATCTGGTTCACAGGAGTGATCCAAGTGTCTCACCTCCAAAGATAGTCCACACCAATTGGATTCTGGCAACACCTCAAGATCTTAGGCTCAGAACTGGATTCAGGAGATTTGTTATTGCAGGATTGTGTTGAATCTCTTGACAGATCAAGATCTAACACAACGGAACAAGGAGAGGGCGGCGGCGGCACCAAGGCAGCCCACGGCAGCAGGTGGCGACGGCTCAATGGTGGCGGCGGCGGCTAGGGTTTCTAGCTAAGGGGGGCGGCGCTTACTAGGGCAAAAGGAGGCTAGGGTTTTCTTTTTTGAGTGTTACACATTTGAGCTCTAGATGTGCTCTATTTATAAGCTCCTTCTGACCTAGGTCTACAAGACTCCTTATGGGCTTTAATTAATAAAAGCCCATGTCTTGCAATCCTTCATTTAATTAACAACTTTAATTAAATGCCCAGCCCAATTAAATCATTATTTCTTTTATATAATTAATTAGCAACTCAATTATTAATTAAGTTAGCCAATTAATTAATCTCCCACTTGAATTAAATACTTTTAATTCATTTAATTGATTTAATTATCTTTAAATCAATTAATTCCTTTCATGTCCTTTTATAACAGTCACCGTCCAATTGTATTGTGTGTGACCCTCTGGGTTCACCATCAATTGGCAGCAGGCCCACGAATCCTTCGTGATTTAATTTATGAACAATAAATTGTTCCGGTCAATTAAACAACCTTTAATTGACCACTCCTAGAATTAAATCCTCTATTAATTCAGGAGTACCCACACTTCATGGTCGATGTCTAGCCACAAGCCCATGAAGCCCAACTTCAGGTGAATTGATATTTGTGAACCTCGTCTCATATAATTGCCATGTACATACGGTCCTTCTATCGACTAATATTCCCGATCAAGACTTAGGGTGTGTGAATTGATCGGCACCTCTAAATTTGTCTCGATAACTATACTTTCTAATTCAGGATAATATTCCAGTGTGACTCCTAAATTTGGAAACCCCTTTCCAAATCCGTCACCGACCGTGGCCACGGGTTTCTCGGATATATTATCTAAGAATCGTATAGGAAATTCTCTCATCCATTACAATGAGTCAATAGATTCCATATTGGTACTAACCACCCACGTACATGTCCATACGCACCCAACCTAGGCATGTTATGACCAAGCTACGTGGCCTATACCTAGATCTAAGTACGCACTTTCATGCACCGAATTCGCCCTAGTACCTCAAGTCAAAGGACTAAATCGTACACTATTATATTCCTTGAGAAACATCCCATCACCGATATGCGACATGCGCTTCCACAATGGGTTTCTCTGTTCGGGTCGTTCGATGCGTTCAATCCTCCATTGAACCACCTACTCATATGCACTGGCCTCAAATGCCTTGCTCATGAAACGCTACAAATTCACTCCATGTGAATCATGCATACTTGTACAAGTCTTGGCGATTCCTACGATACCCCGTCTCGTTTCGGAATCTATGACTTGGAACAGTTTTAAGATTACGACCTTTGAGACTGTTTCATGATTGCACTCAGTACTGAAGTGAATCGTCCCATAGTCAAATGTAATCTAAGGATTTCAACCAATCGCTTAAATGTATTCGCGAGAGATGAAGTTGGCCATTGTTTATCCTTATACTCATATAAATAAACATGCGTATTAAGTCATTTATACTAAAGAAAGATAATGATAGTTTCACTACAAGCTAAATATATTGGCTTGCAGGGCACTATTCCATCAATCTCCCACTTGCCCTAAAGCCAATCATAAACGTTTCTAGGACCCATCTTTCTAAAGATGTTCTTCGAACTCATTTTATGATATAGTCTCTTTTAGTGGATCCGCTAAGTTGTCTTCTGAGTCGACGCGATCCATTACCCGCGTTAACTCTACCAATGATTTTTCTAATCAAATGGTACCTTTCTTTCAATTATGTTTAGATTTCTGGTAAGATCTCGAATGCTTTGCTTTGACAATAGCTCTAATGTTATCATGGAAGATAATCATGAGCTTCGCAATGCTAGGCACTACATCCAACCATAGGATGAAGTTTTATATCTAAACACTTTCTTAAGCCGCATTTAATGCTATATTTAATGCTGCAATATATCTTGCTTCAGTGGTTTGAATGGTTACGGTGATTTGCTTGGAACCCTTTCAAATTCACCGTTACCCCATTGATGCAGGATATGTATCCAAAAATGGATATATATAATTCATCCACATCAGACTGAAAATTCGAATCAGTGAATCCTTCGAATTTTAATTCTCCACTACCACTGTAGACCAAGAACAAATCCTTAGTCTTTGTCAAGAGTTTAAGGATATCTTTTACGGTGGTCCAGTACTTCTTCACTGGAGTTTGACTAGCAACTGCTCCCGACACTTGAGCATGTTCTACGTCTGGTCTAGTACATAGTAAAGCATGCCACATGCAACCTTTTGATTGAAACATAAGGTATTTGAGACATCCTCCTTTGTTCTCATTTGATGTAGGGCACATCGATTTTGGAACAAGGGATACGGGTCTCACTGGAAGCAATCATTTCTTGGATTCTTCATACTGAATATTTCCAGTATTGATTCTATGTACTTAGATTTAGAGAGTGTCAGCATCCTTTTCTGATCTATTCTATAGATACGTATCCCAATACGCAAGATGCTTCTCCTGAATCTTTCATGGAGAATTGCATGGACAATCATGCTTTCGTCTGTGCTAATATTCCAATATCATCCCAGATAACCAGAACATTATCGACATATAAAATATGAGCTTCATCGCGCTCCCACTAATCCTTTTGTACACTCATTGTTCATACTCGTTTTGATGAAGTCAATTGTCTTGACTATCTCATCAGAACAACTGTGAATCTAAATGGATTCAAATATCGCTAATGGAGAAAAGGTTTCAACAAAGTCTGTTCCAGAACATTGTGAATAACCCTTTTACCACTAGTCGATTCTTAGAGGTCAACACCTCTCCATTCATTCCAAGTTTGAAGATCCATTTATAACCTATAACCAACTTATAGGGATAAATCCCTTAGGTGGATCAATCAAGGTTATACCTTGGTGGAATGGATGGGATCCATTTTGGTTTACATGGCTTCGAGCCACGTACCCAAGTCTATGTCTGACATCGCTTCTTGATAGGTCTTTGGATTACTTTCCACATTCTCGTTTTCGTGAATGAGACCAAATCGCTTTGGCTCCTTACGAATTCGATCAGACCTTCGAAGAGTAGGTGTACAAGTAGATTTAGTAAATTCTGGATTAACTCCCACTGTTTGCGGGGACGGGTCCAAATCTTGGACTTCATCAAGTTCCATGACGTTTCCATTTCCTTTGACGTGTGATTCATCAACAGAGGAACTGGTATCTAGGAGAAACGATTGTTTCTCATTGTCGTGGAACAGGTATCCAATGGATTTCGTTGGATACCCCACAATTATATACAAATTGGATCTACTAGCCAATTTATCTCCTTTCTCGTTTCTACCATCGACAGGAGATCTCCATACTCAGAAGTAAGAGCATAGAGGTATTTTGCCATACCTTTCTTGGTAAAGCTTTGCAGGCACAAACTTTGAAGGTACTTTGCTTAGTATCTTCGATGCAGTCAGGAGCACTAACCTCTAGAATGCATAAAGAAGCTTTCACAAAACTCAATATGGATCGAACAATGTCTAACAATGTTAGATTCCATCTCTTTAGACACTTCAATAAGTTGAGGCGTCTTAAGAGGAGTTTGTTGTATGAGAATCTCATTCTCATTAAGATAATTGAGGAATCCTTGACAAGTATTTGCTATCTCAACTAGATCGAATGGTCGCAATACTTTGTCTTTGTTGATTCTCTACTTCGCATCGAAATACCTTGAAAGGTTTTTCGGATTTGTATCTCACTAGATTCATTTTCCACTAACGACCAGGGTCTTTAGCAAAAAGGTACGAAGTATGAGTAATCTCCTCTCACAGTAACCTTTAGTGATCCATACTCATGGATTAAATCCAGATTTTATTTGGTTAGCTCTTGATTCCCTGTGACGGGAGATCTGGTCATCTCTCCTTTGAGACATGATTCGCAGGTTGGAAGTTCATCCAAGTTCTATTTTTCAAGAAGCTTAGGTGAAACCAACTTTTGAATCCTACTCTTGGAGATGTTTCCAAGTCTAGCGTACCAAAGTTATGGATTATTATCTTTGTATTAATTTGAACTTCACACATTAATTCAATAAAATTGAGTTAATGGTTTAGTTCAATTAATTTGCTTCCTTTCAATTAACATCTTTAATTGAATCATTTTCGTTTTCAATTAACCCTTTAATTGAAACGTTGCTTAATTAATTAGATCATCTAATCAATTAAACACATCAGTGCCTTTCTTAGATGCAGTGGGATAATTCGACTTATAGGCTACTTGCATTCTTTTGACTACCTTTATGGTCGAATTAGAAGAGAATAAATTCCTCTTCATTTTACTCTTCTTTGACTTTGCAGTCCATGAAGTGTAAACGATCATGACAGGTCTATCCTATTTGCCTTTAACCAATTCTTTGGTTGATTCATGAAATATGATCAACTTATCAAATAAGATCAGTTTATTTCAAGAGTCATTTGAATGAGCGGGAGGAGAATTTAAGAAGAAGTTAATGTTAAGATCACTTGCAGGCTTACGTTTAATCGATCCAGTTTTCAACTAGATTGATAAAACAAAGACAGTGATCATTGACACTAGTTCCTTCAATTATTCTCGAGTTTTTAAACAATTCCTTGGAAGTCTTGAATCATATTGATTCAAAACTACTCCTCAAAACAAGCCTTTTGAGGTGGAGGTTTGTTTCAGAAGATAGGTCCTCAAAACGGGCCTTTTGAGGTGGAAATTCAGACATGCTCCTCATGTTGCTTCCATAGCTCTTTCAATCTCGATGCTTATTTTAGGAAACGATCATTTAAGATTCCCATACTCTATAGGTGATTCGTTTCACTTTCGAGATTCATCTATATATGAGAAACAATCATTAATATTCCCATATTCTACGGGTGATTCGTTTCTTATATTTTGACTTATCTCATAAGCGCATAAGGAATAGGATTGTCATTTAAGAACATCATTCCACTCTTGGAATTCAAGACAATTCTCAAGTTTCTTGCCTAGTCGATATTTTAATCCAGTTATTTTATTTGTCGAGGATAAATAGTAAAATGGATAATTACTGATATCTCAGTATCTAATTTAAAGAGAAGACAAACATTCAGTGGACTAGTTAATGAATAATACTTATAATCTACGAAGGTTGGACTTTCTATCGAAGAAGTTCTCCCACTATTTTATCGAAACAATTACCCCTTCAATTGTTCGGGAAATTCTATTTCTTAGTAGGTCTTGACGCCCCAGCGGCAATTAATTGCACCCACGACTCGTGGCCATACAACCAATTCCCCAGGTAGGCATACTTATTGCCAATTGTGTTACTCCACAACCTTCAAGCTATTTTGCCTCGGTTTTCGCACTTATCTAGCACTGCTACATCATAAGTGTTACTAATCGTTAAGTCTAACCCATCAATCATGATGAGCAACGGGCCCGGTCGTGAGTTCTCCGTAACTAGTTATCGGTCGATCCTCACATCCCGACCAATCCTCACCCTTGTCGTGTTTAGTTAAAAACAGGAGTCAAGGAATTTCGCGTATTGTCCCTTTCTTCGACTCGGGTGCCAGACTCTGGATCACCTCTATCGATAAGTAGACAACATACGCTAGTCCCTATTGATGGAAGGCTTGGATTTATATAAATACTTCATTTTATTTTAATCCAATATGACTTAATATTTAATTCAAGAGGGGGTTTACTGGTGTGAAAGTTATACTAACTCTCCTCGAGATCTCACCGCTTCAATTATGCTTTATCTTTTATTACGATCTAGATTCTAGCGCGCATCTCATACAAGCTAAATATAAATCGACAAATAAATAAAAGCCATACAAGCCTAGCATGCATACTACCACAATATGTTTTCGATCGGGAGCCTCCTATGCGGGCCATCATCGAGCCAATGATGTTGGCCCAATTGGTCAATCTAAAGGGTTCTCAAACGGGCCCTATGCTATTACACAATGTACCATGCATTCATGGCCTTCTTATCTTTTTGGGCTCCCACCTTGCTTGTAAATGGGCCTCCATCCTAAACTAGGAAAGCAGTAAAGCCCTATTCTATTACAAAGGCTCAAAGTGGCCCAAAAACAATAATAGGCTCGCAGGCCCAATGAAAAACAAGCAATAAATTAAACCAATCACATCTACCCTAGGGTCAAGGCTCGTCTCGATCGAAAACCACGTAAACAGTTCACGTAGAGCAAGAAACATGTAAACATCTTTTACTTTCTTCTATCTTAATTTTAAAACATCCTTTTAAAATTACCTTCCTATGATTCTTGCTTTTTAGTCACTACTAATTATGACAAAATAAATATCCGGGTAAATAAAAATTAATTTTCTGCTCAATTTCAGATTCTGTTTTTCAACTTTTGAAAAATTTCATTTTGACCCCTCAACTTTCGAAATTGCATTTCGACCCCAAAACTTTTTAAAAGGTTACAAAAACACCCCTGGGCAGTTTCGGGCAGCAGACCAGAAAATAAAATTTTTAATTTTGAAAATTTTCGATTTTTCAAATTGACCCCTCAAGTTTCGGTAATTGCAAAACAGCCCCTAAGTTTTCAGAAATTGCAAAACGACCCCAAAAACCGTGCGACCAGAATTGCAAGAACAGTCCAGAATTTTCAAATTTCCAGATTTCAAAAATTTCGAATTTTCAGCCCCAAAAACCCTAATATGCGATTTTTGCCCCAAAAAGTCCTGAAGTTTACAAAAACTATAAAAACGCCACAGATCTTGAAAAGCAGTTTTACCCATTGATAGATCTAGTCATAACAAACAAGAATCAATTCACAGAACATAATTATCATGCGTTCTCATACATATAATTAAACATATACGGTGAACACAATTATGTTCAGGCTTTTGTATAATAATAATGGAGTTGGCTCTGATACCACTGTTGGGATATGGCTCGATTGTCAAGACAACAAAGTGCGGAATTTAAAATTTTTCGAGTCATTCAATGGTCCCATAAAAGAAGTCTCCATATTATGTATACAAAAACAAGAAACAAAAACGCACACAATGAATTAACAAGGGGGTTTTTGCGATATACCTCACCACAGGCAAGGTGGTGGAAACCTCCAACTTCGATTCTGAATCTGGATCTGGTTCACAGGAGTGATCCAAGTGTCTCACCTCCAAAGATAGTCCACACCAATTGGATTCTGGCAACACCTCAAGATCTTAGGCTCAGAACTGGATTCAGGAGATTTGTTATTGCAGGATTGTGTTGAATCTCTTGACAGATCAAGATCTAACACAACGGAACAAGGAGAGGGCGGCGGCGGCACCAAGGCAGCCCACGGCAGCAGGTGGCGGCGGCTCAATGGTGGCGGCGGCGGCTAGGGTTTCTAGCTAAGGGGGGCGGCGCTTACTAGGGCAAAAGGAGGCTAGGGTTTTCTTTTTTGAGTGTTACACATTTGAGCTCTAGATGTGCTCTATTTATAAGCTCCTTCTGACCTAGGTCTACAAGACTCCTTATGGGCTTTAATTAATAAAAGCCCATGTCTTGCAATCCTTCATTTAATTAACAACTTTAATTAAATGCCCAGCCCAATTAAATCATTATTTCTTTTATATAATTAATTAGCAACTCAATTATTAATTAAGTTAGCCAATTAATTAATCTCCCACTTGAATTAAATACTTTTAATTCATTTAATTGATTTAATTATCTTTAAATCAATTAATTCCTTTCATGTCCTTTTATAACAGTCACCGTCCAATTGTATTGTGTGTGACCCTCTGGGTTCACCATCAATTGGCAGCAGGCCCACGAATCCTTCGTGATTTAATTTATGAACAATAAATTGTTCCGGTCAATTAAACAACCTTTAATTGACCACTCCTAGAATTAAATCCTCTATTAATTCAGGAGTACCCACACTTCATGGTCGATGTCTAGCCACAAGCCCATGAAGCCCAACTTCAGGTGAATTGATATTTGTGAACCTCGTCTCATATAATTGCCATGTACATACGGTCCTTCTATCGACTAATATTCCCGATCAAGCCTTAGGGTGTGTGAATTGATCGGCACCTCTAAATTTGTCTCGATAACTATACTTTCTAATTCAGGATAATATTCCAGTGTGACTCCTAAATTTGGAAACCCCTTTCCAAATCCGTCACCGACCGTGGCCACGGGTTTCTCGGATATATTATCTAAGAATCGTATAGGAAATTCTCTCATCCATTACAATGAGTCAATAGATTCCATATTGGTACTAACCACCCACGTACATGTCCATACGCACCCAACCTAGGCATGTTATGACCAAGCTACGTGGCCTATACCTAGATCTAAGTACGCACTTTCATGCACCGAATTCGCCCTAGTACCTCAAGTCAAAGGACTAAATCGTACACTATTATATTCCTTGAGAAACATCCCATCACCGATATGCGACATGCGCTTCCACAATGGGTTTCTCTGTTCGGGTCGTTCGATGCGTTCAATCCTCCATTGAACCACCTACTCATATGCACTGGCCTCAAATGCCTTGCTCATGAAACGCTACAAATTCACTCCATGTGAATCATGCATACTTGTACAAGTCTTGGCGATTCCTACGATACCCCGTCTCGTTTCGGAATCTATGACTTGGAACAGTTTTAAGATTACGACCTTTGAGACTGTTTCATGATTGCACTCAGTACTTAAGTGAATCGTCCCATAGTCAAATGTAATCTAAGGATTTCAACCAATCGCTTAAATGTATTCGCGAGAGATGAAGTTGGCCATTGTTTATCCTTATACTCATATAAATAAACATGCGTATTAAGTCATTTATACTAAAGAAAGATAATGATAGTTTCACTACAAGCTAAATATATTGGCTTGCAGGGCACTATTCCATCACCTGAATCAACCAGCCATGCCAATGATATCCTGATCGTAGAAAATCAAACCTGGTTAATGTACGTCGACGGCGCTTCATGCCGAGAGGGAGGAGGTGCTGGAATCAACTTTACCGGGCCAAATAAGGAGGATATCAATTACGCAATAACACTAGACTTCATCGTGACAAACAACGAAGCAGAATATGAAGCATTGATCGCAGGAATGGAAATGGCAATCAAGGCCGACATAAAGAATCTTAAAGTATTAACCGATTCGGAGTTAGTACAAAGACAAATAGAGGGCCTATATGAGGCAAAGGAATTTAACATGATCAAATATCTGGCCAAAGTAAAAAAATTGGCTGAAAAATTCGAAAGTTTTGGGATACAGAACATCCCACGATCGGAAAATAGATGGGTCGATCAACTCTCCAGATTTACTGGATCTGACGACGGAAAGAATGAGAGAGTAATCAATTGGTTAATTTCTAATACACCAGCGATCGATATCGATGAAACACCGATCACTCAAGTAATGGAAATCGAAGAAGCCGAAGCAAACTGGATGACTCCAATGATAGAATATCTTCGAGAAGGAAAATTACCCCTGGACCAAAACGAAGCTCGTAAAATAAAATATCGGGCTCCAAAGTATACATTAATAGAAGCAAAACTTTACCGAAGATCAGTATCGGGAATTCTTCTAAGATGCATCTCCAAATCTCAAACCGATGATATACTCCGAGAAGTACATGAAGGAGAAGCAGGAAATCACAGCGGAGCAAGGGCCTTTGGCTTTAAAATGCCTTAGAACTGGATATTATTGGCCTACCATCAACAATGATGCAACCAAATATGTCCAAAAATGTCATCATTGTCAAATACATGGTAATGTAAGTCATCAACCAGCCAAAAACATGCACCCCATACCAGTATGTTGGCCATTCGATCAATGGGGAATGGACATTGTGGGACCTTTTCCAGTAGCAAGATCCAAAAAAGCATATGTTTTAGTCGTTGTAGAGTTTTTCAGTAAGTTGATAGAATGCATTGCCCTTGCTCGAATAACCCAATTCCAAGTGATCAATTTCTTATGGAAATTCATAGTATGTCGATTCGGAATCCCAAGGATTCTAATCTCTGATAATGGAACCCAATTTGCGGGAAAGCAGGTCTTAGAAGGGTGTGCAAAACTAGGAATTCAGCAAAATTTCACCTCGGTTGGGCATCCTAGAGCAAATGGACAAGCTGAAGTAGCGAACCGAGAAATAATCAAATCTTTGGAGAAAAGATTAGGGGCAGCCAAAGGAAAATGGCTAGATGAACTCCCAGGAGTACTTTGGGCTAATCGAACCATAGTCAGGACCTCAACCGGGGAAACCCCATTCAGCCTAGTATATGGCTCTGAAGCTGTTATTCCGATCGAAACACTAATTCCAACACCGAGAATTGAAATGTATGACGATCAGGAAAACGAAAAGACAAGAGAAAATGATATTGATTTAACAGAAGCTTTAAGAGAAAAAACGGCCGTACGTTTGCAAGTCACTAAAGCAAATATGGAAAGGGCGTATAATCAAAAGGTACGCATCCGAACCTTCAAAGAAGGGGACCTGGTCTTGCAAAAGGTAGAAGTATCCAAACATGTGGGAAAGTTACAACAAAATTGGGATGGACCATACGTTGTCATTGGTGTAGGAAAGAAAGGCTCATACAAAATTGCACACTTGGATGGAACAGCCTTACCAAGAACCTGGAATGCAGTCAACCTTAGAAAATACTATGGTAAATAAATTATTGTAGATCATGCTGTTTTATTTTTTTAGTAAGTATTATTCATTTTAGTAAAGGCCTTAGCCTACGGTTCGATTTATAAAGATTTAAGCAATTTTAAAATATTAAATCAAGATCGAGTATAAAATCGATTGATTCGGTAAACACTCCTCGGAATTCTACGATCGTATTGGTTGAGATCAAGATACAACGAGTCGAGTATAAATTGATCCGCTCAATAAACGCTCCTCGATCCAACCATACAATGAGTCGAGTATAAATTGATCCGCTCAATAAACGCTCATCGATCCAACCATACAACGAATCGAGTATAAATTGATCCGCTCAATAAACGCTCCTCGATCCAACCATACAAAGAGTTGAGTATAAATTGATCCGCTCAATAAACGCTCCTCGATCTACTTCAAAAGGCTTTTGGTATTAAAACCTAAGTCTAAATAAAAAAAAAGGGAGTTGAGTATAAATTGATCCGCTCAATAAACGCTCCTCGATCCAACCATACAACGAGTCGAGTATAAATTGATCCGCTCAATAAACGCTCCTCGATCCAACCATACAACGAGTCGAGTATAAATTGATCCGCTCAATAAACGCTCCTCGATCCAACCATACAAAGAGTTGAGTATAAATTGATCCGCTCAATAAACGCTCCTCGATTTATCTTTAACAATCAGACAGACCTTGGTATGAAAACCTAAAGAGTCCGAACAAAAAAGTTGAGTATAAATTGATCCGCTCAATAAACGCTCCTCGATCTACTTCAAAAGGCTTTTGGTATTAAAACCTAAGTCTAAATAAAAAAAAAAAAAAGGAGTTGAGTATAAATTGATCCGCTCAATAAACGCTCCTCGATCTATTTATAGCGATTAAAAAGGCTTTTGGTATTAAAACCTAAGTCTAAATGAAAAAGAGTTGAGTATAAATTGATCCGCTCAATAAACGCTCCTCGATCTATTTATAGCGATTAAAAAGGCTTTTTGTATTAAAACCTAAGTCTAAATGAAAACGAGTTGAGTATACATTGATCCGCTCAATAAACGCTCATCGATCTACTTTTAACGAGTAAAAGGTTTTTTTTGGTATAAAACCTAAGTCTAAACAAAAACAGTTGAGTATAAATTGATCCGCTCAATAAACGCTCCTCGATCTACTTCCAACGATCAAAAAGATTTGGTAAATAGACCTAAATCTTAGAAATAAGTTGAGTATAAATTGATCTGTTCGATAAATACTCCTCACAAATAAGATTAAGAGAAAATCAACAACAAGAAGAATGCAAGGAATAAAAATAGAGTTTTATTCATCTGTGAACATGTAATAAATTACATACAAAAGCTTTGATCAGATTACAAAGGTCTAAATACGATTTACACATCGTTACAACTGTTTAGAAAAAATAACCCTATTCTATAGATCTGCGGTCTTCACGACAATGTCCACGGAAACATCAATCTCTCCCCTAGTACCTCGACGATCGGAATTAACCACCTAAGAAGCATGCTGCTCAGGATGGTCGACTTCTTTGGTTCGATGGTCAGGATCAGAAGATCAAATGTTCTTCCAGACGAAATGACCATTACCAGCCAGATGCCCGGTAACAGCCACTCGCCCAGAAGGAGATACTGCTGGTATGATGGGGTTGAATTTTACTCTAAAGCAGCATCTCTTCAGGACCGTCGCAGGAGAAAAAAAATTTACCAGCACACCCCGGTGGTCTATCAATCCGGAGGTAACATCCAAACGCGGCGGTGCCTGGTAAATATGAACCCTCCATGTGCAAACAGAAACCACAGACCTCAAACCTGTGAAGACAAAGGTTGAGGCCTCATGGGACCCGTTAGTACAAGGTAGGGCTTCCATGGGACCCGTCAGTACAAGGTAGATGAAATTTAAGTTATTATGATATGAATCACGATAATGTGACTTTATGAATATTATGGGATCAGAAGGCAAAATGAAATTTAAGGAAACTGAGATCTCCATCCCTTTTTGAGAGTTACAAGTGATATACGGAAATCGCCTCCCTATTTATAGGGGTAGATCTGAGTAATCCAACGGCTGGGTAGATATTTAATCAAGGGATGGAAATGCGACCTTTTGACTTCCGGTAATTAATGCGAGTAAGTTGGAACGACATCTCTCTGATCGACTCAACGAATCGATGACAAAAGAAACTTTAGATCGAAGCGATCACAGAACAATCAAAACAGATCTAAAGGAGCTCCGGACCAGAAAGGTTTGCACGCTCACATATGATAGTCGCCCGACAGAAAGCTTAAGATCCTCAACGAAGGCATGCAAGTTTACAACGTTATGAAAAAATACTGGCTCCCCTAGAAGTATAAGACCAAACCCTCCAGCATACGAGGGTCGTCACTGCCTCATATATTATATGGAAAATTATTAATTGGCTATACAAGAACTCCACTGGAGTCCAAGAAGTCTGACATCGATATTAAGGCGGTAATTACCATCATTCCAGACTGCACTATCGCCGCTGCATAACATTCCAAAGAATTGCTGAAGGAGGTCTGAACAGGCCAGATCTGGCTAATAATTCTACATTTTCCAATTCCTCCCATATCAAAGAAATGATATATTGATACACTGGTTGTTCGGTTTGAGGAACATGGAACTCACAATCAGTACAGAGAAACATAAATTTTAGGAAGATACCTAGAGAGATATCTTCTCGTCAAACTTAGTCCTATGGTAAGAAAAGCAGAGCTCAACAGAAGGAATGATAGCCTCCTTATATAAGATATACATGACAAAAAAGACAAATTTACAAGGCATTGATTGAACATCGACCAGAACGCTGAGCGTTCCTTAACAGTTATTCAATCGATTATCGATACAAGTGGCCTACTGTATACATTTTAATGTATAACGTGACTTTGGATATAACCCAAGGGACCATACTTGGTTGATCATCATTCTTAATTTAAAAAGTTTGATTTGTAGAACAAACGTTATATCACTCAGTTACTTAAACACTGATCGAGCAAGACTAAGCTACATTTTCAAAGACTGGATATTCTCCCAGAAGATCAATATCAGATAAGTATGCTAATCTATACTGATTATTTCAAGAAGTTATATTTATGCATAACAGCAAAATATGCATAACAAAATATATCTACGGATTGAAATACATGGATCTGCCCGTAAAAGGTCATAGCTTTAATTAAATCATTCTCCCCGTACAAAAACTTCAGCCCAAGCAACTACACAAAAAGTTTGGGCACTACTATAAAAAAAAAAAAAAAAAAAAAAAAAAAAAAAAAATAGAGAAGAAACTCAAAATAACAGCCGGGTCGAACAGGTCACCGAGAAAGGGTTGTTATCAACAGGCCGACTAGCAGAAACAGTCCTCCGAGGAGTCAAGTTACCTACAAACGCCATCAACTCCTCCTGACGCTTTAGATAACCGGCATCGTAACCTTCTTCAGCCGTTGCTACGACCCTCGGGCTAAAAATGCTCTGAAATGACTAAGGGTGAAAGCCGTTGCTACGCCCCTTAGATCGAAATTATTAAATGGGTGAAAGCCGTTGCTACGCCCCTTAGATCGAAATTATTAAATGGGTGAAAGCCGTTGCTACGACCCTCGGACTAAAAATGCTCTGAAATGACTAAGGTCGAAAGCCGTTGCTACGCCCCTTAGATCGAAATTATTAAAATGGGTGAAAGCCGTTGCTACGACCCTCGGGCTAAAAATGCTCTGAAATGACTAAGGGTGAAAGCCGTTGCTATGCCCCTTGGATCGAAATTATTAAAATGGGTGAAAGCCGTTGCTATGACCCTCGGGCTAAAAATGCTCTCAAATGACTAAGGGTGAAAGCCGTTGCTACGCCCCTTAGATCGAAATTATTAAACGGGTGAAAGCTGTTGCTATGACCCTAACTGCAAATTATCGATTATCCAAAAATTCCGATGATATCCTATTTCGGACTACAGCAATCGAGATCTGCTAAGGTAGCCAATTTCTATCCAAGTTTTATTAACTTTTGATTACTCTATCAACGAATGAGATCGGTGAAGAACGTCAATTATCGTTTATATCTGAATATTAAAGGTCGAAGTTCAATCAAAGGTCGATTATATAGTCGATGTCCGATCATTAAAAAAGCTAATATTTTATCAAAGTCACTAGGGAATAGCACTTGTCGTTCGTACTTTTGAGGCGAAGAAATTGATGCTCGGTTGCTATTTACAGAAGCAAGTCGGCAGAGCAACAAGTAAGAATGACAAAGGAAATAAATATTTCATTCGTGATCTTTCAAACAGTTACAAGAGAATTCATGATTACAACAAGGAAAATCGAGCAAAGCTGAAACTTTACATTTAATGTAATCCTATTACAAATAATTAACACTGCGCTAGAATATTTTTGTTACCAAAGGAGGAAAGCAGGGTTAGAAGAACACTTCTACCCTTCATCCTTCGTTTCCTTGATAATTGCTCCACGCCGGACTAGGTCAAAAGACAGGGAAGCAACTCCAGTTGAGATTATTCCTGCCTAATCCGAAGGCAACATTCTTCAAATTGCATCTCGAAAAGGTTGAGATCGAGTGCAGGAAAACTTCACCCACGAGTCGACCCACTATCCGACTGGATGGAGCGACGGGATACCGGAGTTCGAACCAGCCTCGAATGGATGGAATCAGAGAGAGCTGGTCGCCTACCGGTACCCCAGTCTCAATTCTTTTCGCCTGTCGATACCCTAGTCGAAATGAATCACCATTGAAGACAGCCAAAGTAGTAAAGGAAGACAGTTCGAACCTGAACCTCGAACCGTTTTATCGAAGATAAGAAGCGAAACATGAGAGTCAAAGGAGGTAATAGTTCAATCATATACTCGAACAAATCAATTACAGAGGCATAAAAATATGAGGGTAACTACGAAACTATATATAGTAAAAGCAAAGGGCGATCAACGACTCAGATTTATCAGAACTAATGGCTGAGATACGAGCAATAAATACGCCGACTGTTCCGCTTCCCAAAAATTAGGGAACCGTTTGGGTAAATGAAGAAAAAGTCAATATCAATTATGTTCAAAATCCTTATAGGCTCAGTGTCGGTCATCAAAGAGACTCACAAAAAGAAATGCGGAATATAGCCGGTCGAGAAAGCATTATCAGTAACTCGCCCGAGAATGACCAAGATCGGTAAAGTATTATATTCAAGCAAATTAGGATAATCGTAAAGGATAGTCAGAAGACTGTTATCTTCGACAAAGTATAAGTTCGATATATTAAGCGATTACAAGCTACAAAGATACCAACTCCTATTACATATCAGGCCAGTTCCTTGGACACTAGTACATTTTACAATCCTACAAATATCGACAAAAACTGATCTCTATATCCGAACGTGAGAAGACCTTCATGAGCAGGCAATCCTATGAAATTTTCGGCGGACGATAATGTCCTTACTCGAAAATGAGGAGCCCGTCAAGCCAACAGCCTTTTATCTTTATTTATGATTCTTCAAAGAGGAGAGCAGTAATACATCTTTTTCTAGGTGTAATGTGAATACTTCATTAAGGACCTCGATCCTCGAAGCACCACCCCCTCACATCTTCAAGAAGAACCAAACAAACCGCCGAACACCCTTGAAAAACTTGATACTTGAGCCCCTCCAAAACCACAAAAGGTCGAGGGAGCTATTGGGGTCGTGGATGGTCAGCAATAAGGCTTATTGGCCTCCAAGGACGGGATAGCGTTCGCCTGCAGATACCCTAGTCGAAGTAAAGGTACTAATCAGCCAATAATCTGAAAAATAGGTTCTAACTCGAATTTCGAAATGTTGAGCCATGCAACGGGGTCTTTTAGTCAGCATGATCGAAGGAATCAGCCTTCAAGAAAACTTATAAAGATGCAAAACGAAAGACACTATTTATAGGAGCAATTTTCAAAAATCCAACGATTAACAGAAAACAAAAGGAACGATCAAGATCAAAAGACTGCCACACTTCCCAAGAATTTGAGCGGGAAAAGAAAGTCATCTGACTTTGGAAATGAGCGAAATTGTTATCAGTCGGTCGAGATCGCAAGTTCGAACAAAGAAAGCAGGCAAAGTACTAATAAAAGAGAACACACCAAATTATACAAGAGCATGCAATCCGAGAAATAAATAAATTATTACAAACCATAGAGGGTAAAAATGTCAGGAGTTATTCATGATTACACAGAAATAAAACAGTATAGCCATACAGCATGTCTGGAAAAATAAAGGACAACATCTAGAGAAGCTTGTTGTCGGAGAAGATCTTCCGAAGCTCAGCACTGCGAGCCTCATATCCACGGTCCTAGGCCGCCTTTTCACGGCGCTCGAACTCTTTCTTCTCTTGCTCGTGAAGAACTTTGAGCTTCTCGAGCTTTTCGTTCAGTTCTTAGTGAATTTCTTCTCCCTGATCCGTAGCAGCCTTCTCTTTCTCTAAAGCAAGCTTCTCCTCAAGGACACGGTCCAGTTCAGTTTTCTTCTTCTCCAGCTCGAGAGAAATAGCAGCATGCCGATTTGATTCCCGCTCGGCAAACTTGAGTTCGAGAAAATCTTGTCCAGCCTATTAAATGTTCGGATAAGTTAAAAAAAAAAAAAAAGGAGACAGAGAGAAAAAGATATTATAACACCTGAAACAGAAAGTGCGACCCAGATTGGTACAATTCGTCTAGATTTCTCTCCTTGGACATGTCGGTTTCAGAAGAAGTGAGGTCAAGCCGTAACGGACTATCTACAGGATCTCCGAGCGTAGCTCTAGAAATGGGCCCGTCTTTCGACTCCTTAGGCGGGGAAGGAGTAACCATCGGAGGAACGGAGTCAACTCGGGGTTCGGAAAGATTATCAGTTCTTAAGGATTCAGCAGAAGCTTCTCCACCGATATCCAACTTAGTTCTTAAGGATTCAGCAGAAGCTTCTCCACCAATATCCAACTTAGGTTTTTTGCTCAAACCTTCTGTGGGGGGGACGGCTGAAGAATCATCAGACGATGGCTTGTTACCAATAGCAAGCTTCTGCAAAGCCTCGATGGGAGTGACCCCGTCAAAATAAGGCCTTTTGTTCGAAGAAGGAACGGGAGTTTTCTGCCTAATGGGCTCTCCACTCGAAGAATCGACAACTTTCGGGGAAGAACCCTCGAGCTCAGCCTCAAGCTCGTCATCCAAAATGGACTTGCTTGTGTTGCCCTTAGTTTGCTTCGATGAAGCGCTTTTATCTTTCTTATTTTCCCCTCCCTTAGGAACTTTAGGTGAGGACACAGAGGTTTTAGAGGACGATTTGGAGGGTTTGGCCTCCTTGGCTGGTTTTTGTTCTTTGGATGGATTCTTGTTTTTCGAACCACCCAGTAGCAGTTTGGGATCGATGGCTTTGCCTAGTATTTCCTCCATGATAAAAGGGGAGTGAGTTAAGAAATTTGAAGAATGCAGAATATAGAAGAAGAGCTCCGATCTCTGTAAATAAAGGTGTGCAAATAATTGTAGAGATCCTCATATTTATAGACGCTACACCTTGTGATTACGATAGTGGAATCGACGCGACTTCCCAGAAAGATTCTACTTGGAATAAATAGATTTCGAGCATAGAGTACGAAAATATATCGAACTATGAAAGGCAGATGATCTCTAAATATTTGTAAGATTAGGATTTACAAGTCATGCGAATCAAATCGTGAAGAAAACAAGTCCGATTACAAAAACGAGTTACATATACACATTTGATTCCTAACTACAAAGCTATGAATCGCCCCCCCCCCCAGCATGCTCGAACCCAGCGTTCGGACCAACGCCACCTTCACCGCCGCTGCCTAATGGATCGGTCTGATCAAAGGGTCGATCATCTTCCTTATCCAATCCATCCTCTATGTTGACATCTTCGTTTGCTCCTAAGGCAGATTGATGATCGACGTCGGACCGTTCGAGTAAATCTGGGTTAGGCATCGGAATGCCAAACTCCTCAACTAAGGGGGCAAAACGATGACTTTGCCAGTTCAAGGTTCTTCGGGGCAATGATGAAGCTTTGTAGTCTTTCCCTTCGGCATTTTTGTAAGGATTCATATACAAGAGGTATTCTTCCATTTTATCCGGGATCCTATCAGCTGAAACCAATTGTTGAACCCCCTTATAAAAAATGGTTTGAAGGATTCCGCCAATCCTTCTCCGAACTAAAGGGTCGAAAATGGGGGAACTAAGAAACTTTCGTATGGCTGGGATTTCCGCCTCTTCTGCCCCTTGAGAATATGCGCGAGCTGAGTCTTGCTTGGTTTGCTCAAGCTCGATCTTAATTCTTTTGAGCTCATCCTCGAGTGCGCTCTTTTCTGTAACTACTGATAACAATTCATCCTCCACAGAGGAAGAATGTTTCATGTTTGTATTCTCTAGCTCTTTCTTCACTTGAGACAATTCTCGTTGACTCTCTGGCAGTTGGGATCGAAGGGTTTGATTATCAACAA
Source organism: Penstemon eatonii (assembly GCA_038501285.1). Taxonomy (NCBI): domain Eukaryota; kingdom Viridiplantae; phylum Streptophyta; class Magnoliopsida; order Lamiales; family Plantaginaceae; genus Penstemon; species Penstemon eatonii. The sequence goes on from JBCEGF010001341.1 coordinate 377,408, forward strand.
AAATTTGTGCGTATGCATCGTGAGCATCTTGCGACTCCTGCTCTAGCAATGCTAAGTGATAGGTCTGAAGAGCGAACAAATCTCCGACCTAAGAGAAAATTTCGGTTATCAGTAAATGTTAGAGACCCTAAAGAAAGGATAAATAGCCGAGAGATAAATTCTTACCTGATGATATGTCCGGGAGAAATCACTCAAAACCTCAAAATTACCTTTAATGGTTTGAAACAGCATATCCCGCTTAAACCGACTAGCCATATAAATTCTAGTGGCCTTGTCGAATTCATTCTCACCACCTGAATCCAGATCGGTTAGAATAGTCCCATCTTCGGGGTATCCAGCAGCCCTGCTACCGCGAAAATGTTCGTCCATGAAATCTGCCACATCCGGCTCCGACCTACCCTCTCGACATGGAACCGAGTTAGAACTCACACCAAAGGGCTTTACCCTCCTAGAGGGTCCGGGATGATCAGCATTCCTCTTTCGACTCAGGAGCTTCTCATACTCCTGAACACCCAGAATTCTGTTCCAGGAATGTTGACTATAGCCAACGGATGAAAGAGTAGAAGTATCAGGGGAAAACAGAGTTCGGAGAGGTCCAGCAGTAGCAGAATTCAAGGAACTCATAGTACCAAGCCCTCTCAAATCGGAAAGGGTAATTGGTATATCAACTGAATCTCCGCCTAAATTACTCGCATCCACCCTTTTTTCCGAAGTATGTGGTAACGGCTCGAAGTAGAATGGCATATCTCCAACCGAGCCAGCAGTGGACAGTCGAAACCTCTCAACAATTCGACCTACAAAGGAAACACAAGGTATACATGAGTTTAAACAGGAAGAATTACTATATCACACCTTGAAATAGGAAGTAACTAAAAACGTACTTAAAGAAAGAGGGGCGAGGGGCGGAGCAGGTGAATCGCCGAGCGGCCGAAGGGGTCCTTCGAAGGATTGATTCGGTAAAGGATAAGAGTATTTGATCATTGGGGCGGGATAGTCACATTTGCTCAACCCAGCCAACCGCAAAACACCTTCCTGAACTAGGAGCATGGTTTGGTAAGGATTGGACCGTAACTGCTCGAGAAATTCGTCGGAAAGACGATGGTTGAGCTTCTCTTTAATCCTGCGACGACCGTATGACCAAGAATTTACGCCATCCCATCGATATGGTCTGGCCTTCGAGCTACCTTCTGATACTGGAACATCAGAGCCTTTCACAAAAAAGAACCTCCTTTTCCAACCTTTACTCCGTTCCGTTGTTATATTCGTAAGAAAAGGCCGTTTCGACCGCTGGCAAATGGACACAAACCCGACATTTGAGCCCTTACACAGGTCCATTCGAAATATTTGCCAGAAGTTACTAAAAGAAGCCTCTTCCCCCTTGGCTTCCATGAGAGCGCTGAACGCTACGATATACGCGACAGAATGCGGGAGAAGCTGAGCGGGGGAAAGCGAAAAGAAACTCAAAATGCTTCTAATAAGAGGGATAAATGGAATGCGCAAACCGTAAGAAAATTGCTTCTCATAGAAGGCTTGGCACCCAGCTGGAGGCTCGGTTGCACGATCGGTGTAGGAAGGAATGACGATTGAAAAACCTTTAGGAAGAAATTTCCCGAACTCCGCCTCAAGACGAGCGTGATCCTTTTTGAAAAAACCACAAGAAGTTTGATTGGCAGGAAGTTCTGACCTGTTGGAGATCGTTGTGGTAGAAGGAAATGTATGTCTAAAAATCCTAACGAAGGCGCCCTCACCAATACTATGCTTCTCGACCTCGTCTTCCTCGAGATCTTCGGTCTGTTCAGCATCCCCATCTTATGGATGAAACTCTCCTTCCTCGTAATCATCGACAAGCTTTAACAGAGGATCGGACTCTTGGTTCTCTCCGACCTTGTTCTTGCCCCTCAAATTTCTGGAACTAGACATTATGGAATGGGAAACAATTGTACTAAAGCAGATGCTTTTTCGACCCGAATGCTCCGAGCTCAAGAAAGGGTGTGATTTGTGAGTAATTTTTCAACAAGTCAACATATATATACAGGGTTAAAAAGGTAAATTGCAAACAGGTCCCCGAGTAACCGCGACGGTTGAACTTACACAGGGTAAAAATTTAAAGCTATTTTTCTGAAGAATTGCATTCTTGATCCTTCACTTTCCAGAAATTGGGATATGTTCCTTGGAATTTGTTCCTATGGTATTCCGTTGATCCTTTGTATCGCAATCGGAAAATTAAGGGAGCATTCGCTAAGAAATTAAGTGAAGCATCGCAATGATTGACATTAAGGAAAATTCCGATCTAGAGGTCCTACGCAAACAATGGATGACAAGGTTAATATCTCGGCACGCCATTATATTGTTTCTAATATATGCACTCTTTTTCCCTAGCTCGGTTTTTATCCCACAGGGTTTTTCCGAGTTAGGTTTTTAACGAGGCATACGCGAAACATATTCTGAACGGCTCATCTCACCCCAGCGTTCAACATAGCCTATACTTCTTCGAGCGCAAGCTCCACTTTACGCTCGAGAAGTGGGGGAGTATTGATGAGGCGTAATTTGGATCCCCTATCCTTGCTGGCTCAATGTGGATCGAACAGCACCAGTTTCCATCCCCTGAAGTGACGAACCGAGTCGGGGTATATAGTGGACTGTCCCGAGCCAACAAAGAGAATCCGATGTCGAAGATCACTATTGGGCAGAGCCCAGGCCCAAGCCAGCGGACCAAAAAAGTACTCTTACAAATATGTACGAAAGCCCATTATCTCAGCTATATATACCCCTAGCATTTATTACAGACACAACTTCCCAGGTGCTCTTCCTCCGACGCTGCTGCTCGGAACTACTTAGGAAAAATAGTATAGGTTGTCTTGTACGTATTTCACCCTCTTGCTTGTACGGCATCCAGTAATGCTCGAGTAGGACTCATAATACTTGTAATTTATACTCAATCATTCCGAATACAAATACTATTGATCTTTTATTTATACTTACAATCATTAGCATAGCATTTACACCACTCGGATCGAACAAACGAAATCGCGTAAGATCAGTATCAGAGCGGATGGTTCATTTGAATCATCTGCTTGATCAACGAGCTTGATCCAAGGTGTGTTTTTCAAACGTTTTAAAAAAGAAGCATTGTTTTTAAAATCAAAACCTTTTGAAAATGGATTGTATCAACCATGTACCTCACATTGGCGGTATGAGTTTTGAGGACTGAAAAATAAGCATGAAATTTTTTTTTGCTACTCTTAATGACAATATGTACACGTGCATTACAAAAGGTCCTTTCAAAATCACAAAAACAATCAAAGTCAACGATAAAGAGTTGACAGTAGACAAAGAGCCTGAAGTGATGACTCCATAGGAAATCAAGTTGAACAACCTTGATAAAGTGGTCAGATTCATCACGATCAGAGCCCTCGACAATGAATTGCAAAACTGCAAAAGAGATATGGGACAAGTTCGCTACATGTGCGAAGGGAATGATGCCATAAAGGAGCACAATCTAAGCACAGCTCTTGAAAAGCTGGAAAACTTCAAAATGAAGTACGGAGAGACCATTAACCAGTTCAAGGACTCTCAACGAAGTTCTAAAGTCGGAAAATACTTTCACTAATAAAGAGTTCACTGTAAAGGTTCTGAAGGCTGTGCCTCCAAAGTTCAACATGAAACTCGCATCCATGGAAGAATTAATGGATTTGGGAAAAATCTCTCTTACCAAGTTGTTCTCAGTACTCAAGGCATATGAATATAAATTACCAAGGATGGGGATAGGCGAGTCGTATATTTCTAATCCTATTGATGCCCTAGTTGTCATAGACAGACAAAAGAAATCAGCAGAGAGATTAAAAGAAAACGATTCATCTGATGAGACGATGCTGTTGAACAAGAAAGAGTACATTGTTGGCGATGTTGCATTGGCTAAATGATAGTAAGGAACAATGCCTGTACTTCCGACCCAAATTCAAGAAGTTCTTACAAAATAAAATGAAGAAAAAATACAACAATGCCTCTACTTCTAACCCTACTTCTCATGATAGTAAGGATAATTATAAATCCAAACTAATATGATGAGGTGAGATAAAGTACCACATTTCATTATTCAACAATAATGATCACATAGTGCGAGCAACGCAAACAGATATCGGGTTATCAATTTTACTATGATTAAGTAGTACATACTGCGAGCATCACAGACAGTTACAAACATGGATATAATAATCATAGTCATAGTCATTTCAAATGTAAAATGCATATATATGATATGATTTTCTCTTGAAGCTCTTTCAATTTTAAAAATATCTTATTGAGGCGCTCACATTTCTCAGGCTAAACGTGCTACTCAACGGTAGACAATTGACCTCATGATCTAGTATCGTTTTCACCAATTAGCTTGACTTTATAGAGAGATGTCATCGCTTCAAATCTTCTATAATCAATCGATCATATACTAACTAATCTCGAATTATCCTTTTCCAGACAGAAGCTTCACCACCCTCAGTCGCCATCACCACAACACCATCTCACTTTCTTATTTTCCTATACTATAACCCAATATCTTTTTCTTCCTTTTCATTTTTGTCTCCAAGTTATTCTTTCGGTTTTCTTCTCCATTTGTTAAAACAAGGACTAAAAGGTACGTGAATGCTTGCGAAAAATAATTAATGGGAGAAGTGAAATGGAGGAGTCACACGTAGCAAGGCATAATATTAAGAGTCACATCCTTTTCTTCTTTCTTGCCATGTGGATAGTTCTAATGGATAATATCTCTGCTATAAGTTGAAGTGTAAGAATTAGGAAAAAGGAAAACTTAAAGTCTACTTATTAAATCAATTACTTGGAGATAGTGTAAACTTACTGACGAAGTAATCACAGGTGTAGATCCTCTGTACCACTTAAGTTTATCACCATTAATTAATTGACACTTGCACATATAATAATTATAATAATTCTCACATATGTATGTGTCAATCAATTAGTGGTGATACACTTAAGTGGTACACCAAAAGTGGTACAAATGATCTTGAGTCAGAGCCAGTAATCACCTTTATCTATCAATTATTGAACCCTAATATTTAAGTGCTATATCCAAGTTTAGTTTAAATATTGACACATTATTTTCTCTAACATATTATTTTTTAGATAGATAATTAAATAACAAACTTATTTAACTTTTAAAAGATTCAACTGTGAATTTTTTTGTATAATTTTTAATATTAAAAATATTATTTTAGCAGAAGCAAATTTTACAAGTATATGTACATCCTTAACTCTATTCATTGTTTTACGAATATCATAATTGATTGTTGGCTTAATTCCACTTTGCACCCTATAAATAGAAGCATTTTTCACTTACATCCTACAAAAAAAATTATCCCACTTTGCACCCTACGAACCACTATTTCATTTCATATTGCACACTCAACCATTTTCAGCCCATTTTAGTTGCCACAGTAAGGGTAAATTCATCCATTCACATTATTAAACACCCCAACTTTTCCCCAAAAATAATATATGAGCAAAATTGACATATATTCATAATAACGTTAAAAAAAACTGAAAAATAGAAAACAAGTTTTACGGGGACTTAGAGTTTACTTAATTTCTCATATTTCTTCTTCAAGTCGATTCCAGTGCCACCTCTTTCTTTTTCACTTTACATATAATTATTGAAACTAACCTAGAGTAATTCCGAGGAAGTACATGTAGTTATTCCTAATTATCCCTAATTACTAATTATACAAACAAGTATAATAGGGTTGTTAACGACAATGAGAATCAAAACGTAAATAAGATGAGAAATTGAGAATATGGTAAACAAAATTCATTCTCTTTTCTTAGCACCCAACACATTTTTCTTCAAACATAAAAAAGAAAAAGACGGCAATGGACTGGATTTGAAGAAGAAAGAGGAGAAATTGAGAATATGATACCCATAAAACTTGTTTTCTGTTTTTCAGCCTTTTTTTTAAAGTTATTATGGTGATATGTCAATTTTGCCCATATATTATTTTTGATGAGAAATTGAGGTGGTTAATAATGTGAATGGATGGATTTACCCTTACCCAGACGACTTAAATGGGCTGAAAATGGTTGAGGGTGCAATCTGAAATAAAATAGTGGTTTGTAGGGTGCAAAGTGGAATGATTTTTTTTGTAGGGTGCAAAGTAGAAAATGCTCCTATTTGTAGGGTGCAAAGATGGATTAAGCCTTGATTGCTTGACTTTATTTTATTCCGTGACATTCTTAACTCTATTAAATATATATTATCAAGTATAGAAAAAGTTATACATCATATAAAAAACAAAGAAAAAGATAAACATACATATAAAAATATGGATGGGGCTAGACCAATTTTATTGGGGATAAAATTATTTTTTGCAATGTACTAAATGAGAAAGTAATAAGCAGAAAAATTATATCTAAAAGAAAAAAAAACCGTATTCTTTTTATAATAATTAAGAAAGATTTTTTTTTGAAGTACTTATTAAGAAAAAAAATTGACAAGATTTTATTAAGAAAATTGATTAAAAGAATAATTACTACGAAAGGGAGTGTCTTACCAAATGAGCCAAGATTCTTGTTATACATATAAAATTAAAAAAATTAAAAATGTTTAATTTTTTAATTTTCCTAAAGGCCTAAATATAAATTTTGGGGCCCTCCGAACCGGGGGCCATAGGCACCGTCCTAAGTTGCCTAGCACTTGCCTGTTTAAAGTCCTCTACATTTCTTAAAACATTTATTGTAGTCCTCTTCTATGATTAGGCACTTCAATTTATTTCTAATGTTCAATTGAGTACCACTCACAATAATAAATACACTTTCTTCTATTTCTTAATCAGATTAAACCAATTTGAATTTATGTATGTTAATTTAAAATTACGGGATATTACACAAATGCGCAATTTCTGTCTCCTAATTAACGGTGGGACGATATTCCAAAAATTACAGGACGAAATTCATCAAGTTGATATAGTTTGGAACGAAAATCCAAAATCAATGATTATTTAGAGACGATTTTTGCAATTTTGCCTTCTTTCTCATCTCAATTTTTGACGTTTTCTTTACTAAAAACAATAAAACATAGTAAAAGTGTCTTTTGAGTATAAGTGAGTCCTTTGTAATTGTTGAGACCACAGGGTATATGTCTATGATTTTTGCAAAGTTAAGGGGTGTGTGAATGTAATTATCACTTAAAAATCATATACCAATTTCGTCTAGCTTTCTTCACATATCAAACGCCATCTGAAATTCTCTCTCTCTCTCTCTCTCTCTAAATTCTCAAACACAAACACAAACACAAACAATAATGACAAACGATATTTGATCTGAGCTATATTTTACGGATAAAACCCTAACCTATATTATCCGTAATTGCACCGAACATATACATACAGAGATACAATTTATTTCCCTAATTTTTCTGTGCTTGATGGGTTGCTCCTCCTCAGTGCCAGGTAATTTTCAACAGTTAGGGTTTATAAAATTTCTTTGAATAATTGATTTTCCAAACCCCAAATCCTGAATTCCTTCCTAGATTTCCCCAACAGTTAGGATTTGTTTATTTTAGCTTTCGCTGACTTTATTCGAATTCTTAATTCAGAATCTCAATGACTTTCATTTTATTACATCGCATACATTTATATTTATTTGATTGTCCAGATAAAAGTAGTGGCCGGGCTGGAGGTCTTAATCCCGAAAATGGAGGAGCTTTGAATGACGCCAAAAATCTTCGCGTGAAGGTAAATATTTTGCACGGTTGTCTGTAATCACAAAGACAATAATTGTTTCTTTGATTCTTTTTTCTTTTCGATGAAATAAATGAAAAAATGGGTAAGGAAATGTTAGAGGTGGTTGTTATGGAGGCAGAGGCTATTGTAGCCTGCAAATTTTGGATTTTACTCAATTATCATTCAGGTATATCATGGATTCAAGCTTTCAGTTTTGGCTACATTTGGTCTATTTTTATCCAGCCTTCTGATAGACTCGATGTGCTAGTCGGTCAAAGCTCGAGCACAGTATGGAATTCCAGATTTACTGGATAAGGATTTATTGATATATATTCGACTTTTAGCTTCCTTTCTGTCACTTAACGTATGTTTGAGCTGTTAAATCCTGGGTGCTTGCTGAAGGGGATTTAGAACACTATACTAAACACAAGAAGGTCAATCTAACTATCTAAGCTTAAGCTACTTTCGCTTCCTACCTTCTGTTGCTTGTCAGGTATTGATGCTTGAGTCTATGTAGTGCTATACGAACTGAGTATATCTCACCTCTGCTGCTTGTTCTTATTATTGAGAATGGTGTTCTTAAAGTCTTTTGGATGATAAATTGAGAAAATGCCTCCTACACTTGACTTGATCTCTATAGAGAAGCTTCCTTAGAACTGACCATACGAGCCATCAAATTAATTTTTCATTAGCAATTTTTGGTTCATGTGGGCTTAGCGGAAACATAAGAGGCAGCCCCATAAATAAAGTTAAAATATTCTGTAAAGAAACTTAAGCATCTCGATCCCTAAGAAGTCTTCAGGATCTTCTGGGCATAGGAAACATGAGGATGTGGAAATTTATTGAGCAATTTTATAAATAGATAATATTTTACTTTGCTGTGGCATAATAATTTTAAAAAGATGTATTTTGGTATAGGCTCTCATTGTGTAATTAAGTTATGTATGGAATCTCAAACAAAAATAGTTGTCCCTATCGCATGGAATTGATAGAGTTGTCTTCTACTTTATCTTACACCCAGTTAAGGGTCTCTTTTAAGGCTAATAATTGCAAACATATTCTTGTCGAATTTGTAGAATTCCATGCTTGTATCAGGGGAAATTCTTGTTGATAACTTAATTCAATAGTCTATGATAATTATACTAGTGCTGTAAGTAAGTACGGAAATTGATGTTTTTGGTTGCTCCTGAAATGGTTAAAGGTGGTAAGGTTTGGTATGGTATTTCGGTTTGGTCAGCTGAAAGTCTTTTTGGGAAGCTGTAAATTGTGAAAGGGAGATAAAGTGTAATGAAAACTGAGAATTGCAAGAACTAAAGTGGTTTAACATTTGCTTCCTTCCTTAATCATAAGATTCCAGAGCCAGCCAGCTAAACATCCTACAATACATTTTCAAGTTTGAAACCATGCTAAATGAATAAAAATAAATGTAAAAAAGGGTACAAAGAGAAGCATCTATTTTTGTGCACTCATTAACTTTCCCATAATCTTTGCAGTTGGTGCTGCTAGGTGATTCTGGGGTTGGGAAAAGCTGTATTGTTCTTCGGTTTGTTCGTGGTCAGTTTGATCCGACGTCTAAGGTAATGGATAATGACATTACGGAAGTTGGAGTATGTAATGGGCTTATCCAGATATGCTTTATTTTTGTGATTTCAGGTTACTGTTGGAGCCTCTTTCTTGTCTCAGACAATAGCCTTACAAGATTCAACTACAGTTAAATTTGAAATATGGGATACTGCTGGCCAAGAAAGGTTATTATTTTTAGTAAATTTCACTTACTAATACTCATTTTTCTAGGGGTATTCATTCTTTGGAGTGAATCTCTTTATTCACACACATCTCTAGCTCAAATGCTCCTTCCAATTCTGGATTATGAGAGTTGCCTTTATTCAGGTATGCGGCCCTGGCACCCTTGTATTATAGAGGTGCTGCAGTTGCAGTTATTGTGTATGATATTACTAGCCCTGAATCATTTACGAAGGCTCAATATTGGGTCAAGGTATGTCCAAGTTCACAGTACATTGATTAAATCTACTCGCAATTGAAATGGTCATTGATTAAAAAAAACATTACATTCTCATGGAAGTGTAATTGGCACATCTGCTAGTACCTGGTGTTCAGATATATGAATTTGTTGCAAGTTATCATATACATTTCTTTCTATTGTGCCTGCTCCATGACATGGAAAACCACCCACTTTGTAGCGATTTGTTGTTTTGACATTGGTAGGAGTTACAAAAGCATGGGAGTCCTGATATAGTCATGGCTTTGGTTGGTAACAAAGCTGATCTCCAAGAAAAACGAGAAGTAACTGTTCAAGTGAGTAGATATTTCTTTAACATTTTTCCTTTCCACAGTAGCAATTAGTGTATATAGTTTTTTGTCATTATAGGACATTTACTTTCCATTTTTGTAGGATGGAATTGACTATGCTGAAAAGAATGGAATGTTCTTCATTGAGACTTCTGCAAAGACAGCAGACAACATAAACCAGCTCTTTGAGGTCCATTTCTCATTAGTATTTCATCTGAATTATTTCTCCGTATTTTTATGCACATACCCACTGCCCTAACATCCACTCACCAGAATATTCTCTTAGCTGTTCAGTAGTGATGCATGTAATCACTGTCACTTGCAATTTCTCTTATCTTCTCTGAAGGACCTAATAACTCCTGTGACAATTGTCTGAGAGACATGTAGAACAATCCAGCATTATTGTAATAGTAGAACCCTAGAATGATAGATAAAGGGTATTTTAGATTTACCTGTTTCTTTTCCTCTATACGTACACGTAACATGTGCAAAATAGAAGGTTAATGAGATATGTTCCAAACTTCATCAACTATGTAAAAGTTGCTGCTGTTGGTGTTCTGGATGTATGTCATTTAAAATTCAAAACAAGTGTGGATATGCCAACTAACATTTGCATCACATATGCGCCCTTAAATAATTTATGTGAACATTTTTAAATGAATCTGTGGCGCTCATTCCAATTGGAAACTAGTGTGCTTGTGACATTAGGCGATCTGAGTAACAATGAAGCTTATGCTTATTGTCCTAGCTATTGTATTGCTTTATTATTTTTTGAGAAAGTAATCAACTTATCTATGTCATTTATGGTTAGATTGTTATGGTTAAACAGGGTCAGAAAACTAATACTGCTATAGTTGTATAACCTTTCCTGCATAGTGATGCATGTTGGACAACTTAGTTCAAAATGGAATTGAATATCGTTGCCCGATCTTTTATTGGAATTAGATTGCAATACTTAGTGTTACCATCTCACTTGTTTGCTTTCACTTGTACATAACTTTCAGTCGTCTCATTCATAACATGGTTTCACTTATGTGGCAACAACTTCCATCGGTGTTACTTGTTGAAAGATGTATTTTCTTATTTGATGATATATTAGTCTTAAAGTTTTGTAATGGAATTACATTAATGGTTAGAAGAAGTGGAGTTAGTGTGGGCAGTAATAGATCCATACCTAAAATGCACCTTTTTAGGAAACGGAAACAATTATTCGCCCTTTGCTTACGGTCATAATCAAAGAACATTCTTTAGTTAGAACTTAGAAGCATAAAACCTTGTGTATTAATAAGTGCTGCAATGCAGATATGCATTTTCTTACTGTATGCTGATGTGCTTTGTTTCTTTGGTGTTTTTGACTTGACAGGAAATCGCCAAAAGACTACCGCGCCCACCTCCTCCGACCTGATTGTTCGAACTTATAAAACAAATTGTGTATACTTCAATTTGCTCATTTCAATTGTACTGTTTTGATTGCATACAAGCTTCCTATAAGTCAAGTATATTTGGCAGCTTTATCTTGTAAGCAGGAATCTCATAGCATATTGTTGTTGTGTATTGCCATTTGAAGTTAGTATTTACACAACTACAAGGCTTGTTTATGTATATTATCAATTGATGAAAAATCATTTATTACTGATTTTCCTAAATATATAGTTTCTTATATTCCTGAAATGCTATTTCATTGTAGGAGCATTTCCAACAAGGAAAGTCAGAGATAACTAAATGCATATTTGGGCACTATCACAAATTTAGCTGTTTATTATATTATATTATTTTCAAAAAGTATATTATGAAAGAATATCTATTAGATCATAAACAAATATTAATAAATACTAATAAATATAGATTTAGAATGATAAATTGAAAATATTTCTTTCATGTTATAAAAATTGTTGAGGTATAATTTAACATTTAAAAAAAAAAAGAGCTAGTTATAACTTTGACGTATTAATTATAATTAAAAAATATCTATTAACAATTATATTACATGCATATAGTTATTATTTCTATAAAATTAGAGAAAGTCTAGTTTTTTCTTTCTTATTAAAGTTGAATAGTTATATTTTTTTCCCTGAGTTAAGTTGGATAATTAAAGTTGAAGGGATTATTCAGCCAATTTTACTTGGGTCCGTCTAAAATGAAATTTTGCGGAAGGGAGAGTATATGAGGTATCATTTATTTATCTTGGTGAGTGTACCCTAAAAATTAAGTTTAAATAATTTATTTTCTTCAAACAAATTTATCATTTTTAATGAATGAAATTCAACAACACCCCTTGGATCTTGCTTTACTATTAAAAAGTGGTGTGTTATTTTTATTAGCAAACTCTGTAAAAAAAATTTATTACCAAAAAATATCCCTATCAATTTGAAATTATATTTTTACCCCATCAAATGACGAGAAAACATCCCTTTAACTTAAAAGATTACCAATAACTCCTCGTAGCTTTAAAATTTTGCAATAAACCCCCTATTTTTTTTAAAAAAAAAATTGACAAAAACTTCCATATGATTTACGAAATCCACATTAAAAAATTGACAAAAATCTTATCCCCCAAAGTTACATATTGTGGCACTTTACCACCCATATGTACAAATTAAGGACTTTACCGCCTAAAATAATTTTATTTAATTTATATTCGAAGTAAAATATACATGTGCCATTCACATGAATTTTCAAAGTTAGTAACATGCAACACTTCTTACAAGTCCAACTACTTCACTCATGTAAAGATTTGTTTTAGGTAAGGAAGAGTGGGCGGTGGTTGTGGTGCCGAAGGTTAAGAGAGAGGAATTGGTGACGGTAATAATTGCAATTATCCTATCCCAATTTTTAACTTTTTAGGTATTTTTTGCCCAATTGTAAATATCCCTTGAAGAGATAAAAATGACGACTTAAACAATTTATCCAAAAACTAACGGCCGAATGAAATGTTAAAAAAATTGTCCAACTTTTGTACGAATTGTGTCTTTTTGAAAAGTTTGGTATGAAATATATAAAGTAGACAAAAGTTTGATATGAAAAATGTAATTCCCTTGATTTTTTTTGGGAAAGAGATCTGAAATTAATTTAAAATTAGAGAATTTTTTAAACATATTAATTTAAGGATTGGTATGTAATTTAACATATACTATATTTTCAAATGTCCGATGTCATGTCATCATTGGACATTTTGACTATAAATTATGGTTCAAATTTGTTGATTTTTTTGAGTGGTTGAGATGAGGTATCTCATATACATTTATGTTCTATAAAATATTATTGTAATTTAGAAAAACCCATTTTACTTGGTATTGTTTGAATGAAATTCTTATGATCCAATTTTTTAGTTGAATAATATTGTTGGAGATGCTTTAAATTGCAATAATTGCAAAAGAACCGGATAATTATAAGACTATAAATTCAATCATGGGAGCAAGGAATGTTATACCTAATGTATTACCTATTATTATTATTGAAATAACAAAGAAAATAACTGGTTTCATTTCACCTAATATGTTTCGTATGGACTAAATTACTAAATGAACTTTTTAATTGGAGTAATGAAAAGATTCGATCTGATCAGATCCATTTTTCAATTCCTGTTCAAAAAGCTAAGGTCGTAACTGACCTTGAAGAGCTCTCCGACTATTCCACAGTTCATCATTTTGCACACCCAGCTGGAGTGCAAAATACTTGCCCTAAAAACAGAAAGAGTAAGAAAAACCGCCGTACAACAAAGAATTCAAAACAAAGGACAGGAAAAATGTTCGAAATATGTTTACCTGTTCACATATCTTCACCAGAGATTGAACAAGGCGAACATTGGAAGTATCTTCGAGCTTCCTCAATTCGCCGGGCAAAATAGTACTCATACCTAAGTCCCAAGACAAAGCATCAGGTTCAACAGAACCAGGCAGCTCGCTTGTCAAAGGGACACCGTCGGAACGTGGAGTCTCCGACAAAAGAATGTCATTAACCTGCATAAGCACACAGCGATCATCTAACGGACGAGGGGAATCCCGCTCGTTGGGACTAACAGAGGTCTCTTTGCCGGAAGCAGATATAACGGTCCGACGACCAGACCTCGACCCAGATCGACCCCCAGAAGGTCCCCCAGACTCAAAAGAAGCAGTCGTTACAGTGGTATCATGAAACAGATATTCAGGACCATATTGCGAAATAGACTGCGTTATGGAAGGATTGACAGAAAAACCATCACCGACTTGCCCTTCACTAACTAGCAGGGCAGTAGAAGTAGAAAAAGGAAGGGAACTAACAAAATCCCCTCCATGAGATCCATACTCGTAAGAAGAAAAACCTGAAGAAACAGGTATGTCGTAAACCGGTTCCATGTTGGATGGATCTCCGAAAGCTAATCGACCTGGGGAAGACCTATTACCTCCCGCGGGGGTAGAAGAAAAGTTTGGTTGGAGGAGCGACGAACTAACTTCTGATAAAGGTTGGGACGTGGTAATAGGAGTATCGATCATCGAGCTACTAACTGAGGACGAACGAGGAGGCTCCATCGAAGGCCCTTCTCTTCGAAATTTCTTCGATCTATTATCCCTAGCGCCCTCACGAGAAGGTCGCTTCGAAGTATTACCGAAAAGGTTACTCATGATCGGATTACGGAAAAATATAAATTAATATCGAGGAAGTTTATCGACTAGCTCAAGAAAGAGTATTATGTTAAGAGAAGAGTATAGCAGTAAAAAAGACAAGTCAAATTTTACCTCTCGTATTTATACTGCACGAAAAGACGCGACTAACCCGAAGAAAGGGCGCGAAACAGGAAAACTGACCTTGGAGCAAACGCTAGAATTTGAAAAGACACATACATAATGATTACGGCAAATTAAATGACTTGTCTGAATCATTACAGCGAATGTGAAAGGACACGACTGTCTGAATAAGAAACGTTTAGTGTACAAAGTAGGGAAAGCTAAGCTACAATTTAACCTACAAGCGGATAATTACAAATATTATTTCAAAAATAAAACCACTATTTTAAGAAGCCTGGTCGCTATCGGGAATCTTCTCTTCACCACCGACGTCCATGTCGTCTTCTTCTTCTTCTTCATCTTCCGGATCGATAAATGTATCATCGAGCTCATCGTTAACATCTGAAGGAGGAATTGGCAATGGATTTCCGTATTCTCCGACGAGGTGAGCTAAAGGAAGACCTTGATATACGACATCTGGAACTTCAGAGGAAGAGTAAAGCTCGCCATAACGATTCAACCGGATATGAGCTGCCTTAAAATACTCCTTCCGACGATCCTCGATCATCTCCAAAGCGACCAGTTGATGAATCGATTTTTTAAAAGTATTCTCAAGAAGAGGACCGACCATCCGGTACACCAACGCCGTATGAACAGGAGAATTGAGGAATTCACGAACAACTTGTTCGTCAGATCTCCTAACATATCGATCTCTTTGCCTAAGTGGGACATCATTTTCGTACTCCTCTAATGAAGCTTCAAGGCCTGATACTTGAGATTCAAGCTCACTAATGCGAGTCGTGCTCTGTAACTGCAATTCTTCTAATTTTCTAGCCATTTGATTGGCCTGCTCTTGAGCACGGGAAACCTCTATCACCCTATCTATCATTTCTTGATCTTCGGTCCCAGCAGCACGAGTCTCTACGACAGGAACAGAGGAGGATGTCGAGGGACCAACCTCCGAACCGGAAGATTTTTGAAGTAAAGTTTTATACTTCTCTTCAAGGAAGTCACACTGTTGTTTCCAGAGAGAATTCTCATAGGCGTATGATGTCAGACAGGTGTTAACCTGAAACAACGAAAGGGTCAGAAAGAAACAAGCTAGCAAATTGAGAAAATCTTAAAAGATCACTTCATCAGAATAATAGAAAGAAAAAGGATCTCACCTTTTCAGCATAGAGAGAAGCTCGCTGGAATTTCTCTAAAGGATCCTTATGGAGAAGCTTATTAAGATCGCGAGTAAAAACGCCAGACAAAAGAATACGGGTCGCCTTATCGACCGCATTCTCATTATTATCATGAATAAGAGAATCCTTCTCGGAGTAACCAGCGGCCCTCCTTCCCTCTAAATGATCCTCAATCATTTCGACCAGAGTAGGATTGGGATGTTTGTCCCCAAGTAAAGAAAGGTCGTCACCAGAACGTCCATAGTAGCTCCTCTTCCTGTTAACTGGATTATTAGAGGGGTGAGGCATTGACCAACTGCGACATCCTCGAATACCCAAAGAGGTTCTAAGACGAAGCGGAGGATAACCGGGTCCCATGCCCTGACGAATAGGGGACTCACGTGAAGAATCCGGAGATTCCTCTCTATTCTCCTCGGATTCGTGACCCAACTCCAATTTCCTTTTTCTAGATGCCCTCTGCTCAATAGGATTATTCTCTACTGACTTGGAGGATTTCGACAGCACCATTTTTCCCTTCAAAGAATGTCGGGAGTTTTCTACCATATGAGCTGAAAAAAGAAACAAAATAAAGTTAAATTCTCCGTATAAAAAGTATAGCGACAATACTAAAGGTCAAATAAAATGCTAACCAAGAGGTTCAGGTGATGAACTGATGGGGAAATTATGGACACTTAACCCCGCCTTACGAAGAAAAGCTTCCCCAATCAGAAGAGCGCTTTGATATTTGTTTGTACGCATCTCGGAAATCTCAGTTATAAATTGTACATCGTCAGGAACAAGTTCGCCAGTCGGTGAGCGACCTCCAGGAATCCAACTGGAGCCATGATCCCATGAAAAAGGTATGGTCGAACCGTCCACCGAACGGAGATTAGACGGAGGACGAACAAAGAAGAAATGAGATTTCCATGAAGGATTACTAGAAACCGGAGCATCAAAAATTGCTCGGCTAGGTCGCTGACTAGCGAAGAAATATCCACGATTTGAAGAACTAGAAATATTAAAACGGAAAAGTTGCGTAAAATTGCGGAAAGAAGGTTTAAACCCCTTTGCAATCATCAGAACGGAAAAACAAACCACGAAAGCAACAGAATTTGGAACCAGTTGTGTCAAGCACACGCTGAAAGTTTTCAGAACTTCCAGGAAAAGGGGAGACAAAGGAAGACGCAGTCCGCTATTAAAATGAGCCGTATAAAAGGCTCGACATCCCTCCGGCGGAGTAGTAACCCTATCAGTAGGTGAAGGGAGAATTATCTCAGAACCCTCCGGAAAATATTTGGTATAGCTATTCACGACTTCAGGGAATGTTTCCTCTGTATATGCGCAAGCTACATCCTCAATTGGTTCAGAAATCTGAGGAACAGTACCTTTGCCCTTTTTGGCTCGGGCGGCTACGTCCGCATCGGAAAGGATTCGTACCTTGTAAGTATCTTCTACAGGGATAACAAGGTCAGATACCGTAGTTTGTTCACCCAGAGGATTAGAATGTAACTCCTCCTCGTTATCAGGGGCGATGATCTCTCTAGGAGAAGAAGAAGATCTTCTTACGGAAGCCATCTATATTCTAGTTCTCAAAGAAGAAGGTCGATGAAAGGAAAATTTTATACGACGAACGACCAAACTAGAAAATGACTGCGATCTAAAAGCAAATATAAAAGAGAAATGGCAAACTCGAAAGTCACCTATTTATAAGGAAATGAGAAAAGACGTTTCGAACTCATAGCAGCTACTCAAATTCCCGCCAAAAATGGAAGGATACCAAAAGCCTCCTGAATAGACGCGTGGCGATTCATCATTAGGCGGAAGAAACGACTATCTATGATACGTAGCACTCTTTTCCTTACTTAAGATTTTTTCCCACTGGGTTTTTTCTTAAGTAAGGTTTTTAACGAGGCTCCGTTCATAGAAAAGAAACAGTCGACAAGTTTTATCTACTTCTACGAGCTCCTATTATCTATACGCTCGAAGAAGTGAGGGAGTACTGATGGGGGCTATTTCGCACCCTACATACTAGTCTGATCGAACAAAGATTATAAGATCGATTCGACCAATTCTAACGGTTCGGGATCTTCTTACTGACCCAGCCCGATGCCGCTCGCTCCGAGTAAAGATTACACTCCGGACCCAAGAAGGATAGGTTGGGCCGAGTCCTACCAGGACTATGATTCCTTGTAATACTAGGTTTAGCGTAGTATAAATACCTAGTTATTCATTGTATAAGACAACGACGAATTCTCTTAATTCTGAGATTACACAAGAATACATTGATAACAATAGAACTCAATAATATCCATTATTATTGCAGAACTTTACCTCCATATCATTGCGTTCTTAATTTCGTTAATGGTTTTACTTCTTGCCTTTGATTATTGCTTTTCTTTGTAAACGATCCATCCAGAATAAAGTAACAGAACCCAATATACTGAATAATTCAATATCCAAACCCCCGATATCACAAATTCACTGATATTAAATTAACCCGACGAAAAACGGTTAAATCATAATTCCATTGTTGTATGATTCTCTTGCACTACAACTCTATTTATAATATTATTAGAGTTGTAATGTTTCATGAATCATTTTGACTTATGTCTATTCATGAAAAGATACAATTTCTACTTCACGGTTGCATGGCTATCCAAAGAGAAGTCTCTTTATTTACATTGTTTACATTGTTTCGGAAATATATGTAAATATATGTAAGGCTCATGAATTAACCGTTGATAGGAAACAAGCCATTCATTTTTCTTTTACAATCAAAAGACATGAAATTTCAAATTAATTACTAGAACCCCCACTACTTGTCATAATATAATAATAACCCCCACAACTTATCATAATATAATAAGTATTAATTAATATTATAATCTATATAAATTCCAACAATCCCTCAGATTATAATATTAAAGTTTTTTTTAAAGCACATAATAGTATTATGAATACAAGCCATCAATTAGCATAAACAATTCAATGTTTCAACGAAGTCAAAGGTGGTCGAAACTTAAACCAAGACTCCTAAGTTTCAAAACCGGAAATATCATTCACATGATACTATTCAATTCTAATGAGAAATTTTCAAAGTATACTAGCACTATTATAGCCTTGTGTTGGATGAAGATGAAGATGAAGATGAAAGAAGTCAGAATTTAAGGGAAGGTTTTGATGATTCCAAAACATCATAATCAGCTAAGTATGGAAAGCTTAGTTCCCTTGGAAGAATTTTGAACAAGTAAAAGAAGACATCAGAAGAGTTCAAAGTTCAAAGTTCAGAAGACTAGTGATCTCTTGCTGAAACAGCAAACAGAAGGGTAGGATATCAGCCGAGTCAAATCAGATTAGTTCAGTATTTGATCAGCAGAGTACCTATCAGAAGGGTTGCTTAGATCAGCAGAGTAGAAGAGATCATGAGATCAGTTCAACGGTAATAAATGCACCTAGTGTAATAAATGCTGAAAGAGAAGGGTAGTAATGACAAATGATTGAAGATATCCTCGGATCAGCAGAGTGCATTTAATGCAGCATTTAATGCGATGGACAGAAAAGTACTGTACACTGTACGGTTTGCTGCAGAGAGCCGTTTCAAAAGAGCTGAAGAATGGATTTGATTTGTGACTTGCCTTCAACGGTCATATTTTCATCTCCATGTATAAATAGAGCTGAATTTCAATCGAGCAAAAACAACAACACAAATCAGAGATCAAAATTTTGAAGCAGAATTTCATTAAGTCTCAAAAGCTCGAACAGCTCACTCGTCTGGTGGAAGTCATCTGTTGACAGAAACCCAGTTGAAGAAATCAGAAAAACATTATCTGAGTGATTTTGTAATAGCTGAGTGTTGTGCGAAGTGAGAATCCATCTTTGTGAGTGATTCTACTTTAGAGGATAGGTCTTCTTTGTGATTTCCTATTGTGAGCTTACAGCCATTTCATTTGTTGTCTTGGTGTAAGTGGAGAAATATTGTAATCTAAGTGATTATAGTATAACCCAGAATCTAAGTGATCTGGAAGAGTGGACTAAAGGATTTTTATCCATATAACTACTATAAAAATTCTTTGTGTTATCTTGCATTTAAGCTTTCTCGCATATTTCAAAGTTTGCATATTTAAACACTGTGAATCAATCAAAAGATTTTATAAGGAGTTTTAAACTGGGGATAAAATCTTTTGGAACTTAGTTTACTTGTGAAAAACACTTTCGAACAATCCGCTGCAAGTATACTCTTTGGAAAACTGTTTTGCTGAAAAACAGCTAAGTATCTGTAAGAAGAGTGGTCAGTCGTCTGTTCAAGATTTGTTCACGATCAGACTAGTCTGCTTACTGTTCTTCATCAGCTTAGTCTGCTGACAGAAGACTGAAAAGTTTTTAAGTTCAAAAATTTTCAGAGGTCTATTCACCCCCCCTCTAGACCTCATCTGACCACTTGGGACCAACAAGTGGTATCAGAGCAGGTGGTTCATTAGAATCAGCTGCCTGATCAACGAGCTTGATCCAAGTATTTTTCAAAGGTTTTTAAAACTTTTCAAAAGAGCATCTTTTTGAAAAACCAAAACTTTTTTAAAAACGGATTGTATCAGCCATGTTCCCCACATTGCTGGTATGTCTTTTGAAGACTGGAAGATTAGAATGGAAATCTTTCTAGCAGCCTACAATGATAACATGTACACATGTATCATTAAAGGTCCATTCAGATTCACAAAGACCATCAAAATAAATGAAGTAGATACGGTTGTGGAAAAAGACCTTCACGAGATGACTCCAGAGGAAATCAAGCTTTACAATCTAGATAAAGTTGGGAGATTCATCATGACTAAAGCCCTGGATAATGATCGGTTTGACAAGGTCAAACATTGCAAAACTGCAAAGGAAATGTGGGACAAAGTCAGAGATATGAGCGAAGGCAATGATGCTATAAAGGAGCATCAGCTCACCGTTGCCTTGGAGAAGCTGGATAACTTCAAGATGAAGTCTGCAGAAACCATTGATCAAATGGATACCAGATTCACCAGAACTCTGAATGAAGTCTTAAAGCTGGGAAAGACCTTCACTGACAAAGAGATCACTGTCAGAGTACTAAAGGCTCTACCTCCAAAGTTCAACATGAAAGTTACAGCAATGGAAGAATCAAGGGATTTGGGAAAAATATCTCTTACTGAGCTGTTTTCTGTACTCAAGGCATTCGAGTATAAACTGCCTAGAATGGGAATTGAAGAAACCTCAACTTCAGGACCCACAGCTGCACTGATTGCTGCTGAAAACACCAGGAGACCAGCACAGAAAAGCAAAGATGTGGACTCATCTGATGAAGCATCACTACTCAACAAGAAGGAGTACACTGCTGGAGATGTTGCACTGTTGATGAATAATTTAAAGAAGTTCTACAAAAGAAAAATGAAGAACAAATACAACAATGCTTCTTCTTCTAAACCTAACTTTTCTTCTCAAGATAAAGATGATTATAAATCAAAACTAATGTGTTACAACTGCAGGAAATTGGGACACTTCATCAAAGACTGCCCATATCCAAAAGCAGAAAAGTACACTGAAGAAGAGAAGAAAGTAAGAAAAGAAAGAAAGCATCATAGAGGAAAAGCAATGATGGCTGAAGCAGAAAAGCTGACTGCTGTCTACTCATCTGATTCAGAATCAGACTCGTCTGATGAAGAATCTTCTGATGAAGAAAAACCTGCTCTCCTGTGCCTGATGGCAAAGGACTCTGATGACTCTGAGGATGAGGTAACTCCTCTTAATGATGAATTATTTAATTCATTTGAACAAATGATGCTTAACAATACTGGTATTGCTGAAGCATATAAAAAGCTTAAGGAAGAGATGATCCTGCTAAAAGAGCAAAATAGTTCACTGAAACTCTTAGCTGAAAAGCCAAGGGAATCAGCTGAATATAAACAGCTTGAGCAAGAGCATGAATCTCTGAAAGCTGAGTGTGAGGTTTATAAAGGAAAAATCATGGAACTTGAGAAAATTATTGAGTCTCATGATAAGTCTACTGTTGCATCCATGCATACATCTAGTAAACAGGAGACACCTTTAGAAAAGGATAAATTAGAATTGAATCATACTGAAAAATTCATATCAGCTGACAATAGTAAGGTCATTCTGTATGTTCAAACTTCTAAACCTACCTCATCTGAGAAAGTGGTAAAGGAGAAGAAATCTCCTAAGGCTAAAAAGAGCAAAGAGCCTAGTATAGAAAAACAGACTAGTAAACCCAAACAGAAGAGTCCTAGGAAGTCTTCTGATAAGGTTAAGACTAATCAGACTAGTGATAAAGCTAAGTCGTCTGTTAAAGAGCAAGCATCTAGTAAACCAAAGAAGCATAAAAACAAGAAAAATCAAAATGCTTGGTATGGAAATGAGTCATATTATGTGCAACCTGCTGCATATCATCCTATGTATCATGCACCTCAATTTCCTAGTTACTATGCACCTTACCCTGCTCATCCAATGCATGCATATCCTGCATATCATGCACCTTACCCTGCTTATGAACATTATTCTTATCATACTGATCATCAACGTAACTTATCTGATAACTATGATGAAAATAAAGCTGTTCATGCTCCTGTCAAAACTCAGAAGCCTAAGAAGCCTAAGACATCAACATCTTGGGTTGTCAAAGGTGAAACTAATCCTTCAGGACCCTCTCAATAAGGGTACCTAAAACAATTTTATTTTTGTTTTGTAGGTTAGGATTAGGAGTTGGAGTAAAGTAGAGAAGATTTGGTACTTGGACAGTGGATGTTCAAGGCACATGTGTGGAAACATACATGAGCTGACTGATGCAGTTGCTGTGGATGGTCCAAGTGTTACATTTGGAGACAGCAAAGAAGGCAAGATTAAAGCTAAAGGAAGATTAATCAAGGGAAACATAGAGATATCTGACGTCTCCTATGTTAAAGGCCTAAAGTATAATCTGCTGAGCATAAGTCAATTTTGTGACAAAAGATATTCAGTCATCTTCTCAACAGATAAGTGCTACGTTGAACAGATTGGTACAAAGAAGGTAATTTTATCTGGAAGACGAAAAGGAAATATCTATATAGTTGACTGGAATTCTGTTGACAAGAATTCAAGTGTTTGTTTGGTGGCATCTGCACCAAGTGAAGTCAGTTGGCTATGGCACAAGAGAATGAATCATTTAAACTTCAAGACCATTAACAGGTTAATCAAGAATGATTTGGTAGAAGGGATTCCAAAAGCGGTCATGAGCAAAGACAAGCTCTGTGACGCATGTCAGAAGGGTAAACAAATCAAGTCATCTTTCAAAAGCAAGAAGCATCAATCTTCTGAAAGAATATTGGAGCTACTACATATGGACTTATTTGGACCCATTGATCCAGTCAGCAATGGTGGAAAGAAATACTGCCTAGCTGTGGTGGATGATTATTCAAGATATACTTGGGTGATTTTCATGAAGAAGAAAAGTGAAACCAAGGAACATCTTACAAATCTGATGGAACTGATCCAGAATGAGAAGAGTATCAAAATATTGAAGATCAGATCAGATAGAGGGACAGAGTTTACAAACTCTACTGTTGAAGAGTATTGTAACATGAAAGGAATACATCATGAGTATTCAGCCGCTAGAACCCCTCAACAGAATGGTGTTGCTAAAAGGAGAAATAGAACACTAAAGGAAGCTGTCAGAACCATGATAGCTGAAGCTAAACTGCCTCAAAGGTTTTGGGCAGAAGCAACAAACACAGCATGCTTTACCCAAAACAGATGTATGATCAACAAAAATCAGAACAAGACTCCATATGAAGTTTGGAACAACAGAAAACCAAACATTCATTACTTTAAGATTTTTGGTTGTAAATGTTTTGTATTGAATAATGGGAAAAATCACCTTACTGCATTTGCAGAAAAGGCTGATGAAGCTGTCTTTGTAGGATACTCATCTGTTAGTAAGGCTTATAGAGTTTTCAATAAAAGAACATTACTAATAGAAGAATCTATCCATGTAGTATTTGATGAGCCAAGTCAATCTTCTGAAAAGAATCAAAGTGTTAACCAAGACCTGTCTGCTGATTTACAGAAGCTAGACATTGGAAGAAATGAAGAATATGTTCCCATCATACTACCTAATCTAAGTTCAGCTGCTAACTCAAGTACTGTTCAAAATCACAGTGCTGATTGTCTAACAGACGAGTTGCTAACAGCTGACAGACCAGAGACTGTTCAACAGACTGCAAATGTTCAACAGACTACTACTGGAACTCCAACAGTAGTGTTGCAAGATCAAGACAGAGGACAACATCCTGATCTGCAACCTGATCTCAGATGGCTCAAGAATCACCCACCTGAATTAGTCATTGGTGATCCTTTAGATAGAGTGAAAACAAGAAGAGCTGCTGCACAAGATGCTATGTTTGTCACATTTCTATCTCAAATAGAGCCCAAGCAAATTGAAGAAGCTCTCAATGATTCCTTCTGGATAGAAGCTATGCAAGAAGAGTTGAATCAATTTGAAAGGAATGAAGTCTGGTACTTAGTTTCTAGACCAAGTCATCAAAGAGTAATTGGCACTAAGTGGGTATTCAGAAATAAGATGAATGAAGATGGTGTTGTCACCAGAAACAAAGCAAGATTAGTGGCCAAAGGTTATTGTCAAGAAGAAGGAATTGACTTTGATGAAACTTTTGCACCAGTAGCAAGACTTGAAGCAATCAGACTGTTTCTTGCCTATGCTGCTTACAAGAACTTCACTGTCTATCAAATGGATGTGAAGTCTGCTTTTCTCAATGGAGAATTGCAAGAAGAAGTGTATGTTGAACAACCTCCAGGATTTGAAGTCTATCAAGAAGAGGATAAAGTATATCGTCTGAAGAAAGCCCTCTATGGACTGAAACAGGCTCCAAGAGCATGGTATGATACCCTATCTGATTTTCTTTTAATTAAAGGATTTCGAAAAGGTAAGGTAGATAAAACCTTGTTCACAATTGAATGGGAAAATCATATATTACTTGTGCAAATATATGTGGACGACATTATTTTTGGTTCAACTAACCAACAGATGTGTGACAAGTTCTCCAAGCTGATGCAGAATAAGTTTGAAATGAGCATGATGGGTGAACTTAATTACTTTCTTGGATTGCAAGTTAGACAGTTGCCTGATGGAATATTCATCAGCCAAGCAAAGTACACAAGAGATCTGTTCAAGAAATTTGGTATGGAAACTAGCTCAACAGCTACCATTCCTATGTCTACAAGTCTTCGTTTGGATAAAGATGAAGATGGCAAATCAGTGGATATAACCAAATATAGAGGCATCATAGGGTCATTGTTGTATCTAACAGCAAGTAGGCCTGACATAATGTACTCAGTTGGAGTCTGTGCAAGATTTCAATCAAACCCCAAAGAATCTCATCTCTTAGCTGCCAAGAGGATATTGAAATATGTTAAAGGCACTCAAGAATTGGGATTGTGGTACCCTAGAGAATCTGGATTTGAACTTATTGGTTATTCAGATTCAGACCTTGCTGGCTGCAAGATTGACAGAAAAAGCACAACAGGTGCCTGTCAGTTCTTAGGTAGTCGTCTGATCTCATGGATGAGTAAGAAACAGACTTCAGTCTCTATATCTACTGCTGAGGCTGAATATATAGCTGCTGGAGCTTGCTGTGCACAGATACTATGGTTGAAGCATCAACTAGAAGATTACAACATCAAAATCAGTGGAATACCAATCTACTGTGACAATACTAGTGCAATCTCACTTACTCAGAACACTACAAGTCATTCAAGGACTAAGCACATTGAGATCAAACATCATTTCATTAGAGATCATGTGGAAAAAGGCAATGTTTTGATTGAGTATGTTCATACTGATAATCAGATTGCTGATATCTTCACCAAACCTCTAAGTGAAGCAAGGTTCTCAACTCTAAGAGCTGAGTTAGGACTACTTAATTTGGATGCATAAGCTGAGGGGGAACTCATCAGAAGACTGGAGTTCAACAGCTTAGTCATTCACTATCTTATTCAAGGATTAACCTTCAACAGACTAGTTAACTTATGAATTCTTAAAGACAGGGGGAACGTGTAAGACTAGTGGTACTTCTGCTCTAAAAGATGAAATCTGTTAATGTCAGTTAGTTGAAGTTAAGTTATCAAGAAGATGTGTTCTTAATTCTTGAAGATTGAAGATTATTTTATCTTGCTGGATTGACAAACAGCAGAGGAAGATTACTAGCTATTGGCATTCTCTAGTAATATCAGATAACAGATCACTCGTCTGTCAGATAAGTTAAACTCTACTCATCTGATATCTTATATAAGCATGGTCATAAAACGTATCTTCAGAAACGCGCTTTTATAAGTAACAGATTAGTGTCGATAGAGTTTCCCGCCCATCTGACATTAAAATAATAAAATTGAAATCCGCGACTCTCATCCGTACGATTAAAAACTGTCAGATTAGATCAACGGTTCTGATAAATCACGAAAACCAAATCAAAAGGAAACCTATAAAATCCGATCTAAACAGTTTAGTCGTCTTACGCACACAAACATTCTCAAACTCTCTAACTCTCAAAACCCTTTTGCTTCGAAAGTTCACTGTTCTTTTGCAGAATCTACTCACTAATCTCTGAAATGGACAAGATTATTGACGGAAGATATCTAAACTACAGCAAATTCCACTTTTCGGGTACTGATTTGATGCGAACATTAATGGAAAAGATCAAGGAGGCATCGTTGGTTCCAGTTTTGGAAGCTCACGAAGACAGAGTCTACCTGGAAGATGTGTATCACTTCTACACTACCAGGAAGTTCAATGATGATGAAACCGTCATGACTGCGGTTATTGGTGGTAAGAAAGTTGCTGTATCTGCTGCTGTTCTTAGTGAAATTTATAAGCTTAAGAACAAGGGAGGAGATGTGACAGACCTTGGGTCTGAAAAAGAAGAAGAGTTCTGTGCTATTTGTGCCAAGAAGGGAGAAAAGATGACTGGGACTTTGATGAAGACCCAGCTGAAGGATGAATATCAGAGGTTTGCTGATATTATTGCCAAGGTGCTGGACTGCAGCACAAGTTCTCTGGATGGGCTACCAAGGAGAAGATACTACACAATGGTGTGTATCTACTACGGTTTAAAGGTTGACTGGGCTGCTCATGTTTATGAGCTACTGAGTGATAAGAGGCATTCTCATGCTATTTTACTTAGTAATCTGTTTGCATCTCTGCAATGCCCATTAGGACCAGGGAAGACTACTCATGGTAGCAAGGAGTTCAAACTCTACGAACCAGTGAGACAATTAGTAGAGAAACCTAAAAGAAAAGCCCCTGCAAAATCCAGAAAGACCCCTTCTAAGAAGAGCAAGAAGGTGGGTCAGACAAGTAAATCTGCTGAGCCAACAGCACAGTCTGCTGTTGAGACTGAATCAGCACAACCTGAGGATGAAGTTCCAGAAAACATAATTGAAGATTTCACCAAGGAGATTGAGCAGATGAAGACTGACTCCTCTCCTGAAAGAACTGAATCTGAGGAGGAAATTCCTCTTCAAAGGTTGAAAAGATTAAGGACTAGGAGTGAGGCAAGGGGACCTCCTACTGCAAAACCTCCTGCCAAGAAAATTCCTAAGTCCAAGGCAAAGAGAAAGGTAAATTTCTCTGAAGAACCTGTTACAACTGTTAGAGAAACAACAACAGAAGCAGAAAGACCATTGACAATTAAAGAGCCTGCTGTTGAAGCTGCTAAAGTTGCTGCTGCTGAAGCTAAAGTTGTTTCTGACGCTGGAGTGTCAACAGAAGACTCATCTGCTGTACCATCTGCTGAAGTTGAAGGAGCACAGCAGATCAGTACAACACATGAAGGAGATGCACCTTTGTTGCATCCTACTCCAGTTGCTGCAATCCCTCTTCAAGCAATTGAGAGTCCTGAAACAAGGAGAAGAAGGACTGGCAAGATTGCAACTTATGTAACTGCTGCAGAAAAGAAAAGATTGGATGATGCTGAAAAGCAAAGGATAGCTGCAGAGAAGGCGGAAGAGGATAGGCTGAAAAGCCTAGAATTAAAAAGGCTGGAAGATGAAGCCAGCAAGATGACTCAGGAGCAGAGGGATGCTCTTGAGGCAGCAGAGTTGGCTGCTGCTATTGAAGCAAGCACCAAGGATGCTCATGGACATCAGCATACTGGTGGGATAGTTATTGGTGAACCAAGGGATCCAAACAAACCAATACCAGCTATGCCTGCACCTAAGACAAAGCCAAAGAGGAGAGAAGAAATTAGACTGTCTTTGGAGATTGTCAGGGAAGATCCTGCTATCTTTGAAGAATTCCTAAAAAGGCTTGATGCTGAGAATGAAAGGGTCAACCGCCTGACACAGTTCACTAATGAGAAGATCAGATACAACAGGTGGAGGGAATTCAGACTGACAAAGAGTCCAGCTGAAATGACCAAATGGAAAGCCTTTGCTGTTGAAGAAGCATGGGTACTGAAGTGGCTTGAGACGGGTTCTCTCATTCAAGCACTTGATTCAGAATTCTTTCTGGACAGGTTGAGAATGAGGATAAGTCACTTAGTCAAAGCTGAAGCCAAGAAGATTTTTGAGTCTATTGCTGAGGATTATGATGATTCAGTAGACCTCAAAGAAAGATCTATCAAATTGGCTATTGCTCAAGCAATGGAGCTTTGGGCAAAGAAATCAAGGAAGTTAAGGGGACAACCAAGCTCATTGGTCCCTCTTCCTAACATCAAACACATTGTCTACGGGCCAAACATCAAACCCTATGAGGAGCTACCTGAGGAACCTACATCCACTTTTATTCCTCTTGATAATTTTACTTGGATTTCCAACAGGTCAGCAGTGGACAATGAAGGACTGATGAAGACAGTTGAGACTGTCAAGAAGATTATATGCCCTGCTGATAAAGAAAAAGCGAAGTCTTCTGATCAACCAAAGCAAAAAGAGGGTACTTCAGACCCATCTGATCAGAACATTGCACAGGGTGATAAGTTTGATGCTGCTGATGATTCAAAGAAAGAAGAAGCAATTCCAGCAGATCAGACCAAGGACAAAGAAGTTGCTGCTAAAGGAGATGATCAAGCTAAGGAGAAGGAAAGCACTCAAAGCCATGCTGATGAATCAGCAGATAAATCTCTTGCATTGACAACTCAACCATCAGAGCAACTTATGAAAGATACACCTGCTGCTACATCAGATATACCTTCAACTTCTCATGGTGTTCAGACAAATCTGTTGGACTCCATCCAACAAATGATCACCAATTCTCTGAAGGATATGAAGAAAGAATTAGCTGCAGAAGTGATAGATGCTGTTAAACAACCAAGTCAGAAAGTTGCTGCTGTCCCAACCGATCTGATAGAAGACACTGCTCACAATGTTAAATCCATCTGTCAAGATATGGATATGCTTAGAAGACGGACTCAGAGCACTACTGAAGGTTGGAAACAGATTGAACAAACTGTTGAATTGGCTCTCCAAGCAGAGGATGAAGTCGTGGGAAACATGATGAAAGACTTCAAGGCTTCATCAAATTGGATTCTGGGAACTCAAATCCAATTGGGTGATCAAGGAGAAGATCTGCTCAAGGAAATGAGAGCATTCAAAGCCAATCAACTCAAACAACAAGCTCAGATCAATGCCATGGAATAGAACATCAAACTTCTATGTGATTCACTTCTAATTACACCAGTTGTGCCACAATATCCACCTGTCCCTGCTGATGATGACAAAAAGGGGGAAGAAAGGGTATTTGGACAGCAAAGAGTTGGAACCTCTTTCAGATTGGATGCTGAAGATCAAGATGCTGAAGCAACTGAAGTGTTGGAAGAATCTGCTGGGGAGACTGATAAACATATGGGAGAATCAAGCAGACCAACAGATAAGAGAATTACAGAAGAAGAAGAACAAGCTGAATTTGAAGAATCTGAAGCAAAAGCCAAGTCTGATAAGGAAATAGCTGCTGCCAAAGATTCAGCTGAAGAACAGCTTGATCCAGATGTCAAGAAAAAGAAGCTAGAGCTGTTGAAGAAAAGATTCTTTGAAAATTTGGAAGCTGAGTCTTCCAAGTCATCTGATGAAGAATCTGAAAAAGAAGAGAAGAAGGAAGAAGACTAGTTCAGATTTCTTTTCTTTCTTGTATTTTCTTTTGTATCTTGCATCTTTCATGCTTTAAAAACTTGTAATATGTAATCAGTTCAATCATTTATAAAATTGCAAGTTTAAATCCAACATACTATTTCTATCTCAGAAATTTTTGAGGATCAAAACTTTAGTTTAGGTACAGGTACTTAGCTGGAGTTTTGCCATCATCAAAAAGGGGGAAATTGTTGGATGAAGATGAAGATGAAGATGAAAGAAGTCAGAATTTAAAGGAAGGTTTTGATGATTCCAAAACATCATAATCAGCTAAGTATGGAAAGCTTAGTTCCCTTGGAAGAATTTTGAACAAGTAAAAGAAGACATCAGAAGAGTTCAAAGTTCAAAGTTCAGAAGACTAGTGATCTCTTGCTGAAACAGCAAACAGAAGGGTAGGATATCAGCCGAGTCAAATCAGATTAGTTCAGTATTTGATCAGCAGAGTACCTATCAGAAGGGTTGCTTAGATCAGCAGAGTAGAAGAGATCATGAGATCAGTTCAACGGTAATAAATGCACCTAGTGTAATAAATGCTGAAAGAGAAGGGTAGTAATGACAAATGATTGAAGATATCCTCGGATCAGCAGAGTGCATTTAATGCAGCATTTAATGCGATGGACAGAAAAGTACTGTACACTGTACGGTTTGCTGCAGAGAGCCGTTTCAAAAGAGCTGAAGAATGGATTTGATTTGTGACTTGCCTTCAACGGTCATATTTTCATCTCCATGTATAAATAGAGCTGAATTTCAATCGAGCAAAAACAACAACACAAATCAGAGATCGAAATTTTGAAGCAGAATTTCATTAAGTCTCAAAAGCTCGAACAGCTCACTCATCTGGTGGAAGTCATCTGTTGACAGAAACCCAGTTGAAGAAATCAGAAAAACATTATCTGAGTGATTTTGTAATAGCTGAGTGTTGTGCGAAGTGAGAATCCATCTTTGTGAGTGATTCTACTTTAGAGGATAGGTCTTCTTTGTGATTTCCTATTGTGAGCTTACAGCCATTTCATTTGTTGTCTTGGTGTAAGTGGAGAAATATTGTAATCTAAGTGATTATAGTATAACCCAGAATCTAAGTGATCTGGAAGAGTGGACTAAAGGATTTTTATCCATATAACCACTATAAAAATTATTTGTGTTATCTTGCATTTAAGCTTTCTCGCATATTTCAAAGTTTGCATATTTAAACACTGTGAATCAATCAAAAGATTTTATAAGGAGTTTTAAACTGGGGATAAAATCTTTTGGAACTTAGTTTACTTGTGAAAAACACTTTCGAACAATCCGCTGCAAGTATACTCTTTGGAAAACTGTTTTGCTGAAAAACAGCTAAGTATCTGTAAGAAGAGTGGTCAGTCGTCTGTTCAAGATTTGTTCACGATCAGACTAGTCTGCTTACTGTTCTTCATCAGCTTAGTCTGCTGACAGAAGACTGAAAAGTTTTTAAGTTCAAAAATTTTCAGAGGTCTATTCACCCCCCCCCTCTAGACCTCATCTGACCACTTGGGACCAACACCTTGTGCTCGATCCTGGATTTCATGAACATTTATAAAAGATAATCCCAAA
Source organism: Penstemon eatonii (assembly GCA_038501285.1). Classification (NCBI taxonomy): domain Eukaryota; kingdom Viridiplantae; phylum Streptophyta; class Magnoliopsida; order Lamiales; family Plantaginaceae; genus Penstemon; species Penstemon eatonii. Next base: position 409,025 of record JBCEGF010001341.1, read on the forward strand.
TCTTTATCAGAAGCGGCACCACCTCTTATGTTCATATAGGTAAAGTCCCTTTAAGTGTCGCTGCTACTAAATACACTTTTATCTTTGATAACTCTGTGAAAACAGTGTTATCAAGTCTATTTCCTTAACTCATTCGATTACTTTTATTAGAGTTTTGATAGAATCTTAGGCAATTTTAGTTAGTTTTGTGTTTTGTCTCTCGAGTCATTGGTTTGGTTTTTTTGTTCATGAATTGAGATATTTTCTTATATATTGTGTTCATATTTGTAGGCCTAAGCTATTTTGGATCTAAATAACATGATTGGAAGTGAATAACAACAAATTAAAGATCAAACGAAGTCAACTAGTGCAAGAACGAAGAAGAAAAATGCTGTTAGAAATGTTGTTATGCACTACGAGGACCATAACTCTTTCAAGGAAGCTCCAATGTAGTTTAATTTCGACTATGATGTAGAGGAATGAGTTAGCTACACCACATATTTTATGGATCTTGTTTGGAGTTCGGAGCTGAGAGTTATGACACTTGCAAAACTGTCGCGCAAATTTGACGCAATTTTCAGCACGCTTTTTAGGGAATTCTTGGGCCCAAAGTCTCCTACTTGGAATCAACTTGGTAGATCTATATAAGGACTTACAGGTCACGAAATTACACATCTTTGATCAGCTCTAAACATCATTCTTTCATAGAATACACCTACAACATCAAAGATCTACTTGGAGAAAGATTGAAGAAGAAAAGAGAGAAGTCTTAAAGATCACCAAAGCAAGAAGAACGCAATATTGAAGATCTTTATCTTGGATTCATCGTTTTGTCTATAAAACCACATGAACTCAGATTTGTTTTCCTTTATTATTTTCTTATTATGTTTATCATGAATTAATTCTTTAGGATCTAATGAAACTATGTTACTTTGATTATTTTTATTGGATTATTCGTAGTTAGGGGCAATTCTTGTGTTTGATTTAATTTCGTTCTCTATGCTTGCAACTTGACTGATCACCTAGTTGTTAGATTTAATATTCTTTTTGAACTTGGAAAAGGGAGATTAGGATTAGATAGGAAATTGAATAGTAAACGACTCTTAGTATAGGAATATACTTAAGGCGTTTATACCCGTTACATGAGGTTCGTGTTTAATGATTTGTGTTATTTATGAATCACCTAGGAATAGGATCGATTTGTATAATACATTAGGTTCTTACGTAATTCGGAAGATACGTAGGAATATACTTGAATCCTCGGGTAGCACTCTTGTCACCACAATAACTACGAAAATCTCAATTGAGAAATCGATAGATAACATAGTGGATTATAACCCTAGGTTTCTCTTCTCATTATTCGAACTCAATCCTAGTACTTAGGTTAGTTAATTCACTTAGTTAATCTAGTTTAATTGAAGCTGAAAATATATTTGAATTTGGAATCAATTAAAAGTAAGTTAGGAATTGGAATTGGTAGATATTAGTCAAGTCCTGTGGAGACGATACTCTTATACTTACTCTTTATTACTTGTTCGATACGTGCACTTGCGTTTATTTGCGTGTGTAAATTCCGCAACAATCTTACAATGAGTAATGGACTTCATTAAGAGTACAAACTCATCCTACAACTTGTAGCAACATGCACTGAATGTTTTTCTATATTTGTGGAATGTAATTTTCAGTGCTCATGGTCATGTCTAGTAACTTGTTTTTACCCTTTAAACATTAACACTAGTGTTTTTCTAGTGTAAGGTTGGGTTACTATTACTAGTGACTAAAAGGGATTCAAACCCATTCCACTTGCAATTGTTTTAACTAAATCTCTCGAGAGTGCTTTTGTAAAAGGATCGGCTAAGTTGTCCTTTGATCTTACATAAACAACAGTTATAATTCCATCTTTTAATAATAGTTTGATGTAATCATGTCTTAGACTAATATGTCTTGATTTACCATTATATACCGCACTATGTGCTCTACACATAGTTGATTCATTATCGCAACGTAAGGAAATGGCTAGCATTGGTTGTGGCCACAACTCTATATCAAACAATAAATTCCTTAGCCATTCTGCTTCCTTTCCTGCTGCAGCTAATGCTACAAATTCAGATTCCATAGTTGAATGTGAAATGCACGTTTGTTTCTTGGGTGTCCAAGATATTGCTCCTCCTCCAAGAGTAAATATCCATCCAGAAGTGGATTTACTAGAACTATCACTAGGAATCCAACTTGCATTAGTGTAACCTTCTAGTACAGCTGGAAAACTATTATAAAATAATCCTAAATTGATTGTTCTTTTTAAATATTCAAGAACCCTTTCGATTCCTTTCCAGTGGTCTACACTTGGTCAACTAGTGCATCTTGAAAGTTTACAAACAGAGAATGATATATCTGGCCTAGTGCAATGCATTGCATACATTAAACTTCCTAATGCACTGGGATATTCCAAAGGAGCAATTGCCCTTCAAAAATTTTCAGTTATTTTAAACGAAGAATCATATGGGGTGTTTGCTTCCTTTATATTTAAATGCTGGAACTTATTAATGACTTTCTCAATATAATGAGATTGACATAAAGCATAACCCGCACTATGTTTCTTAACTTTGATGCCTAAAATAGTATCACCTTCATTTAAGTACTTCATCTTAAGTTTTAAAGTTAAATACTTTTTAGTTTCTATTATCCCTAAATTATTAGTTGAGAATATTAACATGTCATCCACATAGAGACAAATAATAACACCATACTCATCAGTAAACTTTGAATAAATACACTTATCAGCATTGTTATGTTTGAATCCATGAGACAATATTACAATGTCAAACTTTTCATGCCACTTCTTAGGCGCTTGCTTTAATCCATAAAGCGATTTAACTAATTTGCACACTTTCTTTTCATGTCCATGCATGACAAATCCTTCAGGTTGTTCCATATATAATTCTTCATCAAGATCACCATTTAAGAAGGCGGTTTTAGCATCCATTTGATGAACATATAAATTATAAATTGAAGCTAATGCCATAAGTACTCTAATAGATGTTATTCTTGCAACAGGTGCATAGGTATCAAAGTAATCTATGCCTTCCTTTTGTTTAAAGCCTTTAGCTACCAGTCTAGCTTTAAAAGTTTGGATTGACCCAACAGTGTTATATTTTCTTCTAAACACCCACTTACATCCAATAGGCTCGGATCCTTGAGGCAGATCACCAAGAATCCATGTATTGTTAGACATAATCGAATCCATTTCAATGTTAATTGCCTCTTTCCAGTAAGCTGCATCTGTGGATATCATAGCTTCACTAAATGTTTTTGGATCATCTTCCACATGTAATAAAATAGGTGTTTTCTTAATAACAGAGTTTCTATCTCCTTCAATTGAAAATACTAGAGCTAGTGAAGTAATAAAATCGGGACCAAAATCCTTCTCTTTTCTAACTCTTCGATTTCTTCTAGGTTCCAAAGTTGTATGATCATTCTTTCTCTTTATACTTTGAGAAGTAATAGGAGAATCATCAAGTTTTAGTGGTGATGCTGATTCAGTGTCATTGCGAAATTTATTTTCAAGAAACTCAACATCTCTTGATTCTACAATAACATTTGAACTTAGATCCAATAATCTACAGGCTTTAGAATTTTCAGCATACCTAACAAAAACACTTTTACAAGCTCTTAGACCTAATTTAGATCTATTTGGATCAGTAACTCTATAGAATGCAATACAACCCCAAACCTTTAGGTAATCTAGATTAGGTTTTCTTCCTTTCCATATTTCATATGGTGAAATGTAAGCTTTTCTTGAAGGAATTCTGTTGTGTATATGACAAGCTGTAAGTAATGCTTCACCCCATAAATCTAAAGAAAGTTTGGCATTTAAAATCAATGCATTAGTAATATCAACTAACGTTCTATTTTTTTTTAAGCCAAACCATTTTGTTGTGGAGTGTAAGATGTAGTAGTTTGGTGTACTATGCCATTTTCTTCACAAAAAGCATTAAACTTATTCGAAAGAAATTCACCTCCATTATCACTACGTAAAATTTTAATTTTTCTATTTTGTTGATTTTCAACAAGTGATTTATAACACTTGAACATATCAAATGCTTGATCCTTGCTTTTCATTAAATACACATATGCAAATCTAGAACAATCATCAATAAAAGTAATAAAATATCTATTGCCTCCTCTAGTTAATATTCCATTCAATTCACATAATGTATGAGTGATAACGCCATTAAAACGTCGTTATTACCTATCTCTTTAAGCCCAAAACATCTTGTTTTGATCCGAGTTTTGTTTGTCTTTGCGTGTGTTCGTGTCTTTTGTGCTTTTGGCCCTTTTGTTCGGCCTTTGTTTGGTTTTTGTGTTTTTGTTCTCATTTTGATCGTTTTCTCCGTGGTTTGTAGGTATTGACATCTTAGAGAGATTCGGAGTTGTGTATCAATGATGCGAGTCGCTCTACCCACCCCGCGAGTCAAGCTTGAGCTTCAAAGGAATTAGAACCCGGAGCGAATTGTACAAGAATGTAGATAGCTGCTCACTAGAACATGCATAAATATTTCATGGATGATCCAAATGAGCTGAATTTTGGATATGTCATAGATGAGTGAGTTAGCTACGCTACGGACTTTACGGATCCACAATCGGAGTTCAGAATCAAAAGATATGTTGCTTGGAAGAAAGTGCGGCAGAGCAGAAAATCTGCAGGAAACCTACGGCCTAAAGCTCGCCGCGGCGAGGTCCTACCTCGCCGCGGCGAGGTCCCTGCTACCAGCAGATTTCTGCTGCGGGAAAGGCAGGGGTTTCTTGTATTTCCCCCCTTTGATCCCACTTGTAATTCAAACCTTTTATGGGGACTTTTTGGCCTTAGTTGCCATAGTTTGGAGGGTAACTTAGGCATGAGGAACTTGTTGTTTCTCTAGGTTAGAGGCTTAAAGGTGGAATCATTCAACCAACTTCACAACATACTACACTTTACATTTCTATCTTGCCTCCTTTGAAGAAAAGGGAAGGGTTTGCACTTTGGAAAGAAGAACAAACACTTGGACTCCCCATTGAAGATAAAAAGGCTTGAGGGAGAAGTTGTTGAATTCCTCATCACCTAAGCTTGCTCTAACTCTATCTTTATTGTTTTGTTCATTTACATTTATGGCTTTCGTTAATGTAATGAATGATTTATTTAATGTTATGAGTAGCTAATCTCCTTTATTCTATGTTTTTATTGATCCTATGTTTGGTTCTTGATTCTTGATTAAATGATGAGTTAATGGTTGTTGCTATGCTTGTATACAAGTGTTTGTTAAACTAGTTTGAGCTTTTGGCAACTTGTGGTTTGATCAACTATAGGATGAAATGAATAGATCTTTAATTGCTAGGCATAGTGGATTAAAGATTAGATTGTAAAACTAGGTTGTGATTTGATTTTAGGATAGGAATATACCTAGGTCATTTCATGTTCTAATAAGGTTTGGAATTAATGCATCACTTAGGCTTAATTCTTTTAGACATAAATTGGATTAGTCTACTTTGGTAGGTTCGTACGCTATTCGGAAGATACATATGAATATTTTATGAAATCTTGAACAACAAACATGAGTGTGGTTGTCAATTATTGAGTCGTTTGTCTTGAATTGAATTAGGTGACGTAAAATCGTAGAAGCCTGATGAGGGATATTTTGGGCTCTACTTTTCTTTACAATCATGCGAGATCGAACAGTACATATCTCGGAAGATCAAGTTCGACCCCGATGTCCAAGTACCATAAGTACAGACGGCCCTGGATCCAAAGTTACTGTTGGGCCGAGTTCTGATCCAAACTTATGGGCCGAAGAATTGCATGTCTGCAGATAGATCACCTAGACCCCGATTTCAGCTATAAATACCCCATGCATTTATGATACCAGGCGCGATTTTCCAGGTGCTCCCTCCTCGAAGCTACAGCTCGGAACCGCTTGGGAATATAGACATAGAATCATATGTATTTCGCCCTCTAGCTTGTACGGCATCCAATAGGGCTAGGATAGGACTCTAAACCTTTGTATTCTTATAGTATTGTAATCGAGCCATTTTGAATACAATCTTGTTGATCTTTCATATCGTTATTGTGTACTTGTTCGATTATTACACGCATCGATCACTCACACGAATTTGCGTAAGATCAATTGGTGCCCACCGTGGGGCCTTGTTCGAGTCTTAGATCGAAATATGCCTACTACGAGGAGAAATACATACGTTAGAGGAGAGCCTTCCCATGCAGTGGGAGCACAAAATTCTGTCAACAATGAACCCGATAATCTATCGCGCGCCGCTCAACAACCACCAGAGGTGCCACCGGCGGTTCCGCAAGATAACATTCCAATACACACGACCATTGGTGATTTAAGATCTATAATAGGCACAATATGCAGGGAATTCATGAACAGCGGAAGGGCAGATCAATCACCTGTCGACCAACCAGGGGTTCAGGGAAGACCAGAGATACCTTCATCGAACTTACAGAAGGAAAACGATATGTCGCATGCCCCATCGACGCATCCACGTCGGGCTGCACCCTCGAAAGTCAATGCCCGATCTGAAAACCCACCTGCACGGGTGCACGATATAGAGGATTCTGTTGTGGGAGAAAGTCATACCGCCGGCGCTGTGATAAGAAACAAGCCTACTTACAAGAGAATTACCGAATCAGAATTGGAGAAGATAGTACAGGAAAGGGTGACTAAAAAATTGGAAGAGCAAGATACTATGATAGAGATTCCCTTCACTAATCAGGCTGCCAGGCAAGCGGGGAATGCTCTGATTAGAGAAAACCTACGAGAGAGGGAGGTCTCGAATAATATCATGCGCTGCTCACCCTTTTGTCGAGAGATACGCGAAGCTCGAAACACAGAAACGGTGCCAACCAGGCTCCCACGGTATAACGGGACTATCGACCCCGGAGAACACATTAACAGCTTTGTTAATGTGATGAATCTATACGGACACTCGGAAGATTTCTGTTGCAAGATTATGGTCACCACTTTTGAAGGGATTGCTCTCGATTGGTTCGGGAAATTACCTCCGAACTCCATATTTTCTTTTGAAGAATTCTGCGATAAGCTGAAACATTAGTTCGCTAGCCAAAGGAAGCCAAGATTGCCAGCGAATCACCTGGGCACTGTGAAACAATTGGAAGGAGAGACGTTGAGGCAATGTCTAGCAAGATTTAGTATCGAGATCTTGAAGATGGATACCCCACAGATCGAGTATATGTCCTCCCTGATGTTTGAGCTAACTAGGAGCACCCAGTTTGGAAATGCATTATGTAGAAAGCAACCAAAATCCTTCGAACGGATAATGGAAATTGCTGAAAAGTATATGATACAGGAAGAGATGAACAAATTAAAGAGTTCACATGTAGATAAGTCTCATCTCAACAAGAAACAAGATCGGGCTCCGATCCCAAAATCGTGTGATTATGGAGGATCGAACAAAGGATCCGTTTGGCAGCGAATCAACACTTTTAAGCCGCATATGCCGCCCCAAGGTCCGAATTCATACGGACCTCCTTATGATCGAAATCGAGCTCCGAGACCGGGTAAAATTCAATTTACTGAGCTTAACAGTTCAAAAGAAGAAGTGCTGACCGTGTTGGAAGAAGGGAATTTAATTCCGGAAGCCCAGAGGATCACACAGGCAAGGCCGGGTGCGCCTGGATATGACCAATACTGTCGATATCATCGAGCTCGAGGACATAGCACGGAAAATTGTTATCAATTGAAGGTCGAGATAGAAAAATTAATCACCCAAGGAAAACTCAAAGAATTTGTTAAAAATGGCAACTATAACAATCGTTACAGATCCCGTAGTCCGAAGAAATTTAACGCTCGGCAAAGGCAAATTTGAAGTCAGGCAGAAGAACAGTCGAACGGTGTAATAAACATGATTGCTGGCGGACCGGCGGGTGGAGATAGTAGGAATGCCAGAAAGAGGACTTTGAGGTCAATCAGGGCAGGAGTATCCACAAAAAAAGAAATCCTATCTTTGGAATTTCCATCGATGGAGAACCAAGTCATCAGCTTTAGCGAGGCAGATCGACCCGCGGATGTTAGTTGGGATACGAATGAAGACGATCCAGACTTTTCCATGGTGTTGACACTAAAAATTGCAAATTTCGAGGTCAAAAGAGTGCTGGTTGATAATGGGAGCTCGGCAAACATAATTTCGTCGGAAGCTCTTACAAGAATGAATCTCTGTCATCCACATTTGGATAAGGTAACCACCCCTTTGGTCGGTTTCGGGGGATCGGAGATCATTCCGCTCGGGACCATACTCTTGAGTACCACTCTAGGGCTCAAACCTAAGAATGTCACTAGAATGATCAAGTTCCTAGTGGTGGACACGCCATTTGCTTACAATACCATCTTGGGAAGGCCTGCTCTGAATATTTTTAAGGCTGTCGTATCTACCTACCATCAAAAGATAAAGTTCCCAACTGAGGGAGGAGTAGGAGAAATGAGGAACGACCAATACATGGCTTGGGAATGTTATAGTTCGTCCTTAACTATCAAGGAGAAAGTGGAGCCCGAGCTCCCTGGCAAAAGAAAGATAAATGAATTGGTCTCTAACTCCGGAACTCCGATTCCCGATTATGAAAGACTAGATGGAAAGAAAGGAAAAATCGTTGACATGAGTGTGCAAGCACTTGACCACAAAAAGGTGAATTTGGTCCCTGGATCTCCAGAGAAATTCACAAAAATAGGAACGGAACTAAGTAATGGCATGGAAGCAAAGCTCATCGGATTCTTGCAGGAAAATGTGGATGTTTTCGCCTGGAGTTCGGACGACATAGTAGGAATCTACCCGCGTGTGATAACGCATTCCTTAAATGTTGACCCAAAGGCCAGACCAGTGAGACAGAAGAAGCGCAATCACGGTCGCGAAAAAGACAAGATAATTAACGCGGAGGTCGATAGATTGCTAGCAGCAGGGCAAATCAAGGAGATAAAATTCACGGAATGGCTATGCAATGTGGTCCTAGTCTCCAAGGGCGAAAAGGTTGAGAACAAATGGAGGATGTGTAACGATTTTACTGACTTGAACAAGTTATGTCCAAGGGACCCTTACCCCTTACCTCGAATTGACATGCTCGTAGATTCCACTGCGGGATTTGTGTTATTTAGCATGATGGATGCCTTTCAAGGATTTTATCAGATCTTCATGCATGAAAAATATCAGGACAAGACGGCGTTTATCACCGAACGAGGGGTATACTGCTTCATCGTTATGCCCTTCGGTTTAAGAAACGCCGGCGCAACATATCAGAGATTGGTCAACATGATGTTCAAAGAGTTGATAGGAGAAATCATGGAAGTATATGTAGATGACATGCTCGTAAAAAGCATGTCCGAAGAGGATCATATTGACCATCTTCATAGATGTTTTCAAATTTTGAGGAAGTATGGGATGAAGTTGAATCCAGCAAAGTGCACATTTGGGGTGAGATTAGGAAAGTTCCTCGGGCATTTAGTTCATGAGAGGGGAATCGAAGCGAACCCTGAAAAGATCCGAGCAATCACTGATCTCCATCCACCGAGAAAACTCTCAGACGTTCAAAGTTTAATCGGGAAAATTATTTCGTTAAATAGATTTATCTCTAGATCTGCTGACAAGAGCTTACCTTTCTTCAAACTCTTGCGTAAATCCAAGAGCTTCGAGTGGAATGATGAATGCGATAAGGCTTTCGAAGAACTAAAAGCGTACTTGACCTCAACACCAATGCTAGCAAAACCATCTGAAGGGGAACCCCTATATTTGTACATAGCTGTGTCAGAAGAAGCCATTAGCTCGGTTCTGGTCAGACTTGATAAAGCTGAGCATAAACCAGTCTACTATTTGAGTAAATTGTTGCAGGGTGCTGAGAAGAACTATATGGAGATTGAAAAATTCGCACTTGCCCTAATTGTGGCTGCCCGGAGGTTAAGGCCCTACTTTCAAACATACAAGATTATTGTCTTGACTAATCAACCTTTAAGACAAGTTCTGTCCAAGCCAGAAGCTTCGGGCAGGTTAATAAAGTGGGCGGTCGAGCTCAGCCAGTTCGAAATCGAATACCAACCACGTGTCGCCGTGAAAGCACAGGTGCTAGCTGACTTTGTGCTCGAATCAACCAACATATCAAACGTGAAGGAAGGAACGACCTCGGAATTAGGTATGGTGGAAGGAGCAAACGATCAAGTCTGGCTGATGCATGTGGATGGATCTTCGACCAAAGAAGGAGGTGGAGCTGGAATTCACTTCCAAGGGCCCAATGCTGAAGACCTGAGTTACGCGATAACTTTGGATTTTGTCGTCACCAACAATGAGGCCGAATATGAAGCGTTGATAGCTGGATTAGAGATGGCCATTAAGGCAAAGGTAAAATCGATTGTTGTGCTAACAGATTCAGAACTTGTTCACAGGCAGGTAAAAGGCACTTACGAAGCCAGATAGTTCAACATGATTAAATATCTGAACAAAACAAAGAGGTTAATCTCAGAGTTCGATAAGTTTGACATTCAACCTATACCAAGAGAGGAGAATCTCTGGGCAGACATATTATCAAAGTTCACAGGACTGGCCGACGGAAAAACTGAGAGGACGATCACTTGGCTGCTATCAAATATGTCTGCCATCGAGTTAGATGCAGCCCCTGCAATCGATGTTATGGAAATTGAAGAGCCAAGCAAGTCGTGGAGCGATCCTCTTATCGCCTATCTTAAGGATGGAAAACTTCCGGAAAATGCAAATGAGGCTCGGAGAATCAAGTATAGAGCGCCGTCATTTAGTTTGATGGACAATCAACTCTATAAGCGGTCCTCTTCGGGAATTCTATTTAAATGTATCCACGAATCATACTACAATGCCATCTTAAGAGAAGTTCATGAAGGGGAAGCGGGAAATCATTGCGGCGCTCGAGCATTAGCTCTTAAATGCTCGAGGTCTGGATATTATTGGCCTACTCTTTTTTCTGATTCTGTCGATTATGTGAAAAAATGCCATCACTGTCAAATTCATTCAAACTTGATTCACCAATCGGCCGAGCATATGCATTCAATTCCTATTTGTTGGCCCTTTGAAAAATGGGGCATTGATATTGTTGGACCTTTCCCAACTGCACGAGCCAGAAAAAATTATGTGCTAGTGGCGGTGGAATATTTCAGCAAATGGGTCGAATGTGTTGCCTTGACCAAGATCACCCAGTTTCAAGTTATCAATTTCTTATGGAAAAATATAGTCTGCAGGTTCGGAATCCCCAGGGTTCTGATATCAGATAACGGAACACAGTTTGCAGGAAAAAGGATCACGGATTGGTGTGAAAAGTTCGGAATACAACAGAATTTCGCGTCTGTTGGCCACCCTCAGGCTAATCGACAAACTGAAGTAACAAATCGGGAAATTGTTCGATCTCTGGAGAAGCGCTTATCGGAGGCAAAGGGAAAATGGCTGGATGAACTGCCAGGAGTAGTATGGGCCAATAGGACAACAGTTAAAGCGGCAACCGGAGAAACTCCATTCAGTTTGGTTTATGGGTCGGAGGCTGTTATCCCAGTAGAGAATCTTATACCTTCTCCCAGGGTCGAATTATATGATCCAGAAGAAAACCAATCTCTGAGGCAAATCGAAGTTGATCACGCGGATGGTCGAAGGGACCGCGCGAAATTGAAAATTCAAGCCACCAAGGCCAACATGGAAAAGTCTTATAATCGAAATGTGAGGATTCGATCATTCAAGGTTGGAGATCTGGTGCTAAAAAAAATGGAAGTATCAAAGCACGTCGGGAAACTACAGCCCAATTGGGAGGGCCCCTTTATGATCGTGGAAGTTGGAAGGAAATGTTCTTACAAGATTGCTCACCCTAACGGAGAGATACTACCTCGAGCATGGAATGCGGTTAATTTAAGAAGATATTATGGAAGATAGTTACATTCAAGGCTTCTACTTTTTAGTCATCTTGTTATGTTTTCTTTGTCTCTAGTGATTTAGTAAAATACGTGTTCAATGAAGATTTATTCTGACTGAGTTATTCGAGGAATGTTTATTCAAGACTGAGTATTTATTCAATGAAAGTTTATTTCGCCTAAATTCTTATTTATTCGTCATATTCTGGATATTTTTGATCTATATCCATCTATTATCGATCTCTATTTTTCGCCATCAACTATAAACGGGTGAAAGCTGTTGCTACGACCCTCGAAAATCGACCAAGGGTGAAAGCCGTTGCTATGCCCCTTGGATCGAAAAGGATAAAAATGGGTGACGACCCTCGGGCTAAAAATGCTCTGATACGACTAAGGGTGAAAGCCGTTGCTATGCCCCTTAGATCGAAAATATTGAATGGGTGAAAGCCTCTGCTATGACCCTCGAGCTAAAAATGCTCTGATACGACTAAGGGTGAAAGCCGTTGCTATGCCCCTTAGATCGAAAATATTGAATGGGTGAAAGCCTCTGCTATGACCCTCGAGCTAAAAATGCTCTGATACGACTAAGGGTGAAAGCCGTTGCTATGCCCCTTAGATCGAAAATATTGAATGGGTGAAAGCCTCTGCTATGACCCTCGAGCTAAAAATGCTCTGATACGACTAAGGGTGAAAGCCGTTGCTATGCCCCTTAGATCGAAAATATTGAATGGGTGAAAGCCTCTACTATGAACCTCGAGCTAAAAATGCTCTGAAATGACCAAGGGTGAAAACCGTCGCTATGCCCCTTAAGTCAAGAGTATATTCAAAATCGATCTAAATCCTATCATATTATTTCTCCACAACGACTATTGTCCCGAGAAGAACCTAAACTATGAGAAATATCTCGCGAAAGATTCAAGAGTTGTAAAGATCGAACTTCAAATTAATTATGAATCTCAAAAATTATCTCGCGAATGTTGCAAATTACGAAGAACAAATTCAAAGATCGACGACAATATAAAAGAAAATTTTCATTCATAAACTTTCAGATAAATTACATGTGAACTCTTGGTTACATTCAAGAAATTGAGCTAATCGGAATATTTTACAACCCTACTACAAATGGTTATTCCTATGGATGCCCGAAGAAGGAAAGTGAGGTTGATACACTTCTACCCTTCATCCAATGCTTCCTTGCAAATAAGTCCGTGAAGGACCAAATCGAGAGACAGGGAAGCAACTCCAGTTGGGGGCGCTTCTAGTAAATTCGAAGACCACATCCTTCAAGAAGCCGCCTCGAAGACGTGGAGATCGAGCGTAGAATAACCCCTCCAGCAGTAGACCCACTATCCCGACTGAATGGAGGACAGAGTACAGGAAGTCGAGCCCGCCTCAAAGACTTGGAATCAGAGAGAGCAGGTCGCCTGCCGGTACCCTAGTCGTAATTATTTTCGCCTGTCGATACCCTAGCCGAGAGATTTTCATATGGGAATTCCAAGAAAGTTTGGAAAGAAGGTTCGGATAGAAACCTCGAACGCTTCAATTACTGACATTGAAGGGAACATGGAGCCGATCAACAAAGGTAAAACCACAACCATATCGATCGAATGAAACATTTACAGAGGAGTAAAAAATGAAGGTAATTTAGGAAGCTATATATAGGGGAAAGAATTCCGTAACTACGGTGTAGATCTCTTGGACTGAACGGCCATGATACGAGCATTAAGAGCTCTGACCGTTACACTCCCCAACAAATGAGGGACGATAAAAAAAAAAAAAAAAAAAAGGGAGAGAAAGAGAACAACATTCCAGCAATATTATCATTACAACAAAGATATCGTTACAACAAGTATGGTGTTACAACAAAGAAAAATCTTAGCAAATTCATGATACAAAGGAAAACCACAGTATTACTGAACGAAATTATTTTCAAAAAGGACTTTTCGAACTTCAGCACTACGATCAGCATATCCGCGGATATAAGCCTCCCTCTCACGAAGCTCGGAGTTTCTTTTCTCACGTTCGGAGATATCTTTGAGCCTCTCCAATTCCAAGATTAACTTATCCTGAGACAATCTCTCCTTGAAAAATCTATTAGCTTCCAGTGCGCGTTCCAGCTCAGTCTTCTTCCTGATCAGCTCGAGCGAAATAGAAGCCCGTTGTTCGATCTCATGTTTGGCCAACGTGATAGGATAGTGCCCTGCAAGCCAGTTCAATTAGCTTGTAATAGATCTATCTTGTATATAACAATCTTTGATTTTATAATAATACGCATGTTTATTTATATATGTATAAGGATAAACAATGGCCAAACTTCATCTCTCGCGAATACATTTAAGCGATTGGTTGAAACCCTGAGATCACTCATGACTATGGGACTATACACTTCAGTACTGAGTGCACTTATCATGAAACAGTCTCAAAGGTCGTGATCTCGAAAATGTTCCAAGTCATAGATTCATATCGAGACGGGGTATCGAGTGAATCGTCAAGACTTGTACGATTATGCATGATTCACACGGAGTGAATTTGTTGTAGTTTCATGAACAAGGCATTTGAGACCAGTGCATATGACTAGGTGATTCGATGGAGGATCGAATGCATCGAACGACCCGAACAGAGAAACCCATTGTGGAAGCGCATGACGCATATCGGTGATGGGATGTTTCTCAAAGGATTATAATAGTGTACGATTTAGTCCTATGACTTGAGGTGCTAGGGCGAATTCGGTGCATGAAAGTGCGTACTTAGATCTAGGTATAGGCCACTTAGCTTGGTCATAAAAATGCCTAGGTTGGGTGCGTATGGACATGTACGCGAGTGGTTAGTACAAAGATGGAATCTGTTGACTCATCGTAATGGATGAGAATATTTCCTATACGATTCTTAGATAATGTTTCCAATGAATCTACGGCCGTAGTCGGTGACGGATTTGGAAAGGGGTTTCCAAATTAGGCAGTCACACTGGAACATTATCCTGAATTAGAAAGTATAGTTATCGAGACAAATTTAGAGGTGCCGATCAATTCACACACCCTAAGTCTTGATCGGGAAATTGGTCGACAGAAGGACCGTATGTACATGGTAATTATATGAGGTGAGGTTCACTAAATATCAATTCACCTGATGTTGGGCTTCATGGGCTTGTGGCTAGACATCGACCATGAAGTGTGGGTACTCCTGAATTAGTAGAGGAATTGATTCTAGGAGTGGTCAATTAAAGGTAGTTTAATTGATCGGAGCAATTTATTGTTCATAAATTAAATCACGAGGTTTCGTGAGCCTGCTGCCAATTGATGGTGAACCCAGAGGGTCACACACAATACAATTGGACGGTGACTGTTCTGTAGGAATATAAAAGGAATTAATTGATTTAAAAGTAATTAAATCAATTAAGTGAATTAAAGTGTTAATTCAAGTGGGAGATAAATTAATTAATTGATTTAATTGATTTAAATGACAATTGATTAATTAAACTAAATATTAATTAAGTAATTAATTAATATGGGCTGAATATTTAATTAAGTAATTAATTAAATTAAGGTGGGCTTGCAAGAGATGGACTCCTAAGCCCATTAGGAATCTTGTAACCCTAGGTCTTGAGGAGTGCTTATAAATAGAGCTCTGACAGAACTCAGAGAACTAACACCTAAGCAAAAAACCCTAGTCTTCTCTTGCCCTAAGAAATCCGCCCCACCCTGCGCCGCCCAAGCCCTAGCGCCGCCGCCGTGTGCTGCCGTAACACCGCCGCACCGCCGCCGTGAAAGCCCTAGCGCCGCCGCCGCATATCTTCTCCCTCATTCCTTTTGTGCAGAATTTTGATCTGTCAAATAGATCTGCACAATCCTTCATCAACAAACCTCTTAGATCTAGTTCTGAGCCTAAGACTAAGAGGTGTCATCATAATCCAGTTGGTGTGGACTTTTCTCTGGAGGTGAGACGCTTGGATCACTCCAGTGAACCAGAACCTTAATCAGAGTTCAGAATCAGAGTTGGAGGTTTCCACCACCTTGCCTGTGGTGAGGTAAAAATCGAAAACCCCCTTTGTTAGATTATTTCTGTGCTTTGTTTTGTGTCTTTCGTATATATAACTTGGAGATATTATTATGGGACCTGTGGGTGTGCCTTGAAAAATTTTAATTTCCGCACTTTGTTGTATTGACAATCGAGGCATAACCCAACAGTGGTATCAGAGCCAACTCCATGATTATTATACGAAAGGCTTGAACATAATATGTGTTTATATTATATGTTTAATTATGTATATTAAAACGCATGATAATTATGTTCTGTCGATTGATTCTTACTTGTTATGACTAGATCTACAATTGGGTAAAACTGTTTTTCAGATCTATAGCGTTTTCATAGTTTTTGAAAACTTCAGGACTTTTTGGGCAAAAATCGCAAATTAGGGTTTTAAAGGGCTAAAAATTCGAAATTTTAGAATCTGGATATTTCAAAAATTCTGGACTGTTTTCGCAAACTGGTCGCACGCTTTTTGGGGTCATTTTGTAATTTCCGAAAGTTTAGGGACTGTTTTGCAATTACCGAAACTTCAAGGATCTGTTTGGAAAAATCAAAAATTTTCAGAATTCAAAATTTATTTTCTGGAATGCTGGCCGAAACTGCTTTGGGTGTTTTTGTAACTTTTTAAAAGTTTTGGGGTCAAAGTGCAATTTTCGAAAATTGAGGGGCCGAAAATGCAATTTTCAAAAGTTGAAAAACAGAATCTGATTTTCAGCAGGAAAATTTATTTTGTTTACCCGAAAGTTTATTTTGTCATAATTAGTAGTGACTAAAAGTAAGAATCAATGGAAGTTAGTTTTAAAAGGATGTTTTAAAATTAAAGAAAGGAGAAAGTAAAATGTTGTTTACATGTTTCTTGCTCTACGTGAACTGTTTACGTGATTTTCGATCGAGCCGAGCCTTGACCTTAGGGTAGATGTGATTGGTTTAATTTAATGTTTGGTTTTTATTAGGGCCTGCGAGCCTTTTATGTTTTTGGGCCAACTTTGAGCCTTTGTAATAGAATAGGGCTTTAATGCTTTCCTAGTCTAGGATGGAGGCCCGTTACAAGCAAGATGGGAGCCCAAGGAGATATGAAGGCCATGTATGCATGGTGATTAATGTAATAGCATAGGCATGTTTGAGAACCCTTTAGATTGACCAATAGGACCAACATCATGGCTCGATGATGGTCCACATAGGAGGCTCCCGATCGAAAACATATTGTGGTAGAATGCATGCTAGGCTTGTATGGTTTTTAATTTATTTGTCGATTTATATTTAGCTTGTATGTGATGCGCGCTAGAATCTAGATCGTAATAAAAGAATAAAGCATAACTTACACGGTGAGATCTCGAGGAGAGTTAGTATAACTTTCAAACCAGAAATACCCCTCTCGAAATAAAATATTAAGTCATATTGGGTAAACTATAAAATGAAGTTTTATAGATCCAAGCCTTCCATCAATAGGGACTAGTGTATGTTGTCTACTTATCGATAGAGGTGATCCAGAGTCTGGCACCCGAGTCGAAGAAAGGGACAATACACGAAATTCCTCGATTCTTGTTTTTAACTAAACAAGACAAGGGTGGGAACTTGTCGGGATGTGAAAATCGACCGATAACTAGTTACGGGGATTTCATGACCGGGCCTGTTGCTCATCAAGATTGACTGGGTCAGACTTAAACGAGGAGTAACATCTATGATGTAGCAGTGCTAGATAGGTGCGAAAATCGAGGCAAAATAGCTTGAAGGTTGTGGAGTAACACAATTGGTAAAAGTATACCTACCTGGAGAATTACTTGTATGGCCACGAGTCGTGGGTGCAATTAATTGCTGCTGGGACGTCAAGACCTACTAGGAAATAGAATTTCCCGAGCAATCAAAGGGGTGATTGTTTCGACAAAATAGTGGGAGAACTTTTTCGAAACTAAGTCCAACTTCGATAATTATAAGTATTAGACATAAGATCAGTTAGCTTAATGTTGTCTTCTTTCCTATTGTAGATATTAATTACAATGTCTAAGAATCCATTATCTGTTATCCTCGACGCAAACAAATTGAATGGTTCAAACTTTGTCGACTGGCTGAGAAATCTGAGGATAGTCCTAGACTCCGAACATCGCAGTTATGTGCTCGACACACCCATGCCTGCTGCACCCGCAGCACGAGCTACTGAGGAACAACGAACCACCCATGCTAAAAGGGTTGATGATGATCTTCAGGTTCGTTGCCTCATGCTAGCTTCGATGTCAAACGAACTGCAGAAACAGCATGCTGCTATACCGCTTGCTAGAGATATGCTTCTCCATCTCCAGCAGATGTTTGGGGAAAGGTCTCGCGCTGAAAGATTCGCGACCTCTAAAGAGTTGTTTAATCTCAAGATGGCTGAGGGAAGCAGTGTAAAAGATCACTGTCTGCGTTTCATCAACTTGGTTGAAAAACTGGGGCGATTGGACGTGGATTTGCACGCTGATCTTAGCACTGACCTCCTTCTCCATACGCTGCCCCGTTCATTTGACCAGTTCGTGTTGAACTTCAATATGGAGGATAGATACCTCGCTCTTCACGAACTGACCAATTTATTGGTAACGGCAGAATCGACTCTCAAGAAAGAGAAACCTGTAATGATTGCACACCAATCGAAGGCTGCAAAGCCTAAGAAAGGTAAGAAAAAGAAGAAGGTATTTTCTTCAAAGGCAGTCACCAAGGTGGTCGAGAAAAAGCGCAAAAGCCCAGAAGACGAATGTTTCCACTGCAAGAAAGCAGGGCACTGGAAAAGGAACTGCCCAGACTACCTGAAGATGAAATTGGTAGCCAAAGGTATTTTTCTAGTTGAAGTTAATATTTCTATTAACTGTGCATCGTGGGTGTTAGACACCGCAGCAGGTTCTCATATCTGCAATGATTTGCAGGTGATGGGAGCAATAAGAACCCTGAAGCCCGGGGATAGAATCCTGCGTTTTGAAAACGGAGCTAGGATCGCCGCCGAGGCTATAGGAGACGTGGAATTAGTCTTAGGGAATTTTACTTTAATTTTAAGGGATTGTCTGTACGTACCAAACGTTATTAAAAACATCATTTCTATTCCTATGTTAGACATTGATGGTTTTAATTTTTCCATTCAAAATGGATCTTTTTGCATATTTAAAGGTGATTTAATGTATGCTCGTGGTACTTTGATAGATGGTCTATATTCCCTAGAACCTATAAGTTCCAACGTCATGCACATTCAATCTAGAAAAAGGAAATATGATAATCAAACTCCACAACTTTGGCACGCTAGACTTGGACATATTTCCAAGAGTAGGATTCAAAAGTTGGTTTCCTCTAAGGCTCTTGAAATAAAGAACTTAGATGAACTCCCGACTTGCGAATCTTGTCTCAAAGGAAAGATGACCAAATCACCCTTCACCGGGAATCCCGAGCGAACCAAACAGACATTGGATCTTATCCATAATGACGTTTGTGGACCATTGAGTGTCAATGCGAGAGGTGGATTCTCTTACTTCGTAACATTCACCGACGATTTTAGTCGTTATGGATATGTGTATCTTATGACACACAAATCCGAAACCTTTGAGAAATTCAAAGAGTTTCGAATGGAAGTAGAGAACCAACTTGGACATAGTATTAAAGCACTTCGTTCTGATAGAGGTGGTGAGTATTTAAGCCAAGAATTCCTTGATTATCTAAAAGAGAATGGAATTCTCGCACAGCGAACTCCCCCTAGGACACCTCAACTCAATGGAGTGTCTGAGCGGAGGAACCGGACTTTGTTAGACATGGTTCGTTCCATGATGAGCTTTGCTGACCTTCCCTTTTCGTTTTGGGGCTTAGCCCTATTAACTGCTTCGAAGATACTAAACATAGTACCTTCAAAGTCAGTGCCAACAACGCCGCACCAAGTATGGTATGGTAAAGCACCCGTGTATTCGTTCTTACGAGTATGGGGATCTCCTGCGTATGTAAAGAACAAGAAGGGAGATAAGCTAGATAGTAGATCTAGTTTGTGCAAATTTGTGGGTTATCCAAAGGACTCTATTGGATACCTGTTCTTCGATCCTAAAGAACGTAATACGTTCGTATCTAGGAACGCCCACTTCTTGGAAGAGGATTTCCTCACCAACCGAAATGGGACAATCGTAGAACTTGATGAAGTCCAAGAATCGGACCCATCCCCACAAACAGTGGGAGCTGAACCAGAATTTACTGAACCTACTAGTACACCTATGCTTCGAAGGTCTAATCGAATTCGTAAGGAGCCAGAGCGATTTGGTCTCATTCACGAAAACGAGAAAGTTGATGCTGATCCAAGGACCTATCAAGAAGCGATGTCTGACATAGATTCGGGTGCGTGGCTCGAAGCCATGCAATCCGAAATGGATTCCATGCATTCCAACAAGGTTTGGACCTTGGTCGATCCACCTGAGGGAACTATCCCTGTAGGATGTAAATGGATCTTCAAGCGTAAGCTTGGAATGAATGGAGAGGTAATTACTCATAAAGCTCGCTTAGTGGCGAAAGGGTATTCTCAAAGGCCTGGTATAGACTATGAGGAAACCTTCTCTCCCGTGGCGATGTCAAAATCCATTCGGATATTACTTGCTATAGCCGCGTGGCATGACTACGAAATATGGCAAATGGACGTAAAGACCGCCTTTCTCAATGGAGACATTGATAAGGAGATCTTTATGCAACAACCTGAAGGTTTTGCGTCCAAAGGAAGTGAGCACAAACTGTGTAAGCTTCAAAGGTCAATCTATGGCCTCAAACAGGCGTCCCGAACCTGGAACATACGATTTGATGAGACAGTCAAAGCTTTTGGCTTTATCAAAAACGTATATGAACCTTGTGTGTACAAAAGGAATAGTGGGAGCTCAATACAATTCATTGTTTTGTACGTCGATGACATTTTGTTAATCGGAGACGATATCAAGATGTTAGCGCAGACTAAAGCGTGGTTATCCGCGCAGTTCTCTATGAAAGATATGGGAGACGCATCTTACGTATTGGGAATACGTATCTATAGGGATAGATCGAAGAAGATGATAGGACTCTCCCAATCTCAGTACATCAACACGATCTTGAAGAGATTTAGTATGGAAGAATCTAAGAAAGGATTTGTTCCAATGAGACATGGTATCTCTCTTTCTAAGTCTATGTGCCCTACAACCGACGAAGAAAAGACGAGAATGTCTATCATACCTTATGCCTCTGCTATAGGGAGTATAATGTATGCAATGTTGTGTACTCGACCAGACGTAGCACACGCTCTAAGTGTAACGAGCCGCTATCAGTCAAATCCAGGCGAGAAGCACTGGACTGCCGTAAAAGCAATCCTAAAGTACCTGCGAAGGACTAAGGATATGTTTTTGGTCTACGGTGGTAGTGGAGAACTGAAACTTGAAGGATTCACTGATTCGAGTTTCCAGTCTGACGTGGATGATTTCAAATCCAACTCTGGATACATATTCCGCCTCAATGGAGGAGCGGTCAGTTGGAAAAGCTGTAAACAGTCTACCACTGCCGACTCAACCACAGAAGCAGAATATATCGCAGCATCAGATGCAGCAAAAGAAAGTGTATGGATGAGAAACTTCGTCCAGGAATTGGATGTTGTTCCTAGCATTGCTGAACCTGTAGTCGTCTTTTGTGACAACAACGGGGCAATAGCTCAAGCAAAGGAGCCGAGATCACACCATCAATCCAAACACGTACTGAGGAAGTACCACGTGATCAGAGAGATCATTGGTAGAGGAGATATGCATATGGAGTATGTCAAATCAGAAGACAACATAGCTGACCCACTAACTAAGCCACTTTCGCAAAAGGTGTTCGAGGGACATCTAGAGAAGATGGGTCTAAGAAACGTTTGTGAATGGCTTTAGGGCAAGTGGGAGATTGATTGGATAGTGCCCTGCAAGCCAGTTCAATTAGCTTGTAATAGATCTATCTTGTATATAACAATCTTTGATTTTATAATAATACGCATGTTTATTTATATATGTATAAGGATAAACAATGGCCAAACTTCATCTCTCGCGAATACATTTAAGCGATTGGTTGAAACCCTGAGATCACTCATGACTATGGGACTATACACTTCAGTACTGAGTGCACTTATCATGAAACAGTCTCAAAGGTCGTGATCTCGAAAATGTTCCAAGTCATAGATTCATATCGAGACGGGGTATCGAGTGAATCGTCAAGACTTGTACGATTATGCATGATTCACACGGAGTGAATTTGTTGTAGTTTCATGAACAAGGCATTTGAGACCAGTGCATATGACTAGGTGATTCGATGGAGGATCGAATGCATCGAACGACCCGAACAGAGAAACCCATTGTGGAAGCGCATGACGCATATCGGTGATGGGATGTTTCTCAAAGGATTATAATAGTGTACGATTTAGTCCTATGACTTGAGGTGCTAGGGCGAATTCGGTGCATGAAAGTGCGTACTTAGATCTAGGTATAGGCCACTTAGCTTGGTCATAAAAATGCCTAGGTTGGGTGCGTATGGACATGTACGCGAGTGGTTAGTACCAAGATGGAATCTGTTGACTCATCGTAATGGATGAGAATATTTCCTATACGATTCTTAGATAATGTTTCCAATGAATCTACGGCCGTAGTCGGTGACGGATTTGGAAAGGGGTTTCCAAATTAGGCAGTCACACTGGAACATTATCCTGAATTAGAAAGTATAGTTATCGAGACAAATTTAGAGGTGCCGATCAATTCACACACCCTAAGTCTTGATCGGGAAATTGGTCGACAGAAGGACCGTATGTACATGGTAATTATATGAGGTGAGGTTCACTAAATATCAATTCACCTGATGTTGGGCTTCATGGGCTTGTGGCTAGACATCGACCATGAAGTGTGGGTACTCCTGAATTAGTAGAGGAATTGATTCTAGGAGTGGTCAATTAAAGGTAGTTTAATTGATCGGAGCAATTTATTGTTCATAAATTAAATCACGAGGTTTCGTGAGCCTGCTGCCAATTGATGGTGAACCCAGAGGGTCACACACAATACAATTGGACGGTGACTGTTCTGTAGGAATATAAAAGGAATTAATTGATTTAAAAGTAATTAAATCAATTAAGTGAATTAAAGTGTTAATTCAAGTGGGAGATAAATTAATTAATTGATTTAATTGATTTAAATGACAATTGATTAATTAAACTAAATATTAATTAAGTAATTAATTAATATGGGCTGGATATTTAATTAAGTAATTAATTAAATTAAGGTGGGCTTGCAAGAGATGGACTCCTAAGCCCATTAGGAATCTTGTAACCCTAGGTCTTGAGGAGTGCTTATAAATAGAACTCTGACAGAACTCAGAGAACTAACACCTAAGCAAAAAACCCTAGTCTTCTCTTGCCCTAAGAAATCCGCCCCACCCTGCGCCGCCCAAGCCCTAGCGCCGCCGCCGTGTGCTGCCGTAACACCGCCGCACCACCGCCGTGAAAGCCCTAGCGCCGCCGCCGCATATCTTCTCCCTCATTCCTTTTGTGCAGAATTTTGATCTGTCAAATAGATCTGCACAATCCTTCATCAACAAACCTCTTAGATCTAGTTCTGAGCCTAAGACTAAGAGGTGTCATCATAATCCAGTTGGTGTGGACTTTTCTCTGGAGGTGAGACGCTTGGATCACTCCAGTGAACCAGAACCTTAATCAGAGTTCAGAATCAGAGTTGGAGGTTTCCACCACCTTGCCTGTGGTGAGGTAAAAATCGAAAACCCCCTTTGTTAGATTATTTCTGTGCTTTGTTTTGTGTCTTTCGTATATATAACTTGGAGATATTATTATGGGACCTGTGGGTGTGCCTTGAAAAATTTTAATTTCCGCACTTTGTTGTATTGACAATCGAGGCATAACCCAACACAACGCATAAAGCCTAGAAAAATCTTTGCCAGCCTGAACTTATAAAAGATATGTCATGGCAGGAATAAAGAAATTAGAAAATCATGGTAAAGAGGTTAGGAAGAATTACCTGGGCAAGGGATTCCAACCCAGACTGAAACAGGAACGAGGAATATTCTCCAGTCGAGAGAACCGCCTCGGAGATAGAGACATTGGCCCGAAGAAGGGTCAGGTCGGATTTCTCATGTAACACTGTATCAAAAGAAGCTATGTTTCTCTTAAATGAAGAGACACCAGAAGGAAACGACGAATCAAAAGATTCTCCGACCAATGAAGGTGCGGATTGGAAACGAGTGCGCTCAATTACATCCTCCACAAAAGAAACCTTTTTAATTTTCTTGTTTGAACCCCTGGATTTCAAGCACGAAGAAAGACCAATAGTCGAAGATTTATTTCCTTCATAAGAGTTTAGCTGATCGGAACTAAGGGACTTGATTGGTGTTCGACTTCTTTTCCTTATATTTATGCCGTCACTGGGCTTGGAGAAAGGCGCGGAAGAAATCACGAAAGCGTTCGAATTTTTATTCATCTCTTGATTTTCAGGTAAAGATTCAACCGAAGTAATTTTCTAAAAGCTCCGATCACTGTGAGCAATGTTATTGTGAAACCAACGTAAAACGGCCTTGGTATTTATAAGAGACACGACATCATGCGAATTGCAATAATTGGTAAATCACTACTCCCAAAAAAGATTCAATGACGTAGCTGAGTACGCAAGAGTGACGTTATAAAATTCAACAGAAAGTTCAAACAGACGATAGCCTAAAAATAGCATCAAGGAAAGAAATTCAAATTCGAGCATCCACTAAATAGGCAAGAGCAGAAGATTATAAGTATACAAGTACATTGGTTCGCTGAGTAAATCCTATTACATAGTAATCGTTACTGGTTGGATTCTTTCACGCCGGAACCATGGTCCGATCTGTCTTGTTCCTCTGTTTCGCTAGAACCGCTTTCCGAGCCATCGGAATCACCTTTACTCGAGCTGCTCCCTTCTCCATCATTACTTTGTGCATCGGCCACAGATTTACTCAAATCGGAAGAAGAGATACCTTGCTCCCCATGATCCCGAGAATCCCCTTCAATATCCACGTCTTCATTCTCAGATTGGGATTCGAGCGCATCAGGATTTGGCATCGGCACTCCAAATTCCTCAAGAAAAGGAGCGAACTCATGAGCGGCCAAATCCTCGAGCTTGGGAGGAAGGGAAGACGCTTTATAATCTTTACCGAAGATATTCTTATAAGGATTCATGGTAGGAAGGTAGTCATCAAGGGCGCCTTCGATCTTGGCAGCTGTAAGGAGGTGCTGAGCTCCTTTATAGTAGAAGGCTTGGTTAATTTCACCTGACCGCAAGCGAACTAAGGCATCAAGGATCGGAGACTCCAGGAACTCCCTTATGGCGGGAAGCCTGGCTTCGGCTCGACCTCGCTCATAAAACTGTTCGGCGGACACCTTGGTTTGCTCAAGCTCCAGCTTTAATTTCTCCACTTCACCCTCTAAGGCCCTCTTCGCCTCCAACTCCTCCTTAGTCTTCTCGAGTTCTATCTCGACCTCAGACAGCTTAATTTTGGCATCCTCTAGCTGACTGGTCTTTGCACCTTCATCCTTTAGAACATTGTATAGGGCTTTATGTACCGCCTGAGATTCTTCGCTCAATACGGCCAGTCGAAGAGCAGTTTGAGTAAACAGGTCTCCGGCCTGCAAAGAAAAAGATATGTAAAACACAAAATAAGAATTATAAGGAAAAGGCTAGAAACTTTCAGAATAGACAGTACCCTTTGGTGAGCGTGGGCGTAATCGCCTACTATCTCAAAATCCTGCTTAACAAAAGATTGGATAGTATCATCCTTGAACCTCCCGGCCAAGAACATCCGAAGAGATTTATCCACCGTATGCTCGCCCTCGGGACCTAAGTCAGATTCAATTGTCCCACCCTCGGGGTATCCAGCCGACCTGGGCCCTTGCAGATGATCCTCGATGAAGTCAGCCAGATCCGGTTCGGAGTGGCCAGTCCGACAAGAAATCGAATCCGGTCCTCGACCAAAGGGTTTGACTCTCCTGGAGGACTCAGGGGCATCGCTACTTCTTTTGCGAGCCGTCCTGGCCTGCGAAATCTCCCTGGCACGATTCTCCATCAAAGTGTAGTTACTATACCCCGCATCATTCGGGTTAGAAGTGCCAGTTGGAAAAACAGACCGAAGGACGCCGGAAGCTTGGAAATTAGGAGTCCCCTCCGCCTCAACCCGAGAGCGAGAGGTTCCTACTTCGGTAATTGGGGGAATAGCCACTAAGGCATTTGAGGTTGACGTGATCCCAACCTAAGCCTTGGACTTTTTCGCTTTCCGAGATGTTGTTGACGTTTGAGGACGAGGCCGACCTTTATTACCCTTTGAAAAGGAAGCAACATGTGGACCAGCTACTGATGTACGGAATTTATCAACAATATCAGCTAACGTGGAAGGGGGGTTAGCGAGATCGATCCGAGCCTTCCCATACTCAATCGGATCGGCAGGAAAAGTGCAATTACTGAGCTCGGCCAATCGCAAGACCGCCTCCTGAGTCATCAACGCGGTCTGATGAGGGTCAGCACGAAGAGATTGCAGAAATTTATCTGTTATCTCATTTTTCATACTTCCCACGAGACGGCGTTTACCGTATATCCATGTCTTTGCTCCAGGCCAATTGAATGGAGTAGGCTCGGGATTATCTTCAGAAGGCGGGGACTCTGGTCCTCGAACAAAGAAGAACTCTTGCTTCCATCCTTTCAAATTGCTGCTGACGTTGGCTGATAAGATCGAAATCTTTGGTCTCTGAGAAAAATATACATAACCTGCGTTCGAAGACGTGGAAGCACTCATCTGGAATATCCGCCAAAAGTTCTGAAAGACCGCCTTTTTCCCCTTGGCTTTCATCAGCACGCAAAAGGCTATAATTAGACCGATTGAGTTTGGCAAAATCTGGCAAGGAGTCAACTCAAAAGCATCCAGAATGTTTTCTATCAGAGGAGGGAAGGGGATGCGTAGGCCGTAATGGAAATGTTTGGAATAGAAGGCTTGACAGCCCGCGGGAGGGTCGGTAACCCGTTGATCAGAGGTAGGAAGCACAAACCGGCCCCTAGATATTGGCTGAATTCTTCCTGCAACTGGCCCAGATCTTTTTCCGTATAGGAACAGACGATCTCATCGGCCCTCTCCTCGGTCATGTTTAGACCTGCGCTGGTCGAGGGCTCTTCCCAGTCAAAGATCGTGACCACAACATTACGGTTCAACCTATATTTCTTTTGCTCGTTTTTCCCCAAGGGAAGGTCCCCACCCTCTACGTCTTCCTCATCAGAGACTGTTGCTTCGCCCGAATTTTCATCTTCGCTGTCTTCCGTTTCAGAATTCGATTCCCGCCCCTCCTCGCTGGAATCGGAGGCGGAACTCGAGTTTTGCGGATTCTCGATCTCAGATGATCGATCTTCTACAACTTTTTTTCTTTTCGATTATCGGCCTCATTCTCCTCTAAAGGAGATTTTCCCTTCAAGTCTACCGAACTCGACATAACGAATATATGAAGACTGCTCGAAAAAGGCTGCTAGAACTTACTTATCGATCTGTCTGCTCCGATCTGAAGTTTTCTCCTCAGAATCTTTGATGAACAACGACCCTCCGTATAACTATATATACAGGGACAAAATAGGAAATTGCAAATCGGTCCCCGAGTAACCGCGACGGTTGAACTCCCTTAAGGTAGATTTAAAATCATATTTCGAAAAATTACACCTACAGCCCTAGTACTTTCCGGAATTCCTAAATTGGAGATCCACATAGCGAGCGACGCATTCCAGAGATGTAAACTCCATATTTTCACACCAACCCTTGGGATAAGGAGGTTAAAAAAGATAAAATGGCAATGAAATATCCAAATCACGAGCTCCTATTCCAACAACGAACAACAAGGACGATATCAGGACGGCGCTATTATGAGGTTTCTTAGGTATGCACTCTTTTTCCCTGACTCGGTTTTTATCCCAGAAGGGTTTTTCCGAGTCAGGTTTTTAATGAGGCATACCCGAAACATTATGCCGAGATCGATTCATCCTATCGTCCTTGGCTATGCATACTTCTTCGAGCTTAAGCTCCACTTTACGCTCGAGAAGTGGGGGAGTATTGATGAGGGATATTTTGGGCTCTACTTTTCTTTACAATCATGCGAGATCGAACAGTACATATCTCGGAAGATCAAGTTCGACCCCGATGTCCAAGTACCATAAGTACAGACGGCCCTGGATCCAAAGTTACTGTTGGGCCGAGTTCTGATCCAAACTTATGGGCCGAAGAATTGCATGTCTGCAGATAGATCACCTAGACCCCGATTTCAGCTATAAATACCCCATGCATTTATGATACCAGGCGCGATTTTCCAGGTGCTCCCTCCTCGAAGCTACAGCTCGGAACCGCTTGGGAATATAGGCATAGAATCATATGTATTTCGCCCTCTAGCTTGTACGGCATCCAATAAGGCTCGGATAGGACTTCAAACCTTTGTATTCTTATAGTATTGTAATCGAGCCATTTTGAATACAATATTGTTGATCTTTCATATCGTTATTGTGTACTTGTTCGATTATTACACGCATCGATCACTCACACGAATTTGCGTAAGATCAAAGCCTTTACATATATTAAGTCAAGTGTTAGTTTCCTTAGTCACCTTAATTGAGTTGTAATATCAAAACCACCATCACCTCACAAAACTCAACTTACAAATCTAAGTAGAAGTAACAAGACATTAGTTGGTAATTAATTGAACAATTCCTCGTGGGTTCGACACTCCTTATCACTTTATTACTTGTAGACGACCGTATACTTGCGTAGTTTGCGTATTAGTATTTGGAACGCAACAATGAGCTCAAGGATTTCAGTCTTACGTTCAACACTAGGAAATGGCTTTTTAGTTTTTTCGGCTTGTATACATATCTCACATTTAGAATTATCATAATCATGACACGAAATCAAACCATGCTTTGACATATATTTTAAATATTTATAATTTAAATGTGCAAGACGAGCATGCCATAAATTAAAAGAAGAAACAACAGAGTAAGCAGAACCAATTATTTTATTAATACTTAATTTGAACATTCCATCACAAGAGTACCCTTTTCCAACAAACATTCCACCCTTAGTCAAAATCAAACTACGAGACTCTAAAACGGCTTTCATTCCGTTTTTACAAAGCAAGTTGGCAGATACAAGATTTTTCTTAATTTCTGGGACATGTAAAACATTAATAAGAGTAAGTTTCTTCCCAGAAGTGAATTCAAGTTCGACTTTTCCTTTTCCTAAGACCTTTGCTGCGTTATGGTTTCCCATAAGCACTTCCTGATCTTCCGTTGCAACTTCATAATTCTTGAATTGAGACTTGTCGTTGCAGACATGAATAGTCGCACCAGAATCCTACCACCAATCAAATGATTGTGGTGTAGTAGCCATGTGTAGTTGAGTCACCATTCCAATATGCATTGAAGAAACCATGGCAATCAAATTTTCAACTTCATTTTCATCAACCATGTTTGCTACTTTATTGGAATTATTCGCAGCATTTTCCATCTCTCTTTTCTTGATTCTACATTGACGAATCAAATGCCCTTTTTTGCCGCAATGGTGACACTTTCTTGTTTCTTTGACCTTTTGTTTCTTGTTGGAACCATTGTTATTATAATCAAAATTCTTCCTCTTGTTTCCATGACTTTGATTGTTGAATGTCTTCTCATCCACAACATTTACTTTAGAAGAATCAAACTGCACATCTTTTTAAGTGCTCGAGTTTCATCCTCTATTCTCAAATGTTTCTCAAGTTGTTCCAAAGTGAAATTTTCTGATGAATGTAGAAGTTTCTTTTGATAATTTGTCCAAACGGGTGGAAGTTTGGCAATTATCGCACCAACTTGGAAGCTTTCGGGAAGTTCAACTTTCAAGTCTTTGAGTTTACTAACCAAGACTTGCAAGTCATGTACTTGGTTCAAAATAGGCAGATTATCATTCATAGAAAATTGTAAATACTTCATGATCAAAAACTTATCCGTACCTTGCCTTTCCGATTTGTACTTGTTCTCTAATGCATTCCAGATCTCTCTTGGTGATTTGATTGACGTGAATAAGTCATAAAGTTGATCAGAAATAGCGTTCAAAATATGGCCACGACAAACCAATTCATCTTCTTCATGTTTCTTTCGTTGCTTTTTAATAGCATCATCTTCACCTTCTTTTGGTTCCGGAATTGGTTGCAAATCCGGACTTAACACATAGAAGATCTTCAAAGCGGTCAAGAGAAACTTCATTTTTTCTTGCCAACGGGTGAAATTAGTGCGCATTGGAATTCCCATAAATTCTCTATAACACAACAATACAATGTGAATAATATGCAGCAAGTTCTCAATCACACACACAAGTTCTCTCTATTGAACAATTACCAATATGCAAAAAACTTAGATTACTTACAAGAGTTGTTCTTGTAACCAGAGGCATTGTGTAGATAATGGATATTGATTGCAAGAAGTGAAGAGGCAAAATGAGTCGTTTGAGTAGGATGACAATCATTAGGCTGTAGAAGTCGATTTGTTGTCAATTGAAAGGCAAGGAACGACTCTTGATAAGGTAAAACAGAAGGTTGTTGGAAAAGGTTTTGAACATGCATCGTTCCTTGTGAAGTTTGGACCCAAGTCTCTTGTGAGGGGCATGGATTTCCGATAGTTTGCAAGTTTTGTCCTCTCTGCATAGTCACTTTCATAGTGTTCTCTGTAACATATTGTTTAACAAAAATATGGTTCCTTAAAAAGTATTAAAATAAAAGATTTTTAATTTGTACAATGAATTAATTTAAAACTTACTTAAACGCTGGCCTCTTCCTTTTGACTTTTTGCCTTTAGCATCCCAGTGACGTATGTGAACTGATCATATCCTCTTGTCCTGATCGGATGTGGGTCAAGTAGAACTACTTCATTTGTTTGAGGAACATTTTCTCCTCTCCCTGTTTCATTTGTTTGAGGAATATTTTCATCATGTCCTACAGGGGGTACATTTAAATTAAAATTCTCAAACAAATCATTCAATTTTGATTCAACACTTTCAAGAGATTCTGCCAAGATGATCTAGTCTCATTATGAAATTTAGCTCTACCAGCAAGATCATAAACTTTCCTCACCATTTCTGGAACAAATACTACGGAGAATGCACCACTAGTACCACTGTAGCTAGCACCTCGTCCGTCACATATTCTTTTTGCCACACTTTTGGTCCACCTCTTCTTAATATATATCTCAAGAATGTAATCTATATTGACTCTCTCTAAGACCTTAATTGCATGACTACACAATATACCGCAAGTCTCATATTTGTGACAACTACAAGTCACGGTCGATGTTTGACTATCGAATTGGACTGTGATGAACCGTGACCTCCCCATACGTGAATTCATTGTGTACAACACTAAAGAAGTATCAAAAACCTCTTCTTGTCCTGTGATGGCAAAGTTTGACAACAGATCGTGTTGTTTCTGAAACAAAGTGAATATTATTTCTAATGTGAATACCTTAGATGCATGGACCAAATATGGTTAAGCCCACCGGAAGCAAATAATGGTGACTATAGTTGTCTTTTATCTTTTCATCATTACGCCATGATTCAAGAACCTCATAAAAGGAAAGGACACATGCATAAAAGAAGAGGTTGATCCACCAAATTCATTTTTCAATGCTGCATTTGGACCATCGCTTCTCGATGTAGCGTTTAAGTCCAGCACTAAATCTTTGGCAGTTGAAAGTAGTAGCCCATCTATGACGCAAATTGTACATGTTAGTGAACCAATCTTTGTCCTCAATGTTATAGTCATCAACCATTTTTTTCCATGTTTGTTCAAATTCTTCTTCTGAGTCACAACCATTCATGCACTTCAACCATTATTTTTTGAAAACTTCATCTCCTTTCAAGCTGCCAAAATGGTTAGACGTGTTCTGGTTGATGTGCCAATGACACATTCGATGATGTGATTTCAGGAAAACAGTGTCAATAGCATTCATCATTGATCTACATTGATCGGTGAATATTGTTTCAGGTTGTTTACCACCCATGGACTCAAGGAATGTCGTGAATAACCATTCAAATGAACTCTCTTTCTCATTTGACATGAAAGCGCATCCGAACATAACAGTTTGCCAATGATGATTTATGCCAACAAAAGGACAACAAATCTTGTTATACTTATTTGTTCTATAAGTAGTGTCCACCGAAAGCACATCATCAAAATATTCATAGTCAATACGGCATCGGTAATCGCGGAAGAAAAAGTTCCCCAACCTTCGTCCCTTTGAGCATTCCAATAAAAACCAGGTTCTTTGATAGTCATATTCATGAAATATTCAACCAATTGATCAGCATCATATCGCTCAATTATCCTCTATTTTTTGGCACGAGAAACAACATCTTACATGTCTTCCTGAGTACAGCCAACATTTTCTCTCCCTGGACTCTCAATTCGCAAGAAGTCACAGGCTTTACGCACATGTATTTTACATTTCACCATTGACTCTAGGCAGTGTTGCATTTCAGAACTTAATTGGCGTGATGATCCTAATAAATATGTTAGATGAGGTGAATAGATTGATGGGATAGTGCCCTGCAAGCCAGTATATTTAGCATGTATTAGAACTATCTTAATCTTTCTTTAGTATAAATGACTTAATACGTCTGTTTATTTATAGTATGTAAATCAAACAATGGCTAACTTCATCTCTCGCGAATCACTTAAGCGATTGGATGAAATCCTTAGATCACAATAGACTATGGGACGATTCACTTCAGTATGAGTGCAATCATGAAACAGTCTCTAAGGTCTTGATCTTAAAATTGTTCCAAGTCATAGATTCCGAACGAGATGGGGTATCGAAGGAATCGCAAAGACTTGTACAAATATGCATGATTCACATGGAGTGAATTTGTAGCGTTTCATGAGCAAGACATTTGAGGCCAGTGCATATGAGTAGGTGGTTCGATAGAGAAGATCGAACGCATCGAACGACCCGAACAGAGAAACCCATTGTGGAAGCGCATGAATCACATCGGCGATGGGATGTTTCTCAAACTTATAATAGTGTACGATTTAGTCCTTAAGACTTGAGGTGCTAGGGCGAATTCCCTACATGGGCGTGCGTACTTAGATTTAGTTGCCGGTCACGTAGCTTGACCATTGTGTGCCTAAGTTGGGTGTGTATGGTCGTGTACGCCAGTGTTTTCATAACCGGATCGGACATAGAACCGGTAAGCTTACTGGTTACTGGTTCAATCGATTTAATCGGGCTAACCAATGATTCAACAGGCAGAACCAGTACGACGTCATCATGATGTAGTAAATATATTGTATAAATAATAATACAGATAAAATCCTAAAATAGACCAAAAACATACTTTTATAAATAAAAAAAACTAGAAAATACATAAAAGTGTACTTTATATTATATTGAAAAGTACTTATATCTAAAATCTCCTATAATATTTATATTTTAATTAATTAAATAAATATTTAATTCTTTGCCAAGTATAAAAATAATATTACCCATCAAATTTTAACTATCTTGTTTGTTCATGGAATGGGCTTTGGCCCAGTTTAAATAAAAACTATTTAATGTTTCACTTTAACTTCTTTAATTAAAAAGGGTAAAACCCTAAGAAATTCACCATCTTTGCACAAACAAGTAGCCGCCTCATCAGTCACCATTTCTTCATCTTCCCTTCAATTTTTTTTCCTCTCTTTGCTTTATTTTATTGCTAAGCTCTCCACTTTTTCACTTCTTATTCCTTCATTCCTTTAACCAATCATTCTTTTCTTTTGAATGATACATAATTTTTACTCTTAGCAAGCTAATATTGGCTAGATTAGAAGATTAAAAGTGTGTGAGAAGCATTATTTCTTTCTTTTTCAAAGAATAAGAAGAAAAATAATTGTTCTTTCAAAAAAACATTTTAAGTAATGAACCGGCGGTTCAGATGGTTTGCCGGCTCACCGGTTTCACTTGTTTTTGACCGAGTTTCACCGGTTCAAACTGGTTCAAAAAGCTGCTGGTTTTGAGAGGTCAATCGGACCGGACTGGGATCCAGTTAGCGGTTAAACCGGGTCGACTTGCAGATCCGGTCCGGTTTTAAAAACACTGGTGTACGTGAATGGTTAGCATAAATATGG
This sequence comes from Penstemon eatonii, assembly GCA_038501285.1. Lineage (NCBI taxonomy): Eukaryota > Viridiplantae > Streptophyta > Magnoliopsida > Lamiales > Plantaginaceae > Penstemon > Penstemon eatonii. Next base: position 443,084 of record JBCEGF010001341.1, read on the forward strand.
GATCTACCTACTCAACGTAGTGTGTTGAGGGAATTTCCTATACGTTCTTAGATAATAGATTCCGAGAAACCTGTGGCCACAGTTGGTGACGGATTTGGAAAGGGGTTTCCAAATTTAGCTGTCACACTGGAATTATTATCAGGAATTAGGAAGTATAGTTATCGAGATAATTAGAGGTGCCGATCAATTCACACACCCTAGGTCTCGATCGGGAAATTAAGTCGATAGAAGGACCGTAAGTACATGGTACTTATAAGTGGTGAGGTTCACTGAGATCAATTCACCTGAAGTTGGGCCTCATGGGCTTGTGCTTAGACATCGACCATGAGGTGTGGGTACTCATGAATTAATAAGGAAATTAATTCCTGAGTGGTTAATTGAAGGGGTTCAATTAATCGGAGCAATTAATAAGCTCGCAAATTAAATCACGAAAGTCGTGGGCCCGTGGCTAATTGATGGTGAACCTAGAGGGTCACACACAATACAATTGGACTGCAACATATCATATAAGGAAAGTTTGATTTAAAGGGTTAAATCAAAACTTAAGAATTAAAGTGTTAATTCTTAAAGAAGAAAACTAATTAATTACAATGTTAATTAATAAGAGAGGAATTAATTTAATTGATTAATTATATTAATTAATTAAATGGGCTGAATTAATTAAAATTGTTTAATTAATTAAAAGGAGATCTAAGTCCATTAGGAAACAAATAAAGGCCATAAGTAAATGGGCTTTAAGTTTCCTACTTGGATTAGAACAAGGCTAGGTCAAGACTCCTTATCTATAAATAAGGAGGAGACAAAAACACTAACCCTAATACACAAGTGTTAGCTGCCCCCTTCTCCAAGCAAAGGATCCGCCGCCCCCTCTCCAAAATCTGAAAAAGTCGCCCCCTTTACATGTTTTGGGATCGGCCGAACCCTGTAGATTTCTAAAGGGTTCATGCAAACTGTTTTCTCCTTCTTTCTTGCTTGATAACTTTTGGATCCAAGTTCTGAGCCTAAGGATCCAAGAGAGTTGCTTCAATCCAATTGGTGTGGATACCGCTAGAGGCACAACGCTTGGAGTGCTTCTCCAAATCCATCAGATCTGAAAGAAGACCGGAGAAAAACCACCACCAATGCTGTGGTGAGGTAAATTCGATAAACCCCCTATTGTTAGTTTATTTGCTGAAAGTCCTTTTCGTATGACTAGATGAGTAAAGATCCTGATTTGGTTATGATCTTACGTGGTTTCGTTAGTTCGATCAAGGGTGGGATGTAATTCGATGATAATAAAATTAAAAGGAAAAAAGTAAAGATCAAATGTAATTGTATTCGAGTTAATTGAGTACAAGTACAAATATTTAGGGTCCTACTCGAGCATTATTGGATGCCGTACAAGCTAGAGGGTGAAATACATAAGATCCTAAGCCTATATTTCCAAGTGGCTTCGAGCAGTAGCTTCGAGGAGGGAGCACCTGGAAAATCGTGTCTGGTGTCATAAATGCATGGGGTATTTATAGCCGAACAGATGGGCTTGGGCCTGCGTTCGGCCCAACAGTACTCCCCGATCTCGGCTCTCGCCCGAGCCATGGATAGTTAATTATGAACTCAAGCTTGGCATATTGCCCCTGGGCTGGGGAACTGGTGTTGTCCGATCCGTATCGAGTTCGAGAGGATTACGGAATCTAAATTACCCCTCATCAATACTCCCCCACTTCTCGAGCGTAGAGAGGAGCTTGCGCTCGAAGAAGTATAAGTTGCGTTGTCCGTTGATGCGGATCATGCCGTTCGGGACATGTTTTGGATATGCCTCGTTAAAAACCTAACTCGGAAAAACCCATTGGGACAAAAACCGAGCTAGGGAAAAAGAGTGCATATAAAAAACATCGTTTACGTGTGTGGAGGGAATACTTTGACGTCCGTTGTTTTGGTAGAACCTCTCCAATTGGGATAGCCTTTGTTGTGAATTGTCATGAGATTTTCTTCGAATGCTTCCTTCATTTCCGAGCATAAGTCTAGAGGGCCAATAATATTTCCCGGGGGCGACTTTTATGGTATATACTCCACAGCCTTGGGAAAACGAAGGACTGGAAGTGCAATTTTCATGGAAATGGCTTTGAGTTTTTACCCATGGTAAGTTCAACCGTCGCGGTTACTCGGGGACTTGTTTGCAATTTACCTTTTTATCCTCATATATATATGTTGACTCGTTGAAAATTTATTTACATACTATATTCTTTCTTTAGCTCGAAGTGTTTTAGTTCGAAATAATATCTACTTATATATCTGTCTCTCAATCTATTATGTCGAGCTCTAGAAGCATTAAAGGCAAAAATAAGGTTGAAGATAATCAAGAGTCCGATCCCTTGTTTAAGCTTGTAGATGACTTCGAAGAGGGGGAATTTCATCAAGACGGCGAAGACGATGATCCGAGCGAGGATCTCGAAGAGAATGAGGTCGACAAACGCAGTATCGGCGAAGGTGCTTTTGTCAGGATCTTTAAACATACGCAAGCCCCCAAGGCCGTGGCCCCGAACAAGTCAGAGCTTCCTGCCAGCGAAACTTCCTGTTGTTTCTCGAAAAAGGACCGTGCTTACCTCGAGGCGGAGTTTGGGAAATTTCTTCCCAAAGGTTTTTCGATTGTCGTTCCTTCTTACACCGATCGTGCTACTGAGCCCCCCGCTGGATGTCAAGCCTTTTACGAGGGACAATTTTTCTGTGGCTTGCGTATCCCGTTCGTTCTTATCAGAAATGTCCTGAATTTCTTTTCGCTTTCCCCGGCTCAGCTTCTCCCGCACTCCGTTGCATATATACTAGCGTTTTGCACTCTTATGGAGGCAAAAGGAGAAGAAGCTTCCTTTAGCAACTTTTGGCAGATATTCCGAATGGATCCCTGCAAGGGTTCGAACATGGGTTTTGTGTCCGTCCGTCCGCGGTCTAAACGGCCTTTTCTTACAAAAATAACAACAGAGAAGACTTTAGGTTGGAAGAGGAGATTCTTTTTCGTGAAAGGCCCCGATGTCCCCGTCCCAGAAGGTAGTTCGAAAACTAGAGCTTATCGATGGGATGGTACAACTACTTGGACATACGGTTCTCGCAGAATTAAAGAGAAACTCGGCCGTCGTCTTTCTGATGAACTCCTGGGGCGATTGCAGTCTAACCCTTACCAAACTAGATACCTGATTCAAGAAGGCGTTTTGCGATTGGCTGGGTTGAGTCACTGTAATTACCTAGCTCCGGCGATTAGATACCCTAGCCAGTCCTCCGAAGGGCCCCTCATGCGAACCGATGTCCTGCCAACCTCCAGTGCTTCGAACACTGTTCCTCTTTCTTTGGGTATGCCTCTCATCTCCTGCTTGCTTTTAGGTTTTATTGAACAATTCTTCTTGTTTAGACTTGTGCCCAATCCATATCATCTGTGCAGGTCGAGTTGTTGAGAGATTTCGAATGTTCGCTGCCGGCCCGGTTGAAGATAAGCGATTTTATTTCGATCCGTTGCCTTATGCCTCCGAAAGAAAAGCGGATATGAACAATTTAGGCGAAAGTTCAATTGTCGTACCATCCATGATTCCCGAATTGAGAGGGGTTGGTACTATGAGTTCACTGAATTCTGCTTCAGCCGGACCTCTTCGAACCTTGTTCTCCCCTGACACTTCCGCTCTTTCTTCTGTCGGATACAGTCAACATTCCTGGAACCGGATTCAGGGTATTCAGGAGTACGAGAAGTTTTTGGGTCAGAAAAGGAATGCCGAACACCCAGGGCCTTCGAGGAGGATAAAACCCTTTGGCGTGAGTTCTGCTTCTATCCCTTGTCGAGAAGGTAGGTCGGAGCCTGATGTGGCAGACTTTATGGACGAGCATTTTCGTAGTAGCAGAACTGCTGGATATCCTGAGGATGGTACCATTATGACCGATCTGGATATGAATGGGGAGAACGAATTCGACAAAGCCACTAGAATCTTTATGGCTAGTCGGTTTAAACGGGATATCCTGCTTCATTCCATCAAAGGGGATTTTGAGGTTTTGAGTGATTTCTCCAGAACGTATCATGAGGTAAATACTCGTCTTTTGACTGTGTTCTTTCTTTAGAATTCTTAGCTTTACTGATACTCGAAAATGTCTTGTAGGTAGGGGATTTATTCGCCCTTCAATCCTATCGTTTGGCGTTACTAGAGCAGGAATCGCAGGACGCTCATGATGCATATGCCCAGATTTTTGCTGATAACCAGGCCATTCGATCTCAGCTGGCGGAGAGTCAGAGAGAATTGTCCCAAGTAAAGAAGGAGCTTGAGAAAGCGAATACGAAGCATTCTTCCTCAGTAGAAGAGGACTTGCTTGCATCCGTTAAAGAGAGAAGTGCCCTTGAGGAGGAGCTAAAGAAGATAAAGGTTGAACTCGAGCTAGCGAAACAAGACTCCGAGCGTGCATATGCCCAAGGCCGGGAAGAAGCCGAGATCCCTGCCATACGAGAGTTCCTGGAATCCCCTGTCTTGGACCCCTTAGTTCAAAGGAAAATGGGAGAAATCCTTCAGACGATCTTTTATAAAGGGGTTCAACAATTGGTCGCGGCCAAGAAGATTCCGGATGATATGGATGAGTACTTTAAGCACATGAACCCTTTTAAGAACGCTGAAGGGAAGGATTACAAAGCTTCCTCTCTACCCAAGATGGATACTAATTGGAAAAATCATCTCTTTGCCCCCTTAGTCGAGGAATATGGCATTCCGATGCCTAACCCTGATGTGCTCGAGCGTTTAACCGATGATCCTTCTGTGTCGGAGGAAAAGGGCGAAGATGTCATCGTAGGTGACGTATCAGATAAAGAAGACGATCGAACTCTTGACCAAACTGAGTAACTGCTCCACTTTTAACAAGTATCGCCTGACTTTCTATTAAGCCAGTCATCGGAGCCAAATTTGCTGGAAAGGGCGATAGTTTGTTGTTAGGAACTAATCGTATATACTCATGTAACCCATTTTTGTAAACGGATTTGTTTCTTTTTTGATTTGACTGCTGTAACTTGTAAATTCCAACCTCGCTAATATCCAGTTACCATTTTAATACTCCAGGTTCGATAATTTTTATGCTCGGATATTGCCCTTTCGATACGGGATTTCTCTTCAAAGGTTGCATCGATTCCTTATCGTAATCATAGGGCGTAGTGTCTATAAATATTAGGGTTTCTTTTCATTATTCACACGACATCTTGCTTATAGAGATCGGAGCTCTTGCCATATTTCCTGTCTTCTTTGAATCCCTCCAAGAGTGAGAATCCGAATTATCGACCTCAAATCCGCTTGTCATGGAAAATGTACTAGGGAAACCTATTAATCCCAAATCGTTATTCGGCGGTTCGAAGACTAAGAATCCAAGCAAAGAGCAGAAAATTGCCAAGGAAGCCAAAACCTCCAAATCTTCTTCTAAGGCCTCTGTGTCTTCCCCGAAAGCTGCTAAAGGGGAAGATAACAAGAAAGAGAAAAGTACTTCTTCGAAACAAAACAAGGGTAGTTCCAGCAAGGCCATTTTGGACGAGGAGCTCGAGACTGCGCTCGGAGGCTCTTCCCCGAAAGTTGTCGATTCTTCGAACAAAAATCCCGTGGGAGAAAATCCTTCTGTTCCTTCTTCAAACAAAAGGCCTTATTCCGACGGTATTACTCCTATTGAAGCTTTACAAAATCTTGCTATCGGTAGCAAATCATCCTCCGATGCTCCAACCGTTCCTCCCGAAGGAAGTCTCAGTAAAAAATTCAAATTAGGAATCGGTGAGGGGGCTTCTGCTGAAGCTTTGAAAACTGATAATCCTCCCGAATCCCGGGTTGATCCCAATCATCCAAAAGTTACTTCTTCCGCGCCTGAAGAGTTGAAAGATGGGTCCGATCCCTTGGATAGTCTGTTGCAGGTTAATTTTACCTCTTCGGAGACTAACCTGCCCAAAGGGAGAAATGTGTCTAAGGAGAGGAATATAGAGGAGTTGTTCGAGTCTGGACAGCATTTCCTGTTTCAGGTATAAGTATAATAACTACCCTCCCCCTCTTTTTTTTTTTTTTTTATATGAACAGAGTGTACTTCTGGCAGGCCGGGCAAGATTTTATTGAGCTCAAAACTTTTGCTGAGCGGGAGACCAATCATCGTGCTGCTATTTCCCTCGAGCTGGAAGAGAAGAAAGCTGAATTCGACCGTGTCTCCGCGGAGAAGCTTGCTCTAGAGAGGGAGAAATCTGTAAAAGAGAGTGGAGAGGAGATCCACAAGCAGCTGAATGAGGAGCTCGAAAAACTGAAGGGTCTTCACGAGCAGGAGAGACAGGAATTCTCGCGTCGAGAAAAGGAGTACGAGCGGGAGAAGCAAGAATTCGCACGTCGAGAAAAGGAGGCTTTCGACCGTGGATATGAAGCTGGACGCGAGGCTCGTACTGCTGAGCTTCGGAAAATTTTATCCGATAATAAGCTCCTCTAAATGTTTTATTTATTCGGATCTGCTGTATGACTATATATTTATTCTCTTTCGTGTAATCGTGAACAATTTTATCCCCTCTGGTTTGTAATAATTTATTTGCTTCTCGTATTGCTTGTTTTTCTGTAACTTGATGAGTTCTTTCCTATCTATGCTTTGTTTGGCTTCTTCACTTGGCCTTGAGCTCGTGATTCTCGATCTGTAATCTTGGTATACTAATTTCGCTTAATTTTCAAGGAATATCATTCCTTCTTCCTGCTGAAATTCTCGGGAAACACATTAGTCTTTCAATCTTGATCGTTCGCTTTGCTTTGTTTGGTAGCCATTGGATTTCGAAAGTAGTATCTATAAATGCGGCTCTTCGTTTTTATTTCTTCATGGGATTGTTATTTCTCGCGGTCACCGGGCATTAAGGATAGATTCCTTCGATCATGCTGAGTAAAAGCTCTCGTTGCATGACTCAGCGTTTTGAAATTCGAAATAGGACTTATTTCGCATACCGTAGCCAAATCTATGTTTCGAACTTCGACTAGGGTATCTGCAGGCGTTCAGTATTTCAACCTTGAAGACCGAGCAGCGTTATTGCTGACCATCCACGACCCTGATAGCTCCATCGACCCTCTATCTTCGGGGGCAGACTTGAGTATTAAAGTTATTGCGAGGATGTTCAGCAGTTTGTTCGGCTTTTCTGGAGGATGTGAGGGGGTGATGCTTCGAGGATCAAGATCCGCAAAAAGTATTCACATCACACCTAGAAAAAGATGCTTCCCCCTCCTCTCTCTTAAAAACTATGAAAAGGATAGAACATTGCCAGCTTGAGGGGCTGTTCTCTTTCGAGTAAGGACATTATCGTCAGCCGAAAATTTCATAGGATTACTTGCTCATGAAGATGTAATAGGGGTTGATGTCTTTGTATCTTGCAATTGCATCATGTGTCAAGCTCGGAAAATACTTTTTATCGATCTTTACGACGGCTTTACTTATCCTTAGGCCGATTACCGACAAAGCTTTCTTTACATGATGTATTTAGATTTTTTTTTTTTTTTTTTTTTTTTTTTGATGATTGGAGCTGAGTCTAGGATGAATTCGGATAGGCATGAGCTCGAGTGGAACAATTTTGACATTTTCTCTACTTTTTTTTCCGAAATAGTTTCTGTATTTTCGGGAATCGTAACGGTCGGCGCATTTACTGCTTATATCTCAGCCGTTTGTATCATCAAATCTGAGTCGTTAATTGCTTTTTCTTCCACTATATATAGTTCCGTTGTTACCTTTAAATTTAATGTTTCCGTAAGATTTCTGATCGGCTCTATGATTGAGATTTTACTCTCTCTGGCCATAATGTTTCGTTTATTATCTCCGACTGAACTGTTCGAGGTTCTCCTTCGAACTATCTTCCTTCATAAATTTTGCTATCTTTTGATGGCAACTTATTTCGATTAGGGTATCGGCAGGCGAAAGTAATTGCGACTGGGGTACCGGCAGGCGACCAGCTCTCTCTGATTCCAACCATTCGAGACTGGTTCGAACTCCTGTATCCTGTCAATCCACCCAGTCGGATAGTGGGTCGACTGCTAGGGAAGTTTTCACGCACTCAATATCCACTTCTTCAAGATGTTCTTTGAAGAATGTTACCTCCGAGATTGCGTGGAATAATTTTTCTAGGGGTTGTTTCGCTATTTCTCGATCTGGACCGGTGTGGAGCAAGTACTGAGGAAGTGATGGATGAAGGGTAGAAGCGTTGTTCTAGCCCAGTCTTACTCCTTCGATCACGGAGAGAATCTAGTGTAGGATTAATTTGTAATAGGGTTACACTAAATGTAAAGTCTTTGCTCGACTTTTCTTATCATTGTAATTTCGAACTCTTTAGTAACTGTTTGGAATGTCATGAATAAGATATTTATTTCTTTTATCATCCTTCCTTATTGTCCTGTAGAATTGATTTCGTATACCGTCGTCGAGCATCAATTCTTCTGTCTTAAAAATATGAACAAGCGCTATTTTTTACCATATTTGATAAATATTTAGCTGATAGATGACATCCGACATTCCTCGATTTTGAGTATAACCTGTATGGGGCTTTTATTTCCCCGTCAAATACATAATAATTAAGAGATCGAATAGAAGAATTAAAATGACCTTTGAGTAACGATCTTAATCTGAGGGGCCAAATTCCCTAGTCGGACAAATATTCGTGAAGTAATAATCGAAATAGGGTCTTGATCGATCTTAAATAATAATTTTGATTTTAGGCGTCAAGATGATGGCTATTAGCCTTAGACGAATGGATAATTTACGGAGAGATAATAGAATAGAATGCTGGTTGATCTAGGTTGATCGAGGATAATAATTTCGATCTAAGGGGCGTAACAATGGCTTTCACCCTTAGTCGTATCAGAGCATTTTTAGCCCTTGGGTCATAGCAGAGGCTTTCACCCTTTAATAATTTCGATCTAAGGGGCATAGCAGAGGCTTTCACCCTTAGTCGTTTTCAGAGCATTTTTAGCCCTTGGGTCATAGCAGAGGCTTTCACCCTTTAATAATTTCGATCTAAGGGGCATAGCAGAGGCTTTCACCCTTAGTCGTTTTCAGAGCATTTTTAGCCCTTGGGTCATAGCAGAGGCTTTCACCCTTTAATAATTTCGATCTAAGGGGCATAGCAGAGGCTTTCACCCTTAGATAATAGGAGACTGAGACAAATACGAATAGAATAACAGAGATTGATAATATCAGGGAGAGATGAATGAGTATGAATATTGATGAAATTAGTTTCCATTGAATATGTAACTCTGATCGAAATACATTTTGACGAGAAAATAGTCTTCTGCAATCATGAAAAAAGATGAATCATGGAAAAATAATCAGTGGTGAATAACCCAAATATCCTCATGCCTTTGTCGAGAAAAATCTTTGTCTATAGGTTCCCAATTTTGGTAAGTTTGATTTTTTCAAAATGGTTCCCGTTTTACAGGGAATCGCAACGGTCGACAAATCTTGTCCGTTCACTTCGCAATTTATACGCCGTTGGATTCTTTTCTGTTTTCGGCTATAAAAGGCTGGCCTATTGTTGAAATCATCTCATTCGTTGCATCGAGAATTTACCTATTTGATCATGGTGGTCAAGGCGACTATTCGATTAGTTCAACTGTTTGAGTTCGGACTTCGAACAATCTTTAAGAGTGACAGTCTTCTCACCCGACCTCGCTTAGAATATCGTCAGGCAAATACAATCTCCATCTTGAAAGCCAATATGCCCGATTCACGAGGTCCACAGGCTGTTGCGCAGGTCTTCGATTAGGGACCTGTTGCTACAATGCATTTAGGAAGACACAGCAGAGAGCGAGCTATCCAGAATATAGTCACTCGATAAGCCATGTGCTCGCCCTTTTGTCCTCGGAAGATCGTAAATAAAGTTAAAAGCCTGCGGGTCCTAAGGAGATTCCATGCTTGGAGCCAAATTATTCCGAATAAGCAATAGGAGAAAAGACCGAAAATTTCATAGGATTGTAGAAAATAATAGCGTTCTGATGTAATATAGAGGCTTGAGCTATGCTCGATATGTACTTCCCACATCTTGTATTTTTCGAAATAATATAATACAAATATATTTCTTCTTCGATTTTATCTCCCATGACTCCCTTTGATCTTAATATCAACAAAGAAATAATCAAATAGCACTTGCTTGGTCGAGTAATAGAATAATATTTCCGTGGACCTGTCGAATTTCTACAGTCGCATAATCTTCAGGTTTGAGAGTTCTGTTCGACTGAACCGATCGTAGTTATTCCTAGTCGAACAGCGTTACTTGTCTGCAAAGGTGTCTGAATAAATTGAACTTGAATCCAAAATATTAATCTTCAATAATAATGCTATGAGCATGTCTTGAATATCATAATTCTCCTATATGCCCTAATGAACCATGTGTCCTTGTTACCAAACAGGGCCCTATTTCTCGGGAAACGTAACGGTCATTCCATTTATTACGGACATCAAACCGCTCGTAGCCAGTTATTTGGGCCGTTGATTTAAAACCCCTTACCACTATAAAAAGGTCCCTTCGTGTATACAACACTTCTCACTTTTTCCTTATGCTCCCTCCGATCACCATGGGTCGAGTTTTAGATTTGATTCATACTTTTTCCAAGATAAAGGAGTTTGAGGTTAGACTCAGAACCCTGTTTTTCGATCTTAGCTCCTTTAGCATAAGCTTTTTCGCTTAGAATATCGACAGGCAAAAGAAATTGCGCCTAGAATACCGGCAGGCAACCTGTTTTCCCAGACATATCTTGTCTGTGACGGGTTAGAATTCCGGTCTTCTGGTGCCGTACCCGATCGGGCAGATGGTTACTCCGAGAGGAGTTCTTTAAATCTGAGGCACCAGCTTCCTCGAGGGCTTTCTTGAAGTATAGTTCCTTCAAGCTTGCTTGGGGTGCCTCTGCTGAGATAAACCTCTGCTGCGCCGGTTTGGATCGGTCGGTAGATAATGATTGATTTCGAGAATCATTGTTTACCGACGAAGACCTAAGGTCGGTTTGAAGTCCCGAAGAGAAACTCCGATCCGGCTTTCACTTAGCACGAAGACGGATATGCGGCACGTGGCGAGTGATTACCAAGAAGAATCACTGCTGAGTTCTGTTTCTGGGGCGACCTTATGGGAGGAAGACCGAGCTTGGAGCAAAAATGGAAATATTCATAGAACTTGTAATAGAGTAGGGGTGATTTCATTGTATTCCTCGAGCTCGAACCTTATTCGAAGCCGAGTTTGTAATTCTTTAACTTTATAATAAAATTCTACTTCTTACTCGAATCTCTTTGTTTTCTCTCCTTCGTCTCTTCTATTTCTTCGTTCGAGTTTTGATATGACTTGTTGAGATGTTTATAATGCTTAAGAAAAATTATCTGATCGTCGATAAATGACACTGAGTTGCATTAAATACGAAGATCGGAAATATAGATTCCGAGTCTTGAATGAGTCGTAATATCATAGACTCTTAAGATCCTTTGATATTTGATCAATGATCAAACTGATCGAATTAATGAGATCGATAACCATGAGACTAATCCAGTTATAAATAGAAAAAGGACCCATCATGGAAAATAAATCCGATTCGGAAGTAAACGAGATGAACATGAGCCGTTAGAAATACCGTGGCAAAGAAGTTGATGGGTCTCATACCATGGGCCGTTAGGTTATCGTTGATCGGATTATGTGCTTCTGCTGCATAGGAGGCTTCCGCTCCGACACACGTATTTCTCCTCATAGTAGGCATATTTCGATCTAATACTCGAGCAGGGCCCCTCGGTGGGCGCCAATTGATCTTACGTGGTTTCGTTAGTTCGATCAAGGGTGGGATGTAATTCGATGATAATAAAATTAAAAGGAAAAAAGTAAAGATCAAATGTAATTGTATTCGAGTTAATTGAGTACAAGTACAAATATTTAGGGTCCTACTCGAGCATTATTGGATGCCGTACAAGCTAGAGGGTGAAATACATAAGATCCTAAGCCTATATTTCCAAGTGGCTTCGAGCAGTAGCTTCGAGGAGGGAGCACCTGGAAAATCGTGTCTGGTGTCATAAATGCATGGGGTATTTATAGCCGAACAGATGGGCTTGGGCCTGCGTTCGGCCCAACAGTACTCCCCGATCTCGGCTCTCGCCCGAGCCATGGATAGTTAATTATGAACTCAAGCTTGGCATATTGCCCCTGGGCTGGGGAACTGGTGTCGTCCGATCCGTATCGAGTTCGAGAGGATTACGGAATCTAAATTACCCCTCATCAGGTTATTTAAAAAATTAAAAATTCCGCTGCTTTTAACGTCCTGACGTCACCAATAACCCAACAGTGGTATCAGAGCCTAACTCATTACTCTCATGCGAAAAGGCCTGAACTTGAATAAATATATGGATACATGTGTTTATTGTGTTTTGTGATTTGATTTTTACTTGTTATGACGATATCTACGATTGGGTAAAACTGCTTTATTAGATCTGTGGCGAATTTATAGTTTTTAGAAACTTCAGGACTTTTTAAGCAAAAATATCGAAAATCTCATAATTAGGGCTGGAAATTTTATTATCTGTTTCTGAAAATTTTTGATAAAACTGGACTTTTTTTTCAATTCTGGTCGGTTTGTATTTTTGGGTTGTTTTTGCAATTTCCAAAAATTAAAGGACTGTTTTGTAATTTTCAAAATTTCAGGGGTCTGTTTGCAAAATTGAAAATTTTCTGGATTCAAAATTTATTTTCTGTTCCTCTGGCCGATTGGTTTTTGGGGGTGTTTTGTAACTTTTCAAACTTTGGGGTCAAAAGTGCAATTTTTGAAAGTGGAGGGGCCGAACTGCAATTTTCAAAAGTTGAAAATAGAATCTGATTTTAAGCAGAAAACTTGTTTTGTTTACCTGAAAATTGATTTTGTCATAATTAGTAGTGACTAAAAAGTAAGAATCATAGGTAGATAATTTTAAAAGGTGTTTTAAGATTAGAAAGATATACGTAAAAGGTTGTTTGCCCGTTTCTTTGCTAAACGTGAATTGTTTACGTGGTTTTCGATCGAGCCGAGCCTTGACCTTAGATGTGATTGGTTTATTTTTGCTTTGGATTTTTGTTGGGCCTGCGAGCCTTTATTTGGGCCTTTTGTGCCAATGTAATAAATTAGGGCTTTACATTAAATAGTTTAGGATGGAGGCCCATTACATGCAAGATGGAAGCCCGGTGTCAATGAAGGCCAAGTATGCTTGGTTATTTATGTAATAGCCTAGGCCCATTAAGAACCCATTTGATAGACCAATTGGGCCAATATTACTGGCTCAATGATGGCCCGAGCATAGGTGGCTCCCGATCGAAAACATATTGTATTAGAAATGCATGCTAGGTTTATTTATTTATGTTTTATTTATTTATTGCTTCTTTTATTTGGCTTGTATGGAAATACGTGCTAGAATATTAGATCGTAAATAAGATAGTTCATAATCGAAGCGGTGAGATCTCTAGAGAGTATGCCTTCAACTTTCAAACCAGTAAATTCCCTCTTGAATTAAATATTAAGTCATATTGGGTTAAAATAAAATGAAGTATTTATATAAATCCAAGCTTTCCATCAATAGGGACTAGTGTATGTTGTCTACTTGTCGATAGAGGTGATCCATAGTCTGGCACCTGAGTCGAAGAAAGGGACAATACGCGAAATTTCTTGAATCCTGTTTTTAACTAAACTCGACAAGGGTGAGGACTGGACGGGATGTGAATATCGACAGATAACCAGTTACGGGGAGTTCACGACCGGGCCCGTTGCTCATCACGATTGATGAGTTAGACTTAACGATTAGTAACACTTATGATGTAACAGTGCTAGATAAGTGCGAAAATCGAGGATAAATAGCTTGAAGGTTGTGTAGTGACACAATTGGCAATAAGTATGCCTACCTGGGGAATTGGTTGTATGGCCACGAGTCGTGGGTGCAATTAATGGCCGCTGGGACGTCAAGACCTACTAGGAAATAGAATTTCCCGAACAATTGAAGGGGTAATTGCTACGATAAAATAGTGGAGAACTTTTACTATAGAAAGTTCAACCTTCGTAGATTATAAGTATTATTCATTAACTTGTCCACTGAATGTTTGTCTTCTTTTAAAATAGATACTGAGATATCTATAGTTATCCATTTTACTATTTATCCTCGACTAATAAAATAACTGGATCAAAATATCGACTAGCCTAGAAACTTGAGGATTGTCTTAAATTCCGAAAGTCGGAATGATGTTCTTAAACGACGAGCCTATACCTTATGCGCTTCCGAGATATGTCAAAATAAGGAAATGAATCACCCGTAGAGTATGGGAATATTAATGATCTTTCCTCATATAAGGATGAATCTCAAAAGGTGAAATGAATCACCTATAGAGTATGGAAATCTTAATGATCGTTTCCTCAGATAAAGCATCAAGATTGAACGAGCTGTAGAAGCAACATAAGGAGCATGTCTGTAGCTTCTGAAAAAAACCTCCACCTCAAAAGCTTGTTTGAACAGCAGTTTTGAATCATTTGATTCGAGACTTCTAAGGAATTATTTCAAAACTTAATAATAAATGAAGGAACTAGTGTCAAGGATCAGTGTCCTTGTTTTATCAATCTGGTTGAAAACTGGATCGATTAAACGTAGGCCTGCAAGTGATCTTAACATTAAATTCCTCCTAAAATTCTCCTTCCGCTCATTCAAATGATTCGTGAAATACACTGATCTTATTTGATAAGTTGATCACATTTCATGAATTAACCAAAGTATTGGTAAAAGGCAAATAGGATAAACCTGTCATGATCATTTACACTTCATGGACTGCAAAGTCAAAGAAGAGTAAAATGAAGAAGAATTTATTCTCTTCTAAATTTGACCATAGAGGTAGTCGAAAGAACGCAAGTAGCCTATAAGTCGAATTATCCCACTACATCTAAGAAAGGCACTGATAAGTTTAATTGATTAGATGATCTAATTAATTAAGCAACGTTTCAATCAAAGGGTTAATTGAAAAGGGAAATGAATCAATTAAAGAGTTAATTGAAAGGAAGTAAATTAATTGAATTAAACCATTAACTCAATTCTATTGAATTAATGTGTAAAGTTCAAAATTAATACAAAGATAATAATCAACAACTTTGGCACGCAAGACTTGGACACATCTCCAAGAGTAGGATTCAAAAGTTGGTTTCGCCTAAGCTTCTTGAAAAATAGAACTTAGATGAACTTCCAACCTGCGAATCATGTCTCAAAGGAGAGGTGACCAGATCTCCCTTCACAGGGAATCCAGAACGAACCAAACTATATCTGGATTTAATCCATGCATATGAACATGGACCACTAAAAGTTAGTGTGAGAGGAGATTGCTCATACCTCGTACCTTTTTGCTAATGGCTTTGGTCGTTAGTGAAAAATGTATCTAGTGAGATATAAATCCAAGAAACCTTTGAAAAATTCAAAGTATTTCAAAACGAGGTAGAGAATCAACAAAGACATAGTATTA
Source organism: Penstemon eatonii (assembly GCA_038501285.1). Taxonomy (NCBI): domain Eukaryota; kingdom Viridiplantae; phylum Streptophyta; class Magnoliopsida; order Lamiales; family Plantaginaceae; genus Penstemon; species Penstemon eatonii. Next base: position 458,538 of record JBCEGF010001341.1, read on the forward strand.
TGACCATTCAATCTAATCGAAATGGCAAATACTTAAGTCAAAGATTACTCAATTATCTTTCTAAGAATGGGGTTCTCATACAACAAACTCCTGCTAAGACGCCTCAACTTATTGGAGTGTCTAAGAGATGGAATCTAACATTGTTAGACATTGTTCGATCCACATTGAGTTTTGTTAAGCTTCCTTATGCATTCTAGGGGTTGGTCCTCATGACTGCATCGAAGATACTGACCAAAGTACCTTCAAAGTCCGTGCCTACAAAGCTTTACCAAGAAAGGTATGGCAAAATACCTCTATGCTCTTACTTTTGAGTATGGAGATCTCCTGCCAAAGGTAGAAACAAGAAAGGTGATAAATTGGCTAGTAGATCCAATTTGTATATAATTGTGGGGTATCCAACAAAACCCATTGGATACCTGTTCCACGACAATGAGAAACAATCGTTTCTCCTAAGTACTCGTTCCTCAATTGATGAATTCCTCGTCAAAGGAAATAGGGAATGTCATGGAACTCGATGAAGTCCAAGATTTGGACCCATCCCCGCAAACAGTGGGAGTTAATCCAGAAACTACTGAACCATCAAGTACACTAATACTTCATAGATCTGATCAAGTTCATAAAGAGCTTGAAAGATATGGTTTCACCTATACGAAGAAACTACATTCAATGTAGATGCGCATGCATGACTGGAGTTCATGTAATCCAGAATGGATCCCATCCATTCCAACAAGGTATAACCTTGGTTGATCCACCCGAGGGATATATCCCTGTAAGTTGCCTATAAGTTGTGAGTGGATCTTCATGCTTGAAATGAATGGAGAGGTGTTGCCTCTAAGAATCGACTAGTGGTAAAAAGGCTATTCACAAAGTTCTGGAACAGACTTTGATGAAACCTTTTCTCCAGTAGCAATGTCTGAATCCATTCAGATTCACATTTGTTTTGATGACACAATCAAGACATTTGACTTCATCAAAACGAGTATGAACCTTGAGTGTACAAGAGGATTAGTGGGAGCGCGATGAAGCTCATATTTTATATGTCGATAATGTTCTGGTTATCTGGAATGATATCGGAATGTTAGCACAGACGAAAGCATGGTTATCCATGCAATTCTCCATGAAAGATTTAGGAGAAGCATCTTGCGTATCGGGATATGTATCTATAGAAATAGATCGGAGAAGATGTTGACACTCTCTAAATCTAAGTACATAGAATCAATACGGGAAATATTCAGTATGAAGAATCCAAGAATGGATTGCTTCCAATGAGACATTGTATCCCTTGTTCCAAATCGATGTGCCCTACATCGAATGAGGATAAAAGGAGAATGTCTCAAATACCTTATGTTTCAAACAAAAGGTTGCATGTGGCATGCTTTACTATGTACTAGACTAGACGTAGAACTTGCTCAAGTGTCACGAGCAGTTACTAGTCAAACTCCAGTGAAGAGTACTGGACCACCGTAAAAGATATCCTTATGCTCTAGACAAAGACTAAGGATTTGTTCTTGGTCTATGGTGGTAGTGGAAAATTAAAACTCGAAGGATTTACTGATTCGAGTTTTCAGTCTGATGTGGATGAATTTATATACCCATTTTTGGATATATAGTTTTTGCCTCAATGGGGTAACGGTAAATTGGAAAGGGTTCCAAGCAAAATACCGCAACCATCTAAACCACTGAAGCAAGATATATTGCAGCATTGATGAGGGGTAATTCGGATTCCCTGTCTTTCTAGCCTCAACGCAGTTCGAATAGCACCGAACCCTGTCCCCAGGGACCAAGAGCCGAACCAAAGCCTGAAGATGATTGTTCCGAGCACCTAAGAAAACCAGAGATCGAAGGACACTGTTGGGCCGAGCCCAGGCCCAAGCCCTCCAATTTGGTTATAAATACTCCACGCATTTATTACACTTGGGGACAACTTCCAAGGCGCACTAGCTTTGAGAACGCCACTCGGGTTTACCGGAGAATATCAGTATAGGCTTTCCCATATGTATTTCACCCTCTAGCTTGTACGGCATCCAATAATGCTCGAGTAGGACCTTAAATATTTGTACTTGTACTCAATTTACTCGAATACAATTACATTTGATCTTTATATTCCTTTTAACATTATTGTCATCGTGTTATTTCCCACCCTTGATCGAACTAACAAAACCACGTAAGATCAATTGGCGCCCACCGTGGGGCCTTATTCGAGTATTAGATCGAAATATGCCTACTACGAGGAGAAATATGTATGCCAGCGAAAAGCTTAAAGGATAATGGTCGGATCTATGATTGCACCGTTCATCTATTCATGGATTTGTTTTCCATAAAGGAACCATTTTCTTCGATCATTAATAGCGTGGTAGACTTAGAAAATCTATGCAATCAGAGCTCATCGATGGTCAGAATTTATTTTTCCGATCATCTTATTTATTATTATTTTCAAAAGAAAAAAAAAATTTCTCGAATCAGCTATCTTTGGTTTCAGCTGTATAATGCGTATATATTACTTGTAAGTTACCTATATTTTTCTCGATTCGATTGGGATGATTGGAATATTTGAACAACGGCAACAAATTATGAGTCGGAGCTAAATATCAGCACTTGTTCGACCAATAAAAGGAAGATTAAATGGTGAAATTCGATTAAAGAATGAAAGCTTTATCATTCAAATTCTTCAGATAAATTACAAAGAAAAGCCTCGAATCAACTCCGAGCTCAAAAGATATAGTACAATCACTCCTACACTACTACAAGTTCTGCGAGTAAGTCTATCCTAATACATTTTCGGTCATCGTCCCTATTGGACCGCTCCAGATGCAGAACTCAGCAGTGATTCTTCATGATCATCACTAGCCACGTGTCGCACATCCGTCTTCGTACAGAATGAAAGCCGGATCAGAACTCTTCTCCGAGGATTCAGACCGACCTTAGGTCTTCATCTGTAAATAATGATTGAAATCCTCACTCATTATTTGCAGGTTAATCCGAACAGATGCAGCAGAGGGTTATCCCAGCAGAGGCGCTTCAAAGGAACTCGAAGGACCTATCTCGTAAGAAAGCCCTCGAGGAAGCTGGTGCCTCATATTTAAAGAACTCCTCTCGGAGTAACCATCTGCCCGATCGGGTACTGCACCAGAAGACCGGAATTCTAACCCGTCACAGACAAGATATGTCTGGGAAAACAGGTTGCCTGCCGGTATTCTAGGCGCAATTTCTTTTGCCTGTCGATATTCTAAGCGAAAAAGCTTATGCTAAAAGAGCTAAGATCGAAAAATAGGGTTCTGAGTCTAATCTCAAACTCCTTTATCTTGGAAAAAGTATGAATCAAATCTAAAACTCGACCCATGATGATCGGATGGAGCATGAGGAAAAAGTGAGAAGTGTTGTATACACGAAGGGACCTTTTTATAGCGGTAACGGGTTTTAAATCAACGGCCCAGATAACTGGCTACCAGCGGTTTGATCTCCATAATAAATGGAAGGACCGTTACGTTTCCCGAGAAATAGGGCCCTGTTTGGTAACAAGGACACATGGTTCTTTAGGGCATATAGGAGAGTTATGATATTCAAGACATGCTCATAGCATATTTATTGAAGATTAATATTTCGGATTCAAGTTCAATTTATTCAGACACCTTTGCAGACAAATAACGCTGTTCGACTAGGAGTAACTACGATCGATTCAGTCGAACAGAACTCTCAAAACTGAAGATTATGCGACTGTAGAAATTCGACAGGTCCACGGAAATATTATTCTATTACTCGACCAAGCAAGTGCTATTTGATTATTTCTTTGTTGATAATTAAGATTAAAGGGAGTCATGGGAGATCAAATCGAAGAAGAAATATATTTGTATTATATTAGTTCGAAAAATACAAGATATGGGAAGTACATATCGAGCATAGCTCAAGCCTCTATGTTACATCAGAACGCTATTATTTTCTACAATCCTATGAAATTTTCGGTCTTTCCTCCTATTGCTTATTCGGAATAGTTTGGCTCCAAGCATGGAATCTCCTTAGGACCCGCAGGCTTTTAACTTTATTTATGATCTTCCGAGGACAAAAGGGCGAGCACATGGATTATCGAGTGACTATATTCTGGATAGCTCGCTCTCTGCTGTGTCTTCTTAAATGCATTGTAGCAACAGGTCCCTAATCGAAGACCTGCGCAACAGCCTGTGGACCTCGTGAATCGGGCATATTGGCTTTCAAGATGGAGATTGCATTTGCCTGACGATATTCTAAGCGAGGTCGGGTGAGAAGACTGCCACTCTTAAAGATTGTTCGAAGTCCGAACTCAAACAGTTGAACTAATCGAATAATCGCCTTGACCACCATGATCAGATAGGTAAATTCTCGATGCAACGAATGAGATGATTTTCAACAATAGGCCTGCCTTTTATAGCCGAAAACAGAAAAGAATCCAACGGCGTATAAATTGCGAAGTGAACGGACAAGATTTGTCGACCGTTGCGATTCCCTGTAAAACGGGAATTATTTTGAAAAAATCAAACTTACCGAAATTGGGAACCTATAGACAAAGATTTTTCTCGACAAAGGCATGAGGATATTTGGGTTCTTCACCACTGATTATTTTTCCATGACTAATCTTTTCTCATGATTGCAGAAGCCTATTTTCTCGCCAAGATATATATTTCAATCAAGAGAGACATATTCAAGGGAAACTAATTTCATTAATATTCATATTCATTCATCTCTCCCTGATATTATCAATCTCTATTATTCTATTCGTATTTGTCCCAATCTCCTATTATCTAAGGGTGAAAGCCTCTGCTATGCCCCTTAGATCGAAATTATCAAAAGGGTGAAAGCCTCTGCTAAGACCCTCGAGCTAAAAATGCTCTGAAAACGACTAAGGGTGAAAGCCTCTGCTATGCCCCTTAGATCGAAATTATCAAAAGGGTGAAAGCCTCTGCTAAGACCCTCGAGCTAAAAATGCTCTGAAAACGACTAAGGGTGAAAGCCTCTGCTATGCCCCTTAGATCGAAATTATCAAAAGGGTGAAAGCCTCTGCTAAGACCCTCGAGCTAAAAATGCTCTGAAAACGACTAAGGGTGAAAGCCTCTGCTATGCCCCTTAGATCGAAATTATCAAAAGGGTGAAAGCCTCTGCTAATACCCTCGAGCTAAAAATGCTCTGAAAACGACTAAGGGTGAAAGCCTCTGCTATGCCCCTTAGATCGAAATTATCAAAAGGGTGAAAGCCTCTGCTAAGACCCTCGAGCTAAAAATGCTCTGAAAACGACTAAGGGTGAAAGCCTCTGCTATGCCCCTTAGATCGAAATTATCAAAAGGGTGAAAGCCTCTGCTAAGACCCTCGAGCTAAAAATGCTCTAAAAACGACTAAGGGTGAAAGCCTCTGCTATGCCCCTTAGATCGAAATTGTTAAAGGGTGAAAGCCTCTGCTATGACCCAAGGGTAAAAAAACGCTCTGATACGACTAGGGTTGAAAGCCATTGTTACGCCCCTTAGATCGAAATTATTATCCTCGATCAACTTAAATCAACCAGTATTCTACTCTATCATCTCTCCGTAAATTATTCATTCGTCTAAGGCTAATAGCCATCATCTTGACGCTTAAATCAAAATTATTATTTAAGATCGACCAAGACCCTGTTTCGATTATTACTTCACGAATATTTGTCCGGTTGGGGAATTTGGCCCCTCAGATTAAGATCGTTACTCAAAGGTCACTTTGGACTCTTATATTCGATCTCTTAATTATTATGTATTTGGCGGGGAAATAAAAACCCCATACAGGTTATACTCAAAATCGAGGAATGTTGGATGTCATCTATCATCTAAATATTTATCAAATATGGTAAAGAATAGCGCTTGATCATATTTTTAAGACAGAAGAATCAATGCTCGACGACGGTATACGAAAGCAATTCTACAGGACAATAAGGATGGATGATAAAAGAAATAAATATCTTATTCATGACATTCCAAACAGTTACAAAAGAGTTCGAAATTACAATGATAAGTCAAGCAAAGACTTTACATTTAATGTAACCCTATTACAAATTAATCCTACCCTAGATTCTCTCCGTGGTCGAAAGAGTAAGACGGGGCTAGAACAACACTTCTACCCTTCATCCACCACTTCCTCAGTACTTGCTCCACACCGGTCCAAATCGCGAAATAGCGAAGCAACGCCTAGAAGAATTATTCCACGCAATCTCGAAAGCAACATTCTTCAAGGAATATCTTGAAGAAGTAGAGATCGAGTGCAGGAAAACTCCTCCAGCAGTTGACCCAATATCCGACTGGGTGGATTGACAGGATACAGGAGTTCGAACCAGTCTCGAATGGTTGGAATCAGAGAGAGCTGGTCGCCTGCCGGTACCCCAGTCGCAATTACTTTCGCCTGCCGATACCCTAATCGAAATAAGTTGCCATCAAAAGATAGCAAAATTTATGAAGGAAGATAGTTCGAAGGAGAACCTCGAACAGTTCAGTAGGAGATAATAAACGAAACATTGTGGCCAGAGAGAGTAAAATCTCAATCATAGAGCCGATCAGAAGTCTCACTGAAACATTAAATTTAAAGGTAACAACGGAACTATATATAGTGGAAGAAAAAAGCAATCGACGACTCAGATTTGATGTTACAAACGGCTGAGATATAAGCAATAAATGCGCCGACCGTTACGATTCCCGAAAATACAGAAACTATTTCGGGAAAAAAGTGAAGAAAATGTCAAAATTGTTCTACTCGAGTCCATTCCTATCCGAATTCATCGTAGATTCAGCTCCAATCATCGGAGAAAAATAATAAAGAAATCTAAATACTTAATGTAGAGAAAGCTTTGTCAATAATCGGCCTAAGGGTAAATAAAGCCATCGTAAAGGTCGATAAAAAGTATTTTCCGAGCTTAATAAATAAGACAATTGCAAAATACAAAGACATCAAACCCTATTACATCTTCATAACTGGCCGATCCTATGAAATTTTCGGCGGACGATAATGTCCTTACTTGACCAAGAAACGCCCATCGAGCCAGCGAATCTTCGACTACGGCCGTACTTCTTCGAAAAGGAGAAAGGCAATACATCTCTTTCCCGGGAAAAACATGAACATTCAATGAAGGACGTCAATCTCCGAGTCACTACCCGAAACGTTTTCAAAAGAAAACCTAGCAAATTACATCATACCCTCGAAAAACTTGACGCCAGAATCTCCCTAAATCACAAAAAGACCATGGGCCATCGGGGTCGTGGATGGTCAGCAATAAAGCTTATCGGCCTTCAAGATTGAAATAGCGTTCGCCTGCAGATACCCTAGTCGAGATAGAAGTATAAATTTTACTATGAGGCGCAATACAACTCCCAAACCGGATTTCGAAACGTTGAATCATGCAACAAGGTCTTCTAATCAGCATGATCGAAGGAATCTATTTTCGAAAAATGTTAAAGGAATACAAAACGAAGAACCCCATTTATAGACACTATTTTCAAAAATCCAACGGCTATCAGAAAACAAAAGAAACGGTCGAGATCAAAAGGTTGTCGCGACTCCCGAGATATTCGCCGGGGAGAGAAAGTGATATTACTTTTGGAAAATAAGCGGAATTACTACGCCAAAGGTCGAAAAATTGAGAAGGCAAACTAAAGCATGATCAAAGAAAGAGCACATAAGGAGAACATACGATTCGAAAAGAAAAGTAAGGTATTACAAGCCATGGGAAATAAAATATCTGAAAATTATTCATGATTGCACAAGTAAAAACAGTATGGACATATTACAAGCCCGAGTAAATTAGAGACGACATCTAAACAAGCTTATTATCAGAAAGAATCTTTCGAAGCTCAGCGCTGCGAGCCTCATATCCTGCTTCGAATCCACGATCATAAGCCTCCTTCTCTTGACGTATGAAATCTTGCTTCTCCTGCTCGTGAAGGTTCTTCAGTTTTTCGATTTTCTCGTTCAGCTGTTTATGGATCTCTTCTCCACGCTCGTTAGCAGTCTTCTCCCTCTCTAAAGCAAGCTTCTCTGCGAGGACACGCTCGAACTCAACTTTCTTCTCCTCCAGCTCGAGAGAGATGGCAGTACGTTGACTGGTCTCCCGCTCAGCAAATGTTTTAAGCTCAATAAAGTCTTGACCGGCCTGTTAAAAGGATCAACAGCGCTAAAAAAAAAAAAAAAAAAAAAAAAAAAAAGAGAGGAAGAATAAATAAATGCACACCTGAAAAAGGAAGTGCTGCCCAGACTCAAACAACTCTTCTATGTTCCTCTCCTTGGATGCGTTTCTCTCCTTGGGAATATCAGTCTCCGAAGAAGTAAAGTTAGCTTGCAGCAAGTTACCCATGGGATCAACCTTAGAAGGAGATCCATCTTTCGACTCCTCATTCAGGGAAGAAGCAACTTTTGGAGGAGAGGAATCGACAAGAGGTCGGAGAGGATTATCAATTCCTGAAGCTTCAGCAGAGGTCCCTCCGCCAAGATCTAACTTGGATTTTTTGCTGAGATTCCCTGCGGGAGGAACGGTCGAAGTATCGGGAGATGATTTACCACCAATGGCAAGATTTTGTAAGGCCTCAATGGGAGTGGTCCCGTCAGAGTAAGGCCTTTTGTTTGAAGAAAGAACGGAAATATTTTCTCTCACGGGATTTTTGTTCGGAGGATCGACAACTTTCGGGGAAGAACCCCCGAGCGTAGCCTCGAGCTCCTCGTCCAAGATTGGCTTGCTAGAGTTGCCCTTGTTTTGTTTCGAAGAAGTACTTTTCTCTTTCTTGTTATCTTCTCCTTTAGCAACTTCCGGGGAAAACACAGAGGCCTTAGAAGATGACTTGGAAGTTTTGGCTTCCTTGGCAATTTTCTGCTCTTTGCTTGGATTCTTAGTCTTCGAACCTCCGAATAACAATTTGGGGTTGATAGGTTTCCCTAGTACGTTTTCCATGATAAGCGGATTTGGGACCTACGGTTCGGACTATCACTCTTAAAGGGATTCGAAGAAGGCAGAAGATATGGCAAAAAGCTCCGATCTCTATAAGCAAGATGTCGTATGAATAATGAAAAGAAACCCTAATATTTATAGACACTACGCCCTATGATTACGATAATGGATCGACGCAACCTTTAAAGAGAAATCCCGTATGGAAAGGGCAAATATCCGAGCATAAAGTTATCGAACCTTGAAAATTAAAATGGTAACTGGATATTAGTAAGATCGGAATTTACAAGTTACAACAGTCAGATCAGAAAAGGAACAAATCCGTTTACAAAAATAAGTTACATGGGTATACACGATTAGTTCCTAACTACAAAACTATGAATCGCCCCTCCCAGCACGATCGGCTCCAATAACTCGCTAAATAGAAAGTCAGGTGGAGCTATTACTCGGTTTGGTCAAAAGTTCGATCGCCTTCTTTATCCGATACATCGCCTATGTTGACATCTTCGCCTTTTTCCTCCGACACGGGTGGATAGTCGGTGAAACGCTCGAGCACATCAGGGTTAGGCATCGGAATGCCGTACTCCTCGACTAAGGGGGCAAAGCGGTGATCTTGCCAATTGGTATCTATCTTGGGTAGAGAGGAAGCTTTGTAATCCTTCCCCTCAGCGTTCTTGAAAGGGTTCATGTGCTTAAAGTACTCGTCCATATCATCCGGAATCTTCTTGGCCGCGACCAATTGTTGAACCCCTTTATAAAATATCGTCTGGAGAATTTCTCCCATTTTCCTTTGAACTAAATGATCCAAGACAGGGGATTCCAAGAATTCTCGTATGGCAGGAATCTCGGCTTCTTCCCGACCTTGGGCATACGCACGCTCGGAATATTGCTTCGCTAACTCGAGTTCGATCTTTATTTTCTTTAGCTCTTCCTCGAGGGCACTTCTCTCCTTAACGGATGCTAGCAAATCTTCTTCTACGGAGGAGGAGCTTTTTGTAGTCACTTCCTTAAGCTCCTTCTTTACTTGGGATAATTCTCGCTGAGTTTTGGCCAGTTGAGATCGAAGAACTTGGTTGTCAGAAAAAATCTGCGCATATGCATCATGAGCGTCCTGCGACTCCTGCTCCAACAGCGCCAAACGATAGGATTGGAGGGCGAACAAATCTCCGATCTACGAGACATTTCTCAGATAATCAGCAAAGTTTAGAGGCATAGAAGGAGACAAAATAAGAGAGATTTTCACCTCATGATACGTTCGCGAGAAATCGCTCAAAACCTCGAAATCACCTTTGACAGAATGGAGTAATATATCCCTCTTAAATCGACCAGCCATGAAAACTCTAGCAGCTTTGTCGAATTCGTTCTCCCCGTTCGCGTCCAAGTCGGTCATAATGGTGCCATCCTCGGGGTATCCTGCAGCTCGGCTACTTCGAAAATGCTCGTCCATAAAATCCGCCACATCTGGCTCCGATCTACCTTCTCGACAAGGAACTGAGTCAGATTTCACGCCAAAAGGTTTTACCCTCCTCGAGGGCCCTGGATGTTCGGCATTCCTTTTCTGACCCAAAAACTTCTCGTACTCCTGAATACCCTGAATCCGGTTCCAGGAATGTCGACTGTATCCGACAGAAGAAAGAGCGGAAGTATCAGGGGAGAACAAAGTTCGAAGAGGTCCGGCCGAAGCAGAATTCAGTGAACTCATAGTACCAACCCCTCTCAATTCGGGAATCATGGACGGTATGACAATTGAACTTTCGCCTAAATTGTTCGTATCCGCTTTTCTTTCGGAGGCATAAGGCAACGGATCGAAATAAAATCGCTTATCTTCAACCGGGCCGGCAGTGAACATTCGAAACCTCTCAACAACTCGACCTGCACAGATGATACGGATTGGGTACGAGTCTAAACAAGAAAAATTGATCAATAAAATCTAAAAGCAAGCAGGAGATGAAAGGCATACCCAAAGAAAGAGGAATAGTGCTCGAAGCACTGGAGGTTGGCAGGACATCGGTTCGCATGAGGGGCCCTTCGGAGGACTGGCTAGGGTATCTGATCGCCGGAGCTAGGTAATTACAGTGGCTCAACCCAGCCAATCGCAAAACGCCTTCTTGAATCAAGTATCTAGTTTGGTAAGGATTAGACTGCAATAGCCCCAGGAGTTCATCAGAAAGACGATTGCTAAGTTTTTCTTTAATTCTGCGAGAACCGTATGTCCAAGTATTTGCGCCATCCCATCGATAAGGTCTTGTTTTCGAACTACCCTCGGAGATAGGAACATCAGGGCCCTTCACGAAAAAGAATCTCCTCTTCCAACCTAAAGTCTTCTCTGTTGTTATCTTTGTAAGAAAAGGCCGTTTAGACCGCGGACGGACGGACACAAAGCCCATGTTCGAACCCTTGCAGGGATCCATTCTGAATATCTGCCAAAAGTTGCTAAAGGAAGCTTCTTCTCCTTTTGCCTACATAAGAGTGCAAAACGCTAGTATATATGCAACGGAGTGCGGGAGAAGCTGAGCCGGGGAAAGCGAAAAGAAATTCAGGACATTTCTGATAAGAGGAACGAACGGAATATGCAAGCCACAGAAAAATTGCCCCTCGTAAAAGGCTTGACATCCAGCAGGGGGCTCAGTAGCACGTTCGGTGTAAGAAGGAACGACAATCGAAAAACCTTTGGGAAGAAATTTCCCAAAATCCGCCTCGAGGTGAGCGCGATCCTTTTTCGAAAAACAACAGGAAGTTTCACTAGCAGGAAGCTCTGACTTACCCGAGATTACGGCTTTTGGGGTTTGCGTATGTTTAAAGATCCTGACAAAAGCACCTTCGCCGATACTACGTTTGTCGACCTCATTCTCTTCAATATCCTCGCTAGGATCGTCGTCTTCGCCGTCTTGATGAAATTCCCCATCTTCGAAGTCATCTACAAGCTTAAACAAGGGATCGGACTCTTGATTATCTTCAACCTTATTCTTGCCCTTTGAACTTCTAGAACTTGACATTATGAATTCGGAAATGAATGTACTAAAGTAACTACCTTTTCGATCCAAACACTTCGAGCTCAAGAGAAAATGTAACATGGAAGTAATTTTTCAACGGGTCAACATATATATACGGGGTTAAAAAGGTAAAATTGCAAAGAGGTCCCCGAGTAACCACGACGGTTGAACTTACCAAGAGTAAAAACTTTGGGTTATCCCTCTCAAAATAGCCTTTTTGATCCTTCATTTTCTAGAATTGCGGAGTTTGCCTTTGCGATTCATCCCTAAGGATCTCGGAGGCCCTGCTTATTATAACCGGAAATTCGGGAAAGCATCCATCTAGGGATCGAACAACGCATCTTGGAACCAAAAAGGATATTATTACTTCAACATCCTCTGACAAGGTGACTTCAGAACACGTCGATGCATGTTTTCTTGTATATGCACTCTTTTTCCCTAGCTCGGTTTTTATCCCAATGGGTTTTTCCGAGTTAGGTTTTTAACGAGGCATATCCTAAAGACATTCTGAACGGCTCGTCTCATCATATGGGACGTATCTTATACTTCTTCGAGCGCGAGCTCCTCTCTACGCTCGAGAAGTGGGGGAGTATTGATGATGGGTAATTCGGATTCCCTGTCTTTCTAGCCTCAACGCAGTTCGAATAGCACCGAACCCTGTCCCCAGGGACCAAGAGCCGAACCAAAGCCTGAAGATGATTGTTCCGAGCACCTAAGAAAACCAGAGATCGAAGGACACTGTTGGGCCGAGCCCAGGCCCAAGCCCTCCAATTTGGTTATAAATACTCCACGCATTTATTACACTTGGGGACAACTTCCAAGGCGCACTAGCTTTGAGAACGCCACTCGGGTTTACCGGAGAATATCAGTATAGGCTTTCCCATATGTATTTCACCCTCTAGCTTGTACGGCATCCAATAATGCTCGAGTAGGACCTTAAATATTTGTACTTGTACTCAATTTACTCGAATACAATTACATTTGATCTTTATATTCCTTTTAACATTATTGTCATCGTGTTATTTCCCACCCTTGATCGAACTAACAAAACCACGTAAGATCAAGCATTAAATGTAGCGGCATAAGAAAATGTTTGGATATAAAACTTCATCCTATGGTTGGATGTAGTACCTAGCATTTTATCTTCTATGATAACAATGGAGCTATTGCTAAAGCAAAGCATTCGAGATCTCACCAGAAATCCAAACACAATTGAGAGAAAAGTACCATTTGATTAGAGAAATCATTGGTAGAGTTGACGCACATAATGGATCGCGTCGACTCAGAAGACAGCTTAGCGGATCCACTAGAAGAGGCTATATCACGAAAAGAGTTCGAAGAACATCTTTTAAAATATGGGTCCTAGAAACATTTGTGATTGGCTTTGGGGCAAGTGGGAGATTGATGGGATAGTGCCCTGCAAGCCAATATATTTAGCTTGTATTAGAACTATCTTAATCTTTCTTTAGTATAAATGACTTAAAACGTCTGTTTATTTATAGTATGTAAATCAAACAATGGCTAACTTCATCTCTCGCTAATCACTTAAGCAATTGGATGAAATCCTTAGATCACAATAGACTATGGCACGATTCACTTCAGTATGAGTGCAATCATGAAACAGTCTCTAAGGTCGTGATATTAAAACTGTTCCAAGTCATAGATTCCGAACGAGACGGGGTATCGAAGGAATCGCAAAGACTTGTACAAATATGCATGATTCACATGGAGTGAATTTGTAGCGCTTCATGAGCAAGGCATTTGAGGCCAGTGCATATGAGTAGGTGGTTCGATCGAGAAGATCGAATGCATCGAACGACCCAAACAGAGAAACCCATTGTGGAAGCGCATGACGCACATCGGCGATGGGATGTTTCTCAAACTTATAATAGTGTACGATTTAGTCCTTAAGACTTGAGGTGCTAGGACGAATTCGGTACATGGGAGTGCGTACTTAGATTTAGGTGTCGGTTACGTAGCTTGACCATTGTGTGCCTAAGTTGGGTGCGTATAGTCGTGTACGCGAATGGTTAGCATCAATATGGGATATACCGACTCAACGTAGTGTGTTGAGGGAATTTCCTATACGTTCTTAGATAATAGATTCCGAGAAACCTGTGACCACAGTTGGTGACGGATTTGAAAAGGGGTTTCCAAATTTAGCAGTCACACTGAAATTATGACCAGGAATTAGAAAATATAGTTATCGAGATAATTAGAGGTGCCGATCAATTCACACACCCTAGGTCTCGATCGGGAAATTAAGTCGATAGAAGGATTGTATGTACATGGTACTTATAAGAGGTGAGGTTCACTGAGATCAATTTACCTGAAGTTGGGCCTCATGGGCTTGTGGCTAGACATCGACCATGAGGTGTGGGTACTCATGAATTAATAAGGAAATTAATTCCTGAGTGGTTAATTGAAGGGGTTCAATTAATCGGAGCAATTAATAAGCTCGCAAATTAAATCACGAAAGTCGTGGGCCCGCGGCCAATTGATGATGAACCTAGAGGGTTACACACAATACAATTGGACTGCAACAAATCATATAAGGAAAGTTTGATTTAAAAGGTTAAATCAAAACTTAAGAATTAAAGTGTTAATTCTTAAAGCAAAAAAATAATTAATTAAAGTGTTAATTAATAAGGGAGGAATTAATTTAATTTAATTAATTATATTAATTAATTAAATGGGCTGAATTAATTAAAAGTGTTTAGTTAATTAAAAGGAGATCTAAGTCCATTAGGAAACAAATAAAGGCCATAAGTAAACGGGCTTTAAGTTTCCTACTTGGATTATAACAAGGCTAGGTCAAGACTCCTTATATATAAATAAGGAGAAGGAGACCAAAACACTAACCCTAATACACAAGTGTTAGCCGCCCCCTTTACATGTTTTGGGATAGGCCGAACCCTGTAGATTTCTATAGGGTTCATGCAAACTGTTTTCTCCTTGTTTCTTGCTTCATGCAAACTGTTTTCTCCTTCTTTCTTGCTTAATAACTTTTGGATCCAAGTTCTGAGCCTAAGGATCCAAGGGAGTTGCTTCAATCCAGTTGGTGTGGATACCGCTAGAGGAACAACGCTTGGAGTGCTTCTCTCGAACCAAATCCATCAGATCTGAAAGAAGACCGGAGAAAAACCATCACCATTGCTATGGTGTGGTAAATTCGATAAACCCCCTATTGTTGGTTTATTTACTGAAAGTCCTTTTCGTATGACTAGATGAGTAAAGATCATGATTGGGTTATTTAAAAATTTTAAAATTCCGCTGCTTTTAACGTCCTGACGTTACCAATAACCCAACATACATATCATGATTATGTTCTTTTCTAAAGAAAGTCACCCTCCAGTCTTGCCCTTTTAATCGTCCGACTCTAATTTTTGCCTTGCAATTACATCTCTTTGTCGGTTTAAGACAAGCCGGTATATTAAGTCTTGAGCGTTTTTCATCCTTATTTCCCTCACAAGAACACACAAAATCTCTCGCTTTTATTCCAGAACCATCTTTAAACCACTCAACATTATCCTTTCTGACACTGAAGCCTTTTGCACGTCCATATAAACAATACTTCCCATATGCAATAATTTTTTCTGGCATTGGCTTACCAACTTCCAATATACTTTCCATTTCTTCGACAGTTAAGCTTGCAAATTATATCTCAATATTAGTAGCAAGAGATGATTGACTTGTCTCTTCATCTCATCGCCACAATTCAAATCTGACAAAAGAACAAGGAGTTAAGTTTTAGAGTGAAAATTACGTTTCGAAATAAAAAAATCCAATGAAAATATACCTGGACATAATTGCAAATCATCATCTTCACGTGATATATTCAGAGTTTGTTCCATTATATTATAGAATAATGTACTGCATGAAAATAAAAGATTAATCATTATTAGTTTCACAATCAAAGTATTCATGCTCTAATTTGAAGTACGAAATCAAGTGAAAACTATTTAGTATTGGATTCCTACAAGGAAATTGCTAATTCTCATGCTCTGGATTGAATCTTGAATTATAAGGTGACATTGCATTTGAGTCCTGGATTTTGTGAGAGAGAAAAGTGATAAAAGAGACTTTTTAATTAAGAGTAAAATAAAAGCTTACAATACTAATTGACAACTAATATATTTGTAAACACAGTGCAATTTTAACTAACTTACTAAGTTTTGATTAAACTAGTAAATAATACATTAAAAAGTTGACTCCAATATAAAATATATAACAGTCAATTTCAATAATACAAAATGCACAACTTCTTTATTCCATTTCTAATATAAAAAACCCACAAACATATAAGAGATAGTCATTGCATAGATTTACAGTTCCCCAAAATGTACTTAGTAAATAATGAAAAAAGCCCTCACATTTAACAATGGTGTAATAGTCCTTGAGCATATGGAAAGGAGAGAGAGGGCGCTGACAGTCCGTGGCTGAGAGAAGGGTGGTCGATGTTCGGAAAGAAACCTCGTCGGCGGTGGGTGATCGAGAGAGGAGCTCGTGAAGGAAACAGGGAATGCTTGAAGAGAAAGATGTTGGCAGCTGAGGCACACTGGTGAGAGCTCCGTCGCCGGTGTGATGGGGGCGGTGGGGCAGTGTGGGTAGTTGTTAGGAGAGAGCTTTTTTAACCGATGGTAATTTTAAGATTTGGTAAATTAAATTTTTAGGGTTTTTTTGGTTTAAGCTGTAAAATCAAACCCTGGTTACATATTTTAACAATGGTACACATTTGAGAGTTCTACTTCTGATAATTTATGTATTCAGAAATTTGAAAAAAAGTAAACAAATAATATATAAGCCACCTGTCCAAATCTCATTGGACTCATTATAATTCTGAAAAAGCAAACTTCATTGTCCTCTCAATGGACACGTGTCGAGAAAAGAATGCTTTTGGTCACTCCCTTTAGGGGGAGCACTGAATTTCCCCTTTGATCGGGACGCAATCACCCATCATAACTCACGTTTTGGATGCATCTCATGGGCCTCCAACTAAGTGCATTTGGACATGTGGAATAATAATTGTAATTGCCCAGAGTCTCTCAGATAACACTCAATCAAATAATTATATTATGAAAACGTTAAAATACCAACATGTTTCTTTTTATAAGTAAAACATAAGTTTAAAGCGGAAGTAATTTGAAGTAAAATAACAATTTAAATTACTAAATTTTTGAAAGAAAAATAAAATTAATTTATGATAAATATGTGAGAAAGTGTTATCAAGTCTATTTCTTTTACTTGTTCGTTTACTTTTATTCGATTTTTGGTAGAATCTTAGGCAATTTTAGTTAGTTTTGTGTTTTGTTCGCTCGAGTCATTGGTTAGATTGTTTTGTGCATGAATTGAGGTATTTTCCTATATATTTTGTTCAAAATGTAGGCCTAAGCTAGTGTGGACCTGAGAACATGATTGAAAGTGAAGAATGATGAGAAAATGATCCAACGAAGTCAATTGGTGCAACAACGAAGAAGGAAAAGCTGCCAATATGATGTTGTGCAATCTGAGGACCATAACTCTTTCAAGGAAGTTTCAATTTATCTGAAATTTGAACATATTGTAGAGAAATGAGTTAGTACAACACAAACTTTACGGATCTTGATTTGGAGTTCAGCGCTAAAATTTACGCCACTTGCAAAACTGTTACGCAAAGCCGATGCGATTTTCAGCGAGATGTTAAGAGAAAACTTGGGCTCAATGTCTCCTACTAGGACTCAACTTGGTAGATCTATTAAAGGACTTCTTAGGTCTCGAAATTACATATCTTTTTCTCAGCTTTGAACATACTTCTCATAAAATACACGTAGAACATCAAAGATTTACTTGGAGAAAGATTGAAGAAGAAAAGAGAGAAGTCTTGAAGATCACCCAAACAAGAAGGACACAATATTCAAGATCTTTATCTCGGATTCATCGTTTTGTCTATAGAACCACATAAACTCAGATTTGTTTTTCTTTATTATTTTTCTTCATATATTTATCATGAACTAATTCATTAGGATATAGGGTTTTTATGAAACTATGTTACTTTGATTATTTTGTATTAGATTGTTCGTAATTAGGGGCAATTCTTGTATTTTTAATTTCGTTCTCTATGCTTACAACTTGATTGATCACCTAGTTGTTAGATTTAATATCCTATTTGAACTTGGAAAAGTGAGATTAGGATTAGATAGAAAATTTAGAGTAAGCTACCCTTAGGATAGGAATATAATTAAGGCATTTATACCCGTTACATGAGGTTTGTGTTTAATGTTTTGTTTAATTTTCGAATCACCTAGGAACAGAGTCAATTTGGATAATACATTAGATTCATATATTATTAGTTCAAATCAACGTGGACGATATTATTTTTGGTTCAACTAACTAACAGATGTATGAAAAGTTCTCTAAGCTGATGCAGTATAAGTTTGAAATGAGCATGATGGGAGAACTCAATTACTTTCTTGGATTATAAATCAAACAACTCTCTGTGGCATCTTCAATAACCAACCAAAGTACACAATAAATTTGTTCAAGAAATTTGGCATGGAAACTAGCTCATTTGTTGTTGTTCCAATGTCTACTGGACTTCATCTTGACAAGGATGAAGATGGAAATCAGTTGACTTCACCAAATATAGAGGCAAAATTGGGTCTCTGTTGTACCTTACTGCTAGTAGCCATGATATTATGTACAATGTTGGGGTTTATGCGAGATCTCAATCAAATCCAAAGGAATCTCATCTCTTAGCTGCCGAAAGGATAATGAAGTATCTGAAAGGCACTCAATAACTATGATTATGGTATCCAATGTAATCATGATTTGAATTTATTGGATATTCACATTGTGACATTGTTGGCTGCAAAATTGATATAAAGATATTACAGATACTTGTTAATTTTTAGGTAGTCGTCTAATATCATGGATGAATAAGAAACAAACTTCAATATCCATATCTACTGCTGAAGCTGATTGCTGATGTAGCATGTTGTGCACATATACTTTGGTTGAAACACCAATTAGAAAACTACAATATCAAAATCAGTGGAATTCTTATCTACTGTGACAATACAAGTGCAATCTCACTTACTCATAACATTACAAGTCACTCGAGGACTAAGCATATTGAGATCAAACATCACTTCATAAGAGACCATGTTGAAAAAGGGAATGTCATCATTGAATATATATACCAACAATCAATAGCTGACATTTTCATTAAACCTTTAAATGATGCAAGATTTTCTACTCTAAAAGTGGAATAAGGCTTGTTGCATTTGAATTTATAAGACGAGGGGGAACCTATCAAAAGACTATAGTTTATCATCTTACTATTCTTTCAACAGCTGAGTTTTCTTCAAGACTAACTCTTAACAGACTAGTCGACTGATAGATTCTTGAATTTAGGGGGAAGGTGTAAGACTAACGGTACTCCTGGTTACAGACGAATCTTCAATGACAGTTAGTTGAAGTTAGTTGAATTTATTAGAAGATGTGTTCTTTATTCTTGAAGATCTGAAGATTATCTTGCTGGATTGACAAACAACAAAGGAAGGGCACTAGCTATCGGATTTCTTAGTGATAGTCTATCTTCAGATATGTCGTATGTCAAATAAGTAAACTATACTCATCTAATATCTATAAAAGTGTTGTATTAAAAACTTTATATCTTTAAAATGCGCTTTTATAAGTAACTAGCGCTTCGTATTCCCGCCGAGTCATACATAATTAATAATATTTTATTTTCGTAAATATCGCACATACGATCAAAAGGATCTAACGGTTAGCGGATATCATGAAAACCGAAGATATCACTAACCCTATAAATTCATATCTGATCGACTGACTACACTAACGTGCACTCAAATATTTTTGCAAACCTATCAGAGCTACTAATCCTTCTATCATTCTGTGAGAATTTTTTAAGCCCTACTATCAATCCTTAAACATAACAATGGCCAGTGACGAAGGAAGATTTCTTAACTACGAAGTGTACCACGCTAGTGGTAACAAACTGATGAAACAATTAATGGAGAAAGTGAAAGTCGATTCACTGGTGAATGTGCTGGAAGAACATGAAACCATGGTATTTCCTGAAGATATCGTAGAATTTTATAAGAATGCCAAGACAGGCTTGGACACAGAAACTATGTTGTCCACTGTTTCTAGAAAGAAGATTTCATTATCTCCTGTCGTTCTAAGTGAAAATCTACAGCTTACCTAACGAAGGAGGAGATGTAACCACTTTGGGGAGACCCAAAGATGAAGAATTCTTGATTTTGGCTGTCAAAAAGGGAAAAAACTGATTGGATCCATAAAAAGACTCAGCTTATAGACAAATATCAGAGGTTGGCGGACATAATTGCCAAAATCTTGGAATGCAGCACTAGCACTCATGATGGCCTACCAAAGAGAAGATTACATACCATGATCTGCATCTTTTATGGTTCGAAGGTTAACTGGGTTGTCCATATGTTCATCATTTTCGGAACAAAAAAGTATGGACATGTCATTTTGTTAAGCCATCTGCTTATGGCCCTGAACTGCTCAATGGGAGCTGAAAAAGTGCTTCATAAATTGAAAGAGTTCAAGGTCTACGAGCCAGTGATGACAGAGGCTAAGCCTGGGATTACTCTAGAGAAAAAGCAGACCAAGAGAAAGGCTGATGAGGTTAAGGCTGATGAAAAGCCTAATGTTGCTAAGAAAAGCAAAGTAGAAGTCAAGGTTGCTGAGCCTGCTGGTCAAACGGTAGTTAACCCTGCTATTGAAGCTAGACAAGTTTACTCTTAGAATGCTGATGAGATAGTCTTTCAAGTGGCAAATGAGATTGATGATATGGCTATTGAGTTATCTCTTGAGAGAACAGAATCATAGGAGTTGCCAAAGGAAAACGTCTCAAAAAGAACAAAGAGTTCCCTGAAATATCATGTTGTTGCAACTCTTACGCATACAAAAGCTACAACAAGAACTAAGATGGCAGAAAGTCACATTTTTTGTTGTTAGAGAAAATCATCCATCCACTGAAAGACCAGTGGAATCAGTGAAAGAAGCTGATGATATAAATCAGCCGACAACAGAGGAGTCTGCACCTCACGTGATAGAGTTTGATGTTCTAACAGCAGAGGTCCCTGAAACTCCCGATGCCAGAATGAAGAGAATTGACAAGGTTAAGTTATCCCTCTACCATAAAAAGAAAAGGGAAGAGGCTGAGCTAAAGAAAAGGGAAGAAGCTGAGCTCAAAGCTGCTACAAAAGCAAGTAAGTCTGAAGCTGCTGCTAAGCAGTTGACTGAGACAGAGGTAGCTACCAAGGAGGCTGAAGGCTTGTCCAAAGCACTTGAGGCCAATAAGAAAGATTCTCACGGCCCCAGAAGAAGTGGAGGGATAGTGATCGAAGAACCGAAAGAAGATTCCTTCGTGTTACCTCGTCCTCAGATTGGTAAGAAGAAAAAGAAAGAAGTCTAACATGTGTTGGAGATAGTAAATAGTGACCCTGCTATCTTCGACAGGTTTGAAGCTGAGATGGAGAGGTATAACACCTTGCTGCAAATTAAGAGTACCTTCCTTGCCGAAAAATCAGATACAACATATAGAGGGACTACATGTTGAGCAAATCAAATGAAGAATTCAGAGCCTGGAAAGAGGTTGTTGAAGAACGTTATGTATAGGATTGGCTGCAGACCAATAATATCAAACTAGCATTAGATTCTGACATCTTCCATGATAGAGTAATGAGTATGTAAAACTCATAGTACAAAAGGAATCAACAGCTCTGAGAGAAACAATGACAAATAAGCCTTTTCAAATAAGCCCAGAAAAGGAGAAGACTTGGGTGAGAGAGCTGTCAAAATTGCAATATGCGTGACATTGGACAGATGGGTTAAAAGATCAAGATATGGACAATGAAGCTCCAGTGATCTGACAACACTGCCTAGTTTGCAACATATTGCCCATGGCTCTGAAATCAGATGACATTAAAAATAGACTCCATACAACAGATTACTTCACCTTTTGTTCCTATAATATTGCAATATTCTAAAAATATTGTTTCTACTGATGGTTTTGATGTTGTGCACTTGATTGACGAAAAGTCTGATTTACAGATACCAATGAAGGACTCATCTTTGGAGCTTAACCTTTCTGATGCTCCGGTTCCTAGAGATGAGCTACCAAAAGCTAAGGATTTCTTTGCCATCAAATGGAAATCAGATGCCACTCCTGAAAATAAGACGAGTGTTTTTCCTTCCAAATATGCTGAAGTTGTTCAATCTGCTATCTTGGACTCCATGAAGGCTATGATTGAACCAGCAATGAAGGAAATGGAGGAACATACCAAGAATTTACTGAAGAAATTTGAGGAACTAGCCTCTAATATTGTTCTGAGCACTATCCAGAGTAATCCACAGCCTGCATCCCACTTTGCTGTTGAAGGATGAGCTGACCTCACTTAAAAGGAGAAGTACAAAAAATGAAATCAGATGTTCAATTGTTCAATAACAGAGTTCAGCAAAATGAGACTGAGTGGAAGGAGATAAACCTGGTTGTTGCAGATGCAATGGAAGCTGGTGAAGAGATGACTGAAAATCTTATCCAGGCATTTTGTGAAGGCATAGACAAGACCCTTCAGACAATTCAATGATGTGAACCAACACATGGTAGTATCTTAACAATCAATCAGTGATGTTGGTTGCCAAACAACAATAAATCGATATCAAATTCGTGCAATGGATCTCAACATCATAAAGCTTTGTGATGCTCTAAACATTCTACCTGTGCAAGTTGAAGAATTCAACCCTGCTAATTATGACAAAAATGGGGAAGAGTTATCTGCTGAAAATGAGGATGTTAAAACTAAGGTTGTTGGATGAAGATGAAGATTAACGAACAAGGAAGTTAGAAGTTAAAGAGAGGTTTTGATGATTTCCAAAACATCATAACCAGCTAAGTAAGGAATACCTAGTAAAATCCCTTAGAAGAATTTTGATAAACTTAAAGACAAATCAGACAAGTCAAATTCAATTTGGTCCAGAAGACTACTGATCTGCTGCTGAAGGAAGAAATCCGTTTGGTGAAAATCAACCGACTCAAATCAGATTAGTTCAAGTTTGAGATCAGCTCAGTACATCATCAGACGAGAGATTCTAATCAGCCAAGTGAAGACGATCAGGAAGTCTCCTCAACTGTAATAAATGCACTTGGAGTATTAAATGCTGAAGAAGGAGGGTATTTATGGCAAATGATTGAAGAAATCCTCGTATTAGCTCAGTGCATTTAATGCAGCTGACAGAAAGTATTGTAGACAGTACTGCAGCAGTTGCAGAGAGCCGTTTGCAGAGTTTAAGGACCAGTACTCGAGGTGTTTGAATCTTGTCTTTCTTCAACGGATACTTTTCAAACCAAGAGTATAAATAGTTCGTGAGTTTGAGAGAGAAGATATACAACACACAACTGAGATCAATCCTGCGAAGCAAAATCTTCTAAGTCTCAAAACTCGTGAACAGCTCACAAGCTTGCTGAAGTTATTTGTTAACTGAAGCTGAGTTGAAGTTCAAAAATATAAATCATTTTCTAAGTGAATCTGTTAAGAGAGTGTTGTGAGAAGCTGGTATCCATCTTTGTGAGTGATAAAGCTTTGTAGTATAAGATTTCTGAGTGATCTCCTGTAACGAACTTGTGCCCTTTTCATTTGTTGATTGGCGCAAGCAGAGTATATTGTAATATGTGTGATTATAGTATAACGCAAGATCTAAGTGACTTGGAAGAGTGGACTAAATGATTTAAATCCATATAACCACTATAAAAATCATTGTGTTCATTTCTGCATAAGTTTTCTTGCATACTTTAATATTTGCATAAGCTTACATTTGAACAAACCATTTAATGATTTTAAAAAGGAGTTTCAAACTGGGGATAAATTCTTTACAAGACTTAGTTTATTTGCGAAAAACACTTTAAAATATCCGCTCCAAGTAACCTGATTAAAACTGATTTTACTGAAATCAGCTAAGTACTTTTCTAAAGAGTGGTCAACTCTGCTGCTCAAAACTTAGTGTGCGAACAGCTTAGTCAGCTTACTGTTTACGATCAGCTTAGTCTGCTAACAGTTAAGAGAAAAGTTTTTAAGTCTAAAATTTTCAGAGGTCTATTCACCCTCCCCCTCCCCCTCTAGACCTCATCTGACCACTTGGGATCAACAAAGGTTGCTGAAGAGGCTCTGATAAGCCTGCTGAAGAAGAACCCAAAGCTGCTGAAAATGTTGATGAAGCTAAGTCTGAAGAAGAAAAAGAACCCAAGGATGTAGCAAAAGATGACAAGGAAATTGTTGCTTCCAAGGATTCTGCTGAAGAACATCTAGATTCATTTCGAAAAGAGAAGAAAATAGAGGACTTGAGAGCTAAGTTTGAGGCTGCTGGAAAAAAAAAAAGAAATTTTAGAATAAGTCAAAAAGTTAGCACTGTTCTATAGTGGAGAAGAAGAAGAAGAAGAAGAAGAAGAAGTAGAAGAAGAAGATAAAGACTAAGAAGACTCTACTTTTATTCTTGTACTCTTTGTAATTTTCTCATTATTCCTCCTTGTAATCTGTTGTAAAATGTAACAAGTTTTGTATCAATAAAAGATTACAAGTTATCCAACTTAATTTCAATCTCATAAATTTTGTGTGAAGACTTAACTGAAGATAGGACAGGTACTTATCTGAAGTTTTGTCATCACCCCAAAGGGGGAAATTGTTGGATGAAGATGAAGAAGTGAAGGGAGGTTTTGATGGTTTCCTAAAAGTCATCAACTAAGTAATGGAAGCTTATCAAACCTCTGAAAAGTTCAATCAAGAAGACAAGTAAAATAATAACATTGAATTTTGATTCAGAAGACTAATGCTCTCATGCTGAGTTCGAAATCAGACTGGTGGACTTCAGCAAAGTCAAATCAGATGAGTTCGATTTGAATCAGTAGAGTAGAAGAGATTAGAAAGTCATTTCAATGGCAATAAATTCACTTACAGTAGTAAATGTTGTCTGAGAAAGGTATTATTGACAAATGCTTGAAGTTATTTCAAATAACCTCGTATCAGCATGGTGCATTTAATGCGACTGTCAGATCCATACAACAGATTGTACGGTGAACAGTTGCAGGGAGCCGTTCAAAGACAAAGACCAAAGCTCGAGGAAGATCTGAAATATGTCTCACTTCAACGGGCAGAATTCAAACCGCGAGTATAAATAGTTCTACATTCAAGAGTGAGAGATAAGAACCCAACACAACTACTGAGAGCATTCAACGATCAAATCCTCTAAGCCTCCAGAACTCAAGAACAGAACATCATCAACTAAGTCATTTGTTGTCAAAACCAAGTTGAAGAAACATTTCCAAACTCTTAAATCTGAGTGATTTCTGTAAGTTTGAGAGTTGTGAGAAATCCATCTAAGTGAGTGATATTACTTCAGAGTATAGGTCTTCTTTGTGATTTTCTGTAGTGAACTTGGGGCTTATTCATTTTTCGTAAAAGCGCAAGAAGACTTACTTAGTGTTTCAAATGGAACCTAAATCTTCGTGATTTAGAAGAGTGGACTAAAATAATTCTTGTCTATAAAACCACTATAAAAATTCATGTGTTTGATTACTTGCTTAGTATACTTGCATATTTTCATAAGCAAGCAAACATATTAAAAGATAAAGCTTTTAAAAAGAAGAATTTATAAAACAGGGGTAAAATCTTTAAAAGAAAAACTTATTTGAAAAACATACTTGAGAAAATTCGCTGCATACAAGTTTTGAAACTATGATTACATCTCAAACAGATAAGTAAAATCAGACGAGTGGTCAACTTAGACTGAATAAGCTAAGTGCAAAATCAACAAAGTAGTCTTATAAGTTAGATCAACTTTCTCTGTTGAAAGAAAGTTAGAGAAAATTTTAAAAGGTCCAGATGTCTATTCACCCCCGTCCCCTCTAGACCTTATCTGACCACTTGGGACCAACAATATTAAGGACGAAAAGTGGAACAGAGGGATTACACCACCCTTGAACCACTATAAATTTTTATGTGTTCTTTAATTACTGTATTCATTTTCGCGTAACATATTAGTCATCTGTTCCTAAATTGTTTCAAAAGAAATCTCAAGATATATTCGAAGGGGTAAAATATTTTATTTCGCAAAATATAAGTGAACTAAAACATTTGATTTAAACTTCCGTACTTGTCCGCTGCACAACCTAAACTTTAATTTTCAGAAAGTATTTTTACTTGTCTTTCACTAAGCTGTTAGACTCGTCTGTCAGTTGATTGATCCACTGACCTGTTCCTTGACTGTCAAGACTAATCTGCTGAATTGATTTGAGAAATTAGAAAAAAATAAAAATTTCTATTAACCCACCCCCACCCCCACCCCCTACACCAAGACCATTGAGACCAACTGGGACCAACAGTGCGGTCCCAAGTAAGCTAGCTCAACATCACCAGACACAATTTGCGTGACATAATGATATATGTTGTTTTCTATTATATCAAGAGCACATTAGAATCAGGATGATTGCATGTGGAAGCTGTTAGTGTAAATATTTAATGTAACAAGAATTTCACTGTTAACTGAGATGATAATTTTTAACTTAGAAATTATGTTTCATGAACCATTTTTTTTTTGTGTTCCACTACTAGAAAAACTAAAAACTGTTATTAGCAACATATGTAAATTTCGTCGCTATTTTGACGACGGAACATGTTATTTGTTACTAAATTCCGTCGCTAAATATTTCCGTCACTAAGTCTGTAGCTATTTTTGACCAAAATAGTGACGAAGTAGATATTCGTCACTAAAATCCTTCGCTATTTCCATCGCTGAGAACAATTAAAGAAATTACAAAAATGTAAAAATAAGTTTGCTAATTTAAAAAAAAAAATTATGTTTTTGTTACATTTAGTGAGGGATTTACATCCGTCGCTACCTAGCAAAATAAAAAATGAAAAAATAATTTTATTTAATGTAGCGACGGAGTTCCATTTCCGTCGCTACGTATAAAAATAAAATTGAGTAATTTTTTTATTGATAGCGACGAAAATAGTTATGAGTTAAACGATGGAATATATTTTAGATTGCTAAGGTAAAACAATTTTTTTTAATTTAACGAGAGATTTAAAACCATCGCTAAATCTTAAAAGGGAAATGACTTTGTTTCAAATATAATTGGTCAATTAACGTTACAAATCGAGAATCGATTGATCTGATTGTCAATAACTTCAATGTACATAACCAAATAGTTAACAATTTTGAATTAGGGGCTAATTAACTAATTCCGAATCAAGTATCGATTTGATTTTGAATAACTTTAATGTATATAACCCTAAGGTCAATGAATTAACGTTACAAATTGAGAACTGATCGATGTGATTGCGAATAATCTTAATGTACAAAACATATAGTCAATAATTTTGAATTAGAGACTAATTACCTAATTCTGAGCCAAATATCGAGTTGAGTTCGAATAACCTCAATGCACATAATCTAAGGTCAACAATTGGTCTATTAACATTACAAATTGAGAATCGATTGATCTGATTGCGAATAATTTCAATGTACATAACTAAATAACCAACAATTTTGAATTAGGGACTAAATAACTAATACTAAACCAAATATTGATTTGAATTCGTATAACTTCAATGTACAAAATTCGAAGGTCAACATTTGGTCAATTAACTTTACAAAAGAAAACTGATCGATCTGATTATGAATAACATCAATGTAGATAACCATATAATCAATAATTTGAATTAGCGACTAATTAATTAATTCCAAGCTAAGAATCGATTTGATTTCGAATAACCTAAATGTACATATTCCTAAGGTCAACAATTGGTTAATAGACGTTGCAAATATAAAATCGATCAATCTGATTTCGAATAACATTAACATATATAATTATATAGTCAACAATTTTGAATTAGCGACTAATTAATTAATTTCAAGCCAATTATCGATTTAATTTTCAATAAACTCAATGTACATAACCTTATGGTCAACAGTGTTGACTTTGATAAATTAACGATCGACTCTAACTATTTTCAACGATTTAAACCATTACTACTTAATTTAACTCGTTTTCCATCATATTTACTCCAATTAAACCATTTTGATTGATTTAACTCTAATTATATTTTAACTTCATCAATTTTGTGTAATAATTTGAGTAGTTAATTTTAAAAAAATTAATATATATAGTAATAAGTAATGAATTAAGATAAAGAAATAAAAGAAAATGAAAAAATAAAAAAAAGGTTGAATTTACTGACTTTGGACATAAAGCCCTAATTTCGCTCTTTCTCACTCTCCCACCCACCACCATCTGCCTGCACAACCCACCCACCACCTCCCGACACCACCATTACCGGAATTGAGCGAGCCGCCTGCCCCAGCTGCCCAAACCCGCATGACGACCCCTGATTCTGCTCGAACTCACGCCGCCTAGCCCTTCCCTGCTCCTGCCTGAACTCGTGCGACCCGACCCGCCTAGCCAGCCCCAGCTCCTTCCCGAAATCGCGCGACCCGGCCTGCTCCTGCCCGAATTTTTTACTGATTGGAGAGGTAATTTCTTTTGTTCATTTTTCTGAATCAAGATCCTTCAAATTATTCTTCTTCTGTGGATATTCAATGAGTGTAGTTTGCTTGAGGAAACTTTTGAAGAAATGTTTTTTCGTAGATATATTGAGGCTGCGTTCGGTTGGGGAAATAGGGCCATGATTACGAGTGATTTGGGCCAAGATTATTTTAGTCGCGGGCTAATCATGCATTCGGTTGGGCCAATTAAATTACGGGCTGCCCGTTGAATTCGGACCAAATTGTGGGCCAGCCCTGCTTAATCCGACTATTGTAATCCAACCTCTACCCACCCGATTACATTATTAATGGCCCAACATCAAACACACATTATAAAACATGATAATCAATTCCCCAACTTCACACATTACCAACTTTTAGAATTCACAATCATCACATGCATCACCTCAACATACAAGACCATCAGAATTAAAAACTGTAAACATCATTTGGCCAAAAAACCACTTGGGGATACATTCATGATAGGTTACACAAAACACAAAATATATATTCACAATGTGTTGCATACCCAAAATGTCCACCAAACCCAAAGTAGCAATGAGGATGAATTACCCAAGAATAACAAAAAAAATGGCCCAGAAAATCACATGCATTACCTCAATATGCCAAGCCATCAGAAAATTTAAATAAAAGCATCATTTTGTCAATATTTCCATTGGGGGTACTTTCTTGATTTAGTAAAACACATTGATCCAGTAATATATATTCACATGTGTTGCAAACCCAACAGTGCACCAAACCCAAATATTTAACATGACAAATTACATTACTACTTCATGCTCAAGTAATTCAGATGTACCAATTTTGGACAGTTATTAGATTTAGATTCTTTCAGTGGTGGATTGTGGCATGAAAAATTATTGGCATGTATCAAATTTACATAAGTACACATTAAATTGCCAAAGGATTTACAACTCATTCAAAGAATTCTGGCAAATAGGCACAATAATATACAAATTCAGTTCAGATGCAAGCATAAGTAGCATATCCAAATAATATACATCATATACATGCCATACACACACAAAATAAGATGAAATGTACATATGTCAGCAAGATCCATCAAAACAACCAAGTAAAATTAAAGAGCACCAACACATCATGCACATATATAGAATAAGAACACAAACACAGCACAGATCATCACAAGCTTTTGCTTGCGACGCAATGCCATGTTTTGTGCCTCAAGATCATGCAAATAAGTATGAAGAATTTGCATCTGTGCAGCAAGTTCATGTTCACGACGTAGTAGATGTGTATTTTCAGCCTCGGCAAGATTGACTCGCGTCAGCAAGCCAGGGATAATTACACGGGACCTATCACACATTACTGGATCAATCCATTCAAAATAATCACACCGTTCATCCTACAACGTATAGCAAAACACATTCATTAGAAATTTAAATCAAACAAGAATTAGTCTAACAAAAATCAACATACATATGTATAATTAATCCTACCGTCAAACGCTGGCAACGCGAGAATCGCCGACCAGGATTCACCTTCGTCCAGGAAGTGTAGATTCTCACGCGAAGCCCGCAGAAACAGTGTGCAACCCCTAAACGGACATTTGATGTAGATTGCTCGGAGATTGCTGGAAAAAATTGGAAAATTACAAACAGATGTCAAATTATATTATCAATGTACATATAGCATCAACAAATATGTGGAAACCCTAATTTCACATCGGAATAAACCCTAGTTTTGCAATTACGCGAAATAATTTAAAATTTCCGAAATAAATAAGGAAAACAACCCATAATTACCTTCAATTCGTGGATGGAATCATCGAAACCCTAGCCCAATTAAAACCCTAACCACGCAGGCCCTTCAAGACCGACGGTGAACAAGTCAAACCTTAATATACGGCGTCGGGAATGAAAATTTCTTTTAAGATTTTAAAGGGGAGGCAAACAGAGCGGCGGTTGGCATGAAAGAGTCGAAACCCTAAACCCAACTGAAACCCTAATCTGGCAAGAAATTCAAGTGAGACGGTGAACACGTTAATCAACAACGGATGGGGTGTCGGTAGTGGTTGGAGAACAGAAGAACGGATGTGGAGGCAACCAGAGCAAGAAACGGACGTAGATGGCAAAAGATGGGATGCGCCGTCGCGGGAGAGAGAAGTGGGGAGAAGAAATGAACAAACATGTAGGAAACCCTATTGAATTATTATACCCCATTTTCAACGGTCAGGATCACTTCAAATGGGCGGTCGTCGAGTAGGGGGCAAAATTGTCATTGATTGTTTACTGGGCCAACAGAACACGCGATTAATAAATGGGCCGACTCGCGTGTCCGGGCCACTATAATATGCCGAACACGTGATTATGAATGGCCTGATTAATTTAATGGCCCAACTATCACAATTGGGTTGATTTATTATTTCCCAAACCGAACGCAGCCTGAGTGAATTAGATGATGCTAAATTGCTAATTATACATTTTTGCATTCTTGGTTGATGTTTCGATGTGATATTAGTAATATGATTTACAATCATTGTTGATGTTGCCAAAACCAAAAACAGATTTTACATAAAGGCCACACCTTTCGTAACCTTTATTTTCAACCCAAAAAAAAAAATTATTAATAATTACTAAAACCTTACTAACAATTGCAACTTAACCCCTTATTTTTTTTTAACAAAACAAAAAACCCAACCCCTAAAAACAAAACAAAACAAATCTTATCTCTTCTCCTACACACAATCGATCAAAATCAAACTCTCTTTCTCTCAAACTCTCTCAAGTGAATTTTTTTCTCAAATTCTTGCAAATTGGAGATGGCAAACTTAAGGATAACCGATGATGGTGAGAGAAACGCTCAAAATTGGCCATTTGGGGTAAGTTTCTAGCCTTTCATTCTCAATTCAATTCGTCCATTTCAAATTTGTTCATGGCCTTTGGCGTTTGGGGTTTCCCAAACGCCAAACACCATGTACAAATTCGTGGCTTTCCTCTTGGCGTTTGGCGTTTGGTAACATCAAACGCCAAACACCAAAACATAATGAAAAAAATTGACATTTTTTTATTGTTTGTTTTGTAAGGATACATTACCTTACACACCTCGACCCTACCAGAATTACCCCCCTTTCACTACGAGATTGTGGTCGTAGATGGAAGGATAACACAGTGCACGACATGTAGTGAAATTCTTGAGATTACAAGAATGCTACGAGCCGAGCATTGGCGGATTATAGATGATTACCCCCAGATTGGGAGTTTTCTACGTCTAACCGGGAATGGCAAATTTAAGGCATCGATCTTGCACAGTCTAATGCTCCGAGTATTCCTACGACTGCAGAAAAAGAGTAGATACGAATACTGATTTTTGATACATGGAAAGCTAGTCAGATTCGGCGCAGAGGAATTTAGCCTTGTATCGGGGTTGCGATTTGTGAGACTGAGTGATGCTGACTCCCAAACTATCGACCAAGGCGATAACTTGAAGAACCGATACTTTAGTTAGTGGGGGCAGAGGGAGGTTGCCGTTCATGCTCTCAAAACGAAGATTATTTCAATGTTGAGTCGCAATGCGAATCACGAAGCCGAATGAAAGTTAATCTTCGCCTGGGTGATATCGGCATTGTTGGTACCCCTTCGGCCCATGAAAGTGGTTCTAAACAGGACCTTCGCGGTAAGTAAACTTTAATTTTAATTTTAATTATTTATTTAAAGTTTTAAAAATAATTTTCTATAAATTTGTATATATTGAAAGTATGTGATGATCTCGCAATTTGCGAGAGATATCCTTGGGGAGAGAAGCTATGGACCGTCACTCTATAATCGGCACCTCTATTCGATATCCCGCAAGTATGAACGTTTCTATATGTCCGAATAACAAATTCATCACCTTGCGCTTACTTAGTCGCATATAAACTCCATGGACAACCAAGAGTCTTACACCGAGCTATCTACCTATTAGGGTCAGACTTATACGATCTAACTTCCCATTTTTTATTTATAGCAGGGCTAGGAAGTGCATCCATGAACTCTTCTTTGTTTATAAATCGTTGACCAACTGTCCATCCTGATCGATCACTCCTCCCCTGACTGTAATTTGATCCCAAATAATTTCTTGCGACATCATCAGCGTTATCAAAGCCTTCATGACTAGGGGATTCGTAAAATTCTTCATGGCTAGGCGCTTGACCATAACCACCACCACTAATATCACCACCTACATCATCACCCACATCACCACCCACATCACCACTACTATAACCACACTCGTTGTCAACGTTACGGTGTTCACCATTTACATCAGCAGCACCATAATCACCTTCCCCGTCAAAGTTACGGCAGTCATAACCAACATTACCACCTTCATTGTCATACGAAGACCACTGACTACATATAGGAGTACGACGTAGTGGTTCAACTTCCTCCACTATAGGTAAAGTTGTATTAGAGGCAATGATCTCTGATGATGGGAATTTTGGACTCCACCTTCTATTACTAATATACGATCGAAGAATCGGAATATCAACCCCGAAGATGCGAACTCGGGCTCGGGATGAAGCCTAGATAACTTAATCCTCTTGATGCAGCCCATAATCAAATATTACTGTTGGGCCGATCTCAGGCCCAGGCCTATAGGTCGATCCTCATTCTCGGCTATAAATACCCCAAGCATTTATAAAAATAGACACGCTTTCCCAGGTGCACTCCGCTCGAAGCTGCTGCTCGGATAGGTAGATTCAGCCATTTTATATGTATTTCACCCTCTAGCTTGTACGGCATCCTATAATGCTCAAATAGGACCCTCAATACTTGTAATCTATACCTCAACGTTCGGACTATACATATACATTGATCATTCTCTTATTTTGTAGCGTTAACATTATTTATATTATTAATTCGATCATACCACGAATCTGTGTAAGATCAATTGGCGCCCACCGAGGGGCCTTATTTGGGTGTTAGATCGAAAAATGCCTACTACGAGGAGGAATACATATAACCGAGGAGAACCATCCCATGCTGCGGGGATTCAGAATTCAGTTAACAATGAGCCTGATAATCTATCCAGGGCGGCACAGCAACCGGAAGTTCCGCCGATCCTTCCACAAGACAGTGCTCCAACCTACGAAGCCCTCGCCGATTTAAGGTCAAAATTAGGATCGTACGATGCTCCAACTAGATTGTAACTGTACAACGGAGCTACCGACGTCGGTAAAGATATCAACAGTCTTTATCATTATAATCTTTATTCAATCATTCCGAGGGATTCCTACTATAAAAGTTATAAACACTGCCGTCGGGAAGATTGCTCTCAGTAGATCGGAAAGTTCTATTTTATCTTCTCTTGAACTCAATTTAACAAGAAGCATGGTTCGGAAATGCGTTATAATGGACAGACAAAACTACCCATTGATCTCTAGTTTATCCACTATCTCATCGTCTCGTCCTGTCCTCGTTTATCTTATTATATGTAAATGGATTATCTATCCTATGGAAGTCTTATTCATGGTTCGGAAGTGTATTATTATGGACGATGAAGACTATACACAAATTTCTAGAATATCCACCATCTTGTATCTCGCCTTGTCTACGGTTATCTCATGTTGCAATGGATTATCTATCCAATGGAAGTCTTATTCGTCAGAGATATTACCAATTCATTATATTCGAGAAATTATTAAGGCCAATCTTTATGTCTATCGATAATAACGACTAAGGGTGAAAGCCATTGTTATGCCCCTTAGATCGAATTAAATGAAAAGGGTGAAAGCTGTTGCTAAGACCCTCAGGTGAAAGTTGTTGCTATGACCGATCAAAACGACTAAGGGTGAAAGTCGTTGCTATGCCCCTTAGATCGAATTAAATGAAAAGGGTGAAAGTTGTTGCTAAGACCCTCAGGTGAAAGTTGTTGCTATGACCAATCAAAACGACTAAGGGTGAAAGTCGTTGCTATGCCCCTTAGATCGAATTAAATGAAAAGGGTGAAAGTTGTTGCTAAGACCATCAGGTGAAAGCTGTTGCTATGACCGATCAAAACGACTAAGGGTGAAAGCCGTTGCTATGCCCCTTAGATCGAATTAAATGAAAAGGGTGAAAGCTGTTGCTAAGACCCTCAGGTGAAAGCTGTTGCTATGACCGATCAAAACGACTAAGGGTGAAAGCCGTTGCAATGCCCCTTAGACCGAAATAAATATAAAGGGTGAAAGCTGTTGCTAAGACCCATAGAGTGAATTTTCGATCTTCAAAATTGTTGGATTTATTTTCCAAATTATTCGATTCTTTATTCATCATGGATGCAAATTATTTATCCAAGTGAGGCGTTTCAAGCAGTGGAACGATGATACATAAATGGACAAGAAGAAATTTTACAGATATTTTTCTCAACTAACCAATACAGAGTTAATCCGATCGATTTGGTCGACAGTTATTCTAAAGAAAAATATCAATCGACCCACTGAAGTAACGACAATAGATTATGAGAGTCTTTAGAGTTACAGCCTATTAATACTCGGAATTTATTTTTCCGAATATCAGGTTTAATAATTTTGGGATACTTACGTGAATCACTCACAATCGGAATTTATTTTTTCAAGATTTGAGTTAAACAACTTCGAAATAATTATATGAGTTATCTACAATCATCCCGGTTCGTTTTGTTCGATCACAGAGTTTATATACTATTCAACCAATGAGATCAAGAAAGCATTCAACAAAGTTCAAAAAAGATACGCAATAAAAACAAGGAGACAAAATTTTATTTCATTTCTTCGGGCATAATACAAATGGAGTCTCAAGTACAATAGTGAAATTCGAGCTAGAAGCGAATAGTACAATTGTTCCTATACTACAAATCCTATGAACTAGACTAAGCATGCTTGATCCAAAAGCGTCAGTGCCAGATGCAGAACTCAAGAAAAATTCTTCATGACAATCACTCGCCACGTGTCGCACATCTTCGAGGGTTCTGCAGATCGGGATAAAGTTGGATTGGAGTCCACCTACAGGGCTTTTAAACGATCTTAGATCTTCATCTGTAAATAATGATTGTTGTGCACAATCATTATTCACACCCTGATCCGATCCAGAACAGCGGGAAGTTACCCCGACGGAATTACTCCAAGCAATCTCGAATGAACTATTCTTCAAGAAAATCCTTGAAGAAGCCTATGCTCGAGATTTAAGGAACTCCTCCGAGGTTAACCCACTGCTCGACCGGAGGTAGCGCCAGAAGACCGGAATTCAAACCCGTCTCAGATGGATTATATCTAAGAAAGCAGGTTGCCTGCCGGTATTCTAAGCGCAATTTCTTTTGCCTGTCGATATTCTAAGCGAGAAAGGCTGCACCAAAGGGATTAGGATCGAAAAACAGGGTCCGAGTCCTAATTTCAAACTCTGTTATTTTAGAAGGATTGCGGATCATTTTGCTAAAATTCAAGATTCGAGCTTTGGCGATCGGATGAGGTATTGATAATAAGTGAAGAATATGTTGGAAAAAGTCGGAGCTATTTATAACAGCGAAGGGTTAGAACCAACGGACCAAATCACGTGTCACGGACGGTTATGATCTGAAATAATAAATGTAATGGCTGTCACATTTCCCGATGAATAGGGTCCTGTTTGGTTAAGAGAAGAAGCAACCCTATAAACACATATGGTCCTTAATTACTAATCAATTTGAGGGCCAACACTGGGATATTTGTTTTAAAAAAAAAATTCGACCTTTTGGATGTACTATTCAAAATACGACACTGATCTTACGTAGATTCGTAATATGATCGATTTAATAGCAAAAATAAAGTTGACGCTACAAAATAAGAGAGAAATAAATGTATGTGTGTATTCCGATCATTGATGTATAAATTACAAGTATTGAGGATCCTATTTGAGCATTATAGGATGCCGTACAAGCTAGAGGGCGAAATACATAAAATAAATGGCCGAACTAATCTATCTGAGCAGCAGCTTCGAACTGAGTGCACCTGGGAAAGCGTGTCTGTTGTCATAAATGCTTGGGGTATTTATAGCCGAGAATGAGGATCGGCCCATATGCCTGGGCCTGAGATCGGCCCAACAGTAATATTTGATCATGGGCTCTGACTAGAGGATCAAGTTATCTAAACTTCGTCCTGAGATCGAGTTCACATCTTCGAGGTCGACATTCCAGTTCTTCAATCATATATTGGTAGCAGAAGATGGAATCCAAAATTCCTATCATCAATACTCCCCCACTTCTCGAGCGCAAAGTGGAGCTTAAGCTTGAAGAAGTATATGATATGCCTAGGTGGGTGAATCTTATTGTGATGTTTCTGATAAACCTCGTTAAAAACCTAATTTGGAAAAACCCATTGGGATAAAAACCGAACCAGGGAAAAAGAGTGTATACCATGAAAACATCATAACGATTCCCTTTCATGATTCATTACGCCGTGATTGATTACTTGTTAAAAAACTGTCTTAATTTCTTTTCTACCTAGCTTCTCCGATCGTATAGCAGTAATTGAACACTGAAGCCTAACGTTGCCCTTCCTTCAGTGTTGGGCTATGGCCCAATAGTCCATATACCATAGGGACCCGACGTGCAATTAAAGAGAAAGCAGGTTTGAAATTACCCTGCGGGAGTCCAATCATCGCAACTCTTCGAGGGCCGGTTTGCAATTTGATGTCTTGGCCTTGTATATATAAGTTGACCGTCGGAGATTCATTTACACAAACTTTCAAATATCCCAAGATCGGAGCAATTAGATCGATTAGAAAATCCCAACACTTGTTCGATCGTTCTAAACATACAATGTCTAGTGCAGCAGGTTCTAAGGGCAAGGCCAAGGTAGTAGAAGAGCAAGAGAGTGGTCTCGGTGAGACGCAGATCGTGGCTGTTCGTTTCACGGAGGCGGAAAATATGAAGATCTCGAGCCCTAATTCTGGTTCTGATAAGGAAGAGGAATCAAGTCCTAGTTCCATGGGTGATGATTCTTCGAGCGAGTCCAGCGATGAAGAGGCCACGGAGGATGACGATCTTCCCTTAGGGAAGAACGAACAGATTAAATTCAGAATAGGTAAAAGTGTTGTCGTCACAATTTTCGAATGGACCGAACCTACAACCAGCGCACGACTTAACAAAACCGAGAAAAGAGCCAACCAAATTGTTTGCCGCTATACAGAAGAACACCGTAAATTCTTGGAGACTAATTTTGGTATGTATTTGGCTGAGGGATTTTTGATCGTCGTCCCGTCTTCCGAAGAGCGAGTTACTAATCCTCCCCCGGGGTGTCAAGCTTTTTACACAAGGCAATTCTTTTACGGCCTACAGATCCCCTTCATTCCTTTGATTCGAAGAGTTCTAGAGGCCTTTCGCCTCTCTCCATCCCAAATTCTCCCAAACTCTATTGGGTATATTGTTGCCTTCAGTGCACTCATGAAGGCTAAAGGGAAGAAAGCCTCCTTCCAAAACTTCTGGCGGGTTTTCCAAGTGAACTCCTCGACATCTTCAAACGCTGGATATGAATATTTTTCACATAGGTCGAACATATCGATATTGTCAGGCAATGTTTCGAGCAACCTAAAAGGTTGGAAGAAGGAGTTCTTTTTCGTTCGATGCCCTGACACTCCAGCTTCTGCAGAGAAACCCAAGCCGACTCCTTACGAATGGCCTGGAGAGAGGTCATGGATTTACGGTAGGCGAAAACTTGTGGGTCGGATGAATCATGAGCTTCCAGACGCGTTTTTGCAGACCCTCTGTTCCGATCTCTATCAAACCGCTTTGCTGACCCAAGAGAGGGTCTTAAGGATGGCAGGGCTCAGCGAGTGTTCCTATCCTGCCCCTCCTACTAATTTCGGAGAATCCTCGATCGCACCCTCTGATGATCCAGCTACTCAAGTTGCTCGGGCTGATGGGGAAGAATCTGTTGCAATCGTTCCTCCCACTTTAGGTATATTATTTCTTTTCCCATAACTCAGTTGGTTCTTCTTGGCTCTAAACTAAATCCATTCTTCAATTTTTACAGCTGAGATTGTTGAGAAATTACGAACCTCCGTAGCCGGTTCGGTTGTTGCTTCATTTTCTATGGAGTCTCTAGGCTTGCCTCGAAAACAGAAGAAGTCGAGGGCTACTTTGATGATTGAAGGAGCCAATGCCGGAACTGGCGTTTCTGCAGTTCCGAACGTGGCTGGAAGTTCTCTTCAAGTTGCTGTAGATGGAACTTCTCAAGCCCCTGCTACTAGGCCTTTACGATCGGTGTTTCCGACCAGCACGTCTGACCCGAACGTGGCGGGATGTAGCTATTATACCCTTCAGGGGATCCGATCCCAAGAGATTGCTGAGGCTCGGATGGCCCGAAAAAGGAATAGCGGGGAACCCGAGTCCTCCAGAAGGGTAAGGCCCTTTGGTCGGAATTCGGGGTCGATCCAATGTCGATCTGGCCGCACCGAGTCAGATTTAGTAGACTTTATAGAAGATCATCTTCGTGGTCCGAGGGCAACGGGGTATCCAGAGGACGGAACCATCGAGTCTGACTTCGGTCCCGTCGGCTAACATACGGCGGATAAATCCTTCCTACTTCTAATGGCCGGGAGATTTAAAGAGGACAATATCGAGCTCTTTCAGAGGGACGGTTTTCAGATCATGGGCGATTACGCGCATGCACATCAAAGGGTACATTTTTTTCTTCGACGTATTAACCTCTTTTACAAAGTCTCGTTTTATTACTGAACTTCGTTTTCTTCGCAGGCTGGAGATTTATTTGTTCACCAATCTTACCGACTAGCCATCTTGGAAGAGGAGTCTCGCCAATCTCATAACGCTCTTCTTGACATTCTGAAAGAAGAAGCTGTCAATGCCGAACAGTTGAGAGATACCTCTTCCAAACTTTCTGAGGTTGAGAAGGAGCTCGAGGATGCTAAAAAAGAACTCGAAGGAAAGAGGGCCCTTGAGGAAGAGGTCGCAAAATTAAAGTCGGATCTCGAGCAGGCTAAGGCATCGTCTGATCAAGCATACTTTCGAGGTCGAGACGAAGGCAAGCTACCAGCTATAAGGGAGTTTTTAAAGTCGCCCTTTCTTGATGCCTTGGTTCGGTCACGATCGGGCGAAATCAATCAGGCCTTCTTTTATAAAGGGGTTCAGCAACTCCTTGTGGCCGCAAAAGTTCAAGGCACCATCGACGAATATCTTCCCTTTATGGATACTTATAAAAATATTCTTTGGGAAGATTACAAGGCTTCCTCTCTTCCTCCCAAAATTGAGGGTCTAGATGACCATGAGTTTGCTCCGCTCCTTGCTGAATTCGGTGTTCCTATGCCCAATCCTGATATGCTAGAGACGGAGAATTCGGGGGAAAAGGATGAGGATGTGGACATCGAGGGCGAATCCGATGATCAGACTCGAGAAAATACTAACTCTTCTGAAAAGGATGAGGATGTGGACATCGAGGGCGAATCCGATGATCAGACTCGAGAAAATACTAACTCCTCTGGGATCAGTAATCCCAGTTCTGATAATCATAGTGGCGAGGGGGATGGTAGCTCGTGTAGTTCTTCTGATAATAGTTCGAAAAGCGATTCCGAGGAAGAGGTCGACAAGACGGAGTGAGGTCGTGATTTTAGTGCCGAAGAGTCTGATCGCTGACGTATATAACAAGACTTCATTAACCCTTACTCTGTAGTTCGTAGGTCCATGTACTTTTCGTTTTCTCAATTGTTTGTATATTTTGCACTTGCCTTTCTAAAATCAAACTGTTAACGATAGCTTTTGTTGCCTTAAAGCGAATTATTTTTCTATAGGCGAAGATCGTTTATTATAATGCTAACTGGATGCTTTCTTTGCCACAAACATAGAGGCCATTTTAGGAGATGCATATTTTAATAGAATAATCTATGGTCGAAAGACCCTTCGACCCAACTTCTGCCTCCTTATCTGACAAACACTTTTGAATTTTGGAAATTCTCGAAAAGAAAAGAAAAGCTTTCTCGATAATTGTGAACAAAAAGCCTACGTTCACGAGTATCGTGACCGTAGTATCGGTCTTCGACAGATTTTTTCCAAGCATAAGCTTCAGCAGGCGTAAACTGATTCGTAAATCTGATAAAAAGTGTTTTCTTCGAGCATAAACTTCGACAAGTGTAATCTGATTTATTTCGTCGTAACGTAACTCTAATAAATAAGTTGTTTTTTGGTATTTCATCAAATCCCTACTGACTGTGTTACATACTTTTGTGTTCGAATATATTGTTGACCAAGGCGTTTCCCGAAAACCCCCTTCTCTTTTTTTTTTTTTTTTTTTTTTTTTACCAAACACTACTTTATTCCTCGGGAAGTTGAACGGTTATCAAATCCCGTCCGCATAAATTTTTACACCTCGTCCTTCGGATCACATTTAAACTGCTTCTATAAATGGGCCTCTTCTTAAGTCGATATTCTTTACTTCTGAAAGATTTTCTTCTTTGATCATGTTGATCGAGAAGCACCATCTTGCATCCCAACATTTGGAAATTCGAGCTAGAACGTATTTCGCGAGGCCTTCAGCATTGAATATTTTATCATCGATTAGGATATCTGTAGACGAAGAAATATTCGACCTTGAAGGCCAACATGGTGCATTGCTGACCATTCACGGCCCTAATAACCCCGTCGGCCCTTCGAAGAGCGAGCCACTATTTCTTCGGCACGGTTCTCGTAACGAGGGACCTGTTGCTGCAATGTCCGCTGAGGGTGTTGGATGGAGCGGATTTAACGAATGGGATGGCATTCGAATTGAGTTATTCGATCTTAAGCATCGAATTAACCTCCCAACTTTTCCCTTTCTAATATCAACCAACACCCAATATTCACTATCCTTGGGCATTATCGATCAGAGAGGCCAGTACCCACTTGTCAAGCCTAAAGAAGAGCCTATTCGATTTCTTGGCTCGGGAGGTTGGAACAATCGGACATTTTTGGGAATCACTAGGCGTAATCGAGATGGATTGTGCCTGTCTTGTAATAGGATCCGAGTTTTCTTCTTGTAATTTGTAATAGGATGGAAACCTTTCTCTTGTGGTTTGTAATAGGATCGAGAAGTAAATTTTGTATCTTTTCATTTATTCAGAAATTTCTATGAATAATACCTTATGATATTTTGCTTTGCTCGGTCTAAAGCTTTTTTTGATCAGTGATTGCGCTTGTGTTCCAGACGTTGGTAAGTTTGAATGAACCCCCAAACAGTTCCTTATTTTTCGGGAATCGCAACGGTCGTTAAATCTTATCCATTCATTTCACGGATTATCCGCCGTTGGATTCCTTTCAATTATTGCTATAAAAGATTCTCATATCTTTGAGATTATCTCATTCATCGCACTGGCTCTTTATTTGTCCGATCATGGTGATTAAGATCATTATCCAATTAATTCAACTTTTTGAACTCGGACTTCGAACAATTTTTGAGCGGAAGAAAAGCTACCTTTGGCTCGCTTCGAATATCGACAGGCAAATATATTCTCCATCTTGAAGGACAATATGCCAGACCCATGGAGTCAGCAGGTTACCGCGTAGGTCTCCGGTCAGGGGCCTATTGCCACAATGCATTTAGGAAGATATACTGGGGAGGGAACGTCGAAAAATACAGTTACCCGACCAACCGTGCGTTCGCCCCTTCATCTTCGGAGGACCGCAAATAAAGTTTAAAGCCTGCGGGTCCAAAGGAGATTCCATGTTCGGAGCTAAGTTATTCCGAATAAACGATAGGAGAGGAGACCAAAAATTTCATAGGATTGTATGAAGTAATAGGATTTTTATGTAACATATCGGCTTGTATTATGCTCGAAATGTATCTCCAATATTTAGCCTTTGAATTCTTGTATCTCCGTAATATTTATAAACGCCTTTTTTCTTCTTTTCTTGTTGATTGAGCAAACCATAATCAGATAAATTCTTATCTTCAACAACCCGATCTTGAATATTTAAAATTAATATAAGAATAGCCGAACACCCCTTTTTGAGTGAGTAACGAACAGGTACTCCGATAATCAATTAATTAATCTTCCTTTGAAAACTGCTAAGTATGAGCATTCAACTGATCCTAAGCAGTGCCAAATTTCCCAAGTTGGTCGAACTTATTAGTTCGAGAATTTTTAACCGACCATAAATCCTTGATAATAATAAGTATTGTTCGCTCGGATTACTATTTATCCGATAATCGTTATTTAAATAATCAATAACCTTTGAATCATTTCTGATGTCCAGCTCGTTGTGATCGAAGAACTTGACCGATAGTTAATTATGAATAGTTGAAAACTGAGCAGTTGTCCGAATTGCGATTCCTTGATAATAACGCTATGAGTTTTCCAAACCGATTTCATATTTTGAATAGCGGGCGCATAAGGGTTGAATTTTAAACAAACATTCATGATTCCAACGTTGCGTTTAACATAGGATAATAGACAAGGATTTGTTGAACGATTCTTTCGGACAAGCCTTCCTTTATGCACCCATAAAATCATTTCTTCTCCCAACCAAACAGGACCCTATTTCTCGGGAAATGAATCGATCAGTTCATTTATTATTTACATCACAACCGTCCGCGATCTGCCATCTGGGCCGTTGGTTCAAATCCTTCGCTGCTATAAATAGTTCCAATTTGTTTATGTGACATTTTTCACTCCTGTCTTTATGTTCCGTCCGATCATCATGGCTCGAGTTTTTCCTTTGTTAAAAATGATTCGTATTACCTCTGAGATAAAGGAGTTTGAAATTAGAATTCGGACCCTGTTTTTCGATCTTGGTCCCTTTGATGTAATCTTTTTCGCTTAGAATATCGACAGGCAAAAGAAACTGCGCCTAGAATACCGGCAGACAACCTGTTTTCTTAGATATACCCTATCTGAAACGGGTTAGAATTTCGGTTTTCTGGCGTAGCGTTTGATTGGGCAGTTGGTTAACCTCAGAGGAGCTCTTTAAATCTGGAGCACCAGCTTCCTCGAGGGCTTTCTTGAAGTATAGTTCCTTCGAGGTTGCTTGG
Source organism: Penstemon eatonii (assembly GCA_038501285.1). Classification (NCBI taxonomy): domain Eukaryota; kingdom Viridiplantae; phylum Streptophyta; class Magnoliopsida; order Lamiales; family Plantaginaceae; genus Penstemon; species Penstemon eatonii. The sequence goes on from JBCEGF010001341.1 coordinate 501,985, forward strand.
AGTAATTCCACTGAGGTAACTCTCCGCTGCTCTGGATCGGATTAGGCTGTAGATAATGATTGTGTATAACAATCATTGTTTACAGATGAAGACCTAAGATCAGTTAAAAGCCCTGGAGAGGAACTCCGATCCGGGTCTTATCCCGTTATGAGGCGGATGTGCGACACGTGGCGAGTGAGTGCCATGATGAATCACTGCTGAGTTCTGCATCTGGAGCGACTGCGGGAATGCGGATCGAACATGTCTAACTTTCTACTCGTAGAGTTTGTAGTAGGGTAGGATCGATTGTAGCCCGAATTTTAATATTGTACTCAAGGCTTTACTTGTAACTTGTTCGAAGAATAATAATAAAGCTTTGCTTTTTCTGCTCGAATTTCATTGTTTTACCCTTTCGTGCCTTCTCAATTTCTTCGGTCATAAATAAGTGAGATCTGTTGGAATTTGATTGATTGCAACTTTGTGTAGTTAACTTGAAGATATCAAACTCTTTTCTTTGGAAACATAATTTTTCTCGTTGATCGAACGGTAGTCCAAATTAGGTTGCAACTTCGAGGATTTATAATTCGTTACTATTGTACCAACAGACTTTTACTGACACTTTATTAATTGTAGGATCCATTCCATCAAAATAGCCATCGATCAAGAAAACGAAATCAATTCTGTCCCAACTGATCGAGTAGCGTATCTGATAAACATATAGATAATCTTTATAAATTTCGTGATCGGCCAAAAATGAACTCGGGATGGCCGTAAATAAGTTATAATTATTCCGAAGTTGTTGAACCCGACGCTTGGAAAAATAAATTCCGATCGTGATGGATTCGTGTAATTATCCCGAGATTACTAATTTTGACAATCGGATAAATAAATTCCGAGCATTAATAGGCAGTAACCCCGAAGACTCATAATCTATTGTTGTGAACTGTCGATCAAGTTAATCGGATTAACTCTGTATTGGTCAGTCGAGAAAGATATTCATAAAGCTTCTTCTTGTCCAATTATGCATCATCGTTCCACTGCTTGAAACTCTTCAGATGTATAAATAATTTACATTTTTGAGGAATAAAGGATTGATTAATTTGGAAAATAAATCCACCAATGGAATAGAGGTACTGGACAGTTGTGGAATAAAACTATCAATTTAAAGATCGAAAATTCATTCTATGGGTCTTAGCAACGGCTTTCACCCTTATTCGTTTTGATCGGTCATAGCAACAGCTTTCACCTGAGGGTCTTAGCAACAGCTTTCACCCTTTTCATTTATTTCGATCTAAGGGGTATAGCAATGGCTTTCACCCTTAGTCGTTTTGATCGGTCATAGCAACAGCTTTCACCTGAGGGTCTTAGCAACAGCTTTCACCCTTTTCGTTTATTTCGATCTAAGGGGCATAGCAACGGCTTTCACCCTTAGTTGTTTTGATCGGTCATAGCAACAGCTTTCACCTGAGGGTCTTAGCAACAGCTTTCACCCTTTTCATTTATTTCGATCTAAGGGGCACAGCAACGGCTTTCACCCTTAGTCGTTTTGATCGGTCATAGAAACAGCTTTCACCTGAGGGTCTTAGCAACAACTTTCACCCTTTTCATTTATTTCGATCTAAGGGGCATAGCAACGGCTTTCACCCTTAGTCGTTTATATCAATAGACATAAAGATTGGCCATGATAATTTCTCGAATATATAGAATAGATAATATTTCTGGCGAATAAGACTTCTAGTGGATAGATAACCCTTTTCTATAGTAGATAAGCATAGACGAGGCGAGATAACAAGATGGCGGATATTCCAGAAATCTGTGTATAGTTTTCATTGTCCGCAATAGCATACTTTCGAACCATGAATAAGACTTCCATAAGACAGGTAATTCCTTTTTCCTGATAAGATAAACGAGGGCAGAACGAGACGACAAGATAGCAGATAAAATAGAGTTCGATGAATAGTTTTATCTATCCATTATACCGCATTTATAGCCCATATTTCTTGTTAAATTGGGTTCGAGAGAGGATAAAATAGGGCCTGATAGCAATTTTCTCTATCTACCAAGAGCGATCTTTCCGACTGCGGTGTTCATAAATTTACCGTAGGAGTCCTTCAGAATGATCGAATTAAAAATGTAAAGAATAAGACCGTTGATATCTTTCGTGACATCGGTATCTCCGCTATATTCAAGTCGGTGAGGGCTCTGAATCCTGCATTCCTGCCACATGGGATTGTTTTCCTCGGCCATATGTATTTCTCCTCGTAGTAGGCAGTTTTCGATCTAACACCCAAATAAGGCCCCTCGGTGGGCGCCAATTGATCTTACGTAGATTCGTAATATGATCGATTTAATAGCAAAAATAAAGTTAACGCTACAAAATAAGAGAGAGATCAATGTATGTGTGTATTCCGATCATTGATGTATAAATTACAAGTATTGAGGATCCTATTTGAGCATTATAAGATGCCGTACAAGCTAGAGGGCGAAATACATAAAATAAATGGCCGAACTAATCTATCCGAGCAGCAGCTTCGAACTGAATGCACCTGGGAAAGCGTGTCTGTTGTCATAAATGCTTGGGGTATTTATAGTCGAGAATGAGGATCGGCCCATATGCCTGGGCCTGAGATCGGCCCAACAGTAATATTTGATCATGGGCTCTGACTAGAGGATCAAGTTATCTAAACTTCGTCCCGAGCTCGAGTTCACATTTTCGAGGTCGACATTCCAGTTCTTCAATCATATATTGGTAGCAGAAGATGGAATCCAAAATTCCTATCATCAGACACTGGTTTGGAAAACTCAAGGCATTACTATAATCGAGAAGTCGCGTTCGAAAACCAGCGGTTATCGAATCAAAATATCTGCCCTCGAAGCATCGTATTCGATTAACCATAAAATCTGAATGATTAATACCAGTATCGGTATCGACGATGTGCCCTCGATAAGTTTTGTTCGAATTAAAGAATCCGGTCAACTTCAGAAATTTGTTTTTTACTAAGGATCGGTATTTTTAGTTACTCATTGAATTACTCGCTATCTACTCACCCAAGAAGGGGTGTTTGATTATTCTAAGTATCAATTTAAATACCCAAATTCGGTATGGTTATCGAAGTTAAGAATACATCTATATGTTATTCGATCAGCCAGCAAAGTAGAAGACAAAAGCTTTACAAAATCATTTCAAGAAAAAAGAATGTGTACAATGGTAATCCTATTACAAAGATCTGAATATTCAAAAGAGCAAGAAGATTACATTTCGAGAACGATACAAGCTAATATATTACATTCCGATCCTATTTGCATTTTGTAATCCTATGAAATTTTCGGTTTCATTTCCTGTCAATCGACCGAGCTAACCCAGCTCCGAGCATGGAATCTCCTTTGGACCTGCAGGCTTTTAACTTTATTTGCGGTCCTCCGAAGACGAAGGGACGAACACGCAGTTGGTCGGGTGACTTTATCTTCCGGCGTGCCCCTCCACTACGTTTTCCTAAATGCATTGTGGCAACAGGCCCCTGATCGGAGACCCATGCGGTAACCTGCGGATTCCATGGATTTGGCTTATTGACCATCCAGATGGAGAATATGTTTGCCTGGCGATATTCTAAGCGAGCTCAAAGTAGTTTTTCTTCCGCTCGAAGATTGTTCGAAGTCTGAGCTCAAAAAGTTGAGTTAATCGAATAATGATCTTGATCACCATGATCGGACAAGTAAAGAGTCAATAGGGTGAAAGAGGTGGTTTCAAAAATTTGACGCCGACTTTATAGTAAGGTTTGAGATAGATCCGACGGCGGATAACTTGTTAGATGAACGATTAAGATTTAACAACCGTTGGGGTTCCCGATGAGTAAGGAACTGTTTTGGCTACACTAGGGAGCTCATTCAAATTTACCAATGTCCGGAGCACATATACAATCATGGGTCAAAGAACATTAGATAAAACAAAAGCAAGGATGTCATAAGGTATTATTCATAGAAACTTCTGAACAGGTGAAATGATACAAAAATTACTTTTCGATCCTGTTACAAGCCACAAGAGAAAAGTTACGATCCTATTACAAGCTACAAGAAGAAAACGCGGATCCTATTACAAAACAGGCGCAATCCATCTCGATTACGTCTCGTGATTCTCGAAAAATGACCAATTTATCCAACCTTTCGGGCCAAGAAATCGAATAGGCTCTTCTTTAGGCTTGATAAGTGGGAACTACTGTCATCTTTGATCGATGACGCCCATACTCGAAAGATTTACAAGGATACGAATATTGGGTGTTGGTTGATAATAGGAAGGAGAAAAAGGAAAAATTGAAGGGCTAGTTCGATGCTTGAGATCGAATAACTCAATCCTAACGCCACCCCATTCATTAAATCTGCACCATCCCACACCCTCAGCGGACATTGTGGCAATAGGTCCCCCATTATGAGGACCGTGCCGGAGAAGCAATGGCTCACTCTTCGAAGGGCTGACGGGGTTATTAGGGCCGTGGATGGTCAGCAATGCAGCTTGTCTGCCTTCGAAGGCGAATGTTTCTTCGTCTACAGATATCCTAATCGATAATAAAATACTCAATGCTTTATGTCTCACAAAATACGTTCTAGCTCGAATTTCCAAATGTTGGGATGCAAGGGGGTGTTCCTCGATCAACATGGTCAAAGAAGAAAATCTTTAAGAAGGAAAAAATATCGATTTAAGAAGAGACCCATTTATAGAAGCAGCTTAAATGTGATCCAACGAACGGGATGTAAAAATTTATGTGGTCAGGATTTAATAACCGTTCAACTTCCCGAGGAATAAGGTAATGTTTGGTAAAAAAAATGCAAACTACTATGAAAGAAAGGAAGTTGTTAAATCAGCTCATTATACGATCGAAAATTCGGAAATTGCCTTGACCAACAATGTATTCGAACATGGAAACACGTAACATTATTGGTCAGAGTAAAGAAAGGCCTAGAGCAGAAGAATAAAAACACTTTCGATCAGAGTTACGTAATCAGATTACACCTGCTGAAGTTTATGCTCGGAAAAAATCTTTCGAAGAGCTCATTATACGATCGAAAATTCGGAAATTGCCTTGACCAACAATGTATTCGAACATGGAAACACGTAACATTATTGGTAGGGATTTGATTGAATATCGAAAATAACTTATTTATCAGAGTACAGCAAGGCCTAGAGCAGAAGAGTAAAAACACTTTTGATCAGAGTTACGTAATCAGATTACACCAGCTGAAGTTTATGCTCGGAGAAAATATTTCGAAGAGCTCATTATACGATCGAAAATTCAGAAATTACCTTGACCAACAATGTATTCGAACATGGAAACACGTAACATTATTGGTAGGGATTTGATTGAATATCGAAAATAACTTATTTATCAGAGTACAGCAAGGCCTAGAGCAGAAGAGTAAAAACACTTTTGATCATAGTTACATAATTAGATTACACCTGCTGAAGTTTATGCTCGGAGAAAATCTTTCGAAGACCGATACTATGGTCATTAAACCCGCGAGCATAGGCTTTTTGTTCATGATGATCGAAGGACCTTTTCTTTTCTTTTCAAGAAATTCCGATCTCAAAAGTGTTTAAATCAGATGAGGAGGCAGGAGTTGGATCGAAGGGTCTTTCGACCTTAGACTATTCTATTGGCATAAGGAAACATACATCTCCTAAAATGGCCTTGGTATTTGTAGCAAAGAAAGCATCCAATTAGCATTATAATAAACGATCATCGCCTATAGAAAAGAATTCGGTATAAGGCAACAAAAGCTCTCGTTGAGATAACAATTTGATTTAAGAAAGGCAAGGGCAAAATATGCATACAATTGAGAAAAGGAAAAGTACATGGATCTACAAACTACAAAATAAGGGTTAATAAAGTCCTATTATATTCATCAGTGATCAGAGTCTTCGGCACTAGAATCACGACCTTTCTCCGTCTTTTCGCCCTCTTCCTCGGAATCGCTTTTCTAACTATCATCAGTAGTGCTACTCGAGCTACTGTCTCCTTCGCCGCTGTGATTATCAGAACTGGAATTACTGGTCCTAGGGGAGTTGGTATTATCTCCTTCCTGATCATCGGGTTCGCCCTCGATGTCCACATCCTCATCCTTTTCCACCGAATTCTCCGTTTCTAGCATATCAGGATTGGGCATAGGAACACCAAATTCAGCAAGGAGCGGGGCAAATTCATGACCATCTAGACCCTCAATTTTGGGAGGAAGAGAGGAAGCCTTATAATCTTCCCCAAGAATATTTTTATAAGGGTTCATATAGGGAAGATATTCATTGATAGTGCCTTGAACCCTTCCGGCCACAAGGAGTTGCTGAACCCCTTTGTAAAAGAAGGCTTGATTGACTTCGCCCGATCGCAACCGAAACAAGGCGTCAAGAAAGGGCGACTCTAAAAACTCCCTTATAGCTGGAAGCTTGCCTTCTTCTCGACCTCGAGTGTATGCCTGATCGGACGATGCCTTTGCCTGCTCAAGATCCGACTTTAATTTTGCTACCTCTTCCTCAAGGGCCCTCTTTCCTTCGAGTTCTTTCCTAGCATCCTCGAGCTCCTTCTCAACCTCAGAAAGTTTGGAAGAGGTATCTCTCAACTGATTGGCCTTGACAGCTTCTTCTTTCAGAATGTCAAGAAGAGCTTTATGAGATTGCCGAGACTCCTCTTCCAAGATGGCTAGTCGGTAAGATTGGTGAGTAAATAAGTCTCCAGCCTGCGAAGAAAACAGACTTCAGTAATAAAACGAGATTTCGAAAAAGAGGTTAATACAGTGGAAGAAAAAAGGTACCCTTTGATGTGTATGAGCGTAATCGCCCATGATTTTAAAATCGTCCCTCTGAAAAAGCTCGGTGTTGTCCTCTTTAAATCTCCCGGCCATTAGGAGTCAGAAGGACTTATCCACTGTATGTTCGCCGACGGGACCAAAGTCAGACTCGATGGTTCCGTCCTCCGGATACCCCGTGGCCCTCGGACCACGAAGATGATCTTCTATGAAGTCTACTAAATCTTGCTCGGTGCGGCCAGATCGACATTGAATCGGCCCTGGATTCCAACCAAACGGCCTTACCCTTCTGGAGGACTCGGGTTCCCCGCTATTCCTTTTCCGGGCCATCCGAGCTTCAATGATCTCTTGGGATCGGATCCCCTGAAGTGTATAATAGCTACATCCCGCCACGTTCGGGTCAAACGTGCTGGTCGGGAACACCGATCGTAAAAGCCCAGTAGTTGGGGCTTGTGAAGTTCCCTCAGCAGCAATTTGGAGAGAACATGTAGCTACGTTCGGAACTGCGGAATTGTCAGTTCTGGCATTGGCTCCTTCAATCATCAAAGTAGCCCTTGATTTCTTTTGTTTACAAGGCAGGCCTTGAGACTCTGTAAAAATGAAGCAATGACCGAACCGGCTACGGAGGTTCGAAACTTCTCAACAATCTCAGCTGTAAAATTGAGAATGGATTTAATTTAGAGCCGAGAAAAATCAACTGTATTATAGGAAAAGAAATAGTATACCCTAAGGTGGGGGGAACGGTTGCAACAGGATCCTCCCCATCAGCCCGAGCAACTTGATTAGCTGGATCATCAGAAGGCGTGATCGAGAATTCTCCAAAATTAATAGGATGGAAAGGATAAGAACACTCACTGAGCCCTGCCATTCTCAAGACCCTCTCTTGGGTCAGCAAAGCGGTTTGGTAAAGATCGGAATAGAGGGTCTGCAAGAATGCATTCGGGAGCTCGTGATTCATCCGACCTACGAGTTTTCGCCTACCATAAATCCAAGACCTCTCTCCAGGCCACTCATAAGGGGTCGGTCTGGGTGTCTTTGCGGAAGGTGGAGTATCAGGGCCACGGACAAAAAAGAATTCCTTTTTCCAACCTTTCAGGTTGCTCGAAACATTGCTCGACAATATCGATCGATTCGACCTCTGCGAGAAATATACATACCCAGCATTCGAAGATGTTGAGGAACTCACTTGGAAAACCCGCCAGAAGTTTCGGAAAGCTGCTTTATTCCCTTTGGCCTTCATTAGCGCGCTGAAGGCGACGATATACCCGATAGAATTTGGAAGAATTTGGGATGGAGAGAGGTGAAAAGCCTCTAGAACGCTACGAATTAAAGGGATAAAGGGGATCCGTAGGCCGTAAAAAAATTGCCTAGTGTAAAAATCTTGACACCCCGTGGGAGGATCAGTAACACGCTCTTCGGGAGTCGGGACGACGATCGAAAATCCATCACCCAAATATTTACCGAAGTTGGTCTCCAAGTATTCTCGGTGTTCTTCAGAATAGCGGCAAACGGTTTGATCGGCTCTCTTCTCGATTTTTTTAAGTCGTGCGCTAGTCGAAGGTTCTGTCCATTCGAAAATCGTAACAACAACACTTCTACCTATTTTATACTTGGCTTGTTCATTCTTCCCTAAGGGAAGATCATCGTCCTCCGTGGCCTCTTCGTCGTTGGCCTCGCTCGAAGTATCATTTTCATTAGTCTCCGAACTCGAGTTTGATTCCTCTCCTATCTTGTCAGAACTAGAACTAGAGCTCGGGACCCTTGGAATCTCAGCTTCGGAAGATCGAGTCTCCACAGTCTGCGTCTCATGGAGACCACCATCTTGTTCTTCCACTACCTTCCTTTTGCCTTTGGGATCTGTTAGACTAGACATTATATGCTCAGGACGACCGGACAAAGTATTAGAGTTTTCTAAATCGATCTATACGCTCCGATCTTGGGTTATTTGAGAGTCTTGTGTAAATGAATCTCCGACGATCAACTTATATATACAAGGGCAAGACATTAAATTGCAAACCGGCCCTCGAATAGTCGCGACGATTGAACTCCCGCAGGATAATTTCAAACCTATTTTCTCTTTAATTGCACGATAGGTCCCTATAGTATATGGACTATTGGGCCATAGCCCAATACAGGAGGAAGGACAACGTTTAGACTTCAGTGTTCGATTACTGCTATACGATCGGAGAAGCTAGGTCGGAAAAATTAAGGCGGTTTTAATAAGTAGTCGATCACGGCATCACAAATTATGAATAAGAGTCATTATGGTGTTTTCATGATATACACTCTTTTTCCCTGGTTCGGTTTTTATCCCAATGGGTTTTTCCGAATTAGGTTTTTAACGAGGTTTATCCGAAACATCATAATAAGACTCGCTCACCCCGGCGTATCACATACTTCTCCAAGCTTAAGCTTCACTTTGCGCTCGAGAAGTGGGGAGTATTGATGATGGGAATTTTGGACTCCACCTTCTATTACTAATATACGATCGAAGAACCGGAATATCAACCCCGAAGATGCGAACTCGGGCTCGGGATGAAGCCTAGATGACTTAATCCTCTTGATGCAGCCCATGATCAAATATTACTGTTGGGCCGATCTCAGGCCCAGGCCTATGGGCCAATCCTCATTCTCGGCTATAAATACCCCAAGCATTTATGACAACAAACACGCTTTCCCAGGTGCACTCCGCTCGAAGCTGCTGCTCGGATAGGTAGATTCAACCATTTTATATGTATTTCACCCTCTAGCTTGTACGGCATCCTATAATGCTCAAATAGGATCCTCAATACTTGTAATCTATACCTCAACGTTCGGAATATACATATACATTGATCATTCTCTTATTTTGTAGCGTTAACATTAAATTCGATCATACCACGAATCTGTGTAAGATCAATCTCCTCATCAATATTATCTTGTGCACATGATCCTCCTATAACACATCCATCAAGTTGGTAATTGAAACTAACGTTGTCTATGATTTTTTTCCTTTACCCCGGGTCATCAGTTCCTTCGAATTCTCTTTTCTCCCCAGAGTTGCCTCTATCCTCAGAATTTCTTCTCTCTGAAAAAAAATCAAGTACAAATTTAAATCAGTAGAACTATGGGCATAGTGCTTTGTTATCTCCCAATCTTCTTCGTCTGATACTTTCACTATTTCGTTATCAACACATTTGCGCTGTATCTCAAAAATATCAGTATACCGATCTAAATTCAACTTCTCGCAAATTTTATCAACTAGTTCCTCAAACGAAATTCTCCTATCCACCATTATTGTTTTCACCGAATTTCTATCACCACTTCAATACCATTTTCCATCCATTTGGCGTGTAAAATCACCGTCATATCGAAGATATATTATAATTTTGTCCATTCCTACAAGTAAAAATAAAAATTAATACACAAACTATCTAAATAAAAAATGCATTCTCGAATTTGAATTTTGCCAGCATGGCGTTTGGCGTTTGGGAAGGAACAAACGCCAAACGCCAAAAAAGGCGAAATTTTCAGCACGAAAAATTTCTCCATTTTGCGAACCAAATCACTCAATAATAAATCAAAAATTCAAGTAACTTGCAAATGCTTACCTTTTATGTTGTTCTTCTTCCTTTTATTCCTTGGTTTGAGTGAAATTTGTGTGAAAATAAGTAATTGTGGGGGAGAATCGGGTTAGAGTTTGGGGTTGATTTGGGGGGGGGGGGTTGATTTTGGGAGAGAAATTGAAATGATTTTGGGTGGGGTTGATTTTGAATTTTTAAAATTTTGAGATATATTTGTTAAAGTTTAGTTTAATTAGGATGAGTTAATTAATTTAGTTAAGTTGGCTAATTAATCTATGGCCTTTATGAAATTTTTAAACATTTAATGGTCTTTTAGTAAATTTATCTTTCAATTATGACCTTTTTGAAAATTTCCATGTTTATGTTGATAATTTGTTTATTGTAGTTTAAGTTTGCTTTAAATGAGTAGAGCTTGACTATATTTTAAGTTTGCTTTATATGAGTAGAGGAATATATTGTAGTTTAAGTTTGCTTTGTTTGATAAAGAAATGAGTATATATGAGCATTTAGAAGAATTGAGAGACAGAATCTTTATATCAGTTTTGGCTGTTGGAGGTGCTATGATTGGTTGTTATGCATTTTGAAAGGAAATAATTATGTTTCTTGAAGTTCCAGTTAGGGAAACAAGGTGTTCGTTCTTTTACAACTAGCACCTGGTGAATTTTTCTTCACATCCCTGAAGGTTAAAGCCTATTTAACTTTTCCCTGCAGTAAATAGTTTGGTTCTTGAATCAATATTTCTAATTTCCATCTAACTTGCACATATTATAGTTTAAATTCTCTAGGAATTAGTGTAGATTGTTGAAATTATGGTAACCTGAAATTGTAATTTTTTTTATATTTCTTTGACTAAAACTTAATTCCTATTTTGCGCTTTTGATCTCATTAATTTTTTTGGGGGCTAATAGTACAAAATAATTGTAAGGTTGATTCTATATTGAGTATTTGATAAAACTGAATTCATATTTGGATTTTTTGCACTTTGCACCCCCGAAACATGGGAAATAGGCACTTTGCACCTTAGAAACTTAGATTTAGCACTTTGCACCCTCGTAATATGAAAAATACAGCACTTTGCACCCTCTCTTATTTTCAAGCAAAAATTCAAGGGCAAAATAGGTAATTCCATTTTAAATCTTTGACATTTTGCCACCCCAAAAATAAAATTAGCACTTAACACTCCCTAATTAAGAACAAATTAATAACTTGCACCCTCGCAACACAATAAATGGACACATGGCACCCCAAAATACAAAATTAACACTTAATACCCTCAAATTAAAAAAAAAAAAAAAACACTCAAACCCCTCATTTTTTCCGGCAAAGTTGACCATTAAGGTGAATCTTTTTTAAGGCAAAATAGGTAATTATTTATGGGTCTTTGATATGTTGAAGTATACAATGGGTCTTCGAGAAGTTTACTTGTACATTATTTAGTTATTTATGGGTATTTTGTTGAATAGAAAAATGGAGAAAGAAATGGGTATTCGAGTATTTATAATTGTATTTTGCAAAATTTAAGTAAAAAAAAATGAATTACCTATTTTGCTTAGATTTTTTTCACTCTGATAGTCAACTTTGACAAAAAAAAAAAGAGGGGTTTGGGTTTTTTAAATTTGAGGGTGTTAAGTGTTTATTTTGTAATTTTGGGTGCAAAGTGCCCATTTATTATGTTTCGGGGGTGGAAGTTGTTAATTTGTTCTTAATCAAAGGGTGTTAAGTGCTAATTTTATTTTTGGGGGTACAAAGTGCAAAATTCTCAAGTTTTGAGGGTGCAAAGTGCCAATACAATTGAATTACCTATTTTGCCCTTGAATTTTTGCTTGAAAATAAACGAGGGTGCAAAGTGCTGCATTTTTTATATTTCGAAGGTGTAAAGTGCTAAATCTAAGTTTTGGGGGTGCAAAGTTTCTATTTCCCATGTTTCGAGGGTGCAAAATGCAAAAAACCCTTCATATTTTGCACTTTCGGTCTCATGAACTATTTCGGGCCATAAAGTGCAAAACAATGGTTAAGTTGTTTATATATGTACTCTTTGACTATAACATAGTTCCTATTTTGCACTTTCGATCTCATGAACTCTTTCGGGGCCAAACATGCAAAATAATTGGAAAGTTGTTCATATGTATATATGGAGTTTTTGATTAACTTAAATCAATGTTTCATAAGTTTACCGAAATTTAATTAACTAACTAATTATTTATTTCTGTAGAAGATGGTTTATATTCAAATTCAATGTGGATGGATGTATAATAAACTTTTGCCCAATAAAAACTTAACAATGGAGTTCTATCATGGGGTTAAAGGTTTTATTCAACATGCCAAATCACAACCTCGATATTTAGAAGATAAACAAATTAGGTGCCCATGTAATGTACATAAAAATGGTAAATATATTGATCCTGATAGTGTTTGGTTATAGTTTATTATTAGTATTTCTTCATACTTGAACATTTATTGATATGATAATACTGTAATGATTAATGATAAATGTAGTAAAAAATAATTTATGCTTAACACTTAGAGCATGTTTGTTTGGCGTTTCTCAAAAAAAATTGTGTTTGGGAAATGCCAAACAAACATACTTTCCATTTTCTGAAATAAATTTTTTATCTCTCATTTTTCTCAAATTACTCTCTCAAAACCCAAACAAACAACAATTTTCTTATCTCTAAATAAAACCTATACAAACTCTACTGTGATTTAACATAAAGTAACATATTTCTTACACAATTTATCTCACAACAAATGATTTGACATAAAATCTTACACATCTTACACCTACACCCTAACTCTTCCGAAAAAATATATACCCACTTTATTTCTCAAGCCGCTCTCTCAAAATCTAAACAAACAACATTACGCAAATCAAGATTATTTCACAAACATCCACTACTCTCACAAACTACTTTCCCAAACACCAAACAAACAGACCCTTAAGTTTCTCATCAGACCCATGATGCACTCACTGCTCTAGGCCCAGAGTAAGTCCATTCAGCGTGAATCCAGGCCCAACGTACACTCACTAGTGAGTGAACTTAGCGAATCATTTGGTATGGATCCCGGCCCGAATCAGTTATCAGAAATTGAGTTTGGATTCAGTGTTTAGCACCTGGGTAACCCGTTTATATTCATTCAAATAATTACAGTATCTAATTTGATTTCTTTCTTAGATCCGACGGTGATATAACCTTACATTAGGGGATTTTTGAAGAACAGTTCATCGATTGCAAAGCGTCAATTACGGTGGGGAAGTGAACGATACTCAGCATCTCCTAGAAACGGCAACTTTAGTACAGACGCAAAGTAGCCAATTCGGTTGCCATGGATCCACAGGGCCATACCACTTTGCTGCAGCGACTCCAAATCGTCGAAAAAGTAATTTCTAACATATCTTTTTATATATGAGTAATCCACTACTTATATGGACTTGTAATGACAGAGAATAGTTAGGGCATTGGAGCTAGCTGGTTTAGTAATGGATGAAATGGCAAACCCTGGTGGGCCCAGAAAGGAGATTGTTAATAGCCATTGCAGTGAGTTTATACAATTAGTCAAGGTACTAACTCTCCTCCTTATTCTTCTTGCTATTTTTGTTAAGCTATCTCCTGAAAATTTTATTCTATTTTTAACAAAATCTCAATTAGGCATTTTGGGGGTTCCAGTTTTAAGGGAGGTTTGGCAGTCAAACAACTGAATATGGGTTTATTTATTTGTTAAATAGGACATTCAAATGACTCTGCGAGATGAAATCAAGGGTGCTTGCGAATATCGCCCCTTTGAGAAGTGTGACTATGTGCCGAGAATATCAAATGAGATTTGTTGCAAGAAACTTGAGTACCTAATAGCACAACTAGATGAAATGAAGCTAACAATTGAGGGATATGGTGATGATCCAGCTTGAGGTTGTGCGGTCCTAAGTAAGCTAGCTCAACATCACCAGACACAGTTTGCGCAACTTAATTATAAATGTTGTTTTCTTTTATCTTTAGAGCACATTAGAATCAGGTTGATTCTGTGAAAGTTAGAAATATGCATATTTAAGTGAAGTGCAAAGTGGTTTATTTTATGCTAGAGGGTAATGTAAAAGAATTTTCACTGTTAACTGAGATGATAAATTTTACCTTAGAAATTATGTTTCATGAACCCTGTTTTTCAGTGTTCGGTTCTTTCTTTCTTTTGTTACCTTCCAAGTTTAAGGATTTCTTTACATTTGTGACTCCTGTTTCAGTTTGCTTTACCTGCACTGCTATCATATAAAGTGTAGTGTGCTGTTCAGAATTGACCTGAGGTGTATTATATTTACAGTACATATGATTATTTGACTTGAATTATGATGCTTGCTTGCAGCAAACTAACCATAGATGATGTGGTTGGAAGATAAATTCAGTTAAGTCCTATTTTCATATAAGTGTGATTCTATTTCTATACCTTGAATTTTAGTCTAAGTTTAGCATCGTATGGGTTATAAATGGTAATTATTCAAATAAAGCTTTCGTAATTTGCAGAATGTGTAACTGTAGATCGGATATCTAATTTTTTGGAACTTTTGTTGGTCTCTGCAAGAATACTTATTTGGGTTTTTATCTTCTTACAGTATAGTTGCACGAATGAGGTGATTTAATGATTTATACACATGAAAAGGTCTGATGGTTTATCTGGCATGTACACTGGGCTGGACATCTAAAAGCAGTGTAGTCAAAAGCGCACAAAGTGCGCGCTACTCGCTTTAGCCCCTACACGTAGCTGTGCGGGTGCTAACCACTAAGCATGCGCCACGTGGTGCTAAAGCGCATGAAGCGACACCCTCCGTTTAGCGCTCTATGTTCTCTGCACACAAAAAAGCAGAAAAAAAAAAGAGTGTTCCTGTCTCTCCAGCCCTTTTAACCTAATTCTTTTACCCAAGTCAAAAGTTTAAAAAAAAAAAGCAGGGGCCAGTGGGAGAAAATCCTTGTTTTTGGAGTTTTTGCTATTGTTTTTGGGTATTTAGTACTTATTTTGAAATTAATTAACTAAGATGTTTTAGTTTTATTGTTTTTATATATCTTAGACTCTTAGTTTGAATTTATATTATCATTCAGAATAAAATATAAAATGTGCTTCATTTTCAAAAAGCCCGCACTATAGCCCCTCTGCCCTATGCGCCTCTGACTACTTTGTCTTAAAGGTCTAAAAACTTTAGAACTAGTTTTTCTTATTCATCCCCATTGTATCTTCCAAGATTTAGTATGTCAAATTCTTGGCATCATTACTGTAAAGAATTTAGGCCAGCCATTTTTTAACATATTATTGTAGACTTAGTGAAGCAGTAGGTAGAAGGACCTAAAGTCATTCGAGTTAGTGAAGCAGTTCTTTACTAGCCCAAGGTCAAATTCATCAGGGACCATATAGCTCACCAAGCCAAGCTCAATTCTTTACATATTAATAATAAAATAGACATTAGTCAACATGTGTAATTTAACCGGCTTGGGGCCTCCTATAATAATACATTCAATTTTGACTGAAATAACTCCTCAGAGGGCCCACAGACTCAAACGTTACATCTGTCGTTTGTTATAGAAATTAACATATTTGGCAGGGTATCCAATTGTCATGAATACACACCCACCTTTTTGTATCTGTCTCCGACTTGGGCAATCAGTCTCATTTCTGCAATGTTCTATGGTGGTGAATATTTTTGCTCCGACTTATGTATTAACATCATCGATAAGAGATTTAAGAGAAAAATAGCTAAAGAGGATAACCATAAGAAACAAAACTACTGAATGTAACTTTTATTAGCTGAATAAGGATGAACGTCCCATTTGAACTTACCACAATGTTCTAATTTTGACATAATCCAGTTTGTTTAATCAAATGCTCAGTGACAGGATTCTCTCATTAACGACATACCATCAAGTTCCGCCTCTGCATCGGTATATCTTCAAGCAGCCTCTATTGTATGGTCTTGGGGCTTCAGGTAAAGCTCTTGCTTGCTGCAAAGAAATGACCGCGTCTCTGATGAGGGCATCATAGATGATGAATCTTGCACCAGCATCGTGAACCATAAGGGAAAATAGCAGCAGGACTCGGACAAGGGTTCCTATGACTATGGTATTAGCCATTGAATTTTTTTTTTTAGTTTTACTCTGAGTTTGCTTTAATGATTTCTTTCATTAAAGGATTTAAATTTATAAAGATGCTGCAATAGTGGGAGAGGGTAAGTGTATTTAATGAGAAAATCATTTTAAGATAACATTCAGAATCTGATGTGGTAAATTACCTAAATATAATAAGTGATTTGTCTTGATATTTATATGTGAAATGCTATGATACAAAGTTTTAACTAGAGGTAATAAAATATCAGTTGCTGAAAGCCAAATACAAATGAGGTATCGTTACCAGAATTTAATTGGTGCGACACTCATTTAATATTTCTGCTCAAATCCATCATTACTGCCAGGCTGTACGATGTTTGGATTAATTTCGAAATTATTTATAATTATTCACAGAATTATTATTCCCTCTTCTAACTAATGTCAATAGAAGAGCAAATGATACAAAACTTCTTTATTTTCACTTTCCGTATTCAGAAAAGAGAAAAATCTTTTTGATTTATATGATGAATGGTCCATGTATCGTTTGTGCAAGTTATGTCTTATATCTGCGGTGACTGTGGCTTCTATTATTACAGAATAGTTGGATAGTTTGCGCGAATAAAATTTCAACTGGTTGCTTTCTTTCATTAGTGCACATGGAACTGTTAGTAGACAATCAGATGTAATACAAATTATGGCAGGCTCAAAGCTCTGTTCTTGTGATTTCGGCTTACTTCTTCTATCTGGCTAGTTCCGTTTCATCCTTGTTTGATGTTTTCACTTTATTGTAAATATGAAGGATCAAATATTGCTTGGGGATATGCTTGTAGTGTAGATCCCCATTTTGTGTTCCGTTTACATTCAGCCTAAGCAAATGATACGAAACTTCTTTATTTTCACTTTCAGTATTCAGAAAAGAGAAAAGTCTTTTTGATTTATCTGATGAATGGTCCATTTATCGTTTGTGCAAGTTATGTCTTATATCTGCGGTGACTGTGGCTTCTATTATTAAAGAATAGTAGGATAGTTTGCGCGAATAATTTTAACTGGTTGCTTTCTTTCATTAGTGCACATGGAACTGTTAGTAGACAATCAGATGTAATACAAATTATGGCAGGGTCGAAGCTCTGTTCTTGTGATTTCGGCTTCCTTCTTCCTATTTGGCTAGTTCCGTTGCATCCTTATTTGATGTTTTCACTTTATAATAAATATGAATGATCAAATGTTGCTTGGGGATATGCTTGTAGTGTAGACCCCCATTTTGTGGTCCAATTGGATGGCTGACAATACCGTACTCTGTCGTTGCTGGGCAAACAACGTACCGTACATATCAGCCTCCTTTGCAATTTGAGTTTGGTTTTTGTTTTTGTCCTTGGTCTTTATTCATCTACTCATCAATCATATACTATGCACCAACACACATACTTTCAGTTGTATCTCTTTCTTTCTCTGCGTGAGTCTTCTAATATTGCTCGTCCATGAGAATCGCATAGGCCTTGTGGTCAAGAATTTAACACATCATCAATTGGAAAAATGTAGCATCATCAAAATTGAAAATGTGGTGAATTCGTGACCACGAGGTCTATGCAATATGTATGTATAGTTTCTTGAGTTCTTTTGCTTTCTGGTATTGATTCCTAAACTGAAAAGGCTATTCAGTTATTTGGATCAATCCAAATTTTGTATACCCATTAAATGTTGGTTCGAGTTTTCAGCTTGTTTTGTCTGGTTCAATAATACCGCATATCCTAGCGAGTTTTACAGACCTACTGGACCAGAAGCTTCTCAAGCTCAAGCATTTACTTTTCTAGTTAGAGACCTACGTCTTGGGGCTAATGTAGGATCCGCTCAAGGACCTACTGGTTTAGGGAAATATCTAATGCGTTCCCCAACCGGAGAAGTCATTTTTGCAGGAGAAACTATGCGTTTTTTAGATCTGCGTGCTCCTTGGTTAGAACCTCTAAGAGGTCCAAATGGATTGGACTTGAATAGGTTGGAAAAAGACATACAACCTTGGTAAGAACGGCATTCCAGCAGTCCTTGTTCCCATTTGGAGCCCCTCATTTAGCCAATTATAATTTGGATCAATTTTCAACTTGTCATATCTAAAACTATAATTTTCAAGTTTGTGAACATGGGTGGCTTCCAATTTATTTTTAAGAAAATAATAGGCAAACATGCAAAAATCGTCCCAAATTAATTATTGATTTTTTATTTTCGTTGCAAATTATATCAATTTGGCGAATTTCGTTACGTAATTTTTTTTTTTTTTTGAAATATCATCCAACCATTAATTATGAGACGAAAATTGCACATTTGTCCGTTAGATTACCATGACTACTTACGTGTCATTACGTGATAAATTTTAACATGAATAATTATATAATATTGTAGAATTCGCCCCGACTAATTACATGATTGAATCGTCATTTTCTTTAAATTAGAAATTTAATATTGGGATTAAATTCATACAAAATGATAAACTACGGGACGAAATTTGACGAGTTGATATAGTTTGGGACGAAAAATTAAAATTAGTAATAAGTTTGGACGATATTTCAAAAGAATATTAGATTACGGGATGAAATTCGGTGAGGTAATATAATTTGGGACGAAAATTCAAAATTACTAATTAGTTTGGAATGTTTTCTATAATTTTATCAAAATAATATTAAAAGGTTTATTTTATAATAGTGTGAATTATTACGAGATACGTATTTCCATTCGAATGTTGCAATATGCCCAAGCCAAAATGGGCAAATTCTTGAGATACAAAAATCTGGGCACTAAACAAAACATGAGTGAATTGATGTAAAATATACTCTTATGGTCCTACAAAATCAGTATATCGAGTCACTCGCATAATATCAATTCTTTTCTCAGATTTCTTTGAGATTTAATTTCTCTATAGCAAATTTTCCTTTATAATACCACTCTCACATTAAATATGTACCATTTTATTTTTTTGATATAAAAAACTATGTACAATTAAGAGTAAATAGCGCTTTTGGTCCTCATTTGGATTAACTTTTGCATTTCTGTCCCTCTTAAATTTTTTGTAGCAGATTGGTCCCTCTTCTTATCAATGTAGTATGTCACATTCGTCCCTCTTAAATTTTTTTTATCAAATTATTCCCTCTTAGCAATGTAGTGTAACACATAAGTCTTTCTTAAATACAAAATACATCACTTAAATTCAAAATATATTCTAAAGTGGACGGAAGTTGATGTAGTTTGTATTTAAAGGGACTAATGTGTTACACTACATTGCTAAGAGGGACGAATTTGATACAAACAATTTAAGAGGGACGAATGTGTATAAGACAGACGAATGTGATATATTACATTGATAAGAAGGATCAATCTACTACAAAATATTTAAAAGGGACGAAAATAAAAATTTTGACCCATAAGATGAACAAAAATATTATTCACTCTACAATCAATTATCATCTTATATACTGTTACTACCTGTAGTTATTCTTACACCTATTAGGCTGAATATGAGGCCCAATATTGGACATATCCAATTAGCCCAAATTCATATCTTATAAGTCCAAATTCTGAAGTTCTTCTTGAACTTTGCGGTCTGCAATATTACGCTTAGGATAATTTCTGAAAAGTTAATATAAAGTCAAGAGATTTGCAGTGGGTCCCCCCTCATCATTGCCACTTAATTGATATATTTGTGAATTTTTTTTTTTGAATTAATTGACATGTTTGGACTTTTAAAATATTCTTTTTTAAATTTTATCCATTTATCTCATTATAGTTGGGAAACTCAATGATCATTACTCACTAATAAAAAAATAAAAAATAGTCATAATTATAAAGGGTATTTGAGATATTTTATCACTAAAAAGTATATAATTATAAGGTTTCTTAATCTGTGTGAAAGACAAGAATGTGCCAATTAATAGGAATCGGAGGTAGTATCAAATATACTCTTTCCCAACATCACTATTGACCAATAGAGTAAATCGTGTTTTTGTTCCTCCATATAGATTAACTTTGGCACTTTCGTTCCTCTTAAATTGTTTTTAGCAGATTCGTCCATTTTATCAATGTAGTGTAACATATTTGTCCATTTTATCAATATAGTGCAACATGTTTGTCCATTTTATCAATATAGTGCAACATGTTTGTCCCTCTTAAATTTTTTAATGCGGATTCGTCCCTCTTATCAATATAGTGTACAAGAGTCCCTTTTAAATATAAAATACATCACTTTAATCCAAAATGTATTCTAAAATGGACGAAAGTTGATGTATTTTTAATTTAAGATGGACGAATATGATACACTACATTGATATGAGGGACGAACCTGCTACAAAAAATTATGAAGAACGAATGCATGTGTTATAAAAAGGACGAATATGATACACTACATTGATAAGAGGGTCGAATCTGCTATAAAAAAATTTAAAGAGACGAAAGTGTAAAATTTAACTTATAAGAAGGACAAAAAATGTTATTCATTCTAACCAATAACCCTACATAATCACCTGGGTCGCACATGAAAACACCCCCAACATATTTCACAAATGGACTATGCTGCACAACATCACAACCTATAATATAAAATTACATAAAAAATCCATAACTAATCATTAAATAATAATAAATTCTATTTATAAAATAAACCCTAAACCATAAACCCTAAAACCCTAGACGCCTAAACCCTAGACCCTAAAACCCTAGACCCTAAAATCCTAAATCCTAAATCAAACACTAAATTAAATATTATGTCATAAACTCTAAATTCTAGGCATTGCAAATACTTTTAAATTATGAGTTTATATTTTTGTTGTAATTTTCGAAATATTTTATATTCAAATATTGATAAATGATAAATTAACATTTGATGGGGAATAAGTGCAACTGATTTTGATATTTCAGGAGTAAAGGGCTTATTTCGTATTTCTGGGTGATAAAGTACAAAAACATACAACTTTCAGGGGGTCAAGTGCACTTTTTTCATTAATTTATTGCATGTTCAATAAAATACAGATGAATATATTTTTTGCTAGATTTTTAGTTTTATTTTTTCTATAATGGCAATTAGTAATTGACTTTTGTCGATAATTTTAGATTTATAACGACATGACTTAGCTCGAGATCACATAAAAGATTGGAGGACTATTGCATTTTTGGTGCCACGACTGTAGTTTGTTGGCATTTTTACCTCGTATCTTTTTAGGCTGTCGCTTATTAGAAGTCACCACATGGATTGAGCTAAGTCCACTTACATGGCTTGGGCTTAACTCAATCTCAAAAGCTAGCTTGTAAGGTGAGGATTGTCCAATGCCTTATAAGGTGGACTAAAAATATTGTTTTCAACCAATATGGGACATTTAGTCTCAATACCCCCCCTTCACGTGTGGGCGAACTGAATGTATGGGTGAAACAAGCCCAACAAGTGACATTTTAAAGCCCAATATATGCAAATTATTAACATGTGGGTAAGAGTCCAACTCGCGGATTTGCCCAGACCGTGTGGATCCCGACACACGGATTTTTCAGACCGTGTGGGTGAAGAATAAATCACATCATGCACGCAAGGAAGAGCCCATCACGGAAGGAGGTGGCCCACTTCAATCTGTTGGTATTCTTTGGGTATGATTGTCAAATACAACGTTGCGGAATTTAAAATTTTTCAATTTTTCATACTCCAAATCCCAGGAATGCTTATTAGCACATACGAATAAGGTTGAATCCATTTCAAATAATTACTAAAATAAAAGGGTGGTAAATGCAATTTACCTCACCACAGGCAAGGTGGTGGTTTCTCCGGTCTTCTTTTCGGATCACTAGAGCACCCCAAGTGTTGTGCCTCTAGAGAAAAGTCCACACCAGCTAGATCTGTAATTGCTTCGATCCTCAGGCTCAGAACTAGGAAAGAAACTCGTCAGATTCAAGAGTTGGATCAAAATTCAACTCTAGATGTAGAAGGAGAAGGTAGAGAGAGGTGAGGGGCGGCCGATCTACACAACCACGGCGGCGGTGTGGTTGTTTTGGACGGCGGCGACGGCTAGGGCAAAGGGGGGCGGTGGCGGCTACTAGGGAGAAGGGTTAGGGTTTGTGTGTTTTCTTGCTTGCCTAGGTTTTGAGTCTCCAAGACTCCTATTTATAGTCTAGCACAAAACCATATCTCCCCTTAGATAATGGGCCACTAATTAAGTTGGCCCATCCCTACTATTTAATTATGGCTTTAATTAAATAGCCCAGTCATTTAATTAACACTTTAATTAAATGGCCCATTAATTTAATTAACACTTTAATTAAATGATCCAATAAATCTAATTAAAGATTTAATACTTTAATTAACCCTTTAATTAATTAGATAATTCTAATTAATTTTCTCTCTCCTATAATTAACCTTTTAATTCTTTTACTTTGATTTAACCCTTTAAATCAATTCTTTCTACAATTGACTATCACAGTTCCAATTGTATTGTGTGTGACTCTCTAGGTTTACCATCAATTGGCCGCAGACTCACATTTCTGTAATTTAATTAATGAGCAATTAATATTTAATTAATTGCTCCAATCAATAAACTTCTTTTAATTGACCACTCCAGAATTAATCTCCCATCAATTCAGGAGTACCCACACCTCATGGTCGATGTCTAACCACAAGCCCATGAGGCCCAACTTCAGGTGAATTGACTTTAGTGAACCTTACCTCTTATAAGTACCATGTACATACGGTCCCTCTTAACGACTAATTTCCTGATCGAGACCTAGGGTGTGTGAATTGGTCGGCACCTCTAATCATCTCGATTCTGTACTTTCTAATTCTGGATAATACTTCCAGTGTGACTGCTAAATTTGGAAACCCCTTTTCAAATCCGTCACTCATGACTCAGTAGATCCTATTTTGATGCTAACCATCCGCGCATACGACTATACGTACCCAACATAGGCGCACAATGGGCAGGCTACGTGACCGGCTCCTAAATCAAAGCACGCACACTCGTATACCGAATTCGCCCTAGCACCTCAAGTCTAAGGACTAAATCGTACACTGTTATAAGTCTTGAGAAACATCTCATCACCGATATACTTTACGCACTTCCACAATGGGTTTCTCTGTTCGGGTCGTTCGATGCGTTCAATCTTCTATCGAACCACCTAGTCATATGCACTGACATCAAAATGTCTTGTTCATGAAACTCTACAAATTCACTCCATGTGAATCATGCATAATCCTACAAGTCTTAACGATTAATTTGATACCCCGTCTCGACAGGAATCTATGACTTGGAACACTTTCGAAATCCCGACCTTAGAGACTGTTTCATGATTGCACTCAGTACTGAAGTGAATCGTCCCATAGTCATGAGTGATCTCAGGGTTTCAACCAATCGTTTAAATGTGTTCGCGAAAGATGAAGTTGGCCATTAGTTTATATTATACACGTAATAAATAAGCAATTCGTATTAATTGATAAATCAAAGATTCGTTCAAGATAAAATAATGGTCCTATTACAAACTATTTTTGTTGGCATGCAAGGCACTATGATATCACAATCTGGGGCTCTGATACCATATTAGAATTCACCACATGGATTGGGCTAAGTCCACTTACTTGGTTTGGGCCTAACTCAATCTCAAAAGCTAACTTGTGACGTGAGGATTGTCCAATGCCTTATAAGGTGGACTTAATTATTGTTTTCAACCAATGTGGGACATTTAGTCTCAATAGCGCATTTGGTGCCACAACTTGAACATCGGTGACAATTTTGGTGCCAAATTCAGAAATTAACCGAAATCCTCCACACGCGGGCCAATTTTCATGTCACATGGCCCAAATGTGGACGATTCCGGGCGAATTTTTAATCGGGCCTCGATTGGCACCAAAATTGCCACCGATGTTAAAGTTGTGGGACCAAATGTGCCAACCTGAAAAGATACGGAGTAGAAACCCCAATGAGCTATAATTGTGGCACAAAAAATGCAATAATTCCTATACTATACTGATATATATGACCATATTAATGTGCACCCGTGAGATGTTAATATGCAAGAAAAATAAATCTTAGAATTAGAATATTTAAATGAAAGAAAAATATCTTATTAATCACCAAATTATAGAGACACCGGACACGAAGTCAAGTTTCATAACCTTAATTTTTCTTTTTTTCTTTGTCTCATTCTTGTTGTGATGATTTTTTTTTTAAAATCTTCTTATGTATAAAATGTGATTTATGTTATTTGTTAAAATTGATAAAACCATTATTGACAGGGGCGGAACTAGAGAGTTTTGGTTGGAGGGACGAGATTTTTTCTAATAAACTCGATAAATTTTTTATGTTGTGATAAAATGACAAATAGACGAGAATAAAATAACATTATATTATATTTTTATCCACTAAAACGTGAGAAAAAGTAATAAAAAAATGTTATCATATAGTTGACATATGAATTATTGTATTTTTAGTGTCATAACTATTGCTCGCTGGCGTTTCTATCCTATATTTTTTCCGACTAGCACATTTAGTGCCAACAACTTCAAATCGGTGGCAATTTTGATGCCAATTGAGGCCCAATTCCAAAATTCACCCAAATTCCCTGCGTGCGGGTCATGTGACATGAAAATTGGACCGCATGTGGGGGATTTCGGCCCCATTTTTGAATTGGGCCTCAACTTGCACCAAAATTGCCATCGATATTAAAGTTGTGGCACTAAATATACTAGCCGAAAAAGATATGGAATAAAAATGCCAGCGCACAATAGTTATAACACCAAAAATACGATAAAGCTCCATTTAGTGTCTTAAGGCCCAGTTACAAAAAATCCAGGCTTCATATTTAAAAAGGGAATATATTTAATCAAAATCTGTATCACATATTTAATTAAAAAATAATAACTTATAGAAATTTTTGCAGGTAGTTCGAATTATATTTACCCTAAAATTTTGTAAAACATTGTTCAATAAATAACCGATTAACATTATCTAAACTTGATTTGAATTTTATCAAACTTACTCTTAGCCTACGGATTGCGATCGTTGAAATTAATATCAATTACTCATAAAAACAAAATTATAACTATAACAAAGCTTAAAATTGAAGATCAAAATTGAACTTAAAATCATAAAAATAATATTAGATTATTATCTCAAATTTGAAGCAAACTTGTTTTGAGAGGGGGGGGAGTTTCGTCTTTCAATTCCCCTTCACTCTCCTTATTTATTGATAAAATATCCTCTGTAACACAAAAAAAATAAAATCTAACAAAATAAAATCTAAGATTTTAAGGACGTGGGTTTTGCAGCCCTGCAAAAGACAAATTCAATTATGCAATCACTTTGATGATTGGTGGCGCAACGACGCTGAAATCGGAAATTGAAGGACATGGGCATTGGGGTTTTATCATATAGCATAATTCACTTGTCGAATTTAAAAGTGTACATGAAAAATATTTAGTAACATATTATACATTTCATAATGGGGTAATTTATCTTTAATTTTCGAGAAAAAATGGGTTTGGTACCAAATGTGCAATGAAAACCTATCATAAGATACCGGACTTTCATTTTCGTATCCAATGATACCAAAGATGCAGGGTAATCTATCACGTGATACCAAAAGGTAAATTTCCCCTTAAAAAACAAATGAATTGACTGAATCAATTTTTTTGGAATAAACTTTGATCAACTATCGACTAACTTTATATTTTACATGTTTATTTTCAATTCTTATCTTATAAAATTTAAAATCAAATAATACTTTGTGTAAGCTAAATTTGAATTTTATTGACATTGAGATTTCGTATATAAGACTGACCTGATTTTTTAACAAAACGAATCTAAACAAGCTTTTTTTTTTTCTTCTAAAGATTTTAGCTTATCAAACTCAATATTTAATATTGCAAAAAAGTAAAATCATTAATTTATTTCTAGGAATATAAATAGGGTTTTTTGAATTTTGTACCCTCGAAACATGGATAATAGGCACTTTGCACCCCCGAAACTTAAATTTAGCTCTTTGCACCTTCGAAATATGAAAAATACAGCACTTTGCACCCTCATTTATTTTCAAGCAAAAATTCAAGGGAAAAAAAGGTAATTCAATAGTATTGGCACTTTGCACCCTCAACACTTGAGAATTTCGCACTTTGTACCTCCAAAATAAATTAGCACTTAACACCCTCTAATTAAGAACAAATCAGCAACTTCCACCCCCGAAACACAATAAATGGGCACTTTGCACCCCAAAACACAAAATTAACACTTAACACCCTCAAATTTTAAAAACCCAAACCCCTCATTTTTTCCATCAAAGTTGACTATCGGAAAAAAAAATCTAAGGCAAAATAGGTAATTCATTCTTTTACTTAAATTTTGCAAAATACAATTATAAATACTCGAAGACTCATTTCTCTCTCCATCTTTCTTTTCAACAATATAACCATAAATAACTAAATAAAGTACAAGTAAACTTCTCGAAGACCCATTGTCTACTTCAACATATCAAAGACCCATAAATAATTATCTATTTTGCCTTAACAAAAATTCACTTTAATGGTCAACTTTGCAAAAAAATGAGGGGTTTGAGTTTTTTTTTTTTTTTTTTAATTTGAGAGTGTTAAGTGTTAATTTTGTATTTTGGGGTGCAAAGTGTCCATTTATTGTGTCTCGGGCTTGCAAGTTCATAATTTGTTCTTAATTAGGGAGTGTCAAGTTCTATTTTTATTTTTTTTGGGGGGGGGGGGGCAAAGTGCCAAAGATTTTCAATAGAATTACCTATTTTGCCCTTGAGTTTTTGCTTGAAAATATAAGAGGGTGCAAAGTGCTTTATTTTTCATATTTCGAGGGTGCAAAGTGCTAAATCTAAGTTTCAAGGGTGCAAAGTGCCTATTTCCCATATTTCGGGGGTGCAAAGTGCAAAAAACCCATATAAATACTTCCGTGTTAAAGTGGAGATACTAAAGAAACCGTCATTACATTTACTAAAAATAGCATCACATTTCATCCATAATTTCATCAATATAAGAAACTCTAACAATTTCTTAATTAAACACACAATATACGTTAAATTGAAGAAAATTTACTGTGTAGTAATGAATTTTGGGAGATTTTGCAGCAAACCCTGATTTTGAATAGTTCGATTTGAGGATGGAGAGATTGATGAATTGCAAAAAACTTACGTATGACAAGAATTTGGGAGATTTAGGAGAAAACCCAGAGTTTTAAGAATTCGATTTGAGGATGGAATTTGATGAATTGCATAAAATCGTAGAAAGCACAAAGAAGAAGAGAAATAGCAGTTTGCTATTTTTAATTTGAGGAACCGATTTTGTTTAAGGGCATTTGTGTAATTTTGAATTTCCTTTTTATTTTACCTTTATTTTAGTAGAACCAGTCAAAGAGGTAGTTTACCTTTATTGTTTGCGTAAAATTCTGTCAGGCTTGCCTCGACGTGCAATTGACTCGATTTAATGTAAAGTGAGTGCGGGCGGGCCAATATTTGTGCGTGCAAACATAACGGTTCAAAAATGGACATACTGATATAAGTGTAAAATATAGTTTAATGTCCTGATCATAAGGCTGACTTCTAATCAATTGATTGCGGCGGAGTAGGCAAACACTACCCCTGATTCTTTTTCATGCCTGCCTGGCTGCAGGACTTAAATAATTTATGATAACCTTTCTTGAAATGACAAACTTTTGTCAATTAATGGTTTACTTGAAACATCAATGAATTTGCAAACAAATCTATCGAGTTAAATACCGAGCAATCCAACATATGTCAACTAAACTTTAAAAACTGAATTAACAGGTTGATCATGTATCAACAAAGACATTTAAAGATAATTTGATGCAAAACATACTCATTAATAAAATCAAGAGATGAAGGCCAAAGACTTCCATATATTGAATAAACGTAGAGTTGATTAATAAAGATATATGAAATCTTAGCCTAACATGTTTCCCGGAGTTACAAATATGAAAGAGTATGCAAAACTGTAAAAAGGCTCTTATGTTGGCATTTGACTGCCAAACGAGCTGATGACTCTTTTAACTCTTGAAAATTACTCCTTGATTGGCAGGGAACCCGCCAAATGAGCTAATATGTTTATTGTGCACCTTTGTTGACGTAAATGTAACATTGACAGCAGGTGACTGCCATCAATGGATCGTCCAACCTTGGCAGGTGGCTACCAATCGGGTTCCTGAGCAGCTGGTGGTGACTGGAAAGGGCATCTATCGAGCATATGGCTACTCAACAGATAGCTATCAAGCAGATGGCTACCTGATAACAAGCCCATCAAGCAGATGGCTACTCAACAGATAGCTATCAAGCAGATGGCTACCTAATAACGAGCCTATCAAGCAGATGGCTATTTGATGAGTTTACCATGTAAATACGTGGGCACATACATGATGGGTGTAGCGTACTATTTTACTCGAAAACTAACGGTTGTCCTGAGGAACGGCTTCGCTGACGGCGGAAACAGCTTTGCGGCGTACTGTGAGAGGCGGCGGTGCTGAACTTCAGGCGGTCATGTCCTGCGGTTTGCTGAGAATTAATGATTGATTTCGAGGAATTGGTATTGCTGACTAACTTATAGAAGCAGCGTGGCTGGACTTCTGATGGGCATTGTGCCGGATTCAGTGAAGACTGAAAGAGAATTTGATTGATTGAGTGTGTATGTCTGTGTGTGTGCCAGTCTCCTGATATTTATAGGCCTCCTGACGGACAATTCTCCTGATGAATGTCCACTTCTTTCACTTCCCCCTTTTTTAGGCATAATCTCCACTACTTTGTTAACTACGTTACCCATATCTATTGGGTGGTTATTTCCAGCACATCTGTAGTCTCCTTTGAGATATTTTAGGAGTTAGTTATGATTAACTCCTATATACTATCCTTCCAAAATTAATCGGAACGTGGCAACTTTTATAATCTGATTGACCTTAATTAAATTAATATGTTGTGTTTGGGCCAATTTCTGGCTTTATTAATTAAATAGGCCATTAATTACTTATTTAATTGGGCCTTTAATTAGGTTGATTTTAGTGGGCTTGTTTATTATTACGGTCTTTCGTCAGCTGATCTGACTGATTGTTAACTCAATCACATTTTGTCGGGCCATTATTTGCCTAACAGCCCTAAAAAATATTTTGGGTACAAACACTTATGTATCATTAACTCAATATGTTCCTAATTTAAGACTAAACCATGTTTCTATACTTAATAGTCTCATCCCATATCCTGCCTTATCTATTATAATAAGGGTAAATATCATTAATGGTCTCTCTTATTATTAACTTTTTACATAGTTGTCCATTTTATGTTTTTTTTTCCACGTTAGACCGCATTATGAATTATTTATTTCACTTTGTTCCTTTCCAGGCAGTTCGCGAAGGCTCCGATGTCACGTGCATATCACGTGAGGGTATGTTTATCCGTTCAGATAAACTAAAAGGGATATTTTCGTCTTTATTAAAAAAATGAATATATCAAGTTCTCAACACGTTAAAAAAACTAGGGTTCATTTCAATTTAGTCATCCATTCCAACAAAGGGTCCAAACTAATATTCTCTCAATTTTTTTTCAAACTCCAAAATTGTTCACAAATTAAACAATATCTCACAAACCCATTACATTTCTTAGGGTTCATCAGCATGATTATTCACGGGGAAGATAGTGAAGAGCCTGTTTCCAGTGAGCCATTCCCACACTTGTTTTTTTTTTCCCCCAAAATTTTATATCGTTTCTAAATTCAAAAGTAGATTTATGGCGTTTTTCAGATTATTGAACTAAAATAATGGTCATTCCTGTTGGTTGTTGAATTTTGTATACCCATTATTGAACTAAAATAACGGCTCCTCTTGTCCTTTTTGTGGTTTATTTTTTCAGAAAAGGTATTGAATAGTTATATATTGTGCCAAAAAAAGCAGAAAAGAGATTTATGGAATATTTTTTAATGGCGTTCCCCCTTTTCGTTTCATACTGCAGTAATATACAAAAAAAAAAAAAATACAGTGCATTGATGTTCCAAGAAAAGGCATTTTTTTTACACGTGGCCCCTTGCTGAAAACTTTTGGATGTTTATATGTATTATTGCCTTGTTTTAATTTTTGGGTGATTTACACGCAGACCCCTCATGTTTGTGCATATTACAAGAATTCCCTTACGGCGTTAAATACAAACGGAATATGATGATGTCAGCAAAAAAATTTGATTTTCCAAATTTACCCATGACTAAATATACCCACTGGGGGGTGTCTATGTAATAATACCATACCACAGGAGGTGTCCAAATTTAAAAAATAATCAATGAATATTACTGTTGGCCATATATTTTGAATCTAAATTTCATGGGGCTATAATGGTATAGGTTTATTTTACTCGGCCGCACATATTAGTGACATTCATAACCATCACCAATCCAAGACGTTTTGGCCATGATCATGTGGTGAATGTTGTGAGACGAAAGGTTGGGTACATTCAAGCGAGCATTTGGTATTATATTGATGTACCAAGTCTTCGTCATTATAAACAACCATGGGTCAATCGATTAAAACAGAGGACTTCCCCCCTCATGTTCACATCGAACATAAACAATTAACCTAACGTCGGCATCGATCTCGATCTCTTCGACCTATCCGACGTAGTGGCCGACGTTCTCTTAAGCTTGACCCTGTCGCAATCGGATCGAATCAATTCCTGAGGATCCATATTCGAACCAAAACGTCCAATCATGATTCGACCCAGTGACCCATCTGGAAAACTATAAATAGCCCTCATAAATGAGATAAAAGGTACGCACGTTCCGAGCATTAAATACCTTCCGATCTCCAACCTTATCTCGACACTTACTTTAGCATCGGAGGGTTATCGCCGGGTAACCACCGGCATTAACCTGACGTAGTTATCTTTGATTGCAGATTAGGATCCCTTATACAAATCGAGGAGAAGCTTGATTGACCTGCCAATCCTCACATTGACGAGTCGTGAGACCCGAGACATTGATTGGGATTAATTACCCCAACGATATCACACTCATCAATTGGCGCCGTCTGTGGGAACTTTAACTCTGAATCGTGAAAGATGACTACAAGATCTAAAGCGGCTCTGGCTCGAGAGCGAGAGACTAATCGAGATCAAAACGGGGAAGGTCAAGGTGACAACTTGTTACCTCGAAACCCTGAGCAGCCACCGAATAATGAAGGGGGAACTTCCAGACCCCCGGCCCCACCTATTTTTCAACTTACCAAAGATGACTTGAAGGCACTCTTGGATGACGCCAAGAAGGAGTGGCTAGCAGAAGCCGCAAGGGAAA
The DNA here is from genome assembly GCA_038501285.1 of Penstemon eatonii. NCBI lineage: Eukaryota > Viridiplantae > Streptophyta > Magnoliopsida > Lamiales > Plantaginaceae > Penstemon > Penstemon eatonii. Next base: position 533,691 of record JBCEGF010001341.1, read on the forward strand.
ATCATAATCTTCCCCAAAGACTCCCTCGCGCTGTTAACCAAGACGTCGAGAATGAATTAGAAGTTGACCAAGCCGACAGTTGGGCAGATAAACGTCGAGCAAGACGCCCGGAGAGACAGGATCACGAAGAACAATCAGTTAGGGAGGTCAACAAACTCGCCTCAGAAGTAAGGTCGCTTCATCAGAAGTTGGACAGGCAAGAAAAAAGAAACGAACTCCCGGTGTCAAATTCCCGATTAAGAAAATCACCCTTCTGTGACGAAATCTTCTTCGAGAGATTGCCACTCGACAAAAGATTACCTACTCAACTGCCTCGTTACTTTGGAACCGAAGACCCTGACGAGCATCTAGCCTCGTTCAACCTTCAGATGCAGCTCCACGGTATCTCGGACAATGTAGCGGCAAAGGCCTTCTCGACGATACTGTCGGGAATGGCACAGTCGTTCTTTGGAAGATTAGAGGAGAAATCCATATTTGACTACGATCAGCTTTGCGACAAATTCATGAGCCAGTTTGGTAGCAAACGAGCAGTTAGACCCCCCGCCAATCACCTATACTCTATCATTCACAAACCTGACGAGAGTTTTAGGAGCTTTATGGGGAGATTCAACAACGAGCTCCTAAAGGTAGAAATGCCGAGAGTCGACTTCCTAATAACTGTATTGTTTCAGAGTACCTTGAATAGAGGCTTCGCTAGCGCCATAGTCAGAGAAAATCCATCGACATACGAAAAATTAATGGAAATTGCCAATCAATACATGAACGAGGAGGAAATGAACAAGTTAAGGGGAACGTTCTTTGGATTGGCAAAAACTGAAGACAAACAACCAGTCATCATTACAGATCGTCCGGCGGAAAAGATTCCGAACAATCGATATAACGAAAGGAGAAATCGAAGAGGATATGGAGAAGAAAGAAACTATAATTCAGGGAAACAAGCAACAGGAAGACCGAACAGAGAGTACCATGACAACTATACTCCTTTGAAAAAACTCAGGTCGGAAATCTTATTTGCCATACAAGACAAAAACTTGCTGAAAAAGCCCGCTGCAATCAGAGACAGTCCTAGCTCGAGGAAGTATTGTCGCTTCCATAGACAAAGAGGACACGATACGGACGACTGCTATCAGTTAAGAGACGAAATAGAAAGATTAATAGCAGAGGGACATTTAACTGGCTATGTGAAGGTCTCAAACAGTGACCATGTTGCAAATCGACCACATAATAATAGATCACGGTCCAGATCTCCCCCGAGGAGGGATCATAATCAGGACACCAGAGAAGAACACCCCAGGAGAGCCCAGCCTGGAACTATTGTCAATATGATATCGGGGGGACCAGCTGGAGGAGATAGTAAGAACTCGAGAAGAGTTGTTTCTCGAGTACTCCGAGAGGAAAGCTTGAACGACCGGAGGGAAGTATTTTCAATACGACCCACGACACAAAATCAAGTAATAGGGTTTGATGACTCTGATCTTCAAAGGGATTATTTGCGATTCAACGACCAGGACGTGCCAGATTGCCCGATGGTGATCACGGCCCAAATTGCTGGAGCTACCGTCAGAAGAATCTTGATAGACTCGGGGAGTTCGGAAAATATCCTTTTCTTAGACGCGTTAGAAAGAATGGACCTCGGTCCAACTCATTTGGGAACCGTGGTAACGCCGCTTATTGGCTTTGGAGGAGCCCAAGTCGTCCCTCGCGGTACGTTGACCCTATCGCTCACCTTGGGAGAGGCTGGCAACTCGAGAACCCGAATGATAAAATTCTTGGTGGTTGAGGCGCACTGTGCTTATAATGTTATACTGGGAAGACCCACTCTGAACGCTTTTCGAGCTATCATCTCCACCTATCACCAAAAAGTAAAATTTCCGACATCTCAAGGAGTCGGCGAAGTAATCGGTAACTTAAAAGAAGGGTGGGATTGCTACACAGTCTCCCTCGGTCAAGGAGCAAAAAACAAGGAGCTTTGCTCAGAAGCTCAGAAGATAGGCACAGATGTAAAAATCAAGCTAGTCTCACCGGTCGATACCGATGATTTAATCAAGCCAGATGTGACGCGGGAGAAGAAAGAAAAACAAGAAGAAGTCAATTCCAAGAAGAGAAAGTTTGAAAGAATCGAACCACTGGAAGGGCATAGATCGATTGAATTGGTACCCGGAGAGCCGTCGAAAACTACTAGAGTAGGAACTTAACTCTCCGAAGGGCTGGAGACCCAATTAATTGAATTCTTAAGGGAAAACGTGGACGTCTTTGCTTGGTCGACCACTGACCTACAGGGAATCGACCCGAAGATCATAGTTCATAGGCTCAATATAGATCCTTCCTCTCGTCCAGCCAGGCAGAAGAAAAGAAATTTGGCCCAGAAAGAAACAAAATAATAAAGGAGGAAGTCCAGAAGCTCCTAGACGCCGACTACATCACTGAGGTCCAGTTCACGGAGTGGCTCTGCAATGTCGTTTTGGTCGCTAAAGGAGGTGGGAAATGGAGAATGTGTAACGACTTTACAGATTTAAATAAACTCTGCCCAAGGGACCCATACCCCCTTCCAAGAATCGACTCCCTAGTCGATTCTACAGCAGGATGCGCTATTCTAAGTATGATGGATGCCTTCCAGGGTTTCTACCAGATTTTTATGGCTCTAGAGGATCAGGAGAAAACAGCATTCATCACAGAGATGGGCGTCTATTTTTTCAAAGTAATGCCATTCGGACTGAGAAACGCAGGTGCGACTTACCAACGACTAGTAAACAAGATGTTCGAAGCATTGATTGGCAAATCGATGGAGGTATATGTCGATGACATGCTAGTTAAAAGTCTCGACGAGAACGACCACCTGGTCCATATTAAACAAGCGTTCGATATAATGAGAAGATATGGTATGAAACTAAACCCGGCGAAGTGTACCTTCGGAGTTAGATCGGGAAAATTCATTGGTTATCTGGTAAACGAAAGGGGAATAGAGGCCAACCCGGAAAAGATCCAAGCGATAATTGACCTCAAAGCCCCGCGTAATTTGAATGAAGTGCAGAAGCTCGTCGGCAAAATCACGGCCCTGAATCGATTTATATCTCGATCTGCCGACAAAAGCCTTCCCTTTTTCAAAATCATGAGGAACGCAAAGAAATTCGAGTGGTCGGAGGAATGTGATTTGGCTTTCGAACAATTAAAAGCATATCTGGTATCTCCTCCTCTTCTGGCAAAACCACAGGGCAACGAAGATCTCCACCTCTATGTAGCTGTCTCTGAGCAAGCGATCAGCTCGGTCCTGGTGAGAATGGAAGCTAAGGACAACTACCCGATATACTACGTAAGTAGAGTCTTGCAAGGCCCTGAAAAGAATTACTCTGTAATTGAAAAGTTCGCCCTCGCCATAATGACCACCGCTCGAAAGTTGAGACCCTATTTTCAGTCCCATAAAATCATCGTCCTGACTAATCAACCGCTAAGGCAGACGTTATCCATACCAGACGCATCAGGACGATTAATCAAATGGGCCGTGGAGTTGGGGGAATATGATATTGAATACCAACCCAGGACGTCGATAAAAGGGCAGGTACTGGCCGATTTTGTGCTCGAGAGCACTCAAGTAGAAGAAGAGAAAAAAGAAGTGTGGATGCTTCATGTCGACGGATCATCGACATCAGTGGGAGGTGGTGCAGGAATTTATTTCCAAGGCCCCAATGAAGTAGAATTGGAGTTCGCTTTAAAATTGGATTTTATCGCGTCAAACAATGAAGCGGAATATGAAGCCTTATTGGCCGGCCTGAAAATGGCAGCTGAAACGGGAATTCGAAATCTCGTTGCTTATACCGATTCGCAGTTAGTCGAGAAACAATTCAAAGGATTGTTTGAGGCCAAAGAGGATTCGATGATAAAATACTTGTCTTTAGTCAAGGCTCAGGTTTCAAAGTTTGATACCTTCCAGTTGGAATACATAAGGCGAACTGAAAATACGAGAGCCGACGCACTTTCAAAGTTCGGGAACTTGATAGAAGGGATCACCACCAGAAAGGTAACACTGATGATATCGAACAAGCCCGCCATCGACATGCGGTGCGACGTTCCATGCACGGAAGTTCTGAATCTCCAGAGCGATGAACCAACATGGAAAACAGAATTATTAGATTATCTAATCAAGGGAACACTACCAATTGATCGCTCTGAAGCTCGACGACTGAAGTACAGGGCTCCTCACTATGCTATTATCAATAATGATTTATACCGACGATCCGTTACAGGAGAACTCCAAAAATGCATAGCTTTTCCCCAAACCGACTTGATCCTTAAGGAGGTTCATGAGGGCTCTTGTGGAAGCCACTCGGGCGGTCGAGCACTAGCAATTAGAATATCTCGTTTGGGATATTATTGGCCATCTTTGGTGAAAGACGCCAACAGTCATGCCAGAAAATGTGCCAAGTGTCAATATCACGCTACTATGCCTCATCAACCTGCCCAGTTAATGGAGTCGATCTCGATATCATGGCCCTTCGATCAGTGGGGCGCAGACTTGGTCGGACCATTACCGGTGGCGAGGGGGCAGAAACGTTATTTACTGGTGGGAGTCGAGTACTTTAGCAAATGGATAGAGGTCGTGCCGTTGAAACAAATCACCCAAACTCAGATTGTCAACTTCTATTGGTCAATAATCTGCAGGTTTGGACTCCCAAGGGTGATCATCTCGGATAATGGTGCGCAATTTGCAGGAAAAAGAGTGACCGACTGGTGCACCAAACACAAAATAACACAGCGATTCACATCGGTTGGATGCCCGCAGACCAATGGACAAACCGAAGTGACTAATAGGGAAATTTTAAGATTACTGAAGAAGAGGTTGTCGGAAGCTGGAGGTGCCTGGCTGGATGAACTACCATGGGTCGTATGGGCTAATCGAACCAAGGAGAAAACTGCAACCGGAGAAACACCTTTCAGTCTAGTTTATGGTTCTGAAGCAGTGGCCCCTGCAGAATTAGAAGTACCATCTCCAAGAGTCGATCTTTATGATCACTCAGACAACACTGACAAAAGGAACTTCGAGCTCGACCAACTAGATTCAAAGAGAGAAAGGGCCTCCGCAAGGATACAAGCATACAAAACCACGATGGCAAAGGCATACGATAAGAACGTAAGATTGAAATTTTTCCAGGTAGGAGACCTCGTGCTGAAACGAGTTGACGTCTCGAAGAAGAAAGCAAAGCTTGACTGCAACTGGGAAGGTCCTTTCAAAGTGGTCGAAGTTGGAAAAAAGGGGGCTTATCGATTAAAGACGATGGAAGGAGAACTTGTCAAAAGGACCTGGAATGGGAGAAACCTCAGAAAATTCTATACTTAAGAAATTTTCTTTAGTTTGTCTATATTTCCAGCTGTCTATGTTTCCAGCTATTTTGTAATCGTACGCCCAGCTGTTCTGTAATTCCCTGGACAGGTACAAATCTTTCCTTTATTTTTTGAAACTAATGCTAAGTTCTTTTGTTTTTCTCTAATCTTATCACATAAATCTGCAAATCCTCGAAATCTCCAAATGTACCTCGATAGCCGTTGAGGCAACGAGAGGAAATCTCCAAATCGTCGAAATCTCCAAATGTACCTCGATAGCCGTTGAGGCATCGAAAGGAAATCTCCAAATTGTTGAAATCTCCAAATGTACCTCGATAGCCGTTGAGGCATCGAGAGGAAATCTTTAAATGTACCTCGATAGCCGTTGAGGCATCGAGAGGAAATCTCCAAATCGCGGAGCAAAAAGCTATAAATAAGCTAAGTATAAACGTATCTCGATTATGGTAAAGGAATCGATCATAAATCATATTGACAGACTTTTGGAGATAAATAATCGAGATCGACGACTACATTGAAAAATCGAAATTGCGGAGCAAAAGGCTATGGATAAGCTAAGTATAAAACATATCTCGATCATAATAAAGACACCGATTGTAAAAGCAACGTCGACAAAGCAATGATATATCTTGATTATAATGAAGGCTTGGATTATAAAAATCAATATCGACAAATACATTCAGAAATAAAAATTTGAGTTCTGAATAAAAGGAACAAGTCGTAAAAGTTGAGATATTAATGATTATTTTATTCATTATATCGACATAGATACAAATGTACAAATGAAATCGACAAATACTGCTATCAAAAACCTAATACAGGCTATTACATTGGTTGATCGACTAAGTTGAGGAAATCCCGAGTTTTCCTACAAATTCGACGACCGAGGACTGCTGAGGACGACCGACTTCGGATTAGCTATAGGCTTAAATATGGAGGTTTTCCGCCTATAGCTTTTCCTCCCATTGATCGAGGCCTTGAAGGGACGATTCATCCTCGACGTCAGCGAAGGACAGGAGGATCTTTTAATGGCAGCATGCTTACCAGACAGACACACACCATCTCAGTCAATAAATTGACCATGGGTGATGGGTCTTTCTGCTTCGACCAAGTGACAGAAGAGGTAAAAGTCGCTCAAATTTTTGCGCTTTAAGTCCTCCACCATCTGATCGGCTGCCATACCTTCTACCTCACCCCTGTCCTCCGACTAAACGGAAGCACCTCGAAATCATCGAGGACCCAGCATATGTTGCAGAGTGCCGAGCCAATGAGGATTCCGAGATGCCCCCGGGCAGACCTCGTTGTCGTTACCGATGCCACCCATTCGAACAACGAGGCCCACCCATTGAAGTACTCCCTTTACCGATACCACCCAATCGAAAAGAATATCAACATTTTTGTTTTTGATCTGGAGGTCGACTGGGATGAAAGGTCCCAAAGGAGGAAAAGAGACCCTTCGATAACTTGAAATCGAAGAACGAATTATCGAGGAGTATTTCTGTCGGATATTTCTTAAAAAGGAACATGTTGGTTTGATGTTGGTGTGAAGAATAAAAGGAATCCCTCTACCTATTTATAGGACTGGCCCATCCAATCCAACGGCCCAAAATTATCAGGATATACGGTCAGGATGGAAGGCATTTAAGTAGCCGACCGTTACGCTACCCAAGGTAACCAACGCGGACTATATCCAACGGTCAACTGAACGCCACGATCAACGGTTGAGATTGCTTCCATTTAATGCGCTAACCGCCTCAACTACCCCACGTTTTTAATGGTTCGACAAGTATTTATGAAACGAACCCAGCGACGTCGAACAGATCAGCTCATGCGTTTACCAGGCCATAACGTATTTTTATGCCTCGAGGTGCCGAAAATAACGTACTGAAAGAGTCAACTTATCAAACTTTCCCTTTTATTTTTATTATCAAATTGGATGGAGATTTGATCGACTTAACCCAACTACGGGACAAAATCAAAGACAACATTCATCGAACATACTAAGATGACAAATAGCCGACTAACATGCATACATGAAAATATACGGCATACGAGCAAAATGAGATAATCAGATTAAACACGATCGCTAAAGGAAAGGGGAAATATTCAACATTCTTTGAAAATAACATATAAACAACAAAACACGCCGCCCACACGCAACTCGATAACCAACAAACCGAGCTTTAGAGGAAATAAAAGTTTTTCTTTTTTCGAACTCAGGGCCAAAACAAATGCCGTCAACAATCATTATGGGTCTCAAAATTAAGGCGATCGACATGATCAGAAGAGGTCGCCTTGGGGAGTTCACCTCCTGGGTCAGCACTCTCAGCCTTCAGCTTTGCCGCTTGCAGCTCGAGTAGAAATCCAAATTCATGGTCTTCAGGAGCTCCCTTGGAGTGGTCATCTATCAAAAAATCCAGATCGAGCGGAACACCATTTTCGTCAGAAGTGGCGCTGAGCTTCGTCTCGTCAAAACGATCATTCAGGAAGCCGAGCGCCCGACATTGCTTCCAGCCCTTCTCAAAGATCTTAGACAAATCGGTTCCAGATTGGCGTTCGACAAGCTCCTCGTAGACGACGCTGTTGAAGAATTCGGTAACGATAGCCTTCCTCTCAGCGGCAGTTGCTTCATTACGACTCCTCAGCCCTTCTTGTCGACCCAATTCAAAGCTATCGGCAACCTCATCCTTTAGCTTCGTGGCAAACTCTTGATCTTTCTGCTCAAGTTTTGCCTCCAACTCGGCGATACGACTATCTTTAGTCGTCTCCTCCTTATCCAGAGCGGCCACTTTTCCCTCGACCTCTTTCATCTTCTTCTCCAGATGACCAACATTTTTTCTCAAATGCGAGCTTGAACCTTTACTCTTCTCGAGACGCTTCCTCATACTATCATGTCGAGCAGCAGAAGAATAGAAGGTCTGGCCTAACTGCAAGATCAAAATTTCATACATTCTTAGTGTGAACTAAAGAAAAACAGAACGTGAATCAATGTCGAATGAAGAATACCGAGAGCAGGAGAGACGCCTGTAAGCGTAGGATATCAGCATCGTCTTTCTTCAATAACATGGCGTGATCCTCAAAGGACACTGTCGACAAAAATTTCTCCCACGCCTGAGGAGTGATTGAAGAATCCAAAATCGCAGGATTCATCATCGAGCTACCGGCTGCCCTCGATCCGAACTTTCTCTTGTGATCCTCGAGAATTGACTCGAGGTTACCTCCGGCAGGGGCGGGGATCTCGCTGCTGGTAGGAGTCGGTAGGTCGTCCAGCCTAGCCTTTTTTGAAATAGGTATGTCTGTCTGATCGACCTCAGTCGAAACGGGCCTTTTTCCCTTATCACTTTCTTGTTCTCCCTCCGCTCGGTGACTTGTCCGCCGAGGAACATTGCTCGAGTGGCCAAGGGGTTTTGAGGCCTTGTCGGTAGCAGCAGTCGGAGACGATGGCACAGGTGGCTTCACGATATTCTGAGACTTCCATATAGCTCTCATAGCACGATTAGCCATAGGGATTACGCTTGTCTCTGCACAAATGGATATATTAAAAGATTACATCAATATATTATTTAAAGAAACACAAAGAACGATCAAAACTACCTAAGGTAGGACAATCGACAGGTAAAGGAGCCATCGGCATTCCTCCTAGACTCAAAATAGGCTCCCGTAGAAGCGCGTTGGTGTCGTAGGTCGATTCCGACAACTGAGAAAGAAAGTCGAGCCCCCATGAAGGTTCGGGAATATCCCTCAACAGAATGCCACCCGACCTCCATTCACGTGTCGTCCTCCATACGTAGTTCTCAGGGCCATGAACGAAAATAAACCTATTCTTCCAACCTTTCCCATATGACGATTTTAGATCACTAAGAAACCTAACTTTGGGTTTAGACCGTACGAAGTAAAAACCTTCGTTGGACTGAGGAGAAGGGCGAACGTCGAAAAGACCACAAAAATTAGCAAAAGACGCAGGTTGACCAACTGCTTTCATCACTATACAAAACGCAATGATATATCCAATAGCATTAGGGACCAATTGAGTAGGGCATAAACCGAGACCATTCACTATATCGATGAATTCACTCGCTAAAGGAAAACGAAGACCGTTTTCCAAACTATCGATATGAAAAGCTCTATAACCGCTCGGAGGTTCATTCATCCTATCATCCGAGGATGGCATTTTAATACCCCAACCAGAAGGGAATTGATATTTCGACAGCAACGACTCATCCGACATACGTATACGACACGCCGATATGGCACTGAATAATTCTTTCGTTCGATGTCGGTCCGACTTCGACCTTGAAGGAATCATAACTTCCTTCTTCGGATGCCTTACAGAACCTATCGACACACCTTCCCCTTCCCCGACAGATTCATTTCCTATAGACTTAGACCCACCAGACATAAATAAGAAAAAGAGTTAGAAATACCTAAGAGGGAAGGAGTACTCCGACTAAGAGGTGGCAGGCTATCGCTGATCGACACGGCTCCGACGATTATCCTCCCAAGATATTTTTATAAATGTGAACAGTTAAGCTCTTAACATCCTATTGATAACTCTGTGAAAACAGTGTTATCAAGTCTATTTCCTTAACTCATTCGATTATTCTTATTAGAGTTTTGATAGAATTTTAGGCAATTTTAGTTAGTTTTGTATTTTGTCGCTCGAGTCATTGGTTTAATTATTTTATGCATGAATTGAGATATTTTCTTATATATTGTGTTCATATTTGTAGGCCCGAGCTATTTTGGATTTAAAGACATGATTGGAAGCGAAGAACAACGAATTAAAGATCAAATTGAGTCAAGTAATGCAAGAACGAAGAAGGAAAAAGCTGTCAGAAATGTTGTTATGCACTCCGAGGACCATAACTCATTCGAGGAAGCTCCAATGAAGTTGAATTTCAACTATGATGTAGAGGAATGAGTTAGCTACACCACAGATTTTACGGATCTTGATTTGGAGTTCGGAGCTGAAAGTTATGACACTTGCAAAACTGTCGCGCAAATCTGACGCGATTTTCAGTGGGCTTTTAAGGGAATTCTTGGGCCCAAAGTCTCCTACTTGGACTCAACTTGGTAGATCTATATAAGGATTTCTAGGTCACGAAATTACACATCTTTGATCAGTTCTAAACATACTTTTCTCATAGAATACACCTACAACATCAAAGATCTACTTGGAGAAAGATTGAAGAAGAAAAGAGAGAAATTCTGAAGATCACCCAAGCAAGAAGAACACAATATTGAAGATCTTTATCTTGGATTCATCGTTTTGTCTATAAAACCACATGAACTTAGATTTGTTTTCTTTTATTATTTTCTTCTTATATTTATCATGAACTAATTCTTTAGGATCTAGGGTTTTTATGAACCTATGTTACTTTGATTATTTTCAATAGATTATTCGTAGTTAGGGGCAATTCTTGTGTTTGATTTAATTTCGTTCCCTATGCTTGCAACTTGACTGATCACCTAGTTGTTAGATTTAATATTCTTTTCGAACTTGGAAAAGGGAGATTAGGATTAGATAGGAAATTGAATAGTAAACGACTCTTAGGATAGGAATATACTTAAGGCGTTTATACCCGTTACATGAGGTTCGTGTTTAATGCTTTGTGTTATTTATGAATCACCTAGGAATAGGATCGATTTGTATAATACATTAGGTTCTTATGTAATTCGGAAGATACATAAGAATATACTTGAATCCTCGGGTAGCACTCTTGTCACCACAATAACTACGAAAATCTCAATTGGGCAATCGATAGATAACATAGTGGATTATAACCCTAGGTTTCTCTTCTCATTATTCGAACTCAATCCAAGTACTTATGTTAGTTAAATCATTTAGTTAATCTAGTTAATTAAAACCCAAAAGCACATTTGAATTTGGAACCATATTAAAAGTAAATTAGGAATTGAAATTGGTAGATATTAGTCAAGTCCCTGCGGAGACGATACTCTTATACTTACTCTTTATTACTTGTTCGATACGTGCACTTGCGTTTATTTGCGTGTGTAAAATCCGCAACACCTATATATAGACAAGAATTCCAAAGAGCGCGCCCAATGGCAAAATTATTTGAATGGACGTGGCGGTTCAATCTAAAATGGACTAATTCAGTATTTCGGCCCAATAACATTCCTTTCGAAGTAAGGAAGTTGGCCCAAGTATTAGCCCATTTACAATCCTCAAAATCGATGATTCGATTAGAAAAGATTAGAGACACATAGAAAATTATATATTTATCAATCGAAAAGATACGTCGCCGGTTCATCAATACAATCAAAATATTCTTAATATAACCCTGTGTCTACAAACTACAACCTAGCTACAACTAATCTGGTGAAATCAAACATCCGAACTCATGCGCTCGAGCAGCTTCGATTTCTTCATCTATACCGACAAGCACAGGGGGTTGACATTTCTCGTCGAGCGATGCCCCTATCACTGAAGGATCAAAATCTGCGGTAAGGAAACCTCTATATTGGCATTGTTTGATGGTCTTCTCATGCATTTCGACCAGGGAATCTCCCATTCTAGCATCTGCAAGGTGTTCATAAACAGGAGATGCGAGAAACTCTTTCACAATCGCTAGACGTTGGGCGGAGGAAACAACCCTAGCTTCTGGAGGATACCCAGCTCGAACACGTTCGACTTCTCGGGTCGCGATACTGAGCTGTTTAATAGCCTCATCGAGTTGCTGCTCTCGCTCTTTTATCGCGACGTCATGCTCGGCCTTAAGCTTCTCCACTTCTTGTTGGGCAAGATCAGCCTGGAGGTAGCCTTGAAACAGATATTGTATTACCTGCAGGAAACAAAACAAATAACCTCTGATATATGATTCATTATCAAAATTAGATAAGGTGATGTCGAGAAATAATACTTACTGCAGAGATTGCTCGCCCTGAAGTATGCAAATTCTTCTGCAGCGACTTCCTCGACAACCACCTCTGATCGCGACTAAAGATGCTGTGAATAAAACTTTTGAAACCAGCATCCTTTGGACCTTGTTGAAGAACCGAATCACTTGAGCCCAAACCGCCGGGATACTTATGCTCGGAGTCGACCCATTGAGATATCGACCAATTAAGATCGAACTCATCGTCATCTGAGCTGTTGTCGCTATCATCAACAATGGGAACGACGGGATCATTTCTTGTCTTCAATTCCGTCTCCTCTTCGATGCGAGGCCTCTTTCCTCGCTTAACATCGATCCGATGAGCCTCATAATCACCAACACTCTTAGCTCGTCTCTCCGCACTAGGTCCTGCCATGGCGCTAAAACCGTGCGGCCACTTACGTTGAATCTCGGCCTCTAGAGCTTCCTTTTTCTTCCCTTTGGGCGCAAGCATAGCGCCCCTAAGAAGATCCTCTAAGGAAGGATCATCACCCCTCCTTTTCGATGCAGATAACCCACATGTTCGAAGAAACGGCTCTTGGATAAGAACCTTCACATCAAGGCAGAATGTACGCAGATTGTCCAAAAATTGTGGCGACAGAGTCGGTGGTGGAGGCCTCTGCACGTTGATGGGGCCAATACGCCAGGACGATGTAATAATTAGCTTTTCCCCCTTTGGTGGCCTAAGATACGCAAATCGGGCTTTCCATCCTTTCCCATGAGAACTTTTCGCATTAGTAAGAAAACTATTCCTATTCCCCCTGGACTTGACCTGATAGAAGCCCTCGCCAGACTTCGGAGACTCCCTCACAGTGAATAAACACCAAAAATTGCCGAACGACGCCTCTTGACTAAGAGCCTTCATGACAACGATAAACCCTAGAATCATCGACATGCCATTCGGAACAATCTGGGCAGGCACGACACCCAAATGATTGAGAATCGAAGCCAGCTCAGGAGCAATGGGTACTCGAAATCCACACTCCATTGACGCCTCGTGTATTGCTATTGTCTTCTTCGGTGGGTTGTGCATTCGATGTACCTTATTCGGGGACGATAAAACCCAACCTTGAGCAATCGAAAACGCCGACAGCCAGGTCGGCAACGGTCTTTTATAATCCCCAGCTTGAAATTCATGATACGCTAACCTCCTTCCCTCTTCATCTTCATCGTCGTCATCGGCCTGACCACCACTGACAGGTATACTACCTTCGTTGACTTCCTGTCGATTTGCTTCCTCACCAAAGACTAACTCGACAACATCCTCCACATGAACACTCTCCGGACTCGATACTTCGCTATCCGACATCTTTTGAGTATCTTAGAACTAAAATCGATGAAGTTCTCTCTTATTTGCGTACAAAGCTCCGACGTCACAAATATTTTTTACCGTAGTGTAAAAGCACAGGAAGAATGACCAACCTATATATAGGCGCAAAAACTACCGCTTCACCAAAATTGCACAATCCCCCATGAAAAGACGCGACGTTTAATCTTCCACCCCTAATATAGGTATTACCCGCCGAATTAAACCCTAAATCTGCGAAGGCGCGAAAACACATATGCTGTGGCGGGAAATTCTGCTCCGATACTTCAAGTCCCAGACTTTGATTTACAATCGAACTCTAGAACTTGGGGGACTCCCATTGATACTAGCAGAATTCAAAATTCAAACGAACACTAATTCAAATTTCCAGAGTTCGACTTACGCTCAAACTCTAGAACTTGGGGGACTCTTGATGTACCAAGTCTTCGTCATTATAAACAACCATGGGTCAATCGATTAAAACAGAGGACTTCCCCCCTCATGTTCACATCGAACATAAACAATTAACCTAATGTCGGCATCGATCTCGATCTCTTCGACCTATCCGACGTAGTGGCCGACGTTCTCTTAAGCTTGACCCTGTCGCAATCGGATCGAATCAATTGCTGAGGATCCATATTCGAACCAAAACGTCCAATCATGATTCGACCCAGTGACCCATCTGGAAAACTATAAATAGCCCTCATAAATGAGATAAAAGGTACGCACGTTCCGAGCATTAAATACCTTCCGATCTCCAACCTTATCTCGACACTTACTTTAGCATCGGAGGGTTATCGCCGGGTAACCACCGGCATTAACATGACGTAGTTATCTTTGATTGCAGATTAGGATCCCTTATACAAATCGAGGAGAAGCTTGATTGACCTGTCAATCCTCACATTGACGAGTCGTGAGACCCGAGACATTGATTGGGATTAATTACCCCAACGATATCACACTCATCATATATGTCGGACGTTAATATGGAGATCGGACTAAGGTGCATCAGTCATGACACTGTTGTACTCCATATGACACCTTCATACCCCATATTACAGGACTACTTATTCTAGCAATAGCAATGATGAATAAACAATCAATATTTTTAAGTAAGTGTAATTATTTTTGAAAATGTTTAAATTCTAGGTATAAGATTTTATGTCAAATCATGAGAAAATTTATAGGATTGAAGTTTGCGGTCAAGTGGACTAAAATTGCAGGTATAGAAAAGTTATAGGATGTATTTTGGTTGCCGAAAAAAGAAGTGTCGTGGATTCCGCAGACCAGTGAAAGTTAAGGGACGTAAAATATTTGCTGAAAAGTTAAGTGTCCTGATTCACAGGACCAGTGAAAGTTAAGGAACGTAAATTGCTTGCTGAAAAATTAAGTGTCCTTATTCCGCAGACTAAAAAATTAAGTGTAATGATTCTGTGGACCAGTGAAAATTAAGGGATGTAAATTGCTATTTTGCCCATGATAGCTCAATGTCAATAGATACTTATTCAATCCAAAATATACTTCAGGGTTGACCCAAGACATTCGGGGGCTCTAGGAGAATTCTTGGGGTTCTACTTCTATGTTATTAAAAAAACATGCTCAATTTTTCTGCAATGTAAAAATACATATTAAATATTGACATAGTATTCCAAATACATAATTAAATGACAAATCCACTTAAGTTATGTTTGATTCCTAGATTTTAGTGAGTAAAATATAAAAGAAAATATTTATCTTGCATCCAATGACGCAACATTGAGTTTATTCTTGTTCATTTACATTTTACTTATCATTTACTCACTCAAATCCTAATTTTTTTTACTGATTTACTTGTGAATATATTTTTATAATTTTTAATTCTGAAAATATAATTTTAGAGAAAACAAAGTTTTCAAAGTATATGTACTGAATACAATTATACAATAAGTGGGGTTTTTATACTTTGCACTCCCGAAACATGAAAAATAGGCACTTTGCACCCCCGAAACTTAGATTTAGCATTTTGCACCTTCGAAATATGAAAAATGCAGCACTATACATCCTCTTTTATTTTCAAGCAAAAATTCAAGGGCAAAATAGGTAATTCAATAGTGACACTTTGCACTCTCAAAACTTTAGAATTTTGCACTTTGTATCCCCAAAATAAAATTAGCACTTAACACCCTCTAATTAAGAACAAATTAGCAACTTCCACCCCCAAAACACAAATAAATGGGCACTTTGCACCCCAAAACACAAAATTAACACTTAGCACCCTCAAATTTAAAAAACCCAAACCCCTCGTTTTCTTCGTCAAAGATGACTATCGGAGTGAAAAAAATCCAAGGCAAAATAGGTAATTCATCTTTTTACTTAAATTTTGCAAAATTCAATTATAAATACTCGAATACTCATTTCTCTCTCTATCTTTCTTTTCAACAATATAATCATAAATAACTAAATAAAGTACAAGTAAACTTCTCGAATACTCATTGTCTACTTCAACATATCAAATACCCATAAATAATTACCTATTTTGCCCTTAAGAAAAATTCACCTTAATGGTCAACTTTGCCGGAAAAAATGAGGGCTTTGAGTTTTTTTTTTTTTTTTAATTTGAGGGTGTTAAGTGTTAATTTTGTATTTTGGGGAGCAAAGTGTCCATTTATTGTGTTTCGGGGGGTGCAAGTTGTTAATTTGTTCTTAATTTGGGAGTGTTAAGTGCTAATTTTATTTTGGGGGGGGGGGGGTGCCAAAGATCTACAATAGAATTACCTATTTTGCCCTTGAGATTTTGCTTGAAAATAAAAGAGGGTGCAAAGTGCTGTATTTTTTATATTTCGAGGGTGCAAAGTGCTAAATCTAAGTTTTAAGGGTGTAAAATGCCTATTTACCATGTTTCGAGGGTGCAAAGTGCAAAAAACCTCAATAAGTGCAAGCCATAAAATTTAGTTTTTATTTTTTGTCATAAAGAAAATAAAGTGCAAAAAACCCCAATAAGTGCAAGCCATAAAATTTAGTTTTTATTTTTTGTCATAAAGAAAATATTGTATTATAAAGAAAATAATAACCAGAGAACCTTATTATAAAGAAAATAAAAACGTTAAAATAACATAGAACAACTAACATGGTAGATAATTTTTCGGTTTCGTCCAATCCTCCCATTCATGATGCGATCTCTAATAAAATGGATTTAGGGTCTATTTTGTAAATAAAAAATAAAAAAATTACCAATATTTAGTTTTGGATTTTTTTTTCTCTGGAGGGTTACATACATGGGCGGAGCTAGCAACATTGTTTTGGGTGCCAATTTTTTTTGTCGGTTGCACTCGATATTTTATTAGTATTTTTGAAAAAAAAAATAGTCATAATCAAGCATTATAACCTAAAATGATAAAATATAAATATTTTTGAAAAATAGTTTCATTTAAATTGTAATCGACAATGTTTGGTTGAGTACCAAAGATCCATGATTGAGTATGTGCTAAATGATCAACAATTTCTTTTTAAAAAGTATATAGAAGCTTGTAATCTAAAGAAGAACTCGTTTTCGATTAAATTATGAAACTTATAATTTACCTTCACAGTTCATGAAATTTTATCTCATTAATTATTACAAATACTAATCTAGCTATTTTTCTTACATAGTAGTGTGACGAGTTATCGCACGAGTTGAATGATATCGAAAAGCATTGAGTCATAAACATTGGAGAAATTATGAAAAATTCCCTCAAATTTGTCACTATCTCACAATTTGTTCTTTTCTTATAAAAAGGCTCAGTTTTATCCCTAGAAGGTTATTTGTAATGTTAATAATATTTTTAAAAAACTTTGGTGTAAATTATAATATCTAATTAATTATAAAATTAAAAATTATATATTTACCATAAAAAAAATTGATGAAATTTAAAATTGCCCATAATTCCAAAAAAGTTATTAAAAATATTAAATAAATAAATAAATTTATTTACACTTTTATTTACATGTCCCATTATGGATCGGACCTCTCCCCCTGCTATAACTTAGGCAGTTAGGTGGAGTTTCAACAACTTAAAAAAATTAATTTATGTTTTTTTAGTTTCTGAAAGTAGTTAAAAAGTATTTGCAAACTTACTTGGGGGCTTCTAGGGGCAGTTCAAGTTGTGGAAAACTGCCAGCAGTTTTCCCTCAAAATGAACTGTCTTTTACATATTTGTCCCTGCATATTAATAATATATAATAAAAACATAAAATCCCATTTATTTCATTTACACATTTGCCCCTCCTTATTAATAATATATTTTAAAAACATAAAATTCCATATATTAAAAAGGGTTGACTCGATTTATTTACATCATTTGCTGACCCGATTTACTCTTTTCAATATTGAACAAGTGATTTACATACATCTTTTGCCCCTTTTACAGCAATTAAACAACAATACCGTAGGAAATTTTGCTGCAGGTTCCTTTTACACTACCAGCAGCCCTTTTACATTCCATGAATATTAAAAGAACATTTTGCTGGTAATGTAAAAGGAACATTGCTGGTAATGAATTCCTCCTACGGCTACAAGTATTGCTGGTAATGTAAATCATGAAGAAAGATGTAAAAGGCCTGACCGATTCATGGTAGTGTATCCATTTGTCATAAAATCTAATCTAATCAATTAAAATCCATTTTATAATATCAATCTGTTGCTATATTCTTCCGAAAGTGAAATTAAAAGAATATAAAATTATCTCTACAAATTGCAATTAAAATCATATAAAATCTTTTGACAATTAAAATTCTTCACATAGAGACAATTGATGCTCGTTTACTCTTCTCTAGGGCCTGGGTAGAGTGTTTCCGAAGTTAATTTCGCATTACAAACACTAATTGAGCAGGAATTTAATTCGGCCCGTGAAGAACTTGAACGGGCCGTGAGATTTATGTTCGATTTTGATTGGAAAACACTCCTGGAGTGTTTAATCATTGTTTGTCGTGTTCATTTAAGTGATTCAGAGGTTCGGGCCCTCAAGAACTTAAACGGGCCGTGAATTTCATTCAAAATTGGTTCGAATTTCTTGAGGAATCTTTTTCTTTTTGTTCGGAGGTTTGATTACAGCCTATTTCCTACGCAATTAACAGCATCTCTTGTTTAATTTTGCAAATTGGGCTTCAAATCAGATTTCGGGTTCTTCGATTCTAATGGTTTTTTGAGTGTTTTTGTTCTTGATTCTTGTTCAACATTGCTTGTTTTGGTTCGTAGTATTTAATTTCATGTGTTTTTTGCTTAAATTTGATAATTGATTAATTGACATACTTCTCTGTTTTAAGAAGAATGGAAGAAGAAGAAGAAGAGAAGAAGAAGAAGAAGAAGAAGAAGAAGAAGACAGGGGCATATAAGTCATTTCTCGCGACCCTATAGTGTAAATATTTATCAGGTAACAGGTGAACTTTTTGCCACATGGCGCCCGGTAAGCGGTGAACTGCGGACAGTTCCGCCAAACGTGAACTGCATTTAGCAAGACCGGACTTACTTTTGAGCTAGCATCTAAAAAACAAACTAAAAAGCACATAAAAGTATATGCAGCAAAGATTGTGCTTCTAGCAAATTTGTGGGGTATCCAAAGGAATCCATTGGATACATGTTCTTCGATCCTAAAGAACGTAATACGTTCGTGTCTAGGAACGCCCACTTCTTGGAAGAGGATTTCCTCACCAACCGAAATGGGACAATCGTAGAACTTGATGAAGTCCAGGAATCGGACCCATCCCCACAAACAGTGGGAGCTGAACCAGAATTTATTGAACCTACTAGTACACCTACTCTTCGAAGGTCTGATCGAATTCGTAAGGAGCCAGAGCGATTTGGTTTCATTCACGAAAACGAGAAAGTTGATAGTGATCCAAAGACCTATCAAGAAGCGATGTCAGACATAGACTCGGGTGCGTGGCTCGAAGCCATGCAATCCGAAATGGATTCCATGCATTCCAACAAGGTTTGGACCTTGGTCGATCCACCTGAGGGAACTATCCCTGTAGGATGCAAATGGATCTTCAAGCATAAGCTTGGAATGAATGGAGAGGTATTAACTCATAAAGCTCGCTTAGTGGCGAAAGGGTATTCTCAAAGGCCTGGAATAGACTATGAGGAAACCTTCTCTCCCGTGGCGATGTCGAAATCCATTCGGATACTACTTGCCATAGTCGCGTGGCATGACTACGAAATATGGCAAATGGACGTAAAGACCGCCTTTCTCAATGGAGACATTGACAAGGAGATCTTTATGCAACAACCTGAAGGTTTTCCGTCCAAAGGAAGTGAGCACAAATTGTGTAAACTTCAAAGGTCAATCTATGGCCTCAAACAGGCATCTTTTGTGCTCTAGCGTGGAGCTCTTGTTACTCGAGTCACAGAACCCGAGGGAAAGAGCTCATCAGCATGCAAGTCTATAAAGCCTAAAGGCAAGGTGCGAAGGTACGAGCTTGAAGTGTCCATAAGCTTGAAGCATATAGGGGCAGCGACCCCTTAAACAACTATTTAAAAACTTCTAGGTCTTTTTTGCTTGATTTATTATTCATTTATTTGATATGGAGCCAAGTTAGAGCTGATAAGAGCGCACCAACTCCCGAATCTACTTTAAGTCAAGATCAGAGTAGGCACAAGGACGCAATTCTCAGGGTGCGTCAGGTGGTAAACCACTGGCTTACCGCTCGCATTCGACTGGACTGAGAATTGTGTATATATAAAGAAAGGACTTGCTTTCTTGCTACTGGAACATACGATTTGATGAGACAGTCAAAGCATTTGGCTTCATAAAAAACGTATATGAACCTTGTGTGTACAAGAAAAATAGTGGGAGTACGATACAATTCATTCTTTTGTACGTCGATGACATTTTGTTAATCGGAGATGATATCAAGATGTTAGCGCAGACTAAAGCGTGGTTATCCGCGCAGTTCTCCATGAAAGATATGGGAGACGCATCTTACGTATTGGGAATACGTATCTATAGGGATAGATCGAAGAAGATGATAAGACTCTCCCAATCTCAGTGCATCAACACTATTTTGAAGAGATTCAAAATGGAAGAATCCAAGAGAGGATTGCTTCCAATGAGACATGGTATCTCTCTTTCTAAGTCAATGTGCCCTACAACCGACGAAGAAAAGATGAGAATGTCTCTCATACCTTATGCCTCTGCTATAGGGAGCATAATGTATGCGATGTTGTGTACTTGACCAGACATAGCACACGCTCTAAGTGTAGCTATCAGTCAAATCCAGGCGAAGAGCACTGGACTGCCGTAAAAGCAATCCTAAAGTACCTGCGAAGGACTAAGGATATGTTTTTGGTCTACGGTGGTAGTGGAGAACTGAAACTTGAAGGATTCACTGATTCGAGTTTCCAGTCTGACGTGGATGACTTCAAATCCAACTCTGGATACATATTCCGCATCAATGGTGGAGCGGTCAGTTGGAAAAGCTGTAAACAGTCTACCACTGCCGACTCAACCACAGAAGCATAATATATCGCAGCATCAGATGCAGCAAAAGAAAGTGTATGGATGAAAAACTTAATCCAAGAATTGGATGTTGTTCCTAGCATTGTTGAACCTGTAGTCATCTTTTGTGACAACAACGGGGCGATAGCTCAAGCAAAGGAGCCGAGATCACACCATCAATCCAAACACGTCCAGAGGAAATACCATGTGATCAGGGAGATCATTGGTAGAGGAGACATGCACATGGAGTATGTCAATCCGAAAGACAACGTAGCTGACCCACTAACTAAGCCACTTTCACAAAAGGCGTTCGAGGGACATCTAGAAAAGATGGGTCTTAGAAACATCGGTGAATGGCTTTAGGGCAAGTGGGAGATTGATAGGATAGTGCCCAGCAAGCAAGTTCGATTAGCTTGTAATAGGTCTATTCTGTAAGAAACGATCTTTTGATTTTATGATAATACGCACGTTTATTTATATGTGTATAAGGATAAACAATGGCCAACTTCATCTCTCGCGAATACATTTAAGCGATTGGTTGAAACCCTTAGATTACATTAGACTATGGAACGATTCACTTCAGTACTGAGTGCAATCATGAAACAGTCTCAAAGGTCGTAATCTTAAAATTGTTCCAAGTCATAGATTCCGAACGAGATGGGGTATCGTAGGAATCGCCAAGACTTGTACAAGTATGCATGATTCACATGGAGTGAATTTGTAGCGTTTCATGAGCAAGGCATTTGAGGCCAGTGCATATCGGTGATGGGATGTTTCTCAAGGATTATAATAGTGTACGATTTAGTCATTTGACTTGAGGTGCTAGGGCGAATTCGGTGCATGAAAGTACGTACTTAGATCTAGGTATAGGCCACTTAGCTTGGTCATAATATGCCTAGGCTGGGTGCGTATGGACATGTGCGCGAGTGGTTAGTGCCAATATGGAATCTATTGACTCATCGTAATGGATGAGAGAATTTCCTATACGATTCTTAGATAATATATCCAAAGGAATCTACGGCCGTAGTCAGTGAAGGATTTGGAAAAGGGGTTTCCAAATTTAAGAGTCATACTGGAATATTATCCTGAATTAGAAAGTATAGTTATCGAGACAAATTTAGAGGTTCCGATCAATTCACACACCCTAAGTCTTGATTGGTCGATAGAAGGACCGTATGTACATGGTAATTATATGAGACGAGGTTCACAAGTATCAATTCACCTGAAGTTGGGCTTCATGGGCTTGTGGCTAGACATCGACCATGAAGTGTAGGTACTCCTGAGTTAATAGAGGATTTGATTCTAGGAGTGGTCAATTAAAGGTTGTTTGATTGACCGGAGCAATTTAATGTTCATAAATTAAATCACGAAGAATTCGTGGGCCTGCTGCCAATTGATGGTGAACCGAGAGGGTCACACACAATACAATTGGACGGTGACCGTTGAAAAATGACACTAAAGGAATTAATTGATTTAAAGTTAATTAAATCAATTAAATGAATTAAAGTATTAATTCATGTGGGAGATTAATTAATTGGTTGACTTAATTAATTAAATACTTAATTAAGTTGCTAATTAATTATATAAAAGAAATATTGATTTATTTGGATTGTGCATTTAATTAAAGTAGTTAATTAAATGAAAGGCTTGCAAGACATGGGCCTTTAATTAAAAGCCCATAAGGAGTCTAGCAAACCTAGGTCAAATAGAAGTCTATAAATAGAGTTCTACCAGAGTTCAGAAAGCTAACACCCTAGCACAAAAAACCCTGAGCTCCTTCTCTGACCTAGCCGCCCTCTTCCCTTGGCCGCCCCTAGCTGCCGCCGCCTATCCTTGGCCGTGAGCTGCTGTGCCGCCGCCGCACCACCTCCCTCATTCCACCGTGTTAGATCTTGCCTTGCCAAGTAGATCTGCACAGTCCTACAACAACAAATCTCCTAGATCCAGTTCTGAGCCTAAGACTAGGAGGTGTTACCAGAATCCAGTTGGTGTGGACTATCTTTGGAGGTGAGACACTTGGATCACTCCTGTGAACCAGATCCAGATTCAGAATCAGAACTGAAGGTTGCTACCACCTTGCCCGTGGTGAGGTAAATCGCAAAAACCCCCTTGTTTAATTCATTGTGTGTTTTTGTTTCATGCTTTCGTATATATAATCTGGAGATTCATATATGGGACCTTGGGTGCTTCGAAAATTTTAAAATTCCGCACTGTATGTTGTTCTGACAATCGAGGCAACCCAACCACTATCCCAACATATCATCCACGTATACTTCCATTATTTTTCCGATCAGCTCCCTAAACATTAAGTTAACTAGTCTTTGATAAGTGGCACCAGCATTCCTTAGGCCGAATGGCATGACAATAAAGCAATATACTCCCTGCTCTGTTATGAAAGCAGTTTTCTCTTGGTCTTGCTCATCCATGTAGATTTGATAGAAACCTTGAAAGGCGTCCATCATACTGAAAATAGCGAATCCTGCCATTGAGTCGACCAATAGGTCGATCCTCGGGAGAGGGTAGGGATCTCGAGGACATAATTTATTAAGGTCAGTGAAATCATTGCACATTCTCCACTTGTTGTCCTTCTTATCCCCCTTAGCTACTAAGACAACATTGCATAACCATTCCGAGAAGTGTATTTCCCGAATTTGTTTAGCTTTGAGCAGCCTCTCGACTTCTGCTTTGATTATCTTATCTTTTATCGGCCCATGTTTCCTCTTCTTTTGTCTTGCTGGTTTTGCCGTTGGATCAATTTGTAGTGAATGAGTGATTACTCTTGGGTCAATACCCTCAATGTCGTCCGCACTCCAAGCGAAGGTGTCAACATTATTCCTGAGAAAGTTTATTAACATTACTTCCCCTTCCGGACTAAGTTCGGTTCCGATCCTGGTCGTTTTTGAAGGATCCCCTTGTACGAGCATAATATCCTTGTGTTCTGGAGGCTTTATGGTTAAATCGATCGGCTCCTTTCCCTTCCGATCTATTCTGTCAGTACTGGGGATCTCGACTTCAGCTCTTTCGATGTCGTCCTCGAGCTTCTTTTTAGCTGGGGTAAATGATTTGGATCGGTTTCCCAGTGTTAGGGAAGTGTTATAACAATCCCATGCCATGCAGTGATCATTTACTATTTCTCCGATCCCAGACTCTGTCGGAAATTTTATCTTCTGATGGTATGTCGATACTACTGCTCGGAAATAGGTTGAGAGCAGGTCGTCCTAATATTGCATTGTATGCGAAAGGAGTCTCCACGACCAAGAACTTTACCATTTTTACTGTCCCGCTGTGGTCTCTTTCCCAACGAGACACTCAAGTTTATAGTCCCATAGGGGACTATTTCCGAGCCTTCAAATCCTACTAAAGGAGTGGCTACCTTTTGAAATGTTATTTCCCCCAGGTTTATCTGCATTAAGACTTCCTTAGATATGATGTTCGCCGAGCTTCCATAATCAATTAGGATTCTTTTAACGTTGTAGTTTGCTATCTCGAGCGATACTACCATCGGAAAGTCAGGGTTGTCTTCCTTCAGATCCCAAACAATATTCCTTGGTATTTCATTCTCATTGAAACTAATGAGTTGTTCTTTCGGTAGTTTGCTTTCTAGCGTACATACTTCTTTCGGATATCTAATATTTCCCATTATGGACCTCGCGGTTCTACGGCGAGCATTACGGCTGTCTCCCCCGACTGGACCTCCGGAGATTGTGTGGATGGTTCCGTTAATTTGATCATTGTTCAATTCTTGTGGCGGACCATTATTAGGGGACCTTCTTCTCGGGGTTCTTCTCTGATTGTTAATTCGAGGACTCCTGCTTCTGTCTCTTTTGCGACTATTTCATTCGAGATAGTCGTCCAACTTTCCTTGTTCGATCAGCCTTTCAATTTCCTACTTCAGGTGAAAACAATCTTCGGTGCGATTTCCATGGGCACGATGATATCTACAATATAGATTGTAGTTTCGAGCACCTGGCTTTGGTTGTGCAATCCTTTTTGCTGGCGGAATCCAATTGTTCCTTTCAAGTACTACTAGAATTTCTTCGATAGGAACAATCAATCGGGGGTATTCCACCTGGTTTATTCGATTCCTATTCGCTGGTTCGGCCGATCTCGATCTAGGATAGACATTAGGTCTTTTATCCTGATCGCTCCGATTATATTCTAGTCGTTGAAAAACGTTTCCTTTTCTGAAAGATCGATCGTAATCCGTTGGTCTTGAAACAGGAGCATTGTCTTGCCGCCTCGATCCGAGTGCGGGGGCTTTGTTCCTATTCTTATCCTTGAAAGAGTTCTTCTCTTCTTGAGTCATATATTTTGACGCCAAGGTCATAATATCCGCAAAAGTCCTCGGTTGTTTTCTACTTAGGGCATTCCCAAATTGCCTATTTTTTGTGAGGTCGAAAATGATGGAGATTATGTAGTCAATATTTGGAGAATCAAATTTTAATAATTCCACGTTGAATCTCGCCAACCAGTTTCTCAAGGATTCTCCCTCTTGTTGATGAATGGTTCCAAGATAACTCATTGGTAGTTTCTATCTTTTCTGGCTAGCAAATTGTTGAGCCAGTTTGTTGCATAATTCACGAAAGCTGAATATGGAATTGGTGATTATTTTCCGAACCAATCCAAAGCTAATCCCTCAAATGTGGTAACCATCAGTTTAGCAGTATATTCTGCCGAGTGAGCATATAAATTCATTATGTTCGTAAAACTGAATATATAATAATCAGGGTCAGTGGTTCCATCATATCTTGATAGTCGTCCCGGAACCTGCCCGGATGATTGAGTTTCCTTTATCTCCCTGCAAAAGGGAGAGCATGCTGCTAAACTTTCTTGGACCTCCGCGCTTCTGGCCCACGGGTTTTGAACAGTCCGTAGACGTTCTTGTACCATTTTTTCGATCTCTCTTTCTGAAATGCGGACAGCTTTCTGTCGATTAGGGATTGCGTCCATAACATCATCATCGAGGGGAATTATGGTATGTTTCTTTGATCCTCGGCGGGTTAGTGTTGGCTTTGTTTGACCCATTTTTCTCCGTATTCGCTCGTCAGTTGGTTTCGTATTGCTCCTTTGTGGAGTGTGTAACGATCGCTATTCGCTCATAGGGCTATCTGCTTGTTCTGACATTTGATCGACCTGCCTAGGAGCTCTCCGAACTGGATTCGCCCTAGTGGTTCTCGGGTCTCTGGGCGCATGCTCGGGAACTACCAGTTCTCCTGGATACAGCAAGTTAAATAGCATAGCGATCTGTCTTAATTTTTCCTGTGTTTCCGCCAAAGGGACATGGATTGTAGGAGCCACGGGGGCTTATGGTACAGTATCAGCGGCGATTTGTTGTTGTCCTTGAGAATTTTGGACATGGATCTCTTGACGTTCTTCGTGATTCGGCAGTTGATTGTTCTCTCGTTGATTGTCATCATCGTTAACGATTGGATTGTTATTAGTCGTATCGTTCTGCAAATCGTCCGATGTGATAGGCGGATGCGTCGTGTTACTTACTTGCCTCGTTACGAGCGTTCTTCCTTGGGCGAGCCATTTGTCTATCGAATAATTAACTTTAGCCCCACGGTGGGCTCCAACTGATTTAGCCCTTTTTCGTAGGGTTTTGGTTAAATCAATAATAAGGGTTTATGGAGTAACGCTATATAGAGATTATAGGGCCTAGTTACTTTATTCAGGATGGATCAATTTCAAGAAAGAACAATAAGTAAATAAGAACAAGAACACAAGATAATGAATATAGTATAGCAAAAGCTTTTCTATTATTTTGATATTGGATTGCCCAAGTATGTAGGCATAAGTTCTCCAGAATAATATTGTTGTTTATACAATTGGTGATTCAGCTATTTATATGATATTAACCCTAGTTTTACAAGAAAACATAATCCTACTAGGACTCGGGGTATCATTCCTTCTTGAACTCGGATATCGGTCTCATCGCCGTATATAGATATCTCTGGTCGGGTCGAGTGGCTGTTAGCGAATGAGCTTGTTGGTCGAGCCGAACGAGTATCTTCTAGTCGCTCCGAGTGTTATAAGGGGTGTAAAATAGCCCCCATCAATACCCCATTTTGGTTCACAAACCCCTCATTTCAAACCCTTCAGTATACATCATCTACATAGAGTGAGTCGAGTTTGAAAGACCAAAACCGACGGAACAAGAGACAGAAACATTCAAGCAAAGCATCAATGATTGGAGGTATATTTCTTCAGATTATGGATAACAAATTGAAGGCAATGAATATAAAATCTTATTTGTATTATAATTACAGATTAACCATTATGTATTTTAAAAAATTAGTAGAATCTAATTCACGGCACCTTCAATCAGTTGAATTTTTTTATCGATTTGATTGAAAACAAATTCTGCTCCATTAACATTCAACAGTCGTACATAGGCCATGGCTCTTCATTGTAAATAACCTTTTGCACTTGATCAAAGTGTATTTTAAAAATATCATCCAATTTGATGATGGATACATGAGATGAAATAGGCAAACAGTACAAATTAACAAATGCATATGTTCCGATTACAATCTTCCTTCAACCCACAGTAAGTAGTAATTGAAAAATAGTCCGGCATTTATAATGTGAGATACTTTGATTCAAGCCTTCCTTGAGATAATTTGTCAGAAAGTGACACGTGGCTTAATTTAATTTTATTTTAATAGTTTAATATGTGAATTACAAGTTTACCCTTATTAATAAACGTTCTCAACTCTCTCTCTCTCTACTGATACTTAAAATTGACTAATCGAGAGTTTTTGTTCTAAAATTAAATATGCCGCCGCGCCGGAGTAAGATCTGCCGGAGACAAAAAGAACTGGTTATTTTATTATGCAATTGATTGGCATAAGAGTGGGTGGTTGATCTATTTTGAAGGATTCGGGTGGTTGGGAGAAAAAAATTGTGGAGAGGAACATGAGATTGTTTTGAAGAAAAATTAGTTTTACGCTAATATTTTTTTCTTTTATATAAGGGTATTATCGTCATTGTGAATGTACAACATTTTATTGTACATGTGCGAAATTATCATAATTATTTGTACAGTTGCACAAATATTAACGATCTAGATCTACATTTTTTAAATTTAAAGGCTCAGATTGACATATCTCAAGAAAGATCACCTATCATGGAATCTTATTTTAGAATTGGGGAAAATCGTCGAATTCAAGTTCACATAGTACAAAAGTTTAAAAAAAAAAGGTAAATACCCCCCTCATGTAATACCTAATTACAAAAATCACCCTCACGTATTGTCACCTTCTAACAATTAACCCCTTGCCCCTAAAATATTCCAATTTTATCCTTGAGTGTTATTTGTATTATTTGTAATGTCTTATATGTGTTAAAACTTGGGTGCTAATTATTTTATCTTATAAATTAGAAAAGAGATAATTATATATTTACTATCAAAATAATTGATAAAATTTATAATTGTCCATAAGTTTTAATAAATAATGCAAAAAAAAGGTATTTAAATATTTATTAGCAATTTAAATTGTAAAATATTAAATTAAATAGAATTTTAATAATATATTTTATAAATATGAACAAATTATTAACACATTAATTAAAATGAATTTATTTTATAAATTAATAAATTTAATAAAATTATATTATATTATAAATAAGATATTCTAATTTATTAAAGTTTATATTATTATAAATTGAAATATTTATTGAAATTTATGTGCAATTATAAAATATATCAATTATTTTAATGATATATGATTATTATTTCTATAATTTAAAAGATATAACAATCAACAAACAAATTTTAAAATTTAGAACATATTATAAACATTACAAATAATTTTCAAAGGCAAAATTGAAACATTTTAGGGACAAAGGATTAATTGTAAGGTGACAAATCTGAGAAGAATTTTTGTAATACTACCCAAAACGTGAGGGGAATTTTTATAATTAGCGGATGTTTGTAATTTACCCAAAAAAATATATGAGAGAATTCTATGCAGATTAATTATAGTGCCTAAACAGGCAACTTCATAATAAATTAAAAAAATAAAAAATAAAAATAAAGCTAATAATGCCATGCATTCCTATATCTGAAATATTTTTGTCAGAACTGTAGAATAATTTGATTTCTCAAGTTCAGAAAATAGCTGATAATAACCAGCAACTAGACATCAATAATAGCAAATCTCAAGTTCCATTTTAGATAATATTTGTTTTGCCCCGACGTAAAAAGAAAACACTTACTACATTTACTTGTGTGACAAACATATCATATGTTCATGAGGAAAAAACATAGGGGATGTCGAAAAATGTTAATTACTATACGTGGACTGCATCGAACGAGGTTGAGGATCACCGAAGAGCTTCCACCTCCCTCTTCACAAAAGACGGTAAAGCAAAAGCAGCTTCGTGAATCTGCAATCATCATACGCAAATTGTAAGCGACTCCATTTCCGTATTCCGTGTATACAAGTAGGAGAGAGAGAGAGAGGGGGAGAGAGAGAGAGAGAGAGGGACCGAGTTTGAATAAGGTGAGCTAGAAACAAATACATTGTCTATATTTCTCAATAACTAAATGAGTTGATGATAATTTACCCTCATGAGATATGATGCATAATTTTCAATTTACCTCTGTAATATGAAAAAGAGCACTCTAGACCCTATAATCTGATAAAAGTTTCCCCTTGCCTCTCTCACATTTTTAAGCTTAAAAAAATATGAATTGACAAAACTACCCCTCATATGTGGCACTTTACCCCTATGTAACAAAAATACTTTTTATGCCCACTCTCAATCAAGTAAGTTAGACTCTCCGGTTGAAGGAGGTAAATTGCTCCTTTAAAATTTTCACAGGGAGTAAACTAAATACATGGTACTGAACAATTTAATTAAGAATGGCAAAAATAGAACAATTAGTAACTGTACTTGGAGGAAAGAGAGAAGTTACCTCAGAGTTGTAAACCCTTAGTTCCCTTCTATAAATGAGAGCATCCTCTAGCTTCTCAATTGGATTGATAGGGTGCACAAAATCAACGGGTGGCCCCTCCGTTGAGCATAATATAAATCCTATGACGCCACTGTATTACAAGACACGACTTGCAAAACTTATAAGAACAAACACAAACTTAACTTTTATAACAAATTAAATACAGTGTTATTTCTTTCGGTTAAACAAACTAACGCATTGTAACAAAATGCATTAAATTCAGTCACTAAGCCAATTTAAGAGTCATTTTAAAAGAGAGGAAAGTAAGGGACATCCTGATAAATGTGAGAGTCTGGAGGAAACTAAATTCTGATGAACTTTATGGAGTACTAAGGGTAGCAAATAGCGGGTGAGTCTATATGTGTAGGGTCAAATGTGGGTCATTTTCAGTTTTTGACACGGCCTTTTGACCCATATCAATTTAAGGGTTATTTACACTCGGACCCTGAGGTTTACCGTAATTTCAAAAAAAAAACACCTGTGGTTCCAAATATTACTAGGACACCCCCTTGTAAAGATAATTGAAGTTGCAAGGGGTGCTTTGGTATATATTCTAAACATCAGGTAGCTCCTAGTAAGATTACTAAACATCAGGGGTTCCAGTCATAAATCACCCTAAATTTAAACTTAACCCAATCCAACCCTGACAAAAGTAGTGAAATAAAGGTTTGTTGGGGCCGGGTTGAGTGGACTAACCCATGGGTCTTGACCCATACTGCCAACAGAGTACTATTTCTTCAGAAAGCGTAAGTAAAAACTTTTACCTTGGATATGTGGGAACATTAGTCCATGCATAACGAACAGAACCTTTGAATACTTCATGACAAATGGATAACATATCTTGAATCAGATGTGTATGGAGCCACCAACTCTCTGCCATATTACAAAGAACACCACCAGGCCTTAATGCTTTAGCAATCGTATCAAAAAATGGTTTCTCCACAAGCTCCTGAGCAGGACCTAAGCAGATACGTAAATGTAATTAGAAAATTATTTGGACGAGGCAACTAAAGCGAGGAATTGAGGGATTAGATTATAGAAAAAGACACATTTTACGTGGAAAAAATACTAAAAAAAATTGAGATTTTTCACATCCACTAAAGCAATGGAGTGATTAAACGTTTATGATTAATATCAGTCATAAAATAATTTCACTCAGAAAGCTAGGCAAAATGATCCGAAATCATAACAAGGATATATTGAAGCAATATATTATCATAACAGGAGCAATTTTACTATCAGCTTACATACCCACAGGATCTGATGAATCAACAATGACTGCGTCATACTTCCCTTCAGGTGCATGCCTTAAAAAATCAATAGCTGTCATATTTGCACAAAAAAAAAACAATTATTTTATCAAAAGTTTAATGGGGAATGTAGATAAAGTTTTCACATATAATACTCTCCATCCATGTAAAAGTGTCATTTCAGAGCAATAAAACTGAGTCTCAAATCAAGTGGGAAAGAAAGTGAAGACCAGTTTATAAATGCAAACCGATGGGCTCAAGAGAAATCCTTAAACTGGTGCTGTAGTTTGATCCTAAGTTGAGCTTAAAGTCAAACCAAACTATTTGATACTCGAGTTGAATTAGATCGGTAAAAGTTCGTTTGAGCTCAGTTTATTATACATATCAAACAAGTTTGAACATAGCTCACTCTTTCAAATTCCTTTGAGCTAGCAATGTTTAAAAAGAAAAACAATATCAAACTCAATTTCAAGCTCGATAAGAAAATTAAATCAAATAATTTAACATGTATCTCTCCAAATACCACAATTACAAGAAGCAATGGCAAGACATTGAAGGCATACCATCACCAACATGCAGGTGTACACGAGGATCATCAAAACCAATTGCTAACTCAGGAAAGAATTTCCTGCTTACCTGTAAAACAGATAACAAAATTACAACCATCACAAGAGCATCAAATAAGAGATTATTTATAAAATATGGCACAAAATCAAAAACTGACATCTATGACCATTTGATCTATTTCACAGATATCAATCAATTCCACAGAGCTATGACGGGAAATTTCTCGAAGAACTCCACCATCACCGCCACCTACAACCAGAACCTGCACTCGTTGGCCATGAGGGTAAAAACAGATTGCATCAGAGGAGGAGGAATACAAACCGATACAGATTACTTAAACTCTTGATTTATATATAAAAATCATAATCTTCCATATACATGAAAACCACTGGCACGATTTCGAAGATGATAGCACCCTAATATACTTGAGAGTACCAAGTAGGTCAGAGAAAATAGTTTCAACGATTTAGGATTTCTCTCCCAAAAGGCAATGGATATAGATATGTGTGTGTGTGTGTGTGTATAAGAAATAGAGTCATTACAAGCTACTCATTCAACAGTCTGACTCATTCAGAATATCAAAGCAAACAACTATCAATTAGCATTGGCATAGAAGATCCAGAATTTATAAAATATATTTTAATTCAGCCAGAAAAACAGGAATTTTAGAACAGCAGAGAAGACAGCTACAGACAGCAGATTCAACAAATTTATTCTTAGTTCAAAAGTAAAGGAAGTGACAATCAAGATTTGGAAATAATGGTTGGCACATAGAATGCATAAATTAAATTTGGCATAGCAACGAGAGAATCTTTCATGAAATGAAAATTAGGAAGGCACACCAAACCATTTCTCTAAAGTCTAAAGATAAGAAAAGAGGAATAAAGCATGGCATATGATTCATTCCTTCAAGATACATGTTTGAAGCATTAAATAGGTATCAGAATTACATTTTTGGGAGATTTAATGGAACAAAGGGGGAGATGGGCAATCATCTCCTGATAGGCACACTCATCTTTCTCTGTTAACTGAACAATGCCATCTAACACAAGTACTTTCCCATATGCTGCGGACTGTCCGGGATAGAAAAGAGAATCTGTGAATGCATATAACAAGGGTATAACTGACACGTAACAGTACATCTATAGGTAAATATGCTAAACCTGGAAAACCAGAACCTCCTGGTACTTTGATTTTTCCTTGAATAGAATGTTTTCCACCTTTAAGGAATGAGCTTCTCCTACAAGCAAATACAACATGAGAAAATGATAGACACACCATGATATAATGACTATTGTTGAACTGTCAAGTCGGGGAAGGTACGAAGCACATTAAATGAGACATAAATAACAAAATACAAGAATAACATTTTTTACCTCTGTCCAACTCAATATCTTATTTCAGGAATCATATTATTTATGAAAGCATGTGATTCACTTATTTCCTTTGTCTTGCAATAATCAATTAAGGCATCTGATTTGACTTGATATATTACAGCAACATAGTTACCCCAAAAATACATCAAGGTGTGGTTCTTTAGCTTGGGATAAGTAACTTTTCAAATCAAGTGCTTATGCCTATCACCAGCAACAATGGTCCTTAAGTTACTTCTTCAACATATTTGAGAACTGTATTTCATCATCTAAAATTGAAAATAAAGAACAGTTCTTGATGCACATTACGTGAACATACAGCCAAATTATATAGAAGCCCAATAGGTTTATAGAACATGCAAGACCATGAATCTTAATCAACAAATCATTCCTTCACTTTAAGTGGAAGTAAGTATAAAGGAAATCTACCTGGCCACATTGGGTTGTTAAAATACACTTCCTTGCCAGTTTTATCTGTCAATGCAACAACCATGCAATAGCCAATAAGTCAGCTAAACCAACTAAATATATAAAAAAACTATATGACCATATATGCATGTAAAGAAAATAAAAAAAAAAATCACCTACAAACATAACCACCTATATGCCTTTCTAAAAAGAAATAAAAACACTAATCGAAATATGTAAGCAGTAATACCAGAGGATGATTGGGGTTCAGAGAACCATCCAGAAACAACTGTTGAGTGGCACTTGGCCTCGAGCTCAGGCTGAGATGCCAAAGCTTTCAAGCAGCAAGACGGAATAACGACAGCATTGCCCGTATTGTTGCCATTACTCTCCCTCCCATGCATAGTCCTCTGACACTCCAAACCTCTTCCTGCGTCGCCCTCCATGTATTATCCTTTTCTCCTTTGGATCCAGTCTCTGATCACAAAAAAAAATTAAAAATCCTCCCAAATAAAACTTCAACACAAGAACACCTCTAGAACCAACACACATGATACCAGCAAATATATAAAATACATGTTTGAAATAACATACAAAAAACAGGTAACAGTTTTATTCAACCACATATCCACAAAAACCGTAATAGAAAAGTCACTTGATATAATAAACAGCTACTACCAACACATAGAGACAAAACCCCCACAGAAATAATAACAAAACCAAAGCTGTAGACCACATTTAAAACACAGCAACAGCAATACCACTAGCCACATCACAACAACTGCACATTGGTTTGACAATCTTTAAGACACCATTTAGAAGAGGAATTCAATTCAATGTACAAGTAAAATGTTTACCAGCAGAACTCAAAAGTTAGTTCGATCTAAATGAAGGGTCAGACTAAATAGTGAGAACTCTTTGTAAAAAAGAAAAAAATAATATAAAGAAGAAAATAAACTAAGGAATTTTCCGTAGTAATTTAAGCAAAAGATAAGGAAAGAATAAGAATAACAGGTGCAAGCCGAAATCCGTAAAAAATTTGCCCCAAAAAAGAAGACAAACAGAGCAGCAGAATATCTACACTATATTATTATAATGTTAACTGCATTAAACTCTTTCCTTTTTAAAACACGAGGAATAACAACAATCGATCATAATTAAAAATTCATAAAAGCACTAAGAAAAGCTGCGTGCCTCCAACGCTGCCAATAAAAACCAGCAAAATAATTGCTAATTTAGCTTTAAATAAGGAAAAAATAAAAAATAATGCTCAATTACCAATAATATATAAAGAAATTCCATAAAAAGGTTGAAGAGTCCAAACATTTGTCGAACAAAATCACAACACGTATTTTCACACTTAAACTACAAAATGCGTGCTAGGGTTTACGAAAAGCTGGGGAAAGAGTGAAAATCTCAAATTATTCCTAAATATTTTTTCCAATATTGAACAAATGAAAAACTAAGACATTAACAATCAGAGAAAAACATATGGATCGCTATATCGTTAGAAACTATTTTAAGAGATAATCGAAATGGTACCTGTGTTCGCGAGGACGAAAGGAATAATGAAGAACACAAATGAAACGGCAATGGAAAATAGGTGATTAAATAATTACTGAATAAGCGGGAAAATAATAATAATAAAAAAAATAGCTGCAAAGGTAAGAAAATGAATTTAGACTTTATCACTCTTTATATTCTCTGCTTCACTCTGCATATACTTTCAGGAAGAAATGGCGTTAATGGAAGAGAATTTATAGAATATAAAATAATATAAATTATGTAAAGTATTAGTACTTAAATATATTGATTAATTCTTTAAATGTAGTAATCAATTGAAACTTTCCAAAGAAAATGAAAGGGCAAAAATTTCCGTAATTTGACAGGGAAATTACTATTTTGGCCCTAGGAACTTTCTCATTTTTCATAAAATCTTATGGTGACTCTTTAATTTTGTTTTTCATTTCTAACCTAGGGCGAGTTTGGTATAGGGATTAGAAAATTAATCATACTAAATTTTATTTTGATAATAATAACTATTTTAATAAAAATTAATTATAAATTTATTACACTTTAGTGGCTTCTAATAAATATTATTTTGCTTTTCGAGATTGCAAACATGCTTATGACACTTCGAAGGTGTAAATACTATTAAAATTACGATTAATCAAAAGTAATTTTGAATTATGGGGTCAAACAACTTCAAAACAATGATAGAGATTTGAAAGGGTCTGTTTGTTTGACATTTGGGAGAGTGACGAGAGTTTATGAAATAATCTAGATTTGCATAATGTATTTTATTTGGATTTTGGGAGAGTGGTTTGTGAAATAAGGTGAGTATAGTTTTTTTTAAGAGTTTAGGGTGTATGTGTAATATGTGTAAAATTTTATATTAAATTATATTTATTATGTGAGATAAGTTGTGTAAGAAATGAATTACTTTATGTGAAATCAAAGTAGAGTTTGTGTAGGTTCTTTTTTGGAAATAAGAAAATTGTTGTTTGTTTAGCTTTTGAAATAGTAGATTGAAAAAATTGAGAGAAATAAAATTTATTTCAGAAAGTATAAATGGTTTTTATCTCCTTTTTCCAAAAAGAATTTTTTTTTGGGAGATGCCAAACAATTAGGCCCTTTTACTTCCACCCTATGCCAACTCTATGCAACTTGTACTTCTATAGTAAATTTTCATGCATATAATCAAATTTTACAATCATTTTTATGTGTACTTTAATTAATTTAACTTAATGTGGATGAGGTTGTAGCTTGTTGGTTATGATTGAGACTACATGATCAAGATGGCATGGGTTCAACTCATAGGCGGATGGAGAGAGGGAAAAGGGGGGTCTATAGCCCCCCCTCAATTTTTTTTTTTTTTTGGTTTTAGTATAGTTCTAGTTTAAAAAAAATAGTCCCAAAAATTTAGCACAATAAGCAATTCTCTAGCTCAAATAAAAAATTAATCCAATTAATTCAACTCAAGATTAATCTACCCTAATACTATCTAACTCTACCCAAGCCTCAATTAAAGCTCAAATTTTTTTCTAACTTCCAACATCTTCAATCCAAACAACTTCTCTTTTTTCGAGCTCTCGGCCTATTCCAATCAACTTGAAAATTATATTAGAAATATTCGATCAAGTAATAAAATTTCTAGCTTGAAATAGACTAGTGATCTTGCTAAGGAGATAGTTGCAACTAAAAGGCATGTCGCATTCTCGTTTGTTTACAAACTTGTGACATTAACGCTTATTCTACCTGTTGCAACTACATAAGTAAAGAGAGTTTTTTCGGCTATGAAACCAAATGGGCATATTTAGTTGTATTTCAAACGATGTTATCATGTACCGATTTAAAAAATGAGAAGTCATCATGGTCAATTATTAATGTAAAAACGTAGATTTTTGGGTTCTTTTAGAACTATAACGGGATAGCATGTGTAATTAAAGTAACCTGTAGGGGTTATTTTTATGAAAATCCACTTTCCTATTTTTGTATTGCATCTATATTTTCTCGTGCATAATATATGTTTTATATTTGACTTATTTTTTGGTATTATTTAAACCCCCCCCCCCCCCACCGAAAATCCTGGATCCACCCCTGGTTCAACTCACACTAATATGAATGTTTTTCTAATTTAATACTAGTCTTTGTAGTTAATTTATCTTCGTATTTTAATACCACTGGAATAAATTTGACATAAAAATTAATAGAACGATATATTCATCGTCTCAGAAAAAAGAAAAAAAAAACTCAAATGAATGATATTCTTATTATTTATATGAGCTTTATAATACTACAGTGAGATTTAACATTTATAGGTACTTCTTAAATCCTAGTTTAGATAATAAAATTTTCAAAACGGGAATGATGCATAAATCTTCAAGACTTAAAGATGGTATTATTTCTAAAATATTTAAGGCGTATTAAAACAATTACAGAATTTTTTTGAAAAAAAAAGTTACAGATTTCCACTCAATGTCGACTCTATTGTACTTCTTTTCCAAATAAAATTTTAGGCGAAAAATTAAAGGTTTTTTTTTTTTTTTTTTTTTTGAGGGAAAATCGAAATGGTATTAATGGTTACGGAAAGTCCGCAGAAACAATTACATCAACAGGAGCTGGAAGAGTAGTACTAAATACAAAATGATGAGTGGATAATTTAGCAAGTAAATGTGCAGCTTTGTTGCACTCCCGAACAGTATGCGAAGCTCGGAAGAGAACAAATTCTCTACTCAACAATTTGATTTCGTCAAAAATTAATCCCAACCCAAGCTGCCCATAGAAGAATTAGCGTCCATTATACCATTGACAACTGACAAGCAATCACTTTCAAGGATAAGGTGCGAAATTCCCAGTTCAATTCCAAATTCGACAGCCCGAAGACATGCCATGGCTTTCGCGGATTCCGGACCTAGAGGAAAAGGAATAGAAAGAGCCCTCCAATTAGAACAAAAGCCAACTGAGTCCCTAACCAAGATACCCAGCCCAACTTCAGAGGAGTCATGTGAAAAAGCGGCATCAAAATTGATTTTGAGGTGTCCTTCTGGAGGAGGTATCCATCTCGCTGCTGTTCGGTTAGAGATAGGAGCACGAAACGGACCTTTCGAAGCCCAGTAGCTAGAAAAGAAAGATTTGGCCGATTGAACTACAAAAAGAGATTCAGTATTAGTAGCCTCCCAAAGTAGTTTATTACGTTCGAACCAAAGCCACCAACAAATAGAAGAGAAAAGGCCAAACTCCTTAGCATCCAGCTTGCAACGAACTTTAGTAAACCAAACTTCGGCCTCAACAGAGTTAGTATGATACGCTGAAGACGAAATTCCGGAAAGGGCCCAGACCTGTCTAGCATAGGGGCACGAAAACAGGCAATGCATAATAGTTTCTGTACCATTCCCGCATCGATAACACGCATCTTCACTAGTCAAACCTCTGCGACAAAGGGCTGCTGTAACAGGAAGGGATTCCGAACAGCAACTCCAAAGGAATTGCCGAACCTTTGGTGGAGCAGAAATTTTCCAAATCCAATCCCAGTTACGGATTCTAGTACCACTTGTACCTCCTCGACTAGCTTCTGCAGCAGCGGATTTAAGGGCTCGAGCCAAGCGGTATGCGGATTTTACTGTGTAGCAGCCTGAACGGTCAAAATTCCACACCATACAATCCGTAAACCTTCGATTCCCTAGTGGGATGGACAAGATAACCTTAGCTTCCTCTTCCCAGAAAATGTTTGTAATTAAATCTCTATTCCAACAACCCACATCATCATCAATCAAGCAATTTACAGTGGAATTTCGAGGAAGAATAGGAGGCGAAGAAATCTTGACGTTATTCGTGCCGGGCAGCCACTTATCCTCCCAGATTCGGATAGAGTTGCCGTCCCCCACTCTCCAACGGAGACCCGCTTTAAGTAAATCAATAAAGCCCCAGATGCTTCTCCAAGTTAGTGAGGGTCTCGAGCCAACCTTGGCCTCCAAAAGGTCACATAATGGGAAATACCTCGCTTGAAACACCCTACTAAGAAGGCTGTCCGGATTCAAAAGAATACGCCAGGCTTGTTTAGCAAGAAGTGCTAAGTTAAAAGAGTCTAAGTCACGAAAACCCATGCCCCCATCCCTCTTGCTATCACAAAGTTTATCCCATTTTATCCAGTGTATCTTTTTAGCACCTTTTCCATCCCACCAGAAGTTGGAAATCATTGATTCAAGTTCACGGAGCAAGTAGTTTGGCAATTTGAAACAACACATCAGATATGAAGGTATGGCTTGAATTACGGACTTTATCATAACCTCGCGACCTGCTCTAGATAAGGATTTGGATTTTAAACTTTGGAGACGACTCCACACACGTTCCCTAATGAAACCAAAGACTTCCTTTTTTGATTTGCCACTTACTAGAGGCAATCCCAAGTAGATTCCAAGCTTCTCTTCTATTTTAACTTGAAGGATATCTCGAATATCAGAAATAGTAGAAGCCCCGGTGTTCTTTGTGAATACGACACTCGATTTTTCATAATTTATCTTTTGGCCCGAGGCTAGACCATACAAAAAGAGCAAGTGGCGTATTGAGACCCCAGCTTCAATAGTAGCTTGACATAGGATCAATGTGTCGTCCGCAAAGAGTAAGTGCGAGAGGCTAGGAGCTCCCGGGCATATAGTTATACCGTTCAAGTTTTCCTTTGTCTCTTCCAATCTAATAAGAGCGCTGAGGGATTCTGCACAAAAGAGAAACAAATACGGAGAAAGGGGGTCCCCTTGACGGATACCCCTTTCCGGCTTGACAAAACCAACACAGGAACCATTAAAGATAAATGAGTAAGACACCGAAGTAACACAAGTCATTATAAGATTGACAAAACGCACATCAAAACCTAACCTGATCATCGCTGCCCTCAAAAGATCCCATTCTATTCTATCGTAGGCTTTGCTCATATCCAGCTTAATGGCCATATCACC
This sequence comes from Penstemon eatonii, assembly GCA_038501285.1. NCBI lineage: Eukaryota > Viridiplantae > Streptophyta > Magnoliopsida > Lamiales > Plantaginaceae > Penstemon > Penstemon eatonii. The sequence goes on from JBCEGF010001341.1 coordinate 573,696, forward strand.
AACGTTACCCCTAGTTTTATTTTTCATGTAGTGGGTCATTTCGAAGGCTACAAGGACATTATCAGTTATTTGTCTACCAGGAACAAAAGCGGATTGAGAGTCTGAGATAATAGAGTTCATAATGGGTTTAAGGCGGTTAGCTATTGCTTTAGAGGCGATTTTATAAACAACGTTACATAAGCTGATCGGACGGAACTGGGTCATAAACTCAGGTTTGTCGCATTTTGGTATGAGGGCTATATGAGTGAAGTTACTAGAATCATCAAAAATGCCTCTATTAAGGAAATCAAGTACCCAAGTAGTCACATCAGTACCAATAAGATTCCAATATTTTTGAAAAAATATAGGGGGAAAACCATCAGGACCGGGGGATTTCAGGGGATACATAGAAAAAAGAGCTCGATATACCTCATTGGCAGTGAATGGCTGAAGGAGATACTGATTATCTTCAAAACTCACCTTCGAACTTAATGCACCGAGGACCATGTCGAAATCCTCAAGCGACGGATGGGTCGAAGTGAAAATGTCTTGGAAGTAACTAACTATTTCCCGTTCAATGTCCGGATCAGATTTACACCACGAACCATCAGCCCTTTTGATACCCGATATTACATTCTTTTTCTTGCGTCCCGAAGCTTTACTATGGAAAAATCGCGTATTTCTGTCTCCTTCTCGCATCCAATGAGCCTTAGCTCTTTGTTGCCACATCCGTTCTTCTCTATCTAACAAATCTTCTAGTTCTAGAGAAAGGACTTTCTCCTTCGCTCTTGAGTCTGCTGTAATTCGACCTGTACGCAATTTATGGATTTTTTCACGGAGCTTTTTAATTGTATTGAGAACATGACCGAAAGAAGTAGAGCTCCAAAGATCCAGTTCTGTTTTGCAGTTCTTGATTTTATCAAGGATATTGCCGTCTGAATTCGTCCAAGAATCACTAACAACTCGAGAACAATCTTCAGAATTAAACCATATAGACTCAAACATGAATCGCCCTTTACCTTTCTTCCTGACTGGAATTTCTCGGTCAAGTACCCGAATTAGGATCGGGCAATGATCAGATCCCCCAAATCCTAAGTGAACGACTGAACTAAACGGAAATCTTTGAGCCCAAGAGTCAGAAACACATGCCCGGTCTAATCTCCCACTAACTGTACGCGGATATTCCCAACCGTTAGTCCAAGTAAAGCACGATCCTAGATAACCCAAGTCAATCAGACCCGAGTCCTGAAGAGCCTCTCTAAAACCTCTAAGCTGATTATTTGGAATAGGATTACCACCCTTCTTCTCCGACTGACTAATCATAGCATTGAAGTCTCCCGCACAAAGCCACGGCTTATTACTAAAACTCGAGAGCTGTCTAAGTAAGTCCCATGACGTATGTCTACGATTAACATCCGGTTCTCCATAAAAACCTGTAAAACGCCACCCCAACGGATCATTGTCTGTATACACAAAGGCGTCAATGTGATTAACCGAAAAACTCTGAAGATCAACCAAAATATCCTTCCTCCACAGGAGGGCCAAACCACCAGATTTACCACGAACATCCACACTAAAACCATTGAAAGCAAACTTATTTTTAAGAGACTCAATCTTCATCCCGTATGACTTAGTTTCAGAAAGGAAGATTATTTGGGGGTTATGATCCCGTATGTGGAATCCAAGATTCTGAATTGTCAGGGGACCCCCAAGCCCCTGACAATTCCAAGCTAGGCAATTCATAATGCTAGGCGGGGCTGCCCGGCAGCCTCCGCCTCTGAATTAACAAGGGTCATCCTCTTCGAAGGTCTGGCAGGATCAACAGAAGAATTTTCGCCTTGCTGAGTTTGAACGAGATCATTACCTACAATCACAGAATCTGACTCTCTTTTTCTTTTATTAGTTTCAGAAAGTTTAGTTTCATTGCTTTTAGGGATAGGATTACTTCTAGCAATTTTAAGCACAGATTTTAGCTTGGAATTGGGTGGAGGCGCATTTTCCTTACCTTTTGCTCGTTTAGCTTTCATGGCAGACTTATTGGGTGGATGGGTAACACTAATATCAACTCCTATAGGGATATTGAATAGCGGGTTAGACAAGGGGTTCGGGGATTGGAGAAGTGGTTCAGGTGCGGCATAGGCAGTGGCAGATGAGGTGTATGTCGCGATGAGTGGGTTTGGTTCAGATTTGATTTTGGTTTTAGTTGGTGCCCGTGTGCGGTTTGGTGACAGTAGTTGGGCCATGTCGTTCGGACGGGTTTGGTGATTTATATTTTCAGAGGTTAAGTCGATTATTTCATTCAAAGGCAAAGCGGTGTTTGGGTCGGGTATGATTTTGTTAGTAGTTCGGTTTGGGTTTGCTAAGGAATGGGTCGGATTGGGGTCGGTATTGGCCTTAACGTGGGAGTGGGGTTGGGCTGATAATGCTTGAATGAGTAGGTGGGTTGGGGTAAGAGTGGAATTATCATAAAGGCTCGGTGGTTTGTTAAGAGTATGGGCAGCTGATTTGGTTTGTTCTTGATGGGCTGAGGGGGATGTATAGGTATTGGGCCGAGTGTTAAGGGGATAATTTGGGTCCGATGGTTGTGCTGGATAGAATTCTTTGGGTCGATAGGCTGGAGGTGGGTCTTTTTGTGGGGGGTTGCTAATATTAGGATTGGGAGAAAGGTTCGTAATTAAGATATCCTTACCTTTATCCAGAGTAACATTTAGTGGTTCTGCTAAATCATTGGGAGTTTGCTCCTTAAATGGTGGAGCAGCAAATCTCTCAGATACACTAACTTTCGAAGATCCCACAAAATCCGCCTTCTTCCTATCAGAGTTAGTAACTGATTTCCTACTCGAAATAGATGGATCCAAACCTGCTCCTAATTCCGAATCTGGTCCAACTAGGTCCGAGTTCAACCCGATCTTCAAGCTCACATTAGCTCGTTGCTGCGTCGGAGATGGGGAGAAGATCGCAGAACCATGAACTTTCTTATTTTCAGTTCGATTTATTAATCCCGGCACTTTGTTGACGAATTTGTGTTGATAGATATAAGTTCCAGCAGATTCTTGCCACATCCCAGTTTGGTTCTTACCCGGAACGGATGCCCTGAGCCAAGCTCCATACGGTAATTCTTCGGTTTTCAGTTCTTCGTCATGTAGATAACGGTCGTTACAGCCAGCTGAAGTATGATCCAATTTACCACAATGATAACAAAAGTTCGGGAGACGCTCATATCTAAACGAAGCGATGATTGTATCTCCCCTGTCATTGGAGATCTTCATAATTCTCGGGATAGGTTTTGTGATGTCCAATCCTACCCGTACCCTGATCACACTCCCTAAGATTGCATCGGAATTTTCAGATTGAATTCCTTTAAAAGTGCCTAGTTTCCTACTGATTTTCTCAGCCATGGTCCTGTTTGATTTTGCCAAAGGAAGTCCAGAGATTAAGACAGAGAAATCGCACCAGTTGAGGTCAATAGTAAAAGGGTCATCTTCTGGTTTAACGAGGTTGAGAACCACCAGTTTTTTCTCATACGACCAAGGCCCTCCTCCAAGAGCCTTCTTCAGATCCAATTTATGCTTGAAAGAAAAAATGAGTCGACCATCCCCAATATGTTTAACTTCGATTCCGTGAAGCGGGCTCCATGCCTTAGATAAGATTGTTCGAACGGACTCAATGTTAATATTCCGAAGTCCCAAGATTCTACCAACCAGTATGAGATCCGTCGAGGAATTGATCTGATCCCAATCATCTCCCGAGAGGCAGAATCCTTCCTCAACATTTGTCAAGTTAATCTTCTTCCCAAAGTCGATATTGGATATGTCCATGGTAGATGGAGCCAAGCAACGAGGTGAGTTTTGCGGATAAACAGCAGCCAACAAGCCAAACCCTACAAAAAAAACAAAGAGACAAAGACAGCAAACGAAAGGGAAGGGAAAAGAAAGGGCAAGAAAGAGATGAAATCAAAACAATAAAATAATCCTAGGGTAAACGTGTGGACATGAGCAAAACCATGATTGATCAAACAGGAGATGGGGGCGAGGATGATCCACTCCAGAAGAAAGAACAGAACAAAAAAGAAAACTCCCCACTAGAGAGAGAAAATATGCTCTCCACTAGAGAGAGAAAATATGCTCTCACAACGACTATGTTCGATTTTCACTAAAAGTGTTATTCCTAAATCCTACTTAAATACAAAATTTTATTAGAGTATCTTCTTTATATTTGTTGGTAGTGGATATTTTTTGTACTTTGCTTGTAATCAAATAGGTTTAATTATATAATAATATATTCATCGTTTAATCTAAAATACAAAAAGAGAGAGAGAGAACTCAAGAGACTCATTTGGCTTTAAGATTCTTCAGGATTTTCAAAGAGACCAACAAGCATTCATCATTTTTTAGAAAAGAAATATATATGGAAAAATTATCATGATTAATTTATTTTTTCAAACCTTATGTACACTATTGATTTGATATCCTAGGCCATCTACAGTGAGTCATGTATAACTCAAAATTTAAGATTTTTTTTTTAGTTTTTTCAAAAAAGTGATCTAAAAAAGAACTCTTATAATTTATAAGAACTCTTAAATGTTTAAGTTTTGACTCTTAAATATAAGAGTCCAAAGTCAAGTTAAAAATTGTGATATGAAGGAAAGTGCAACACCTTTGTATTTTTTGATTGAAATATAAAGTGAAAACCTTAAAATATAAATGAGCTGTTGGATTACGGAGTAAAGATACGTGAATGTATCACATTTTTAAAAACCTCTGTGTACTAAAACGCAAGCACACATTCAATTTTAAAAAGACATCTTCATTTTCTATACCATGATGGTCAAACTTTTTAAAAACCAATCGTAACATATTATAAACTTTTCCGATTCTAGTATCTGACATAGGCTAATAGAAATGATCTCAACGGGGTGAGGCTATAAGACAATGTTTTCAGAATCGGATCGGACAATGAACCGGTGAGTCGATTGATCACTGATTTTCCTGATTGAATTGGTTGGACCGGTGGTTAGACCGAATAACGTCATAATAATGTAATAAATATATTTAATTTTAAAGTATATGTAATATGCATAAAATTTAAACATTATCCTACAATTGATAAAAAATATACAAAATCTTATAATACATTTAAATTAAATCATATAATTTATCTAACTTATATTATAATGGTAATATGATACTAATTTGTAAGCTCATTTAAATACAATATGATTATATTTTTTTTATAAAAATTTAAAAGTGTAAGTTAAAAATACAACAAACTAAGAAATTCATTAATTTTTAAAATATGGTTATGTATAAAAGTCTAATATTGAAAATCAAACTTGCATAATATATCGATTTGACTCTTCATCCTAAAAATAATATTGAAAAGAAATAGTTTATAGAACAAATTTTAATAAAAAATTATTATTGGAGTATTAATTTCATTCATAATGTGTAAAATGTTAATTTGAATTAATTATTTAATTTATAAATAAATTTCTTACACGTTTCTATAATTTATAAATTTTAATTTCTACTAAAAGTTCAACAAAAATGATGTAGCTCAACTGTAAGGAAGTTATATTTCACCTAAAAGGTTAGATGTTCAAATCCCACCTTTTATAAGAATTTAAAAAAAAATAGAAAAAAATTAAAAGAAAAAGGAAATTTAGAACCGGGTTGAACCGATCCAAATCGGTGTTCAGTCTGATTTTTGAGTCAGATGGTTTTAGGACGGTAAATCAGACCGAACTAACTTCCGGTTCGCAGTCGAACCGGCCGATCCGATCTGATTTTAATAACATTGCTATATGAATGATCCTTCATTTTTTTCCTCTCAATGAAGAATTTCACGAACCCGAGGGCCGAGGCTGCAATTAGACCGAATGGTTTGCTTCGTTGATTTGGGAGAATCACACTATTGGTACCTCGTGTATTTTTTGTCTTTACATACACAAATTACCTCTCTGGCTAGAGGAATAGAGGTTACTTTATGCTCACTCCGTTTTGTATTAATTGACATATAAAATATAATTACAGACTTTTTCATAGTAAATTTTTTTAAATACACTTCATAAAAATGATTGTTTTTTAATTTTTTATTAGTAAGTGATGATTATTGAATTTCCCAACTCTAATGAGAAAAAGGGGCAAAATTGAAAAAAAATGCTTTGAAAATCCAAACATATCAATTAATTTGAAAAAAAAATTGACAAATATGCTAATTAATATGAAACGGGGAGCATAAATAGGCGGGTCGGTCAAGAGCTAGCATAGGATATACTCTTCTAACCTTAAAATACATGAATTTTTTCTCAATTATTTTGCCAATAATTACTCATATTTTGATACTGACAATATAAAATAATTAAATAATAATGATAATGAATGATTTTTCCAAAAAGAAAAGAAAAAGAATTGTCTTAAAAATACTCTTATTTATTCGAATTGACTTTTAAAAACACAAATTTAGCTAAAATAAGTGGAAAAATTAGATATTTCAGTTTTCAATACCCCAATATAAAATATTATAAAACCTTGTTCTATAGGTAGCTTTATGAGTTTATTCTTTATTCATTAAAAGAAAGTGCTTTATGTGGATTATGAAGCATAAACACACGAGTAAAGTTGTTAAGCTTACGACTGGATGCGAAGAGAATCAACAAAAATGCAGAATTGGTTATTAATTTATTAGGTTGTACTTGACTTTAATCTCTCACTTGATGTACTTTCACTTAACTTTAAAATTAAAGTAAAATAAACCAATTAATATTTGCCAACTGTCAGAAAATCTCTGGCGACTACTTTAAATATTATCTTTGATCTTAATTGGTTATGTTAAATAGGGTTGTTCGTGGTGCAGTTTATTGCGGTTTTATACTCGTTTAAATTCAGCTCCGTATTTGCGGATTTTTAATACTTTAGACCAAATTCAACCCAGTAATTCTAGAGATTGCATTTTGTGGTCCTTTTGGGTTGGACGTGTTGGAACGGTTTTTGCGGTCTTAGTTTTTCCTATTTTAATAAAGTAAATTTTTTTTTGGAGACTCTACTTTAATTTATTATCACTTACTATTTTGTTATTGTACTATTATTTAGGAATAAAATTCTTGAATATTCCATAATTATATGAACAAATGAACAATACTACTTTTTCATAATTTTTAGCTTTAATTTGTTAACCTATTTAAAGTTTAATTTCGCTATATAAAGATTACTAATTGTTACTCAAATACAAAATTGAACAAGACGTTTTCAAACAATTAACAAAAATAGAGATACTTTAATTATTAAAGTTGATATTGAAGGTTGTCAATCGATAGAATTTAACTTGGATTGTTACTAAATTTTGTCGAGTAATTTTTGGGGATAATTAGGCTTTGGGGTTGAGACGGTAAATTAAAAGTATGTATATGCTTAAATTATATTAAATAATAAAATACAATTTGTTATTTTATGTACATGCGGTTGGGTAAGGTTTATGCGATTTTTTAAAATAAAAACCCAAACCCGATCATAATTTGCGATTTTCTTCACGAAACCCAAGGCCAATCCATTCATCGTTCAACCCGCGAATTACGATCAGTTTGGGTTGGGACGATCGATTGGGGCGGTTTAACAGTTTTGTTGAACACCCCTAATGCCCAATCAGTCCCAAAATTATTAAATAAGTGTTTTGAAAATTTTGTATATAGACAAATTATTTCTTTCTTCAGATTCTATGTCACCAAACTTGAGACAAATTTTCATTTTTGACCATTTAAAATCGTTGCGTTTTAAAATTGACGAATTATTATGGTTTCTTGATAATAAATATCATTTGTTGTGCCACAATCATCAATTACAGACCTTATCGCAGGAAATTTTTTAATTATCGTCAGAAATCATCAATTTATGTCTTCTTTGACAAAAAAAATTATTTTTGTGCCGAAAATCTTCTGACCTGAAAATTTAAATTCGCCAAAAATAACATGTTTTTAGTGACACTTAAAATAAAAAAAATTCAGATTCTAACTCCAAACATGTCCAAGTCACGTGATGTGTCTATAACTTCAATTTTTTTTTAAAAAAAAACGGTAAGTTCCCCTAAAAATCGAAGATATCTATTTTTATTCATAAAAAAATAAACAAATCAAATTCACAATCACATTTGAGTCAAATTTTCCTTCTATTTAACAAAAAATGTAAATTTAGGTAAATGCTTTAGAAACATATGTAAAACACCATATTTCATTAAGCCCATCCATGTTTCAATATATAACTAGTTATTTCGATTATCTACTAGTGATTTTAACATTAGCTTCAACTGTATATATTGGTCTGAGCAAGATATGACTTACTTAAATTTTTTTATTTGAAATAATGAATTCATAAATTAAATATTTATATGAGATCATTCTATAGGTATTTACCGCAATACATCCAAAAATATCCCCCTTTTCTACAAAATATATTATCCCATACGCCCAATGCGAATTTCACCATGTAATGGTATTTTAAGCTAATAAAGTATGTATGGCTAAATACTTTATTGCTAAATTCATGTAGTATATTCGTTTAAAGTACTATTTTATGGTGGAATTTGAATTGGAGGTGTAGAATAGTATATTTCGTAGAAGAAGATGACATTTTTATTTATAGTAAAAGTGTGACGGTGAATTTGACATGTTTATTTCATAATTAATAAAAACAAGTTTTTGATTTTTGGGGAACTAAAACCTTTTTTCATAAAAAATTAAAGTTACAAACCCATCACCTGACTTGAATTTGCAAGTTTTGGAGTCAGAATCTGAAGCTCCCAATTTTTAAGTGTCACTTGACACATGATATTTTCGGCGAAAATTAAATTTTCAGGTTAGATAGAATATAAATTAATGGTTTTCGGAAAATAATTTTTTTTTGGTCAAATAAGATATATATTGATGTTTTTTGCGATAATTAAAATTTTTCGATAATAAAGACTGAAATTAATGAGTTGACACTATAATAGACATATATTGTTAATGTACCACAATAATGAGCCAAATTTAAAACACAACCACCTTAAAGGTAAAAAATAAGATTTTACACCCAAACTGGACAAGAATGAAATTTCGCCCCAAACTTGGACAAAGGATTTTAAAACATCACATTAAAAATCACTAGAAATTCTAAACAAAAAATATCACAACCCCCCCCCCCCCCTCCCTTTTTTTTAGGGAACACATGGCTTTCATGTATTAATAGATTTAGCAATTACACAATCCATAGCCATAGGTGGCAATGCAATAACATCAATACAATGACATCTAGATAAATGAACATGTGATTTTCTTAAAAATAATTTATTATAAAAGAAATATGAGCATCTGTCCCATCTCAAAATAATTTCCTCCAAGAAAAAGTTTATTTTACATCTTAAAAATTATACTTTAATTTAACAGAAAGTGACATATTTATTGCATGTCCTACTCAACTTACTTGCATAATGATTATAAAAAGAAATATCTATCAAAATTTTTAAAATATAAATATAGATATAACTTAATTTTTTCAAATACACGATTCCAAAAACTGTTACCTAAGTTGGATTTTCGGAGTGCTACCTGTGAAAGATCGGTCCAAATGGTCAATTTTATGTCATAGTTTATAGTAAAAGGGCTCCATGTGACCCTTTTCAAGTTAAAAATAAATAAAAGTTGAGTTTCCAAATTAAAATTTAGGTAAAATTGCAGAAAACGTTCAAACTGATTAGTAATTTTGGATTTTCGTCCTAAACTATATCACCTTAATTACCGAATTTTGTTCCGTAATTTTATATTTGTTTGAAATATCGTCCCAAACTAATTAATAATATTGATATTTCGTCCCAAACTATATCAAACTCGCCGAATTACGTCCCATAATATACCATTTTGTATGAATTTAGTCCCTATATTAAGTTTCTAATTTAATGAAAATGACGGTTCAATCTTGTAATTAGTTTGGGATGAATTCTACAATATTATATAATTATTCATGTTAAAATTTACCACGTCATGACACGTAATTAAGCAGCCATGTGATAATTTAACGACAAATGCGCAATAACCGTCTTATAATTAACGATGGGATGATATTCCAAATAAATATTAAATCACGGGATGAAATTCGCCAGGTTGAATAGTTTGAGACGAAAATCCAAATTCAATGATTAATTTGAGACGATTTTTACAATTTTGCTTAAAATTTATATTGCATGGTTTTTGTATTTAAATTGATTTCAGTATGCATGGCCCATAGCCTAGCTCAGTGTGTAGAAGAGCATGCGTGAATCGCGTGCTTATGATGAATTGTCCATTTCTTTCATTTCCTTCAAATTCAGTCGGTAGGTAAGCAAACATTGTCGTGATGGTGCGATAGGCCGTTCAAATGTCTTTATCGTACCATCAAATAAAGCTCAATAATGAATTGTGAAATCTTTCTGTATGACATACAAATTGTGCGCATATATATCAGCTATTTATCTAGAATGAGCCATATATTTGTTACAATACCTCATGGGCATATTATTTAGATATGATCCAAATAAATAAAATTATAAACTTCGATTCAAGGACGGTCCATTACATTCGATTTTCTTGACGAGAAGTTTTAAGACCATCACAAATAATTAATGGTCCATATAACAAACCTCGAGACACAGTTGAGGACGAAGGAGTGAATAGCAAATTAACTCCATGTGTTATTCTAAATAAGCAATTTAACTTCATGTGATAAAAAAAATAGCAAAATACCTCCCTATAATATTCTAAATAGGCAATTTAACTTCCCGTGATAAGAAAAATGAAAAATACCTCCTTGTGTTTTATAAAAGAAGCACATTGTCTCCCTCTAAATTGCTTATTAATTCATATCATAAGGGGTTAACTTGCCCATTATTTCATTTCACGGGGGGTAAATTGCCCATTTTTATATCACAAGGAGGTAAATTGCTCATTATTTCATTTCACAGGGAGTTAAATTGCCTATTTTTATTTCACATGAGGTAAATTGCTCATTCGACATTTCACAGGGAGTTAACTTACAAAAAACCCGAGGACAAAGCACACATGATATTAGCTCTAGGCGTAGTTAACAAGCTTATTATTTAGCCACGTACGCCCGGGCCTGTTTGTTTGGCATTTCCCAAAAAAATTTCGTGTTTGGGAAGTGCCAAACAAACATGTTTTCTATTATCTAAAATAAATTTTTCATCTCTCAATTTTCCCAAATTACTCTCTCAAAACCCAAACAAACAACAATTTTTTTATCACTAAACAAAGCCTATATAAACTCTACTATGATTTGACATAAAGTAACATATCTCTTACACAATTTATCTCACAACAAACATGATTTGACACAAAGTCTTACACATCTTACACCTACAACCTAACTCTTCCAAAAAAACCTATACCCACTTTATTTCTCAAATCACTCTCTCAAAACCCAAACAAACAACATTACGCAAATCGAGATTATTTCAAAAACCTCGACTACTCTTCCAAACTATTTCCCAAACACCAAACAAACAAGCCCAAACTTTTTAATATTGCCCACATTTATAATCTTTCCCCAAATTTTTATTAGGCGCCAACAAGTTTTCATGGGCTCACTTTTATTTCTCGGTTTTTTTTTTTTTATGCTTCACATTTCATTGGGTCAGCATACTGAATGAGTTTCTTGTTGTTTGAGTAGTGCCTCTTCCTGAATTAACATTTGTGACATCTCGTTGTAAAGTACTTGAAACACCCAATATTCAGAAGGCAACTATCCTAGGATATAACTATTAAGAAAGAACTCATTCATCACAATGCCTAATATAATGAAGACAAATTTATGTTGGTCCCAAATGATTATGATGATGTCTAGAGGGGGGGAATAGTCTACTTATATGTTGGCACTATAGAATACTTAGCCAAATAGCTTAATTATACTTAAGGTGTTTAGAGTCTAAAACAATGATGCATATGATATTATGCAAGTATGTTTTTCAAATAAAATTTTGACTCAACTTCAATTTTTCAAAGTGTAAAGAGAGTTTTACCTCAAGTTAAAATTTCCACATTCTTCAAAGATTTTTCTTTTAAACTGTTTTACTTAGTTACTTGAAATAAACAAGATGAAACGCAAGTAGGTGAAACACACAAGGAATTTTATAGTGGTTTGGCAAGCAAAATACCTCGTAGTTCACTCTTCTAAATCACGAAAATTTAGGTTATAATAGAAACAAACAGTAACCAGTACAATATTTGAGCTTTTACAAGAAATGATAAGCCTCAAGTAGAATACTCATTTCTAAGAAAAATCACTCAGAAAATTCTATCGTAAAGCACTTAGCTAAAGAAATGAAGTTATATCTCCTCATGCAGATGTGATATAAGCTCCTTACAACACTCATTTGAATATCACTCAGATAATAAAGTGCTTGATCTTGATCTTCAACTTTTGCCTTGTCAACAAATGATTCAGTTTATAGTTCTTGCTTCAAGAATTAGGCTTGAAATTTTGCATGTATATGTTGCTTGTCTTCACTACTGAATCTCGATCTATTTATACTCTTGAATTTGAAAATCTACATGTTGAAAGTTGAAAAATTTGAATTTAATTCACAATCATTTGTCTGTAACACCCCTCTTTAAAAACATTTATTACTCTAGTTGATGAGGGGTAACTTGGACTCAACGCTATTACAACCTAGAGAGTTCGAAATTCATCATTCTCGGTCTCATGAGCATAAACTCGAGCCCACAGCTCAGGAATCATGCGCTGACTCAACTAAGGAAGCTTAGGGTCCAAATCACTGTTGGGCCGAGCTTAGGACCTGGCCCATGGGCTGAGCAATACACACATGTGGTTGGTTCACCTGGTTCCAGGTCTCAGCTATAAATACCCCAAGCATTTATGACGACGACACAACTTCCCAGGTGCTCTTCCTCCGAGGCTGCTGCTCGGAACTACATAGGAAGAACAGTATAGGCCATTTATATGTATTTCACCCTCTAGCTTGTACGACATCCTATAATGCTCGGATAGGACCCTTGATACTTGTAGTCTGTATTTCATCATCTCGAATACAATTATTATTGATCTCTTCCTCCCATTTTTAAGTGTTATTACTGCATTTTACATCACCTAGATCGAACACACGAAAACGCGTAAGATCAATTGGCGCCCACCGAGGGGCCTTATTCGAGTATTAGATCGAAATATGCCTACTACGAGGAGAAATACATACAACCGAGGAGAACCTTCTCATGCAGCAGGAGCACATAATTCGATCAACAATGAGCCCGATAATCTGTCGCGTGCGGCTCAACAAGAGATTCCACCAATTGTTCCGCAGGATAACGTTCCAATTCACACGACCGTTGGTGATCTAAGGTCCATCATAGGTACGATGTGTAGGGAATTTCTGAACAGTGGAAGGGCTGATCAATCACCTGTAGATCAGCCAGCGGTCCACGGGAGACCGGAAATACCATCTTCGAACATCCAGAAGGATAATAGTGTACTACGATCCGTATCGCATGCACCAGCAACAAACCCACCTCGAGCCGTACCTTCGAAAATCAATGATCGATCAGGAATCCCGCCTAAGTCAGTACATGATGTGGAAGATTCAGTAGTGGGGGAGAGCCACCCTGCTGGTGCTGTCAGAAGCAAAAAATCGCCTTACAAAAGAATTACTGAATCTGAACTGGAAAGGATAGTGCAAGAAAGAGTAGCTAGGAAGTTGGAGAAGGAGGGTACGTTGATAGAGATTCCTCGCAGCAATCATGTTGCCAGGCTAGTGGAAAATGTTTCGAGTAGAGAGAATCTACGTGATAGGGAGATTTCGAACAATATCATGCGCTGTTCGCCGTTTTGTCAAGAAATACGCGAAGCTCGAAACGCGAAAACAGTACCAACCAGGCTACCACGGTATAACGGGACTACCGACCCCGGGGAACACATCAACAGTTTTATTAATGTGATGAACTTATACGGACATTCTGAGGACTTTTGCTGCAAGATCATGGTTACCACCTTCGAAGGAATTGCCCTCGATTGGTTCGGAAAATTGCCGCCTAATTCCATTTTCTCCTTCGAAGAGTTTTGCGACAAACTAAAACACCAATTTGCTAGTCAAAGAAAACCAAGGTTACCGGCGAATCATTTGGGGACCGTGAAACAGTTGGAAGGAGAAACGTTGAGACAATGGTTAACGAGGTTCAGTATCGAACTCCTCAAGGTAGACACTCCGCAGATCGAATACCTGTCATCTTTAATGTTCGAGCTGACAAGGAGCACTCAGTTCGGAAATGCCTTGTGCAAGAAACAACCAAAATCCTTTGAGCGAATTATGGAGATCGCTGAGAAATACATGATTCAAGAAGAAATGAATAAGTTGAAAAACTCGCACATTGTGAATCTTCCTCTTAACAAAAAGCAAGATAGGGCTCCTATCCCAAAACCTGGTGATTATGGAGGAACGACCAGAGGATCTGTTTGGCAACAGATCAACACTTATAAGCCGCATATGCCGCCCCAAGGGTCGAATTCCTATGGACCTCCTTATGAACGAACTCGACCTCCAAGACCGGGAAAAATTCAGTTTACAGAACTTAACAGTTCAAAGGAAGAAGTGTTAACTGTGTTAGAAGAAGGAAACTTGATTCCCGAAGCTCAAAGGATCACTCAGGCTAGGCCAGGTGCACCAGGATACGACCAGTACTGTCGATATCACCGGGCTAGGGGGCACAACACCGAAAATTGTTACCCACTGAAAGTTGAGATAGAAAAGCTAATTGCACAAGGAAAGTTAAAAGAATTTGTCAAAAGAACCAACCATAACAATCGTTATAGGTCCAGAAGCCCGCGAAAGTTTAATACTCAGCAAAGGCAGACTCGAAATCAAACGGAAAAACGGTCGAATGGAGTAATAAACATGATCGCTGGCGGACCAGCAGGGGGAGATAGCAGAAATGCTAGAAAAAGAACGTTGAGGTCGATAAAGGCTGGAGTCTCCGCAAAGAGGGAAATTCTATCTTTGGAGTTTCCCTCCATGGAAAATCAAGTTATAAGCTTCAGTGAGGCCGATCGACCTTCGGATGTTAATTGGGACACAAGTGAAGACGATCCAGATTTTTCCATGGTGTTGAAATTGAAGATTGCTAATTTTGAGGTCAAAAGAGTGCTAGTCGATAATGGAAGCTCGGCAAACATTATCTCATCGGAAGCTCTCACAAGGATGAATCTTTGTCACCCGCATCTGGATAGAGTGACCACTCATTTGGTCGGTTTCGGGGGATCGGAGATCGTTCCACTTGGGACCATTCTTTTGAGCACGACCCTAGGAATTAAGCCAAAGAACGTAACAAGGATGATCAAATTCCTGGTAGTAGACACATCGTTCGCTTATAACGCCATATTAGGGAGATCAGCCCTAAATATGTTCAAGGCAGTTGTATCTACCTACCATCAAAAGATAAAATTCCCAACCGTGGCAGGGGTAGGAGAAATGAGGAACGATCAATACATGGCATGGGAATGTTATAACTCATCTTTGAGTATTAAAAAGAAAGTGGAGCCCGAGCTCCCGGTTAAAAGGAAAATGAGTGAATTGGAGTCTGAATTAAAATCACCAATTCCCGACTGCGAGAAATTACAAGGAAGGAAAGGGAAAAATGTTGACACGAGCGTGCAAGCGCCCGACCACAAAAAAGTAACTTTAGTTCCAGGATCCCCAGAAATATTCACAAAAATCGGAACGGAGTTAAGTGAGGGCATGGAAACCATGCTCATTGAATTTTTACAGAAAAATGTGGACGTTTTTGCCTGGAATTCGGATGATATAGTGGGGATCGACCCACGAGTGATAATACATTCATTAAACATCGATCCAAAGGCCAAACCTGTAAGACAAAAGAAGCGCAATCATGGCCGCGAAAAGGACAAGATAATTAATGCAGAGGTCGATAGGTTATTAGCGGCATGTCAGATCAGGGAAATTAATTTCATGGAGTGGCTGTGTAATGTGGTCCTAGTTTCTAAGGGCGAGAAGACTGAAAACAAATGGAGAATGTGTAATGACTTTACAGACCTAAACAAATTATGCCCAAGGGACCCTTATCCATTACCGCAGATCGATATGCTTGTAGATTCCACCGCAGGGTTTGTGTTATTTAGTACGATGGATGCTTTCCAAGGATTTTATCAGATTTTCATGAACGAAAGAGACCAGGATAAAACAGCATTCATCACCGAGCGGGGAGTATACTGCTTCATTGTCATGCCTTTTGGCTTAAGGAATGCGGGCGCAACCTATGAAAGGTTAGTCAATATGATGTTTAAAGATTTGATAGGGCAAATCATGGAAGTTTATGTAGATGACATGCTCGTAAAGAGTATGACCGAGGAGGACCACATCAACCATCTTGATCGATGATTTGGAATTCTAAGGAAGTATGGAATGAAGTTGAATCCCGCCAAGTGCACTTTTGGAGTGCGATTGGGAAAATTCCTCGGATATCTCGTCCATGAAAGAGGCATCAAAGCCAATCCCGAAAAGATTCGAGCAATTACCGACCTACATCCACCAAGAAAGCTCTCAGATGTTCAAAGCTTGATTGGGAAGATTATCTCATTGAATAGATTCATCTCACGATCTGCTGACAAGAGCTTACCATTCTTCAAACTGTTGCGTAAATCTAAGAACTTCGAGTGGAATGAAGAATGCGATAAGGCTTTTGAAGATCTGAAAGCATACTTAACCTCACCACCAATGTTGGCCAAGCCATCCGATGGAGAACCTCTATACTTATACATAGCAGTGTCGGAAGAGGCTATTAGCTCGGTCTTGGTAAAGCTCGATAAATCTGAGCATAAGCCAGTGTACTATTTGAGCAAGTTATTGCAGGGTGCGGAGAAAAATTACTTGGAGATTGGAAATTCGCGCTTGCCTTGGTGGTAGCTGCGCGAAGGTTAAGGCCTTATTTTCAAACATACAAGATCATCGTCTTAACGAATCAGCCTCTAAGACAGGTCCTATCAAAGCCTGAAGCATCCGGCAGATTGATAAAATGGGCGGTCGAGCTGGGTCTGTTTGAGATTGAATATCAACCACGAGTTGCGATAAAGGCACAGGTATTGGCTGACTTCATAGTCGAGTCAACAGGCATATTGAATGCGGAAGAAGGGGCGATCTCCGAGGTAAGAATGGTCGAGAAAGCAGAAGATCAGGTATGGCTGATGCACGTGGATGGTTCCTCGACCAGGGAAGGAGGTGGAGCAGGAATTCATTTTCAAGGACCCAACGGTGAGGACTTGAGTTATGCTATCACTTTGGACTTCGTCGTTACAACAACGAAGCGGAGTAT
This sequence comes from Penstemon eatonii, assembly GCA_038501285.1. Taxonomy (NCBI): domain Eukaryota; kingdom Viridiplantae; phylum Streptophyta; class Magnoliopsida; order Lamiales; family Plantaginaceae; genus Penstemon; species Penstemon eatonii. Next base: position 591,028 of record JBCEGF010001341.1, read on the forward strand.
GAAGCACTAATCGCTGGATTGGAAATGGCCATAAAGGCAAAGGTAAAATCAATTATTGTATTAACAGATTCTGAACTCGTTCATAGACAGGTGAAAGGCACTTACGAGGCCAGGGAGTTCAATATGATCAAATATTTGAACAAAACAAAAAAGTTGATCTCTGAGTTCGACAAGTTTGATATTCAGCCCATACCAAGGGAGGAAAATATTTAGGCAGACCTATTATCGAAGTTCACAGGACTTGCTGATAGGAAGAATGAAAGGATAATCACATGGTTATTATCGAATACATCTGCTATCGAACTAGATGTGATTCCCTCAGTCGACATCATGGAAATCGATGAGCCTGGGATTTCCTGGATCGACCCTCTTATTGCTTATCTCAGAGAAGGGAAGCTTCCAGAAAACTCAAACGAAGCTCGAAGGATCAAATACCGAGCGCCATCGTTCACTCTAGTTGACAATCAACTCTATAAAAGATCTTCTTCTGGAATTTTATTGAAATGTATTTCCGAAATGCACTATAATGCTATTTTAAAAGAAGTTCACGAGGGAGAGGCAGGAAGTCATTGCGGTGCTCGAGCATTAGCTCTTAAATGTTCGAGGTCAGGATATTATTGGCCTACTCTTTTTCCTGATTCTGTTAATTATGTGAAGAAATGCCACCATTGTCAAATTCATTCGAATTTGATCCATCAACCGGCCGAACATATGCACTCAATTCCGATATGTTGGCCTTTTGACAAATGGGGCATCGATATTGTGGGGCCCTTTCCAACAGCAAGAGCCCGGAAAAATTACGTATTGGTTGTGGTAGAATATTTCAGCAAATGGGTCGAATGCGTTGCTCTGACAAAGATTATTCAGTTCCAAATTATAAATTTCTTGTGGAAAAATATTGTCTGCAGGTTCGAAATTCCCAGGATTTTGATATCCGATAACGGAACGCAATTCGCCGGAAGAAGGATCACAGAGTGGTGCGAAAAGTTCGGAATACAACAGAATTTCGCATCAGTGGGGCATCCTCAAGCTAATGGACAAACTGAAGTCGTGAACAGAGAGATAGTTCGATCTCTGGAAAAACGTCTATCTGAGGCAAAAGGAAAATGGCTCGACGAACTGCCAGGGGTATTGTGGGCCAATAGGACTACTGTTAAAGCTGCAACAGGAGAAACTCCATTCAGTTTGGTCTATGGATCGGAAGCTGTTATTCCAGTCGAGAACCTCGTACCTTCTCCCAGGGTCGAATTTTATGATCCCGAGGAAAACCAATCTCTAAGGGAAATGGAAGTTGATCATGCAGATGGTCGGAGGGACCAAGCAAGGTTGAAAATTCAATCCATCAAGTCTAGCATGGAAAAATCCTATAATCGAAACGTTCGAATCCGAACATTCAAAGTAGGAAATTTAGTGCTCAAGAAGGTAGAAGTATCAAAGCATGTTGGAAAACTTCAACCTAACTGGGATGGCCCCTTTGTGGTCGTTGAGGTTGGAAAGAAAGGTTCTTACAAAATTGCTCATCCTAATGGAGAGGTCCTACCTCGAGCCTGGAATGCCGTTAATTTGAGGAGATATTATGGAAGATGAAGATGAATATTTAATATTCCAGGCTATTACTATTTAGGCATCTCGTTCTGTTTCTTTGTTTCTCGCAATTAAGAAAACTATATGATCAATGAAAGTTTATTTAGAATCAAGATGTTTATTCAATGGAAGTTCATTTCGTCAAAATCATCATTTATTCGTCATATTCTTGATATTCTCGATCTTCATTCATTTATTATCAATCTCTATTGTTCTCCATCAACTATTAAAAGGGTGAAAGCTGTTACTATGACCCTCGGGCTAAAAATGCTCTGAAACGACTAAGGGTGAAAGCCGTTGCTGTGCCCCTTAGATCGAAATTATTAAATGGGTGAAAGCTGTTGCTATGACCCTCGGGCTAAAAATGCTCTGAAACGACTAAGGGTGAAAGCCGTTGCTGTGCCCCTTAGATCGAAATTATTAAATGGGTGAAAGCTGTTGCTATGACCCTCGGGCTAAAATTGCTCTGAAACGACTAAGGGTGAAAGCCGTTGCTATGCCCCTTAGATCGAAATTATTAAATGGGTGAAAGCTGTTGCTATGACCCTCGGGCTAAAAATGCTCTGAAACGACTAAGGGTGAAAGCCGTTGCTATGCCCCTTAGATCGAAATTATTAAATGGGTGAAAGCTGTTGCTATGACCCTCGGGCTAAAAATGCTCTGAAACGACTAAGGGTGAAAGCCGTTGCTATGCCCCTTAGATCGAAATTATTAAATGGGTGAAAGCTGTTGCTATGACCCTCGGGCTAAAAATGCTCTGAAACGACTAAGGGTGAAAGCCGTTGCTATGCCCCTTAGATCGAAATTGTTAAATAGGCGAAAGCGGTTGCTACGACCATCGGGCTAAAAATGCTCTGAAGCGATTAAGGGTGAAAGCTGTTGCTATGACCCTCGGGCTAAAAATGCTCTGAAACGACTAAGGGTGAAAGCCGTTGCTATGCCCCTTAGATCGAAATTGTTAAATAGGCTAAAGCGGTTGCTACGACCATCGGGCTAAAAATGCTCTGAAGCGATTAAAGGTGAAAGCCGTTGCTACGCTCCTTAGATCGAAAAATTATAATCAAGATCGATTGAAATTCTATCACATCTCTTCTGCGTAATTGCTGATTTAAAGGTCAAGAATATTACTCGAGCAAAGAAAAATATTTCTTCTAACTTGGGGAATCCCCAAGAATTCTATGATTAACAAAAAGATTATCATTTGAAAGCTGTTTTATGAAGCTACAAGACCATGAATCATTAAATGACGAGAATAAAAGTTCATTTCTGTTAAAAGTTTTCGATTTGCATCATAAGTTAACAAGATCATGGAACGACAAAATTGCAGAAGAACGAAATCACTATCCGTTGAAATAAAGATAGAAAAAGAGAATTATAAAGATAGACAATTGCATTTATAAGCTGTTTGAACAATTACAAATGATTCATCGAAGTACAGAGATAAAGATACAACAAAGAAGACTCGAATTCGAAAACGTTACATTCGTTCCTATTCTACTACAAATGCTACAAATAAGCTGGAAGTCTTCGAAGCCAAATAAGAAAAAACAGGGGAACAAAGTCGGAGCTTGCCTCCCGAAATCGTAGTAAATCCGAGACCTCCGTCCAATAAACCAGCAGCGAGAAAACAGTTTTCCAGCATTCTTGCTACCGGATCCCCGCTAGCTCTCCAAGACTATTATCCGGTCAAGGAAAGATGGATGCATATCTAGTCCACTAACCGGCCGGATGAAACGATAGGGTATCGGAATTCTAACCCGTCTCAGGAGAGATGAATCCAAAGAAGTAGGTCGCCTGCCGGTACCCTAGTCGCAATCCTTTTCGCCTGACGATATCCTAGTCGAAAATATTTCCCATATAAGGACGCTGAGGAGGTCGAGAAAGAAAGTTCGAATTCGAATCTTGAACACCTTAATCGCAGAAATCAAATGGAACATGAAGTTGATCAATGGGAGTAAAAACACAACCATGCCAATCGAACAAAACATTTACAGACAAGTAAAAATATGAAGGTAATTTTGGAACTATATATAGGGGAGGAATTTAGCATCAACGGTGTAGATCTGGTGGGATGAACGGCCATGATACGAGCATTAAACGCTCTGCCCGTCCCACTTCCCAAAAAAAAAAAAAATAAAGAGAGAGAGAAGATGGAAGAAAGAACAACAGTTCGACAATATTACCGTTACAACAAGCTTATGTTACAACAAAGAAAAATCTTAGCAAGCTTATGTTACAGCGGAGGAAAATCTTAATACAACTAAACGAAATTATTCTCGGAAAGGATTTTTCGAACTTCAGCACTGCGGTCAGCATACCCGCGGGTATAAGCTTCCCTCTCCCGAAGCTCGGAGCTTTTTTTCTCACAATCGTAAATATCTTTGAGTCTCTCTAATTCCGAGCTCAACTCATTCCGAGACAGTTTCTCCTTAAGAAATCTATTAGTCTCCAGTGCGTGATCCAGCTCAACCTTCTTCCTGGCCAGCTCGAGAGTAATGATAGCTCGTTGTTCGATCTCACGCTTTGCCAACGCATAGAGACCAGAGAACTCTTCGCCAGCCTGAACTTATGAGAAGACATATCAGGGCTAAAAATAAAGAAACTAGAAAATCAGGATAAGGAAATTAGCAAGAATTACCCGGGTAAGAAAATCCGACCCAGACTGAAACAAGAACGAAGAATATTCTATGTTTGATAGAATTGCCTCGGAGATAGAAATATTGGCCCGAAGAAGGCCCAGAGCGGATTTCTCATGTGGAACTTTGTCGAAATGAATTATATCCCTCTTAAAGGGAGAAACGCCAGAAGGAAACAATAAATTGAAAGACTCAGCAGCTTTCGAAGGCACGGACCGAACAGAAAAAGATGCGCGCACATATACATCCCCTCCAAAAGAAACCCTTTTAATTTTCTTGTTTGAGCCTTTGGCTTTCAAGCACGAAGAAAGGGCGACAGTCGGAGATTTACCTCCTCCATGGAAGGTCTGCTCGTCGGGAGTAATGGACTTAATCGGAGCTTGTCTCTTTTTCATTATGTTTCTACTATCATTGGGTTTGGGGAAAGGCACGAAAGGAATTACAGAAACGTTCGAATTGTCATTCATCTCCTGGTTTTCGGATAATTATTCGACCGTGACAATTTCCCAAAGCTCCGATCACTGTGTATGATGTTATCGTAAAAACAAGGTAAAATGGCCTTAGTATTTATAAGAGACAATACATCATGCGAATTACAATAATTGGTAAGTCACCACTCCCAAGAAAGATTCGATGACGCAACCAAGTATGCAAGAATGACGTTATAAAGTTCAACAAAATGGTCGAACAGGCAATAAATTAAGCATGGCACTAAGGGAAAGATGTAAATTCGAGCATCCACCAGATAGAAAAAAGCAGGAGACTATAAAAACAAATTTACAATTACAATAGTTCGCTAAGTAAATCCTATTACATGATAATCATTAACGGCTGGATTCCCTCACACCAGAACCATGGTCCGATCTCTCTTGTTCTTTCCCTTCACTAGAATCGATTTCCGAGCTATCAGAATCATCACTACTCGAGCTGCTCCATTCTTCATCATTATCTTGCACGTCAGATGCAGACTTACTCGAATTGGAAGACGGAGTGCCTTGCTCTCCCTGATCGCGGGAATCCCCTTCAATATCCACATCTTCATCCTCAGATTGAGCTTCGAGCACATCAGGATTTGGCATCGGCACTCCAAATTCATCAAGAAATGGAGCGAACTCGTGGTCGGCTAAGTCTTCAAGCTTGGGAGGAAGAGAAGAAGCCTTATAATATTTCCCGAAAATGTTCTTATAAGGATCCATGTAAGGAAGATAATCGTCAAGGGCGCCTTGAATCCTTCCAGCTGAGAGGAGATGCTGAATTCCTTTATTATAGAAAGCTTGATTAATTTCACCCGACCGCAAGCGAACTAAGGCGTCAAGAAAGGGTGACTCTAAAAATTCTCTTATGGCGGGAAGTCTGCCCTCTTCTCGGCCTCGAGCATAGGCCTGTTCGGATAATGCCTTAGCCTGCTCAAGATCCGATCTCAATTTGGTTACCTCTTCCTCGAGGGCCCTCTTTCCGTCAAGGCCCTTCTTAACTTCCTCGAGCTCCTTTTCGACCTCAGATAACTTGGTCGTAGTATCCCTCAACTGATCAGCCTTGGTAGCCTCCGCCGTAAGGACATTGTGAAGGGCACTCTGAGCCATCTGAGATTCCTCGTTTAAGGTGGCTAGTCGGTAAGCTTGATGACTGAACAAGTCTCCGACCTAGAGAAGAAATTAAACATTAAAGGCGAAGCAAAAGATTTTAAGGAAAAGTTAGTATTTGTGAAAAACTTATTTACTTTTTGCAGAGCATAGGCATAATCACCCGCGAGCTCGAAGTCACTTTTAAGAAACAGCGCGGTATTATCATCCTTAAATCTCCCGGCCATGAACATCCGAAGAGACTTGTCCACCGCATGTTTCCCGTCGGGGCCCAAATCAGACTCGATGGTTCCATTTTCCGGGAGTCCAGCGGCTCTTGGTCCCTGGAGATGGTCCTCTATGAAATCAGCCAGGTCCGGCTCGGAATGGCCTGCCCGACATCGGATCGGACCCAATCCTCGACCAAAAGGCTTCACCCTTCTAGAAGACTCGGGGGCATCACTACTTCTCTTACGAGCCATTCTCGCTTCTAGTATCTCCCGAGCTCGGATTTCTTTTAAGGTATAATGGCTAAGTCCTGCCTCATTCGGATCAGCAGAACCGATTGGAAAATGGACCGAAGGGCGAAGCTTCGAGATTGGGAAGTTCCCTCGATCGCAGCATGAGCTTGGGAAGTCCCCGCAATAGCAGGTTGGGAAAAACTCACCATAGCATTCGAAGCCACAGTGGTATCGACCCCAGGAGTGGATTTTGCAACCTTTCGTGAGACTTTTGATTTTTGATGACGAGGTCGGCCTTGGTTGCCCTTCGAAAATGAAATAACTACCGAACCAGCTATCGACGTACGGAACTTATCGACGATTCCCGCTGTGAAATACAAGGAAGTTAGCTTTGGTCATAGAAAGATAAACCGAAATGTATATGATAATTTGACGCACCTAAACTGGAGGGAGCATCAGCAGGGTTAACCTCTCCTTCAACCCTTCCAGATTGTTCGGCTGAATTATTATCTGGGGTGATCTGAGCTTTTCCGTAATCGATCTCAGGCGCAGGAAAAGAGCACGAGCTGAGCCCAGCCAAGCGCAAAACCGCCTCTTGAGTCATCAAAGGAGTCTGATGAAGGTCGGTTCGAAGGGATTGCAGGAACTCGTCTGAGATCTCGTGGCTCATACTTCCCCTAAGGCGTCGTTTGTCATAGATCCATGACTTCGCCCCAGGCCATTGGTGTGGAATAGGCTCGGGATTATCTGCAGAAGGCGGAGAGCCTGGGCCACGAACGAAAAAGAATTTCCGTTTCCAACCTTTTGAATTGCTGCTAACGTTGGTCGACAAAATTGATATATTCGGTCTCTGGGAAAAGTACACATAACCAGCATTCGAAGCCATAGAAGAGCTAATTTGGAAAATTCGCCAGAAATTTTGGAAAGCTGCTTTCTTTCCTTTAGCCTTCATCAAGACGCAAAAGGCTGTTATGAGTCCAATCGAGTTCGGCAAGATTTGAGAGGGAGTAAGTTTGAAAGCCTCCAAAATACTGCATATCAAGGATGGAAAAGGAATACGTAAACCGTAATGGAACTGATTAATATAAAAAGCTTGACACCCTTCAGGAGGATCGGTGACTCGCTGTTCGGGGGTCGGAATAACGATCGAATACCCGGTGCCAATATACTTGCCAAATTCTACCTCCAATCCCTCCCGGTCTCCTTCAGCATAACGGCAAACGGTTTCATCTGCCCTATCGTCGGTCATATTTAGTCTCGCACTAATCGACAGCTCTTCCCAGTTAAAGATCGTAACCACGACCCTACCGCCTATGCAGTACTTCATTTGCTCATTCTTCCCTAAAGGAAGGTCGTCATCCTCGTCGACTTCCTCGTCAGAGACTGTCATCTCGCTCGAACTATCATCCCCGCTAGCCTCTGATTTGTTATCCGATTCTCCTTCCTCCCTGTTGGAATCGGAATGGGGGCTCGGATCCTCCGCTAGGGGCGGTCGAGTTTCCTCGGACTGCCTCTCCTCAGGACCACACTCTCGGTCTTCCACTACTTGTGACTTGCCTTTCGGATCTACGGTGCCAGACATATCGAATTTAGGGAAGCTGGTCGAAGAAATAGCAAAGATTCTCTTATCGATCTGTTTGCTCCGATCTAGGGTTTTCTTAGAACTTACGCAGGTCAGCGGCCACGACCAGCATATATATATAGGGACAAAATGGGAAATTGCAAATCGGTCCCCGAGTAACAGCGACGGTTGAACTCCTCCAGGGTGAACTTGAAGTCATATTTCCATTAATTGCACTTATGACCCCCATACTTTCCGGAATCACAAAATTGAAGACCAACATTGTGAAAAATATATTTATGGGGCGTAGATTCCGCATTCTGCCACCGGTCTATCATATCAAAGTCAAAGGTATAAGGAGATATTATTAAAATCGACTAAAGCATCACAATAAGAGACAGTGAGGAGATCCTAACCTGGAAATCCTAATACAAACACTAGATGACAAGGGCAATATAATGATAACGCCATTACATGGTTTCTGAAATATGCACTCTTTTTCCCTGACTCGGTTTTTATCCCAAAGGGTTTTTCCGAATCAGGTTTTTAATGAGGCATACCCGAAACTCATCCAAAAATGGCTCGTCTCACTCCAGCATTCGATTTATACTTCTTCGAGCTTAAGCTCCTCTTTACACTCGAGAAGTGGGGGAGTATTGATGAGGGGTAACTTGGACTCAACGCTACTACAGCCTAGAGAGTTCGAAATTCATCATTCTCGGTCTCATGAGCATAAACTCGAGCCCACAGCTCAGGAATCCTGCGCTGACTCAACTAAGGAAGCTTAGGGTCCAAATCACTGTTGGGCCGAGCTTAGGACCTGGCCCATGGACTGAGCAATACACACCTGTGGTTGGTTCACCTGGTTCCAGGTCTCAGCTATAAATACCCCAAGCATTTATGACGACGACACAACTTCCCAGGTGCTCTTCCTCCGAGGCTGCTGCTCGGAACTACATAGGAAGAACAGTATAGGCCATTTATATGTATTTCACCCTCTAGCTTGTACGGCATCCTATAATGCTCAGATAGGACCCTTGATACATGTAGTCTGTATTTCATCATCTCGAATACAATTATTATTGATCTCTTCCTCCCATTTTTAAGTGTTATTACTGCATTTTACATCACCTAGATCGAACACACGAAAACGCGTAAGATCACTAGTGCATTTATTATAGTTGGAGAACTTGCTAACCAACTCCACATAGCTGATGGAAACCACTCTGTTGTTAAATCATTCGGCTAAACCAAAAACTCACTAAGATTTCTTAGCTTCGCTGAAATGATTTAGTTGTCCTTTACTTTTCTGAGCTTCCCACGCGAAGCTATTTTGATCACATAGCTTCAAGACCGTAATTCAAAAATGATTGATGATTGAACCTTCAATCCTTGAGAACTTCTAACTTCAATAAGTTTCTTTAGACTTGTATTCAATCTTCAAAGTTTTACTCACATTTCATTGATGGAATAGTGCCCAGCAAGCCAATATTAATTAGCTTGTTGAAGTACTATTTTCTTATGGTTTATAATTAATACGCCGTTCATTCATAGTATGTGAAACTGAACAATGGCCAACTTCATCTCTCGCGAACCTATCTAAGCGATTGGATGAATTCCTAAGGTCACAATAGACTATGGGACGATTCACTTCAGTACTGAGTGCAATCATGAAACAGTCTCAAAGGTCGTGATCTTAAAACCGTTCCAAGTCATAGATTCCAAACGAGACGGGGTATCGTAGGAATCGCCAAGACTTGTACAAATATGCATGATTCACATGGAGTGAATTTGTAGAGTTTCATGAGCAAGGAATTTGAGTCCAGTGCATATGAGTAGGTGGTTCAATGGAGGATTGAACGCATCGAACGACCCGAACAGAGAAACCCATTGTGGAAGCGCATGACGCATATCGGTGATGGGATGTTTCTCAAGGCTTATAATAGTGTACGATTTAGTCCTTAGACTTGAGGTACTAGGGCGAATTCGGTACATGAATGTGCGTACTTAGATTTAGGTACTGGTCACGTAGCATGGCCACAAAGTGCCTAAGTTGGGTGCGTACAAAAGTGTACGCAAGTGGTTAGTACTAAGAGAGGATCTAACGCCTCATCCTGATAAGATGAGAGAATTTCCTATACGTTTCTTAGATAATTGATTTCGAGGAATCTATGGCCATAGTCGGTGATGCATTTGGAAGGAGTTTCCAAATTTGGCAGTCACACTGAAATCATTGTCGGAAAATTAGAAAGTATAGTTATCGAGATAATTAGAGGTGCCGATCAATTCACACAACCTAGGTCTCGATCGGGAAATCAGTCGTAGAAGGACCGTATGTACATTGCAATTATAAGAGGTGAGGTTCACAATAAATCAATTCACCTTTGATTGGGCTTCATGGGCTTGTGGCTAGACATCGACCATGAAGTGTGGGTACTCCAGAATTAATAGAGGATTTAATTCTAGGAGTGGTCAATTAAAAGTAGTTTAATTGATCGGAGCATTTAATTGCTCGTTAATTAAATCACGAAAGTCGTGGGCCTGCTGCCAGTTGATGGTGAACCCAGAGGGTCACACACAATACAATTGGACGGTGACTGTCTTAGAGGAAAGAAAATGATTTAAAGTTGTTAAATCAAGGTAATTGAATTATGGTATTAATTCAATTGGAGATTATTAATTAGATGACTAATTGATTAATTGATAATTAATTAATTAGAGTTATCTGATTAATTGTGGAATTAATTAAAGTAGTTAATTAATTGGAAGAATAAATAATTAACCAATTTGAGTATTGGATAATTATGGGTTGATTTTGGAATTATCTAAAATTAGGGGCTAGGGGCGATTTGGTGATTAAAAGGAAAAGGAGTTTTGTTTCTTGAAAAACAAGTTTGAAGAGATTTATCAAATCTCACATTCCTAAGTTGATAAGGAATGAAGATTTGATAAATAAGGGAAGGAGATATCTTTTTAGAGAAGGACTCTTCTCTTATAAATACTCCTTCTCTTCTCTTCATTATAGAGTAGAAGTTTTTGCACAAGTATTGAAAAACCCTTAAAAAGCTTTTGAGAGAAAAAGGTTTTTGCTGAATATTTAGAGAGAAAAATCGAGTGAGATTAGATTTTTCAAACAAGATATTTTAATTACAAAATCGCTGATAGGATAGTGCCCTGCAAGCCAGTTCTGTTTGCTTGTAATAGATCTATCCTGTATGAAACGATCTTTTGATTTTATAATAATACGCATGTTTATTTATATATGTATAAGGATAAACAATGGCCAACTTCATCTTTCGCGAATACATTTAAGCGATTGGTTGAAACCCTTAGATTACATTTGACTATGGGACGATTCACTTCAGTATTGAGTGCAATCATGAAACAGTCTCAAAGGTCGTAATCTTAAAAGTGTTCCAAGTCATAGATTCCGAACGAGACGGGGTATCGTAGGAATCGCCAAGACTTGTACAAGTATGCATGATTCACATGGAGTGAATTTGTAGTGTTTCATGAGCAAGGAATTTGAGTCCAGTGCATACGAGTAGGTGGTTCAATGGAGGATTGAACGCATCGAACGACCCGAACAGAGAAACCCATTGTGGAAGCGCATGACGCACATCGGTGATGGGATGTTTCTCAAAGGAATATAATAGTGTACGATTTAGTCCTTTGACTTGAGGTGCTAGGGCGAATTCGGTGCATGGAAGTGCGTACTTAGATCTAGGTATAGGCCACGTAGCTTGGTCATAACATGCCTAGGTTGGGTGCGTATGGACATGTACGCGAGTGGTTAGTACCGATATGGAATCTATTGACTCACTGTAATGAGTGAGAGAATTTCCTATACGATTCTTAGATAATATATCCAAGGAATCTGCGGCCGCAGTCGGTGACTAATTTGGAAAGGGATTTCCAAATTTAGAAAGGTCACAAAGGTATATTATCCTGAATTAGAAAGTATAGCTATCGAGACAAATTTAGAGGTGCCGATTAATTCACACACCCTAAGTCTTGATCGGGAATATTAGTCGATAGAAGGACCGTATGTACATGGCAATTATATGAGACGAGGTTCACAATTATCAATTCACCTGATATTGGGCTTCATGGGCTTGTGGCTAGACATCGACCATGAAGTGTGGGTACTCCTGAATTAATAAAGGATTTAATTCTAGGAGTGGTTAATTAAAGGTTGTTTAATTAACCGGAACAATTTATTGTTCATAAATTAAATCACGAAGGATTCGTGGGCCTGCTGCCAGTTGATGGTGAACCCAGAGGGTCACACACAATACAATTGGACGGTGACTGTTATAAAAGGAAATGAAAGGAATTAATTGATTTAAAGGTAATTAAATCAATTAAATGAATTAAGAGTATTTAATTCAAGTGGGAGAATTAATTAATTGGCTGACTTAATTAATTAAATACTTAATTGAGTTGCTAATTAATTATGCGAAAAGAAATATTGATTTAAATGGACTGGGCATTTAATTAAAGTAGTTTAATTAAATGAAGGATTGCAAGACATGGGCTTCTATTAATTAAAGCCCATAAGGAGTCTTGCAAACCCTAGGTCAGAAGGAGTCTATAAAAGGGGAACTACATGAGCCTAAAAAGCTAACACCCTAAGAGAAAAACCCTAGCCTCCCTCTGCCTAAAAGCGCCGCCCCCTCTCCAAGCTAGAAACCCTAGCTGCTAGCCGCCGCCGCCACCATAAGCCGCCGCCACTGTGCTGCCGTGAGCTCCCTGGTGCCGCCGCCGCCGTGATCTCCCCTTCCATTGTATTAGATCTTGATTTGTCAAGAGATCCATACAATCCTTCAATAACAAATCTCCTGCATCGAGTTCTGAGCCTAAGATCTTGAGGTGTTGCCAGAATCCAATTGGTGTGGACTATCCCTGGAGGTGAGACACTTGGATCACTCCTGTGAACCGGATCAGAATCAGAATCGAAGACCGGAGGTTTCCACCACCTTGCCTGTGGTGAGGTATATCGCAAAAACCCCCCTTTGTTAATTCATTGTGTGCGTTTTTGTTCTTGCTTTTGTATACATAATGTGGAGACATCTTTTATGGGACCATTGGATACCTCGAAAAATTTTAAATTCCGCACTTTGTTGTCTGACAAATCGAGCTATATCCCAACAGTGGTATCAGAGCCAACTCCATTATTATTATACAAAAGCCTGAACATAATTGTGTTCACCGTATATGTTTAATTATATGTATGAGAACACGTGATAATTATGTTCTGTAAGTTGATTCTTGTTTGTTATGACTAGATCTATCAATGGGTAAAACTGCTTTTCTAGATCTGTGCCGTTTTTATAGTTTTTGAAAACTTCAGGACTTTTGGGGCAGAAATCGCAAATCAGGGTTTTTGGGGGCTGAAAATTCGAAATTTTTGAAATCTGAAAATCTGAAAATTCTGGACTGTTTTTGCAATTCTGGTCGCACAGTTTTTGGGGTCGTTTTGCAATTTCTGAAAACTTAGGGGCTGTTTTGCAATTACCGAAACTTGAGGGGTCAATTTGAAAAATCGAAAATTTTCAAAATTCAAAATTTTATTTTCTGGAATCTGCCCGAAACTGCCCAGGGGTGTTTTTGTAACTTTTTAAAAGTTTTGGGGTCAAAGTGCAATTTTCGAAAGTTGAGGGGCCGAAAATGCAATTTTCAAAAGTTGAAAAACAGATTCTGAAATTGAGCAGAAAATTAATTTTTGTTTACCCGGATATTTATTTTGTCATAATTAGTAGTGACTAAAAAGCAAGAATCATAGAAAGTTAGTTTTAAAAGGATGTTTTAAAATTAAGATAGAAGAAAGTAAAAGATGTTTACATGTTTCTTGCTCTACGTGAACTGTTTACGTGGTTTTCGATCGAGACGAGCCTTGACCTTAGGGTAGATGTGATTGGTTTAATTTATTGCTTGGTTTTTATTGGGCCTGCGAGCCTATTATTATTTTTGGGCCACTTTGAGCCTTTGTAATAGAATAGGGCTTTACTGCTTTCCTAGTTTAGGATGGAGGCCCATTTACAAGCAAGGTGAGAGCCCAAGAAGATAAGAAGGCCATGTATGCATGGTACAATGTGTAATAGCATAGGGCCTGTTTGAGAACCCTTTAGATTGACCAATTGGGCCAACATCATTGGCTCGATGATGGCCCACATAGGAGGCTCCCGATCGAAAACATATTGTGGTAGTATGCATGCTAGGCTTGTATGGCTTTTATTTATTTGTCGATTTATATTTGGCTACGCGCTAGAATCTAGATCGTAATAAAAGATAAAGCATAACTGAATCGGTGAGATCTCGAGGAGAGTTGGCATAACTTTCAAAACCAGAAAACCCCCTCTCGAATTAATATTAAGTCATATTGGATTAAAATAAAATGAAGTATTTATATAAATCCAAGCCTTCCATCAATAGGAACTAACGTATGTTGTCTACTTATCGATAGAGGTGATCCAGAGTCTGGCACCCGAGTCGAAGAAAGGGACAATACGTGAAATTCCTTGACTCCTGTTTTAACTAAACATGACAAGGGTGAGGACTGGTCGGGATGTGAGGATCGACCGATAACTAGTTACGGAGAACTCACGACCGGGCCCGTTGCTCATCACGATTGATGGGTTAGACTTAACGATTAGTAACACTTATGATGTAGCAGTGCTAGATAAGTGCGAAAGCCGAGGCAAAATAAGCTTGAAGGTTGTGGAGTAACACAATTGGTAAAATGTATACCTACCTGGAGAATTGGTTGTATGGCCACGAGTCGTGGGTGCAATTAATTGCTGCTGGGACGTCAAGACCTACTAGGAATTAAAATTCCCGAGCAATCAAAGGGGTGATTGTTTCGATAAAATAGTGGGAGAACTTTTTCGAAAATAAGTCCAAATTCGATAATTATAAGTATTAGGCATAAGATCAGTTAGCTTAATGTTGTCTTCTTTCCAATTGTAGATATTAAGTACAATGTCTAAGAATCCATTATCTGTTATCCTCGACGCAAACAAATTGAATGGCTCAAACTTTGTTGACTGGCTGAGAAATCTCAGAATCGTCCTCGACTCCGAGCGACGTAGCTATGTGCTCGATACACCCATGCCTGCTGCACCCGCAGCACGAGCTACTGAGGAACAACGAACCGCCCATGCTAAAAGGGTTGATGATGATCTTCAGGTTCGATGTCTCATGCTAGCCTCGATGTCGAATGAACTGCAGAAACAGCATGCTGCTATGCCGCTTGCAAGAGAGATACTTCTCCACCTCCAGCAGATGTTTGGAGAGAGGTCTCGTACCGAAAGGTTCGCAACCACTAAGGAGTTGTTTTATCTCAAGATGGCTGAGGGAAGCAGTGTCAAGGATCACTGTCTACGCTTCATCAACCTGGTTGAAAAACTAGGGCGATTGGAAGTAGACTTGCACGCTGATCTTAGCACTGACCTCCTTCTCCATACGCTGCCCCGTTCTTTTGACCAGTTCGTGTTGAACTTCAACATGGAGGACAGAACCCTTGCCCTTCACGAACTGACCAATTTGTTGGTAACGGCAGAATCGACTCTCAAGAAAGAGAAGCCGGTAATGATTGCACACCAATCGAAGGCTGCAAAGCCCAAGAGAGGTAAGAAGAAGAAGAAGGTAGTTTCTTCGAAGGCAATCAAAAAGGTGGTTGAAAAGAAGCGCAAGAGCCCAGAAGACGATTGTTTCCACTGCAAGAAAGCAGGGCACTGGAAAAGGAACTGCCCAGACTACCTAAAGATGAAATTGGTAGCCAAAGGTATTTTCTTGGTTGAAGTTAATATTTCTATTAACTGTGCATCGTGGGTGTTAGACACCGCAGCAGGTTCTCATATCTGCAATGATTTGCAGGTGATGGGAGCAGTAAGATACCTGAAGCCCGGGGATAGAATCCTGCGTTTTGGAAACGGTGCTAGGATCGCCGCTGAGGCTATTGGGGACGTCGAATTGGTTTTAGGAAATTTTACTTTGGTTTTAAGGGATTGTCTGTACGTACCAACAATAATTAAGAACATCATTTCTATACCAATGCTAGACATTGATGGTTTTAATTTTTCCATTCAAAATGGATCTTTATGCATATTTAAAGGTGGTTTAATGTATGCTTGTGGTACTTTGATGGATGGTCTTTATTCCCTAGAACCTGTTAAATCCGACGTTATGCACATTCAATCTAGAAAAAGAAAATATGATAATCAAACTCCACAACTTTGGCACGCTAGACTTGGACATATTTCCAAGAGTAGGATCCAAAAGTTGGTTTCCTCTAAGGCTCTTGAAATAAAGAACTTGGATGAACTCCCAACTTGCGAATCTTGTCTCAAAGGAAAGATGACCAAATCACCCTTCACAGGGAATCCTGAGCGAACCAAACAAACATTGGATTTAATCCATACTGACGTTTGTGGACCATTGAGTGTCAATGCGAGAGGAGGATTCTCTTACTTCGTAACATTCACCGACGATTTTAGTCGTTATGGATATGTGTATCTCATGAAACACAAATCCGAAACTTTTGAGAAATTCAAAGAGTTTCGAATGGAAGTTGAGAATCAACTTGGACATAGTATTAAAGCACTTCGGTCTGATAGAGGTGGTGAGTACTTAAGCCAAGAATTCCTTGATTATCTAAAAGAGAATGGAATTCTCGCCCAGCGAACTCCCCCTAGGACGCCCCAACTCAATGGAGTGTCCGAGCGGAGGAACCGAACTTTGTTAGACATGGTTCGTTCCATGATGAGTTTTGCTGACCTTCCCTTTTCATTTTGGGGCTTGGCCCTATTAACTGCATCGAAGATACTGAACATAGTACCTTCGAAGTCAGTGCCGACAACACCGCACCAAGTATGGTATGGTAAGGCGCCCGTGTATTCGTATCTACGAGTATGGGGATCTCCTGCGTATGTAAAGAACAAGAAGGGAGATAAGCTAGATAGTAGATCTAGTTTGTGCAAATTTGTGGGGTATCCAAAGGAATCCATTGGATACCTGTTCTTCGATCCTAAAGAACGTAATACGTTCGTATCTAGGAACGCCCACTTCCTGGAAGAGGATTTCCTCTCCAATCGAAATGGGACAATCGTAGAACTTGATGAAGTCCAGGAATCGGACCCATCCTCACAAACAGTGGGAGCTGAACCAGAATTTACTGAACCTACTAGTACACCTACTCTTCGAAGGTCTGATCGAATTCGTAAGGAGCCAGAGCGATTTGGTTTCATTCACGAAAACGAAAGAGGTGATAATGATCCAAGGACCTATCAAGAAGCGATGTCAGACATAGACTCGGGTGCGTGGCTCGAAGCCATGCAATCCGAAATGGATTCCATGCATTCCAACAAGGTTTGGACCTTGGTTGATCCACCTGAGGGAACTATCCCTGTAGGATGCAAATGGATCTTCAAGCGTAAGCTTGGAATGAATGGAGAGGTTTTAACTCACAAGGCACGCTTAGTGGCGAAGGGGTATTCTCAAAGGCCTGGAATAGACTATGAGGAAACCTTCTCTCCCGTAGCGATGTCCAAATCCATTCGGATATTACTTGCCATTGCCGCATGGCATGATTATGAGATATGGCAAATGGACGTAAAGACCGCCTTCCTCAATGGAGACATTGACAAGGAGATCTTTATGCAACAACCTGAAGGTTTTGCGTCCAAAGGAAGTGAGCACAAATTGTGTAAACTTCAAAGGTCGATATATGGCCTCAAACAGGCATCCCGAACCTGGAACATACGATTTGATGAGACAGTCAAGGCATTTGGCTTCATCAAAAACGTATATGAACCTTGTGTGTACAAGAAGAATAGTGGGAGCACAGTACAATTCATTGTTTTGTACGTCGATGACATTTTGTTAATCGGAGACGATGTCAAGATGTTAGCACAGACTAAAGCGTGGTTATCCGCGCAGTTCTCTATGAAAGATATGGGAGACGCATCTTACGTATTGGGAATCCGTATCTATAGGGATAGATCGAAGAAGATGATAGGACTCTCCCAATCACAGTGCATTAACACAATCTTGAAAAGATTCAAGATGGAAGAATCCAAGAGAGGATTGCTTCCAATGAGACATGGTATCTCTCTTTCTAAGTCTATGTGCCCTACAACTGACGAAGAAAAGACGAGAATGTCTCTCATACCTTATGCCTCTGCTATAGGGAGTATAATGTATGCGATGTTATGTACTCGACCAGACGTAGCACACGCTCTAAGTGTAACGAGCCGCTATCAGTCAAATCCAGGCGAAGAGCACTGGACTGCCGTAAAAGCAATCCTAAAGTACCTGCGAAGGACTAAGGATATGTTTTTGGTCTACGGTGGTAGTGGAGAACTGAAACTTGAAGGATTCACTGATGCAAGTTTCCAGTCTGACGTGGATGACTTCAAATCCAACTCTGGATACATATTCCGCATCAATGGTGGAGCAGTCAGTTGGAAGAGCTGTAAACAGTCTACCACTGCTGATTCAACCACAGAAGCAGAATATATCGCAGCATCAGATGCAGCAAAAGAAAGTGTATGGATGAAAAACTTCATCCAAGAATTGGATGTTGTTCCTAGCATTGCTGAACCTGTAGTCGTCTTCTGTGACAACAACGGGGCGATAGCTCAAGCGAAGGAGCCGAGATCACACCATCAATCCAAACACGTACAGAGGAAATACCACGTGATCAGGGAGATCATGGGTAGAGGTGACATGCACATGGAGTATGTCAAATCGGAAGACAACGTAGCTGACCCACTAACTAAGCCACTTTCACAAAAGGCGTTCGATAGTCATCTAGAAAAGATGGGACTTAGAACCGTAGGTGAATGGCTTTAGGGCAAGTGGGAGATTGATAGGATAGTGCCCTGCAAGCCAGTTCTGTTTGCTTGTAATAGATCTATCCTGTATGAAACGATCTTTTGATTTTATAATAATACGCATGTTTATTTATATATGTATAAGGATAAACAATGGCCAACTTCATCTTTCGCGAATACATTTAAGCGATTGGTTGAAACCCTTAGATTACATTTGACTATGGGACGATTCACTTCAGTATTGAGTGCAATCATGAAACAGTCTCAAAGGTCGTAATCTTAAAAGTGTTCCAAGTCATAGATTCCGAACGAGACGGGGTATCGTAGGAATCGCCAAGACTTGTACAAGTATGCATGATTCACATGGAGTGAATTTGTAGTGTTTCATGAGCAAGGAATTTGAGTCCAGTGCATACGAGTAGGTGGTTCAATGGAGGATTGAACGCATCGAACGACCCGAACAGAGAAACCCATTGTGGAAGCGCATGACGCACATCGGTGATGGGATGTTTCTCAAAGGAATATAATAGTGTACGATTTAGTCCTTTGACTTGAGGTGCTAGGGCGAATTCGGTGCATGGAAGTGCGTACTTAGATCTAGGTATAGGCCACGTAGCTTGGTCATAACATGCCTAGGTTGGGTGCGTATGGACATGTACGCGAGTGGTTAGTACCGATATGGAATCTATTGACTCACTGTAATGAGTGAGAGAATTTCCTATACGATTCTTAGATAATATATCCAAGGAATCTGCGGCCGCAGTCGGTGACTAATTTGGAAAGGGATTTCCAAATTTAGAAAGGTCACAAAGGTATATTATCCTGAATTAGAAAGTATAGCTATCGAGACAAATTTAGAGGTGCCGATTAATTCACACACCCTAAGTCTTGATCGGGAATATTAGTCGATAGAAGGACCGTATGTACATGGCAATTATATGAGACGAGGTTCACAATTATCAATTCACCTGATATTGGGCTTCATGGGCTTGTGGCTAGACATCGACCATGAAGTGTGGGTACTCCTGAATTAATAAAGGATTTAATTCTAGGAGTGGTTAATTAAAGGTTGTTTAATTAACCGGAACAATTTATTGTTCATAAATTAAATCACGAAGGATTCGTGGGCCTGCTGCCAGTTGATGGTGAACCCAGAGGGTCACACACAATACAATTGGACGGTGACTGTTATAAAAGGAAATGAAAGGAATTAATTGATTTAAAGGTAATTAAATCAATTAAATGAATTAAGAGTATTTAATTCAAGTGGGAGAATTAATTAATTGGCTGACTTAATTAATTAAATACTTAATTGAGTTGCTAATTAATTATGCGAAAAGAAATATTGATTTAAATGGACTGGGCATTTAATTAAAGTAGTTTAATTAAATGAAGGATTGCAAGACATGGGCTTCTATTAATTAAAGCCCATAAGGAGTCTTGCAAACCCTAGGTCAGAAGGAGTCTATAAAAGGGGAACTACATGAGCCTAAAAAGCTAACACCCTAAGAGAAAAACCCTAGCCTCCCTCTGCCTAAAAGCGCCGCCCCCTCTCCAAGCTAGAAACCCTAGCTGCTAGCCGCCGCCGCCACCATAAGCCGCCGCCACTGTGCTGCCGTGAGCTCCCTGGTGCCGCCGCCGCCGTGATCTCCCCTTCCATTGTATTAGATCTTGATTTGTCAAGAGATCCATACAATCCTTCAATAACAAATCTCCTGCATCGAGTTCTGAGCCTAAGATCTTGAGGTGTTGCCAGAATCCAATTGGTGTGGACTATCCCTGGAGGTGAGACACTTGGATCACTCCTGTGAACCGGATCAGAATCAGAATCGAAGACCGGAGGTTTCCACCACCTTGCCTGTGGTGAGGTATATCGCAAAAACCCCCCTTTGTTAATTCATTGTGTGCGTTTTTGTTCTTGCTTTTGTATACATAATGTGGAGACATCTTTTATGGGACCATTGGATACCTCGAAAAATTTTAAATTCCGCACTTTGTTGTCTGACAAATCGAGCTATATCCCAACAGATACAAAATCGCCCCTATAGTTTTTCCGCCCCTAACCCTAATCGTCCAACCTAGTCTTGGCCGAACCCAAATCGGACCAGATCTGACCCTGGCCGAACCCTGTTCGATCACACAAGCTCTGTGAGTCGATTCTTCCATTGGTATCTCCCGTTCCTTTGCTGACAAACCTGCAAGATCCAGTTCGTAGCCTAAGACTTGTAGGCGTCACTACAATCCGATAGGTGTGGACTAGCTTTGGAGGTGAGACACATGGATCACTCAAATTGTGAATCAAACCAAACACCTGGAGGACACAACCACGACTTGGTGGTCAGGTAATTTGCGATTAACCCCCTTGTGTTTTTATTGATGTTTGATTCATCCTTATTCGTATAATAACTATGGAGAAAGAATTCATGGGACTATTAGGAACTCGAAAAATTTTAAAATTCCGCATTTCGTTGTATTGACAATCGAGCCCTAGCCAAAATATCCCAACAGTGGTATCAGAGCCAACTCCATACATTTTTATACGAAAAGGCCTGAACATAATGTGTTTTCACTGTATATGCTTGATTGTATGTATAAGAACGCATGTTAATTATGTTCTATTGATTGATTCTTGCTTGTTATGACTGGATCTATGATTGGGTAAAACTGCTTTTTTAGATCTGTGGCGAATTTATAGTTTTTCGAAAAATCAGGGCTTTTATGCAAAAATTGCAAAACATGAAAATTAGGGCTGAAAATTGAATTTTCTATTTCTGGAAATTTTTGAAAAATCTGGGTTATTTCTGAAAATCTGATCGCACGCTATTTTGGACCATTTTGCAATTTTCAAAAATTCGAGGACTATTTTGTAATTTCCAAAACTTCAGGGGTCTATTTGCAAATTCGAAAATTTTCTGGATATCAAAATTTTATTTTCTGGTCCTTCTGTCCGAAAACTGTTTTGGGGGTATTTTGTAACTTTTCAAAAGTTTTGGGGTCAAAAGTGCAATTTCCGAAAATATAGGGGCCGAACTGCAATTTTCAAAAGTTGAAAAATCAGAATCTGAAATTAAGGCAGAAAAGTTGTTTTATTTATCCGAGAATTTATTTTGTCATAATTAGTAGTGACTAAAAAGCAAGAATCATAGGAAGTTAGTTTTAAAAGGTGTTTTAAAATTAAGATAGAAGAAAGTAAAAGTTGTTTACATGTTTCTTTGCTCTACGTGAACTGTTTACGTGGTTTTCGATCACGCCGAGCCTTGACCTTAGGTTAGATGTGATTTGTTTAATTTAATGCATGGTTTTTATTGGGCCTGCGAGCCTGTTATTATTTTTGGGCCACTTTGAGCCTTTGTAATAGAATAGGGCTTTACTTCTTTCCTAGTTTAGGATGGAGGCCCATTTACAAGCAAGGTGGGAGCCCAAGAAGAATTGAAGGCCATGTATGCGTGGTACATTGTGTAATAGCATAGGTTCTTTGAGAACCCTTTAGATTGACCAATTGGGCCAACATCATTGGCTCGATGATGGCCCGCATAGGAGGCTCCCGATCGAAAACATATTGTGGTAGTATGCATGCTAGGCTTGTATGGCTTTATTTATTAGTCGATTATGATTGCTTGTGTGTTTGCGCGCTAGAATCTAGATCGTAAATAAAAGATAAAGCATAATTGAAGCGGTGAGATCTCGAGGAGAGTTTCCTTAAACTTTCAAAACCGAAAATTCCCCTCTCGAACAAATATTAAGTCATATTGGGTTAAACATAAAATGAGGTTTTATAAAATCCAAGCCTTCCATTAATAGGGACTAGTGTATGTTGTTTACTTATCGATAGAGGTGATCCAGAGTCTGGCACCCGAGTCGAAGAAAGGGGCAATGCACGAAATTCCTTGATTCTAGTTTTTCTTAAAACTCGACAAGGGTAGGGACTGGTCGGGACGTGAAAATCGACCGATAACTAGTTACGGAGAATTCATGACCGGGCCCGTTGCTTATCATGATTAATGGGTTAGACTTAACGCGTAGTAACATTTATTATGTAGCAGTGCTAGATAAATGCGAAAAACGAGGCAAAATAACTTGAAGGTTGTGTAGTAGACACAATTGGTAATATGTATACCTACCTAGGGAATTAATTGTATGGCCACGAGTCGTGGGTGCAACTAATTGCTGCTGGGACGTCAAGACCTACTAGGAAATAAATTTTTCCCGAAACTAGAAGGGGTTACTGTTTCGATAAAAATAGTGGGAGAACTTTTTCGATAAAAAGTCCAAATTTCGTTAATTATAAGTATTAATATTAAACCTGTCTTCTTATAGTCGTCTGTTTTTTAAATGTTAGCCATTTACCATCCACTGTCCGATACTCGATGCGTTTGAGAACCGAACCAACTTTGAAAAAGGTGATGTGCAATTTCCTATACGAAACCGACATGGCTAAGTTTGACAATGTTAGGGAATATTGTTCTTACTTAAGCAAGACATTCGAGCTGATCAAAGGGTTTGGAGCCCAATTGACTCTCGAAGATGAGATAACGATAACCCTTCAAGGATTATCTGAGACCTTCACTCATTTTATGCAACATTGCATTATTCCGCCTGATGGAATACAAACAAAGCAATTGCATGAGTTGTTAGACAAATATGAAGAAGCTCATCAACGTGGTTTTGGTCTATATGATTGGAATTGCCCTCTGTGTAAGTACGAAGAGAAAATAAGGAAGCTTGTTGAAAAGGATTTCCTGGAAAGACTTGACTACGGTATGACTTTTTAAGTTATACACTTGTTGAATCTTTTTGATGTAAGACATCTGATTAAAACTTTCATTTCTGTAAAAGCATTTACAGGCGATGATAGTCTTCCCGCTCAACCTAAAAGGAGGAAAATCCTTGAAAGGGAGATGCAAGTAGTGCAGAGCGAGATGAGGAAACTGGAATTCCGGGACTGGGTCAAGGAAGAATTGTACCTAGACATTCCTTTTTAGCAAAGAAGTTTTTCTTAGTTTTTCGTATTAGCATGAGTTTTAAGTTTTAGTTTACTTTGAGTATTATTTCACATTTTGTACGAGACCTTATTGCTTTACCATTGAGAAATGGAATTTATTTAATTAGAGCAATTTAACTTTGTACAAATGTTGATGTTTTGAAACATAGAAATAAACAATGATAAACGAATCGAAACTTTGAAGACTATATGCTAAATCGAAAACGAGTAAGACAAACTGGATAATCGTCCGCGCTTGAAATGTTCACTCTGGACATTCTTCCTAAAGAGAGATGCGAAAGGAAAGTTTTTATTTACTGATTCCTAAAATAATGAACTTAGGTAAATTCGGAACTTTCAAATCTTGAAGGAATAATAACCAAAGTGAAGGATTGCTAAGGCATTCCAAAACATTTTGATCGACATGAACTAAAAGCACTAGTTCAAAAGAAATCTACTTCATATATACTTGCGATTTTTAATCGTCAAAGTTTATGTGTACTATATTCAAGTACAATTCTGAAACTATTGAAGTAATTCAATAGAAGCTTTGGAAATGAAGTAACTAGATGCATTATGTCAAATGCAATTTGATTTAATCAAACCTGCTGAAACATAAGCAAACTTAACACTTCGATTATCTAAGACGAGAATAGAATTCTCATGAAGCAAATCAAAGAAGAAATCAAACTTTGTTTGATTCTCGACTCTGATCTTGCTGAGTTTCCTTCATTCACTTTAGGGGATACCTTCCCTTAACTCTTCAAAATACTTGGTATAGTATATTTCGAAGTAAGTCCTTACATCGCCATGTCTTTTAAGACATAGCAGAACACCCTTATATGAGAAATTAGATGGTAGATCTAGTTCATATAATGTTTATGGGGTATTCAACAAAACCCATTGAATACCTGTTCCACGACAATGAGAAACGAAAAGCATCTCGTAAGTAGCTTGTTCCTCTGTTGACAAGACCTTGTCAAAGGAAATAAGGAATGTCGTAGAACTTGATGAAGTCCAAGGATTGGACCCGTCCCCATGAACAGTGGGAGTAAACACTAAAAGAAACTGCTGAATCAATCCACGCACAAAGAAATCATAATCTGATCAAATTCGTAAGGAACTCAAAAATTCCATTTTACGAAATTGAGAAATTGGATTCTAATCAAAGATTACAAAGAGATTATGTTAAACGTGATCTAAGGGATATGGCACATAGCCATAAGATTCGAAATTGAAAACTTTGACTCACTTAAATGGCAATAGGTCATTATTCAAAAGTCCTTTTAGGATTGATGAAAATGCCTTATATCCATTAGCTACGTCAAAATT
Organism: Penstemon eatonii; assembly: GCA_038501285.1. NCBI lineage: Eukaryota > Viridiplantae > Streptophyta > Magnoliopsida > Lamiales > Plantaginaceae > Penstemon > Penstemon eatonii. The sequence continues at coordinate 615,980 of JBCEGF010001341.1, forward strand.
CATTTCGAAACTATTAGCCATAGAAAGGTGATTTTGACTACCAAGACATGACTATTGGATATGAATCCTGCATCTCACAATTGAAAGTTGATGAGAAGATCTCTATTCAAATCCAAGGGTCAATCTATGATTTTTTCCCAAACTTGGAACATGCAACTTGATAAGTCAATCAAGAATGTTGAATTTGTCAAAAGTCATATGGATTCCAATTGTGCAAAAGAATCAGTGGGAGTGTAGTTGAGTTCGAAGCGCAACGAGATGATGTTCTGTACATCCAACAAGATATAAGCATATCAGAGAAGCACAGACGAAAGCGTGTTCTTCACGCAATTTTCCATGATAAGATTTGGAATTACATCTCACGTACTGGCAATACGTATCTATGGTAGATAGAAGGAAGTAGATGTTGCAATTCACCAAATCTAAGTACAAAGACTATATATTGATTGAATTCAATATGGAAGAATCCAAGAAAGATTGTTTCCAAAGAGACAGAAACCATCTCACTTATTTAATGAGCCCTAAATTAATAAGTAAAGAAGTAACTGTCTCAAGAAGCCTTATGCTTGGCATTTGGGTTGCATGTAGCATGCAAAGTCTTGTACTAGACCTGACTCATCAAAATACTCTGATCATTCACGAGCTACTGATAGTCAAACGCCTGTCAAGGACACTGGTCTACCATAAAAGCAATCCTCGAAGATAATTAAAGGATATAATGCTGGTCGGTGGTAGTAAGTGGAAAATTGAATACTCGAAAGATTTAGAAATTCGAGATTCCCAGTCTGAAGTGGATAAATTATTCTGTCTCGATAGAGCAAAGGTAAATTGGAAGAGATTCCAATAATATACCATTGCCGATTCAAACAAGAATAAAGAGGCACCATTATGATGCTGCACAAAAGAAGGTGTTTAGATGAGAAACTTTCATCCATTAGATGAAATACCTAGCATGACAAAAGCCTATCGTAATCTTAACCGATTTAGATAAGGCGATTGCTCAATGAAAGGAAATCGAGATCTCACCTATAATCTGAACACAATACCGTATGATTGAACCAGTCATGGGTAGTTGAGACGAGTAGAAGTATTACTTCATCTCGACAAAGACAACTTAGCAGATCCACTAATTAAGCTCTCTCACAAATGGTTCGAGGGACATCTTGGTATAGATGGGTCTTAGAAATGTTGTGATTGACTTTAGGGCAAGTGGGAGATTGATGGAATAGTGCCCAGCAAGCCAATATTAATTAGCTTGTTGAAGTACTATTTTCTTATGGTTTATAATTAATACGCCGTTCATTCATAGTATGTGAAACTGAACAATGGCCAACTTCATCTCTCGCGAACCTATCTAAGCGATTGGATGAAATCCTAAGGTCACAATAGACTATGGGACGATTCACTTCAGTACTGAGTGCAATCATGAAACAGTCTCAAAGGTCGTGATCTTAAAACCGTTCCAAGTCATAGATTCCAAACGAGACGGGGTATCGTAGGAATCGCCAAGACTTGTACAAATATGCATGATTCACATGGAGTGAATTTGTAGAGTTTCATGAGCAAGGAATTTGAGTCCAGTGCATATGAGTAGGTGGTTCAATGGAGGATTGAACGCATCGAACGACCCGAACAGAGAAACCCATTGTGGAAGCGCATGACGCATATCGGTGATGGGATGTTTCTCAAGGCTTATAATAGTGTACGATTTAGTCCTTAGACTTGAGGTACTAGGGCGAATTCGGTACATGAATGTGCGTACTTAGATTTAGGTACTGGTCACGTAGCATGGCCACAAAGTGCCTAAGTTGGGTGCGTACAAAAGTGTACGCAAGTGGTTAGTACTAAGAGAGGATCTAACGCCTCATCCTGATAAGATGAGAGAATTTCCTATACGTTTCTTAGATAATTGATTTCGAGGAATCTATGGCCATAGTCGGTGATGCATTTGGAAGGAGTTTCCAAATTTGGCAGTCACACTGAAATCATTGTCGGAAAATTAGAAAGTATAGTTATCGAGATAATTAGAGGTGCCGATCAATTCACACACCCTAGGTCTCGATCGGGAAATCAATCGTAGAAGGACCGTATGTACATGGCAATTATAAGAGGTGAGGTTCACAATAAATCAATTCACCTTTGATTGGGCTTCATGGGCTTGTGGCTAGACATCGACCATGAAGTGTGGGTACTCCGGAATTAATAGAGGATTTAATTCTAGGAGTGGTCAATTAAAAGTAGTTTAATTGATCGGAGCATTTAATTGCTCGTTAATTAAATCACGAAAGTCGTGGGCCTGCTTCCAGTTGATGGTGAACCCAGAGGGTCACACACAATACAATTGGACGGTGACTGTCTTAAAGGAAAGAAAATGATTTAAAGTTGTTAAATCAAGGTAATTGAATTATGGTATTAATTCAATTGGAGATTATTAATTAGATGACTAATTGATTAATTGATAATTAATTAATTAGAGTTATCTGATTAATTGTGGAATTAATTAAAGTAGTTAATTAATTGGAAGAATAAATAATTAACCAATTTGAGTATTGGATAATTATGGGTTGATGTTGGAATTATCTAAAATTAGGGGCTATGGGCGATTTTGGTGATTAAAAGGAAAAGGAGTTTTGTTTCTTGAAAAACAAGTTTGAAGAGATTTATCAAATCTCACATTCCTAAGTTGATAAGGAATGAAGATTTGATAAATAAGGGAAAGAGATATCTTTTTAGAGAAGGACTCTTATCTTATAAATACTCCTTCTCTTCTCTTCTCTTCATTATAGAGTAGAAGTTTTTGCACAAGTATTGAAAAACCCTTAAAAAGCTTTTGAGAGAAAAAGGTTTTTGCTGAATATTTAGAGAGAAAAATCGAGTGAGATTAGATTTTTCGAACAAGATATTTTAATTACAAAATCGCCCCCTATAGTTTTTCCGCCCCTAACCCTAATCGTCCAACCTAGTCTTGGCCGAACCCAAATCGGACCAGATCTGACCCTGGCCGAACCCTGCTCGATCACACAAGCTCTGTGAGTCGATTCTTCCATTGGTATCTCCCGTTCCTTTGCTGACAAACCTGCAAGATCCAGTTCGTAGCCTAAGACTTGTAGGCGTCACTACAATCCGATTGGTGTGGACTAGTTTTGGAGGTGAGACACATGGATCACTCAAATTGTGAATCAAACCAAACACCTGGAGGACACAACCACGACTTGGTGGTCAGGTAATTTGCGATTAACCCCCTTGTGTTTTTATTGATGTTTGATTCATCCTTATTCGTATAATAACTATGGAGAAAGAATTCATGGGACTATTAGGAACTCGAAAAATTTTAAAATTCCGCATTTCGTTGTATTGACAATCGAGCCCTAGTCAAAATATCCCAACATTCATTACATAGTTGATGACAAACTCACTACAAGAAAAATAGTTTTTTCCGACAGAATTTTCGACAGATTTTACCCGTCGAAAATCTTGTTGGAAAAACAGCTGCAGCAAAAAATTCTGACAGGATTTCAGATGGGATTTTTCCGACGGGAGGCAACCATTGGAAGATCCGTCAGAACTTTTTCTGACAGGAGGTTCTCCGACGGGGTTTCCGATTGGTTAACCCATAGGAAATTAACAATTTTTTTTATTAATTTCTTTAAGATTTCCGATGGGAGATTCCCGTCGAAAAATATGTATTTTCTTTTTTAATTATTTTTAATATTTTGCGGAAAATAATTAATATTTTTATTTTTAAATTAAATTTCGATGTGATTTGCCCATTGGAAATTTTACGACGGGATTTACCCGTTGGAAAATCAATTAAATAAAATAAAATTAAATCGATCATTAATTAAATATATAATTTATTTTTAATTTTTATATTCCCTGAATTATAAATATATCGATTTAATCACCAAATACCATACAAAAATTAACAAATGAAGCAAAATAAATCAATAAGCGCGTCAAAAATCATAAAATATCTTACAAAATCAAATTAGTCTCAATCATCAACAAAATTTAAATAATAAAATAAGTATCCAAATATTTCGAAAGATAAAACTAAGTTTTAGTCATCTTGGGGTGGGATTTGGGGACATGAAATTAATCAACATATGTAGGAAATACTTCATTTGTCGTTGGTTTTCCTCCACCATCTGTCTTCGGCTTTCCTCTAACATTGCTCTGTGTTCTTCTCTCTCTCGTTGACGTTCGTCCCTATCACGTTGATGTTCCTCCTTTAATATTGCCTTGTGCGCTTCTCTCTCGCGTTGTCGTTCCTCCTCCAGCATTGCCCTTTGTTCTTCCCTCTCTCGTAGACGCTCCTCAGATTGTTGTAATCTTTCTTCTAGAGTTAGAATTCTTGACATGAGCTTCGGGTTAGATGAACTACAATATTGTGATGCCCTCGACGAACTAGGTTTAACCTCAGCAACCTTACCAGCCAGACCATAAACCGCACCCTTCTTTCCTATACCCACAATGTCTACCCATGCCTGAATAACAAACAAAAACATTAATTAGATTATAAAATATTTATAAATACATAAGAGTTTAATTAAACATAATAATTATATGTTACATGCATTTGAATATCTTCCGGGACTAGTTGTGATTCACCAATTCGGATACTTGCGAAGTGAAAGTTTTTTTCTAAAAACGTAGTCTAAAAGACATGTATTTTAGAACAAAGTTTTAAAACATAACACTTATTTATCAATTAAACATATAATCTAGGTTGCACGGATACTCCGAAAAATGGCTCTGTGCAGTAACCATTACTCCAGGGATACGGATAGGTAGAGTGAAAGATTTGCCAGGTGTGAAATTCCATTGTATTCGAGGCGTCCGATACGCGTGGGATACTCGAACGGTACGCCATCTGGAGTATCCTAATTAAATTAAATAAAAAGTAATTCGAATACCGGTACAATATTTGGAGTATTCTGCAGGTTTTGGACACGTCTTGGATACTCGTAGGGTGTTTTTGTTAGTTTTTCAAAGTTATGGATTAAAAAATTAATTTTAAAAAAAATATGTATTTTGAATAGTTTTGGATACGGGTATCAATCAATACTCGTGATGTTTACTTAGAAATTTCAAATCAATACGGATTTTTGTCTAACTTTACCAATTTTTGATATATAAATTTTGTGTATTTTGAATGATCTTGAACAATTTTAGTGTAAAACTTTTATGTGATGTTGTCCAATCCGAAATTAAACTAGTAGACATTATATATTTTGAATATGATCGTGTTCTTTTGGGGTATAATAGATGAATCAAATTAATTATGTTGTTATGCACAATATATAATTATTTTATTTTATACGTGTATCTTTGCCGTATCGAATTCTATAAATTTTAAAAATTCGTATCGCCGTATTCGTATCGTAATGTATCGTATCGCTGTATACGTATCCTTGTAATCTAGCATATAATTGTAAAACTTACATGTGTATCCTTTGAACGAGTATCGACCCACTTTAATCTCTCTCCATTTTCATCTAACTGTGAGTGAGTATACATAAATAATTCTCCTTGCATTGGTTCTTTACTCCACCTTTGGCTTTGCTCTGCAATATAATTAAATATTGATTGTGTTATATCACTATAATATATGAAAAAAGAAAAATAAACATTTGATAGACTTACTATTGTTAGTTTGTGCTCCGAATGTGTAATACTCCCACCCATGTACTTTGGAGCTCCTTGTGCACCACAGTCGGATGCTCGATTTTCCTTATTTTTGATACATAATTCTTTGAACATATTTGTATCTCTAAGTAAGTAAGATGGCCTAATGAGAATCAAGTATCCGTTTTGGCTTTTTGTTCTTTCTATGATGTTCTTGTAACTTCCTTCTAATCGAAGCTGCAGCACGATTATCAAATATATTTCTGATCATAGTATCATGACGAGGTTCCCAAACGATATTTTTATGCAAGTAATTAGATAGTATTTAATATAAATAATAGAATAAATAATTTATGAAATTATTTAAATCAATACCTTAAAGATTAAACCATTGGTCCCTCTGCCTTTCACTGGCATCTGTGTAGAGCGCCACGAGCCTTCCCAACTTGTTTTAGTTCATTTTTCAGCATATCGAATAATAGCACCATGCGCAGAACCCTCAAACCTATATCAAATAACAAAAATATTTTAATTACGTATACCAAATTAACACTCCCAAAATATACTTTGTTTGGTCCAGTGATGTGTTTTTCCATAGCCTGGTGAGTTAGCATGCTTTGGAGGCAAGTCGGCTATTTTCGGAAGATCCCGCACTCTCTCCACTCTTCATAGCCAGTTAATCTTGAAGGTGGAAGTGACCTTTCAACTTTTCCCTTTTTGAAAAAAATTTCGACTTCTCCTAAATGGGTGATTCTCTAGCAAATACTGGCGATGACAATCAAACCACGACACCTTTCCACCATGCTTGAAGCTGAATGTTTTGTGTTTTCCATACATATAAGACATGCTAATTTGCCTGAAGTGCTCCAACTTGATAGCATACCATAAGCAGGAAAATCATTGATAGTCTACATAAGCGCAACTCTTAATTAAAAGTTTTTTTTCATTGATATGTCGTATGTTTCAACTCCTACTCCCCATAGTTCATTCAATCGATCAAAGGCCTCAGGTACACATCAATTCTTGGCCTTAGGATTATGTGGTCCAGGAATTAGGCAAGTTAGAAACATATATGGCTGAGTCATACACATTTAAGGAGGTAAGTTATAAGCGCTGGATATCTCGTTCGTACACATCTTCTCTTTGTTTCCCGGGCCTCTAGCGTGTTACAGACAGAGTTCGAAAAGGTCAAATCTTTGATGATTGTCGCAATAACTGGCCAACAAAGTATATGGTTGGGCGTTATTATCGAACGAGTTAAACCCATTTGCACATAAGCTGACTCTAACATTTCTTGGTTCTGCAGCAAACTCCGGATGAATATTGTCAAAATTCTTCCAAGCTAGCCAATTAGATGGATAAGACAAAACTCCTTCCTCTCTTCTATTTTCTGAGTGCCATCTTATGTGAGAAGCTGATTCTGGAGAGGCAAAAAATCGTTTAAGTCTAGGGATTAAGGATAAGTAGTGCATTCTTTTGTGACGAATTGGTTTAGTACTTCTCTTGTCACGACCTGATGGGGGCTATTTTATACCCCATATAATACTTAGAAGCGCTCGAAGATAATAGGTCGGACCGACCTGGCAGCTCTGTCATCAATACCGATCAATCCGATCTAACCTGCAGATTCTCGGCGATCAAGCTAGTCTCCGAATTCGAGAAGAACAACATCCCGAGTCCTGATAGGATAATATTTCCTTGTACAGCTAGGGATTGTCTCAAATAAATACCTTGATAAAGCATTGTATTAGGGCACGCATAAATGGTAGCTAACGCCTACATACTTTGTAATCTGAGTTTAACCTAATAAAAAGAGCCTTTGCTATACACTTTCAAGTTTCTCAATATAATCTCATTAGTCTAATCTTATTACGTATTGTTCATCTTTGAGATCGATCCATCCGGAATAAAGTAACTAAGCTCTATATCAATATATGTTGATAACCCTACACAAATATCATTGATTTAATTGAACCACACGAAAATCGGTTAAGTCAGTTGGCGCCCACCGTGGGGCCTGAGTTACTTATTCGATAGACACATGGCTCACCCAAGGAAGAACGCACGCAACGAGACAAGGAGTAACTATTGGGATTCGGTAAGATAAACAGCCCTAGGCACAGCGGAATATAAAATTTTTAGGACCTCTTACGGAATCTTGCCAGGATACTACTCTAGTTGTATATATATAAATATTAATTAAAACGATAGTATAAGTTTACACGTTATACCTATCTCCTTGCAAATCCAAGTTTGCAGTCAGCAAAACGAAATCTGATTTATGCTCCAGCAAAATCGATCCAGGCATTTCGAGTAGCGCCCCACGTGTTGCGCCTCTACGGGTTGATACACCACAATTACACGAAAGATAATAAATTTTGATCAGCTAGAACACAAGATATATTATAATCTAGGAATTAGGAACGATCTTGGAACAAAATCGGAAACGAAAAATTTCTTCCACAGGGAAGAAGGGTTCGGCCGATTACACATGGAGAGGGGAAAGAATTTTTGCTCTGCTAAAATTTTGCTTATTGAGTTGTGTGAAAAATAACTACAAGAAAGCTACTTATAGTTATCTCCCTAACCTAGTCCTATTAGGACTAGGAATTTTCTCTCCTACATGGGCCATGGCCCTCTTTAATTAGAAGACCAAGTCTTCTAATTAATTCATGGCCCAGTTAATTAATTTGACCAGGCTTTATTTAATCTCCCAATTAAATAGCCCAATTAATTAACTTAATCTCCCATTTAATTAAATCAGACTCTAAGTCCATTTAATTAAAATCCCTTCTAATTAATTAAATCCAACTTAATTAATTTATCCACAAATTAAATTCCAATTTAATTTATGATCATGATCCAATTCCAATTGGATCCCATTTTGTTCCAAATGGGTCGACCATCGACCCAGTCGATTATTGTCCCATTCGACCCAGTCGACTCGGTCGTTCTTATTTCCTCGCTTTCGCTTCATGTGTATTGTGTATGCCCCCGTAGGTTCACCACATAATTGGCCGTGGGTTATAATTAAATATTATTTAATTATTCGAGTAAGACTTACTCTAAATCAATCGAACACTCTGTCGATTAATCATTCCAAAATTAGCACCCCTGCCAATTTGGGAATTCTCCCACACTCCACGGTCGATGTCCAGCCACAAGCCCATGGAGCCCAATCATTGGTGAATTAATTCAGTGAACCTTTTATCATTTATAATTTCCATATACGACATAATCTCTCCATCGATCAATCTCCCAGTCGAGACTTAAGGATATGGTCTTTCATCGGATTCCCTTTTCTTTTGTCTTGACCTTATGTACTCTGATCTCGAAATAAATTCTCTTTGACTTAATCTTTATGAGCTACTTACATAAAGTCGTCCGATACCTTGGCCAAGGATTTTACCAGAATTAATTTCTCACAGAAATCCATAGGAGAATTTCCCAACCTATCAAGTCGGGTCAATGGATCCTTTGTTGATGATATGAATCTGCATACAAGTTCCTCTATACCCAATGTGAGTCCACAGAGACTTTCTGGCGATCCCCAGTCAGTCGGAACTCATATCAAAGCATAGATGTTCTCGCACCTGATGAGGGGTAATTTGGTTCCCCTGTCCTCGCAAGCTCGAGGTGGATCAAATAACACCAGATCCTGACCCCAGGAACGAAGAGCCGACCCCGGGTTGTAAATAAATTGTTCCGAGCCTATAAAGTGAATCCAAGGTCGAAGGCTACTATTGGGCCGAGCCCAGGCCCAAGCCCATCAATTCAGCTATAAATAACCCAATCATTTATGACGACGACACAACTTCCCAGGTGCTCTTCCTTCGAGACTGCTGCTCGGACTCACTTGGGAATAATAGCATAGGCTTTCTTATATGCATTTCACCCTCTAGCTTGTACGGCATCCAATAATGCTCGGATAGGACTCCCAATTCTTGTAATCTGTACTCGATCATTCTGAATATAATATTATTGATCTTTTATCTCCATTTACATACTTTAGCACGGCATTTCACACAACCCTTATCGAACTAACGAAAATGCGTAAGATCAATTGGCGCCCACCGAGGGGCCTTATTCGAGTATTAGATCGAAATATGCCTACTACGATGAGAAATACGTATATCACAGGAGAGCCTTCCCAGGCAGCAGAAGCATAGAATTCGATCGATATTGAGCCCGATGATCTGTCGTGTGTGACTCACCAACCGCCATTTGTTTTCAGCGACGATCCTCCGACCAGCGGAGCAAAGGTAAAAGTTCTATGTTTATAAATGAATAAACTTCACGAATATTGTTCTCAACTAGCCAAGATCAAATTAATCCGATCATCGGTCAACGTCAAAAGATCATGAAAAGCTATGGAGTTGCAACTTATTAAGGCTCGAAATTTATTTATCCGATCTTCATATTTAGTGATATCAGGTTAAATTATGCGAGTCAAATTATTATCAATTATCTGATGGTTTTCTTGATCAGTTGGAATAGAAGTAGTTACATTCTGTTGCTCGATGATAATCTCTAAATATGAATATCAATAAATGTCCGTACAACGGCAACAAGTCCCCGAAGTCGCAATCGAGGGTGGGCTATAGTACGATCGATAAAAGAAATTTTCGATCCCAAAGGGAAGGGATCTATAACTTCACGATAACTATAAGTTTCCGCGAGCCTAACTCAAATTCGATCGGAGAGATAGAAAAGACGAAGGAATAAAACAATGTTCGAACAAGAAACAAAGCTTTATTATTGATATTCTTCGAACAAGTTACAAGCGAAGCTTCGAATATAATATTAAAATTCGAGCTCAAGAGATACAGTACAATCACTCCTACCCTACTACAAGTTCTACGAGTAATTCTATCCTGATACATATTCGGTCATCGTCCCTATTAGATCGCTCCAGATGCAGAACTCAGCAGTGATTCTTCATGATCATCACTAGCCACGTGTCGCACATCCATCTTCGTACGGGATGAAAGCCGGATCGAAACTCTTCTCCAGGGCTTCAGACCGACCTTAGGTCTTCATCTGTAAATAATGATTGAAATACTCAATCATTATTTACAGGTTAATCCGAACCGGTGCAGCGGAGGGTTATCTCAGCGGAGGCGCCCCAAGTAAGCTCGAAGGAACTATACTTCAAGAAAGCCCTCGAGGAAGCTGATGCTTCAGATTTAAAGAACTCCTCTCAGATTAACCAGCTGCCCGATCAGATGCTACGCCAGAAGACCGGAACTCTAACCCGCACCAGATAAGATATATCTTGGAAAACAGGTTGCCTGCCGGTATTCTAGGTGCGATTTCTTTTGCCTGTCGATATTCTAAGCGAAAAATCTTATACCAAAGGAGCTAAGATCGGAAAACAGGGTTCGAAGTCTAATCTCAAACTCCTTTATCGGGGAGATAGTATGAATCAAATCTAAAACTCGACCCATGGGGATCGGAGGAAGCATAAAGGGAAAAGTGGGGAATGTCGTGTAAAAAAGTGGACCTATAGCGGTGAAGGATTTTGAACCAACGGCCCAGATAACAGATCGCAAACGGTTAGGATGTACGTATTAAATGAACTGACCGGTACATTTCCGGAGAAATAGGGTCCTGTTTGGTAAGAAGAACGTACGGTCCAACAATGAGCAAAGAAAGGTTTATTCGAAATGTTCATTCGAACAAATGTTTTACTTACTATCCTATTCGAAAAATAGCCCAAGGATCAGGAACACTTGTCTAAAAGTTCAACCCTCGTACACTTGATATTCTAAATATGAAACCGCTATTTTTACGACCGACTAATGATGTTTGAGCCGAAAAAGCTATGATTGATCTACTCGAACAAAACTCTTGAGCTAAAAATTTCGACAGCTCTGGGAATTCGGCAATAGCAAGGGTCGATTACAACAAGTTCTTTATTAATTTCAAGTCTACAAGATATTAGCTTGTTACTCACTCGAGAGACCACTGTTCGGTTATTTCCTTATTAATTTTAGATATTCGAGATTGAGTTATTGAAGATAAGATCGTGTCTGATTGTGCTCTATTTTATCAACAAGGAAAAGAGAAAATTCTATTCATGAATATAGTTACAAAGATACAAGAGTTCAAAGGAAAAAATATGAGGAGATACGTTTCGAGCATAGCACAAGCTAATATATTACATAATAACCAAATGAAATTTTCACTCTCCTCTCCTATCGTTTACTCGAAGTAACTTAGCTCCGAGCATGGAATCTCCTTTCGATCCGCAGGCTTTTAACTTTATTTACGATCTTCCGAAGACAAAGGGGCGAACGCACGGTTTTTCGGGTACATGTATTCTGATCGTTCTCTCCCAAGTATGTCTTCCTAAATGCATTGTAGCAACAGGTCCCTGTTCGAGGACCTGCGCAATGACCTGCGGACTCCGTGATTCTGGCTTATTGGCCTTCCAGATAGAAATTGTATTTGCCTGTCGATATTCTAAGCAAGGTCGAGTTAGAAGACTATTCCACTTAAAGATTGTTCGAAGTCTGAGCTCAAATAGTTGAATTAATTGAATAATGATCTTGATCGCCATGATCGGACGAATAAAATGCCGGCGCAACGAATGAGACTTCTCCAAAGGTACTACTACCTTTTATAGTGAAATTTGAATAAAATCCAACGGCATAGGATCCACGAAGTTAATGGATGAGATTCGTCGACCGTTACAATTCTCGATAAATGAGGAACCGTTTGGAAAAAATCAAACTGGGGAACTTTTAGACAACAATAGAGAGTAAAGGGCATTGGATCAAGCAAATCAAAAACCTCGCAAAGAATTTTTCTTAACAAAACATTAGGATTATTTATTAAGTTCTTAGGTTATTTACTATTTGCTGTTTCGCTATGGTTCATCTTTTCTCATGATTACAGAAGACTATTATTTCGTCAAGATTTATTTCGTTCAGGGTTATATCTTCAGTGGAAACTCATCTCGCCAATATTCATATTTATTCGTCTTATTCCGATGTTATCGACCTCTGTTCATCTATTATCTATCTCTACTTGTCTCCCTCTATTATTGAAAAGGGTGAAAGCTGTTGCTATGACCCTCAAAGATCGACCAAGGGTGAAAGCGTTGCTACGCCCCTTGGATCGAAAAAATAAAACGGGTGACGACCCTCGGGCTAAAAATGCTCTGAAATGACTAAGGGTGAAAGCCGTTGCTATGCCCCTTAGATCGAAATTATTAAATGGGTGAAAGCTATTGCTACGACCCTCGGGCTAAAAATGCTCTGAAACGACTAAGGGTGAAAGCCGTTGCTACGCCCCTTAGATCGAAATTATTAAATGGGTGAAAGCTGTTGCTACGACCCACGGGCTAAAAATGCTCTGAAACGACTAAGGGTGAAAGCCGTTGCTACGCCCCTTAGATCGAAGTTATTATTCAAGATCAACCTAAATTCTATTATGTTATTTCTCCACGATTATTTATACGACTAAGGATGAAAGCCGTTGCTATGCCCCGTAGATCGAAGTTATTATTCGAGATCAATCTAAATTCTATCATGATATTTCTCCATGATTATTCGTTCGACTAAGGGTGAAAGCTGTTGCTATGCCCCTTAGATCGAAATAAATCATAAGGGCGAAGGCTGTTGTTAAGACCCTAAGTACAAATTATCGATATCCAAAGATTTTCGATAATATCCTATTTCGGACTACCGCAATCGAGATCTGCTAAGGTCGCCAATTTCTATCCAAGTATTATTAATTTTCGATTACCCTATCAACGAATGAGATCGGCGAAAAACGTCAATTATCGTTTGTATCTGGATATTAAAGGGCGAAGTTCGATCAAAGGTCGATTATATAGTCGATGTCCGATCATTAAAAGCTAATATTTTATTATTACTTATCAAAGTCGCTAGGGGACAGCACTTGTCGTTCATACTTTTGGGCAAAGAAATTGATGCTCGGTTGCTATTTACAGAAGCAAATCGGCAGATTAACAAGTAAGAATGACAAAGGAAATAAAAATTTCATTCGTGACCTTTCAAACAATTAAAGAGAATTCATGATTACAACAAGGAAAATCGAGCAAAGCTGAAACTTTACATTTAATGTAATCCTATTGTAAATAATTAACCCTACGCTAGCATATTTTCGTTATCAAAGGAGGAAAGCGGGGCTGGAAGAACACTTCTACCCTTCATCCATCGCTTCCTCGATAATGGCTCCACGCCGGACTAGGTCGAAAGACAGAGAAGCAACTCCAATTGAAATTATTCCTGCCGAACCCGAAGGCAACATTCTTCAAATTGCATCTCGAAGAGGTTGAGATCGAGTGCAGAAAAACTTCTCCCACGAGTCGACCCACTATCCGACTGGGTGGATTAACAGGATACAGGAGTTCGAACCGGCCCTAAATGGATGGAATCAGAGAGAGCTGGTCGCCTGCCGGTACCCCAGTCGCAATTCTTTTCGCCTGTCGATACCCTAGTCGAAGTAAATCACCACGAGAGGCAGCCAAAATAATAAAGGAAAATAGTTCGAACTCGAACCTCAAAACGTGCTATTGAAGATAGAAAGCGAAACATAGTAGTCAAAGGAAGTAAAATCTCAATCATAGAGCCGATCGAAACAATTACTGAAATGTAAAAATATGAAGGCAAATACGGAACTATATATAGTGGAAGGAAAAGGCAATCGACGACTCAGATTTGATAATACTAACGGCTGAGATACAAGCAATAAATGCGCCGACCGTTACGGTTCCCGAGAATACAGAAACCGTTTGGGGTAAGTGAAGAAAATGTCAAAATTATTCCTGCTCGAGTTCGTCCTGTTCGAATTCGTTATAATCTCAGTTCCAGTCATCAAAAGAGAATCATGAAGAAAAATTCAGAGTATAGCATATAAAGAAAGCGTTATCAGTAATTAGTCCGAGGATGGCTAAGACCAATGAAGTACAACATTTGAGTAAAGCGGTCGTGAGGATCGATAAAAAAGACTATTAATTTCCGAGCTTGACATATCAAGCAATTACAAGTTACAAGATATCAACTCCTATTACATATCAGACTAATCTTTTGATATTAGTACTTCTTACAATCTTGAGAACATTGACAAAGCACTAATCTATATATCCAAGAGTGAGAAGAACTTCGTAACAAGGCAATCCTATGAAATTTTCGGCGGACGATAATGTCCTTACTCGAATAGGAGGAGCCTGTCAAGCCAACGGGCTTTTATCTTTATTTATGATTCCTCAAAAAGGAGAGGGGTAATGCATCTTTTTCTAGGTGTAACGTGAATACTTTATTGAGGACCTCGATCCTCGAAGCTCCACCCCTAACATCCTCATGGAAGAACCGAACAAACCGCTGGAGACCCTTAAAAAACTTGATGCTTGAGCTTCTCCTAAACCACAGAAAGTCGTGGGGACTGCTTGGGTCGTGGATGGTCAGCAATAAAGCTTATCGGCCTCTAAGGTCGGAATAGCGTTCGCCTGCAGATATCCTAGTCGAGATTGAAGTACTAATTAGCTTATGACCTGCAAAATAGGTCCTAACTCGAAATTCAAAATATTGGGCCATGCAACAAGATCTTTTAACCAGGATGGTCGAAGGAATCTGCTTTCAAATAATTTTATAAGGATACAAAATGAAGAACCCCATTTATAGGTACTATTTTCAAAAATCCGACGGTTAGCAGAAAGCAAAGGGAACGGTCGAGATCAAAAGACTGTTACGCTTCTCGAGAATTTGAATGGGAAGAGTAAGTGATCTGATTTTGGAAAATTAGCAGAGTTAATATACCAAGGTCGAAGATCAAGAATTCCGAGGGTGGGGACTGCAAGTTCGAATGAAAACTAAAGGATAGTTTTGAAAAAGAGCACATCAAATTATACAAGAGCATGCAATCCGAGAAATAAATAGATTATTACAAACCATAGAGGATAAAACGTCAGAAATTATTCATGATCACACAAAAGTAAAACAATATGGCCATACAAGGTCTTCACTCGAAGAATCAACAACTTTCGGGGAAGAACCCCCGAGCGCAGCCTCAAGCTCTTCATCCATAATGGACTTGTTGGAACTCCCCTTGGTTTTCTTTGATGAAGCGCTTTTCTCTTTCTTAATTTCTCCTCCTTTAGGAGCTTTTGGGGGAAGACACAGAAGTTTTAGAAGAAGGTTTGGAGGGCTTGGCCTCCTTGGCAGGTTTTTGCTCTTTGGACGAGTTTTTATTCTTCAAACCACCCAATAGCAGTTTGGGGTCGATAGCCTTGCCCAATATATTTTCCATAGTAAACAGGGAGTGAATCGAGAAATTAGAGGAATGCAGAATATATAGGGAGAGCTTCGATCTCTATAAGCAAAGGTGTAGTGTAAATGATTTGAAGAGATCCTCGTATTTATAGGCACTACGCCCTATGATTACGATAGTGGATCGACGCGACCTTCAAGAAAGATTCCATTGGAATAAATAAATTTCGAGCATAAAATACAAAGATATCGAACTTTGAAGAGCAAATGATGTCAAAATATTTATAAGATGAGAATATACAAGTCATGCGAACCAGATCGTAAAGAAAACAAATCCGACCACAAAGAGAAAACGAATTACGGGCATATGTATATACATTTGATTCTTAACTACAAAACTATGAATCGCCCCCTCCCGCATGCTCGGACCCAGCATTCAGACCAACGCCATCTTCGCCGCCGTTGCCTAATGGATCAGTGTGATCGAAGGGTCAATCGTCTTCCTTATCCGATCCATCATCCGTATTGACATCTTCGTTCTTTTCCCCTGAGGCAGAAGGGTGATCGTCGTCGGAACGCTCGAGCAAATCTGGATTAGGCATCGGAATGCCAAACTCCTCAACTAAGGGGGCATAACGACGACTTTTCCAGTTCACAGTTCCTTGAGGTAATGACGAAGCTTTATAGTCTTTTCCTTCGGCATTCTTGAAAGGATTCATATACAGGAGGTACTCTTCCATTTTGTCCACTATCCTCTTGGCTGAAATCAATTGTTGAACCCCCTTATAAAAGATAGTTTGGAGGATTTCGCCAATCCTCATCCGAACTAAAGGATAGAAAACAGGGGAACCAAGGAATTTTCATATGGCAGGGATCTCCGCCTCTTCTGCCCCTTGAGAATAGGCGCGAGCTGAATCTTGCTTGGTTTGCTCAAGTTCGATCTTAATTCTCTTAAGTTCATCTTCAAGTGCGCTCTTTTCTGTGACTACGGATAACAATTCTTCCTCAGCAGAGGAGGAACGTTTCGTACTTACTTTCTCCAGCTCTTTCTTCACTTGAAACAATTCTCGTTGACTCTCTGCCAAATGAGATCGAAGGGTTTGATTATCAACAAAAATTTGCACATATGCATCGTGAGCATCCTGCGATTCCTGCTCTAGCAATGCTAAGCGATAGGTCTGAAGAGCGAACAAATCCCCGACCTATAAAAAATTTTCGGTTAACAATAAATGTTAGAGACTCTAAAGAAAGAAGAGTGTCAAAAGACAGATTCTTACCTCGTGATACGTTCGAGAGAAATCACTCAGAATCTCAAAATTACCCTTGACGGTTTGAAGCAGCATATCCCGCTTAAACCGACTAGCCATATAAATTCCAGTGGCCTTGTCGAATTCGTTCTCACCACCTGAGTCCAAATCGGTTAGAATAGTCCCATCTTCAGGGTATCCAGCAGTCCTGTTACCGCGAAAATGTTCGTCCATAAAATCTGCCACGTCAGACTCCGACCTACCCTGTCGACATGGAACCGAGTCAGAACTCACACCAAAGGGTTTCACCCTCCTCGAGGGCCCTGGATGGTCAGCATTCCTTTTTCGACTCAGGAGCTTCTCATACTCCTGAACACCCAGAATCCGGTTCCAGGAATGTTGACTATAACCGACGGACTAAAGAGCAGAAGTATCAGGGGAAAACAGAGTTCGAAGAGGTCCAGCGGTGGCAGAGTTCAAGGAGCTCATAGTACCGAGCCCTCTCAGATCGGGAATTGTAACTGGTATATTAACTGAGTTTCCACCTAAAATACTTGTATCCGCTCTTCTTTCGGAAGAATATGGTAACGGGTCGAAATAAAAGGGCTTATCTTCAACCGAGCCGACAGCAGACAGTCGGAACTTCTCAACAATTCGACCTGGAAAGGAAATACAAGGTGTGCATGAGTATTAAATTAGTGATCTATCACACCTCAAGATAGGAACAAGCTAAAGACATACCCTAAGATAGAGGGGCGAGAGGCGGAGCAGCAGAAGCTGGCGAGTTACCGAACTGAGGAAGGAATTCTTCGAAGGATTGATCGGATACAGGATAAGAATATTTGATCGTTGGGGCAGGATAATCACAGTGGCTCAACCCAGCCAACCGCAAAACACCTTCCTGAATTAGGAGCTTGGTTTGGTAAGGATTGGACCGCAACTGCTCGAGAAATTCATCGGAAAGACGGTGGTTTAGTTTCTCTTTAATCCTACGAGGACCATATGACCAAGAGTTTACGCCATCCCATCTGTATGGTCTCGTTTTCGAGCTACCGTCTGATATTGGAACATCAGGGCCTTTCACAAAAAAGAATCTCCTCTTCCAACCTTTATTCTTTCCCGTTGTTATATTCGTAAGAAAAGGCCGCTTCGACCGCTGGCGGATGGACACGAACCCCACATTTGAACCCTTGCACAGGTCCATTCGGAATATTTGCCAAAAATTACTAAAGGAGGCCTCTCCCCCCTTTGCCTCCATAAGAGCGCTGAACGCTACTATATACGCAACAGAGTGCGGGAGAAGCTGAGCGGGGGAAAGCGAAAAGAAAGTCAAGATGTTTCTGATAAGGGGAATGAACGGGATACGCAAACCACAAGAAAATTAATTCTCGTAGAAGGCTTGACAGCCAGCCGGAGGCTCGGTAGCACGTTCGGTGTAAGAGGGAATGACGATCGAAAACCCCTTGGGAAGAAATTTCCCGAACTCCGCCTCGAGGTAAACACGATCCTTCTTTGAAAAATAACAGGAAGTTTGGTTGGCGGGATGTTCTGACCTGTTCGAGGTTGCGGCGTCAGAAGGATGCGTATGTTTAAAAATCCTGACGAAGGCACCCTCGCCGATGCTGTGTTTCTCGACCACATTTTTCTCAAGATCCTCGATCGGGTCGTCATCCTCGTCTTCTTGACGAAACTCTCCATCTTCGTAATCGTCGACAAGCTTTAACAGAGGATCGGACTCTTGGTTCTCTCCGACCTTATTCTTACCCCTTGAATTTCTGGAACTCGACATTACAAATTGGGAAACAAATATATACTAAAGTAAGTGCCTTTTCGACTCGAATGCTCCGAGCTCAAGAAACGGTGTGGTATGTAAGTAATTTTTCAACAAGTCAACATATATATACGGGGTTAAAAGGTAAAATTGCAAACGGGTCCCCGAGTGACCGCAACGGTTGAACTTACTTTGGTTAAAAGTTTAAAGTTATCCTTCTGAGAATTGCACTCTTGATCCTTCATTTTCCAAGTTGTGGGATATGCTCCTTGGAAATTGTCCCTGGGTGTCCCATTGATCCTTTAGGCCCATGCTCCGAAAATAAAGAAAGCGTTCAATGAGAGATTGAAGGAAGCATCGCGGTAATTTATAACAAAAAAACATACCAATTTAGAGGTCCTACGCAAACAATGGATGACAAGGTTATCATCTCGACACGCCGATATATATTGTTTCTTATAGATGCACTCTTTTTCCCTATCTCGGTTTTTATCCCAATGGGTTTTTCCGAGTTAGGTTTTTAATGAGGCATATCCGAAACATATTCTGAACGACTCTTCTCATAACAGCGGGCAACATAACTTGTACTTCTTCGAGCGCAAGCTCCTCTTTACGCTCGAGAAGTGGGGGAGTATTGATGAGGGGTAATTTGGATCCCGTGTCCTCGCAAGCTCGAGGTGGATCAAATAACACCAGATCCTGACCCCAGGAACGAAGAGCCAACCCCGGGTTGTAAATAAATTGTTCCGAGCCTATAAAGAGAATCCAAGGTCGAAGGCTACTATTGGGCCGAGCCCAGGCCCAAGCCCATCAATTCAGCTATAAATAACCCAAGCATTTATGACGACGACACAACTTCCCAGGTGCTCTTCCTTCGAGATTGCTGCTCGGACTCACTTGGGAATAATAGCATAGGCTTTCTTATATGCATTTCACCCTCTAGCTTGTACGGCATCCAATAATGCTCGGATAGGACTCCCAATTCTTGTAATCTGTACTCGATCATTCTGAATATAATATTATTGATCTTTTATCTCCATTTACATACTTTAGCACGACATTTCACACAACCCTTATCGAACTAACGAAAACGCGTAAGATCAGCACCAGATAAACCCTATCACCTCAAGTAGTTAGGGATCGTTCCTCGTATACTATTATAAATTTGGAATAACTTCAACCCCGATATGCGACTACCGCTTCCATGGTGAGTTATTTCCTAATTGGGATATTCAGTGCGCTTGCCATCCCAGCAAGCCACCCACTTATGTGTATCGACCATCCCAGTCATGCTCGTGGACCCCAGCGTTCTCCAGTTCATCGGAGTATACACAATAGTGAGAGTCTAACCGAATCCAATGATGTCCTATCTCGATTGGATTATACGACTTTTGAATATGTTCTAGATCACGGCCTTGGAGATCAGTCCACGGGTTGTCCCATAGCCCTGTGATCTAAGGACTTCTATCCTTATGCGTAGATAATTATTACATAAGATAAAGTTGACCATTTAATAAAGTGCATTTATTAATCAAAATTGAATAGTTCCTCATTTATTACAATAAATGCTCGCCATACAGCTGGCTTGCAAGACACTATTTCTATCAATCTCCCACTTGTCCAAAAGCCAGTCTTTTATGTTCTTGAGTCCCAACTTATGCAGATGTTTCTCAAATGCCTTTTGAGGCAGAGGCTTCGTTAGCGGGTCCGCGGTATTATCTTCTGAGTCGACAAGTTCCATCTTAATGTCTCCTCTACCAATGATATCTCTTATCACGTGGTATCGTCTTTGTACGTGCTTGGATTTCTGATGAGATCTCGGCTCCTTTGCTTGCGCTATTGCCCCATTGTTATCACATAAGATAGTAATGGGCTCAGCGATGCTAGGTATCACATCCAATTCCTGGATGAAGTTCCTCATCCAAACACCTTCCTTTGCTGCGTCACTCGCGGCAATGTAATCTGCTTCGGTGGTTGAATCCGCGGTTGTTTCTGGCTTGGAGCTATTCCAGCTAACCGCACCACCGTTGAGGTAGAACACGTATCCTGATGTCGACTTGAAGTCGTCTACATCACATTGGAAGCTCGAGTCTGTATAGCCTTACAATTTCAATTCTCCTCCACCGTATACCAAGAACAATTCCTTAGTCCTTCTCAGGTACTTCAGAATTGCCTTTACGGCTATCCAGTGCTGCTCACCTGGATCAGACTGGTAGCGACTTGTAACGCTTAGAGCGTATGCTACGTCTGGTCTCGTACATAACATACCATACATTATGCTTCCTATCGCGGATGCATATGGTACTCGAGACATTTTGCTTCTCTCTTCTTGCGTCTTTGGGGCCATAGACTTAGAGAGTGCAATCCCATGTCTCATTGGAAGCAATCCTCTCTTGGATTCTTCCATATTAAATCTTTTCAAGATTTTATCTATGTACTGGGATTGGGAGAGGCCCAGCAGTCCTTTTGATCTATCTCGGTAGATCCTTATACCTAGTACAAAGGATGCTTCTCCCATATCCTTCATTGAGAATTGTGTAGATGGCCATGCTTTAGTTTCGGACAACGCTTTCACATTGTTTCCAATGAGAAGAATGTTGTCAACGTAAAGCACCAAAAATTCAACTGTACTCCCACTGATCTTCTTGTACACGTAAGGTTCCAACATGTTTTTGATGAACCCAAAAGTTTGGATTGTCTCATCAAAACGAATGTTCCAACTTCGGGAAGCTTGCTTCAGTCCATAAATGGACCTCTGGAGTTTGCACACCTTGTGTTCATCTCCTTTGGATGCATATCCTTTTGGTTGCTCCATGTAGATCTCCTTATCAATGTCCCCATTGAGAAAGACAGTCTTTACATCCATCTGGCATATCTCGTAGTTATACCACGCAGCTATGGCCAGCAAGATTCGAATGGATTTAGGCATTGCGACGGGCGAGAAGGTCTCCTCAAAGTCAATTCCAGGTCTTTGAGTATATCCTTTTGCCACTAATCGCGCCTTGTAGGTTATTACCTCTCGGTTCACTCCAAGCTTTCGCTTATAGATCCACTTGCAACCCACGGGAGCCACTCCCATTGGTGGATCTACCAAGGCCCAGACCTTGTTTGAGTACATGGAGTCCAATTCGGATTCCATGGCTTCGCGCCACTTTCCCAAGTCTATGTCTATCATAGCCTCTTCGTAAGTCCTTGGGTCGGTTAGAGACTACCCAGTCTCATGCAGCAGACCGTAGTACCTCTCGGGTTCTCTACGTTGTCTTTCTGACCTATGAAGAATCGATGTAACTTCTGGTGCACTTTCATGCTCATGTTCTCCCACTGCCTGTGGCGACGGGTCAGCTTGATTGACCTCTTTGGCCTTTTCAGCTTCAGTGACCTCATCCAGTTTTACGTTATTTTCCTTCTTGTCAACCAAGAATCCTTCTCCAAGAAGTGAGCGTTCCTCGAGACAAACGTAGTTTGTCTTGTAGGATCGTAGAACTCGTATCCTATCGAGTTTTCTGGATACCCCACGAATTTACACAAAGTGGATTTAGTTTCCTATTTATCTCCCACTACCTTTTTAACGTAAACGGGAGATCCCCATATGCGCATGAATGCGTATGAGGGTGCCTTGCCAAACCATAATTCATACGGTGTCTTTTCTACGGATTTAGAAGGTACCATGTTCAGTATCTTCGTTGCCGTGAGGAGGGCATGTCCCCAAAATGAAAAAGGAAGGTCAGTGGCACTCATCATGGATCGAACCATGTCCATCAAAGTTCGATTCCTTCTCTCTGCAACTCCATTCAATTGGGGTGTTGTAGGAGGAGTCCACTGCGATAATATTCCATGATCTACAAGATAATTCAGAAATTCATTACTAAGAAATTCTCCACCTCGGTCCGAACGAAGAGCCTTTATCGTATGACCAAGTCGATTCTCTACTTCCATCTTGAATTCTTTGAATCGCTCAAAGGCTTCAGACTTGTGTTTCAACAAGAACACATATCCATAACGACTAAAGTCGTCAGTGAAAGTGATGAAGTAGTCATAGCCACCTCGGGCGCTTTTTCTTAGTGGTCCACATACGTCAGTATGTATTAAGTCCAATGTTTTCTTGGCTCGCTCAGGGTTTCCCTTAAATGGCAACTTATCCATTTTTCCCTTTAAACATGGTTCACATGTTGGCATTTCATCAATGCGATTGATCTCAATCGCGCCAGAAGATGCTAACTTTTGAATCCTTGACTTGGATATATGTCCAAGTCGAGCGTGCCATAATTGGGCAGTATTTCATTATCTTGTTTCCTTTTGTTTTGTTGTACGTGCATGACTAACTTGGGCGGTTTTATGATGTAAAGTCAATAATTCAATGTACCAAATGAAAAATGAAAACAGGAGCTTTCATTAAAATCAACATTATTCATTAACATGAATAAAAGTTTTTCATTAATAACTAGGTACATAAATGAAAGTTTCCAAATGACTTTATCAAACCATCTAAATCTAATTTTGCCTACGGCCTTGGTAGCAGCTCCAACTCCATTGCCTTATTCAAGGATCCAATCCTCAGGCTCCAGTTTCCTTGATGCTCCCATCACCTACAAGGATGAGAACTCCAGTCAGTGTCTAACACCAAAAATGCACAGTTAATTGTAAATTAACTTCAACAAGGAATATACCTGTTCAAACTCTCCATAGGTTCGAATTTAATCATTTCCCTTGACCTTGTGCAGTAAGGAGCTCTGGTTTCCATTTGCTTTGGTTTTGAACGCCGCCCAGTCCTTTCGCCAACCCTTGCTTTCTTTCCAAAAGAAGCTTCGTGTTCCTCGAGCATTTATCGCAGGACATGTACAGTGATCTCTCGCCTCTGGAGATTCAAGTCCGTGATGAATCGGTCATATGATCTAGGAAGAGATTGTAGAATAAGATCTACTCGAAAATCATTGTCCATCACGACACCCATATCATCGAGTTCAGACAGAAGTCGAATCATCTTGTGCACGTGGATTCCGACAGGAGTTTCCCTTCTCTTTCTTGCTTGCAAGAGTTCCCTCGTGATCGCGAATCTGCGACGACCATCTCTAATCCCATAAAGGAATTTGAGATTCAAGAGAATCTCTTTCGCGGATGCCATATGCTCATGTTGCAAACGCAGATCAAGTGACATATATTCCAACATGTATTCACGAGCTAAGCCATCATCCAGTTTCCATTTGGTGATGCTTTTACGGAGCTCATCAGGAACGTCATGTGAAATAGTAATGGGTGGTGGCACAGACAAAACATAGGATATGTTTTCAGCTTCAAATAATCCATTCAAATGATGCGTCCAGAAATGTAAGTTGGGTCCAGTTAAAATATTACGTTCAAGTGATGAGATGGACAAATCTCTAAGTGCTCTAAGCTCTTTTGACATCATATCTATAAAATGACGAGAGAAGAAATAAATACGCTAAAGATTAATTTAAAATGCACAATTTACAAACATGGTTTTTATTTGTAAATTACTCCCACTATTTTAATCAAAATATTATGCCCCCACATAAGTTTCGGGAATTTAAAATATCCTAGCGGGCTTAAGGCCCAAATGCAATCTCCTAGTACCCACGACTCGTTGGCCATACTATTTGATTCACTTGGTGGTCGATTACGTCGACGGTTAACCATCGCAGCTAACCCTTAAGTTCATTTAGCCTCGTTTTTCGATATGGACCCACGACTCGTTAGACATCCATACTTACTAGCGTTAAATCACGTCAAATACTCGTGGAGAGAAATAGTTCAATCCTAGACACCCCACGACTCGTGAGACAACACCTAAAATCTTGCTATCCCCTCCCTTGGCACTAAACTCGTGCATCGAGGCAATAGACATATCATCTTCCTATAGCTCGACCCACGACTCGTGAGAAATCGAGATATATTCGTACAATATGCCTAAGACCTAGTAATTGGATAGGCTCGGACCATAGAGACTATTCATATGCGTCCTCAGATTCGATTTAATATTCTAATTGAATTTTACGTTCAATTGGAGGTTTTAAGTTTTCTTGTGCGAGGTCTCATCATATTATGCTTTATCTTGTTTACGTGATCTATTCTAAGCATGCATGACATACATCAAAGAATATAAGTAAACATACAACACCTAGCAGGATATGATTGATCGATTGCCCATCCTATGCGATTCATCACGAGCCAGGTGATGAATCAATTGGTCAGTCTAGGGTGGAAATTAAATGTCCTAACTATTACAATTAAATTTTTTTTGTTTTTGATTACTCACAGATTTAATTCAAACAGATCCAGTCAATTAAATCCCAATCCAAAATAACATCAACATGATAAAAATTTTCGAATCTAAAATTATCCATTAACTCCAAGTTAAATAACAAACGTCCTAAAAATGCAAAGTTAAAGAACTAGCCACACATAAATCAAACATATGATTTATAACACAGAATTTGCAAATTCATATATATACAAAGCCTAGAGTTGGCTCTGATACCACTGTCGGGATTCGGTAAGATAAACAGCCCTAGGAACAGCGGAATATAAAATTTTTAGGACCTCTTACGGAATCTTGCCAGGATACTACTCTAGTTGTATATATATAAATATTAATTAAAACGATATTATAAGTTTACACGTTATACCTATCTCCTTGCAAATCCAAGTTGGCAGTCAGCAAAACGAACTCTGATTTCTGCTCCAGCAAAATCGATCCAGGCCTTTCGAGTAGCGCCCCACATGTTGAGCCTCTACGGGTTGATACACCACAATTAAACGAAAAATAATAAATCTTGATCAGCTAGAACACAAGATATATTATAATCTTGGAGTTAGGAACGATCTTGGAACAAAATCGAAAACGAAAAATTTCTTCCACAGGGAAGAAAGGTTCGGCCGATTACACAGGGAGAGGGGCGAGAATTTTTGCTCTGCTCAAATTTTGCTTATTGAGTTGTGTGAAAAATAACTACAAGAAAGTTACTTATAGTTATCTCCCTAACCTAATCCTATTAGGACTAGGACTTTTCTCTCTTATATGGGCCATGGTCCTCTTTAATTAGAAGACCATGTCTTCTAATTAATTCATGGCCCAGTTAATTAATTTGACCAGGCTTTATTTAATCTCCCAATTAAATAGCCCAATTAATTAACTTAATCTCCCATTTAATTAAATCAGACTCTAAGTCCATTTAATTAAAATCCCTTCTAATTAATTAAATCCAACTTAATTAATTTATCCACAAACTAAATTCCAATTTAATTTATGATCCTGATCCAATTCCAATTGGATCCCATTTTTTTCCAATTGGGTCGACCCACCCATAATAATCGATCCAGTCGATTATTCACCCATTCGACCCAGTCGACTCGGTCGTTCTTATTTCCTCGCTTTCGCTTCATGTGTATTGTGTATGCCCCCGTAGGTTCACCACATAATTGGCCGTGGGTTATAATTAAATATTATTTAATTATTCGAGTAAGACTTACTCTAAATCAATCGAACACTCTGTCGATTAATCATTCCAAAATTAGCACCCCTGCCAATTTGGGAATTCTCCCACACTTCACGGTCGATGTCCAGCCACAAGCCGATGGAGCCCAATCACTGGTTAATTAATTCAGTGAACCTTTTATGATTTATAATTTCCATATACGACATAATCTCTCCATCGATCAATCTCCCAGTCGAGACTTAAGGGTATGGTCTTTCATCGGATT
The DNA here is from genome assembly GCA_038501285.1 of Penstemon eatonii. Classification (NCBI taxonomy): domain Eukaryota; kingdom Viridiplantae; phylum Streptophyta; class Magnoliopsida; order Lamiales; family Plantaginaceae; genus Penstemon; species Penstemon eatonii. Next base: position 642,583 of record JBCEGF010001341.1, read on the forward strand.
CCCTTTTCTTTTGTCTTGACCTTATGTAATCTGATCTCGAAATAAATTCTCTATGACTTAATCTTTATGAGCTACTTACATAAAGTCGTCAGATACCTTGGCCAATGATTTTACCAGAATTAATTTCTCACAGAAATCCATAGGAGAATTTCCCAACCTATCAAGTCGGGTCAATGGATCTTTTGTTGATGATATGAATCTGCATACGAGTTCCTCTATACCCAATGTGAGTCCACAGAGACTTTCTGGCGATCCCCAGTCAGTCGGAACTCATATCAAAGCATAGATGTTCTCGCACCAGATAAACCCTATCACCTCAAGGAGTTAGGGATCGTTCCTCGTATACTATTATAAATTTGGAATAACTTCAACCCTGATATGCGACTACCGCTTCCATGGTGAGTTATTTCCTAATTGGGGTATTCAGTGCGCTTGCCATTCCAGCAAGCCACCCATTTATGTGTATCGACTATCCCAGTCACGCTCGTGGACCCCAGCGTTCTCCAGTTCATCAGAGTATACACAATAGTGAGAGTCTAACTGAATCCAATGATGTCCTATCTCGATTGGATTCTACGACTCTTGAATATGTTCTAGATCACGGCCTTGGAGATCAGTCCACGGGTTGTCCCATAGCCCTGTGATCTAAGGACTTCTATCCTTATGCGTAGATAATTATTACATAAGATAAAGTTGACCATTTAATAAAGTGCATTTATTAATCAAAATTGAATAGTTCCTCATTTATTACAATAAATGCTCGCCATACAGCTGACTTGCAGGACACTATTTCTATCAGTAACACAACACACCCACACGTGCCATCAGACGATTTGCAAAATGATATGACAAACAACTAACCAATCGGCAACATGGTCGATAATCAGCAAGAGGGCAATCGTACATCGGATCAGCAAGAACACCAGTAGGCTAACGACCAACTTCCACCAGGACAGCAGGACGCTGCTGTTGATCCGGCACCTTCGGGTCCTAGGGTAGCTACGATTCCCATCCCATTGGCAGAAAGGGAAGAGAAACTAAGACAGATTGCGCTATTGGTTAACTCCCTATATCCACGGGGCCAGACAATTCCGAAACAGTAGCCAGAGACCTAAGGGCAACTCAGGCGCAACAAGGCAGGAGAGCTCAAAAGCAGGTCGACCATGTATCAGAACAGGCCGATAGTCCTGGGACCGACCAGCAATCTCTAGCTACTCCACAAAGGAGCAATGCAAAACCTGCTGACAACCAGTTCCGAAGGAGAACGAACCGGACAAAACTCCCTGCCCATCCTGTGCATAAGGGGCCGAAAGAAAATACTATAATTCCTATTGATGACGACATCATCGATCCAACCCCCAATCAACCAAAGACCATCTGTATCTCGGAGAGAGACATTGAAAAGATGGTATAAGAACGTCTAGAACAACGATTACTGACTGTTCAGCATCCATGGGCAAGAAGCACATAAGTCCAGGAAAGTCTAGCTGCATGTTCCCCTTTCTGTAGGGAAATCAAGGAAGCGCAGTCATCAGGGCAAGTTCCGGGACGATTACCACGCTACGATGGAACAACTGATCCGGCTGATTACATATTCAGCTTTACGAACATAATGAATCAATACGCACATTCTGCCGAATATATCGCCAAGTTGATGGTCACGACATTCGAAGGATTGGCATTGGATTGGTTCAAAAAACAACCTACCAATTCCATATTTAGTTTTCATGAGCTATGCAACAAATTGACTCAATAATTTGCCAGGCAGAAGAGACAAAAGCTCCCTATGAGTTACCTGGGAACCATCAATCATCAAGAAGGGGAATCATTGAGAAGCTGGTTGGCGAGATTCAATGTGGAGCTACTTAAGATCGATTCGCCAAATATCGATTATATAATCTCCATTCTATTTGACCTCACAAAAAACAGGAAATTTGGGAATGCCTTAAGTCGAAAACAACCGAGGACGTTCGCTGATATAATGACCTTAGCATGGAAGTATATGACTCAAGAGAAGATGAACTCTTTTAAAGATAAAAACAGGAGCAAGGGTTTGACCTCCGGCCTAAGACGGCAGGATAAGGCTCCTATTTCAAGGCCAACAGATTATGATCGATCCTTTAGGAAAGGAAACATTTTCCAAAGATTGGATTATAATCGAAACCATCGGGACAAAAGACCTAATGTTTATGCAAGACCAAGATCGGCTGAACTACCTCAAAGAAATCGGGTAGACCATGTGGAATACCCCAATCTAACCGTCCCTATAAAACATATCTTAGTAGTACTCGAAAGAAACAATTGGATTCCACCAGCAAAAAGAATTACACAAGCCAAGCCAGGAGCTCGAAATTACAACTTATATTGTCGGTATCATCGGGCTCATGGACATCGAACCGAAGATTGTTTCCATATGAAGCAAAAAATCGAAAGGCTGATTGAAGAAGGAAAGTTGGACAATTACGTTGAACAAAATGGGAGGAAAAGAAATAGAACTAGGAGCCCTCGAATTCCTAATCGGAGAAGAACCCCGCAGAGGAAAACCCCTAACAACGGTCCCCCTCAAGAGATGAATAACGACCAAGTCAACGGGACCATACATACGATCTCTGGGGGGCCAGCAGGTGGAGATAGTCATCATTGATGGGGGCTATTTTATACCTCTTATGATATTCGAATCGACCCAAGAAGATCAGTTCGGCTCGACCATGTAGCTCATATACAACCACATGTTCACCAGATCCGAGATAACTCTCCACAGCGACCAGGCTGTAATCCGAACTAATGAAGGATAGATATCCCAAGTCCTAATAGGATTATGTTTCCTTGTATGGCTAGGGTTTGTATCATATAAATACTTAGATCATCATTGTATTACAACAACACATTAGAACTTACGCCTACATACTTGGGCATTCTGAGATTAATATAATAAAAAAGCTTTTGCTATACATATTGATTATCATTCGTTCGTTACATTATTGCTTGTTATTCTTCCTTGAGATTGATCCACCCGGAATAAATTAACTAGGCCCTATAATCTCCACATAATTTTACCCCAACAAACCATTATTATTGATTTAATCAAACCCTACGAAAAACGGTTAAATTAGTTGGCGCCCACTGAGGGGCTAAGTTAATTATTCGATAGACATATGGCTCGCCCGAGGAAGAACGCTCGCAACGAAGCAAGAAGCAACACGACGCATCCACCTATGACATCGGACGACTTACAAAATGATACGATGAATGACAACCCAATCATTAACGATGATGATAATCAACGAGAAAACAATCAATTGCCGAATCATGAAGAACGCCAAATGATCCATGTCCAAAATTCTCAAGGGCAGCAAGAAATCGCCGCCAATACAATACCAGAAGCCCCCGTGGCTCCTACAATCCCTGTCCCATTGGCGGAAACACAGGAGAAATTAAGACAGATCGCAATGCTGTTTAACTCATTATACCCAGGAGAACTGCTGGTTCCCGAGCATGTGCCCAGAGACCCTAGAGCGACTAGGGCTAATCCAGGTCGAAGAACTCTGTGGCAGGCTGATCAGGTATCGGAACAAGCAGAGATCATTACACAGTCCACAAAGGAGCGATACGAAACGACTGACGAGCGAATCCGAAAAAACAACTGATCAAGCGAAACCACAACCAACACGTCGAGGATCAAAAGAACATAACATAATTCCCATCGATGATGACGTTATTGAGGCAATCCCTAATCGACCAAAAACTGTCCGTGTTTTGGAAAGAGAGATCGAAAAGATGGTACAAGAACGCCTAGAACAACCTCTATTGACCGCTCAAAATCCGTGGGCCAGGAACACGGAAGTCCAGGAAAGCTTAGCAGCATGATCTCCCTTTTGTAGGGAGATAAAAGAAGCTCAATCATCCGGGCAGGTTCCAGGACGACTACCGAGATATGACGGAACAACCGATCCTGACGATTACATATTCAGTTTTACGAACATAATGAATTTATATGCTCACTTAGCAGAATACACCACAAAGCTGATGGTAACCACATTCAAAGGATTAGCTTTGGATTGGTTCGGAAAACAACCCACCAATTCCATATTCAATTTTCGTGAGTTATGCAACAAACTGACTCAACAATTTGCTAGCCAGAAAAGATAGAAACTGCCGATGAGCTACTCGGAACCATTCATCAACAAGAAGGAGAATCCTTGAGAAACTGGTTGGCGAGATTTAACGTGGAATTATTGAAAATTGATTCCTAAATATTGATTACATAATCTCCATCCTTTTCGATCTCACAAAAAAAAGACAGTTTGGGAATGCACTTGTAACGCCCCGAAAATTTCGCACCCTTTAATTGTATTTATTAGATTTTTTGTTCTAATATGTTTTAACTAAAGTATTTTCATATGCTAAATTGTGAAAATTAAGTATTTCATGTATCATTATGGACTTAGAAATAACTTAGAAAATGGAGAAATAAATTTTAAAAGTCTTGGGGTTAGTTTATCATTATTTTGGACAAATGTGTATACAACTTTTGTATATTAGTCTCAGGGGGTGAAATGCAATTAAATTCGAAAATTTGAAAAGAAAAAAAAAATGAAAAATCAGCAATCAAAGAAATGATTGCTTTTGTGGAAGCTAGTTGCATGCCTAATGCCTTGGATGGAGAAGAACTCTCTACCCAAGGTCTTCTCCAATTGGAGAAGCTTTTGAAGGGAGAAATGATTACTTTCTCCCTCATATGACCAAACCCTAGCCATATAATCTTAATTTCAGATTTTTTCAAGAGCTAGGTTCATAAGCTTGTTGGGTATTGAGGTAAAAATGGGTGTTTTCAAAGAGAGAATCTTAAGAGAACAAAAAGGAGAATGAGTGGATTCATGAAGTGCCTTGCCAAACCACCACCCACCACCACCGTGAGGACACCTATGCCGATGAACTACCACCACCAGACTACTGCCGGAAGCCTGTACCGCCGCTGCCGCCGCTTGTTTTGGAGAGAAAAAGAGATAGCACATTTAGAAAGAAAAATCTCGGATATACACAGCCAAGTCTCGATTTTTCGCACATTCCGTCGTTGTCCACCGTTGGATCATGCCCAAATTTTGCGTGAAGGTCCTATACACATGGGGATATATATTGACCGTTCGGATCGTCGATTGGATCTCCCGGAGTGAATCGAAAGTCATTAGAATTTGGGGAAAAGTAAGGATTTTAGGGCTTTTGTCATGAACCACCATCGGAGCCACCACCACTACCACCGGAGCCGCCACCACCACCGTCGGAGGCCTGAAAGCGAAGAGAGCTTCCTACCCTTCGTTGCTTTGGGTAAAGATTTATCTATGCTTGTATTTTCTAATTGATTGGATTTATTTTATTATCTTTTAAAGTGTTCTTCAAAGAAAAATGGAGAAAAACATACATGCATTTATAAAGAGTAATAGATTTAAGTTATTACATTATAAAACATATTTCATTTTCATGTTTGGGTTGAGTTTATGGATTCTATTTCAATACTTAGGAATTTGTGTTCATTTGCACAAAACATGAATATTGAAGAACTTTATTTTATCCATTGTAGTTTATGAAAAGTTGTTTAGTTCATATATTGTATTAGATTTTTAATGTGGTTTTGCTTGGGTTAAATAAATGTTTATTAGATATTTGGATATTGATTTATTTTTGTAAGAAAGTTATTGTTTATAATTTTCGAAACTTTAGGGGGTATTTTTGAAAGATTTTAAAAGTTGAAGGGTTAGGGATGCAAAAATTTTGGGAGTATAATGGACTGAGAATCTCTATTTTTGTTCAATATTTGATATGAGTTTACTTAAAAATTATTTGTTTTAAAGTTGCTCCAAGTTTGTTTGCAAAAAGGGAGTTTTTGAAACTTTTGGGGTTAGTTTTGCAAATCTGAAAATAAGGGGTGAAATGCGCTGTTTTGTCGCTGCTTTTGCATAGTTCTTTTATAAATTCTTGATTAATTGATTTGATGTAGTGGTTTATTCATTTTAGTTTTAAGATTGAAAATTTGTAAAAATTTTCGAAGAAACTTATAATTAAAGAACTTTTTTTTTCTCATTGTTAGTTTGTAAAAAGTTATTAAACCTTATTGTTAATCTCAGTTTTATAATGAAATTATACATTATTATTTTTAATATTGCTTAAATGCTTGGATCTTGAATTATTTTTCAAGAAAGTTGATTTTCTTAAGTTTTCAAAACTATGAGGGTATTTTTGAAAAGTTTTAAACATGTGGGGTTTTTAAAGCTTTGACTTTTGAAGTAACAAGATACTTAATACTCTGTTTTTTTTTTATTTGATTTTTGATACGAGTCTAGTTAAAAATCTTATGATTTAAAGTTCGTTGCAAATTTTTGAAAAAATGGAGGTTTTTAAAAACTTAGGGGCTATTTTGTAAATCTGAAAAATGAAGGGAAGAATCTGAGATGTTAATTTAGAAAATCCTTGTGATAGGATTTTCTTTAATTATATTTAAGTAAGATTATAAGATAATTTATTAGTCGTATACGCATATGCTCGGGTTTCGGATACACTTCATTGAGGAATATAAAGTTACATGGAAGTGATAACTTAACTTAAAATCTTTAATTAAACATTTTAAAGCTCAATTAGAACGGTTTTGTTCTAGTTTATCTCTTTCGTGGCTTTGTTTACCTCGGTTCATGAACGAACCATAGAACCTTTAGATCGGACGTAAATGTCCAAGTTTTGATCGTGGCTTCGATATTGAACAACCACGGTTCAATTGTTTGCTCAACTAAAACATTGCTTTAGTCATTCTAGAATCCTTGTGGTGTGATTAGATTCTAAGATCGTCACATAAACGTGTACAGGAGCCGAAGACGCTACTTTTCCGCAATTTCTCGAGAATCGTAAGCTACACAGGTGAGTGCTGTGTGTTACTTGTGTGTAAGTCCGAATGTGCTAGTAGGTCGAGTCATAACTGCAACTTAGTCCCTGAATGAATGAGCATGCGATGTATGATACAATGAAAAACTCAACTTTTAGGAAAAAATATATATCTTGAATTATATGATAATGCCTATGTGCTTACGAGTCCTGGATATCATATATTGAACCATTTTAATGGTTGTTATTGAGTTGGTTGCTGATTTCATGTTACTGGATTGTTAATGTACTGCCTTGTTATTGGATTGTTATTGTACTGTATTGTTACTATACTGTACTGCTTGCTATTATTGTGTGGGCCCTATTTTGGTGTGCGGAATCAAAGGTAACCCGGAAGGTTAGGGCCGGAAGGTTACCTTGATCCACCGCAGACCCGACTTCACAAACCAAGTGTGGAGGTTACACTTGGGGAGTGAAGTCAAACTCTTGGCATTAGACGTCTATGCGCACAGATAGTAAGGTAGCTCTTTACTTGGAGTGTTCGGTGGGGGCGTCATAAAATGGACTGGAGGGTAAGAGAAGGACGGCATCAGCAGCTGTTGGTTACTTGTTTACGTGCTTGAAATTGTTATTGCATGTGTTTATTGACTGCACTGTTATATATGCTCACGCATATTATGTTGCATCCACGCATCACACGCACATGTGTACTACAGCCTCACTAAGTTGCACGATCAACTTATGCATTCCATGTTTCAATCTTTTCAGCTACAGGTGCGATAGTTCATGTTGTGGTCAGGTCATCACGGTTGCGGTCCCACCCTAGTTTCAGAGAGTAGTAGATCTTTCGTTTAAATTCTTATTTTATTTTAAGATTTTCGTTTGTTTTAAATTTCCTATAATGTCTAAGTTGATTCTTATTATATCTTGCTTAATATCTTGGTATTTTAGCTAATTTTATAAAATGGGAATATCTATCGAAAATGATTTTAGATTTTATCAAATATTAATCTTAATCTTCTTGTATTCCTTTTGGGTCCAACAAGTTTTTTTCACCATGTCATGTCATCAATTAAAATTTATTTTAATTACTTCCGCCTTAAACTTAGTAATTCAAAATGTTCTTATTTTGTTTAAACTGCTTCCGCATTTAGATTTTTAATTTATCATTTTCCGTAAAAATAAATAAATAAAGTTTCAGTATTTTAATACTTTTCAAAATAATAATAATTTTTCGACCGTTATCCGACGGACCCGCGGAGCCGGGCCGTTACAGCACTAAGCAGAAAACAACCGAGAACTTTTGTGGATATTATGACTCTGGCATCAAAATATATGACTCAAGAAGAGATGAACTCTTTCAAGGACAAGAATAGGAACAAAGCCCCCGTCTCCGGATCGAGGCGGCAAGACAAAGCTCCTGTTTCAAAACCTATGGATTACGATCGATCCTTCAGAAAAGGAAACGTTTTTCAACGATTAGAGTATAATCGGAACGATCTGGACAAAAGACCTAATGTCTATCCTAGATCAAGATCGGCCAAACTATCAAACCGGAATCGAGTAAATCAGGTGGAATACCCTCGATTGACGGTTCCTATTGAAGAAATTCTGGTAGTATTTGAAAGAAACAATTGGATTCCGCCAGCAAAAAGAATTGCACAACCAAAGCCAGGTGCTCGAAATTACAACCTATATTGTAGATATCATCGGGCCCATGGACATCGCACCGAAGATTGTTTCCACCTGAAGCAGGAAATCGAGAGGCTGATCGAACAAGGAAAGTTGGATGACTATCTCGAACGAAACAATCGCAAGAGAAACAAAAGCAGGAGCCCTCAAGCTAATAATCAGAGAACAACCTGTTGCGGAATTTACACACGCAAATAAACGCAAGTGCACGTATCGAACAAGTAATAAAGAGTAAGTATAAGAGTATCGTCTCCACAGGGACTTGACTAGTATCTACCAATTCCAATTCCTAATTTACTTTTAATCGATTCCAAATTCAAATATATTCTTGGGTTTCAATTAACTAGATTAACTAAATGAATTAACTAATCTAAATACTTGAATTGAGTTCGAATAATGAGAAGAGAAACCTAGGATTATAATCCACTATGTTATCTATCGATTGCTTAATTGAGATTTGCGTAGTTATTGTGGTGACAAGAGTGCTACCCGAGGATTCAAGTATATTCCTACGTATCTTCCGAATTACGTAAGAACCTAATGTATTATACAAATCTATCCTATTCCTAGGTGATTCATAAATAACACAAAGCATTAAACACGAACCTCATGTAACGGGTATAAACGCCTTAAGTATATTCCTATACTAAGATTCGTTTACTATTTAATTTCCTATCTAATCCTAATCTCCCTTTTCCAAGTTCAAAAAGAATATTAAATTTAACAACTAGGTGACCAGGCAAGTTGCAAGCATAGAGAACGAAATTAAATCAAACACAAGAATTGCCCCTAACTACGAATAATCCAATAAAAATAATCAAAGTAACATAGTCTCATAAGAACCCTAGATCCTAAAGAATTAATTCATGATAAATATATGAAGAAAATAATAAAGGAAAACAAATCTGAGTTCATGTGGTTTTATAGACAAAACGATGAATCCGAGATAAAGATCTTCAATATTGCGTTCTTTTTACTTGGGTGATCTTCAGGACTTCTTTCTTTTCTTCTTCAATCTTTCTCTAAGTAGATCTTTGATGTTGTAGGTGTATTCTATGAGAAAAGTATGTTTAGAGCTGATCAAAGATGTGTAATTTTGTGACCTAGAAGTCCTTATATAGTATATAGATATATCAAGTTGAGTCCAAGTAGGAGACTTTGGGCCCAAGAATTCTCTTAAAAGCCCGCTGAAAATCGCGACAGATTTGCGCGACAGTTTTGCAAGAGTCATAACTCTCAGCTCCGAATTCCAAATCAAGATCCGTAAAATTTGTGGAATAGCTAACTCATTCCTCTTCAACATAGTCGAAATTCAATTTCATTGGAGCTTCCTTGAATGAGTTATGGTCCTCGGAGTGCATAATAACCTTTCTTGACAGCTTCTTCGTTCTTCGTTCTTGCACTAGTTGACTTCATTTGATCTTTAATTTGTTGTTCTTCACTTCCAATCATGACTTTAGATCCAAAATAGCTTAGGCCTACAAATATGAACACAATATATAAGAAAATATCTCAATTCATGCACAAAACAATCAAACCAATGACTCTAACGACAAAATACAAAACTAACTAAAATTGCCTAAGATTCTACCAAAACTCTAATAAAAGTACTCGAATGAGTTAAGGAAATAGACTTGATAACACTATTTTCACAGAGTTATCACACCCCCAAACTTAAACTATTACTCGTCCTCGAGTAATGACAAAAACTTAAACAACGACACGAACATTTACAATCATGCATCCCAAATCAAACTTCTAACCAACAATTTCAAAACGTTATGCATTCTATCATGTAGTTCCTGCGTGTGTGTGTGTGTATACATAAAACGAGAATGTCGGAATCACCCAGATCTATATAGCTTCGAAATCATTGAGCCTAATTGCATGAATTCCTAAATTGCCAAACATATTCTCTATTTTCTTAGGTTATCATACTAATTACTAAGTTCTAGCAAAGCTTTCAGTCGAAGTTATGGAATCCTTTAAGTTTGAACTTTCACTTAGCATTTTCTTCATTAATTAGCATAACTAAGTATATTTAGCACCACTCACACTCATAACTCGTTCTAAAGAAGCAGTCAAAATAGAGGAGTGCAGAATATTAGAATAGTTAAGTCGATGAACCCATATATCGTTCATCTTATCGCAGTCAAGTTAGAGGAGTGCAAGTATAAGTCTCAAGCGATGAGGTTTTTCAGGTCTCATACAAGTGAGGTTATTTCTTTGAATTTACTTATAGTTTTTCAATCATTTGCTTCATTTGGTTCTTGTTAAAGTTATCCTTCCCCCCAAACTTAGGCAAAACTATCACTTAGATCCTTAGCATTTTAACCCTCGAATCTAGAGATCGGGTAGGCAAGAAAGGATTTCTTAAGCTCTATTCTAACTATAATTCTCTAACATCATCCTTAATTCTCGATTATGCATTCGTGCTTCAAATGTGCAGGAAAAACATTCAAAAACACATAAAATTTCAAAAAATTTAGTCAAAGTCGACCTAGCATGCACGAAGTAAATGCGACTTCACCCCCAAACTTAAAACGAACAGTGTCCTCACTGTGACATAAACACACGAGTTAAAACATGCCAGATTAACCAAACAGGAAAGACGAGAATATGCACATGCAGACAGTAAGACAACCACCAACAAACAAAATATAACAGAGAACAGTGAAAAGAATACGTCCCTACGAGGCTGTGTCTGGCGGTCTCCTGCATGTCTGTCCATCCTACGCATCATCCTCGGGACCGCTCGACTTCGTGGTACCTTTTGGTACACTCCACCGAAACAATCACTCCACCAAAACAGTTATTCCACAAAAAAAAAAATCAATCCACAATTATCACACCGTTCAAGAACCCGTTCCTCCACAATTCGCAAATAATCACACCTTGAGAGACGCCCAACTGAGATCGAGGTGCTGCGACAGCGTTAGGGTGTCGTTTAGTGGCGGTTTTGTGCAAGGGGCAGCGGGTTAGGGTTTTGGCGAGGCTTTGGGGTTTCTGGACGGCTTGGTCGCGGCTGGTTGCGGCTAGGTGCGGCTGAGTTGGGGCTGGGTGCTCGTGAGGGAGATAAAGGTTGCGTGGGGTTGGACGCGGCAGTGTTCGGTTGGGTGCGGCGGCGGTTTGGTGTTCGCGCTGGGGAGAGGAGATGAGCAGCGGTCGCAGCGGCGTGGGGAGATCTGAGCAGCTGGGTGAGGATTTCGGTGGTGGCTGAATCGCGGTTGGGATGGGCTGGGTGCGGTGGTTGGCGGCTGGGATGGGCTGGGTGCGGCTAGGGTGAGGCACGGCGGCTGATGAAGGAGGCAGGGCGCGCGGTGGTTTCAGATCTAAGGGGGTGCGGCGGTTGCTGTTTGCTTGGGGGAGGGACGGGCGGCGGCGCGGTGGTGTTGGTCGGCGGAGGATTTGTGTTTTGAGGAAGAAGATAGCAATGGTGGAAGGGGCGCCCGATTCAAAATTTCCATTTTTTTTTTTTTTTGAGGCCATGGCTCGATCCAATTTGAGCCATGGCCTTCCGATTCTGGAAATTTATGCCTTTTTGCGCTTGAAATGGAGCCGTGGCCTTATTCAAGTTGTGCCATGGCCTAAAGCTGCTGGAATTTGTTCACTTTATTGTTCAAGAATTGAGCCATGGCCTAACTCAAATTGTGCCATGGCTTCAAGCTTCTGGAATTAATTCTCTTAATTGTTCAAAACTGAGCCATGACCTGACTCAAATTGTGCCATGGCTTGATTATTCTTCTTCTCCAAAACGCCCTAGTCCTTGAAATATTCATCTCTTCGTTACCTTACACCACGATATGCCTGCAAAATCCGACAAAACACCACAGATCACACTAAAACTAAAACAAAACGAAACAAAAAATGCAAAAACAAAAACAAATAAAAGCTTGGGTTGCCTCCCAAGAAGCGCTTGGGTTTAAGTCCTTAGCTCGACTTTGATACTTCCCTTTTAAGGTGGCCAATAATCAAATAGTGTTCCATTCGGATCAAGCATAAGTCCGGGCCTTTTTGCTTTCTTTGTTGTCCCGAAATTTGGTCTTTCCCTTGTAAGCTCAATTGCGACAAATTTGAACCTCGTATCGAATCGACAAGCTCTATCCCCAGGTTCAAATCTCTTGTAATCTTTACCAACTCTTATCCAAGTCACGCTTTGAGGATGGGTATGCATATTGTACTTCGTTTTATCATCAACCCTTCCTTTTTGCGTATCTTTCATTAATATCTCATTCACACCAAAATAAGATCCATCGCATTTTGACTCATAAATTGGAGGTATGATAAACTCAATTGTATTCTCCTCTATCTCCATTACCTCAATCACATCTATCAACGTCACTGAATTTTCGAGTTCGGTGTCTCCCTTGATGTCTTCGTCCTTCGAAATGATTAAGATATTTTCTTCTGCATCCGGGATCTCCTCGTTATGACGAACATCAAAACTTGTCCATTTATTGCTAGGCGGCTCCTCTATTTCACTCTCAACAATAAGAGAATTTGTCTCGCTCGGCTTAGTATCTGATAACATCGAATTATCCTCTTCATTCAAGAGTGAGTCTTGAGGTATGTGCTGCCTATCTTGAGCTAATTGAGCCATTTGGGTTTCTAGGTTTCGAAGAGATGCATTTGTATGGTTTATGAACTGCTTCAGCGTTTCTTCTAGCGACAATTTGTTATCCACTAGTGGTTGTTGTAGTTGACCTTGAGATCCAGGAGGATTTTGTTGTTGCTGAGTTGTGGCATTGTTTGATCCCGGTCCAGCGTGCTGATTATTGCTCCATGGATGGCTTCGCCACTCGGGATTATAGCTGTTAGAATAGGGGTTATAAGCTTGGTTGTTTCGATTATTTCCCACATAGCATGCTGACTCTGAATTTGAAGGACAGTTTTCATACAGATGCTCTCCCCCACAAATGGTACAGTAAACCTTTGGGTTATGTATCATATTCACTGGTTGAGCTTGAAATGAGTTAGCTCCAGGTTTATCCATAATTAAATTGAATGCCTCCCTTTCAGATCCGATCTTTTTCATCTCCTCCATACAATCGGTGAATGCTATCATAAATGCTGTTGGATAAGGATGAAGATGAAGGCACTGAAGACAAATTGATAAGGGAGGTTTTGATGAAATTCCAAAACTTCAAAATTGGCTAAGTATGGAGTAACTCAGCTGATTTCCTTATCAAGGAATTTTGACTAAGTAAAGAAGACATCAGAAGAGTCAAATTTCAAGGTCCAAGACTTCTGATCTGCTGAAGGAAAGATATCAGACTGATGAAGATCAGCCGACTCAAATCAAATTTGTTCAAATTTGAGATCAGCCGAGTTCGCCATCAGACTTGCACTTTCGTCAGCCAAGTGAAGAAGATCATAAAGGGTTCCCAACGGTAATAAATGCCCCTTGGAGTAATAAATGCTGAAGTACAAGGTTATTAAAGACAAATGATTAAAGATTTGCTTCGCATCAGCTGGGTGCATTTAATGCTGCCTGCATAATAGTACTGTTCATAGTACGGACAGACTGCAAAAGCGCCGTTCGCGGAAATTAAGGACCAGTACTCGAGGAATTTGAATCTTGTCTCTCTTCAACGGACATTTTTCAAACCTCAAGTATAAATAGCTGAAAGAGACGAAGAGAATGAAAGCAACACAATCTCTGAGAGAATTTTCAAAGCAGAAATCTTAAGTCTCAAGAACAGCTCACTCATCAGCTTAGTCATTTGTTGACAAAAGCAGAGTTGAAGAATCAAGAAAAATACATCTTCTGAGTGAATTTGTAAACAAGAGTGTTGTGAGAAGTAGATATCCATCTAAGTGAGTGATATTACTTCAGAGAAGTAGGATTTCTTTGTGATTTCTTACTGCGAACTTACGGCCTGTTCATTTGTTGTAAGGCGTAAGCAGAGTGTACTAATTACTGTGTGTTTTTAGTATAACCCAAGATCTTTGTGACTTGGAAGAGTGGACTAAAGGATATTCAAATCCATATAACCACTATAAAAATTGATTGTGTTTATTTGCATTTTACTTGCATATTTTCAGTCGCATAAAACACATTAAGTTAACTGTTTGAAAAAGGATTTAAAAGAGGCTTTACAAAACTGAGAAAACATTTTTCAAACTACTGAAGAATACTTGTGAAAAACACTTTAAATCCGCTGCAAGTACTCTAAGTATTAAAACTGATTTTAACAAAATCAGCTAAGTAATTATCAGACGAGTGGTCAACAAACCTGTTCAAAGATTTGTTCGCGAATAGAATTGTAACTTACTACTCTGATCAGCTTAGTCTGTTCAGTTAAAGAAAAAGTTTTAAAGTTAAAATTAAAAGAAAATTTTAAAGAGGTTTATTCACCCCCCCCCTCTAAACCTCTTCTGACCACTTGGGACCAACAAGTGGTATCAGAGCAGGTGGTTCATTAGAATCAGCTGCCTGATCAACGAGCTTGATCCGAGTGTTTTTCAAAGGTTTTCAAAACTTTTCAAAAGAGCATTTTTTTTGAAAAATCAAAACTTTTTGAAAAATGGACCGTATCAGCCATGTTTCCCACATTGCTGGTATGTCGTTTGAGGATTGGAAAATCAGAATGGAGATTTTCCTTGCTGCTTATAATGATAACATGTACACATGTATCATTAAAGGTCCTTTCAGATTCACAAAGACCATAAAGATCAATGAAGTTGATACGGTTGTGGAAAAAGACTTACACGAGATGGCTGCTGAAGAAATCAAGTTGTTCAATCTTGACAAAGTCGGAAGATTCATCATGACTAAATCCCTGGACAATGATCGGTTTGACAAAGTCAAACATTGCAAAACTGCAAAGGAGATGTGGGATAAAGTCAGAGACATGAGCGAAGGAAACGACGCCATAAAAGAGCATCAGCTGAGTGTTGCTCTAGAAAAGCTGGATAACTTCAAGATGAAGTCTGCGGAAACCATTGATCAGATGGATACAAGGTTTACAAGGACGCTGAATGAAGTTTTGAAGCTTGGAAAAACTTGCACAGACAAGGAGATAACCGTCAGAGTTCTGAAGGCTCTACCTCCCAAGTTCAACATGAAGGTGACAGCAATGGAAGAATCAAGAGATCTTGGCAAGATTTCTCTTACAGAGCTGTTCTCAGTACTCAAGGCGTATGAGTATAAACTGCCTAGGATGGGTGTTGAAGAAACCTCAACTTCAAGTCCCACAGCTGCACTACTTGCTGCTGAAAACCCAAGAAGACCAGCCTACAGAAGTAAAGATGTGGACTCATCTGATGAAGCCACAATACTCAACAAAAAGGAGTACACTGTTGGAGACGTTGCATTGCTAATGAACAATTTCAAGAAGTTCTACAAAAGAAAATTGAAGAACAAATATAACAATGCTTCTACTTCTAAACCTAACTTTTCTTCTCAAGAGAAAGATGATTATAAAGCAAAACTAATGTGTTACAATTGCAGGAAATTGGGACACTTCATCAAAGACTGCCCATATCCAAAAGCAGAAAAATACACTGAAGAAGAGAAGAAAATGAGAAGAGAAAGAAAGCATCAGAAAGGCAAGGCAATGATGGCTGAAGCAGAAAAGCTTGCTGCTGTCTACTCATCTGATTCAGATTCAGACACATCTGATGAAGAAAAACCTGCTCTCCTGTGCCTGATGGCAAAGGAATCTGATGACTCTGAGGATGAGGTAACTCCTCTTGACAATGAATTATTTAATTCATTTGAACAAATGATGCTTAACAATACTGGTATTGCTGAAGCATATAAAAAGCTTAAGGAAGAGATGATATTGCTAAAAGAGCAAAATAATTCTCTGAAACTCACAGCTGAAAAGCCTAGAGAATCAGCTGAATACAAACAGCTTGAGCAAGAACATGAATCTCTGAAAGCTGAATGTGTAGTTTATAAAGGAAAAATCATGGAACTTGAAAAGGTTATTAAGTCTCATGAGAAATCGTCTGTTGCATCCACGCATACATCTAGTAAACAGAAGATGCCTTTAGAACAGGATAAGCATGAATTGAATCATACTGAGAAATTTATATCTGCTGACAATAATAAGGTCATATTGTATGTTCAAACTGCTAGACCTGCTTCACCTGAGAAAGTGGTAAAGGAGAAGAAATCTCCTAAGGCTAAAAAGAGCAAAGAGCCTAGTGTAGGAAATCAGACTAGTAAGACCAAACAACAGAGTCCTAAGAAATCTGCTGATAAAGCTAAACTGAATCAAACTGTTGGTAAAACTAAGTCAAAATCAAATGAGCAAGCATCTAGTAAACCAAAGAAGCATAAGAATAAGAAAAATCAAAATGCTTGGTATGGAAATGAGTCATATTATGTGCAACCTGCTGCATATCATCCTATGTATCATGCACCTCAATTTCCAAGTTACTATGCACCTTACCCTGCTCATCCAATGCATGCATACCCTGCTTATCATGCACCTTACCCTACTTATGAACATTATTCTTATCATACTGATCATCAACATGACTTATCTGATAATTATGATAACAATGAAACTGTTCATGCTCCTGTCAAATCTCAGAAGCCTAAGAAGCCTAAGACATCAACATCTTGGGTTGTCAAAGGTGGAACTAATCCCTCAGGACCCTCTCAATAAGGGTACCTAAAACAACTTTATTTTTGTTTTGTAGGTTAGGATTAGGAGTAGGAGTAAAGTAGAGAAGATTTGGTACTTGGACAGTGGATGTTCAAGACACATGTGTGGAAACATACATGAGCTGACTGATGCAGTTGCTGTGGATGGTCCAAAAGTCACTTTTGGAGACAGCAAAGAAGGCAAGATTAAAGCTAAAGGGAAACTGATCAGAGGAAACATAGAGATATCTGACGTCTCGTATGTTAAAGGCCTCAAATATAATCTGATGAGCATAAGTCAATTTTGTGACAAGGGATATTCTGTTATCTTCTCAACAGATAAGTGCTATGTTGAACATATTGGTACAAAGAAGGTAATCTTATCTGGAAGACGACAAGGAAATATCTACATAGTCGACTGGAATTCTGCTGACAAGAATTCAAATGTTTGTTTGGTGGCATCAACACCTAGTGAAGTTAGTTGGCTGTGGCACAAAAGGATGAATCATTTAAACTTCAAGACCATCAACAGATTAATCAAGAATGATTTGGTAGAAGGGATTCCTAGAACAGTCATGAGCAAAGATAAGCTCTGTGACGCCTGTCAGAAGGGTAAACAAATTCCAATTCCTAATTTACTTTTAATCGATTCCAAATTCAAATATATTCTTGGGTTTCAATTAACTAGATTAACTAAATGAATTAACTAATCTAAATACTTGAATTGAGTTCGAATAATGAGAAGAGAAACCTAGGGTTATAATCCACTATGTTATCTATCGATTGCTTAATTGAGATTTGCGTAGTTATTGTGGTGACAAGAGTGCTACCCGAGGATTCAAGTATATTCCTACGTATCTTCCGAATTACGTAAGAACCTAATGTATTATACAAATCTATCCTATTCCTAGGTGATTCATAAATAACACAAAGCATTAAACACGAACCTCATGTAACGGGTATAAACGCCTTAAGTATATTCCTATACTAAGATTCGTTTACTATTTAATTTCCTATCTAATCCTAATCTCCCTTTTCCAAGTTCAAAAAGAATATTAAATTTAACAACTAGGTGATCAGTCAAGTTGCAAGCATAGAGAACGAAATTAAATCAAACACAAGAATTGCCCCTAACTACGAATAATCCAATAAAAATAATCAAAGTAACATAGTCTCATAAGAACCCTAGATCCTAAAGAATTAATTCATGATAAATATATGAAGAAAATAATAAAGGAAAACAAATCTGAGTTCATGTGGTTTTATAGACAAAACGATGAATCCGAGATAAAGATCTTCAATATTGCGTTCTTCTTGCTTGAGTGATCTTCAGGACTTCTTTCTTTTCTTCTTCAATCTTTCTCCAAGTAGATCTTTGATGTTGTAGGTGTATTCTATGAGAAAAGTATGTTTAGAGCTGATCAAAGATGTGTAATTTCGTGACCTAGAAGTCCTTATATAGATCTATCAAGTTGAGTCCAAGTAGGAGACTTTGGGCCCAAGAATTCTCTTAAAAGCTCGCTGAAAATCGCGACAGATTTGCGCGACAGTTTTGCAAGAGTCATAATTCTCAGCTCCGAATTCCAAATCAAGATCAGTAAAATTTGTGGAATAGCTAACTCATTCCTCTACAACATAGTCGAAATTCAACTTCATTGGAGCTTCCTTGAATGAGTTATGGTCCTCGGAGTGCATAATAACCTTTCTTGACAGCTTCTTTGTTCTTCGTTCTTGCACTAGTTGACTTCATTTGATCTTTAATTTGTTGTTCTTCACTTCCAATCATGACTTTAGATCCAAAATAGCTTAGGCCTACAAATATGAACACAATATATAAGAAAATATCTCAATTCATGCACAAAACAATCAAACCAATGACTCTAACGACAAAATACAAAACTAACTAAAATTGCCTAAGATTCTACCAAAACTCTAATAAAAGTACTCGAATGAGTTAAGGAAATAGACTTGATAACACTGTTTTCACAGAGTTATCACAACCCGGGAAAAAGGTCCCCAAATAATGGTCCGCCACAATAATTGAACAATGATCAAATCAATGGCACCATCCATACAATCTCCGAAGGACCGGCGGGGGGAGACAGTCGTAATGCTCGCCGTAGAACCACGAGATCAATTGAAGGGAACCTTAGACATCCGAACGAATTATGGATGCTCGAGAGAAAACTACCTAAAGAACAACTCATTAGCTTCAATGAGAACGAAGTATCAAGGAATATTATTTGGGATCTGAAGGAAGATAATCCTGACTTCCCGATGGTAGTATCTCTCGAGATAGCGAACTACAATGTTAAAAGGATCTTAATCGATAATGGCAGCTCAGCGAACATCATATCTAAGGAAGTCCTAACACAGATGAACTTGGGAGAAATAACGCTTCAAAAAGTAGCCACTCCTTTAGTGGGATTTGGAGGCTCGGAAATAGTCCCCTATGGGACTATAAACTTGAGTGTCTCGTTGGGAAAGAGACCGCAAGAAGCAGTAAAAATGATAAAGTTCTTGGTCGTAGAAACTCCTTTTGCTTACAATGCGATATTAGGACGACCGGCCCTCAACCTATTTCGCGCAGTAGTATCAACATACCATCAGAAGATAAAATTTCCGACAGATTCTGGGATCGGAGAAATAGTGAATGATCACTGCATGACGTGAGATTGTTATAACACCTTCCTAACACTGGGAAACCGATCCAAACCATTTACTCCAGCTAAAAGGAAGCTCGAGGATGACATCGAAAGAGCTGAAGTCGAGATCCCCAGCACTGACAGAATAGATCGGAACGGAAAGGAGTCGGTCGATTTAACCATAAAACCACCTGAACACAAGGATATTATGCTCGTACAAGGAGATCCTTAAAAAACGACTAGGATTGAAACCGAGCTTAGTCCGGAAGGGGAAGTAATGTTAATAAATTTTCTCATGAATAATGTTGACATCTTCGCTTGGAGTGCAGACGACATTGAGGGTATTGACCCAAGAGTAATCACACATTCTTTAAAAATTGATCAAATGGCAAAACCAGCAAGACAAAAGAAGAGGAATCATGGGCCGACAAAGGATAAGATAATCAAAGCAGAAGTCGAGAGGCTAATCAAAGCTAAACAGATTCGAGAAATACATTTCTAGGAATGGCTATGCAATGTTGTCTTAGTTGCTTAAGGAAATAAAAAGGATAATAAATGGAGGATGTGCAACGATTTCACGGACCTCAGTAAATTATGTCCACGAGATCTCTACCCTCTCCCGAGGTTTGACCTATTGGTCGACTCAATGGAAGGATTCGCTATTTTCAGTATGATGGACGCCTTTCAAGGTTTTTATCAAATCTACATGGATGAGCGAGACCAAGAGAAAACTGCTTTCATAACATAGCAGGGAGTATATTGTTTTATTGTCATGCCATTTGGCCTAAGGAATGCTGGTGCCACTTACCAATGACTAGTTAACTTAATGTTTAGGGAGCTGATCGGAGAAATAATGGAAGTATACGTGGACGATATGCTGGTCAAAAGCATGAATGAAGTCGACCACGTAAAACATCTCGATCGATGTTTCAAGATATTGAGAAAATACCGCATGAAACTCAATCCCACAAAATGTACCTTTGGGGTTAAATTCGGAAAGTTTTTGGGTTATATGGTTCATCAGCGAGGAATTGAAGCTAATCTCGAAAAGATTCGAGCCATAACGGAGATGAGACCACCTAAGACAATATCCCAAGTGCAAATATTAGTAGGAAAAATTGTCGCGTTAAACAGATTCATATCCAAGTCAGCAGATAGAAGTTTGCTCTTCTTCCAAACATTATGGAAGGCAAAGAACTTTGTTTGGACTGAGGAATGCGATCAAGCATTCAACCAACTAAAGGCGTACTTAACTTCTTCCCCATTATTAGCCAAACCAACCGAAGGTGAACCGTTATACATTTACATATCAATCTCCACAGTCGCCATTAGCTCGGTATTAGTAAAAATAGAAGGCACTGAACATAAGCCTGTCTATTATCTAAGTAAATTTCTACAAGGAGCAGAGAAGAATTATTTGGAGATAGAAAAATTTGCTTTAGCCTTAGTGGTGGCAGCACGGAAACTCCGACCATACTTTTTGACCTATAAAATAGTCGCGCTCACAAACCAACCACTAAGACAAGTCTTGGCGAAGCCAGAAGCCTCTAGCAGATCGATTAAATGGGCGATCGAATTAGGACAATTTGAAATTGAATATAGACCAGGAATCGCTATTAAGGCTCAAGTTCTGGCCGACTTCTTATTAGAAACTCCAACTTTGATACAATAACCTAACGACGCAACCGGTCATGATAATGATTTCTTGATTATCGAAAATCACACCTGGTTAATGCATGTCGATGGTGCCTCAAGTAGAGAGGGAGGCAGAGCTGGAATCAATTTCACCGGGCCAAACAATGAAGACATAATTTATGCAATCACGTTAGATTTCGTGGTAACTAATAACGAAGCAGAGTATGAAGCATTAATTGCAGGAATGGAAATGGCCATCAAAGCTAATATAAAAAGCCTGAAAGTATTAACTGACTCAGAGTTGGTACAACGACAAATTGAAGGCCTTTACGAAGCAAAGAAATTCAACATGATCAAGTACCTCGCCAAAGTAAAAGAGCTTGCTGGAAAATTCGAGAACTTCGAAATACAGAATGTTCCCCGCTCAGAGAACAAATGGGCT
The DNA here is from genome assembly GCA_038501285.1 of Penstemon eatonii. NCBI lineage: Eukaryota > Viridiplantae > Streptophyta > Magnoliopsida > Lamiales > Plantaginaceae > Penstemon > Penstemon eatonii. Next base: position 664,466 of record JBCEGF010001341.1, read on the forward strand.
GATCAACTTTCTAGATTCACGGGATCGAGAGATGGCCAAACAGAAAGAATGATCAATTGGTTGATCTGGAATACCCCAGCAATAGACATTGACGACACATCTGTCGCTGAAATGATGGAAATTGAAGTAGCAGAAAGGAACTGGATGACTCCAATGATGGATTACCTTCGGGAAGGAAACCTGCCACCTGATCTAAATGAGGCTCGAAAAATAAAATATCGAGCACCAAGATACACGATCATAGAGGGAAAACTCTATAGAAGATTGGTATCAGGAATTCTACTTAAATGCATTTCTGAACCTCAAACCAATGATATACTTCGAGAAATACACGAAGGGGAGGCAGGGAACCACAGTCGAGCCAGGGCCTTAGCTTTGAAATATCTCCGCACAGGATACTATTGGCCTAACTTAAACAAAGACGCCGTGGAATATGTGCAAAAGTGTCACCATTGCCAAGTTCACGCTAATGTAAGCCATCAACCCGCTGAAAAGATGCACCCTATACCAGTATGCTGGCCTTTTGATCAATGGGGAATAGACATTGTGGGACCTTTCCCAGTGGCCAGGTCAAAGAAAACTTATGTTCTAGTCGCTGTCGAGTATTTCAGTAAATGGATAGAATGCATCGCTCTGGCTCGGATAACGCAGATTCAAGTAAATAATTTTCTATGGAAGTTCATAGTATGTCGATTTGGCATCCCACGAATCCTAATCTCTAACAATGGAACTCAATTCGCGGGAAAACAAGTGTTGGAATGGTGCTCTAAGTTGGAAATTCAATAAAATTTTACCTCGGTAGGACACCCAAGAGCCAACGGACAAACTGAAGTAGCAAACCGTGAAATAGTCAAATCTTTGGAAAAAAGATTAGGGGCAGCCAAAGGGAGATGGCTGGACGAACTCCCTGGAGTGCTTTTGGCAAATCGGACAACTGTCAAGGTCTCGACTGGCGAGACCCCGTTCAGTTTGGTGTACGGCTCAGAGGTTGTGATTCCAATCGAAACATTGGTCCCGACACCGAGGATCGAGATGTATGATAGCGAGGAAAACGGAAAAGCTAGAGACCGAAGCCTTAAGAGAAAAAGCTGCAGTACGATTGCAGGTCGCTAAATCGAATATGAAAAATGTCTACAACCAAAAGGTCCGCATACGAACCTTCAAAGAAGGGGACTTAGTACTGAAGAAGGTAGAGGTGTCCAAGCACGTCGAAAAACATGCAACAGAATTGGGATGGACCTTACATCGTCGTCGGTGTAGGAAAGAAAGGTTCATACAAAATTGCACACATGGACGGAACACCCATACCGAGGACTTGTAATGCAGTTAACCTGAGAAGATACTATAGACGATGAATTCTACAAGTTATCCTTACTTTTTTTTAATTATCTTAATTGTTATTTACTTTCGTCAAACTTCTCTTACTGTTGGTTGCAATAAAAGCCTTTGCTTAAAAAATTCTTTTGAAATATGTCCATTGGTTATGAGTTATTAGCCAGACCAAAGATTCAAAAGGTTAAAGCCAATTATTGGTAAAAAACCTAAGTCCTAAAAATGAGTAAAATCGATCCGCTCGATAAACACTCATTGATCTCCAAAGGAAGGCCTTCAAAAGGTTAAAGCCAATTATTGGTAAAAAACCTAAGTCCTAAAAATGAGTAAAATCGATCCGCTCGATAAACACTCATCGATCTCCAAAGCAAGGACTTCAAAAGGTTAAAGCCAATTATTGGTATAAAACCTAAGTACAAAAATTGAGTACAATCGATCCGCGATAAACACTCATCGATATCCAAAGACGACAACTAAATAGGTCAAAGCCAATTATTGGTAAAAAACCTAAGTACAAAATTGAGTAAAATCGATCCGCTCGATAAACACTCATCGATTTCCAAAACGACGATTAAATAGGTTAAAGCCAATTATTGGTAAAAAACCTAAAATTGAGTAAAATCGATCCGCTCGATATACACTCACCAATCTCCACAGTAAAGAACAAACGGGTTAAAGCCAATTATTGGTAAAAACCTAAATACAAAAATTGAGTAAAATCGATCCGCTCGATAAACACTCATCGATCTCCAAAACTGACGATTAAAGGGGTTAAAGCCAATTATTGGTAAAAAACCTAAGTACAAAAATTGAGTAAAATCGATCCACTCGATAAACACTCGTCGATCTCCAAAAACGATGATTAAAGGGGTTAAAGCCAATTATTGGTAAAAAGCCTAAGTACAAAATTGAGTAAAATCGATCAGCTCGATAAACACTCATTGATCTACAAAAACAAAAGATTAAACGGGTTAAAACCAATTATTGGTAAAAAACCTAAGTACAAAATTGAGTAAAATCGATCAGCTCGATAAACACTCATTGATCTACAAAAACGAAAGATTAAACGGGTTAAAGCCAACTATTGGTAAAAGACCTAAGCACAAATTGAGAAAAATCAAAGCAAGAACAAGCATATGAAGATGAAAGATATGGAGAAATATGAAGTTTTATTCATCTGAGTACAAAGAACATTCTTCGATTTACATATCGTTACAAATATAAAAGTGGAAAATCCTATTCAATAGATCGGAGCTTTTCACGATAATGTCCACGGAAACATCAATTTTCATCCTAATGCCTCGACGTTCCTCTTCAACCACCTAAGAAGCATGCTGCTCAGGATGGTCGACTTCTTTAGTTCGATGACCAGGCTTTGAAGATCGATCCTCCCTTTAATAGGAACGGCCATTACAAGCCAGATAACTTGTAGTGGTCATTCGACATAAATGAACTCCTACTAGAGAGATTGTTGCAGTTATTCGTCCGAAACAGGATCTCGCGAGGACCATCGCAAAAGTTAAAATTTACCAGCACACCCCGGCGGTCTATCACTCCGAAGGTAACATCCAAGAACAGGGATGCCTGGTAAGTATGAACCCTCCATGTGCAAACAAAATACCATGGACCCCAACCTCATGAAGACAAAGGCTGAGGCCACATGGGACCCGTCAGTACTAGGTAGGTCATCAATGGGACCTGTCAGTACAAGGCAAATGATGCTTGAGTTGTTATAAGATAGTGAATCACGATAATGTGACTTTTTGAAAATTATGGGATCACTGGGCAAAATAAACCCCAAAGAAACTGATATCTCCATTTCGTATGGTACGAATAGATATGGGAAGAAACTGGCTATCTATTTATAGGGAGATTTTAAGTTAATCCTATGGTTGGATAAAAATTTGATCAAGGGACGAGAATGCGACTGTTGACTTCCCCTATTTAATGCGAGTAAGTTGGAACGACGCTAGATTAGTCGATGAAGCTGCTCAATGAGAATGAGATATGAAGGTCAAAACGACTAGCATGTGAAAATCCATACATGTTCAAGTTGATTCATTAAGAGACAACTTAGAACTTTACAAAGAATGCTCAACCGACAATCAGAATCATTGGGAAAAAGAGATATACAACGAGGAATATGTACTTCTACAAAAAAAAATGAATGATCTATACATATTACGATCTAACACGAGAAAGACAAAATAGTTGATCGTTTTTACCACTAAGGAGAACCCAACGACATAGAATCCAACTTTCCTCTTAGAGTCCAAGAAATCTGACGGACAAGTAGAAGAGGAAGTCGTCCTTGCTAGGGCATACGGACTTTTCACTGCCTCATATATCAAAGCATTGCTTAAGGAGGTCTAAACAAGCTGGATCTAACTAATTGTTCTACATTTTCAAATTCCTCCCACACCAAAAGATATGACCTGAAGTCATAATGGTTGTTTTATTTGAGAAAAATGAAGCTCACAGTCAGTACACATAAACATCGAATTTAAAAAAGTAGCAGACAAGCCTTACTAAGAGATTCAATTTTAAGAAAAAATAATACTTGAAGAAAAGTTGCAAAGAAGCCCTTATATAGGACTTCATAAAAGACAAAATTATGTCTGACAACGGCGACTGATCGATCGTCGATGAACATGATAAGCTTACTACCTAGCTTCTTTGAAAGTTGAAAAGATGAAAGACTTGTTCAGATAATATCATATTCCAACAATCAATAATTTTTGAAATCCAATATGATTACAAGGGTTGGCTAAGGACTATGCATGGTCAACGAATGGGTGAACATGAATTAATTACTTCAGTAGAATTACAAGTTCAAACTTCTATTATTCAAAGGTGATCGCCTAAATCTCTGACCTGTAACCAGGCTTACTCACTCCGACACCTCGACAATGAAGAATAAGACTGGGAGTAACTTCTTAAATTTTAAAAGAACTCATGTCTGGTCGACAGCAACATATTACTCCTTTCCACAATACTGGTCGCCCTCAAGCAAGCATTCTTGAAGATGAATAATGCAGTTTATGCCAAGCCAGTCCAGATAGGCTTCTATGGAGCTCTATGTTTAAATCACATACTTAACAAGCAGTCTAAATTTGCTTACAAAAGTAATGACATTCAGATGTTTTAAATCCAAATTTGTCTACTCGGTCAGGTAATTCAATTTACTTCTCAATAAAGATTGGAATTAACATAGAATATTTAAAGCAAAAATATTGCGGTCATACAAAAAATGCTAAGGATAAATTATTTCCTAGCGACCACATTAAAGGCTTTGTTTCACACAAAAAAAAAAAAAAAGAGAGAGAAGGAAGAAACAAGTCATCAGGACTGATCGCCACCAGAGGGTCTGCTCAAAGAAGCACCCTTCCGAGGAGTAGCTGTATCAAGAAACTCCTTCAGCTCCTCTTGACGCGTCTGATAACCTTGCTCATAACTTTCTTCACAAGCTAACCGACGAGATTCCTCCGAATCAGCATTAACCCGAGTCAGATCATCCCGTTCCCTCGCAAGAGCTGCTTTCTCATCATGCAGTTTCTTCATATCCTCATCAAGAAGCTCAAGCTGAAGAGAAAGCCCCCTATCCTTGTCCCTCTCTTTGTCCAGTTGACGCCGCAGGAACTCCTTGCTCGAAAACAACTCAGCACTCTGGATACCCAGGTGCAGAGTGTAGTATTTCCCTGAAAAGAAAGGGAAGTATAAGCAAAAAAAAAAAAAAAAAAAAAAAAATTTGAGAACATCTTAAGGGAACAAGCTAAAAAGGATAAATACCTGCTCAAAATGCTTAAAGAGGGATTGCACGAGGTGATGATTGGAAGAACTCTCATGCCTTTTCAGCTCGCCCGACAAGATAGTGCTAAGACCCAGGTCCCACGACAAAGGATCGGGCCCACCTGAATCGGGAAAGACCAAATCAAGGGGAATCTTATCATGACGAGGGGACTGGGACTCAGTTATATCCTTAACCTGCTCCAGGATACAACGCTGGTCGAAGAAACGCGGTGACTCTATCAAAGGAATCTCTTTCCCAGAGTCCGAGTATTGGTACCTCCGATCAGATCTCTGCTCGATCCGATCTCCAGGAGGATCACCAGCCTCAAATGAGGTAGTAACTGTTGTAGTATCTGAAAATAAGAAATCCGAAAAACTTTGATTTATGGTTTATGTTAAAGATGAATCCAAAAACGGGCCGCCGCTGCCTGGCCCCACAGTAAAATCCCTTTGGCCCTGGAAAACGACCAACTCAGTAGTAGAAAAAGAAGAAATTGGGTTATCAAGAGCATAGTCGTGCGACATATGCTCAGAAGAAGGAATGGTCGAAGAAATAGGAATATTGAAAGATTGCTCCGGGTTGGACATATCTCCGAGAGCAATCCGACCATGAGAAGGTCTCCTTTGAGAATCTGAAGAAATAATGGGATTTTGCCAAAAAAGAGTCGGAGCGAGCATTCATGTCGCCTGAACGACTCGAAGGGATAACAGAGGTTTGCACCCCCGAGCTCCTAACGGTTTGGGATCGAGGAAAGTTAGCCAAAGGCTCCTCATTGCGGGACCTCTTTGACCTAGAATTTCTAGGGTTCTCACGTGAAGAACGTTTGGATGTATCACCGAAGAGATTACTCATTCTTGAAAAAATCGAGAAAACTGGGGATATAAAATGAGACTTATCGATCTACTGGGGAGAATATTTTATCTAAAAAGGACGCGCCGTAAAATAACGATGAACTTTTTACCTCGAGTATTTATACTAAGTGAAAAGACGCGACAGACCTTGGGAAGACGCGCGAAACAGAGTATCTGACCAATGAACAATTAAGCGAATTTCGGAGCCCTCCGAAAAATACTTCGTATAATTATCCAGAACCTCACGAAAACTCTCGTCAGTATAAACGCAGGCAAGGCTTTCGACCGGGTCGGATACCTGGGGCTTGGTACCTTTGCCCTTCTTAGCTTTGGACGCGACCTCAGCATCGGAAATGATCCGCACCATGAAAGTGTCTTCGTCAGGAATGATTATGTCCGAAGGTCCTGTTTGTTCTGGGGGAGGACTGAGAGAAGCCCCCACATCGATAACAGGAACGACTTCCTCAGCAGAAGAGGAGGAGAGGTTTTTCGGGATTGAAGCCATATTATTGATCCTCGGAAAAGTAATGATCAACGAATACACTATTTAAATGATTTATCGACTAAAAGAGTTACTGCTAGAAAATAGGAGATGGAAAGTAAAAAATGGGTGAAACTAAGATTGCCTATTTATATAGGAGGCCGAAATGATGCTTCAATCCTTTCGCGACTATTCATATTCCTGCCAACAAATAAAGAAGGACTGCCTTCTCAAAATCGGCCAGCGAAACAACTCGGAGTCGACATAACAACTCTCTCTGAAACGTTGCACTCTTTTCCTTGCTTAGGATTTTTTCCCAAAGGGTTTTTTCCACGTAAGGTTTTTAATGAGGCACAATTCATAGAGAAGTCAGTCGTACGAGGCTTATTACTTCTACGAGCTTCTATTACATATACGCTCAAAGAAGTGAGGGAGTACTAATGGGGGCTATTTTATACCCCTTATGATATTCGAATCGACCCAAGAAGATCAGTTTGGCTCGACCATGTAGCTGATATACAACCACAGGTCGACTAGATCCGAGACAACTCTCCACAGCGACCAGGCTGTAATCCGAACTAATGAAGGATAGATATCCCGAGTCCTATTAGGATTATGTTTCCTTGCATGGCTAAGGTTTGTATCATATAAATACTTAGATCATCATTGTATTACAACAACACATTAGAACTTACGCCTACATACTTGGGCATTATGAGATTAATATAATAAAAGAGCTTTTGCTATACATATTGATTATCAATTCGTTCGTTACATTATTGCTTGTTATTCTTCCTTGAGATTAATCCATCCGGAATAAATTAACTAGGCCTTATAATCTCCACATAATTTTATTCAAATAAACCATTATTATTGATTTAATCAAACCCTACGAAAAATGGTTAAATCAGTAATGCCCGCCGGAAGAACTGCCAGGTCAATAGAAGGTAGCTTTGGAATCCCGAGGGAGATATGGACTGTCGAAAGCAAAACTACAAAGGAACATCACATTAGTTTTAATGAAAGCGAGGTGCCACGTAACATCATTTGGGATATGAAAGAAGACAATCCCGACTTCCCAATGGTGGTGTCACTAGAAATAGCGAACTACAATGTGAAAAGAATATTAATTGAATACGGCAGCTCTGCGAACATTATTTCAAGAGAGGTTCTGACGCAGATGAATTTGGGAGAAATAACGCTACAAAAATTAGCAACTCCATTAGTAGGGTTTGGAGGATCGGAAATAGTCCCCTCTGTGACAGTAAATTTAAGCGTTTCTTTGGGAAAAAGACCAGAGCGAGCCGTCAAAATGATAAAGTTCATGGTCGTAGAAACGTCGTTCGCATATAACGCGATACTAGGACGACCGGCGCTCAATCTTTTTCGACCAGTAGTATCAACATACCATCAGAAGATAAAATTTCCAATGGCCTCCGGCATCGGTGAAATAGTGAACGATCATTGCATGGCATGGGATCGCTATAACACCTCCCTGGCATTGGGAAACAGATCTAAATCCTTTACTCCATCTAAAAGGAAACTCGAGGAAGACGTCATGATAACTGAATCAAGATCCCTAATACGGAGAGAATAGATCGGAAGGGGAAAGAGATGGTCGATTTAACCATAAAGCCATGTGAACACAAGGAGATTATGCTTGTGCAAGGTGATCCGTTAAAAACAACCAGGATAGGGACTGAACTCAGTCCGTAAGGGGAAGTTATGCTAGTAAATTTCCTAAGAGATAATATTGATGTCTTTGCATGGAGTGCAGATGACATAGAGGGCATTGATCCAAGAATCATTACTCACTCCTTAAAGATAGATCCAATGGCAAAACCGGCATGGCAAAAGAAGCGGAACCATGGGCCTATGAAAGATTAAATAATCAAAGCAGAAGTTGAAAGATTGCTCAAAGCCAAGCAAATTCGGGAAATCCATTTTTCAGAATGGTTGTGCAACGTGGTCTTAGTAGCAAAAAGGGACAAAAAGGACAACAAATGAAGAATGTGTAACGATTTCACAGACCTCAACAAGTTATGTCCACGAGATCCTTACCCACTCCCGAGAATCGACCTATTGGTCGACTCAATTGCAGGATTCGCTATTTTTAGTATGATGGATGCCTTCCAAGGATTTTACCAAATCTATATGAATGAGCAAGACCAGGAAAAGACCGCCTTCATCACAGAGCAGGGAGTATACTGGTTCATTGTAATGCCCTTTGGACTGAGAAATGTAGGGGCAACTTACCAAAGACTGGTTAACTTAATGTTTAAGGAGTTAATTGGAGAAATAATGGAAGTCTACGTAGACGACATGTTGGTAAAAAGCATGAACGAAGCTGATTATGTCAAACATCTGGACTAATGCTTCAAGATTTTGAGAAAATACCGTATGAAACTGAACCCCGCTAAATGCACCTTCGGAGTCAAGTCGGAAAAGTTCCTGGGATATATGGTTCATCAACGGGGAATCGAAGCAAACCCCGAAAAGATCTGGGCCATAACTGAAATGAAACCGCTTAAAACAATCTCCCAAGTACAGAGCTTAGTCGGAAAGATTGTGGTACTGAATAGGTTCATATCCAAATCAGCAGACAGAAGTTTGCAATTCTTTCAAACCTTGTGGAAAGCAAAGAACTTTCTGTGGACTGAGGAGTGTGATGCTTTTAACCAATTAAAAGAATATCTGACTTCTTCGCCGCTATTAGCCAAACCGGCTGAAGGACAACCATTATACGTCTACATATCCATCTCCGAGGTAGCAATAAGCTCGGTATTGGTAAAGATAGAGGGTTCAGAACATAAGCCTATTTATTACCTATGTAAGTTGTTACAAGGTGCTGAAAAGAATTACTTAGAGATAGAAAAGTTTGCTTTTGCTTTGGTGGTCGCAGCTCGGAAGCTTCGACCATATTTTTTGACATATAAGATAGTCATACTCACGAATCAACCACTAAGGCAAGTTCTGGCAAAACTAGAAACCTCTGGGAGATTAATCAAATGGGCAATCGAATTAGGACAATTCGAAATCGAGTATAGACCAAGAACTACGATTAAGGCGCAAGTACTTGCTGATTTCCTCTTGGAAACTCCAACCTCAATACAAACTGCCAACGACTCGAACAGTTGCGATAAAGATATTATGATTGTCGAAAATCCTACTTGGTTGATGCATGTCGTCGGTGCTTCAAACAGGGAAGGAGGCGGAGCCGGGATCAACTTTACCAGACCAGAGAAATAAGATTTGAACTATGCAATAACTTTAGACTTCATGGTGACCAATAACGAGGCAGAGTTGAGGCGTTAATTGCAGGAATGGAGATGGCAATAAAGGCAAACATCAGAAGCCTGAAGGTATTAACTGACTCGGAATTGTTCCAACGACAGATAGAAGGACTATACGAGGCCAAAGAGTATAACATGGTGAAGTACTTCGCTAGGGTAAAAGAACTAGCGGAGAAATTCGACAAATTCGAAATTCAGAACGTCCCACGCTCGGAAAACAAATGGGCAGACCAGCTCTCCCGATTCACGGGATCTAGAGATGGACGAACAGAGAGGGTAATCACTTGGCTAATCTCAAACACCCCAGCGATTGACATTGACAACATGTCTATCACGGAGGTGATGGAAATTGATGTAGCAAAAGAAAACTGGATGACTCCCATAATGGAATATCTTTTGGAAGGAACCTTGCCAACGGATCAGAATATATCTCGGAAAATAAAGTACCGAGCACCTAGATACACGATCCTAGATGGAAAGCTTTACAGGAGATCGGTCTCTGGAATCTTACTAAAATGCATCTCCGAACCCCAAGTCCAAGAGATATTCTGAGAAATTCATGAAGGGAAAGCAGGGAATCATAGCGGAGCCAGGGCATTGGCTTTAAAGTGTCTACGAACAGGATACTATTGGCCAAACGTGAACAATGATGCTACCGACTATGTGAAGAAATGCCATCACTGCCAAATTAAATCATCAACCGGCTGAGAAAATGCACCCCATAGCTGTATGCTGACCTTTTGATCAATGGGGAATAGACATCATGGGACCTTTCCCAGTCGCCAGGTCAAAGAAAAGCTATGTTTTGGTCGCGGTGGAATATTTCAGCAAATGTATAGAACGTTTTGCTTTAGCACGAATAACACAATTTCAAGTTATTAATTTTTTGTGGAAATTTATAGTATGTCGATTCGGCATTCCTCGAGTGTTAATCTCCGATAATGGAACTCAGTTCGCGGGGAAATAAGTATTGGACTGGTGCTCGAAATTTGAAATTCAACAGAACTTTACCTCGGTAGGACACCCAATGGCAAATGGTCAAACAGAGGTGGCTAACCGGGAAATCATTAAGTCCCTAGAAAAAAGATTGGGGGTAGCGAAGGGAAAATGGTTGGATGAACTTCCTGGAGTACTTTGGGCTAATAAAACAACTGTAAAAGCCTCAACCGGCGAGACCCCTTTCAGCCTAGTTTACGGTTCAGAGGCTGTTATTCCAGTCGAAGCTTTGATCCCAAGCTCGAGGATTGAGATGTATGATAGCGAGGAGAATGAAATGACTAGGAAGGATGACGTCGATCTGACTGAAGCATTAAGAGAAAAATCCGCAGTACGCTTACAAGTTACCAAATCCAAGATGGAAAAAGTTTACAATCAAAGGGTACGTGTACGATCCTTTAAGGAAGGGGACTTGGTACTGAAAAAGGTGGAGGTATCCAAACATGTGGGAAAATTGCAACAAAATTGGGACGGACCTTACATCGTTGTTGGTGTAGGAAAAAAGGGTTCATACAAAATCGCGCACATAGATGGAACACCCTTGCCTAGAACTTTGAATGCTGTCAACCTAAGAAGATACTATGGACGTTAACGAAATACTCCTGAGAGTTATTTTTCTATTTTAATTTTATCATTGCGTAGTAATTATCTTTTATTTCATTTAGTTAACTATTCAATACAGTTTAATGCAATAAAAGCTTTTGCTTGATTCTTCAAAGTATTTTTTCAGAATTTTGATTAATTTATGGAGATAGCCATTTACGCTAAAGGAGGTTAAAAACCAATAATTGGTAAAAACCTAAGTGTTGACTGAGTAAAACAGATTGGATCGGTAGACACTCGCCGATCTACAAACATCGAACACCAAGAAAAGGTTAAAACCAAATATTGGTAAAAAACCTAAGTCTAAATTGAGTAAAACCGATTGGGTCGGTAAAAACTCAGCGATCTCCAATTTGCAAGTTCAAAAAAGTTAAAACCAACTATTGGTAAAAAAACCTAAGTCTAAATTGAGTAAAATCGATTGGATCGGTAAACACTCAGTGATCTCCAAATTGCAAGTTAAAAAAGGTTAAAACCAACTATTGGTAAAAAACCTAAGTCTAAATTGACTAAAACCGATTGGGTCGGTAAACACTCAGCGATCTCCAAATTGCAAGTTAAAAAAGGTTAAAACCAACTATTGATAAAAAATCTAAGTCTAAATTGAGTAAAACCGATAGGGTCGGTAAAAACTCAGTGATCTCCAATTTGCAAGTTAAAAAAGGTTAAAACCAACTATTGGTAAAAAAACCTAAGTCTAAATTGAGTAAAATCGATTGGGTTGGTAAACATTCAACGATCTCCAAATTGCAAGTTAAAAAAGGTTAAAACTAAATATTGGTAAAAAAACCTATGTCTAAATTCAGTAAAATCGATTGGGTCGGTAAACACTCATCAATCTCCAAATTACAAAGGGTTGAAACCAACTATTGGTATAAAACCTAAGTCCAAATTGAGTACACTGGTCAAGTCGGGAAAAACACTCAAACACAATGGTTGATACGATGATCAAAATTATAATAATACTCGATACAACTAAATATAACCATATGCGACGAATATGAAGAATATCGAAGTTTATTGGTTTCATTGTATACAAGTACATCTTTCGCTTTACAAGTTGTTATACAAAATTGGAAAACCCTATTCAATAGGTTGGAACCTTTCACGACAATGTCCACGGAAACACAAATATTCTTCCTAGTACCTCGACATTCTTCTTCAACCACCAAAGAAGCATGCTGCTCAGGCTGGTCGACTTCTTTGGTTCGATGGCCAGGCTCGGAAGATCTATGCACCTATCGATCAGACAACCTCTAAAAAGCCTGATAGTTTGTAGCGGTTATTCGACCGAAACATGACCTCGCTTGACAGCTTGTTGCAGTTGTTCGTCCGAAGCGAGGCCTCAAACGGACCATCGTGAAAGTGAAAATCTACCAGCACACCCCGACTAGGACTCACTCCAGAGGTAACATCCAAGAACGAGGATGCCCAGTAGATCTAAACCCTCCATGTGCTAACAAATTATTGGGACTTGTCAGCACTAGGCAAGATGAGGAATGAATAATCGTGGTAATGCGATTTTTTGAAGATTATGGGATCACTCGGCAAAACAAAGCTGGAGGAAACTGAATTTTCCATAAGTACGGAATGAATTGAAATGGTAAATGAGTTGTTGCCTATTTATAGGAATATTTAAGTTGATCCTACGGATAGGAAATAGTTAGATCAACGGAGGAAAAGTGGACCTGTCAACTCCCCGTATTTAATGCAAGTAAGTTGGAACGGCTGCATGGGGGGTCGATAAGACCCCTCGACGATTGGCAATAAACGAGATCGGAATGATTAACATGTCAAGGTCGATCCTAGATAAGCTACCTGGTTGATTAAAAACATTTTATCAGCCTTAAGGGTATACTCAAATCACATTAAGAAGAAATCCGCCAGGAAATGAACACAGCTAGTTCCAAGAATAATGCAATAATAACTTAACTACGAGATCTGTTACAAATGACAAAATTGTGAAATAGTCGATTGTTATGAAAATTCACGCAAACAAAACAACATAAAATCCAGCTCTCCTCTTAGAGTCCAAGAAATCTGACAGAGTATTAAGAGCAACAGTTTTTCTTACTACGACAGATGAACTTGTCACTACCCCATATAACAAAGAATTGCTTAAGGAGGTCTTGGCATGTTGGATCTATAAAATGGTTCTACATTTTCCAATTCCTCCCCTACCAAGTATTTGGCGTAATGGCATGATACATAAAATGGTTGCTTTACTTGAGGAATGTAAAATTCACAATCTGTACACAAATACATTTATTATGGAGAAAACAAAGGTTCCTATACTTGAAGATATATTTCTGTTATGGGACCTTTTCATAAAAAAAAATTAAAGGAAGACTCTTATATAGATCTTCGTAAAAGACAAAATAATGTCTAAAATTTTTTGGATGATCGGCTATCGACAAGGATGATGGGTCTAATCCCCAACAGAGTTGAGGTTCGAACACATAAATGAACTGTTTGGATAAAATGTCAAGATCAAGTTTTCAATTGAAGTTCTAATGACATACATGACAGGGTTGCATGATAGACATGTAATTAGCTGACAACAATTGACAGTATCGAGGTGAAATATCAAATACAGATTAAACAAAGTTCACAAGTCGTCAAAGAGAAATGAACACAATATGTCAAGATCAAGAACAATTTTATTACGAAATTACATTAAACAGTGTTACAAGACAAGCTTTCCTACTACATCAAATTTCACATTTCAAAGGACTAATGTTATTCTCCAACTACCGATGACTAATCTTCGACTTGCTGCTATAGTTCTTGAGACAGGCGCCTTGAAGATGAGGTATTTTCCTTGACCAGAAAAGGGCACTACCCCCTAGTAATGCACCTTCGACCAAAGGGGCATACATTTTCGACAAGGGCCTTTGCAAGGCCGCCGGATGAAGAAATGATAACAACACTTCACCTATCCCACATACAGTAACCGCCATCATCCAACGGAATACCGAGGAAGGGAAATATTGGCCCTTTTAATGAATTGACCAGCTTTCCGTATGGGCCCCCCGGAGAAGGATGGATCCTCCATTTTTCCAATTCCACCCAAACCAAAGTAGAGAAGATATTTCGAAAACCTAATGCGCCACTTGGTTCGACAAAAGATCTCATGAGCTATTTCTTCAGAAGTAAGAACGGGGATCATTATGTTTGACCATTTGAGGTAATTTGTGATGCCCCTCTGCGTATTTATATGTACAAAAAACATTATAACAGAGGAAAGAGGAAACGTCGTATTTATTGAAGCAAGAATACATTACAAGTAACTTTTCAAGTTCCAAAATAGACTCATGTCTAGTCGATAGCAATATGATACTTATTCCGACCAGTAAACACTGGTCGACGCAGAGCAAACACTTAGAAGACAATGCCGGAAATGGCTGAAGCTATTTACACAAAGTCAAGCAAAACCCTTTCCCACATCGCTGAACTCACTCGGAATAAGGAGTATTGATCCATCAATTAAAAGATGGTCAACTCAACGATGAAGGAAAGAGGTTTGCGTGACCTAGTATAAAGGATTTATGTCTGTTCGACAAAGGTCTAATACCTATCCCGACAACGATCACTCAATTTGAAAAATATGCTAGGTCGATCATTAGCATCAACTCCAACAATCCTTTCATTCACAATTTTGAGAATATATGGAAAATGTTCCTAGAGGACTAATGAAATTTTAAGTCCATGCAGATAACCTTTTTATAAAGCTCTATGCTTGAAGGACTTAATGACAAGAAGATAAATCGTTGCTTAGCAGTAAATTGGAAAGTATCCCTTCAGATTCTTAACACCTTATGTCTACTCGATCAGATAATTCGAATTATATTTCGACTAAGATGGAAGTCAACAAAAATATATACACCAAAATATGGAGTTTATACAAGAATGGTGTGGAAATAATATTCCTTACTATAGCGCCAATTTTTCTCCTTCTTACAAAAAAAAAAAAAAAATGAAGAGAAAAAGACAGCTAAGCATTAGGACTGGTCGGAACTAGAAGGTATGGTCGAAGAGGCACTTTTCCTTGGAGTTGCAGTACCCAAAAAAGGTCATCAACTCTTCCTGGCGCTTCTCGTAACCCTCATCATAACCTTCATTGAAGGCACCAAGACGAGACTCCTCTCGCGCCTGTTGAAGACAAGACTCTATGGCACCCTCCAGATTGGCATTTGACCGAGCAAGGTCATCCCACTCCCTCTGAAGAGCCAGATTTTCATCGCATAACTTCTTGATGTCATTATTAAGAAGCTCATTCTGAAGAGAGAGTCCCTTGGTCTTAGCCATCTCCTCATCTAGCCGGTTTCTCATGTTCTTTGCTAAACCAAATCTCATCATTTTGAATGCCCAACTGCAAGGCAAGATATTTCCCTTGGAAAATAGAAGGTACAATGAGTAAGCAATCTCGCTAAAATAGAAGGCATAATTAAATCATACCTGCTCAAAAGTTTTGAAAAGAGACTGAACGAGGCAAATGTTTGAATCATCCTCGTATTTTTTCAACTCTATAGGAAGAATGGTTCTAAGACCAAGATTCCAGGACAATGCATCAGGTTCACATGAACCAGACAAAACAGAATCGAGTGGAATATTATCATGCCGAGGAGTTTCAGACCCGATGATATCATAAACTTGCACTTTAATACAACGCTCATTCAACACAAGCGGGGAATCTCTCACGTCGGGACTCACAAGAACTCCCTTCCCCGAAGCAGAAAAACTAACTACTCAACCAGACCCATGCTCAGTCCGACTCAAGGAAGAAGTCCCGACTTCAGCCTACGTGTTCGCTGTAGTGGTATCACTAAACAGGAAATCAGGGAAATTCTGGGTAACAGGCTGCACCCTGGAATTATCCAAAGAAGGATCTAAAAACAAGCCACTGCTGGAAATAGCTAAGAACTTTTTACCTTAGTATTTATACTAAAGGAAAAGACGTGACAAACCCTGGAAGAAGCGCGAAGTGAACTATCCTGAATTCTAAATAGTTGCGCACATTTGAATATATATAACAAAATAAAAGTGCTAAGATAAAGACTTATGTCTAAACATGTCAAATAAATGATAAAGTAAAATCGTAAGAACGGAATATGAATCGTCTCAAGTACAAAGGAGAAAATTGTAAAATTACAAGTTATATGGCGACGGTTAATCTTCCTAAATCTAGTGGTCGCCTTCACCTCGAGTTTGCTGGTCGCCTTCACCTTGAATCTGCTCCTCGGTATCATTTCCTGGCTCAGTATCATCTTCATCCTCCTCCTGGTCGCTCAAATTATTATCCTGTGCAGAATCAACGTCAGGAGGGGGTACGCGCAAAGGAACTCCGAACTCCTTTACCAAATGCGCCAAAGGAAGATGCTCAAAGTTCACCGTCTGAACATCAGCAGAAGAATAATTCTGACCGTTATTTTCAAGACTAACATGGATGGCCCTGAAATACTCCTTTCTGCTATCCACGATCAAACCCAAGGCAACTATCTGGTGAACTGCTTTCTTGAAGGTACTCTCCAAAAGAGGACCCACCTTTTGATAAACTAAAGCAGTATGGACCGGAGAGCTGAGGAATTCTCGAATAACTTTCTCCCTGGGGCTCTTGCTAGACCGATCAATCAGATCATCGAGATTGAGGTCTTCTTCCTGCTCATCAAGAAAAGCTTGGAGACAAGCTACATGTGATTCAAGCTCGCTGATACGAGTAGCATGCTGAACTTGATGATTCTCTAGATCCTTGGCCAATCGATCGGCTCGCTCTTGAGCACGAGTAACTTCCAAAACACTATTTATTATATGGGGATTGTTGGTCCCAAGTGGTCAGAAGAGGTTTAGAGGGGGGGGGGGGGGTGAATAAACCTCTTTAAAATTTTCTTCTAATTTTAACTTTAAAACTTTACTCTAACTGTGAACAGGCTAAGCTGATCAGAGTAGTAAGTTACAATTCTGTTCGCGAACAAATCTTTGAACAGCTTTGATGACCACTCGTCTGATAATACCTTAGCTGATTTGGTTAAAATCAGTTTTAATACTTAGAGTACTTACAGCGGATATAAAGTATTTTTCACAAGTATTCTCAGTAGTTTGAAAAATGTTTCCCCAGTTTTATAAACTCCTTTTGAATATTTTCCAAACAGTTAACTAGATGTGTTTTTATGCAGTCAGTAAATGTGCGAGTTTAAAAGCAATGTAAAAACACAAGTAATTTTTATAGTGGTTATATGGATTTGAATATCCTTTAATCCACTCTTTCAAGTCACAAAGATCTTGGGTTATACTAAAAACACACAGTAATCAGTATACTCTGCTTACGCCTTACAACAAATGAACAGGCCGTAAGTTCGCAGTAAGAAATCACAAAGAGATCCTACTTCTCTGAAGTAATATCACTCACTTAGACGGATATCTACTTCTCACAACACTCAATGTTTACAAATTCACTCAGAAGATGTATTTGGCTTGATTCTTCAACTCCGCGTTTGTCAACAAATGACTAAGCTGATGAGTGAGCTGTTCTTGAGACTTAAAGAATTTTGCTTCGAAGATTTCTCAGAGATTGTGTTGCTTGTTTCTTCTTCGTCTCTTTCAGCTATTTATACTTAAGGATTGAAAAATGTCCGTTGAAGAGAGACAAGATTCAAATTCCTCGAGTACTGGTCCTTAAAATCCGCGAACGGCTCTTTTGCAGTCTGTCCGTACTGTGAACAGTACTATTCTGCAGGCAGCATTAAATGCACCCAGCTGATGCGAAGCAAGTCTTCAATCATTTGTCTTTAATAACCTTGTACTTCAACATTTATTACTCCAAGGGGCATTTATTACCGTTGGGAACACTTTATGATCTTCTTCACTTGGCTGACGAAAGTGCAAGTCTGATGGCGAACTTGGCTGATCTCAAACTTGAACAAATCTGATTTGAGTCGGCTGATCTTCATCAGTCTGATATCTTTCCTTCAGCAGATCAGAAGTCTTGGACCTTGAAATTTGACTCTTCTGATGTCTTCTTTACTTAGTCAAAATTTCTTGATAAGGAAATCAGCTGAGTTACTCCATACTTAGCCAATTTTGAAGTTTTGGAATTTCATCAAAACCTCCCTTATCAATTTGTCTTCAGTGCCTTCATCTTCATCCTTATCCAACAATTTCCCCCTTTTTGATGATGACAAAACTTCAGCTAAGTCCTCAAAAATTTTCTGAGATAGAAAATAGTATGTTGGAATGAACTTGACTTTTTATTAATAAGATAAGATTGTTACAAGTACAAGTACAAGTTCTTCAGATGAGATGTCTGAAAGATAGATAAAAGTAAACTGATTACAAGATTTTATATATTCTAACTATCAGCTTCTTCATCTGATCCTTCAAGCACTTCTTCATACTCATAAGATGACTCTTCATCATCTTCTTCTTCATCTTCACCAGCTTCATCATCCAGGTCCATGCTTGCTTTGGCAGCTTCCATTTTCTCCTTAAGTTGCTGCTCCCTTAAAGCTTCCATTACCTTCCTGGCTGATTCTGTATTCTTGTACTTGGTATGTTCTACGAACTTTTCAGGCTCAATCTTATCAGCTTCCTTTGCTTTGGCTTCCTTGGCTGTTTCTGCTTCCTTGTCTGTTTCTTCCCGTTTATCTTCCCCCTTTTTGTCATCATCAGATCTGGTGACATTAGAAGGTACAACAGCAGGGTTGAGAGCAACTGTTGGAATCTTCATTTCAGCACATAGAGCCTTCAGATTTTGATTGACAACATCATGGCTTGCTGTAAGATGATGAATATCAGTGCTGATGACGTCAGTTTGATCATTGAAGTAGTCAATGTTCAGGTTTATGGTTGCAATCTCATTTCGTAATTCTTGTGTAGCATTTGATAATTCTTGCAGGAACCCTAAGTTGACTGACTTCTCTTCTTCACTAACTTTTATGAAGGTTGCAGTTAGATCAGCAATCTTGTGCTCAGCTGTTTTTAATGCAGTATGAAGGTGGTTCACATCACCCTTCACATCTTCAACATTCTTGTTCAGATCTCTTAAGGTGTGCACTAACTGCAATGAATTGTCTTGAGGGATATGAATACTGTCAATTTCTTTCTTGATGATCTCTGCTGTTGATCCTTGAACAGTTTCCAGCTGAAGTCTGTTTGACTCTCCCAATTCTGTTTTAAGTTCATTCTTCAGCTCCTCTTTGACCTTTATTAGCTGTTGATTATGCTTCTCTTCCAGTTCCTTTAGTGAATTTTCCATAAGCATCTGGAGTGCTTCCATCAGTGATGAATGTTGATCAGCTGATGAAGCAGAAGCAGCAGCATCAGCTTCCTTTTCTTCAGTCGCCTGTTGAACAGGGACTTCTTCCATATCCGTCATCTGATGGTCTTCAGAGTCTTTAGCATTCCAATCTATTGCTAGAGGCTCCTCAGCTTTCTTTTCTTCATGCTTCTTTTTTTCATCAGTGACATCTTCATACACCAGATTAGTGACGGTGCCATCATCATTGAAGCAGGTTGTCTGACGAATTTGCCTCACAATGATCCAAGGGTTGACAAAGGCGTTGTTACCTTGGGGCACTTCACTGAAATCCTTCATTTCCTTGCCAAAAATAACCTGTTGAATACTTGGCAGTTGTGGAAGTTCACTTGAATGTCCCTGCTGATATCTGGACTTTTCTGCCCACTTATTCAGTGCAGTGATAACAGCAATCTTCACAGCCCTTTCTTCAACATTATCAGTCTTCTTCCTTTTGGCAGGCAGGGTGCTCTGTATCAGCTTGGCTTCCTCAAGGGCAAATTCCCTGGCATAGTGATGCATTGCATCCCTAACATGATGAGGATCCAAGGCTTTTTGGATTGAATCTGTCTTTAGCCACTTTAGTACCCATTCCTCTTCAGCAGCTAAATCCTTCAGATTCTGAAGTTCAATGATGGACCTGTTCAGCCTATTGTCTCTCCATCTAATATACCTAGGCTTCTCCTGAGTGAACATGGTCTTCAACATTAACTTCTGGTTGTAGTAGGCTAAGGACTTCTCAAACTTCTTGAAAAGCTCTTTATCAGCATATACTATGTTGAATGCTCTTCTGATTTCAAACTTTTCTTTGGGTTTGGGCTCAGCAGCAGGCATCTTAGGCTTTTTCTTTTCTTCTTCATCCTTGCCTTCTCCTATTTTGATGCCACCTCCATGGACAGGTCCATAGGCATCAACTTTGCTCATTTCCAAAACCATGGCCATTTCAGCATCCTCAGCAGATTTTCTTTCTGCTTCAGACATTTTCCTTCTGGCCTCATCCTTTTCTTCTTGAGCTTTGCTCAGCTCAAGTGCCTTCTTCTCCTCAGCTTCATCTTGCTTCCTCTGTTCAGCTTTCTCCCTAGCTTCCTTGTCAGCCTTAGAAATTTTCTTTTTCCTCAGCACTATCTTCCTTTTACCTTTATCAGCAGGGGCTGGTCTAGCAGATGAGATAGGATTTGCAGCAATTGGATGGATGATTTGGACATCTGGATCTTCTTGAGATTTTGAAGTCTCAACTGATTGAGTAATTTTACTTGGCTGTTGCTCATCAGCTTTGTTAGTTTCAGCAGTCTTAATTACATTAGCAGCCTTTTCAGCATTTTCTGGGCCTTCTCTAGCCACATTTTCTAATTCCGTAGGTTCTTCTATAAAAGTCATCTGCTTTCTAGCAGACTTTTTGGTTCTTCCTTCACGGTAAGTAGAAGTAGCTGTATCTCTCTGTTGGCTTCTTGTTCTTTGAGAGATACCTTCAGCAGGCCTTTCTGCTGATGGAGTTCTTGATTGTGATGCAGGGGATCCAATCCTTACATCAGCAGTTATGGTTTCTATGATTCTAGTGGCTTCAGTAGCAGAAGTCACTTTCTCCATCTGCTTGATTTCTTTCTTCTTAGGCTCATCAGCAGCCTTCTTTTTTTTAGTCTCAACAACTAAGCTGGCTGTTTTGACTAATTTCCGTTGCCTTTTGGCAGGAACCTCCTTTGGTCCCTCATCATCAGCTTCCTCAGGCTCATCAGCCTTTCTCTTTTGAACTGGCAGATATTTGTTCATGGCTTTGGACTTGTGAATTTCCTTGCCATTCTTCATAGTGCATCCCAGATGGGATAGCAGGTAGCTGAGAGTAATTTTGTGGTTTGTGTGAGGTTCTTTTCCTTTCTTTACCTCAAAGAATTCAGCAAAAATGTACCAGACAATCATGGACCAGTTGACCTCCAATCCATAATAGATAGCAGCCATAATGCTGACCCTCTTCATAGTAACAGCATCGAGGGAAAATGTGCAATTTTCTATCAGCTTTGCCACCATATCAGCCATCCGCTGATACTCGTCCTTCAGCTGTCTCTTCCTGATATTTCCAGACATGATCTCCCCTTCCTTGGCGCAGATCGCCCAAAATTCTTGGTGTTTGGCTTCAGTCATCACAGTGACATCATGACGTCCACTGTTACGGAGCCCAAACTGTTCGTGAAGAACGGTGGGAGTGATGACAACAGATTTTTCACCTACTGTAGCTGTAATCTCCAGCTTATCGAAATCAACAGACGCCGTCTTGTAGTATTCCATAACCTGGTCAGTCCAGATTATCCCTTCATTGTACTCCATGAAGTTCACCAAAGTTGCAGATTTGAACTTCTCCAGAAGTTCCTTCAACAGTTTTGTGCCAGATTGGTAATAGGAATCATACACAAGGTACATACCTTCAGCAGCCATTGCAGATCTGTAGAGATTAGAGAGAAAAACGAAGAGATTTTTGCAGAAAAATTGCTCAAATTTCTCACAAGTACTTTTGAAAGTTTAGAGTGCGTAAAGAACTACACGACTGATCAGATTGGGATTTATAGAGTTGGGGTATGTTGGTTTCCGTGATATCCGCCAACCGTTAGATCCGTTTTCCTGTCAGTGCTGATCGTGTGGCGTCAGTTACGACTTTTCAAATTCAAAAGATATTTAATGAGGAGCGGGAATATGTACCGCCCGTCAGTTACTTATAAAAGCGTATTTTTGAATGAAACGTTTTAAATAGTTCCACTTTTACGTAAGTAATCAGATGAGTAAAATAAATACTTATCTGATGGACTACTGTCCTGATGATAATGCTGTTATCAGTGAATGCCAATAGCTGATAACATTCCTCAGCTGTTTGTCAATCCAGCCAGATAATATAACTTTATTCTTCGATAGTTGAGTCTTCTGATAAAACCATAACTTCAACTAACTGACATTAACAAATTTCATCTTTAATTCAGAAGTACCGCTAGTCTTACACGTTTCCCCTGAGTTTAAGACTTCATAAGTTAACTAGTCTGTTGAAAGTTAATCCTTGAAGATAACAATGATGATTAAGCTGTTGAACTTAAGTCTTCTGATAAGTTCCCCCTCAGCTTATGCATCCAAATTAAGTAATCCTAGCTCAGCTCTTAAGGTTGAAAACCTTACTTCACTTAAAGGTTTAGTGAAAATATCAGCAATCTGATTGTCAGTATGAACATATTCAATCACAACATTGCCTTTTTCCACATGATCTCTAATGAAGTGATGCTTGATCTCAATATGTTTAGTCCTTGAATGACTTGTAGTGTTCTGAGTAAGTGAGATTGCACTTGTATTGTCACAGTAGATTGGTATTCCACTGATCTTGATATTGTAGTCTTCTAGTTGATGCTTCAACCATAAGATTTGTGCACAGCATGCTCCAGCAGCTATATATTCAGCTTCAGCAGTAGATATGGATACTGAAGTCTGTTTCTTACTCATCCATGAGATCAGACGACTACCTAAGAACTGACAGGCACCTGTTGTGCTTTTTCTGTCAATCTTGCAGCCAGCAAGATCTGAATCTGAATAACCAATAAGCTCAAATCCAGATTCTCTAGGATACCACAATCCCAATTCTTGAGTGCCTTTAACATATTTCAATATCCTCTTGGCAGCTAAGAGATGAGATTCTTTGGGGTTTGATTGGAATCTTGCACAAACTCCAACTGAGTACATTATGTCAGGTCTGCTTGCTGTTAAGTATAACAGTGACCCTATAATGCCTCTGTATTTGGTTATGTCCACTGATTTGCCATCTTCATCTTTATCCAAACGAAGACTTGTAGACATGGGAATAGTAGCAGTAGAGCTAGTTTCCATACCAAACTTTTTAAACAGATCTCTTGTGTATTTAGCTTGATTTATAAAGATTCCATCAGGCAGCTGTTTAACTTGTAAACCAAGAAAATAATTAAGTTCTCCCATCATGCTCATTTCAAACTTATTCTGCATCAGCTTAGAGAACTTGTCACACATCTGTTGGTTTGTTGAACCAAAAATAATATCGTCCACATATATTTGCACAATCAATATATGATTTTCCCATTCAATAGTGAACAAAGTTTTATCTACCTTACCTTTATGAAATCCTTTAATTAAAAGAAAATCAGATAGGGTATCATACCATGCTCTTGGAGCCTGTTTCAGTCCATATAGGGCTTTCTTCAGACGATATACCTTATCCTCTTCTTGATAGACTTCAAATCCAGGAGGTTGTTCAACATATACTTTTTCTTGCAATTCTCCATTGAGAAAAGCAGACTTCACATCCATATGATAGACAGTGAAGTTCTTATAAGCAGCATAGGCTAGAAACAGTCTGATTGCTTCAAGTCTTGCTACTGGTGCAAAAGTTTCATCAAAGTCAATTCCTTCTTCTTGACAATAACCCTTGGCCACTAATCTTGCTTTATTTCTGGTAACAATACCATCTTCATTCATCTTATTTCTGAAAACCCATTTAGTGCCAATGACTCTTTGATGACTTGGTCTAGGAACTAAGTACCAGACTTCATTCCTTTCAAATTGATTCAACTCTTCTTGCATAGCTTCAATCCAGAAGGAATCACTAAGAGCTTCTTCAATTTGTTTAGGCTCTATTTGAGATAGAAAAGTGACAAACATAGCATCTTGTGCAGCAGCTCTTCTTGTTTTCACTCTGTCTAAAGGATCACCAATCACTAACTCAGGTGGGTGATTTCTGAGCCATCTTAGATCAGGTTGCAGGTCTGGATGTTGTCCTCTGTTGTGATCTTGCAACACTACTGTTGGAGTTGCAGTAGTAGTCTGTTGAACATTTGCAGTCTGTTGAACAGTCTCTGGTCTGTCAGCTGGTTGTAACTCGTCTGTTAGACAATCAGTGATCTGATTTTGTACAGCACTTGAGTTGACAGCTGGGTTAAGATCAGGTAGTATGATGGGAACATATTCTTCATTCCTTCCAACACTTAACTTCTGTAAATCAGTAGATAGATCTTGATTAGTGCTTTGATTCTTTTCGGAAGATTGGTTTGGTTCATCAAATACTACATGAATGGATTCTTCCACTAGTAATGTTCTTTTGTTAAAAACTCTATAAGCCTTACTAACAGTAGAGTATCCTACAAAAACAGCTTCATCAGCCTTTTCTGCAAATGCAGTAAGGTGAATTTTCCCATTATTCAAAACAAAACATTTACAACCAAAAATTTTAAAATAATGAATGTTTGGTTTTCTGTTGTTCCAAACTTCATATGGAGTCTTGTTCTGATTTTTGTTGATCATGCATCTGTTTTGAGTAAAGCAGGCTGTATTTGTTGCTTCTGCCCGAAACCTTTGTGGCAGCTTAGCTTCCGCTATCATAGTCCTGACAGCTTCTTTTAGTGTTCTGTTTCTCCTTTCAGCAACACCATTCTGTTGAGGGGTTCTAGCAGCTGAATACTCATGATGTATTCCTTTTATGTTACAATACTCTTCAACAGTAGAGTTTGTGAACTCTGTCCCTCTATCTGATCTGATCTTCAATATCTTTATGCTTTTCTCATTCTGGATCAGTTCCATCAGATTGGGAAGATGTTCCTTGGTTTCACTTTTCTTTTTCATGAAAATCACCCAAGTATATCTTGAATAATCATCCACAACAGCTAGGCAGTATTTCTTTCCACCATTGCTGACTGGATCAATGGGTCCAAATAAGTCCATATGTAGCAGCTCCAATATTCTTTCAGAAGATTGATGCTTCTTGCTTTTGAATGATGACTTGATTTGTTTACCCTTCTGACAAGCGTCACAGAGCTTATCTTTGCTCATGACTGTTTTAGGAATCCCTTCTACCAAATCATTCTTGATTAATCTGTTGATGGTCATGAAGTTTAAATGATTCATCCTTTTGTGCCATAGCCAACTGACTTCACTTGGTGTTGATGCCACCAAACAAATACTTGAATTCTTGTCAGCAGAATTCCAGTCGACTATGTAGACATTCCCTTGTCTCCTTCCAGATAAAATTACCTTCTTTGTACCAATCTGTTCAACATAGCACTTATATGTTGAGAAGATGACTGAATATCCTTTGTCACAAAATTGACTTATGCTTAGCAGATTATATTTTAGGCCTTTAACATATGAGACGTCAGCTATCTCAATGTTTCCTTTGATTATCTTTCCTTTAGCTACAATCTTGCCTTCTTTGCTGTCTCCAAATGTAATACTTGGACCATCCACAGCATCTGCATCAGTCAGCTCATGTATGCTTCCACACATGTGTCTTGAACATCCACTGTCCAAGTACCAAATCTTCTCTACTTTACTCCTACTCCTAATCCTAACCTACAAAACAAAAGTAAAATTGTTTTAGGTACCCTTGTTGAGAGGGTCCTGAAGGATTAGTTTCACCTTTGACAACCCAAGATGTTGATGTCTTAGGCTTCTTAGGCTTCTGAGTTTTGACAGGAGCATGAACAGTTTCATTTTTATCATAATTATCAGATAAGTCATGTTGATGATCAGTATGATAAGAATAATGTTCATAAGCAGGGTAAGGTGCATGATAAGCAGGGTATGCATGCATTGGATGAGCAGGGTAAGGTGCATAGTAACTAGGGAATTGAGGTGCATGATACATAGGAGGATATGCAGCAGGTTGCACATAATATGACTCATTTCCATACCAAGCATTTTGATTTTTCTTGTTTTTATACTTCTTTGGTTTACTAGATGCTTGCTCATTGACAGATGACTTAGTTTTACCACTAGTCTGATTGACTTTAGCTTTATCATCAGACTTCTTAGGACTCTGCTGTTTGGTCTTACTAGTCTGTTTACCTAAACTAGGCTCTTTGCTCTTTTTAGCCTTAGGAGTTATCGTCTCCTTTACAACTTTCTCAGGTGAAGCAGGTTTAGTTGTCTGAACATAAAGAATGACCTTACTGTTGTCAGCTGATACAAATTTTTCAGTATGATTCAGTTCAAACTTATCCTGTTCTAAAGGTATCTTCTGTTTACTAGACATATGAGTGGATGCAACAGATGATTTTTCATGAGACTCAATAACTTTTTCAAGTTCCATGATTTTTACTTTAAACACTTCACATTCAACTTTCAGAGATTCATGTTCTTGCTCAAGCTGTTTATATTCAGCTGATTCCTTTGACTTTTCAGCTAAAAGTTTCAGTGAACTGTTTTGCTCTTTTAGCAATATCATCTCTTCCTTAAGCTTTTTAAATGCATCAGCAATGCTAGTATTGTTGAGCATCATTTGTTCAAATGAATTAAAAATTCATTGTCAAGAGGAGTTACCTCATCCTCAGAGTCATCAGATTCCTTTGCCGTCAGGCACAGGAGAGCAGGGTTTCCTTCATCAGAAGATTCTTCATCAGACGTGTCTGAATCTGAATCAGATGAGTAGACAGCAGCCAGTTTTTCTGCTTCCGCTATCATAGCCTTGCCTTTCCGATGCTTTCTTTCTCTTCTCATTTACTTCTCTTCTTCAGTGTACTTTTCTGCTTTTGGATATGGGCAGTCTTTGATGAAGTGTCCCAATTTCCTGCAGTTGTAACACATTAGTTTGGCTTTATAATCCTCTTTATCTTGAGAAGAGAAGTTAGGTTTAGAAGTAGAAGCATTGTTATATTTGTTCTTCAATTTTCTCTTGTAGAACTTCTTGAAATTGTTTATCAGCAATGCAACATCTCCAGCAGTGTACTCCTTTTTGTTGTGCAGTGTGGCTTCATCAGATGAGTCCACATCTTTACTTCTGTAGGCTGGTCTTCTTGGGTTTTCAGCAGCAACCAGTGCAGCTGTGGGACTTGAAGTTGAGGTTTCTTCAACACCCATCCTAGGCAGTTTATACTCATACGCCTTGAGTACTGAGAACAGCTCTGTAAGAGAAATCTTGCCCAGATCTCTTGATTCTTCCATTGATGTCACCTTCATGTTGAATTTTGGAGGTAGAGCCTTCAGAACTCTGACGGTTATCTCCTTGTCTGTGAAGGTTTTTCCAAGCTTCAGAACTTCATTCAGCGTCCTTGTAAACCTTGTATCCATCTGATCAATGGTTTTTCCAAGCTTCAGAACTTCATTCATCTAGAAGTTGTCCAGCTTTTCTAGAGCAACACTCAGCAGATGCTCTTTTATGGCGTCGTTTCCTTCGCTCATATCTCTGACTTTATCCCACATCTCCTTTGCAGTTTTGCCATGTTTGACTTTGTCAAACCGATCATTATCCAGGGCTTTAGTCATGATGAATCTTCCGACTTTGTCAAGATTAAACAGCTTGATTTCTTCAGCAGTCATCTCGTGTAAGTCTTTCTCCACAACCGTATCTACTTCATTGATTTTTATGGTCTTTGTGAATCTGAATGGACCTTTAATGATACATGTGTACATGTTATCATTATAAGCAGCAAGGAAAATCTCCATTCTGATTTTCCAATCCTCAAACGACATACCAGCAATGTGGGGAACATGGCTGATACAGTCCATTTTTCAAAGAGTTTTGATTTTTCAAAAAGATGCTCTTTTGAAAAGTTTTAAAAATCTTTGAAAAACACTTGGATCAAGCTCGTGGATCAGGCAGCTGATTCTAATGAACCACCTGCTCTGATACAACTTGTTGGTCCCAAGTGGTCAGAAGAGGTTTAGAGGGGGGGGGGTGAATAAACCTCTTTAAAATTTTCTTCTAATTTTAACTTTAAAACTTTACTCTAACTGTGAACAGGCTAAGCTGATCAGAGTAGTAAGTTACAATTCTGTTCGCGAACAAATCTTTGAGCAGCTTTGATGACCACTCGTCTGATAATACCTTAGCTGATTTGGTTAAAATCAGTTTTAATACTTAGAGTACTTACAGCGGATATAAAGTATTTTTCACAAGTATTCTCAGTAGTTTGAAAAATATTTCCCCGGTTTTATAAACTCCTTTTGAATATTTTCCAAACAGTTAACTAGATGTGTTTTTATGCAGTCAGTAAATGTGCGAGTTTAAAAGCAATGTAAAAACACAAGTAATTTTTATAGTGGTTATATGGATTTGAATATCCTTTAATCCACTCTTCCAAGTCACAAAGATCTTGGGTTATACTAAAAACACACAGTAATCAGTATACTCTGCTTACGCCTTACAACAAATGAACAGGCCGTAAGTTCGCAGTAAGAAATCATAAAGAGATCCTACTTCTCTGAAGTAATATCACTCACTTAGACGGATATCTACTTCTCACAACACTCAATGTTTACAAATTCACTCAGAAGATGTATTTGGCTTGATTCTTCAACTCCGCGTTTGTCAACAAATGACTAAGCTGATGAGTGAGCTGTTCTTGAGACTTAAAGAATTTTGCTTCGAAGATTTCTCAGAGATTGTGTTGCTTGTTTCTTCTTCGTCTCTTTCAGCTATTTATACTTAAGGATTGAAAAATGTCCGTTGAAGAGAGACAAGATTCAAATTCCTCGAGTACTGGTCCTTAAAATCCGCGAACGGCTCTTTTGCAGTCTGTCCGTACTGTGAACAGTACTATTCTGCAGGCAGAATTAAATGCACCCAGCTGATGCGAAGCAAGTCTTCAATCATTTGTCTTTAATAACCTTGTACTTCAGCATTTATTACTCCAAGGGGCATTTATTACCGTTGGGAACACTTTATGATCTTCTTCACTTGGCTGACGAAAGTTCAAGTCTGATGGCGAACTTGGCTGATCTCAAACTTAAACAAATCTGATTTGAGTCGGCTGATCTTCATCAGTCTGATATCTTTCCTTCAGCAGATCAGATGTCTTGGACCTTGAAATTTGACTCTTCTGATGTCTTCTTTACTTAGTCAAAATTTCATGATAAGGAAATCAGCTGAGTTACTCCATACTTAGCCAATTTTGAAGTTTTGGAATTTCATCAAAACCTCCCTTATCAATTTGTCTTCAGTGTCTTCATCTTCATCCTTACCCAACAGGGATTTTCTGTCTCCAAATCCTGTTCGCCATCGACCCGAGAAGGATGAGAAGAAGAAGTGGAGGGTTCAGCTCCAGTCAAACCTTGTTCTAAATCGGCCACCCTCTGAAGAAGAACTTTATTCTTCTCTTCCAAAAATTCACATTGCTGTCTTAGAAGGGCTGATTCATAAATAGGGGACAACATACAAGTACCGGCCTAAAAATGCAAATGAGCGGCATATTAGGTAAAGCTTTATTCATTTGAGAAGAAAAAGGATAATACAGAAGGAATGATTTGTCTATTCTTACTCTGACAAAAGAGAGAGAAGCTTTCTCCAACGGGTCCTTCCCAAGCAACCTCTGAATATCCCGCGTAAAAATAGAAGAAAGGAGAATCCGTGTAGCCTTATCCGCATCATTCTCCTTCTCGTCGTTGACCAGAGAATCACGGTCGGAATAACCTGTCGCTCTCTTCCCTACAAGATGATCCTCAATCATCTCAACCAACATAGCTTTGGGATGCGACTCACCCAGCAATGTGAGCTTCTCGCCTGAACGATTATAAACCTCTTTCCTTCTCTTCGCTGTAGGGCCAGAGGAATTAGGTATCGACCATGATCAGCAACCATGAATTCCAGGAAAGGATCTAAGCTGCAGGGGAGGATATCCCTGACCGTTCCTAGTAGTAGAGAAAGCTGCCGAAATTTGAGAAGAAGAGGGTTCGTTTGGGACCTCTTGGGAAATTTCTGGAGTCTCTTCTCTGTTATCATCAAAGTCAAGATCTTGATCTAATTTTCTTTTTCGAGAAACCCGTTGCTCTATGGGATGGCTCTCTGCCATTTTGGTAGATTTGGACAGAACCATTTTACCTTTCTTGGAACGCCTGGAATTTTCGACCATAGAAGCTACAGGAGAAATAAGGTTGGATATAAATAATAATTGATATAAGGTAAAGAAGATATAAGGCAAGAGAGAAAGGAACTTACCAAGTGATTGTGGAGGAGTAGAAACAGGGAATGTGTGGGAACTTAGGCCAGCTTTGCGAAGAAAGACTTCCCCAATAAGGACAGCGCATTGATATTTGTCCAAACGCATCTCCTTTATCTTAGTCAACAAGCTGGGATCATCGGGAATCAATTGGCCATCAACGGAGCGACCACCAAAAGTCCCTTTGGAATTGTGGTCCCAGGTGAAAGGCCCTGTCGACCCATCAGCCAAGGCCCTATAAGTTGGAGGACAAACGAAGAAAAAGTGGAATTTCCAATCGGAATTATTGGAAACGGGTGAGTCGAAAATAGAAAGACCAGATCTTTGGCTAGCAAAGAAGTAGCCATGGTTCGAAGAACTAGAAATGTAAAAAGAAATAATTGATAAAAATTGCAAAAGGAAGGCTGAAGACCTTTCGCGATCATCAAAACAGAAAAAGAAACAACAAATGCTACAAAATTAGGAACCAATTGGGTTAGAGAAACATAGAAGATTTTCAATATCTCCAACAACAAAGGATACAATGTAAGTCTGAGACCGTGATTGAAATGAGCAATATAAAAAGCACGACAACCTTCCGGGGGTGTAGTAACCCTGTCAGTAGGGGATGGGAGAAAAATATCAGAACCTTCTGGAAAATACTTGATATAATTCCGCACTTCGTGGAAATTATCCTCAGTATAGGCACAAACAAGATTTTCGACCAGTTCAGAAACTTGAGGGTTGGCACCCTTGACCTTTTTAGAAGACTTAGTGGCCACCTCCGCGTTGGAAAGGATACCCACTTTGAACGTATCCTTGTCAGGAATGACTACATCTGAAGCCTCCGTTTGTTCTGGAGGACTTTGGGAAGCCTCCAAATCGATAATAGGATTTATGTCCTCGGGAGATGAGGAGGCGGGATTTCTAGAATTGGAAGCCATAATAAGGGATTATCGGGATTAATTGTCGAAGAATACGATGTTTAAGAAGACTATCGACTGGAGAATTTTACCGCTAAAAGACAGAAGGCGAAAAGTAAAAAGTGAGAGTGAAACCAGAAACTTATATATATATATATATATTATATGAAGTCAAAATGACGCCTTGGTCCCTTTGCGACTATTCATCTTCCCGCCATCAAACAAAGAAAGATGACTCCTCGAGTTAGACAAACGCACGACTCGAAAATGACAAGACGACTACTTATGAAACGTTGCACTCTTTTCCTTATTCTGGATTTTTTTCCCATTAGGGTTTTTTCCAAGTAAGGTTTTTAATGAGACACAATTCATAAAATGTCAGTTGAATATGTTCAATACTTCTACGAGCCTCGATTACATCTCCGCTCAAAGAAGTGAGGGAGTACTGATGGGGACTATTTTATACACCATATAATACTTAGAAGCGCTCGAAGATAAAAGGTCGGACCGACCTGGCCGCTCGGTCATCAATACCGGTCAATCCGATCTAACATGGAGATTCTCGACGATCAAGCTAGTCTCCAAATTCGAGAAGAACAACATCTCGAGTCCTGATAGGATTATATTTCCTTGTACAACTAGGGATTGTCTCGTATAAATACCTTGATAAAGCATTGTATTAGGGCACGCATAAATGATGGCTTACGCCTACATACTTTGTAATCTGAGTGTAACCTAATAAAAAGAGCCTTTGCTATACACTTTCAAATTTTTTCAATATAATCTCATTAGTCTAATCTTGTTACGTATTGTTCATCTTCGAGATCGATCCATCCGGAATAAAGTAACTATTCCCTATATCAATATATGTTGATAACCCTACACAAATATCATTGATTTAATTGAACCACGCGAAAATTGGTTAAATCACGACCCGACCTAGTACTTTTGAAACGTTGAAAGTGACAAATTTTTCGGGATGTTAATCCAAGCTTTGCCACCAACTTCTTTGCTTTGTAGAAATTATCATGAGCTAAATTCTCTTGAGGCAACAATGACTTAATTATCGAACAATTTCGATCAAAACACCCTGGAGCCATCTTGTAGTCGGATTTTATTGACATTAATTGAAGAGCCAATGACAACTCGGATCGAGTGTTACAACCTTCGTACATAGGTCGTTGATAACGCCGTGAAAACGTCGTTATTACCTATCTCTTTAAGCCCAAAACATCTTGTTTTGATCCGAGTTTTCGTGTGTCTTTGCGTGTTTGTCGCTTCTTTTGCGCTTTTGGCCCTTTGCTTGGCCTTTGTTCGATTTTTATCTTTTTGTTCGTGTTTTGATCGTTTTCTCCGTGATTTGTAGGTATTGACATCTTAGAGAAATTCGGAGTTGCGTATCAATGATGCGAGTCGCTCTAACCACCCCGCGAGTCAAGCTTGAGCTTCAAAGGAATTAGAACCCGGTGCGAATATTACAAGAATGTAGATAGCTGCTCACTAGAACATGCATAAATATTTCATGGATGATCCAAATGAGCTGAGTTTTGGATATATCATAGATGAGTGAGTTAGCTACGCTACGGACTTTACGGATCCGCAATCGGAGTTCGGAATCAATAGATATGCTGCTCGGAAGAAAATGCGGCAGGGCAGAAAACTCAACCTTACCTTCGGCATAAACCTCGCCGCGGCGAGGTGGAGGCTCGCCGCGGCGACGTGGTGGCAGAACAAAACATATTACTTACGGCATAAACCTCGCCGCGGCGAGGTGGGACCTAGCCGCGGCGAGGTCTGCTCTGTTTTTCTGCGTTTTTGAGGGCCTTTATGTATATAACCTTCCTCCCCACTTGTAATTAGAACCTTCCTTTAGGGATCTTTTGGGCCAAGTTGCTATAGTTTTTGGGGCAATTTAGGCATTGGTGGGTGATAGTTTGCTAGGTTATAAGGGTAGAAGGTGGAATTCATTGAGCTCTCTTGAAAAAACTTACAACACAATACTTGAAGAAGAAATATCTCTTGCCTCCATCAAAAAGAAGAAGAGTTCTTGCTTGGAGCTTTGGTTGGAAGACTAAAGAAACTTGAGAGAAGAGTTGTAGTGGCTTCCATTTACATAAGCTTATTCTTATCCTTATCTTTATCTTGTACTTATGATTTCATTGAATGTAATGAATATTTTGTTTATAAATATGAGTAGCTAAGTATTTAACTCCTAGGTTTTCATGAAGCTTTGATGGATCTATGATTGAATTATGATTTTATGATTGTTGCTATGCTTACAAGTGTTTGTTAATCTAGTTTGAGCCTTTGTCAACTTGTGGTTAGGCCAACCATAGGATGAAATGGATTGATCTTTAATGGCTAGACATAGTTGATTAAAGATTAGATTACAAAACTAGGTTGTGATTTGATTTTAGGATAGGAATATACCTAAGTCATTTCATGTTCTTTTAAGGTTTGGGAACTAAAGCATCATTGAAGCTTAATCCTTTTAGACATAAATTTGATTAGTTTACTTTGGTAGGTTCGTGCGATATCGAAAGATACGTGTGAATAGATTATGAAATCTTGAACAACAAACATAAGTATAGTCGTCAATTTGTGAATCATTCGAGATTGGATCACTCTTAGTGACATGGAAATCTAGGAACCTTTCTCTAATCGAATCAAAGTATTTTGTCTTTATTTATTTCGCTTTTATGTGTTCAAACAAACTTCAAACCTACTACTTTTAATCACATAAGTTCGCAAAAGATATTAGAATAGATCTTGATAATTATTCGTTATATTCCTCGTGGGTTCGACACCCTTTCCCACTTTATTACTTGAAAGCGACCGTATACTTGCGTGTTTGCGTACTAGTATTTGGAGCGTAACAAGTTTTTGGCGCCGTTGCCGGGGAGTAGTAACGATTATTGCCAATTTATATTCTTGTGTATCTTAGCTTGAACGTATTATTTACCTTGTGATCTTTGTATTCATAGGTGCCTTTCTCTTAGTGTATGCCAAGAGCTTCGTCATCACCCCTAGCTCTTGTTGATCCGGAGATTGAGAGGACTTTTCGAAAGCGAAGAAAAGCAAGGAAAAAGAAGGGTAAATCTCTACCCATGGACGATCAAGGAGTTAACCCGGCTATGGTTAATCCTATACAAGTTGCTCCCGAAGAACCAAATAATAGGAATCGGCCTATTAATGAGTATGGTACACCTAAGTTGGATGAGCTCGGTTCTTGCATCGTTAGACCTACAATTACGGCAACTAACTTTGAGCTTAAGCCAGTCATGTTCAATATGCTCAATGCCGCGGATCAATTTGGCGGTCATTCCAACGAAGATCCTCACGCTCACTTGAAGAAGTTTATGATGATTAGTGATTCATTCATCATAGCGGGTGTAACAAAGGAGGCGTTGAGGTTGATGCTATTTCCATACTCGTTGAGAGAACTCGCAAAAGATTGGTTGGATTCTCTTCAATCCCAATCTATTAATTCGTGGGAAGATCTAACGGGAAAGTTCTTTAGGAAGTTCTTTCCTCCCCCGAAGACTATAAAATTGAGGAATGACATTCTAGGCTTCCGGCAATTAGATCAAGAATCTTTATATGAAGCTTGGGAGAGATTCAAAGAGTTGTTAAAGAAGTGTCAACACCATGGCATAGTAGAGTATATTTTGATGCAAACATTTTATAATGGTTTGCACGGGCCTACTAGAGCTCTCGTTGATGCCACTGCGGGTGGTACTATGCTTTCCAAGTCTTACGATGAATCGTGGGAAATTCTTGACACCATGGCTTATAACAATCATTCATGGACGTCCGAGAGAGGAACTTCCGCTAAATCTACTCCGGGAAGGCTCGAATTGGATGCAATTACGGCATTAAGTGCCCAAATGGCGATTTTGAGCAACAAAGTAGACAAGCTTGGCCAAAAGCCGGAAGTGGTACAACAAGTACAATCTATGCCGCCAAGTTGTGTGACATGTGGGGGAGCTCATACTTATGATATGTGTCCCGGAAATCCCGAGGCGGTGAATTACCTTGGGAACAATTATCGAAACAATCAAGGACATGCCCCCTATCAAAACAACAACTACATTCCTCATTGGCAAAAGCATCCAAATTTCTCTTGGAGTAATCCAAACAATGCCCAACAACAACCACCATAACAAGGAGGTCATCAATCCTCCGCTCCCCCCGGATTTCAAGATAGACAAAAGCAACCCGTAGAGTCGAAGCATTCGTGGGAAGATGCATTTGGTGATTTCATGAAACATACCACCAAATATATGGTAACCAATGACTCTAAGTTGCAAGATGTCTTCAAAAATCAACAAGAGTTCTCAAAATATCAACAAGAACATTCGGTAGCTTTGAGAAATCTTCAAACTCAAATGGGGCAAGTCTCACAAGCCTTAAGTGCAAGACCTCAAGGAGCTTTGCCAAGTACAACCGAGTCACCTAATCAAGGCTCGAATGAACATTGCAAGGCTATTTCCTTAAGGAATGGAAAGAGGTATGAAGGTCCGGCTATGCCTAATGAAAATCCAATGGAAGCCGAGGAGACTCATGGTGGAAGTAAGGAATCTTTGGTTGAAGAAGTGGAGTCGGAAAAGGAGGTATCTAAAGAACCAATCATTTCAACGCCAATTCCGGCAAGTATACCAACTCCTCCATTCCCTCAAAGATTCCAAAAGAAGAAGGATGAAAAGCAATTTGAAAAATTCTTAAATATCTTGAAGCAATTGCATATAAACATCCCTCTAGTGGAAGCTTTCGAGCAAATGCCTAAGTACGTCAAGTTTATGAAAGACGTGCTATCAAAGAAAAGAAGATTGGGGGAATTTGAGACGGTTGCACTAACCGAGGAATGTAGTGCTATTTTACAAAACAAATTACCTCCAAAGCTCAAGGATCCGGGGAGTTTCACTATCCCGTGTACTATTGGTGATAAGTACTTTGGAAGAGCTCTTTGTGATTTGGGAGCTAGCATCAATCTTATGCCCAAATCTATCTTTCAAAGCTTGGAATTGGAGAAGCACGGCCTACTACGGTTTCTTTGCAACTTGCCGACCGTTCCATCACTTATCCGGAAGGAAAAATCGACGATGTCTTGGTAAGAGTTGATAAATTCATTTTTCCCGTCGATTTTATTGTTCTTGATTATGAGGCGGATGTCAATGTGCCTATCATACTTGGTAGACCATTTTTGGCTACGGGTAGAGCTTTGATTGATGTACAAAAATGTGAACTTACCATGAGAGTACATGACGAAGAAGTGAAATTCGATGTCTTTAATGCTATGAGATACCCGGATGACGAGGAAGAATGTTCTTCCGTTTGTATGATTGATTCATTAGTGGCTAGTACATTTGAAGAGGATCACTATGAGAATCTAATCGAAGGAGCCATTTTGAACAAACATGACGAAGAAATTGAGGAAATGGCTCAAGTAATCTCACAATTGGAAGCTAATTCGGTTGGAGAGAATTATAGAAGAAGATTTGAATCTCTTGACTTGCCGTTGTCAAACCCCAAGCCATTGAAATCTTCTATTGAGGAGCCTCCAATCTTGGAGTTGAAACCACTTCCATCTCATTTGAACTATGCCTACTTGGGAGATTCTTCTACCTTACCGGTTATTATTGCGGCGGACTTAACGGAGACTCAAAGGGAGAAACTATTGAGAGTTCTCAAGTGCCATAAGAAAGCCATCGGGTGGACTATTGCCGACATCAAAGGGATTAGTCCCACCTTTTGCATGCATAAGATCAACTTGGAGGACAATTTCAAGGAGTCCGTTGAGCACCAAAGAAGATTGAATCCAATTATGAAAGAGGTGGTCAAAAAGGAAATAATCAAGTGGTTGGATTCCGGAATCGTTTTTCCTATTTTCGATAGCAAATGGGTGAGTCCGGTGCAATGCGTTCCGAAGAAAAGTGGAATGACGGTAATTACGAATGAAAAGAATGAGTTGATACCATCTAGAACGGTTACCGGGTGGAGAGTGTGCATGGACTACCGAAAACTGAACCAAAATACGAAGAAAGATCATTTTCCGTTGCCTTTCATTGATCAAATGTTGGATAGACTAGCGGGAAGAGCTTTCTATTGCTTTTTGGATGGATATTCGGGTTTCAATCAAATCTTCATCGCCCCTGCGGATCAAGAGAAAACAACTTTCACATGTCCGTATGGTACGTTTGCTTTTAGAAGAATGCCTTTCGGCTTGTGTAATGCTCCCGCTACTTTTCAAAGGTGTATGATGGCTATCTTCACCGATATGATCGAGAAGTTCGTAGAAGTCTTCATGGATGACTTTTCTATCTTTGGGGATTCATTTGATGAATGCTTGGGCAATCTAAGCAAAGTGCTTCAAAGGTGCGAAGAAACGAACTTGGTATTGAATTGGGAGAAGTGCCATTTTATGGTTAAAGAGGGCATCGTCTTGGGTCATAAGATCTCAAGCAAAGGTATCGAGGTTGACAGAGCAAAAATTGAAGCAATAGAGAAGCTACCTCCACCTATGTCCGTAAAGGGAATTCGAAGTTTTCTAGGGCATGCGGGTTTTTATAGGAGGTTTATCAAAAACTTCTCACAAATTTCCAAACCGTTATGCAATTTATTAGAGAAAGACGTTCCCTTTTTCTTCACGGATGAGTGCTTGCAAGCCTTCATAACTTTGAAGCAAATGCTAATCTCGGCACCGATTGTTGTAGCACCGGACTGGAGTTTACCTTTCGAAGTAATGTGCGACGCGAGTGATATAGCAGTTGGAGCTGTTTTGGGACAAAGGGAAAGCAAAGTTTTCCATTCTATCTACTATGCTAGCAAGACCTTGAACGACGCCCAACTGAACTATACAGTTACGGAAAAGGATCTTTTGGCGGTGGTGTTTGCTTTCGACAAATTCCGAGCCTATTTGGTTGGTACGAAGGTAATAGTTTACACGGATCATTCAGCTATTCGATACTTGATGACAAAGAAAGATGCGAAACCCCGATTAATCCGTTGGATCTTATTGCTTCAAGAGTTTGATTTGGAGATCAAGGATAGAAAAGGGTCCGAAAATCAAGTAGCCGATCACTTATCTAGGCTTGAGAATGCTAAGATTACGGAGGATCCCAAGATTATTAACGAATCTTTTCCGGATGAACAACTCTTTGCCCTCACACTATCTCCAACTCCATGGTATGCCGACTACGTGAATTATCTGGTATGTGGCTTATTACCCCCTGATTTTACTTATCAACAAAAGAAAAGGTTTTTACATTATGTAAAGAGTTTTGAATGGGATGAGCCGTTTCTTTTTAAGATTTGTGCAGACAGGGTCACAAGGAGGTGCATTCCCGAGGAGGACACAAATGCAATTCTAAAAGATTGCCATGCTGCACCCTATGGAGGTCATTTCAAGGGAGATCGTACAGCTGCAAAGGTGTTGCAATCGGGATTCTATTGGCCTACTTTATTCAAAGATGCGCACATGTTCGTGTCTCAATGTGATCGGTGCCAAAGGGTAGGAAACATTTCCCAAAGAAATGAGACGCCACTAACGACCATTCTTGAAGTGGAGTTGTTCGATGTATGGGGAATTGATTTCATGGGACCCTTTGTGCCTTCTAACGGGAACCAATATATTTTGGTGGCCGTTGATTATGTTTCCAAGTGGGTCGAGGCGAGTGCATTTCCCAAGGATGATTCAAAAGCAGTCATTAGCTTCATGAAGAAGAATATCTTCAGTCGTTTCGGCACGCCGAGAGCATTGATAAGTGACGGTGGTTCGCACTTTTGTAACCGTTGGCTTGATGTTCTTTTGGCAAAATATGGAGTGAAGCACAAGGTGACGACTGCGTATCACCCGCAAGCTAATGGGCAAGCCGAGATATCCAACCGTGAAATAAAGAGTATCTTGGAAAAGACGGTATCTCCTAACCGGAAAGATTGGTCGCTAAGACTTGACGATGCTCTATGGGCTTATCGTACCGCGTACAAGACGCCAATTGGAATGTCTCCCTATAAGCTTGTGTTCGGAAAATCTTGCCATCTACCGTTAGAATTAGAGCACAAGGCTTATTGGGCCGTCAAGAAGCTAAATA
Source organism: Penstemon eatonii (assembly GCA_038501285.1). Taxonomy (NCBI): domain Eukaryota; kingdom Viridiplantae; phylum Streptophyta; class Magnoliopsida; order Lamiales; family Plantaginaceae; genus Penstemon; species Penstemon eatonii. Next base: position 704,016 of record JBCEGF010001341.1, read on the forward strand.
TGGATGCAAGTTTAGCCGGAGAGAAGCGGTTGTTTCAATTGAATGAGCTAGACGAATTTCGGTTGGAAGCTTATGAGAATGCCAAGCTCTATAAGGAAAGGATGAAAAAATGGCATGATCGACGTATATTGGAAAGGAAGTTTGAACCGGGGCAACAAGTGCTACTTTTCAACTCAAGGCTTCGATTATTTCCCGGAAAACTCAAGTCTCGTTGGTCAGGACCCTTTCAAGTTGTTGAAGCGTTTCCCTATGGAGCCGTGGAGGTTTCCGACCCCTCAACCGGAAATAAATTTAAAGTGAATGGCCAACGCCTCAAACACTATTGGGGCGGAGAATTTGAAAGGAATAGGGCCTCCGTGGTCCTATCGTGAAGATATCATACCGTATCCAAGTCGAGCTCACGACTATAAACAAGCGCTTCTCGGGAGGCAACCCGGGCCTATTGTTTTGTGTTTTGTGTTTTGTGTTGTGTTTGTTTTCGTTTTTGTTTTCGTTTTGCGTTTGGTGTTGTAGGTAAACGAGCACGGGTGATAGATCAAAGATCAACAAGCACAATCGAGCGAGGTCAAGCGAATGAACCATTGGATCGCAACCGTCGTAAGGTGAGTGGTTGTTTTTTTAAAAAAAAAAAAAAAAAAAAAAGGGGAATAACCTCGCCGCTGCGAGCTGTAAGCTCGCCGCGGCGAGGCAGAGGCCGTAAGCTACGGCACAAACCTCGCCGTGGCGAGGCGTGGGCAGAAACTTACGGCGCAAACCTCGCCGCGGCGAGGTCTGACCTCGCCGCGGCGAGGCGTGCCCGAAATATATATATTTTTTTTTTTAAAACCCCCCCCCTACCCGAAACTAACTCATTCAAACACTCCTCTCTCAAACATCACTCTCTCCCGCTCACTCTCACTCTCAATCTCAAAAACAAATCTCTAAATCTTCAATCTACTCACACAATCATCCATCCCTCTCTCAATTAAATCAACAATAACAACAATATCACCCCAAATCTCTCAATTACACAAAATACGAAAATTCAACCAAAGATTCGGAATTCAACAAAGTAAGTGTGGCTAAACTTGTTTTTCGATTTTGTTGTATTGATATGGTGTATTGTTTGTGAATTGTTGGTATTGAAATTTTTTGGGTGGAAGTAATTACAAATTTTAAAGAGATTTAGTAGTGTGGTAAGCGCACAAAAGGTGTTTGATAAAATGTGTGTGAGAAGTTCTTACTCGTTGTGCTAGTTCTTGATTGTGGTATTGCCGGAGTGGTTGATTAGTTGTTTTTGGGTGGTTGCAACTTGAATTTGGGAAATTGGTGCACTTTGATTACAAGGGAAAGAACATTTTTTAAAGCACAATGACGAGAAAATCAAAAGGCGCAAGTTCAAGTGCACCTCCGAAAAGGAAGAGGGAGTCGAAGGGAAAGAAGAAGGTGGTCGAGGAAGAATACGACACCTACAAATTCGGTGATAAGTCCGCCTGGGAGGCTTACAAGAAAATCAAGAATTGGTCGTTTGTTAAGGAAAGGTTTGTTGACTACGAAAGGGAAGCCTTTCCGCATTTACAGGATCAAATTGAAGCAAGGGGTTGGACAGAATTTTTGAAAAGGCCATCTAGGGAAACCTTCGACGGCGATATTGTCAGAGAATTCTACTCAAACGCCACTTGGACTAGGGAAAATAGTATCACATATGTGAGGGGTACGGAGGTCAGGTTCGATCCGGACACTATCAACGCCTATTACAGGATCGAATGGCCGGCTAACCAAAGCAACGATTATGTTGAAGATCAGCGGTGGTATACTATGGATCAAATGAAGGAGTTCATTACTCTGCCGGGCACAGTAGTTCGTGGTATACCGAGGGTGGCACAAAACCGGTTAACTCAAGAAGCGAAAGCTTGGACTTTAGTCGTGCTTTCTCACCTCCGTCCTTCCACGTTTAACACATACTACGGTGAGGATCGTATCCCCATACTCTATTCACTCGCCCGGGGACGTGCACTCGACGTAGGTCGGTTAATCCGTGAGGTGCTCGAGGAAACCATTTCGAGGAAGAATTATAACAGCAGGAGTTTTTTGTTTCCGCACCTAATAGACGGATTATGTAGAGACGCAGGAGTTGACTTTGATGAAGTTGGTGAGATCATTAAGTTGCCGACCACGATCAACACATTATCTCTCTGCAGGACTTTACAGTTGGACTATACGAGTGCTTACAACAATAAAACTTACTCGTACAGTCAGGCAGCACCAGAGGATCAGGCAGAACCAGAGGATCAACCGGAACAAGAAGGTATGGGTGGACAGGAAGAGGCACAGGTTGATGAGCAACCAAGCGGTCAGGCGCAGATAGGAACCAGAGATGATATTGGCAGATTGATTCAGCTTGTTCAAGCCATGAGTAACAGGCAAGATGTCATGATTGATAGGCAAGACCAGCTGGCTCGTTATGTTTATGCTATGAAAGATAGCAATGATGCTATGTTCCGAACATTGCTCGGAGACGACCGGTTCAATGCCCTTCCCCAGACTACTTTCCCTGAGCGTATCAATGTGCCTCCACAGCCTCCGACTGATCAAGGGGACGAACTACATTTTGATGATGCAGAAGAGCGTGCCCGCAATGCCAGAAACCGTTGAAGACGAGAGCAACCACGGGATGCATACAAAAAGGGACGTTGGTTTTAAATTTACGCAGTCCCGTCGGTTTCTATTGATCTTACAATGTTTTATTCTATTTTTCGTCTTGTACTGTTTTGCTACTTCGTTCTTTTGAGATATTAGCTTGTGTACTTGTCTCAACTTAAAATATGTGCTTGTTGAACTTATTTAGAGCCGTGCTCGCTCGTTTATCGTTTCGTTTTGTTTTGTTTTGTTTTGCTTGTGTTTTGTCGTGTCGTACCTTATTCCGTCACTCTCAATTCACACAATGGGGACATTGTGCATTTTAAGTTTGGGGGAGTAAGGTCATTTATTGCATGCTAGGTCGACCCGCCAAAATTTTTCAATTTCTTATTATTATTTGAACATGCTCTACAAAGTTTAAGACACATTGGCAATGACTATGATTATATTTAAAGTGGATAACGATCTTTAGCGATAATAGGATCTAGGACTCCTTTTGCTTAGCTTAAAATCGCTCCAATCTTTAGTTTGGAAATTAAATGTAAAAAGAGCATAAATGGCCTAAGTTTGGGGGAGTAACCCCTTTTCGAGAATGAAAGACCTTTAAACACCTAACTCCTAAAAGAAATGAGTAGAGAAGTTGCTAAAATGTACGCACTTCTAAGAGAGAAAAGAAAGGCTAAGCCTTCAATTGCTAGTTTTCATTGATCATTTTTGGTAATTACTCTATTTCATTGCTTTAGTGCAAAAGTTGTAATAGAAAGAACAGAGTGGAGCTAGTAGCCCACAAAAGCAAAATTGCATAAAGTTCGCCATTGGTGCAAGTATCGTATCGCAATATTCTTGTAAAGCACAAAGTGCTATGTTATTATTGTAAATCAAAAGAAAAGTAAAAGAATGGTGAGAAACGAGTTAGGAGCTAAAATCGTCAATTAACTCAAGAATAGGGACAACACTCTTAAATTACCTATAACTTAGTCCCGTGAAGTGATTTGAGCATTAAATTTGCAATCTACGGCTAGGAGGGATTCTTTGTTAAACATTAGAAGCCCATGCAAATAGAACCGATGATTTTGACCTATCGGGAATTATTCACCTAAGATAGAATCTAGCCAAAAGCCATCACACACACACGTGAAGCTTGTTTTGAGAATAATTCGAATGTGTTAAGCTTTGGTGACTTTGATCTCAAGCATGCTTGTTTTGTTCTTGTTTTGTTTTGTTTGCTCGAGGACGAGCAAATGTTTAAGTTTGGGGGTGTTGATAACGCCGTGAAAACGTCGTTATTACCTATCTCTTTAAGCCCAAAACATCTTGTTTTGATCCGAGTTTTCGTGTGTCTTTGCGTGTTTGTCGCTTCTTTTGCGCTTTTGGCCCTTTGCTTGGCCTTTGTTCGGTTTTTATCTTTTTGTTCGTGTTTTGATCGTTTTCTCCGTGATTTGTAGGTATTGACATCTTAGAGAAATTCGGAGTTGCGTATCAATGATGCGAGTCGCTCTAACCACCCCGCGAGTCAAGCTTGAGCTTCAAAGGAATTAGAACCCGGTGCGAATATTACAAGAATGTAGATAGCTGCTCACTAGAACATGCATAAATATTTCATGGATGATCCAAATGAGCTGAGTTTTGGATATATCATAGATGAGTGAGTTAGCTACGCTACGGACTTTACGGATCCGCAATCGGAGTTCGGAATCAAAAGATATGCTGCTCGGAAGAAAATGCGGCAGGGCAGAAAACTCAACCTTACCTTCGGCATAAACCTCGCCGCGACGAGGTGGAGGCTCGCCGCGGCGACGTGGTGGCAGAACAAAACATATTACTTACGGCATAAACCTCGCCGCGGCGAGGTGGGACCTAGCCGCGGCGAGGTCTGCTCTGTTTTTCTGCGTTTTTGAGGGCCTTTATGTATATAACCTTCCTCCCCACTTGTAATTAGAACCTTCCTTTAGGGATCTTTTGGGCCAAGTTGCTATAGTTTTTGGGGCAATTTAGGCATTGGTGGGTGATTGTTTGCTAGGTTATAAGGGTAGAAGGTGGAATTCATTGAGCTCTCTTGAAAAAACTTACAACACAATACTTGAAGAAGAAATATCTCTTGCCTCCATCAAAAAGAAGAAGAGTTCTTGCTTGGAGCTTTGGTTGGAAGACTAAAGAGACTTGAGAGAAGAGTTGTAGTGGCTTCCATTTACATAAGCTTATTCTTATCCTTATCTTTATCTTGTACTTATGATTTCATTGAATGTAATGAATATTTTGTTTATAAATATGAGTAGCTAAGTATTTAACTCCTAGGTTTTCATGAAGCTTTGATGGATCTATGATTGAATGATGATTTTATGATTGTTGCTATGCTTACAAGTGTTTGTTAATCTAGTTTGAGCCTTTGTCAACTTGTGGTTAGGCCAACCATAGGATGAAATGGATTGATCTTTAATGGCTAGACATAGTTGATTAAAGATTAGATTACAAAACTAGGTTGTGATTTGATTTTAGGATAGGAATATACCTAAGTCATTTCATGTTCTTTTAAGGTTTGGGAACTAAAGCATCATTGAAGCTTAATCCTTTTAGACATAAATTGGATTAGTTTACTTTGGTAGGTTCGTGCGATATCGAAAGATACGTGTGAATAGATTATGAAATCTTGAACAACAAACATAAGTATAGTCGTCAATTTGTGAATCATTCGAGATTGGATCACTCTTAGTGACATGGAAATCTAGGAACCTTTCTCTAATCGAATCAAAGTATTTTGTCTTTATTTATTTCGCTTTTATGTGTTCAAACAAACTTCAAACCTACTACTTTTAATCACATAAGTTCGCAAAAGATATTAGAATAGATCTTGATAATTATTCGTTATATTCCTCGTGGGTTCGACACCCTTTACCACTTTATTACTTGAAAGCGACCGTATACTTGCGTGTTTGCGTACTAGTATTTGGAGCGTAACAGTCGTTGAGCACTTTCTAACACTTTGTAGAATTCTTGAGCTTCTTCGTTTGGAGGGCTATTTGCATAGAAAGTATCCCCGATATTGCAGTTGAAGGCACCACCTCTCATGGAATCATATACAATATCTTTGTATCTGTTGTCCTCCTCGTCATTGATAAATCGATCACTACCCCGATCCAACATTAATATTTGGTTGTGTTGGCTCAGCTACTCCATGACTTACCCAATACCAATAATCAGCGACAAACCCATATTTAAATAAATGTACTTGGACTTGTGCAAAAGATGCATATTTAATACTTCTACATTTTCCTTCTAGGACACCAAAGTGCTCAATTTCATATATATTCAGTTTGCGATCTTGCAAAGTCAAGGAATTGGTTAAGCCCATATAACCACTCAGGGATGAAGTCATTTCCGACCTTTCTATTGTACATCCAACTACTTTGAATATTCATCAAACTTCTACATTTTTTTTACAATTTAATAAATTAGTTAATTCATTACATTTATATATAGCAGCATTTTAACTCATTTATGTAACTTTTATAACTTTTACTAGAAAATTGATAATAATCTACTTGTTCAATATGAAAATTTACAATAACACCTTGATACTTAAAAAATATGCAACAACCCCATTTTTACTTATTAAGATATATCAAATGAGGATAGTAAACCAATATCTTTCTTATTTCAAATATCATTATTCCATTAAATCACACATACATACTACTTTATAACTCTAGTTTCAATATTGAAATCCTAATATGCTACAAACAAAAATACATAATAGAATCAGATTCTCAAAAAAGCATAGATAAAATTTCAATGCCAAAATGTTTACCAAAATAATACATTTTTATTACTACTTTTATCCAAACTACTTCTCATGTCCAAAACAATTCACATTCTAAGACCTTTTAAAGATTCTCCAAAACTCCAAAACACATTTCACATATAAAATTCAGATATACCATCTTACAAATTTATTCTTTTTATCCACAAAAACTAATTCAAGCCAACAGTTATGAACTATATAATGTATGAATGGACAATTTCGAAGAAGGGGGATTCTAGGGTGCCGTCACGTTATGTGATGTTAGTTTATTTTAGACCATAGATTCAAACTATATAATCACAACCATAAGTATTTTTAAATTTAAAATAAATAAAAATTAAATTGACAATTGGTGACTTGTTTAACCGGTTAATCAAGTTTTAGTATCAACACAATCTCTCTCCTAATTCCACAAATCACTACTCCCTACTCTCTCCACTCTCTCCAGTCGTCTCCATCGCCTTCCACAAATCACAAATCTTCTTCCCAGAAATTGTGAGATTCACAACCTTCATAAAGGAGATACGAATTGATTATAGAATTCTTGAACGGTATACAATCTCTATCTCCGAAAATTGGTAATTCTCTAACTATAAAATAGTGCAATCTAATGATAAAAGATGAACGGGAAGCACACAGGTGATATTAAATCATCCATAATAAGAAGAAACGAAGTCTATAGGTTGAATCAATGCATCAACACTAAGTTTTTCTATGAAGACTTAATACAAATAGGTTATGTGCATACCATATTCATTTATTCATTGTGCACATAAATCATTAGTTAAGCAAACCAAGAATTTGTGAATGAAAATTAAGAAGAATTTCAAAAAGAATGAATGACCTTAATCAATCTAATCCAAGAATTTGTGTTGCCTCAATTTTTTGGTTAAAGGAAAAAAGAGCTAATTTTTCTATGAATGGAAAGAATTGCAATTTTTTTTTAACTTAATAGTTCCAAAATTTGTAAATCAAATTATTTCTCAAGAGAAATAAAGAAAAAAAATCAAAATAATATTTTATTAACTATTTTAATTATTTAACATTTAATATTATTCAAATTATTTATAAAGTAATAATAAATATATGTTTAAATTTTATAAAATAATTTTTTTACTTTATAAATTTTAATTATTATTTAAAAAAATAGTAAATTTAATAAACATGAATTCAATATTATATCATTAAAATAAATTAAGTTGTCAAATTTATGATAATTTTAGTGTATTCTATAAGTCCCAACATAATTTACAAATTACTAGTAACTTAGAACCACATGGAGGAAAATATAGGAAATGTCATATTGCAACTTTGATACATTGGAGACAATATTTGCAAATTTGGTTTCACAAGAAGGTTTTCTATCTAAATTTGATAGCATTTGGACGTAAACAAATGCAAAAACGTCGTTATCTTCCATTTTCCCTCCAAAATAACTTGCGTGATTTGCACGCCTACACATGATCAACCCCTTCACGCTCAACGGGATGCTTTACCCCTATCCCTATTAGTATAACCAATATACTGATAATTTGTCACTTTACATGGTATATATCTCACATCTAGTAGTACAGACTCACATAGCAAGTATTGACTCCACATTACATAGTATAATATCTCACATGTAATAGTATTGACTCTCCATACTTAGTACGATTCATATAGTATTAGCATTAGTAGTGACCAATTTTATGATAATTATTCACAATACATGGTATATGTCTCACATGTAGTAGTATAGACTCACATAACATAGTACTAGCTCCACATATTTTGTACGTTCTCATATTAGTAGTAATTAGCTACATTATGGACTATTATCATTAGTACTAATCATTGTATATAATTCCTCACATTACATAGTATAATGTCTCACATGTAATAGTATTGACTTCACATACACAGTACGGTCTCATATTAGTAGTAATTGTATAACATCAGTACTGACCAATTTTTTGATAATTTTTCACATTACATGATATATGTTTCACATGTAGTATAGTATCACATAACATAGTACTGACTCCACATACTTACTATGGTCGAATATTAGGAGCAATTAGCCACATTATGGAGTATTATCATTAGTACTAATCATTGTATATAATTATTCACATTACATAGTATAATGTCTCACATGTAATAGTATTGACTCCACATACTTAGTACGGTCTCATATTAGTAATAATTAGTCACATTATATAGTATTATCATTAGTACTGACCAATTTTCTGATAATTTATCAAATTATATGGTATATATCTCACATGTAGTAGTACAGACTCACATAACATAGTACTGACTCCACATATTTAGTACGGTCTCATATTAGTAGTAATTAGCTACATTCTGGACTATTATCATTAGTACTAATCATTGTATAATTCCTCACATTACATAGTATAATGTCTCACATGTAATAGTATTGACTTCACATACACAAGTACGGTATCATATTAGTAGTAATTAGTCCTATTATATAGTATTAGCATTAGTACCGACCAATTTTCTGATAATTTTTCATAACACATGATATATGTCTCACATGTAGTAGTATAGACTCACATAACACAGTACTGACTCCACACACTTAGTACGATCCCGTACTAGTAGTAATTAACCACATTATGGAGTATTATCATCAGTACTAACTATTATGTATAATTCTTCACATATATAGTATAATGTCTCACATGTAATAGTATTGACTCCACATACTTAATATAGTCCATAGTATTAGCATTGGTACTAACGAATTTTTTGATAATTCTTCATAATACATGATATATGTCTCACATGTAGTAGTATAGACTCAAATAATATAGTACTGACTGCATAGTACGGTCCCATATCGTTTATTAAAAAATGTTATTACAAAATTATTGATTTATTTTATAATAATTTATTAATTTATAATTTACTATTGATGTGATTCAATATTACAATGAATGTGGTCAAATAATAGTATAGTACAACTACTTATGGTAATAGTATTATGACCTGTTAGTAACTGATTTAACCGATTTTCGTTAGGTTCAATCAATATTATCGGATTAGATTTGAGGGCAGATTAAGTTACTCAGGATGGTGCAATACAAGAAAAAATAAAGTAAGAATATTGATAATAACGTAGAATTAATGTAGATCAAAAGCTATCTTATTAGAGTAAAGATATTACAATGCTCTATACAAAGTATGTAGGCGTAAGCTCTATTCTTGTGTGTGTAATACAATGTTGATCTAGGTATTTATAAGATATAAACCTTAAGCATACAAGGATACATAATCCTACTAGGACTCGGCATATCTGTCCTTCTTGAGTCCGGATTGTAGTCTGGTCGCCGAGGAGAATCGCCTCTGATCGGGTCGATAGATGATCCAGAATGAGCTTGTATGGTCGAACCGATCTGATGTCCTCAAGTCGATCCTAGTATAATAAGGGGTGTAAAAGAGCCCCGATCAATACTCCCCCACTTCTCGAGCGTAAGTGAAGCTGAAGCTTGGAGAAGTAGATATTGCCTCAAGGTAGATGAAGGGCTTTTATTATTTTTGTGCTTCGGATATGCCTCATTAAAAACCTAGCTCGGAAAAACCCATTGGGATAAAAACCGAGCAAGGGAAAAAGAGTGCACATCTTACAAAACTCAAAATAATTAATTGTTACGAATAAAAAACATCGGTAATGATGAAGCTCGGAGAAGTAGATATCAATCGGAATGTCCCTCATCAATACGCCCTCCCCCCCTTTCTCGAGTGCAAGTGTAACTGAAGCTCGTAGAAGTAAACCGAGCGGAGGTGCTGATCGCCTCAAAATTGGGATGCGTCGGATATACCTCATTAAAAACCTAGCTCGGAAAAGCCCTGTGGGATAAAAACCAAGCAAGGGAAAAAGAGTATATATTCATGAGAGAAGCGTAATAAAATCAGATGCTTTTGAACTGGAAAGCCACTTCTTCAAAGTTGAGGGGCCCAATATTCCCTTTTACATTAAATCCTTATCGAGCAAAGAATTATATCAACAGATATTACCCATACTATTATACTTTTTCGAGCACTGAGTTTATACCAAATGAATGGTTCTGCTCAAATTTTCTATTAAGTCTTTTTCGAGCATAGAGTCATATCAACGGATTTCTCTCTTGCTTTTAGTCATTTCCGAGCAAAGGGTTATAAAAGGAGATCTTACTCAAGCGGCTTTATTTCTCAAGCTTTTTCCGAGCCAAGAGTCGTAGCAACAACTTTCAGTCTTGGTCGAGACAATTTGGTAACAAATTCAGTTAAAAGGTTTTCCGATCGACAATTTATGCTCATAAAATCGAAATTTTTACCAGCTTAAGGGTTTTATCCCATCAGAGATCGTAGATTATAGATCCTAGATTGAGCTTTATCGATCAGTATTTGCGTTGCATAAAGCGTTGATGTGTAGTTCAGCTTGAATCGATCGATAATGATGAGGATTGACCAAGATTGAGACGCTCCAGATCGAGATTGAAATGCTCCAGATCGATATTGATCAGGTCGAAGAATTCGACCAGGCTAAATACGAAATAGCAGCGGTCAGTACGAAACCCGCTTCTCAAGCGGAAGTGTATATGTAGCTCGGAGAAGTAAAATTATGCCTTTGAATGGCTTCCTGATGTATATCGATCATGCCTCGTTAAAAACCTTGCTTGGAAAAACCCGTTGGGATAAAAACCGATCAAGGAAAAAAAGAGTACATATCCTTCGTGATATTAGGGTTTGTCAATGCATGGGTATTGTGTCGTATGGATCTCTGAGTATAGCATAATTTCTTCAATGGTTGAATTTGCAATTCTCCATAACCATAATCAGCAAGGAGATCGGAGCAGTTAAAAATCCCATACAATAATTTTTCGATCCTTTTAAACCATGGTCTGAGCTTTTAATTTTGTATTTGGATGGTAAATCGGTTTTAACCTTTTGTACATCATAGATCGAAGATCGAAGATTGTAGATCGAGCTTTACCGATTGATGGTTTATGCTCATAAAATTAGAATTTTTATCAACTCAATGACTTTGTTACTTTATCCATCATAGATCGTTGATCGCAGATCGAGCTTTATCAATCGATGGTTCATGCTTATTATGTACTTCGGAAAGTTTTACCAAATTAATGGTTTTACTCAATATTTTTCGATTTCAGAGTTTATACCAAATTAATGGTTTTACTCATATTTCATATAAGAGTTTATAGCAAATTAATGGTTTTACTCTTTATTTTTCATTTAAGACTTTATACCAAATTATGGTTTTACTCTTTATTTTTGATTTCAGAGTTTATACCAAATTAATGGTTTTACTCTTTATTTTTGATTTCAGAGTTTATACCAAATTAATGTATTTAATCTTTATTTTTGATTTCAGAGTTTATACCAAATTAATGGTTTTAATCTTTATTTTTGATTTCAGAGTTTATACCAAATTAATGGTTTTACTCATATTTCATATAAGAGTTTATACTAAATTAATGGTTTTACTCTTTATTTTTCATTTAAGAGTTTATACCAAATTATGGTTTTACTCTTTATTTTTTATTTCAGAGTTTATACCAAATTAATGGTTTTACTCTTTATTTTTTATTTAAGAGTTTATACCAAATTAGTGGTTTTACTCTTTATTTTTCATTTAAGAGTTTATACCAAATTATGGTTTTACTCTTTATTTTTGATTTTAGAGATTATAGTAAATTAATGGTTTTACTCTTTATTTTTTATTTCAGAGTTTATACTAAATTAATGGTTTTACTCTTTATTTTTTATTTCAGAGTTTATACCAAATTAATGGTTTTACTCATATTTCATATAAGAGTTTATACCAAATTAATGGTTTTACGCTTTATTTTCTTTAATTTTGGAGATCGATGAGTGTTTTATCGATCAGGTCGATTTTACTCGATGTAATAAATAGGTTGTTTACCAATAATTGGCTCTAACCTTTTCTTTCGTAAATTTAGAGATCGGTGAGTGTTTATCGAGCAGGTCGATTTTACTCAATTTAGGACTTAGGTTATTTACCAATAATTGGCTTTAACCTTTTTAAGTCTGCTTTTTGGAGATCGGTGAGTGTTTTTCGAGCAGGTCGATTTTACTCAATTTAGGACTTAGGTTGTTTACCAATAATTGGTTTTAACCAGTAAGTCCGTCGCTTTGGAGATCGAGGAGTGTTTATCGAGCGGATCGATTTTACTCAATTCTTTGACTTAGGTTGTTTACCAATTATTGGTTTTAACCAGTAAGTCCGTCGCTGTGGAGATCGAAGAGTGTTTATCGATTTGAATCGATTTTACTCATTTCTTTGACTTAGGTTGTTTACCAATTATTGGTCTTAACCAATAAGTCTGTCGCTTTGGAGATCGAAGAGTGTTTATTGAGCGGATCGATTTTACTCAATTCTTGACTTAGGTTGTTTACCAGTTATTGGTTTTAACTAGTAAGTCCATCGCTTTGGAGATCGAAGAGTGTTTATCGAGCGGATCGATTTTACTCAATTCTTTGACTTAGGTTTTTTACCAATTATTTGTTTTAACCACATCGCTTTGGAGATCGAAGAGTGTTTATCTATTTGAATCGATTTAACTCAATTCTTTGACTTAGGTTGTTTACCAATTATTGGTTTTAACCCGTAAGTCTGTCGCTTTGGAGATCGAAGAGTGTTTATCGAGCGGATCAATTTTACTCAATTCTTTGACTTAGGTTGTTTACTAATTATTGGTTTTAACCAGTAAGTCTGTCGGTTTGGAGATCGAAGAGTGTTTATCGAGCGGATCGATTTTACTCAATTCTTTGACTTAGGTTGTTTACCAAATATTGGTTTTAACTAGTAAGTCCGTCGCTTTGGAGATCGAAGAGTGTTTATCGAGCGGATCGATTTTACTCGATTCTTTGACTTAGGTTGTTTACCAATTATTGGTTTTAACCAGTAAGTCTGTCGCTTTGGAGATCGAAGAGTGTTTATCGAGCGGATCGATTTTACTCAATTATTTGACTTAGGTTGTTTACCAATTATTGGTTTTAACCAGTAAGACTGTCGCTTTGGAGATCGAAGAGTGTTTATCGATTTGAATCGATTTTACTCAATTCTTTGACTTAGGTTGTTTACCAATTATTGGTTTTAACCAATAAGTCCGTCGCTTTGGAGATCGAAGAGTGTTTATCGAGCGGATCGATTTTACTCAATTCTTATGTGTCTCCAGGAGATGTGTGACGAAGAGGAATTGCACAAATCCGAAGAGAAATCAGAAATCTCTAAAACCTAATATTTTAGGGTTTTTTGAGTTTTAATCGTAATTGGCAAAAGAAACGAAGCATATGAAGAATTGAATTGAGATTCATGATCGCCGGAGAGTGACGATTAAAACAATTATAAGCTTGCAAGGTTTTGCTAAGAATTGAGTGACAAGGTGAATGGATATGGCAGACTATGTGAAATTTCATATACTAGGGGTGTATTCGCACACAGTTCGGGGAGAGAGGTGATCTTTTTCCTTGAATCGACCATATGTCGTTCGAGCAATTAACCTAGCCCCACGGTGGGCGCCAACTGATTTAACCGATTTTCGTTAGGTTCAATCAATATTATCGGATTAGATTTGAGGGCATATTAAGTTACTCAAGATGGTGCAATACAAGAAAAAGTAAAGTAAGAATAATGATAATAACGTAGAATTAATGTAGAGCAAAAGCTTTCTTATTAGAGTAAAGATATTGCAATGCTCTGTACAAAGTATGTAGGCGTAAGCTCTATTCTTGTGTGTGTAATACAACGTTGATCTAGGTAATTATAAGATATAAACCCTAAGCATACAAGGAAACATAATCCTACTAGGACTCGGCATATCTGTCCTTCTTGAGTCTGGATTGTAGTCTGGTCGCTGAGGAGAATCGTCTCTGATTGAGTCGATAGATGATCCCGAATGAGCTTGTATGGTCGAACCGATCTGATGTCCTCAACTCGATCCTAGTATAATAAGGGGTGTAAAACAGCCCCGATCAGTATCCTGATAAGTAGGTAACTTGTTAATGATGTGTCATAATTCTATTGGTTATAACTTATGTCATGTGACGTGACGTCACCCTAGAATTTTCCTTCGAAGAAAAGCAAACAATTAATACGAGATTGAATATAGCAAACAACTAACACGAGATCCGTACCTTTAGCGAGAAGGGGGAAGTAAAGAGAGACTGTGTTACTGGCTGTGAGCGACGACGGCGTACGAGTTGTGGGCTGCCACGGGCTTTGAGGGAGACAGAAGTGGGGCTGCCTCCGCGGGTTGAGAGAGAGAGGGATAGAGGGGACGTGGGATGAGTGGTTGTGGCGGAGAAATTATGAATGGTTCCGGCGGTGGCAGCGAATTTCAGGGGGCGGCGGAGGGCTGGAAAAAGTGGGGGGAAATTTCGGTGAAAGTGAAAGAGGAGGACGTCGGCTAGGGTTCAAATTGAGCCTTTTTCCGACGGGTTTTTCTGAAGGGAAAAACCTTTTGGAAAATACAATTTTATTTTATTTTTTGTATTCAAAATTTATTTTTAAATTATTATTCACCACTTTTATAATTAAAATTGTTATATTTCCTTATTTTTTTAATTCAAAAAATATTTATAGCTTATAAATTAATATTCAATATTTTTATAATTAAATTTGTTATATTAAAAATACAAAAATGAACTCAAAATTATTGACCGTAGAGTTATGTACATTAAAGTTATTCGAAATTAGATGGATCGATTCTCGAATTGTAACGTTAGTTGACCAAAATCAAAATTATTATTTACATTGAGGTTATTCGAAATTAGATTGATCAATTCTTGATTTGTAACATTAATTGACCAAATTCAAAATTATTGACCACAAGGTTATGTACATTGAGATTATTCGAAATCCGATGGATCGATTCTCGATTTGTAACGTTAATTGATCAAAATCAAAATTATTGACCATAGAGTTATGTATATTAAGGTGATTCGAAATCAAATGGATCATTTTTCGAATTGTAAAGTCAATTGACCAAAATCAAATTTATTAACCATAGGGTAATGTACATTGAGGTTATTTGAAATCTGATTGATCAATTCTCGATTTGTACGGTTAATTGATCAAAGTCAAAATTATTGACCATAAGGTTATATACGTTGAGGTTATTCGAAATCAGATTGATCGATTCTCGAATCGTACGTAACGTTAATTGATCAAAGTTAAAATTATTGACCATAAGGTTATGTACATTGAGGTAATTCAAAATCATATTGATCGATTCTAGATTTTTAACGTGAATTGACTAAAATCAAAATTAATGACTCTAGGGTTATGTACATTGAGGTTATTCGAAATCAGATGGATCAATTCTCGATTTGTAATGTTAATTGACCAAAATTAAAATTATTGACCATATTGTTATGTACATTGAGGTTATTCCAAATCAGGTTGAACGATTCTCGATTTGTACCATTAATTGACAAAAAACAAAATTATTGATCATAGGGCCATAAATTGAGGTTATTCGAAATCAAATGGATCGATGTTCTATTTTAACATTAATTGACCAGAATCAAATTTTTTAACCATAGGGTAATGTACAATGAGGTTATTCAAAATCAGACCGATTTGTAACGTTAATTGACCAAAATCAAAATTATTTACATATGGTTATGTACATTATGGTTAATCGAAATCAAATGGATCGATTTTTTATTTGTAACGTTGATTGACCAAAATTAAATTTATTAACCATAGGGTAATGTACATTAAGGTTATTCGAAATCAGATGGATCGATTCTCGATTTGTAACGTTAATTGGCCAAAATCAAAATTATTGACCATAGGATTATGTACATTGTATTTATTCGAAATCAGATTGTAACTTTAATTTTCTATGTCATTTATTCAATTTTTTGACGGGTTAATCCCGTAGGAAAATATTTAATTTATTCGATTTTTCGACGGGTTCATCCCGTCGGAAATTAATTAATCAACTTTTTATTTAAATTTCCAACAATATTTTACTTTAATTATTTTATTTTCGACGAAGGTGACTTGTCAGAAATTAAAAAAAAATTTATTTAATTTATTTAATTTTCTGACAAAGTAATCCTGTCAGAAACTATTGAATTTTTTTTAATTTATTTATATTTTCGACGGGATATTCCCATCGAAAAATAATTAGTTTATTTTTTCTTTTATTTATTTGCATTTCTGAAGGGTACTGATTAGTGCTTGAAAATGCACTTAAGTTGTTCTTATTTTCTAAATAAATCAAGTGTTAATTTGATATTTTCATGAAATTAATAGAAAATATTGAGTTTTTATTTGTTTTTGCAGGAAAATAAAATATGGTCCGAAATATTTAGCTTTCTCAAATTTAACACATATCAAAGGCATAATGTGAAGCAAGGAAAGATTCAAGGAAGTCAATTAGTGCAAGAACAACAAATAAGGAATCTGCCAGAAATATTGTTGCTACTTCCATGGATGATAACTCTCGCAAGGAAACTCCTATTAAGCTGAATTCCGGGTATGCTGTAGAGGAAGGAGTCAGCTACTTTACGGACTTTACGGATCTGGATTTGGAGTACGGAGCACAAAGATATATATTTTTTAAATATGTCGCGCAGAGCAGAATCTTATATGCGGGAATCGCGATTTGTGTCCTAAAGGGATTAGGAAACTTGCATAAATCCTTTCCATACGAGGACTAAGCCTCCTAAACATCTTCCTACTCAATGTCTACCTCCTAAGCATTCTCTTACTCGGATTAGGGCTATTTAGCACCTATATATAGTCCTAAAATCTCACATCTTAAAACACACAATTCTTAGTCTTAGTTACAATTCTCTCTAAAATCATTATCATATTTTCTCTCTAGAACTTGTGATAATGGTTAGCAAATTAGGCTAAGAGTTCTTTGGTGAAATTAGAGATGAACTTATATAAGTAGTGATCTTATTTGGATTCGATTCTTCAAGGTTTTGTAAGTTTAATAATTTTGAGTAATTTATTCTTCTTCATCTATTTTCATCAACTTTTATGTTAATACAATTGTTTCATTAGATTTCATATAAATCTAGTCAAGCTCTTTTTATGTGAAAGTCTTTATGATATAATTATATTGATATAAGTCTTTCGTTTTATTAGTAGTCTTTTAATGCAATATGCCTTGGTATATAGTATGTTTTTGATTTCTCATAAGATGATATTTTGTGCTAACTCTAAAAGCAAGAAAATTATTTACTCAAATACATTAGAAATCATGTGTTTTTCAATTCTTTATCTTCCGATTGATTGTTTGGGATGTGAAACTTTCAATTGAGTAATTTTATGAATCAATCCAAATAAGTGAACGAAGCATATAAGGGATTCTTGATATCTTATCGTTTTAATTATCGTATTTTCCAACAAGCCAAAATTCACTTTTTTTTTAAGTTTTAATCAAATCGCTTCGTTAATTTAGTTTGTTTATTTATCTCTAAAGCTACTTTGTCTACTAACGATTTTAGCTTAGTTTAGTCATCTCCTCGTGGATACGACCGCCCAATCTATTCTACATCAATCGCTTTGTTTCGACAAGTTTGGGCGTAATCAGGTACATCACGTCGAAAATTAGCTAATTTCTTTTATTTAATTTTTCGACGGAGTAATCCCATCAAAAACTATTGAATTTATTTTTTCTTTAATTCATTTATATATCCGACGGGATAATCCAGTTGAAAAATAATTAATTTATTTTTTCTTTTATTTAATTACATTTTCGACGGGTACTTCCCGTCGGAAATTAAATAATTTTTTATTTAATTTATTCACATTTCCGACAGGTTAATCCTGTCGAAAACTTATTAATTTATTTTCTTTTATTTATTTTTCCGACGGGTCAAACCAGCCGGAAATTAATTAATCTTTATTTTTTATTTTTAATCCTTTTTCCTATTGCCCTTCAGAAATAATATTTAGTTTTTTTATTTGTTTTAATAAAATATCCGATGGATTTTGTTACCCGTCGAAAAAATCTTCGGAAATTAAGGTGTATTTCCGACGAATATTTACCATCCAAAAAAATCGGTTGGAAAAAATTGTTTTTCTTGTAGTGCCTTTTTGTTATTATTAAAACCTACTTCTAAATTTTCTTCCAACAATTTCTACTAACATGTACATGGTTTTTGGGCTCTTGGACAACTCATACTTGTAAGTAAGTAAATTTCGAACAAGGATCAATTCAAGTGATCCCGTATTGTGGAGACTAATCCAAATATCCAAGAAAGTGTGTGGCACTCTTGAAATATTTGGAACGATGGTCAGACTAAAGGATTTCACACTATATTTGTTAGTCCTTGACAAAACTTTCTGAATTTTCTTTCCATCCTTATCGGATTCTCGGTAGGAACAAGAGACTCATCATCAAGAAGGATAATGTCGAGATACTTGAAACAAAGTTCATACTTGACTTGTTCCTTCCATTGACAGCAATTTTTACCATTAAAAGAGGCAACATATTAAACTTAATTAGGACAATATAATTCATTTAAGACTTATCAACTGAAATATTGGAAGAAATAAGCTCATATTTGTAGGAAAATATATACGTAAAAGGAAAATTTGAATTGAAATACATTAAACGATATAACGATTATGATATCTGGACAGAAAGCTTAAAACAAAATTAACGAAATTGTGTCCAAACCGAGGCCTGTGTGAAAACACAGTGTCCTTAAGACAAATTCGCTCCCTCACCCTTCCGGTTCGTGCTCGAGGCTACTTGAACGTTTGTCTTCCAGAATACAACGGTACTATCAACTAAGCTTTGCACCAATCTTTAGCTAATCGAACTGAAACTTGTTAGAACTCGAAAAAAGAAGAAGAGGATGATTGTTTTTAGTGTGTTAAAAGTGAAGAATAAAGCCACTATTTATAGGAATGGAGGAGGACAAAATCTGAACAAATAAATTAATGGAGATTTTCGTTACGGGAGTTACAACTCCTTAATTTCGGAGGTTACACAATTTTGAAAAAAAAAATTTAAAGCCTTAAGTTACAAAATTCAAAAGCTCTTTTATTTATTTTTTCGTTTGAAGAGGTGAACTTTGAGTAACAATTTCTCATTCACCCGAATTCCGATTGGGACATACGATGTATCATTTTAATCTACTCACGGAGTAAAATATAATTTTGCAAAGACCCAACACTTTTCTCAAAGTGGGTCCCACCTAAATTATGTCCAAGTTAATCCATTAACTTACTATTTTTCCATCATTATTAGTCATAAGCCCTTATTTCCGAATAGTTAATTCATATACCCATTAGTAACACATTATTGGCTCGACTCCTAATGTTTATGAGAAAGATGGTTGAGCATCATTTGCGTCAACTGTTACAACTTTTCTTAAAGTAAATTGATCTATTTATCTTTACTTGATAATTTAAGCTAAAGTTTGTGCACATAAATTCACTACAAATATTGATCAAGCCATTTTGGTGACTAACAATTCATCATAATAAGAACATATGCTCATATTGTGTTGTCATATAGCAGATAAGTATATTGCATGTGAAAAAAATCACTAAATATATCAGACTGAAAGTTTGGTTAGATTTTTGTATGTTCTGAGTTTTCGATTTCAATTAGGTCTAATCGGTTTATTGAACTAGTGCCTATCCATCCTACCATCTTAGGAGGGCTTTTCACAGCCCAAGGGTGTCAATCTACACCTGGGTGAATTTGCACCCCCTTGAGCACCGTCTCCAACCCAAGGGGCTATCTCCTTCAATGAATAAAAAAAAAAAAAAATTTCCCACTCTCACCTATAATAATAATAATAATAATAATAATAATAATAATAATAAATATGAAAATGCATAATAATAATTGTAGAGACAATAACAATAAAATTATTGTATCTCCAATATAGATGAACCGATGTTACCTTATGATTTAACCGAATTTCGCGTGGATCAATTAAATCAATAATATTTATACGAGGTTATTTTTTATTCGGATTAGTGTGCTTAGTTACTTTATTCCGAATGGATCAACTCAAAGATGAACAATACGTAACGAAGGTAGGATGTGAAGAAGAATAACGTAAAGATGAATAACTATAGCAAAAGCTCTTGTATATATTTAATCTCAGATTACAAAGTATGTTGGCGTATGATCTATGGAATTGTGCTTTAATACAAGTTAATTGTATTTATAGGTGTTTATCCCTAGCTATACAAGGAAACATAATCTTACTAGGACTCAGAGTGACGCCCTTCTCATACTCGGATTTCAGGTTGGTCGCTGGGATGCATCACGTAAGATCGGGTAGACCAGTACTTAAGATCAAGGTATTTGGTCGGGCCGATCTGTTATTCTCGAGTTCTCCGAATATCTTATGGGATATAAAATAGCCCCCATCAGTACTCCCTCACTTCTTCGAGCAGAGAAGTAGTCGAAGCTCGTAGAATTATTCGACCTTTTCGACTGGTGTTTTATGAATTGTGCCTCATTAAAAACCTTATCTGGAAAAAACCCTAAAGGAAAAAATCCAAAATAAGGAAAAGAGTACATCGTTTTATAAATAGTCCATTGTTGTTCACGCGTCGCATGTCATTTCGATTTGAGGAGTCACCTTTCTTCGTTTGATAGCGGGAAAGTGAATGGTTGTGAAGGGACTAAAGCGTCTTTTCGAGTTCATATATATATATATATATATATATGAGTTTCAGGTTTCACCCTTACTTTTTACTTTCCGCCTCCTGTATTTTAGCAGTAAATTCTTAAGTCGATAATTCTTTCAAGCATCATACTTTTCGACAACATATCCGAACAACCCCTTTCGATGGCTTCTTGTTCCAGAAATCCTACTTCCTCAACTACCGATGACATAAACCCCATAATCAACCTAGATGGTTCTCAAAGTCCTCCCCCCGACCAAACGGAGGCTTCAGACATAAATGTTCCGGAGAAGGACACGTTTAAGGTGGGCATCCTTACCGACGCTGAGGTAGCTGCTAAGGCCTCTAATAAAACCAAGGGCGCCAATCCTCAAGTCTCCGATCCAGTCGAACATCTTGTTTGCGCCTTCAACGAGGATCATCTTAGCGATCTGCGGGACAATTACAACAAGTATTTTCCTGAAGGCTCCCAAATTCTTCTTCCATCCTATACGGATAGGGTTACTTCTCCCCCGGAGGGTTGTCGTGCCTTCTATACCGCCCATTTCCAACATGGTCTTAGGCTTTCCCTGTCTCCTCTTTTCCTGGAGATATTAAATACTTTTACTATTTCTTTAACTCATTTAGTTCCTAACTTTGTAGCTTTTGTTGTTTCTTTCTCTATTTTAATGATTGCTAAAGGTCTTCAACCCTTTTTTCGCAACTTTTATCAATTATTCCGTTTTAACCTTTCCAGTTCTTCGAACCACGGCTACTTTTTTGCAAGACAAAGATCTAGCCGTTCTATTTTTTATTCACCTGTTTCCAGTAATTCCGACTGGAAACTTCATTTCTTCTTTGTTCGGCCTCCGACTCATAAAACTTTAGCTAATGGATCTAGAGTCCCCTTTACTTGGGACCATGAATCCAAATGGACCTTTGGTGGCCACACCGTCAAAGGCAAACTGATTCTCGACGATCCATCTTTGTTGGGTATGATAAAGGAGATGTGGTCAGATAAATATCAATGCGCCGTTCTCATAGGAGAGGCTTTTCTTAAGAAAGCTGGCCTAAGTCTTCATAATTATTCTGTTCCAATTCCTGCCCGCTCACTTGGTAAGCCTTCCTTTTTTTTCTCCAATATATTCTGACTGCACTCATGTTTACTACCATCCATAACTTTCTTTTCGTTTTTCTGTAGCTTCTATGGTTGAAAATTCCAGGCTTTCAAAGATGGGAAAATTGGTCCTATCTAAATCCACGAAAACAGCTGAGAACCAACCTATAGAGCAACGATTTTCTCGAAAGACAAAATAGGCCAAGATCCAGATTCTGATGACAATGAAGAAGAAACCCCAGAAGTCTCTGAAAACGTCCCTCAAGGGCCTTCCACTTCTCAAACTCCGGCTTCCTCACCCACCATTAGGTCAGGACAGGGATATCCTCCCCTTTCTCTTAGATCCTCGCTTGGTATTCGCGGCTGCCGGTCATGGTCGATACCAAATTCTTCTGGTGCTGTGGCGAAGAGAAGGAAACAGGTTTATGATCATTCAGGTCAGGACCTTACATTGCTGGGTGAGCCGAACCCAAAAGCCACGGTGGTTGAGATGATAGAGGATCATCTCGTACGAAAGAGAGCGGCATGTTATTCTGACCATGACGCACTGGTTAACAACGAGAGGGAGAATGCTGCAGACAAAGACAAAGGTATTCTCCTCTCTTCTGTCTTTACGAGGGATATGCAGCGGTTACTAGAGAAGGATCCATTGGAGAAACTAGCAAAAGCTGCTCAATCTCATATCAGAGTAAGATGAGATTAACCTTATCTTTTTAAATTTTCTTTCTCATCTTATATGGCAGGGCTTTCTCTAATTTAATGATTATTTGAGCTTCCAGACCGGCGCCTGTATGGTATCATCCATGTATGAGTCATCTCTACTGAGGCAGCAATGTCAATTTCTGGAAGAAAAGAACAAAACTCTCCTTCAGAAGGTGGCTGATTTTAAGCAAGGATTGAGTGGTGCAGGGCCTTCAACGTCCTCTACTCAACCGCCTCGGGTCGATGCCATCAGGATTTGGGGACAGATGACCCTCAAATAATCAACAGTGTTCTGGACGCTACTCGTGCTCAGGAGCGTGCAGACCAGTTAGCTAGGGAGCTTGAGGATCAACAAGTACAGCATGCTACTCGGATCAGCGAGCTCGAATCCCGGGTTACTCGTCTTCAAGCTTCTCTGGACGAACAGGAAGAAGATGATAATCTTGATGGTTTGGTCGACCGTTCAGGCATGAGCCCCAAGGAAAGGATTATTCGTGAATTCCTTGGCTCTCCAGTCCATACTGCTCTGGTTTATCAAAAGGTGGGTCCACTGTTAGAGAATACTTTCAAGTAGGCAGTTCACCAAATAGTAGCTCTTGGCTTGATCGAGGATCGTAGGGATGAGTATTTTAAGACCATCCATGTCAGCTTAGATCGGAATGGTTGGAAGTATTCTTTCGCTGATGTTCAGACAGTGGATTACAAGCATCTCTCTTTGGCACATCTGGTAAAGGAGCTCGGAGTTCCTTTACCCGTGCCTCCTCCCGACGCTGATCCTTCGAGGGCCGGTAGTTCGAGCGACTAGGAAGAGGAGGATGCTGACCTAGAGCATCAAGATAATTTCGACCAGGAGATTCATGGTGAGACCGACCAGCAGATTCCAGAGGGTTCCGACGAGAAGACTTAGGAAGACTAATCGTCATGAGATGGCTTTGTAAATTTACAATATTCTCCTTTGTAATAAGACAGTCTGTATTTGATCCCCAAGATTTTGTTTTATCACTTATTCAGAATATTTAGACATAAGTCTTTTATTTGAATATTTTTTTTTTTTAGTGTATTCAAATGAACATCACTGCTTAAAATTTAGAAAGACCATTTCGCGCCTCTCCCAGGGTCCATCGCGTCTTTTTCTTTAGTATAAATACTGAGGTAAAAAGTTCTTCACTATTTTACTGCACGTCCCCACTTAGATAAAATATTCTCTCAAGTAGTTCGAGCGTTCTTCTCGATTTTTATAACCATTCTTACATTCCTCGAACTGAGGGACCTTCTTCTGATCCTCCAGAACCTCGAGCATCTACCAGCTCGGGGGCGCAGACGTCTATTCTTACTTCGAGCGGAGTGGTTGACTCAACCATACACCCAACTTCTACCCAACCTGATATTCAATCAAACCCTTCTTCTACAGCGGTCGTACAGAGAAGAGATTCTCCTGGGCGGGTAGCTTTTGAGACATGTCCTCCGATGAACGAGCTTCGGAGATCGTTATCCCAACCTTCGTCTGATTTAACCGAATTTCGTAGTATTAGATTAAATCAATAATAATGGTTTATGGTAAAGTTATATGAAGATTATAGGGCCTAGTTACTTTATTTCATATGGTTTAATCTCAAGGAAGAACAATATGTGATGACGTTTATGAGCAAATAATAAAGTAATAATCAATATGTATAGCAAAAGCTCTTGTATTAATCTCAGATTGCCCAAGTATATAGGCGTAAGCTCTAATGTTGTTGTTTATTACAATGATGAATCTAGATATTTATATGTTACAAACCCTAGCCATACAAGGAAACATAGCCCTATTAGGACTCGGAACATCTATCCTTCTTCAGTTCGGATTGCAGCCTGGTCGCCGTGGAGAATCGACTCTAATCGGGTCGAATCATTATAGTGCATATGGTCGGGCTGACCTCATATGCTTGTCTCGATCCGAATATCATAAGGAGTATAAAATAGCCCCCATTAGTACTCCCTCACTTCTTCAAGCAGATATGTAATAGATGCTCGGAGAAGTATTAGGCCTTATTTGACTGACTTCTCAAGAATTGTGCCTCATTAAAAACCTTACTTGGAAAAAACCCTATGGGAAAAAGTCCTAAGCAAGGAAAAGAGTGCAACGTTCCATAGAGAGTCGTTATGTCGTTACCGAGCTGTTTCTTTGCCTAGTTTCGAGGAGTCAGCTCTCTTCGTTTAATGGCGGGAACATGAATAGTCGCGAAAGGGGTTAAAAGGTCCTTTCATCTTCGTGTATATATATGTGTTCCTGGTTTCATCCACATTTTTTACTTTCCGCCTTTTGTCTCTTAGCAGTAAAATTCTTTAGTCGATAATTCACCCAATTATCATATTTGTTGACCATCATCTTACGAGAATCCTCGTCATGGCTTCAAATTCGTGAAAAGCCACCTCTTCCTTTACTCACAATACTAATCATGTTATCAACATGGAAGCTTCTCCTAGCCCTCCTCCATAGCAAATTGGGGGATCCCCAATGTAAATATCCCCACGGAGAATACATTCAAGGTAAAAATTATTTCCGATGCCGAGGTGGCTGCTAAGGCTAAGAGGAGTAAGGGTGCCAATCCCCAGGTATCTGATCCTATTGAAAGCCTTGCTTGTGCTTATACCGATGAGAATTTTCACGAGGTTCTGGATAATTACACAAGGTATTTTCCTGAGGGTTCTCAAATTCTTCTCCCATCCTCTACCGATAGGATAACTTCTCCGCCAGCAGGCTGCCGTGCCTTTTACACTGCTCATTTCAATCACGGATTTAGACTCACATTGTCTCCTTTATTCCTAGAGATATTAAAGGTATTTAGTGTTTCTTTGACTCAGTTGGTTCCCAATTTTGTGGCGTTCGTCGTTTCTTTTTCTGTATTGATGATTGCCAAAGGGTTCCAGCCTTCCTTTCGTAATTTTAGTCAGTTATTTCGTTTCAACATTTCCAGTTCCTCCAATCATGGTTACTTTTTTGCAAGCCAAAAATCTGGTCGATCTATCTTCGATTCTCCAGTTTCCAGTAATTCCGACTGGAAGTTTCGCTTTTTCTTTGTTCGCCCTCCCACTCATCTGAATTTAGCAGATGGCTCCAGCGATCCCTTCTCCTGGGACCATGATTCCGAGTGGATTTTTGGTGGTCGCTCTGTTGGGGGTCAGTTTATCCCTGATGATCCGAAGTTGATTGAAGAGATAAAGGAAATGCATGCGGATAAATATCAATGCGCTGTTCTCATTGGCGAAACTTTTCTTCGTAAGGCTGACCTAAGTTCTCACACTTATCCTATATCCTCCTCCTCTCAGTCACTCTGTAAGTATTATGTTTACCTGCCATATTCCCTTTATCATTATTCTCAATAATGATTATAAATGGATTTTTTGTTCTCTTCAGCCTCCATGGTCGAGAACTCCAGACACTCTAGGAAAGGAAAAATGGTTCTTTCAAAGTCTACTAAGATGGTGGAGAATCATCCCATTGAGCAAAGGGTGTCAAGGAAAAGAAAATTGGAATTAGGCCAATATTCTGATGATAATAAAGAAGAGTCCCCAGATCCTTCCCAGGAGATTCACAATGAACCTTCTTCTTCCCAAGATCCAGGTTCCACAAGGACTGGACAAGGTTATCCTCCTATGCAACTAAGGACTTCCCTCGGTATTCGGGGCTGCCGTAATTGGTCGCTACCCAATTCATCTGGTTCTGTGGCTAAAGAAGGAAGCAGGTCTATGATCGTTCTGGTGAAGACCTTACTTTACTTGGCGAGCTGCATCCCAGACCTACCCTTTTCCAAATGATAGAGGATCACCTTGGGGGGAAGAGAGCGGCTGGTTACTCCGATCACGATTCTTTGATCCATGATGACAAGGAAAACGCAGCCTATAAGGCTACTAAAATTCTTCTTTCTACCCTTTTTACACGCGACGTTCAGAAATTACTTCATAAAGATCCCCTGGAGAAGTTGCAGAAGGCTTCTCTTTATGCTGAAAAGGTGGATAGTTTATCTATTATTTTGTTTATGTTAACTTTTCTCAAGGGGTTTTATTTAAACAGTTTATTCCTTTGACTGCTCAGACTAGTACTTGTTTTCTATACTTCGCTTATGAAGCAGCTCTTCTGAGGCAACAGTGCGAATACTTGGAGGAGAGGAACAAAGCATTGCTTCAGAAAGAGACAGGATTGGAGCATGGTGCAACAGGAGCTGATCCTTCCACGTCTTCTATCCGTCAATTCCAGGCTATGGGGACCGATAATCCCCATATTTTAAATAGAATTTTGGAAAAATCTCGTGCTCAAGAGCGAGTCAACAAGTTATCCAAAGAGTTGGATGATCATCAGGTTCAGTACACTACTCGTATAAGCGAACTGGAATCCCAAGTTTCTAGTCTTCAGGCTTCATTAAAAGAGTATGAAGAGAACCTCCCTGTTTGTGCACTTACTGATCGATACGGTAGGAATCCTAATGAGAAAGTGATTCTTGAATTGCTCAATTCTTCTGTCCATACCGCTTTAGTCTATGAAAAAGTGGGCCCTCTTTTGGAAAGCACTTTCAAGAAAGCTGTTCATCAGATGGTCGCCATGGGTTTGATCGAGGATCGTCGAAAGGAATATTTCAGGTCCATTCATGTTAGCCTTGATCGTCATGGTCAGAAGTATAGCTCCTCTGATGTTCACAATGTGGATTTCGAGCATCTTCCTTTGGCGCACTTGGTAAAGGAATTTGGAGTACCTTTGCCAACACCTCTTCCTAGTGTTGATCCCGAGCAGAATAACAATTTAGGCGACCAGGAAGAGGAAGAGGAGAACCCTGGCCCCTCAAATAATGTTAACAAGGAGGATCAGGTTGAGGGCGACGAGCGAGCTGGGGGTGAAGCCGAGGAGCGGAACGCTGACGAGGGTGATCATCAAAATCAAGGCGAAGGTTAGCAATAGTTTTAGGAATAGTAATCGTCACATTGTGACTTGTAATTTTATTGTATTAACCCTTTATTCTGAGACGATTGGTATCCCATCATTTTGATTTAACTGTCTCGTTAATCTCGCATGTTCAGACATAAGTCTTTATTTTCAGTATATTTATTACGCGCACACTTATTGAATCTGTGCGACTGTTCATTAGCTAGGTAATATCTTCCGCGCCTGTTCGCAAGGTCCAATGCGTCTTTTCCATTAGTATAAATACTTGAGGTAAATAGTTCTTCGCTATTTTACTGCGCGTCCCACTTAGATAAAATATTCTCCCCAGCAGGTCGATAACTCCACTCGATATTCCAATTATTTTCTCAATTTCTCGAGAATGAGTAGTCTATTTGGCAATACGTCCAAGCGCGAGCGTCCTAGAGATACTAGGTCCAAAGGGTCCCGCACTGAAGGGCCTTCTACTGATCCTTCTCATCCTCGAACACCCACCAGCTCGGGGGCACAAGTCTCTACTGTCCCTTCGAGTGGTTCTACAGATACAAGCAATGCTAATGCTCTCTCAAACCTTTCTCAACAAAATCCCCTTTCATCTTCAGAGGTTCAACAGCGACCTTCTCCAGGTCGGATTGCCTTTGGGTATATATCTAATGAGGAGCAATCCTCGGACATTCCCCTGTCGACGTCCATTCCCTCGCTCGAGCAAGAATTACACACTTATGCTCATGATGATTCAAGTTTATTGTATTCTTCTGCTGACCCAGTCATCAGTCAGGGTCAAGTAAACGATATTGTTGGGCCGGTAAGCAGTGGCCTCGTTACAGGTCCTTCTTTGGGTAGTTCTAATCAGCATTCAGTCACCCAAAGTTTTGCAAATTTTTTACTTTCTGATACTACAACCATGACTACTTCCTTTGAGGCTGGTGGTTCTTCTGTAGGTCGGGCCGGACATAGGTCTGGTCGGAGGACTGTAATCTCTTATTCGGGGAAGGAGACTTCTGTGAGTCCTAACGAGAACGAATCCCCATGTGTGTTGGATGAGCGTTGTTTCTGGAGCAAATTAAGGATATAACTGAGTCTGAAGTTCCTCGTCCTGATAAGATTCCTCTTGATTCTGTTCTGCCTGACTCTTGTGAACCCGATCCCCTATCCTGGGATCTGGGTCTTAGTACCATCTTGCCCGGTGAGTTGAAGAAGCATGAGGGTACTTCCTCCCTTCGTCTTGTTCAGTCCCTCTTCAAACAATTTATCTTTTCGATCCTGTCTTTGTATTATTTCTTTGATGTTGGTAGCTTATTTCCTTTTTCTTCTCAGGGAAAGTATTATGCTCTGCAACTGGGTGCCCAAAATGAAGAAAGACTTGTCGGAAATCGCCTTGGTGTCATAACCTGTGGTTCAGCCGAGAAAACCCGAGGCATTGCCTGGATGCGGAGAGATCAAAGGCTGGTGGACTTGCCCTTCAAAGTGAACTGTTCACTGATGATCTCCAGAAGTTACGCGACGAAAAATTAGCTCTTGAGAAGAAGAGAGATGATTTGGCTCAACTGAATGCCAATTCAGAGGAGTCTCGTCGGCGTGCTTTTGAAGAAGGCTATGATGAAGGTTATCAGAGGCATCAGGAGGAGATCAGATCATTTCTGGATACGCCTACTCCCCGCAAAGGTGGTTCTTCGAGCAGGCCAACCGGTCCCGATCAGCCCTAAAACTTCCATTGGCCTTGCCTCTCCCTTTATTTTTTTTTTTTGTTTAAGGAATAGTAATTCCTTAATACTTTTGTATATATATATTTTGGTATAAATATAATTTTTATTATTTGCAATCTTCATCGAGAAGTAGTCTAGATTACCTGATCGATTAGGCATAATCTGATAGTATAAGTATCTAGCATTTTACTGTCTAAGCAATGTTTAACTGCTTGTTAGTAAATGATTTATGCATAGAGCTTAGTAAAATCTTATCTTGATGGATTTGTTGTAGATTTCTTTAGAGATTTTCAAGAATTTGCCTTGTAGCGACCAACTTTATAGGTCAAGAAAAAGTAGTATGTCGTTGTCGACTAGACATGAATCTTTCCTTACTTATACTGTATGACGTTTCGCCTGCCCTTGTAGTGTTTTCTGAGCTTATAAATATGGATATTCCATGTTACCTTTCTATAATGGCTTCATATGTATCTCCACCCGTTCCTTCTGTGGGAGTAACAAAGTATGAGATTTTTTGCCAAACCAAACTGCGCTTAGGTTGTCCAGGATCTCTGTTCTTCTTTGGTTTGGGTCGAATCGGAAAAGTGAAAGAACCATCCTTATCTGAGGGATCCATTATATCTGTACCAGTTTTAAGGGAAAGCTGGTCAATTCATCAAAAAGGGCCAACACTTCCATGTTTTCAGCATTTCGTTCGATTACGACGATTGTCGTATGCTGCAGAGGTGAAGTGTTTTTCACTATTATTGTCCTCCGTTAGCCTTGCAAAAGCCTTTGTTGAATATGTATGCCCCTTTGGTCCAGGGTGCATTACTAGTATTCTTTTCTGATCAAGCAGGATATTTCGCCTTCAAGGTGCTGGTCGCAAGAAACGTAGTAGTATGTCAAAGACTTAGTCGATCATGGTTGTAGGACGTCACTAGTCATTTGTAATAGATGTGATGAAAAAAGTGTAATCATGTAATATTGTTGAATGTAGTCTCGTAATACAATTGTTTGTAATTTAGACCAATTATTTTCATTTCTTCTCTAAAGAATGATGAATTATGTTTATCCAAATAGATCATATTGTGTCTCAGCACTGCCGACCGTTTGTGAATCAATCCAATATTTCACTGAGTTTTGTGGATATTAGAATTTGTACACTAAAGTTCATATCTGTCACTCAGCAGGTTCATGTAGGTCGCTAGAACTTTTTAATTGTAAGTTCGACCTAGATAATTAATTTGAACGGTTCTTCTCTCTGTCCAAACATTAAAATTACCGGGTAGTAAGTTTGCCGTTCTTATAGATAATCGATTAGCTGAAGATGTCAGACATTATTTTGTCTTTTACCAAGATCTATATAAAGCTTTTCTTTGTAGTTCTTTCGCCTACATTATTCTGATCAGAATTAAGCTTGTATGATAGCTCGTCTACCATTTTTTGAATCAATGTTTCTGGGTACCGACTGTGATCTTCATTTTCCTCAAATAAAACAACCATTAAGCCATCATGTCAAATCTTTGGTATGGGAGGAATTGAAAAATGTAGAACCATTAGGTAGATCCAGCCTGTTCAGATCTCCTTAAGCAATTTTTTGGAATGTGAGGCAGTGACAAGTCCGTATGCTCTAGCAAGGACAACTGTCTCTTTTATTATTCCGGCAGATTTCTTGGACTCTAAGAGGAAAGCTGGGTTCTATATTATTGTGTTCTCATTAATCTTCAAAACGATCAACTATTTTTGCAAACTCCGTGTAGAAAGATCAGATCTGGCATTTTGTGTAGAAATGCTCATTCCCTATCGTATTTTGTTTTTCGGTGTTGATCGTCAGTCAATTTACTGTTCTCAAATTACCAAGTTGTTAGTCATCAAATTGACCTTGTTGCGCATTGGTTCTGACATGCTAGTCGTTTTCCATCTCAACATCCCGTTCTCACCGAGCAGCTTTTATTGACCATTATTGTGCCGTTCTAACTTTCTCGCATTAAATACGGGAAGTCCTACTTACACGTATTAAATAGGGGAAAACAATTAGTCCTATTCTCGTCCGTTAATTTAAACGTTATCCAACCGTAGGATCAAATCATAGTTCCTTATAAATAGGTCAATTCATTCCACCATTTCAACTTCCATCGTATAAAATGGAAAATGTGGTTTCCTCAGGCTTCACTTTACCAAGTGATCCGATAATCTTTAGAAAATCTCATTACTATGAGTACCCATCTTTGACTATTCCATCACCATCTTGCCTAGTACTGACAAGTCCCATTACTGCCCTACCTAGTACTGACGAGTCCCATGTGGCCTCAGTCTTAGTCTTCATGGGGTTGGGGTCCATGGTATTTTGTTTGCACATGGAGGGTTCATACTTACCAAGCATCCCCGTTCTTGGATGTTACATCCGGAGTGATAGACCGCCGGGGTGTGCTGGTAAATTTTTACTTTCACGATGTTCCTCGCGAGATCCTGCTTCAGACGAATAACCGCAGCAATCTCTCAAGCAGGAGCTCGTCTTGGTCGAACGACCGCTACAAGATATCTGGCTTGTAATGGCCGTTCCGATTAAAGGGAGAATCGATCTTCAGAGTCTGGCCATCGAACTAAAGGATTTGACCATCCTGAGCAGCATGCTTCTTAGGTGGTCGAAGAAGAACGTCGAGGCACTAAGAAAGAGATTGGTGTTTCCGTGGACATTATCGTGAAAAGCTCCGATCTATCGGATAATATTTTCCACTTTTGTACTTGTAATGATTTGTAAATTGAAAGATATTCTTTGTACATAGACGAATAAAAGCTTTATATTCTCTATGTTTATTCTTGCTTATATTATTTCCGATCTTTACTTCAATCAGTCTGTCGAAGACTTACTTTACCAAAATTTTGGTTGTAACCTTTCAATTTTTAACTTTGGAGATCACTGAGTGTTTTAGTGATTAAGTCAATTTTACTCAAACTTAATAAGTATGTTGTCTACTAATAAATGGTTTTAACCTCTTTTTTGGAGATCGATGAGTATTTATCGAGCGGGTCGATTTTACTCAATTTTAGACATAGGTTGTTTACCAATTATTGGCTTTAACCTGTTAAGTCTTTTTGTTTTTGGAGATCGACGAGTGTATATCGAGCGGGTCGATTTTACACAGTTTTGGGCTTAGGTTGTTTACCAATTATTGGCTTTAACCTTTTTCATTTCGTAAATTTGGAGATCGGTGAGTGTTTATCGAGCGGGTCGATTTTACTCAATTTTAGACTTAGGTTGTTTACCAATTATTGGCTTTAACCTTTTTCGTCTTTTGCTATGGAGATCAATGAGTTTTTATCTAGCGGATCGATTTTTACTCAATTTTGTAGTAGGTTGTTTACCAATTATTGGATTTAACCTTTTTCGTCTTTACTGTGGAGATCGACGAGTGTTTATCGAGCGGGTCGATTTTACTCAATGTTAGACTTAGGTTGTTTACCAATTATTGGATTTAACCTTTTTCGTCTTTTGCTGTGGAGATCGATGAGTGTTTATCGAGCGGGTCGATTTTACTCAATTTTAGACTTAGGTTGTTTACCAATTATTGGCTTTAACCTTTCTCATCTTTTGCTGTGGAGATCGATGAGTGTTTATCGAGCGGATCGATTTTTACTCAATTTTGTAGTAGGTTGTTTACCAATTATTAGCTTTAACCTTTTTCGTCTTTGCTGTGGAGATCGATGAGTGTTTATCGAGCTGGTCGATTTTACTCAATTTTATACTTAGGTTGTTTACCAATTATTGGCTTTAACCTTTTTCGTCTCTTGTTGTGGAGATCGATGAGTGTTTATCGAGCGGATCGATTTTTACTCAATTTTGTAGTAGGTTGTTTTCCAATTATTGGCTTAACCTTTTTCGTCTTTGCTGTGGAGATCGATGAGTGTTTATCGAGCGAATCGATTTTTACTCAATTTTTTAGTAGGTTGTTTACCAATTATTGGCTTTAACCTTTTAAATCGTAGCTTTGGCTAATATTATATAACCCTGGAACATATTCTAAAAGAATTTCAAGCAAAAGCTTTTATTGAAACCAACAGTACGAAATTTTTGGAACAAACATGAAAAATGACAATTAAAATAAATAAAGGAAAATAGGAAGGATTATTCGTAGAAGTTATCTTCCGTAGTATCTTCTCAAGTTAACTGCATTCGAAGGGTAGGGGTGTTCCATCCATGAAACAGGAGCTTTGTCTTGTCGCCTCGAGCCGGAGCCGGAGGCTTTGTTCCTATTCTTATCCTTGAAAGAGTTTATCTCTTCTCGAGTCATATATTTTGATGCCAGAGTCATAATATCCGCAAAGGTTCTCGGTTGTTTTCTACTCAGCGCATTCCCGAACTGCCTATTTTTGGTGAGGTCGAAAAGAATGGAGATTATGTAATCAATGTTCGGAGAATCAATCTTTAGTAGTTCCACATTAAATCTTGCCAACCAGCTTCTCAAGGATTCCCCTTCTTGTTGATGAATGGTTCCAAGGTAGCTCATAGGCAGTTTTTGTCTCTTCCGGCTAGCAAATTGTTGTGTCAGTTTGTTACATAACTCATGGAAACTGAATATGGAATTGGTGGGTTCCTTCCGGAACCAATCTAAAGCTAATCTTTCGAATGTGATAACCATCAGCTTGGCGGTATACTCTGCTGAATGAGCGTATAAATTCATTATGTTCGTATAGCTAAATATGTAATCGTCAGGATCAGTGGTTCCGTCATGCGGTAGTGGTCCTGGAACCTGCCCAGATGATTGAGCTTCTTTTATCTCCCTACAAAAGGGGGAACATGCTGCTAAACTTTCGTGGACTCCGTGCTTCTTGCCCAAGGATTTTGAACGGTCAATATACGTTGTTCAAGGCATTCTTGTACCATCTTTTCAATATCTCTTTTCGAGATGCGGACAATTTTTGGTTGATTAGGGATTGTATCAACGATGTCGTCATCGACGCGGATTATAGTCTTTTCTTTTGATTCCCTACGCGCCGGTTGTGGCTTTGTTCGATTAGTTTTTCTTCGGATCCGATTGTCTGTTGGTCTCGCGTTGCTCCTTTGTGGACCAGGTAGTGATCGCTTCTTGCTCACAGGACTGTCCGCTTGTTCTGATATTTGGTCGTGCTGCCTAGGAGCTCTTCTGCCTGGATGTACCCTAGTCGCTCCAGGGTCTCTGGGTTGATGTTCAGGAGCCAACAGTCCTCTCAGGCACAGAGAGTTAAACAACAGCGCGATCGTTCACAATTTCTCCTCTGTTCCTGCCAAAGGGACAGGGATTGTTGGTACCCCAGGGGCTTCAGGTACTGCATTGGTGGCGACTTCTTGCTGTCCTTGAGAATTTAGGACATTGACCTCCTGGCGTTCTTCATGATCGTTTTTTTGTTGATTATCACCTTCGTTGACGATAGGTTCATTATTCGTCGGGTTGTTGGGGATATCGTCCGATGTTAAAGGAGGGTGCGTTGTCGGGCGAGCCATGTGTCAATCGAATAATTAACTCAGGCCCCACGGTGGGCGCCAACTGATTTAACCGAATTTCGTAGTATTAGATTAAATCAATAATATTGGTTTATGGTAAAGTTTTATGAAGATTATAGGGCCTAGTTACTTTATTCTGGATGGATCAATCTCAAGGAAGAACAATATGTGACGACGTTTATAAGCAAATAATAAATTAATAATTAATATCTATAGCAAAAGCTCTTGTATTAATCTCAGATTGCCCAAGTATATAGGTGTAAGCTCTGATGTTGTTGTTTATTACAATGATGAATCTAGGTATTTATATGTTACAAACCCTAGCCATACAAGGAAACATATCCCTATTAGGACTCGGAACATTTATCCTTCTTCAGTTCGGATTGCTCGTGGAGAGTCGACTCTAATCGGGTTGAACCGTTATAGTGCATGAGCTATATGGTCGGGCCGACCTCATATGCTTGTCTCGATCCGAATATCATAAGGGGTATAAAATAGCCCCCATCACCGTCCCCTCTTCCGAGCATGATCCTCAAGGTCATGTTCAAACTAATCCTACCGTTACTAATCCCATTGCTGACTTAGCCATCGGTCAAAGTCAAGCAGAGAACATTGATGGGCTGGCCATTTGTGGTTCCTCTTTAGATCCGCCTTTGGATAGTTCCCATGCGCAGACTATTACTCAGAGTTTCCTTGACTTCCTTTTTACTGATAAAACCGCGATGGTTTCCTCGGTTGAGGTCGGGACCTCTTCCCAAGGTCGGACCGAGCAAGAGTCTGATCGGCAGGTTCATTTTTCTGCCTCCAGGAAGGAAATTCTCGTGAGTCCCAATGCGAGAGATTCCCGCCTCCCGCTTGATGATTGCTGTGTCAAAGAGCAGGTTTATGATATCACGAGGTCTCAAACCCCTCGCCATGATAATTTCCCACTTGATTCCGTTCTGCGTGGGCCTTGTGAGATTGATGCATTGTCCTGGAACCTTGGGCATAGTACCATTCTGCCTGGCGAATTAAAGAGATACGAGGATGTTTCCAACATTCGTCTTGTTCAATCTCTTTTCAAACTTTTTGAGCAGGTACATTTAAGTTTATTCTTCATAACTCCTCTTTGTTCTTCGGGCTGCTTACTGATTACGACTTTTACTCCTTCAGGGGAAGTATCTTGCCTTGCAGCAAGGTGTTCAAAATGATGAAACTTGGTTTAGCAGAGAGGGCACGAGAAATCGGATTGAGGTCGAGGTAAGTAATACCGAGAGACTCTCTCTTCAGAAAAAGCTTCTTACTGAAGAAATCAATCAATTACGTGAGGATAAATAGGCACTACGGAGGTAGAGAGATGACCTTGCTCAACTGAATACAAATCTGGAGAGGGTAGTAGAGTTTCGGATTCAACAGGCGCAAGAGAAGTCTCGACGTAGTGCCTTCGATGAAGGTTATGAGAAAGGTTATCAGAAGCGCCAGGACGAGCTAATGACATTTTTGGGCACTCCGACTTCGAGGAGCACTTCTTCGACTAGGCCTTCCCGTTCCGATCAGCCGCAATAACTTAGCTAGCTTCTTTACTTTTTTTTTTTTTTAATGAACAGACAAGTAAGAAAAACTTGTTCTCGTTGTTTAGAAATATTATTTCACCAACTTTGTATAAATGCTATCGTATTGAATATATATTTTCTTGACCCTTATCTTTGTCGGAGTATGATGTTAGTCACTTGTCGAGTAGACATTAGTCTTTGAGAATCTGAAAGGTCATTATTCAAGTTGGAGTTCTGCAACGTTTAGTCTCCACATCATTATGATTTTGTGGCTATAAAACTAAAAGGAAGTTCATATAATGAAACCCAGAGCTTGATAAAAATGACAAATTTTCTTTACATTAAGTCTTGCAAAAGTTCTTTCCTTCATCGTAAAGTTTACCTAATTTACTCAAAGGGTTAACTTCTCAATTCGAGTAGTGCTTACGACGGATGAAAGAACTTTGTTGAACTTTATGTGAAATCCTCGGCCGAATATGCTGGTTCCTCTTGTTTAGTAATGACTAGATATAAATCGGTTATTTAGTTATCGGGATATGTATGATACATTTGTCGACTAAACATACGTCTTTATATTAAGTCGTGCATAAATCTTTCCTTCATCGTAGAACTGATTAATTTATTTAAGGGATCAGTACTCGTAGTTTCTACGATGAATGTAAGAATTTTGCTGGGCTTAATGTGAAAAGCTTTGAGCAAGTGAGCTATTTGTTGACTATCTTTCGAGGTTGAAATAGGTACGATACCTTTGTCGACTAGACATAAATCTATTTTGGAATTCCAAAGTTCACTTAAAATAATGCCTCCTCGTTTCAAGAAATACGACGTTTCATCTTCTTTCTCTTAATATTAAAGTTTCCCAGACTTATAAATACGTAAGGTAAGCTTCCCGAATTATCCCAGATGGATTTAAATATGCTAACCTCAATTCTTACATTTGCTCCTGAAGAATCAACTTATGAGGTTTTCTGTCGAACCAAATGGCATGTTAAGTTTCGCAAATTTCTTCTCTATTATTGTTTGGGTGGAATTTGAAAAATGGAAGATCCATCTCTTTCCGAAGGATCCTTTATATCTAAACCAGTTTTAACGGAAAGCTGGTCAATTCATTAAAAGGGCCAACACTTCCCTTCCTTGGTATTCTGTTCGATGATGTCGGTTACTTTGTAAGGGATAGGTGAAACAAAACCTCTTGTTGAATGTGTAGGCCTCCCTTATCGAGGATGTGTTCCTAGGGGGTAGTGTCCTTTTCTGATCAAGGAGGATACTTCATCATTAAGGAGCCTGTGACGGCCCGAGCCCCCGGGTCGTGTTCTACATGGACCCACCCCCGAGTCCGGGTCCGTATTCGGTTAACATAACCAAAATTCGAGTATTTTTTTTAAACAACAACACATTGCAATAATTCACAATAATTCGAATCATAGTTCAAACACGAGTGTTGGTCCCAAGTGGTCAGATGAGGTCTAGAGGGGGGTGTGAATAGACCAATTAAAACTTTTTAATCAAATTTTAACTTCAAAACTTTTGCTTAACTGTAAGCACACTAAGCTGATACAGAGCAGTAAGCTTGCAAGGCTGATCGCGAACAAATCTTTGAACAGCTTTGTTGACCACTAGTCTGATGGTTACTTAGCTGAGTTTAGTTAAAATCAGTTTTGATACCAGAATACTTGCAGCGGATTTTTAAAGTATTTTTCACAAGTATACTCAGTAGTTTGAAAGTTTTATCCCCAGTTTTTGTAAACTCCTTTAAACCTTTTTCAAACAGTTTTGTAATGTGTTTTATGCAAGTCTGAAAGTATGCAAGTAAAAAGCAATGTAAAAACACAATGATTTTTATAATGGTTATATGGATGTAAATATCCTTTAGTCCACTCTTCCATGTCACACAGATCTTGGGTTATACTATGAACACAAAGTAGTTAGTACACTCTGCTTGTGCTTTACAACAAATGATAAGCCACAAGTTCGCAATAGGAAATCACAAAGAAATTTCTACTCTCCGAAGTAATATCACTCACAAAGATGGATATCTACTCCACACAACACTCTCTTTTACAGATTCACTCAGAAAATGTATAATCTTTGAACTTCAACGGCTTCTGTCAACAAATGACTTCAGCAGACGAGTGAGCTGTTCTTGAGCTTTGAGTCTTAGAAAATATTTTGCTTCGAATTCAATCTCTCAGATGTTGTGTTGTATTTTCTTCTCATCTCTTTCAGCTATTTATACTCACTCTTTGAATTATATCCGTTGAAGTCAAATCTCTTGATTTCTGGTCCTTAATTTCCACGAACGGCTCTCTGCACAGTGACAGTACTGTAGATTGTACTTTCTGTCAGGCGGCATTAAATGCACCGAGCTGATACGAGTTATTTCTTCAATCATTTGCCATTAATAACCTCGAACTTCAGCATTTATTACTCCAGTGTCATTTATTACCGTTGGGACGACTTCTTGATCTTTCAACTTGGCTGATGAGAGAACACGTCTGATGATGAACAGAGCTGATCTCAAACTTGAACTAATCTGATTTGAGTCGGCTGATTTACACCAGTCTGATTTTTTCCCTTCAGCAGATCAGTAGTCTTCTGGACCTTGAATTAATTGACCCGTCTGATATGTCTTCTTACTTGGTCAAAACTCTTCCAAGGGATTACAACTAAGTTGTCTTTACTCAGTTGACTTGAAGTTTTGGAAATCATCAAAACCTCCCTTAATAAATTTAAATCTAGTGCACTCCATCTTCATCTTTATCCAACATTTTCGGCCTTTTTGATGATGACAAAACTTTAGCTTGATACCTGTTTACCTATACTAAAGCATTGATCGTCAAAATTTTCTGAGATAGAAAAAGTATGTTGGAAACAGAACTTGAACTTTTATTGATGATATTGAAATTCATTACAAGTGCAAGTCTGATCAGATAAGATGTCTGATAGAAAATAGAGAAAACTTATTACAAAGGATTTATCTATTTAATCATCAGCTTCTTCACTTCCTCCTTCAAGTTCCTCATAATACTCATATGAGGATTCTTCATTTTCATCTTCTTCGTCACCTTCTTCATAATCATCATCATCTAAGACTAGATTGGATTTGGCAGCTTCCATATTTTCTTTGATTTCTTGTTCTTTCAGCTCTTTGTCTACCTCCTCCATCTTTCTCTTTATTTTCTCTTCATCCTTGTACTTGGTGTATGGCTCTGATTTTTCTTCAGAAGATTCTTTGGATGCAGCCATTTCTTAATCAGTCTTGGCTTTTTCCTTGGGTTCTTCAGCAGACTTCACTTTGCCATCAACCGTTCCAACTGTTTGAGCAGCATCAGACTCCTTGGTTTCAGCAGCAACAACTTTCTCAGCTTTTTCTTCAAGTACTAGACTGTTATCAGCAATTTGAAGAGTTGGCTCTTCCCTTTTCTCTTCCCCCTTTTTGTCATCATCAAGGTTGATAGGAGGGTTGAGTGCAACATGCTGAATCTTCAAGGCAGCACACAAGGCCTTGATGTTCTGATTTACCAAATCATGGCTTGCAGTGAGATGATTGAGAGTTGTGGTGATG
Organism: Penstemon eatonii; assembly: GCA_038501285.1. Lineage (NCBI taxonomy): Eukaryota > Viridiplantae > Streptophyta > Magnoliopsida > Lamiales > Plantaginaceae > Penstemon > Penstemon eatonii. The sequence goes on from JBCEGF010001341.1 coordinate 744,076, forward strand.
ATATCATTCTGATCATTCAGACAGTCAACGTTGAGTTGCATATTGGCAAGTTCCTCGTGAATAACATCTCCAGTTATATGGACGTCTTGCAATAATGCCACATTTGTTGCTTTCTCCTCTTCACTGACTTTGAAGAAGGTTTCTAATAGAAGAGAAATGGTGTCTCCACTTCTTTTCAGAGCAGTATGAAGATGATTCACATTTGCCTTAACATCTTCAATGTTTTTGTTCATGTCTAGCACACTCCTCTTCAAAGTACTATCATCAGGCAGAGGGAAGTTGTTAATAGCATCCTGTACTACTCTTGCAGTGGATTTCTGCATTTGTTCCAGTTGCAGCCTGTTGGTTTCCTCCATGTCTTGCTGCATTTTCTCCATCTGTAATCTGTTCCTTCCTTCCATTTCTTTTAAGGAGTTCTCCAGCAACATCTAGAAGGCTTCCATCAGTGATGAGTGCTTATCAGCTGATGAAGCAGAAGGAGTAGCAGGCTGGTCATTTTCAGTCTCCTGGTGGACAGGTGCATCTTGAAGATCAGTCTCTTTTTCAGCAGTTGTCTCCTTAGCTTTCCACTCAATGGCTAAGGGCTCTTTAGCAGCACCAGGCTGATACGTGACATCTTCAAAGATTTTGTTAACCATCTTGCCATCGTCAGTGAAGATTGTTGTTGGACGAATCATCCTTACAACAGGCAGCTTGTTAGGAGCAGGATTCTTCACTTTAGGCATTACTTGATAACTTTTTACTTCTTTGCCAAAGGTGATCTGTTGTACACCAGGTAAAAAGGCAGATTATATACTTGGAGAGCCCTGTTCATATCTTGATCTGGCAGCCCAATTCTCCAAGGCTTTCACACTAGCAATTTGCACAGCTCTCTTTATAGGATCATCATGCTTTCGTTTCTTGGCTGGCAAAGAGTTAGAGATAATCTTTGCTTCTTCAGCAGTAAACTCCTGTGCATACTTGTGCATTCTATCTCTAACAAAGTCTGGATCCAGTGCTCTGGTGATTGAAGTAGTATGCAGCCAATTAAAAACCCACTTTTCTTCATTTGCAAATTCTTCCCAGCTTTGGATCTCTTCAACAGTTTTGTTCACCCTGTACTCTCTCCATTTTATGTATCTTTTCTTTTCGTAAGTGAACAAGGTCTTAAGCATCAGCTTCTTGTCAAGGTAAGCCAGTGCCTTTTCAAACCTGTTGAAAACAGAATAGTCTGAGTTTATAATTTCAAATGCTCTTCTTACTTTGTTGCGTTCCAAATACTAATACGCAAACACGCAAGTATACGGTCGTTACAAGTAATATAAAACGATAAGTACATACCGAGTATCGAATCCCCACGAATGAGTAAAAGGTAGGAATAAATGAATCAATCGAATGCTTATTCTATCTAAGAATGCTTGATACAAAAAGATCAAACCCAAATATATGATAAGGGTGATTTTATTTAACTACGAGCGGTAAGTTAATCTAACTATGAAAGCAAGTACATGGGGAGTTAATTATGCGGTAAGGAGGATTCTTAAGCGATTAGTTAAAACAGATAAATCATGCGGTTGTTAGGTTAGCTATGCAAACAATTCTAGAATAAGTTGTTGTTTGTGAGTTCAAATTAGTTAAGTCTCCCTGTCGGTTTGACTTAACTCTACCAATCTACCCAAACTCTCCATCTCCGGATCAATAACGAACATCGCTGTCAACCGATGCTCAAAGGAAAGTTCGAACCCAAAAGAGGATTCTAAGGCGTACCGTTGTCACCCGGGACCTAAAACTAACCCGAATCCCCGAATAAAGAGAATCTAAGTTATTTGATGCATTTACGGACGAACCCATTATACAAACACGGACCAAACTAGGTATATGTCTATCCTAGGTTGAAATCCACAAATCGTCACTCGCCTAACCTATGTCTAGGTTGCATTAAATGTAGATGGCCAAAAGTGCGATAAAACAATAAACCCAACAAATCAAACATAACCCAACATCAAACATAATTAATCAAACGATAACAATGACTCGACAATTAATATATTATGCTCGTGTTTGCTATTCAAGGATTCAATGACATTCATATGTATCTTTCGATAGCATACCAACCTATCAAATTAAACTAAGCCAATTTACGTATAAATGGACTAAAATCTAATCGATGTCATTTAAACTAAAACCTTAAACGAATATGAAACGACATAGGTATATGTCTATCCTAAAATCGATTCACAATCCAAATTCATAATCAAATCCTCAAAATCACTATATCTAGCAATCAAGAATCAATAACACTCATCTCAAAGGGCTGTCAAACCACAAGACGAACAATAAACACGGAATCGGATTAACGAACACATATAAGCACCATACTAATCATCAAGACATCATTAATCAAACAATAACATAAATTTATATAAATCCGGAGAATTCCAATACACAATCATTCATCCATAAAGGAAATAACAAACTCATCTCCTAATCATAAATAACTAAGAAATGGAAAGAAATCACCTAATCGAAATGGAATCGAGACAAGGATTCTCCTCCCTTTAATCACCACCTAATCACTCCCCCATGGTGGTGGTTAACTCACCCCCTTGGTGGAGTCTTCAAATACAAGAAAAACAAAGGAAAACAAAGAGAAAAAGTTGAGGGAAGCTTAAAGAGAAAAAAAAGAGGCACAAGAGTGGAATGATTCCAAGATATCTTTGCAAGTTGTGACCTCTCCTCCTCTTAACCTAAGGAAAACAAGACCAAAAAGTCCCTAAAGTGTTAGAATTACAAGTGGGAGATACAAGGCAAAGTACAAAAAACACCCTCCAAACACGCTGAAAAACAGAGCAGGCCTTGCGGCCGCGAGCCTGCAGTCGGTGAACACCTCGCTGCAGCGAGGTTGAACCTCGCTGCAGCGAGACCTGGGCAGAAACTTTCTGCCAGCAGCTCGCTGCCGCGAGGTACATGCAGTAGGTTTCCTGCTCTGCCGCACTTCTTTCCGAGCAGCATATCTTTTGACTCCGAACTCGGATTGCGGATCCGTAAAGTCCGTAGCGTAGCTAATTCACTCATCTATGACATATCCAAAATTCAGCTCATTTGGATCATCCATCAAATATTTATGCATGCTCTAGTGAGCAGCTATCTACGAACTTCCATGTTTTGACTTCGGTTTTTCATTCCTTTGAAGCCCTTTTCTACATCTCCCTACAAAACACACAAAACATAATCAAAACACACAAAAAACAACCAAAACACACGAAAGTCCAACAAAGGACCAAAAACGCAAAAGAACGCGAAAATAAGCAAAAGCACGCAAAACTCGAATCAAAGCAAGATATTTTGGGCTTAAAGAGATAGGTAATAACGAAGTTCTCACGGCGTTATCATACTTCAAACTTCTTCTTTTCTTTAATCATGCCAGTAGGCATCTTCATCTTGGCCTGTAAAGATTCTCCAATCTTTATTCCTCCAGCAATTTCAGGGCCATGAGCATCCTTCTTACTTAGCTAAATGACAACAGCTAATTCAGCATCCTCAGTAGCTTTCCATTCTGCCTCAGACATCTTTCTTCTCTGTTCTTCTTTTTCAGCCTGGATTTTGCTGAGCTCTATGAACTTTTCTTCCTCCTGTTCATCCCTTTTTCTCTGCTCAGCCTCTTCTCTCTTCTTTTTATCAGCAGCAGAGATCTTCTTATTTTTGATAATTATTTTTCTTTTCCCTTTGCTCTTATCAGAATGGGCAGGTTCAGGAACAGGTCCAGCAGAAGAAAGTGGTGCAGCTGCTATTGGATTGATGATCTGCACGTCTGGATCATCCCAGGGACATTCAACCTCAGCTTTTGGTGCAGCAGAAGAAAGTTGATCAACCTCAGCTTTTGGTGCTGTTGAAGTGGTCTGTTGGACCAAGGCGATTCCCGACAAGTCAGCAGTTTGATCAGCATCTTGCTTCTCCGATTGAGAGATTTTTTCCCAAATACCACTGACACTGATGGACCTGCCATTCCATGGACTGTTGCTCCGAAAGGTTTGAACAAAGGGAAAAAGCAAGCAAAAAGTCAGAGTGCCACTGAGACAGAGGGTGATGGCCAATGGAAAGTTGTTCAGAAAAGAAAGAAATCAAAACAGACGCGTCAAAGGTATTTCCTAAATCTGGTATAGAGGGGAGTGCCACCCCTCAAACTGCTTTGCATGATGGAAAGGGGAGTGCCACCCCACTTTGTGCGCCTGATGGATTACAGGGGGGTGCCCCCCCTGGAACTGCTTCTGTGAATGACTGTTCGAATGCTTCTATGAGCAAATCTTTGCCTGATGTTACTTTGTTGTCTGAAAATGTCTCTAAGTCTGTCAACATGGTCTTAAAAAAGTCGATGTTGTCTCTGTTCCCCCTGTTATCAATGTGTCTACTAATGTTTGATCGACTAAGCCTAGAAAGTGAAAGTCTGTTAGATTTAGTGAGAAACTGGTGATGGGAGGAAAAGATGTGGAAGGGAAAACTGTGTCGGCTCCTGAGTCTAAGGGCCAAAAGTGTGTTCATGCTCCGGGTGATGGTATTCATGGTTATCATACTAATGGGTCTCTTATTGTGACTAGTCCTGATTTTGAAGCTAGTGTTATACGTGAGGGTACTGTTTTTGAGTGTAATGACTGTGGTTCTGAGTTTGACCATAATCTAAACCAAATCAAAATGCCTTTGAGCGAATCTGATGTGCGTGCGATTAAAAAGGAAAAGATAAAACAGGCTGAATCTGAACATTCCTCTGATTATGTTGATACTGATTATGCAGCCTCGGATTTTACAAACACTGATATTGAATTTGATGGTTTGCATAATGAGTATCTTCACACTCAAAGGAAGAGTAAGAAAAAGAAAAAACACAAAAAGAGAAGTGGTATGCGGCAAGCTCCCGAGTCTATTGTGCCTTAAATTAACCAATCTTTGATATGTTGCCCCTGCATTTCTTAATCCAAACGGCATTACTATGAAGCAGTATACCCCCTGCTCAGTGATGAAGGCGGTTTTTTCTTGATCATGCTCATTCATGTAGATTTGATAAAAACCTTGGAAGGCGTCCATCATGCTAAAAATAGCGAAGCCTGCAGTTGAGTCGATAAGTAGGTCGATTCTTGGGAGCGGGTACGAATCTCGTGGACATAGCTTGTTGAGGTCGGTAAAATCGTTACACATTCTCCATTTACTGTCCTTTTTATCTCCTTTTGCCACTAGGACCACGTTACATAGCCATTCCGAAAAGTGTATTTCCCTAATCTGTTTGGCTTTTATCAATCTCTCAACTTCTGCCTTAATTATTTTATCTTTCGTAGGGCCATGGTTCCGTTTCTTTTGCCTAACTGGTTTCGCCATTAGATCTATTTTCAAGGAATGAGTAATAATTCTTGGGTCTATGCCCTCTATATCTTCTGCACTCCATGCGAACACATCGACATTTTTTCTGAGGATGTCTACCAGCATTATTTCTCCTTCCGGACAGAGTTCAGTCACCATCCTGGTCGTTTTTAGGGGGTCACCATGTACAAACATAATGTCCTTGTGTTCTGGTGGCTTAATTCCCTTTTCGATCTAACCTATCCATACTCGGGATGTCAATTTCGGCTCTCTCGATGTAATCCTCGAGTTTTCTTTTTGCTGGGTAAAAGAATTAGATCTGTTTCCTAACTACAGGGAAGTATTATAATAATCCCAGACCATGCAATGATCATTCACTATTTCTCCGATGCTCGAGATCGTAGGAAACTTTATCTTCTGATGATAGGTCAACACGACTGCTCGAAAAAGGTTGAGTGTCGGCCGTCCTAGTATTGCGTTATATGCAAATGGTGTTTCTACGACCATAAATTTTATCATTTTTACGACTCGTTCAGGTCTTTTTCCTAATGAAACACTTAGGTTGACCGTCCCAGAGGGGACTATCTCTGATCCTCCGAATCCCACTAATGGAGTTGCTATCTTTTGTAGCGTTATTTCGCCCAAATTCATCTGTGTTAGAACTTCTCTTGAAATAATGTTCGCAGAGCTCCTCAATTAGTATTCTTTTCACATTGTAGTTCGCTATCTCAAGCGATACCACCATAGGGATGTCAGGATTATCTTCTTTCATATCCCAAGTGATGTTTCGTGGCACATCGTTTTCATTAAAACTGATGGGCTGTACTTTTTAAATTTTACTTTCGAGAGTCCATACCTCCCTCGGAATTCCAAAACTTCCTTCTATCGATCTCGTGGTTCTTCGGCGGGCGTAACGACTATCTCCCCCTGCTCGCCCATCGGAGCTTGTGTGTATGGTTCCGTTCACCTGGTCATTATTCATATCTTGAGGGGGACCGTTGTTCGGGGTTCTCCTCGGCGGGGTTCTTCTCCGATTATGATTTCGAGGGCTCCTAGTTCTATTTCTTTTCCTCCCATTCTATTCGACGCACGCGTCCAACTTTTCTTCTTCAATCAGCCTCTCGATTTCCTGTTTCAAATGGAAGCAGTCCTAGTGCGATGTCCATGAGCCCGATGGTACCGACAATATAAGTTGTAATTTCGAGCTCTTGGCTTAGCCTGTGGAATTCTTTTCGCTGGGAGAATCCACTTGTTTCTCTCGAGTAGTACTAGGATCTCTTCCGTAGGGACATTCAATTTGGTGTACTCTACGTGATCTACTCGATTCCTTTGATGTAGTTCAGCCGATCTGGGTCTTGCATAGACATTAGGTCTTTTATCTCGATCATTGCGGTTATAATCCAATATTTGGAAAACATTTCCTTTTCTAAAGAATCGATCATAATCTGTTAGCTTTCAAACGGGAGCTTTATCCTGTCGCTTTAGGCCAGAGATTGAAGCCTTGCTCATACTTTTGTCTTTAAAGGAGTTCATCTCTTCTTGAGTCATATATTTTGAAGCTAAGGTCATAATATCTGCGAATGTCCTCGGCTGTTTTCGGCTTAGGGCATTTCCAAATTGCCTGTTCTTGGTGAGGTCAAATAGTATGGAGATTATGTAGTCTATATTTGGCGAATCGATCTTAAGCAATTCCACATTGAATCTTCCCAACCAGCTTCTCAAGGATTCTCCTTGTTGCTGATTAATAGTTCCCAGATAACTCATGGGGAGCTTCTGTCTCTTCTGACTGGCGAATTGTTGAGTCAGCTTGTTCCATAGCTCACGAAAATTGAATATGGAATTGGTTGGTTGTTTTCCAAACCAATCTAACGCCAACCCTTCGAACGTTGTAACCATTAACTTGGTGGTGTATTCAGCTGAGTGTGCATATAGATTCATTATGTATGTAAAACTGAATATGTAATCATCCGGGTCAGTCGTACCGTCGTAACGTGGTAATCATCCCGGAACTTGTCCGGACGACTGCGCTTCCTTGATTACTTTACACAAAAGGGAACATGCAGCCATGCTTTCCTGGACTTCTCTACTCCTTGCCCATGGTTGTTGAACAACGAGTAACCTTTGTTCCACATGTTCTTGAACCATCCTTTCAATGTCTCTTTCTGAGACCGCACGGTCTTTGATTGATTAGGGGTCGGATCGATGACGTTATCGTCGATAGGAATAATAGTATTCTCTCTCGACCCTTTATGTACAACATGGGTAGGGGGTGTAGTCCGATTCGCTCTCCTTCAGACCTGGTCAACGACTGGTTTTTCGTTGTTCCTTTGTGGGGTAGCTAGAGATTGGTGGTCGGTCCCTGGACTATCGGCCTGCTCTGAGACGTGGTCAACTTGCCTTTGAGTTCTCCTGACAGGCTGCGCCTGGACCGTTCTCGGGTTTCTAGGCTCTGGTTTGGGAATTGCTTGGACCCCTGGATACAGGGAATTCACCAGTAGTGCTATTTTCTTCCCTTTCCGACAATAGGACGGGAATGGTTCCGACCATAGGATCCACATGGACTGGATCGGCAGTAGGGTTCTGTTGTCCCTGCGGGAGTTGGATGTTGACGTCCAAGCGTTCTTCCTGATCCGTTGGATGGTCGTTCTCTTGTTGTTCGTCTATTTGGTTGCTGATTCGTTCATTATTTGTTGTATTCGTGCAAACCATCCGACGGCGCTTGTGGGTGTGTTGTGTTACTCCTTTCCTCGTTGCGTGCATTCTTCCTCGGGCGAGCCATGTGTCTATCGAATAATTAACTTATCCCGTTGGTGGGCGCCAACTAATTTAACCGAATTTCGCGTGGATCAATTAAATCAATAATATTTATACGAGGTTAGATTATATTCGGATTAGTGAGCTTAGTTACTTTATTCCGGATGGATCAACTCATAGATGAACAATACGTAACGAAGGTAGGATGTGAAGAGGAATAACGTAAAGATGAATAACTATAGCAATAGCTCTTGTATATATTTAATCTCAGATTACAAAGTATGTAGGCGTATGATCTATGAATTGTGCCCTAAATAATACAAGTTAATCGTATTTATAGGTATTTATCCCTAGCTATACAAGGAAACATAATCCTACTAGGAATCGGAGTGACGTCCTTCTCGTACTCAGATTTCAGGTTGGTCGCTGGGACGCATCACGTTAGATCGGGTAGACCAGTACTTAAGATCAAGGTATATGGTCGGGCCGATCTGTTATTCTCGAGTTCTCCGAATATCTTATGAGATATAAGATAGCCCCCATCACTTTAATACACAACTTTTAATATTCTTTTAATAATCAGGTTGTTGCCAAACATTATAAAATCAAATTATACAGATAACCAAAATTATGAAATCAAAAACCAGTTATAACAGAATTCTGATTTTCCATTGATTTTTATATCAATCAGTTATGATAAAGAACTGGAAATATCAAGACAGAAGTATCAATTGCTCTGATAACAAATATTTAACTTTATAAAATCCCACAATGATATTTTAAACATACATATACACTTTTAACTAAATAGCATATATGAAAACTAAATGCGGAATGGATCATTATACCTCCAGCTATTGATGTTTGAAAGAAGTCCAGTTATGTATAAGATGCTTTTACACTCTAGCAACCTTCTTTAGATGGTGTATTTTTAGTGAAGAATGTTGAGTGTAGGGACCTTATACATGACTCACCTATATATAGTGTCTTGCCATCAAAGACACTAAGAAGGTGTAGAGTCTTTTACTTTATGACTCACATTATGCTCAAGTTAATGGGACAAGATAATGGGATAAGGGATTAAATTCATTGGTTAGTGGAGAGATCAAATGACCATTTTATGAAGTTTATAATAATATTAATAATAAACTCACAGGAGGAACTAATACTTTCAAAGTGATGACTCAAGTTCGAATCTCTGTTATAAGAAAGTATCATATTATATGTCAAACGTGACTAAAAAATGATTAAATCCTCGTGAAACTAATTTTTTTCTCAATAAATAGATATATTATTCATTACATCTCTAATAACTTGAATATTTTTTTTTTCTTTCAAATATATGATTTTAACTTAAATTTAGTCATTAGTAGGGTCCTTAGCCCACAGCTCAGTGTGTGGAAGAGCATGAATCTCTTTCCATAAATAGTTGAAAAGCATGAATATAGCGTGCAAGATTTATGATCAATTGTCCATTTCTGTCAATTTATGAGGGGGCGGATCCCTCGTGGGACACGGGAGGGGAGGGTGTATGGAACAATTTTAATAGTATTCTTAGTACAAAATAATAGAATCCAATTTTAATAATAATAGAATCTGTTCATGATCACTTGACCACTTGTTTATGATATGATATGTATTTCTCAAGTCAAGGTCGTGTGACCCTTGATAATAACATCTCTTTGTATTTTTATGAGCTGTTCCCTCCCCCCCCCCCCCCCCCTTTTAATAGTTCAATTTTACTCTACAATATTTTCAATTATAGATTATCTTAACTCTGTATATATATATATATATATATATATATTTATAAGAAAAAAAATTTATCCTCTATAATTTATGACAATTGGTAAAATTAGGTGTTTAAATTATACAATTTTAAGAGTTTTGAAGGTAAAGTGTTTAAATTTTGTTAATGGAGCGCTTGGAGTTAAAGTTTGATGTCTAATAACTAGTTTTCGGGTAGACGATTTTTAATCAAATAAACATCGTCTACCACAATTAAAATAATGGTGTTTTTATGATATATATTTATGAGGGAAAAATTATTTTTATACAAAATTTTGACTTAATCTCACTTTGCACCCTAAAATGTACTATTTAGCACTTTGCACAATAAAAAAACCAGTTCCACTTTGCACCCTTAAAATATATATCGTCTTTAATTTCACTTTGCACCCTAGATGAATTTTAGGCCTAAAAGCAGGGGTATATTTGTCACTCCCTTCAAAAGTCAACATATATTCACTCCAAAATGTATTAGTGTGAGATTCATGTGCAATTAAGAGTAAAATTGATAATTATCCATTAAAATATAAAAAAATAAGACGTCACATGCTATATAAATTTGAATTTGGGGTTTAGGGGGTTTTAATTCATGTGGAGTTAAAAGTAAAATTGACAATCACCCATTAAAATAACTTTGGAAAAATATATATAAAAAAAAATTGAGACTTGACATGTTGTCAATATAAATTTGAAAATAGCGATATCAAAAGATAATTTTGCCCATGTTGGAGCTTAGGGATCCTTATGTTAATGCACATATATATATATATATATATATATATATATATAGACCTTCATATGTTAAATTTCATATATAACACAATTTTAACCAACTACGTTAATTTTTTAGCTCACCACAAGAAAAACGTCAAATTTGAATGGATTTTCCGACAAATTTGTCGCGGTGAAAATAGGGACCGAAATATTTTGTCGAAAAACATCGTTTTGGAATTTGTTTGATGAATTTTCGAGTGACAAGTACTTTCGACGGTCGTTCCAACGGATTTCTCTGCCCCTATTTACTTATACTCCACCACTTTATTGTGAAAAAGACTACTTATTTATTCATATTAAATTTTCTTATTTAAAGTTATATAAATATTTTTTAAAAATAATATTTTATATTAGGTCGTGTTAAGGGTGAGTAAAGTATTCATTTAACTACCCTCCAAAATAATTTTTGTTCTAAAGTTATTTTAATGGGTAATTTTTTAATTATACTTTTAATTGTACATAAATCTCAAATTATTATATTTCTGGAGGGAATATATGTTGATTTATTAAGGGAGTGATGAAAGTACTCTTCTTTTTTGGCTTGAAATTCATCCAGGGTGCTAAGTAAAATACTATATATGTTTTGAGGTTGGAAAGTGGGATTAATTTTTTTCAAGAGTGCAAAGTGCCAAATTGATATATTTATAGGGTGAAAAACGGGATTAGCCACCAAACTTTTGTACAGATTACACATTTGATACAAAACTTTCTGAGAAAACAAATTTGATACCATGATTTAGGCATCCTGATACATTTTATTTGACCATCAATTTTTAATAGAATTTATCACGTGCGCGGCACGTGTCCGCCAAGTGGAACGGATTTTACACGTTCAGGGGGCAAAATTTCATTCTAATACCAGACTTTTACCTTCTTTATACAATTGGTACCAAAACATCGAAAAAGACACATTTAATATACTAAAATTGAAAGCAATTTGACACATTTGGTTTTTTCATCAATTTGTTGGATGGGAACGACCACGTGGTCGTTAAGTCACCAAAATTGAACGCTTTTTGCACGTGATGTGGTCCGGCAGGGAATAGTTGAACCGAATCTTATTTTTCCATAGCTCATTCGTTACAAGGCCAATTTTGTGTTCCAAATGGTTGGAAAGCTCTTTATGATAGTTTTCTATCGGTACAAGTTTTAATTAATGAAAAACAATAGATATTTATTAACAAAGTTTCGCTTTTAACTTACTGAATGAAATGGGAAAAGACTGAAACTTTGTTAATTTTATGGGAATTATCTATTGCGTTTCATGAACTGAAACTTATACCCTTAAAAAACTCTTGTCAAGAGCTTCCAGCCATATAAAAACACGAAATTTGGTTGTGTAATGAAGGAATTATGACAAAATTAAGATTATGTTATTTTTGGTAAGTTAACGGCCACACATGATCTTTCGTCCAAAAAATTGAAGGTCAAAGCAAATGTCTCAAATGGCCTTCAATTTCGGTATTAAATGTCTCTTTTTTGAAGCTTTGGTACCAAATGTAAAAACTATATTTTACCCCCGCACTTGCAAAACCCGTCCCACGCACGTGCTGAAAAATTGACGGCCAAATGAAATGTATCAAGAGGACCTAAATCACGATATCAAATGTATTTTTTCCCGAAGTTTTGTATCAAATGTGTAATTTAGATAAACATTTGGTATCAAAAATTTTTCCCTCATATATTTATGCTTCTACACTTGTGAATAATAATATGATTTAATCTTAACATAATTTTTTATTATTTTATCAATATAACGATAAAAATATCAAGTACATTACAAAAAAAATTGATGCCCCTTAATAAATATCGTCTATCTCCGGCTGACTACGGTATAAATTTTTCTCTTCCCCAACTCCCCACACCCCCGCCCCCTCCCACTAAGGGTCTAGGTCCGCCACTTGCCATGACGTCGTAGGCCGTTCAAATGTCTTTTATTGTACTATAGACACATAAAACTCGTGAGCTTTATACATCGATAATTGATAAAATGCTTTTTATTTATTTTTTTCGGAATTTTACTAAATTAAATTTTAAAAGAAAAAACATAATTTAATTAATCCCTACATATATTTTATTGGCCAATGATACCGTACTAAGTGTCAAATTGAGATATACAAACTAATCAAATTCTATTTTGAATCTCTAAGGAGAGAGTTAATTAAATTAAGAGTCCAAAATGATGTGTCACATCCAATGAAAAAATAAGGAGAGAATTAATTAAATTATGTCAAATGTCCTAGATGATGTGTCACATAAAAGAACGCAAAATTCTTATAGGTGAGAGTCAATCAAAATAGTGTTGATATTTTATTAAAGATAGCCAATAAAAAAATGCACATATTATATAATAGAATTGGCAATTCAAGCATAAAGAATTGATCATGAAGATCAAGAATTAAGCCGTGAAGAAAAGAAAAATAACTCTATTTATTATTTGTAAAAAATGTATTGTGTATTGTACAGAATGGGAATTGATCCATGCCCTATATATAGCCTAAGTCTTCTAACGGTAAAGTTGTTTAAATATATACACGCTTTTGTAATGTAGATAGATATATACAATATTATAATGTAACCTAATTCTAATAATTATCCCTCTTTTCTTCTGTACAAATAGAAACGATATGTGCCCAGCTTCACTCTTCAAATTTGATTCCAATTTTGAGCTGCTTGTTGCCATATCTCCAATACTCCCCCTCAAGTTGGAGAGAAGATGTTGATGAGACCCATCTTGGACAAAAGAGATTTGAAACGAGGTAACATCAAAGCTTTTGTAAGAATGTCTGCTATTTGAATTTCTGATTTAATAGGCATTAATCTGATGAATCCTTTGGTTACCTATTCACGAACAAAATGTAAATCAATTTCAATATGTTTTGTCCTTTCGTGAAAAATAGGGTTATTAGCAATATGCATTGCTGAATTATTATCACAAAACAGTAAGGTAGATGTGTTGTTTGTGCTAATTTGAAAATCTCTTAGAATTTGCTGAAGCCAGATTAATTCACTTGAAACAGCTGCCAATGCCCTGTACTCTGGCAGAGGATTTTGAAACTGTATTTTGTTTCTTAGACTTCCAGGGTATCAAGGACTCTCCCAAAAAGACAAAAAATCCAGTAGTTGAGCGTCTAGTATCTTTGCAGGCAGCCCAATCTGCATCATAAAATGATTTTAAAACCATAGAAGAGTTAACAGGATAAAATAGACCTTGTCCTGGACATGACTTAATGTATCTTAAAACATGATGAACTGCTTGTAAGTGAGTAGTTCTAGGTTGAGCTACAAACTGACTAAGTTTATTTACTGCATAACATAAATCAGGCCTAGTGATTGTAAGATATAATAACCTCCCAATTAATCTTCTGTATTGAGTAATATCTTGTGAAGGATCACCATCTTGAGAGTTTAAGTGAACTTTGGGGTCCATAGGGAGACTAAGTGGTTTAGACCCAAGATATCCAGTTTCTTCCAAAATTTGGAGAGCATATTGTCTTTGAGACAAAATAATGCCTTTTGATGATCTAGCTACTTCTAAGCCAAGAAAAAATTTTAGATCACCCATGTCTTTCAATTTGAACTTACTGTGCAAAAAACTTTTAACATTAGTAATTTCTTTTAGATTTGGACTAGCAACTACTATATCATCAACATAAAGAAGTAGAGCCAAGAAAGAGTTACCTGATCCTTTAGTAAAAAGGGAATAATCAGCTTTAGATTGTTGAAAACAATAAGATAAAAGTTGTTCCTTGAACTTTTCATTCCATTGCCTGGATGCCTGTTTTAGCCCATATAAGGACTTGTTGAGCTTACATACAAGTTTAGTACCACAGTTTTTAAGATGTTTTTGATAGCCTAGAGGAAGATCCATATAGACCTCCTCATTTAGATCACCATTTAGGAATGCATTATCTATATCTAAATGACATAAAAACCAATTTTTAGAAGCAGCAATAGCAAGTAAGGTCTTAACTGTCACTAACTTTGCAACTGGAGAAAAAGTAGCATCGTAATCAATACCCTCCTTTTGAGTATATCCCTTAGCTACCTACCTAGCTTTGAATCTGTTAATTGAGCCATCTTGATGTCTTTTAATCTTATATACCCATTTACATCCAATGGGTTGCTTACCATTAGGCAAAGTAACTATAGTCCATGTATTTGTTTGTTCAAGAGCATTAATTTCTTTAGACATTGCTTCCCTCCATTGATGATTACCAACTGCTTGGTGATAGAATTGTGGCTCATTCTCAGAAGATATATTAAGCACGTAAGACTTATAAGGAGTAGAAAGATTGTCATATTGAACAGTATTAGATAAGGGATGTTTGGTAACAAGAGAATTGTTAATCTGTAAATCAGAGTAATTACAATGATAATCATTCAAGTAAGATGGTTTCCTGATAGGTCTACTAGATTTTCTCAAAACAGTATTTGAATTAGATGAATTATCAGAATTAGTATCAAAAGATGTTGGAGTAGTTGAATTATCAGAAACTGAAACAGTTGTTTGAGAAGGAACATAATCTAAATCAGAATCAACATTATCAAAAACATTATCAAAATCAGTATCAAGACCAATGTGATCACTAAAAGAAGGGTTAGAAGGAGTAAAAATCATAGTAGGCAAAAAATCTGTTGAAGAATGGTTAGAATGAATATTGTGAAAAGGAAAAATATTCTCATGAAAGATGACATCCCTAGAAATGAAAATTTCATGAGTTTTAAGATCAAATAACTTGTAACCTTTAGTACCCATAGGATAACCAATGAAAGCACATATTCTAGCTCTTGGATCAAATTTTGATCTATCTCTCTGTAGAGTTGAGGCAAAAGTAAGGCAGCCAAAGGTTTTTAACATGCTATAATCTACAGGAGAGTTATAAAGAAGCTCATAAGGAGTTTTAAAGTTCAAAACTTTAGTAGGAGTCCTGTTGATTAAAAAGGCAGCAGTAGAAACACACTCAGCCCATAAAGTAAGAGGACATTTAGATTCAAAATATAGGGCTCTAGCTACATTAAGTAGATGTTGATGTTTCCTCTACACAACAGAGTTCTGTTGTGGAGTTTCAACACAAGAGTAATGATGCAAAATACCTTTTTCATTAAACAATTTAGTAAACTGAAGTTCAGGGGCATTATCACTCCTGAATGTCTTAACTTGACAATTAAATTGAGTATGAACCATATAAAGGAAGTTAGAAATTACAGTGTTCATATCAGATTTATGTTTGAGCATACAAACCCAAGTAAATCTAGAATAATCATCTACTATAGTAGCAAAAAATTTGTCACCAGAATGAGATGTTACATTAAAAGGCCCCCAAATATCACAATGGATTAATTCAAAAATGCAAGAGGAAGAAGAAACAGAAGTAGGAAAAGTAAGTCTCTTCTGTTTAGCTATAGGACAAATGTAGCATGTATCTTTATTACAACCATTTAATGAGTCAAAAGCTAGAACATTTCTAAGTTTATTCATGGCCTTATAAGACATGTGGCCCAATCTCCTATGCCAAGTAACACTAGATGTTTTGTTGCAGTAAGCTTGAAGAGTAGCTGATGTAGGAACTTGGTCCAGAACATATAGCCCATCTAATAATCTACCCTCTCCAAGCATCTTCCTGTTTAAGTCCTGGATAGTGAAAGAATCATGTGTAAAATGCATTGTGTAACTAGTCTGATGTAGTAGTGCACTTACAGAAATAAGGTTAAACTTGAATTGGGGTATATGGAAAACATTTTCAAGGGTAAGCGTAGGACTAATAGTAATATTTCCAATTTCAGTAACTTGAAAACTGCTATTATCAGGTAATATAACTTTTGCATTTTGAATAGGGATAAGAGATTGAAACATGGATTTGTTGTTGCAAATGTGCCTTGTTGCACCAGAATCTATTATCCAAGTATTATGAAAATTAGGAGAATTTAAAATATTTGATGTAGAACAAATACCTGTTGCACAAGAGATATGTGCAGTATCAGTGGTGTTGTCATTAGTGGAGTGAAGGTTCAACTGTTGTGAAAAAAGGTTCATAAGTTGCTGACATTGTTCCTGATTTAGACTTTGTAATAAGGGAGTGAAATAACTCTATGAAGGATGAGAATTTGATGAGTTGCCATCATGGGCCTGATTAACAGGGTGTGTGGAAAAGTTTCCAGTCTTGGGTTTAGGCTTATAACCAGGTGGATAGTCATGTAGCTTAATACATTTGTCCACTGTGTGTCCAGGAATATTACAATGTGTACAAACAGGTTTTTCTTTCTTTTTGAAACCAGGATTGAAAGGGGTTTGATTAGGTTGTTGAAACTGATTGTATGGTCTTTTCTGAGGTGGAGTGGGTTGAGTAGGAAGTGGAGTAGATGGATTTGAATATTTGGCAGAGAAGGCAATGGAACTGGTCAAATCAATAGAAGATTTGGAACCAATTTGCCTTTGTCTCTCTTCCTGTATTGCTAAAGAAAAAACTTTGGTAATGGGAGGTAGAGGATCCATCAATAAAATTTGGCTCCGGAGAGGATTAAAAGAATCATTTAAACCCATTAAAAACCGAACTAGTTCTTCCTGGTTGTGATCATGAATAATTTGTGGACCTCCACAGGGACAAGATTTTAACATAGGCCTGTAATTGGATAATTCATCCCATAATGCCTTCAATTTGGTAAAATAAATGTTGACTGGCTGATTGTCTTGATGCAGGTTAGCCAATTCTCTGCGTAATTGCAACTTTCTTGGTCCATTACTTTGTTGAAATCTGGTGCGCAACTCATCCCATATTTCTTTGGCAGAATTAGTGTACATGATGCTGGAGTGAATGTCTTGGGAAACGGAATTAAGGATCCAAGAGATAACCACATCATTGTTTCTTGACCAAGCTGTTTGTAATTCTGAGTCCTCAAAGCCTGGATCAGTGATGGAGCCATTGACGAAACCTATCTTGTTCTTGACATTAAGTGCAAGAAGCATTGATCTTGACCATGATGCATAATTGTCCACCAAAAGAGGCTTCTGAATTAGAGTCAGTCCCGGGCCATCTGATGGGTGAAGAAAGAATGGATTTGAGGGGTCCTCTGTGGGTGGTTTGGTTCGAGGAGTGGTGATAACTGGCGTCGAAGATGTAGTGGATGATGAATGATCAGCCATGGCAGAAAAACAAGAAAACAGGGGAAAAAGAGAAAAAAAATGGATCGAAAGATGAAGAGAAAGATGATCAACAGAGGATCAAAAGATGACCAACAAAGGATCAAAAGATGAAGATGAAAGATGAAATTAGAAAACAAAATTCTGAAGTGGAAGTTTATTCACCCCACTGATGCGTAATTAGAGTGAAAAAATATATGATCAAATGAAGATCATAAAAATGGAGATTAAAGATGAAAAGAAAATCACAGAATTCTTAAGCAGAAGACTGTTATATAACTGATACCATAATAGAATCAGCAATTCAAGCATAAAGAATTGATCATGAAGATCAAGAATTAAGCCGTGAAGAAGAGAAAAATAACTCTGTTTATTATTTGTAAAAGATGTATTGTGTATTGTGCAGAATGGGAATTGATCCCTGCCCTATATATAGCCTAAGTCTTCTAACGGTAAAGTTGTTTAAATATATACACGCTTTTGTAATGTAGATAGATATATACAATATTATAATGTACCTAATTCTAATAATTATCCCTCTTTTCTTCTGTAAAAATAGAAACGATATGTGCCCAGCTTCACTCTTCAAATTTGATTCCAATTTTGAGCTGCTTGTTGCCATATCTCCAATATTATATGAATTAGAGCCAATCAAATTTAGACATCTCATTCATCTATGCTAGAATTAAATTTTATTTAAATAATGTAATTGATGGGATAACCGGATAAGTGAATCAATGAAAAGTTACATAGTTAAATTAATTTAAGTATTATAGGAAAAATAGAAATATAAAAAAAAATCGTGTGGGATATACTCTCCTTTTAATATTATAGATAAACATGGGTCGGGTTTTTTGCACTTTGCACCCTCGAAATATGGGAAATAGGCACTTTGCACCCCCGAAACTTAGATATAGCACTTTGCACCCTCAAAATATGAAAAATGCAGTGTTTTGCACCCTCTTTTATATTTAGGCAAAAATTGAAGGGTAAAATAGGTAATTCAACTATAAATATTTGGCACTTTGCACCCCCAAAACTTGAGAAATTGACACTTTGCACCCCCAAAATAAAATTAACACTTATCACCCTCGTATTAAGAACAAATTAGCAACTTGCACCCCAAAAACACAATAAATGGACACTTTGCACCCCGTAACACATAATTAACACTTAAGACCCTCAAATTAAAAAAAAAAAAAAAACTCAAACCCCTCATTTTTTCCGACAAAGCTAACCATCGGGGTGAAAAAAATCTAAGGCAAAATAGATAAGTTTCCGATCAGATTGAACAACCTACATATATATACATATATACAAATTAAATACCATGAATTTGGAATGATTATATCATATAACAAATTTACAACTATGAATTATAGATTGTACAAATTAAACGTGCTATGCAGAACAGTTGAATAAGTAAAAACTGGTAAGTTCAACTATCCCTTAGATCTTTTTCACCCCGATGGTCGACATTGCCGGAGAAAAGGAGGGGTTTGAGTTTTTTTTTCTTCCTTAATTTAAGGGTGTTAAGTGTTAATTTTGTGTTTCGGGGTACAAACTGTCAATTTATTGTGTTTCGGGGGGTGCAAGTTGATTATTTGTTCTTAATTCGAGGGTGATAAACACTAATTATATTTTGGGGGTGCAAAGTGTCAATTTCTCAAGTTTTGGGGGTGCAAAGTACCAAAGATTTATAATTGAATTACCTATTTTGCCCTTGAGTTTTTGCTTGAAAATAAAATAGGGTGCAAAGTGCTGTATTTTTTATATTCTGAGGGTGCAAAGTGCTAAATTTAAGTTTCGAGGGTGCAAAGTGCCTATTTACTATGTTTCGGGAGTGCAAAGTGCAAAAAACCCACATGGGTCTTCCCTTGTGAAAAAAACACATATAATTTGTTAGTATTTATTGGTTAGGAGTGCTAATGAAAAGGATTTGTTTTGGCAATTATGAGAACTGCTCTAACCTATGATGTTTTTTTAAACACTGTGAACTTATGATTTGCATTGATTATTTTCACCATATTATTGATGTGTTTATTAGCCTCATTATCCAAATCACCAAATATCTGAACGGTTCAATTTCTAGATTTGAATACCTATTCTCCAAGTTCCTACAAAAAAGGTAAAGACTCGTTGAAATAGGGCCGACAAAGCCTCATCCTAAGTAAGTCGGTAATTGAACAGGAACGTGAAGGTAAAAGGAATATTCGGGTATCTAAAGTGTGATTAGGTCCAAATATCGTACCTTTTGATAGTATTTACACATGATCAAGAGATCTTCAATTAGGGGAGGGAATCTTTTGATTAATGGCAAGGTGCGCATGGATCTGGGTTATTATCATGCACGTCTAACTGGTCCCTAAATCATAGGGTTTGAGGTTGTAGGATAGATCCCCTAGTGAGTACAAAGGTTGCATCGCATACGTAATGGCCCTCATGTCCCGCTTTTGTAGCAAGGCTGTTGATCATTTGAGTGATCTCGTAGATCGTTGGGGACTGGGATAGTTTGGTGCTCTTCAGTCCCTTCGAGCTTTATTTCCAACTTAATGGGTCGCAGGATGCTTATGTAGTGCGACTCCTGTATCATTTATAATCAGTGTTGTTAAAATCGGACCGGACCAGCCGATCGGATCGGTCCAACCGCTAACCGGAAGCTTCTCCGATCCGATTCACCCTTCAAACCCGAAAGTGCAGAAAACACAGTTCGGACCGATGAAAACCGAGAACCGACGAACCGCTCGATCGGAAAAACCGCGGTTCTTTTTTTTTTTTCTCCCTTTTGAAACAACGATGCCATTGATTTATTTTCTCTGCTATTGATTTCAAGTGCTAATAAGATTGAGAAGATAAGAAGAATATACGTGGTAAAAAAAGTGAATATGGAGAAGAATAAAAATGGAAGAAGGAGGAGTTGGGTTGGAGAGAAAAGGAATGAGAAAAGAAGAAGAGAAAGTGACAGCTGCTGATTTGAAAGGGAAAAAAAAAGTGGCTGCTGCTTAAATTAACAAGGACAGTTGGGGGTGAAATGGTTTGTGATAAGGTTTGTTGTGCCCAATTAATTAAAATTCAATGAAATAGAGATGACCAAGGCCCATCAAATAGATTAAAATTAAATAAATAGATAACAAGGCCCATTACATGAACACAACCACAATAATATTTGTATTTCAACTTGTAAGTTTATATCAAAAAAGTTATGTAGATATTTAATATAATGAAATTATTTTTATATAGAATGTTGAAAATTATTTTTATAAGTTAATTTACCTCCTTCATTTATGATTTGTTAATTTATAACTATTTATTACTTTAATATAATTATTAAATAATTATTATGTCATACCGGTTGAACCATTGGTTCGACCGGTCCGACCAGTAAAACCAGTAACCAGTTACTTCGTCGGTTCTATTTCCGGTCCAATTTTAAAAATATTGCATATAATTTTGTTTCTGATGGGAAAAAATTCAAATGAAAAAGCTAATAAAAACATATTCATTACTAATTATATCAAATAAAAAAATGGACTTTTTTTTTTTTTTTTATATCTATTCTGAATAAGATAAGTTGGTCAAACTTCTCAACCAAAATTATATTCCTTTGCTATTTTTACTAGTCTAATTTACTCCCAGATAAAATATCATACAATATTTTCTTCATTGACTGTGGTACAAGACCGACTTGGATCCTAGACAACTTATGCAGTTGCCTAACCCATATTCTATATATATAGTACCTAAAAAAAAAAAAAAAACTTCTTGCAGCCCAATTTAATTCATGTTCTGTCTCTTGAGATGCTTTCCCACCTATATGGGCATCCACATCCAAGTCCAACCAACTCTTACATACTTTGCTGGTCTTTTACAAAAAAGAAAAAGAAAAAATAACATCACGTTATAGTCTAGCCGTACAATATTTTTAAAATAAAATAAAAAAGATCTTCAACTAATTTCTCTTATTTTTTCCCTAAAAAATCAATTTGCTCTTAGATTCTCTTAATAAAATTTAGGATTTTCATTCTCTTATCACAATTATTATCTTTCATTGCTCTCCTTCTCTCTACGAAATAAGGTATTTATATGTTGGGATTCAGTAAGAAAAATGACCCTTCAGGCAGCAGAAAAGAAAAACTTTTAAGGGTCTCTTAATTAAATCATGCTAGGATACAATCTAGACATATATATGAATATTAAAACGATACATAAACTTTAATTATAAAATTGTACCTATCTCCTTGCATATCCAAGCTCGACAAAAGTGTAGATATATTTTCTCCTTTCTTTTGCACCTTTGATCCGAAACTTTGTATAGAGCCCCACGTGTTACCCCTCTACGAGTTGATACACCACAATATCACGAAAACCTTGATAATTCTAATAGACTAGAACATAGAAATTATCAAGATATAAACTAGAGAACAAAAAGGGAGCAAAAATCAAGATCTCTTATTGGAAAAGAGACCTCGATCAAGATGGAGAGAGTTGAGAGAAGAGATAGTTTTTCAAGACTTGTGTTTCTTGTATTCTATTATTATGCGTGTTTTTTATGGTAATGGTCCTAAGGTCAGCCAAAACGCAGCGGAAAAATAAAAATTTTAATCGGGGACAAAACGGCCTAAAAGTGTAACTACTTTGCAAGAAAAACTTTGGAGACCTTCTACCATTACAATCCTAGGATCATCATGCATTAAAGTTCATATTATAAGGAAAGATATCAAGTCATACCTCTCCCAATCTTGGGAGGTGAAGAGCCGCAAAGAATCGGGACAAAAGAGTAACACCCAAAACCTTCAAGCACCTCCAAGCTCACTGGTTTTGTACCTCCTACAAAACTTCTTTCTCCAACCTCACGGGTTCCTTACCTCCTACGAAACTTCTTGATCCGAGAACCTCAAGAAAAACCACACCAAGATCTCCAAGTGTAGATCCTCCAAAGCTAGCCCACACACACAAGTGATAGCACTTAAGAAGTAAAGAAGATGAACTAGATCTTGCAAATACACCCTCAATCTATTTGCTAGAATGAAGTAGTACTTGAATCAAGTTAGAAACTTGATGAAGGAAGAGAAAGAGATGTAGAAAACAACTTTTCTTGCTAGGGTGTGAGAGAAATCTGAACACACACTAAAAGGTGTAGTGTGTGTTTTTAGTCTTGCATCTTCAACTCTAGAGAATGAAGACAATATCTTATCTTATTTCTTGTAAAATATTCAATGTAGTTTATTGTTGGATCAAATCCACCAATAAGACTTGAAGCTTTATTGTGCTTCCCAAGCACACTACTTTTGATACAAGTTAGTGGTGGGGGACACCACTAATACATGATAAGATATTTATTTCTCTCTTGTAATATATATATATATATATATATATATATCAACATTATATCATATTAAATATGATCATCTCATAAGACCAATTTAAATTGGTCATGGGTTAATTGGACATTTATTTCCCAATTAATAAATCCAATCTCTAATTCAAAATTAGAACCCATTTATTTCTTCCTTCAATTAATTAGACCCTTCTAATTAATTTCGACTAAATTAATTTAACAATTAAATAAATAGAGTCCTTTATTTAATTAATCTTCATTAATTAATTATTACTTCTAGCTTACGGGTTTTGTACATATTACGAAACTTCTTGTCAAATCCAAATTGACTTTTAAGAGATTGAACTAAGTTGCATCTTGTGCTATTGTGTGTGGCCCCTTGGATTCACTATCAATTAGCCGTGGGCTCACAAACCATTTTTGATTTAATTAAAAGATTAATTAAACTACTTTTAATCAATCACTCTTAGATATGATCTCATCAAATCTAGAGTACCCAACACTCGAGGTAGTCGTCTAGTCACGGTCGACGAGTCCTAACTAATGATGAAAATAAAGTGTGAACCTTTCTTGAATTGATCTCATCAATCCTCTTACGCATACCATGCACGTACGCTCCTTCCAATAACTTATTTCCCGATCGAGGCCTAGGACATGGAGTCCAACTGATTCCTATTAACCTTGATAACTATGCGTCTTTATTCTTTATGGTGATTCCTTTTAGTGATTACCCATTTGGAAACTCCTTTCCAAATCTAACATCACTCAGTTCGACCGAAGATTCCCGGAATCAATTCATACAAAAGAATGCGTAGGAAATTGCCCAACCACATCACTGTGGGATTTAATGGATCCATTATTGACGTCATTAACCTCACTACGAAGCAATCCATACCCAACGTGAAACTATAATGACTCGCTAATTAGTAGTCGAGTAACACATCAAAGCATAAACGTTCTGCATGAAGTTCACTCTAACATCTCAAGTCAAAGGACCAATTTACGTACACTATCTTAAGTAGAAGAAATCTTCATCTCCGATAAACTCCTAAGATGAGATTTTTCTAGCGGGATTTCGATGCGCTTGATCTCATCAAGCCACCCACTCATATGCATTGATATCTACCATATCGATGTCCGTGGAACTATCCATCCCCATGCAAAAGAGAATGCATACTCGTGCAAGTCTTACCGAATACAATGATGCCCCTATCTCAATAGTATTCTCTGACTTGGAAAGCTTTTAAGATCTTAAACCATAGTAGAAAATATTCCATAGAGGGATGCACCATGTTCCATAGTTTCAACGATCTAAAGGCTTCATAAATTGCTTAGATGTATCACAATAAATGAAGAATTGCCAATGCGAACTTTTATTTATCATGAATAAGATTGATTACAAGAGTATTTACAAGACAACCGATTGGCTTGCAGGGCACTACTCTAACAATCTCCCACTTACACTAAAGTCAATCGTTCAAAACTCTAAGGCCCATCTTAAGGCGATGTCCTTCAAAAGCCTTGATTGGCAATGGTTTAGTCAGTGGGTCCGCCACATTTTCTTTTGAGTCAACGTGCGCCACTCTCACGTCTCCTCTATCAATGATATCTCGTATCAAATGATATCGTCTCAATACGTGCTTGGATCTTTGATGAGATCTTGGCTCCATTGCTTGCGCAATGGCCCCATTGTTATCATGGAAGATAGCAACGGGTTCGGCAATGCTAGGAACTCCACCTAACTCTTGGATGATGTTTCGCATCCAAACACCTTCCTTAGCAGCATCACATGCGGCTATATATTCTGTTCGGTTGTGGAAACGGCTACAGTTTCCTATTTGGAACTCTTCCAACTTACTGCACCTCCGTTCAAGCAAAATACAAAACCTGACATAGACTTGGAGTCATCTACATCACACTGAAAACTAGAGTCAGTGTGACCTTCAAGTTTTAATTCTCCATTACCGTAGACCAAGAACAAATCCTTAGTTCTTCTCAAGTACTTAAGGATTGCTTTTACGGCACTCCAGTGACTCTCACCTGGATTGGATTTAAAGCGGCTTGTGACACTTAGAGCTTGTGCCACATCTGACCTAGTACATATCATGGCGTATATTATGCTCCCTATAGCAGACGCATAAGGTATCTTTGACATCCTTTCTCTTTCATCGTCAGTCTTGGGAGACATCAACTTGGAGAGATGGATTCCATGTCGCATTGGAAGAAACTCTTTCTTCGAATCATCCATACTAAACCTCTTTAGTATCTTTTCTATGTATTGGGATAGCCCTAGCAACCTTTTAGATCTATCTCTAAAGGAAGCTTCTCCCAAATCTTTCATGGAGAATTTTGTAGATAACCATGCTTTAGTCTTCTCTAATGTTCCTACTTCATTCCCAATGAGAAGAATATCATCGACATAAAGCACTATAAACTCTATCGAGCTCCCACTAACCTTCTTGTACACACAAGGTTCATAGATGTTCTTGATGAAGCTAGACGATTTGACTGTCTCATCAAAACGCTTGTTCCAATTTCGGGATGCTTGTTTAAGTCTATAAATGGACCTTTGTAGTTTGCAAACCTTTTGCTCACTACCTTTGGGTATGAAACCTTTTGGTTGCTCCATATAAATTTCTTCTTCAATGTCTCCATTGAGAAAAGCAATTTTCACATCCATTTGCCATATCTCATAGTCGTACCATGTGTTATGGCAAGCAAGATCCGAATGGACTTCGGCATGGCCACCGGTGAGAAGGTTTCCTCAAAGTCGATGCCCGGTCTTTGAGTGTATCCCTTCGCAACTAGCCTTGCCTTGTAGGTCGACACCTCTCCATTTACTCCAAGCTTTCGCTTATAGATCCACTTGAAACCAACGGGTACTACTCCCTTTGGTGGATCTACCAAGGTCCATACCTTGTTTAAATACATGGAGTCCAATTCGGCTCTCATGGCTTCACGCTATTTTCTCGAATCTTTGTCCAACATAGCTTCTTCATAAGTCCTTGGATCAATATCCAATTACCCCATTTCATGTATCAATCCAAATCGTTCGGGTTTTTTATGTTCACGAGTGGACCTACGAAGTTATTGTGTACTAGTGGTTTCCTTATTAATCTCATTTGTTTCCATCTCTTGTGGTGATTCATCCGTCTCACGAACTTCCTCCAATTCTATCTCAACCTTTTCATTATCAAGAAGACGTTCTTCCAAGAAAATGGCGCTCCTAGAAACAAACACATTTTGTTCCTTAGGATCATATAATTGATATCCAATAGACTCTCTAGGATATCCCACAAATTTGCATAAGGTGGACTTGGCTTCCAACTTATCTCCCACTAGCTTCTTGACATAAGTGGGAGACCCCCAAATTCTCATGAATTTATAAGAGGGTGCTTTGCCGAACCACATCTCACGAGGTGTCTTAGGCACAGTTTTCGAAGGTACTACATTTAATATTTTTGAAGCTGTAAGAAGAGCCAAACCCCAAAAGCTTCTAGGAAATCTGTGAAACTCATCATGGATCGAACCATGTCCAGCAGAGTTCTATTCCTTCTCTCCGATACTCAGTTCAATTGAGGAGTACCCGGAGGAGTCCACTTTGAGAGAATCCCATTCTCTTTCAAATAACCTAGGAATTCGCTACTCAAGTATTCTCCACCTCGATCGGATCGAAGTGACTTAATACTTTTACCGTGTTGCTTTTTTACTTCATTTCGAAACTCTTTGAACCTTTCAAAAGCTTCGGACTTATGTGTTATGAGATACACATATCCATACCGTGAATGATCATCGCTAAAGGTTATGAAGTACTTATAACCTCCTCGAGCACTAACACTTAGTGGTCCACATATATCCGTATGGATCAAATTCAAAGTGCCTGAAGCACGTTCCGGTATCCCAAAAAATGGCAATTTGGTCAGTTTTCCCTCTAAGCAAGATTCGCAAGTTGGGAACTCATCCAAGTCCACTATTTCTAGAGACCCATTTGAGACCAACCTTTGAATCCTCCTTTTGAAAATATGTCCAAGTCTAGCATGCCATAGATATGCGGAGTTATCGTTATTTGCCTTTCGTTTCCTAATATTATTGTGCATGCAATATAGTATTAGATGTTATGGACATTTCAAGATTATACAATCCATTAGCTAGTGTACCACTTGCATATAAAGAACCATTCTTTGAGATGCTAAAAATTCCATTCATAATGGTAAAACAAAAACCTTCTTGATCCAAAACAAGAATGGAAATAAGGTTCTTGATTAAAGTAGGTACATAGAGACAATCTCTAAGGACTAGCTTACAATGTCCTACATCTAGTACTACGTCCCCTATTGCTTCGGCTGCAACTTTTGCACCATTCCCCAAGCGGAGAATCGAATCTTTAGGTTCAAGGGGCCTTGTTGTTCTCATCACCTGTTTGTCATTACAAAGGTGAGAACCAGAAGCGGTGTCCAACACCTAATTAGCATTATTCACGGAAATATTAACTTCAACGAAAAATATATCTTGATTCTTATTTGGGACGGTTTAAAGGTAAAGAGGACAATTCCTCTTCCAATGCCCTTCTTTATTACAATGGAAACAAATACCCTTAGGCACCTTTCCCTTCGCAACTTTAGGAGTGGCCTTAAGAGGCTTCTTGTCCATAGAGGAACTTTTCCCCTTCTTTTTCTTTCCCTTTGCATTTCGGCCCTTGGAAGAAGAGGGAGCAAACATCACATGTTTCTCCTTTACTAGAGAGCTTTCCGCCGTGTGAAATATATAAACCAGTTCATGAAGTCCAACTTCCATGTTATGCATGTTAAAGTTCATCACAAAGTTGTCAAATGAGCGGGGCAATGATTGAAGGATCAAATCCATATAGAGTTCATTGATCATAACCACGTCAAGATGAGCAAGCTTTTCAATGAGTCCAATCATTTTAAGCCCATGCTCACGGACCGATGAACCCTCAATCATGCGAGCTTGGAAAAGCTCCTTACTTGCCAAGTAACGTTCATGCCGACCCGGAGTCGAAGTACAACTCGGACAAGTGAAGGTGGATATCCGAAGCATGAGGCATGTTCTTATGTTGCTTTTGAAGCTCACTTGACATTGAGGCCAACATGAGGCAACGAGCTTGAAGATCATCTTCGACCCATTTGTCAAAGGTGGCCCGCTTCTCATCCGACGAATCGGTCGGTAAAGCCACAGGTGGTGGGGCGGTGAGGACATAGCTCCTTTTCTCAGAATCGAGAACAATGCGAAGGTTGCGGAGCCAATCTGAGTAATTTGACCCGGTGAGTTTGTTTGATTCAAGTATCAAATGAAGTGGGTTCTTTACCATTTTAAAACACTTTTAAATCTACAAAGGCGAAAAAGATTATGTTTAGCTTTCATTCAATTTTTCAATATACTTTGATCTTGGACTTCTAACCATAAAGGTCTCCCACTATTTTATCGAATCCCATACCCCACATGGTAAACGAGAAATCAAATTTCTTAGTGGGTCTCAAAGTCCTAAAGACATTTTCCACACTCACGACTCGTGAGACGTGTGGTCAATTCAATAGGTAGACAACAAATTCCCAATCGTTTCGACCAAACGACCTTTGAGAATATTTTGCCTCGCTTTTCGTATGGAACCACGACTCGTGCGACATCCATATTATTAAACGTTAGGTCTACACCATCAATCTTGATAAGACATACCCCAATCATTGACATTCCACGACTCGTGAGACAACGCCATGACCCGAATATGCCCTACCCTTGGCACTTTAACTCGTGCATCAAGGAAACGATCATATTGCTCTAATTACACCCGTTCCACGACTCATGAGACTACGGATGAATCGAATACAACTCATGACCAAGCCCTATTGATGGAAGGCATGGACTACGAAAACTCGCTTGTCCATTATGACTTAATTATTAAACTCGATTGGGTCGAGTGGAGGTTTTTAATTATTTGAAGTTGCAAGATCTCACCAAATTTTAGTTGTTTATCTTTGTTAGGTGATCTATCCTAACATGCATCACATACTTCAAATGGATAAAATACCAACAAAGCATAAACGGCCCTAGCATGCTCCTATCGCGTGGTGGATGACCATGGGCCGATCCTATGCGGTCCATTTCGAGCCAAGGAATGTCCCAATTGGTCAATCTAGGGTAAGCAAACAAATGGAAGTATAATCCTATTCTATTACATATGCATCACCAAGCATACATGGCCTTCAAGGTCTTCAAGTCCTTCACAAGTCCTTCACAAGTCCTTCAAGTCCTTCATCTTGAATAAACCTCACAACCTAATGCCTACTCTCTTTACATTGACATAAGTCAAGAAATAAGAGCCAAGCAAGCCCCATTTAATTACAAACCCAAATCATCAAATGAATTACAAGATTAATATCCAATCACATAAGGTCAAAGCCACTAGATCATCCACCCATACATTCATCACACAATATTTCATTGTTAAGGTAAATTTACCAAGAAGATTATCTACCAATTTCTAAAGGATTAACGCATGTACATTGTGGTGTCCCAATTTAATGAGACCAAAGAACACAAAATTAGATAACTTGATGTAGGAGCTCGATAGGTGTTTGAATTTCGGTTTTATGACCTATTCGGCTCATCCTAAAGTTATCCATAAGTGAAGAGGCTTACCCACAGCCCTACATCACCTAAGGAAACCGTAGGACTCACAAGATTTGGGTAATTTTATCGGTAGGTGCGGTTGTTCCACTACAACCCGGCACGTACGTCTTTTCACCAAAAATCAATTTTCAAACTTAAACCACCCTTACTCCATACATCCCTATATCCAACAAAGTGTTCATAAACATTATATAACAATAATCAACCACAAAAAACAGTCCCTAAATCCGAAAGCAAATCGGTTGATGCACTTCAAATTTTAACAAACCGTTTTCATCAAAACGTAAGGAAACATTCATAACACTTATGAATCACGAATCTAATATGAAATAGCATGATATGGCTCTGATATCACTTGATGGTAATGGTCCTAAGGTCAGCCAAAACGCAGCGAAAAAACAAAAATTTTAATCAGGGACAAAACGGCCCAAAAATGCAACTACTTTGCAAGAAAAACTTTGGAGACCTACCATTACTATCCTAGGATCATCATGCATTAAAGTTCATATTAGAAGGAAAGATATCAAGTCATACCTCTCCCAATCTTGGGAGGTGAAGAGCCGCAAAGAATCGGGACAAAAGAGTAACACCCGAAACCTTCAAGTACCTGCAAGCTCACTGGTTTTGTACCTCCTACGAAACTTCTTTCTCCAAGTTCACGGGTTCCGTACCTCCTACGAAACTTCTTGCTCCGAGAACCTCAAGAAAAACCACCGCAAGATCTCCAAGTGTAGATCCTCCAAAGCTGGCCCACACACATAAGTGATAGCACTTAAGGAGTAAAGAAGATGAACTAGATCTTGCAAATACACCCTCAATCTATTAGCTAGAATGAAGTAGTACTTGAATCAAGTTAGAAACTTGATGAATGAAGAGAAATAGATTAAGAAAACAACTTTTCTTGATAGGGTGTGAGAGAAATTCGAACACACACTAAAAGGTCTAGTGTGTGTTTTTGTCTTGCATCTTCAACTCTTGAGAATGAAGACATTATCTTCTCTTATGTCTTGTAAAAAATGCAATGTAGTTTATTGTTGGATCAAATCCACCAATAAGACTTGTAGCTTTATAATGCCTCCCAAACACACTACTTTTGATACAAGTTAGTGGTGGGGGCCACCACTAACACATGATAAGATATTTATTTATCTCTTGTTTATATATATATATATATATATATATATATATATATATATATATATCAACATTATATCATATTAAATATGATCATCTCCTAAGACCAATTTAAATTGGTCATGGGTCAATTGGACATTTATTTCCCAATTAATAAATCCAATCTCCAATTCAAAATTAGAAACCCATTTATTTCTTCCTTCAATTAATTAGACCCTTCTAATTAATTTCGACTAAATTTATTTAACACTTAAAATAATAGTGTCCTTTAATTAATTAATCTTCATTAATTAATTATTACTTCTAGCTTACGGGTTTTGTACCTCTTACGAAACTTCTTGTCAAATCCAATTTGACTTGTAATAGATTGAACTAAGTTGCATCTTGTGCTATTGTATGTGGCCCCTTGGGTTCACCATCAATTAGCCGTGGGCTCACAAACCATCTGTGATTTAATTAAAAGAATAATTAAACTACTCTTAATCAATCACTCTTAGATATGATTTCATCAAATCTAGAGTACCCAACACTCCA
This sequence comes from Penstemon eatonii, assembly GCA_038501285.1. Classification (NCBI taxonomy): domain Eukaryota; kingdom Viridiplantae; phylum Streptophyta; class Magnoliopsida; order Lamiales; family Plantaginaceae; genus Penstemon; species Penstemon eatonii. Next base: position 775,515 of record JBCEGF010001341.1, read on the forward strand.
GGTAGTCATCTAGTCACGGTCGACGAGTCCTAACTAATGATGAAAATAAAGTGTATAAACCTTTCTTGAATTGATCTCATCAATCCTCTTACGCATACCATGCACGTACGCTCCTTCCAATAACTTATTTCCTGATCGAGGCCTAGGACATGGAGTCCAACGGATTCCTATTAGCCTTGATAACTATGCGTCTTTATTCTTTATGGTGATGCCTTTTAGTGATTACCCATTTGGAAACTCCTTTCCGAATCTAACATCACTCACTTCGGCCGAAGATTCTCGGAATCAATCCATACAAAAGAATGCATAGGAAATCGCCCAACCACAACACGATGCCATACAAAAGAATGCATAGGAAATCGCCCAACCACATCACGATGGGAGTTAATGGATCCTTTATTGACGTCATTAACCTCACTACGAAGCAATCCATACCCAACGTGAAACTATAATGACTCGCTAATTAGTAGTCGAGTAACACATCAAAGCATAAATGTTCCGCATGAAGTTCACTCTAACGTCTCACGTCAAAGGACCAATTTACGTACACTATCTTAAGTAGAAGAAATCTTCATCTCCGATAAACTCCTAAGATGAGATTTTTCTAGCGGGATTTCGATGCGCTTGATCTCATCAAGCCACCCACACATATGCATTGATATCTACCATATCGATGTCCATGGAACTATCCATCACCATGCAAAAGAGAATGCATATTTGTTCAAGTCTTACCGAATACAATGATGCCCTATCTCAATAGTATTCTATGACTTGGAAAACTTTTAAGATCTTAAACCATAGTAGAATATATTCCATAGAGGGATGCACCATGTTCCATAGTTTCAACGTTCTAAGGGCTTCATAAATTGCTTAGATGGATCACAATAAATGAAGAATTTCCAATGCGAACTTTTATTGATAATAAATAAGATTGATTACAAGAGTATTTACAAGACAACCGATTGGTTTGCAGGGCACTACTCTAACAATTTTATTGTATATTAAATATGATACAAATTCTGATATATATATATATATATATATATATATATATATATATATATATATATATATATATATATCTTCCTATCTCTCCTAATCCTATTAGAAATAGAATTCGAACTCTTCTCTTTTCCTACATGGGCTACGACATTTTAATTGGAAGACTAAGTCTTCTAACTAATTACAGTGTTTTTAAAATCGGACCGGTCATTGAATCGGAAGCCTTACTGGTTACTGGTTCGATCGGTTAGATCGGGTCAACCACTGGTTCGATCGGTATAACAGTGTGACTTTATTATTATGTAATATATATATATATATATATATATATATATATATATATATATATATATATATATATATATATATATATATATATATATATATATATATATATATATATCTAAAATGCAATTGTAATTCAAGAAATTATCATTCTTTGTCATTATAAATTATTATTGTTTCATGCAAATAATCAAAATGTCTTAATAATTAAGATCAATGTCAAAAATATAAATGTCAAGTATTCCTCAAATATACATACATTCAAAACAAGACAACAAAATTAAAAGTTCATCTCATTTTTAAAGCTTTGGCTTGTTTATTTGGGTTCTATTGTTGTAAGTTGATGTTTTTATATGGTAATTGATTTGCATAATTTCATACACAAAATAATATTATTCACAATGATGAGAAAATGTTATGTACTTCTTTATGTAAAAGAAAATGTATTATTGCATTGATTGTGAAAACACTAAAATAGTTAATGTTATTCCAATTAAAGTATATAAATGTAATTCTATTAAATGTTAAACAAGTGTTTAAATTAATAACAATAACAAAAAATCTCTAAATTAAAAAAAAAAAATTAAGTGAACCACTGGATCACTGGTTTTACCGATTTTGGAGCTGGTTTTATCGGTTCGAACTGGTTTTTAGGGGTGAATCGGATTGGATTGGGGACCGATTAGTGGTTGAATCGGGTCAACCGACCGGTCCGATTTTCAAAACACTGACTAATTAATGGCCCAATCTCTCTAGTTAATTAAATAGTCCAATTAATTAGTTAATCTCTCATTTAATTAAATAAAATCCTAAGCCTATTAATTTAAATATTTATATAATTAATTAAATTTAAATTAATTAATTAACTTACAAATTAAATTCCAATTTAATTCATGATTGTGATCTCTCCCTGCTCCAATTGGGTCGACCTAGTCGATCCACTCATCCCTTGTTTTCTTGTTTTCGCTTCATGTGTATTGTGTATGCCCCCGTAGGTTCACAACATAATTGGTCGTGGGTTATAATTAAATATTCATTTAATAATGCAAGTATTAAATACTCTAAATCAATCGAACACTCTATCGACTGATCATTCCAAAACTAGCACCCCTGCCAATTTGAGAATTCTACCACACTCCACAGTTGATTTCTGGCCACAAGCCCGTGGAGCTCAATCACTGGTGAATTAATTCAGTGAACCTTTAACCTTACAATTACCATGTACGACTTAATCCTTCCATTAGTTAGTCTCCTAGTCAAGACTAAGGTTATGGACTTTCATCAATTTCCTTACTTGCTCAACTATATGTATTCTGGTCTAGAAACTATTCCCTTTGACTTAACCATTATGAGCTACTTTCATAAAGCCGTCAAATACCTTGGCCAAAGATTTACCGGAATGCGTTTCTCACAGAGAGTCATAGGAGAAGCTCCCAACCTATGAAGTCTGGTCAACAGATCTTCTGTTTATGATATGAACCTGCATACATGTTCCTCTATACCCTACATGAATCCACAGACACCTTCTGCTATACTCCAGTCAGTCGGGACTCACATCATAGCATAGACATTCGTGCACCAGATAAACCCTATCACCTCAAGTAGTAAGGATCGTTCCTCGTACACGGCATCTTACCATTGAGCATCATGTGTGCTTGTATTTCCCAATTACGTTCGCTAGAACGTAAAAACAAGCTCACATGTCTTTGGTCATCCATAATTTGTAACAAAGAAAGTTCATGTTTTCTTCGGTTAGTCCCGGAACCTTCTCTCTTACGGCAATGACCTTCGATGCCTTTTCGTCCATCGTATCTTCCTCCTTGCTCATTTTTGGTGTGAGATTCATGGCAATAGATTTTGCCTCCTCAATGAAACTTGTCAAGACGAGCAACATAGACTCATTTTTGGCGGTTTCGGGTGTTTTCGGCTTTCATTCTCTAGTCAATTGTTTCTTCTTCTTCTTCTTCTTCTTCTCGTTCCCATCAAGTTTAACACCAAGTCCATATACCTTCGATTTTTTCATCGAGGAACCATCGGATGTATCCAGAGTATAGTTGATTTTCTCTTTGAACTGATCCCCAACCCAATTGGATGCATCCATAGTTAGATCGACATATGGACTATGGTCATCAAATGTCGGAATGTACGGTTCCACAGCTTCTATGCTTAATTGCGTATTGCTTGAGTTATTAAGATTTTCACTCAATATGTCATCAACAACATCAGTGAACCCTTGAGCATTGTCTCTCGTAGCCCTGTCCTTTCCAAACAATTCACACCAATCATCATAGTACCTCCAAGACTTCATCCTCATCGAACGAACATCACGATTAGCCTTTCGAGAAATATAAAAAACAAGATTAGAACACAAACATAAATACATCCCAAAATATTATACAAGTTAGCAAATTCTCATTTACTCGTGCATATTCGGCCCAAACATCATCGTTGACCTCTATCATTTTAGCATTGTCATTCCATCCAAAACCACTAGTACCCAACATGGCAATTAATAAATAGTATTGTTTTTTTCCAAACCGTGAGCTTTGAGTTAATGTGTCTCACTCTAATGTCGGTTCCCCGTATCCTTGCCCTCATCGCGGATTTTAAGTGACCTAAATATCCCGCTTTGAACCCATTATCCGCCTTCCATCCATTCGAAACAATCTCATGCAAACAAGTAATCAATGCTTGCTCCTCGTCGGAACTCCAAATTCTACGTGGTGCTTGTGGAGTTTTTGTAGGGCGCGATGTTCCTGCATACCTTGGTGCCGGTATTGGCTCCATGATTAAACCGAGAACACATTCAGAAATAAAGATTAACCTAGGATAACCCATTTTCAAGCACAATTCCAAACATTAATATAAAAAAAAAACCACAATCATACAAACAAATTGTCCTCATGTACATATAATAATGTACCATCGTAATTAAACCACAATCAATCAAAAAAAAAAAAAAGCATCACAACCAACACCAAGAATATTATCCATTTAAACAATGTAATTTTCGAAAAACAAAACGCATCAAGTGCGTTTATCTCAAGGACTTGACAACCACTCGTCATACATGGCACGAGCCATGGTATCTCGATAATCAGTCCATGCTTGTGAAGGCTCCACAACATCGACAAAGTCACCGGTAGGACTCTCTCCTTGAACCTCATCATCACTTTCTGATTCACTACTCGACTCGGAATCTGACATATCATTGGGCATTGTCATAAGCTTGAAATTGTGAATAAGAATACAAGCCATGATAATTCAGTTTTGCATCTTCAATGGGTAGGACGAATCACTTTTAAGTATCGCCCACCTCCGCTTAACTTGACCGAAACACCGTTTGATCACGTTTCTTGCCTGGGAATGCTTCATGTTAAAGTATTTTTTATAATTTTGGGGAGCATCTTGTCCTACACCCCATTCCTTTAAATGGTATCGAACTCCCCTATAAGGTGTCAAAAACCTTCCCCATTCGTGTATCCATTATCGCAGAGATAGTATGTTCCTATGATATTCATAAAAAGGAAAACATTAACATTGTTACAATCATAATTTATGAAATTGAATGACCGAGAATATATGATGCATAAAAATCGTATACCGGCCGGAATTCGAAGTTCATTCGGGCGGATAATAGCATCTTTAAGGACCCGACCATCTGCTGCGGAACCCTCCCATCCAGTCAATGCATATGTGAATTTTCCATTTAGTTGCAATCTCTCCTTTCCTTGATCTATATCGGGGTTTATCAGCAGCTGGTACTAGTACCTTCACATAAGTACCATCCAAATCCCCTAAGCAACCCTACAAAAAATACATGAAAATATTTTTGAGTTGTTTAAAGTTAACCAATATAGAACAAATTAAAAGTAGTGATAAAAAGTGTACGTACCGGAAAACAACCCCATCGGGAAGTTTCATCATTTTCTGAAATCGGTATAGGTCTTGATAGTAAGATTGAATGACATTTAAGCACACAATTCAATACACGGTGGAAACACTTGCTCACTATATCCCCATACCGACGATAATGAAACCCCACGATTCGATTTTTCTTATGATGTGAAAGAACGGACAAGAACATTGCAACTTGTTCATTGAGTGGCACGTATTTAGTGTCCCTTAGACCACCAATGTTATGCAAGAAACGACATAGCTTACTAAAAGAAGTCATACTGAACCTTAACAAGAACTTAGTTTTAACATCCGTCTTCGTGGTTACGCGATGTAAATACTTGGCTTGTTTGTATTTTTTACGTATGATGCTATACCTTTTTCTCTTTCGACTAGATGGTTGGGAAATAGATTGTGCTTCGTGTGCAATGAGGCATACACAAATTATTATAACACATTTCCAAAAAAATTGGCGGAAGAAGTTTAGGAGTTGTTCGTTCCTCTCCGAATCCATACCCAAGCGGTATTCTGTATTTGATATGATATATCAAAATATGCCCAAACAAACTAGAAAGGAAATATATCTTAAATTGTCACAAAACATATCCAAACAAAATTCACCAAATATGTCCAACAAAGTAGAAAAGAAACAAAAATATACGAGCATTTATTTTTATGTAATCCCATCATACAATATTCCCTATTATCACAATCTAACTTTAAATAGTTCATGAAAAAAAAATTCCACAAAAAAGGTATGTTCAAACAAAGTACCAAAAAAAAAAAAACACAAGCATTTATTTATGTAATCAATCATACACCATTCCTAGTACAACAATACAACATAAAAATAGTTCATGAAACAATCCAAAAAAAATAAAAAATAAAAAAATTTCCAGATTTGGAAATTATATACGGCAGTGAACACAAAAAAAATTTGGGGAAATTTTGAACACTCCAACTCATATAAATGTTTTTAACAAACCAAAATAGTTAAATATTACAACTAATGGGTAATGTGTTCTTACCCTAGTTATTCTTTCAATTTGTCCTTCACCTATGTTACCAAAAAAAAAAAAATGGAACAAATTAATATCTCAAAGTTTGGGTAATCAAGAGTTAATCCTTTGTTCTTGTTAACAAAAGTAAACAATAATAAAGAAAAAAAAAAGCTCACCTTCTTCAAATTCTTTTACACCTATGTAAAAAAAAAAAATTGGAACGAATTAATATCTCAAAGTTTGGGTACTCAAGAATTAATCATTGTTCTTGTTAATAAAAAAGTAAAAAATAATAAAGAAAAAAAAAATAAAAGCAATAACTTTCTCACGATGTCAATGGAGGGAAACTGCAAAATGGAAAGTGTGAAAATGGAGGAGGATGAAGACTTTTCTAATCTGCTCACAATTATTCCAATGGCAATTATTCTTAACATTAGGGGATTTTTATCTCAAAATTTAACAATCTGGCCCAATTAAATAATTTCTGGCCCAACCCTCCAATTTGAATTGGTCCGATAAATGGGTCTGGCCCACATGTTTCCCCAATAAGTTCGGGCTGCCCGCAACTATTTTGGCCCAACCGAACAGGTAATTAGGAAAAATAGTGTGGGCCGATTACATCAATCTTGGACTAATTGAGGGCTAATTAGATCAACCAAACTGGGCCTAAGTTGACAATTCATGATTCGCAGGAAGTAGTAACAAAAAATATCGTTATTAAATGACTCTGATATTTTATTTTTTAATCACCATTGTATTTGTCGTAAAATAATATTAGTGTGAAAAGGTTGTAAATGTTGTCCGTTGTCGATCACTATATACATGCAAACGATGCCAATTTGATAGTCATTAGCCAATAGTTTCTTTTAATGGTAAATGTTAATACATACATCATCATTACATTCAAATATATCCAATATTACATCATTCCTACATTCACTTCAACAAGTTTACTAATAAAGAATAACTAACAACAATTATAGGTAATTAAATCAGAAAATAATCTACACTAATGAAATTAAATGCAGAACCTAAACTTTGCCATTTCGGTACTACCTCATTGGCATAATTTCTTATTGTTTGTTTAAATTAATTTAGTTTCAATCAATTTGATCTCAAAATAAATGGGAAAAATCTACAGGCTTCTTATCTCTCTGAGCATGCAAGTAGGGCTGTAATCGAGCCGAGTAGTATCGAACAATACATTGTTCAAGCTTGGTTTGATTTTTATCGAGCTTGAAATTTTGTGTTTTAGCTTGGTTTGATTTTCAATCGAGCCGAGCTCAAACGAGCTTTTATCGAACGAGCTCGAGCCGAGTATCGAGTAGCTTGATATTTTACATGTAATTTTTCAATTTTTAGCTTATCGAGTTGAGCTCCAGCCGAGCTTCAAAAGTTATCGAACGAAAAAAGATGTTCAAGCTTGTTTGATTAGTGTGACGAACCGAGCTCAAACGAGCTTTTATCGAACGAGCTCGAGTCGAGTATCGAGTAGCTTGATTTGATTTTCAGCCCTACATGCAAGATCGTAGAATTTCGACCCTCAAAGGAAAATAGAATATTATAAATCAAGGGAATATGAACACTTTTGAAAATTAGATTTTATCTAAAAAAAAATTTAAAGTACTAACCATTTGATTCATGTGGGGTCATTTGAGTTTTGAGGAACCACACACTTGAAGAACATTATCTTCTCAAATAATTAACGTGTTGATTGAATTTTTGTTTTTCTTCCATATTCAATGTTTAATAATGGTTATATTTTTCCTTTGATGGTGGCTTCGTTGAATCTCTAGTTTTCTTAAATCTTGTAATTTTTTTCTATATATACGTGTCTCTCTGTAGCTCTTTGATTATTATCCTTCCTTTTAACTCGATCAAGATTATGTTGTCGCAATTCATCTATGTTGACCTGCTGCAATTAAAAGCTATCTAATATTAGATATAAATTGAATGACATTAATAAGTACTACTACTTAAAATAGATGAGCAAATTGCAATGTGACTTGAGCTTGCAAAAATACATTTGCACACGGAATTATTAATTTATTTATGAACATTTGCACATGGAATTATTGAATCATAATGAAAATATTGGATAAGTATTAGAATATTGAGAAAATGCGAGATACTCCCCTGTGTTATGTAGGGGTGTTCATAAACCCGCCGAACCCGATCGACCCGTCGAATCCGACCCGACCCAATCCGAATTCAACGGGTTATAAACTTAAAAAACTTAAAATGGGTTACAATTTGACCCACCCGAAAGCTATGGGTCGGGTTACGGTTTTAATGGTTAAATAATACCCCTAACCCGACCCATATTAATAAGATAGATTTGAACCTGAAAATTGAATCTCACTCTCTCAAGTCTCACCCCCCGCTTCAACACGCTTTAGAGTGAAAACAATTAGGGCTTTTCTTCTTCTCTAATACAATCAATCCTCCATTTTCATAACACAAAGCCGACCTAATCTGTTCTCCGACGGGTTCTCCACAGGTTTGTCCCTCCAATTAAGCTTCTTGTCATTTGGCTCTTTAGCTGCAGCTAGTTCATATGATATCTGCTAAATTGCCGGCTGTTGAATAAATTGTTGGGTTTTAGTCCTTGACTCTTGACTATGATAAAAAAGAAACAAACAAATATATAAAGCATTCAGGTTGTAAAGGTGTGTGTGGCAGTTTTGCAAGTGGGAAACATAAAATATTTGAAAATATATATGTGAACTTTTGTAAAGGTGTGTGTTATGTTAATTGAGCAGGTTCAGGTTGGGGTTGGGGTGGGTAGGTTTAAAGGTGAGAGTGAATGTCTCTCACTTTAATTAGTGTCTTAGTTGATGTAACACAAAGTTATGAATTGCAAATTTGCAATGTTTTAATTTAGAATTTAGGTGAACACACGTATACTCTTTATGAACATGCCAATTTAATTTAACATAAGTCTATCTACACGAATTACTTATTTGAAGTTTTACAAAAGTCTATCTAATTTTGTGTTATACTTATTATGTTTTGATTGTACCTTTTAGATGGAACATGGAAGTAATGCAACTGAAAGTCAAAATCCTATGAATGATTTTAGTTTTCTACTAGTTTATTATGTTTGAAAAACTTGAGACATTTTAGTTTTATGAATGATTTTATGTTGTAGACTCATACTTTTATGAAATGTCATTGTTTTTGTGTAACCCGCGACCCGCCCGCACCCGCCTCACCCGAACCGTGCGGTTGATGGAATTAAAAATGCGGGTGCGGTTTGAAGTTTTGGCAACCCTAATGTGACGGGTCAGGTTGATTTTTTAATCGCCACCCGCCAAAACCCGACCGCGTTCACCCCTAGTGTTATGCTAAATCTACAAGAAATTATTCTGTGAATTTTTTATTGCGTCAAACATCCTAGTGTTTTAAAAACCTACAAAAAACACCAAATTTTTAAGAAATTGGTCGTTTTGGATCGATATATTTCAAGAAATAATTTAAAAAATATATCATGTGAAGTTGTAGGGACCAACTTGAAGTATTTTAATAATGATTTCTTGAAATATGTCGATCCAAGATGACCTATTTTTTTACAAATTTAGTGTTTTTTGCAGGGATTTTGAGAGCACAAGGAAGTTTGACGCAATAAAAATTTCACAGGATAGTTTCTTGTAGGTTTAGCATAACATAGGGGAGTATTTTGAATTTACCCCTAGAATATTAGAATATTTCAATACAGTTTATGGAATTGCAAATTATCATGCTCAATTTTAGTTGGTGAAAAAAAACAATATATTGCGCAAAAATATTTATCCATAAGACGCACATAAATAGAAATAATAACATACAACAATATATATCTAGTACTAACAGTCCCTCATAATACTATTTTCGTTTCAAACTAAAATTCAACTTTAAAACGCTCCGATGAAACTAATCCAAATATAAAATAATTACAAATAGTTATAAATGTATGAAGCTAAGAAAAATATACACCCGGCTCTCATATGCTTTTACATATCATGAAATTATTCAAGCATTTTTACAAATTGGACTTTGTCCAGATTTAACCTTATTTAATCAAGCCCAATGATCAACTCATTGAGCCGTCAAGCCTCAATTACGCCTAACTCAATTTACAGAAGTGGCCCAACTTTGAATTCTGCTCATATGGGAAATTTGAAATTTGTTAAGACTTATATTCAGCTTCCTCTAGTCTACAACTCGTACCCAACTCAACCCAGTTATGATTTCGTTTATTTTGTTGGGTTGGACTTAATTAAATAAAATTTATATGAGTAAAGAATGGATTTTGGTCGGGTAAAAGAGGATCAAGTAAAAATAATTGAATTGTTGAATAGATCAAAAAGAAAAGAAAGAATAATAAAAAAGATAATTACATGACCAATTTTGCAATTTTCCAAACTATATTCTACTTTCCACAAATATTTCATGCAAAACACTAATAGTATTGGTAAACCTCCATGTTTGCATGACCAACCCACTCCTTAATTTATTCAATTTTTTTCTCTTATAAATATATAGTAACATTGTCCTTTCTCTTCTTTGTTCATTTTTTGTAATGAAGACATATAATTTTTTTATTTATTTTCTTATTCTCCGTAATATTTCAAGTTATCGCGTATGAGCAATTGGTTTTGGTGCTCCAATATGCGCCAGCCGTTTGTGACATACGAAACCTCCCTGTAAATGTTCATTGCCGAACCAACCCACTCCCATATGACTTTACAATTCTTGGATTGTGGCCATCCAACAATCTAACGCGTGTGCCGAGATGTTATACACCTCTGAGTTTCGAAACAATCGAAGTAAGTATTTTTTTTCCTAATTTTTTAAATAATTTAATATTTCAAGTAAAAACAGTTTTGATACCAAAAACCCCACATATAAAGTTTTGGATGGGTACTTTGTATATAAATCAACATAATCATTGTTATTGTGTCATACTTGATGTTACATTCACATTTGTGATGATAAAAATTTCTAGAGATGGTAAAAATATCCATGTTTCAAATGATGTCACATTCATATTGTATCGAAAAATTTTCAAAAAAGATTTAGGTTGAACAAAGTAGAGTTATAATAAATTAATAATGCAAGAAACTTGGATAATTTCAAATGAAGTATTTGCCTATTTATATAACCACACTCTCAAACAGACAGTAAAAATCAACTTGATCTAGTAGCTAAAATTGATGTTCTAGAGACTTTTCCTATATACCTATGTAGAATGTTTTACTCCATACATTGAAACCATGTATAAGCTAAAAGAATGTTCTATATATCTTCATGCATAATTTACTGTGCCATACTAAATTGATCAAGTATTGTTGAGGCAAATATTAACATTAATGAGTCTTGTATTGGTTCAGATGTGTTGGACACATGATCGGAGCGCAAAATCAAAATAGATTTATCCTATCAAATTAACTTTTTGATACACATTCTATTAAAATCCTCCTTGTGTATTGTAACACCCCTTAAATTTTAGACTTTTTAATCGTATTTTATTGGATTTTTAATCCAATTTCATGTGTTATACCTCTTTTGAAAAGTATTTGGACTTTATTGTGCAAAAAAAATCATTTTTGGGGTAAAAATGCACTTTATCGAAACTTCGAGGGGCAAAGTGCAAATCCGACCCATACTTGATGGCAACTGATATGAGAGCATTTATAGCTTCCTAGGGTGACCAAGCATGCCCTTTGGGTAGATAAACTTCTCTATGTGATTTTTGAAGACTAATTATATCTTCATATTTTCTCTATGTGAATATAAACACATTTACACTCTCGTTGATAAGATTTTTTTCACCCTATTTACACCTTAGAATTCATAGTTAAGTTAGGATCAGATAAAAAAAAAAGAGTGTGTGAGATAAAGTGAATTTTAGTGTAGAAAGTGAAGTAAGTGGATGGAGAAATCACCACCACCGTCGCCTCACCATCGTTGCCGTAGTACTGCCACCGGACCACCACCATTGCTGCCGAACCACTGCCGCCGGACCGCCACCCACCCGCCACCGGAACCACTTGCAAGGAGTGTTGGTATAACATGAAAACTCTCTTATATGTGTATTTTTATTTTTGGTAGTGAACCCTAAGTCCTATGTTAGTCAAAATGATTTTGAAACACTTCTAAAACTTTAGTCCATATAATAACTTTAACTTTGAGATTTATTGATAATTGTAATTTGGGTTTAAAATAGTTTAATATTTATGTGTGATTTAATAGTTGATTTTGTTAAGATTTTTATAGATCTATGTTTTCTCCATAAATTTTTTTTTGGATATTTTGAAAATAAAAAGTATGTTATTCCCATAGATTACATGTCTAACATTACAAAAGAATATTACATATTATAGATTTAAAAGATTCTTGTGAAAGAATTGAAATTTGTGAAATTTTTGGATGTTAAAAAGTTTTATTATTTGTTTTGGGCTATTTTTCTAAATCTGGAAAGTAGGGGGTGTTTTATACATATTTGGTGAGGTGGGCGGAGCCACCCCACCTCCGGCAGCAAACTTCGGCCGCTGTGCAGTTCACCATATCAACATAGAAACAGTTCACTGTATCAATATGGAAATTTAAACTATCCAATTTCTTTTAATTTATTTACGCATATTCATTTAATTTAGGCTAATGAAAGGAATTACATTTCCACAATACACATTCTTGTTAATGTCTTCTTGCCCTCTAAGTTTCTTATGATATGCATTTTAAAAAAACAAAAAAAGTTTGTTATGATATTCACCTGCATGTCCTCATGTCATAAAAAATAAGTGGCTTAAATAAGATAGAAAACAACCTACCAAATTTATTTTACAAAACATGTAGGTAATTTCTTAATTATGAAAAAGTCAAGGAAGCAACATTTTGTGTCTGAATCGATCACTAAATCTCCCTTTCGAAGTCCGTTCATATTGACAAAAATCTCATAAAAAAATACAAAATACAATAGCTATTTTATTTTTAGTTGAATCAAAAGCTAAATTATATGAGTCCTCAAGTATGAACATTCTACTTTTATTATTCCGTCAAAACTCAAAACCCTAACAACATGAGTTATATAGTTCTATAATTCCATTTCAATATGCCATTTCGATATCTATAGTGAGTATTTCAAATTAGCTAGCTCCAATATTTTCCATAGTGATATACCAAATATTCAATCAGTGACTTGGCATATTACACGTCTAATAAATAAATCAATATCAAGATTAAAAACTATATCTTAGTCAGTGTATACTGAATCTGGTTCTATTCGACATCCACCTGATATGATCCTGGTTAATCTGTTCTGTTTGATACATACCAGATCTAGTCCTATTTAATTTGTAATTATTTGATATATGTCAATCCTGATCATAGTACGACATACATTTCTGATCATTATGTTTGCCCTATTGGAATTCGACATATTGTTATATCGAACAGTATCAACATATGTTCCGTAAACGATTTTCATAGCACTGCATAAACTTACTAGATTAACCCTTCGACTGTCAACACTGTTCGACTTCAATGTATTAGTTGGATCGAACCAACTGAGATCCAACCCGGAATATCCGACCCGAGATATCCGCTTTGGAAAACTATAAATAGAAGGCATTTATGACTCTTTAAGGGCATGTATTTTCATTGACTATTAATATGCTTCTGCTATTCTGATCATCAACCGTACTATCTTTAGCATCGAAAGGTTTACGCTGGATCAACCAACCAGCAACACCTGACGAGTTCCTTTGAACGCAGGATTAGGATCTTAAAGAGGAGTTCTATTCGATCTTACCGACGTGAATACCTTACTGTAGAACGGATATCAGCGATTACGTGGCATGATATAATTGGACCAAATACTTGGACGAAATATCCCTTCATCAGTTGGTGCCGTTTGTGGGAACCACTAATCAGTGTTCGAGGAGGAATGACAACAAGATCAAAAGCAGCAATGGCAGAAACCGCAGCACGCGAACGTGAGCAACAAAGATACAATTTAGGAGATGATCAAGTTAGCATGCATGTTGAGGAGCGGGAAGGTGCTGGACCTTCACGTCCGACGGAAGAAATTTACAAATTTACTCAAGAAAAGTAGCAATAACTGATCACCACAGCGCATAAAGAATGGTTGAGCAAATCGAAGTTGCAGAATGTCGAAGCTCGAAGGCCTAAATCTCCGGAACGGGGAGAGCAAGAAATGAACAAGCAATTTCAGAGGAAGTAAATAGCAGGCCAAAAGAGCAAGAATATCGGCCAACTGAACGAAACAAAGCAAGACCAGTGGAATTCTCCGTCGAAGTAAATAAACTTGCATCTCAAGTCAAATGTTTAACAAAGAAGTAAGAAATCCAAGAAAGAAGGGTCGAAGATGAAGCTTCAGTCATTCGAACAAACAAGAGATTCCCATTTTGTGATGAAATATACTTCAAAAGATTGTTGTCAACACAAAGAATGCCTACATGATTGCCTAGATATGATGGGAAAGGAGATCCTCAAGAACATATCATACAATTCACACACATTGTGCAACTACATGATCTTTCGGACAACTTAACAGCTAAATTATTTACCACAACTCTGTCTGATATAGCGCAAATATGGTTTGGTCGATAGGAAGGAGGTTCAATCAGTTTGATCGACCAGTTGTATGTTCACCAGTTTGCAAGTGGAAAAGCAATCAAACCACCCACTAATCATTTGTATTCGATCATCCAACAGAATGGAGAAGTTTCAGAGCATTCATGCAAAGGTTCAACACTGAACTTATGAAAGTCGAAATGCCAAGAATCGACTTTCTCATAACAATGTTATTTCAAAATGCTAAAAACAGAGATTTTGCCAATACCATTGTGAGAGAAAATCCAGAAACATATGAGAAACTGATGGATACCGCAAGTCTATACATGACGCAAGAAGAAAGGAATATCATTAGAGGGAACTTCTTTGGCATTAATAGAGCAAATGAACATCATTTCCAACAACACAGTCTTGACAGACAAACAAATTTTAAAATAGCAGACAGAAGATTTGATCAAAGGAATCAACGGAGGGTAAGATCACCGAACAGAAGATCGAACGTCTTCACTCCATTGACTAGTAACCAATCTTAGATTCTGATGGCTATTCAGGATCGAAATATGCTAAGAAACCATATCCATTGAAATTCAACCTCAATCGAATAGATATTGTCGATTCCACAAACAAAATGGACATGACACGAATGACTGTTTTCAGCTAAGAGATAAATTTAAAAGGTTAATATCTGAAGGACACTTAACGGAGTATGTGAAGAGAGACGGTGCAGGATCCCATGCAATGAAAGTTCCTAGCTACAGAAATGATCGACAAAGATCAAAGTCTCCAGATAAGAAAGTAAGGGAGCAAGATAATCAAGGGCAACCTGCTTGAGTTGTGATAAATATGATATCTGGTGGACCGGCAGGTGGAGACATCAAGAATTCGAGAAGAAAGGTTTCAAGGTCATTACAAACCGGGCAGTTCGACAAAAGAAGTAAAGTATATTCTATCAATTCTATCTCGAATTGGAACAAAAAAATTACTTTTGATGACTCCGATTTACATGTTGATTACCTGTTATATAAAGATCGTGACGTCCCAGACTGGCCCATGGTTATAACATCTGAAATCAGAAATTGCACGGTAAAAAAATCCTTATTGATTCAGGTAGTTCAGCTAACAGTCCGTTCCTCGATGCGCTTACCCAAATGGAGTTGGGAGTAAGTTCATTACAACCTATCAACACACCTTTATCTGGTTTCGGAGGAGCAGAAGTCACGCCATTAGGAACATTAACCTTATCTACCACTCTTGGTAGTAAAGATAATAGCAGAACAAGGATGATCAAATACTTGGTAGTAGACTCGCCATGTGCATACAATTTTATCCTGGTAAGACCAGCCTTGAACGTTTTTCAAGCAGTTATGTCTACTTATCATATAAAAATGAAGTTCCCCACCAAGCTAGGTATCGGAGAAGTAGTTGGAGATTCCAAAGAAGCCTGGGACTGTTACACTGTTTCAGTGGATAATAAGAGAGTCACACAGCAGCGGTTGATCTCGAACGAAGAAGTTGAAGACCTACACTTAACCAAGAGATTGAAGAAAGGAAAAGATGCTATTACCCCCTGTCAAAGAACCCTATTCGAGAAAGCAAAAATTCGAGGCTCTAAGAGTTGAACCTGGCGAAGGATTTAAAGAAATCGAAATCATCCATGGAGAATCAAGCAAAACAACCATAATAGGAACACAATTGAGCGAAGGGTTGGAAGTCCTTTTATTACAGTTCCTTCGAAAGAATATCGATGTGTTTGCTTGGTCAACCAGTGATTTACAAGGCATCGATCCAAGTATAATAGTCCACATATTGAACATAGATCCTTTGGCTCGATCGGTTAGAAAAAAGAAGCAAAATTTTGGTCTCTGACGTAATAAGATTATCGAAGAAGAGGTGGACAAACTTTTGAAGGCGGGATATATGGTCGAAATACAATTTACGGACTGGCTGTGCAATGTAATTTTGGTTCCAAAGAAAGAAGGAAAATGGAGAATGTGCAATGACTTTACAGATCTAAACAAACTTTGTCCAAGAGATCCATACCCACTACCCAGAATCGATACTTTGGTCGATTCAACCGCTGGTTGCGCAATATTGAGTGTGATGGATGCGTTTCAAGGTTTCTAATTTTCATGGCTTTGTAAGATCAAGAAAAAACTGATTTTGTCACTGAGAAAGGCGTGTATTGCTTCAAAGTGATGCCACTTGGTCTAAAAATTGCAGGTGCAACCTATCAAATATTGGTGAATAAAATGTTCGAGCCACTAATAGGGAAGTCAATGGAAGTTTATGTCGATGATATGCTAGTAAAAAGCTTAAAAGAATCTAATCATTTGGCTCATATCAAGCAAGCATTCCACATAATGATAAAATATGGGATGAAGTTAAGTCCATCAAAATGTACCTTTGGAGTGCGAGCAGGAAAATTCTTAGGCTATTTGGTAAATGAGTGAGGAATTGAGGCTAATCCGGAAAAAATTCAAGCTGTCATGGACATGAAACCACCGAAAACTGTCAAAGAAGTACAAATACTTGTTGGAAGAATAACTGCTTTAAATCGATTTATATCATGATCAGCTGACAAAAGTCTGCCTTTCTTCAAAATACTGAAAAATGTGAAGAATTTCAATTGGACAGAGGCATGTGACATAGCATTCGACCAGCTGAAGTTATATTTAAACTCATCGCCATTGCTGGCGAAACCTATCGCAAACGAAGTGTTGTATCTCTACGTGGCCGTATCAGATCAAGCTATCAGTTAAGTATTTGTAAGATCAGAGGGAAGGAGCATCAACCTATATATACTATGTTAGCATAGTGCTGCAAGGACCGGAGAAGAATTACATGGAGATCGAAAAATTTGCACTCACATTTATGACGACAGCACGAAAACTCAGACCTTATTTTCAATCCCATGAGATAATCGTCCTAACAAGCCAACCATTGAGACATGTTCTATCCAAACCTAATGCATCCGGAAGTCTTATAAAGTGGGCTGTTGAATTAGGAGAATATGATATCGGATTCCAACCAAAAACAGCTGTGAATGCTCAAATATTGGCAGATTTCATATTAGAGAACTCATCGTCTGAACTAATGACTCCAATGGCAGCTTGGATGTTACATATCGATGGATCCTCGGCCACAACAGGGGAAGGAGCTAGAATTTACTTCCAAGGACCAGATGATATTGAGTTAGAATTCGCTTTGAAGTTGGACTTCCTCTTTACCAATAACGAGGCAGAATATGAAGCACTGATATCTGTCTAAAATGGAATTCGAGACCGGCATAAAATGTTTAGTAGTTTATACTGACTCGCACCAAGTAGAAAAATAATTCAAGGGGTTGTTCGAAGCCAAGGAAAAATCTATGATCAAATACTTAGCCATGGCGCATGAATTAGCTGCAAGATTCGAAAGCTTTCAAATCGAATACATTCCAAGAGAAGAGAATACTCGAGCATACGCACTTTCAAAATTTGGAAATTTGGAAATCTAATCAAAAGCATTAAACAAAGAAAGATCACCCTGATATGGTCTACTAAATCCTCAATTGAAGTCAAAGCCGAGGAAATTACAAGCATTGAAGAAGCAGAGAAAAATTGGAAGACCGAATTCATCAACTATCTGAGATATGGAACATTACCTAAGGATATAAATGCAGCCAAACGTTTGAAATATCGAGCACCTCGATATATACTTCTAAATGGAGATTTGTATAGAAGGTCATTTTCTGGTCCTTTAGTGAAATGCTTGGCCCCGGCGCAGGCCAAAATAGTTTTGAAAGAGGTACATGAAGGTTCATGCG
This sequence comes from Penstemon eatonii, assembly GCA_038501285.1. Taxonomy (NCBI): domain Eukaryota; kingdom Viridiplantae; phylum Streptophyta; class Magnoliopsida; order Lamiales; family Plantaginaceae; genus Penstemon; species Penstemon eatonii. The sequence continues at coordinate 794,082 of JBCEGF010001341.1, forward strand.
AAAGTCACTTAGGAGGTAGATCGTTGGCCTTAAGAATATCAAGACAAGGTTATTACTGGCCAGAGCTGACTCGCGAAGCAAATGAGTATGCACAAAAATGTGCAAAATGTCAATTTCATGCTAATATCCCTCTTCAACCTGCTCAAAATATGGAATCAGTATCGATTGCATGGCCATTCGATCAATGGGGAGTCGACTTAGTCGGGCCACTTCCTATGGCTAAAGGACAAATCCAATATTTGCTCGTTGGAGTCGAATATTTCAGTAAATAGATCGAAGTTGAAGCTCTTGCTACCATCTTTCAGATTAGATCATCAATTTTTTTTGGAAGAATATTGTATGTCGATTTGGTTTGCCAAGAACTATTATATTTGACAATGGAGCACAGTTTGTGGGAGCTAGAGTCGTTGCATGGTGTACCAAGCATGGAATAAAACAGAGATTTACCTCAGTAGGATGTCCACAATGAAATGGACAAACGGAAGTTACTAATAAAGATATTGTTCAACTATTGAAGAAAAGACTTGAAAGAGCAAGTGGAGCATGGCTTGATGATTACCCTAGGTAATTTGGGCTAATCGAACCAAGGAGAGAACAGCTATGGGAGAAACTTCGTTCAGTTTGGTATATGGTTCTGATGCTGTGGTTCCAACTGAAATACAAGTACCCACAACAAGAGTCGAATTATATGGAGAAAAAGCCAATGAGGAACGGAGAAAATACGAAGTAGACAATGCTAAAGCTAGAAGAGAAAAAGCTTTAACTAAAATACAAGCGTATAAATCCACGATGGCTAAAGCTTACAACAAGAACGTGCGTTTGAAGACATTTCAAGTCGGGGATATAGTGTTGAAGAAAATCGAGGCATCCAAAGACACGGGAAATCTCGACCCAAAATGGGAAGGCCCTTATAAAGTCATCGAAGTTGGAAGAAACGGAGCATATAAATTATAATATCTGAATGGAAAGCCCGTACCAAGAACCTGGAATGGAAGAAATTTAAGGAAATTCTATGCATAGGATTTTCTGTTGTTAAGATGATCATAGGTGATCACTTTTTGTTTTTTGTACTTATGATCATTACATTGATCAATATTTTGTTAACATGTACTACTGCAAAGAACAATCAATGAAACTGAATTATCTTTTATGCAAATTTACAGTCTCGGCTCTTATGAAACAATTGATAGCTTTCAAAGCATCAATCATTTTCGACAGCTTTCAAAGCATTGAATCCTCACACTATAAAAGTGATAAGTGAAATAATTGATAGCTTTCAAAGCATGAATCATTTTCGACAGCTTTCAAAGCATCGAATCCTTACACTATAAAAGTGATAAGTGAAACAATTGATATCTTTCAAAGCATCAATCATTTTCGACAGCTTTCAAAGCATCAAATCCTCACACTATAAAAGTGATAAGTGAAACAACTGATTGCTTTCAAAGCATCAATCATTTTCGACAGCTTTCAAAGCATCGAATCCTTACACTATAAAAGTGATAAGTTGTTGGATGAAGATGAAGATGAAGGCACTGAAGAAAGTTTGATAAGGGAGGTTTTGATGCATTCCAAAACTTCGTAAAATTGGCTAAGTATGGAGTGACTTAGCTGATAAGCTTATCAAGGAATTTTGACTAAGTAATGAAGACATCAGAAGAGTCAAAGTTTCAAGGTCCAAGACTTCTGATCTGCTGAAGAGAAGTTATCAGACTAGTGAAGATCAGCCGACTCAAATCAGATTTGTTCAAGTTTGAGATCAGCAAAGTTCACCATCAGACGTGTACTTTCATCAGCAAAGTGAAGAAGATCATGAAGTGTTCCCAACGGTAATAAATGCCCCTTGGTGTAATAAATGCTGAAGTACGAGGATATTTAAGACAAATGATTGAAGAAAAGCTTCGCATCAGCCGAGTGCATTTAATGCTGCATTTAATGCTGCCTGCAGAATAGTACTGTTTACAGTACGGACAGACTGCAAAAGAGCCGTTCGCGGATTTTAAGGACCAGTACTCGAGGAATTTGAATCCTGTCTCTCTTCAACGGACATTTTTCAATCCTCAAGTATAAATAGCTGCAAGAGACGAAGAAGGAACAAGCAACACACTTTCTGAGAGAAATTTCCAAAGCAAAATTCTTTAAGTCTCAAGAACAGCTCACTCATCAGCTGAGTCATTTGTTGACGAAAGCAGAGTTGAAGAATCAAGAAAAATACATCTTCTGAGTGATTTTGTAAACAAGAGTGTTGTGCGGAGTTGTGATCCATCTTTGTGAGTGATCAAACTTCAGAGGATAGGTTTTCTGTGTGATCTCCTATTGCGAACTTGTGGTCGTTTCATTTGTTGTTCGACGCAAGCAGAGTATACTGTAAACTTTGTGATTATAGTATAACCCAAGATCTGAGTGACTTGGAAGAGTGGACTAAAGGATATTTAAATCCATATAACCACTATAAAAATTACTTGTGTTTTTACATTGTTTCAAAACTGCATATTTTCTGTTTGCATAAAAACACATTAAGTTAACTGTTTGAAAAAGAACAAAAAGGAGTTTATAAAACTGGGGAAACATTTTTCAAACTGCTAAGAATACTTGTGAAAAATACTTTGAAAATCCGCTGCAAGTACTCTAAGTATTAAAACTGATTTCTGCAAAATCAGCTAAGTAACTATCAGACGAGTGGTCAACAAGACTGTTCAAAGATTTGTTCGCGAACAGAATTGTAACTTACTAATCTGATCAGCTTAGTCTGTTCAGTTGGAGTAAAGTTTTAAAGTTAAATTTGAAAGAAAATTTTAAAGAGGTTTATTCACCCCCCCCCTCTAAACCTCTTCTGACCACTTGGGACCAACAAGTGGTATCAGAGCAGGTGGTTCATTAGAATCAGCTGCCTGATCAACGAGCTTGATCCGAGTATTTTTCAAAGGTTTTCAAAACTTTTCAAAAGAGCATCTTTTTGAAAAACAAAAACTTTTTGAAAAATGGATTGTATCAGCCATGTTCCCCACATTGCTGGTATGTCTTTTGAGGACTGGAAAATCAGAATGGAGATTTTCCTTGCTGCCTATAATGACAACATGCATACATGTATCATTAAAGGTCCATTCAAATTCACCAAGACCATCATCGTAGATGAAGCTCAAATAGTGGTGGAAAAAGACTTAACAGAAATGACAGCAGAAGAAATAAAGCTGTTCAACCTGGACAAAGTCGGAAGATTCATCATGACCAAAGCCCTGGATAATGATCGGTTTGATAAAGTCAAACATTGCAAAACTGCAAAGGAGATGTGGGATAAGGTTCGTGACATGAGCGAAGGCAATGATGCTATTAAAGAGCATCAGCTCAGTGTTGCCTTGGAGAAGCTGGACAACTTCAAGATGAAGTCTGGAGAAACCATTGATCAGATGGACATCAGATTCACCAGAACTCTGAACGAAGTTTTGAAGCTGGGAAAGACTTTCACTGACAAAGAGATTTCTGTCAGAGTACTGAAGGCTCTACCTCCCAAGTTCAACATGAAGGTGACAGCAATGGAAGAATCAAGAGATCTGGGCAAGATTTCTCTAACAGAGCTGTTCTCCGCACTCAAGGCTTATGAGTATAAACTGCCAAGGATGGGAATTGAAGAAACCTCAACTTCAGGACCCACAGCTGCACTTGTTGCTGCTGAAAACACCAGAAGACCAGCACAGAAAAGCAAAGAAGTGGACTCATCTGATGAAGCCACTCTACTCAACAAAAAGGAGTACACTGCTGGAGATGTAGCATTATTGATGAACAACTTCAAGAAGTTCTATAAGAGAAAGATGAAAAACAAATACAATCATGCTGCTTCTACTTCTAAACCTAATTTTTCTTCTCAGGATAAAGAAGATTATAAATCAAAACTGATGTGTTACAACTGCAGGAAATTGGGACACTTCATAAGAGACTGCCCATATCCAAAAGCAGAGAAGTACACTGAGGAAGAGAAGAAAATGAGAAAAGAAAGAAAGCATCAGAGAGCCAAGGCAATGATGGCTGAAGCAGAAAAGCCAGCTGCTGTCTACTCATCTGATTCAGACTCAGACTCGTCTGATGAAGAATCGTCTGATGAAGAAAAACCTGCTCTCCTGTGCCTGATGGCAAAGGAATCTGATGACTCTGAGGATGAGGTAACTCCTCAAGAAAATGAACTGTTTAATTCTCTAGAGCAAATGATGTTGAATAATACTACTATTGCTGGAGAGTTTGTTAAGCTTAAGGAAGAGATGAACTTGCTAAAAGAGCAAAATAGTTCACTGAAACTTTTAGCTGAAAAGCCAAAAGAATCAGCTGAATATAAACAGCTTGAGCAAGAGCATGAATCTCTGAAAGCTGAATATGAGGTTTATAAAGGAAAAATCATGGAACTTGAGAAAATCATTGAGTCTCATGATAAGTCTACTGTTGCATCCATGCATACATCTAGTAAACAGGAGACACCTTTAGAAAAGGAAAAATTAGAGTTGAACCATACTGAAAAATTTGTATCAGCTGACAATAGTAAGGTCATTCTGTATGTTCAAACCTCTAGACCTACCTCAACTGAGAAAGTGGTAAAGGAGAAGAAATCTCCTAAGGCTAAAAAGAGCAAAGAGCCTAGTGTAGGAAATCAGACTAGTAAGACCAAACAGCAGAGTCCTAAGAAGTCTGCTGATAAAGCTAAATTGAACCAATCTGTTGGTAAAACTAAGTCAAAATCAAATGAGCAAGCATCTAGTAAACCAAAGAAGCATAAGAATAAGAAAAATCAAAATGCTTGGTATGGAAATGAGTCATATTATGTGCAACCTGCTGCATATCATCCTATGTATCATGCATATCCTGCATATCATGCACCTTACCCTGCTTATGAACATTATTCATATCATACTGATCATCAACATGACTTATCTGATAACTATGATAAAAATGAAACTGTTCATGCTCCTAAAACTCAGAAACCTAAGAAGCCTAAGACTTCAACATCTTGGGTTGTCAAGGGTGGAACTAATCCTTCAGGACCCTCTCAATAAGGGTACCTAAAACAATTTTATTTTTGTTTTGTAGGTTAGGATTAGGAGTAGGAGTAAAGTAGAGAAGATTTGGTACTTGGACAGTGGATGTTCAAGGCACATGTGTGGAAACATACATGAGTTGACTGATGCAGTTGCTGTGGATGGTCCAAAAGTCACTTTTGGGGACAGCAAAGAAGGCAAGATTAAAGCTAAAGGAAGATTAATCAAGGAAAACATAGAGATATCTGACGTCTCATATGTTAAAGGCCTAAAGTATAATCTGCTGAGCATAAGTCAATTTTGTGACAAGGGATATTCAGTCATCTTCTCAACAGATAAGTGCTACGTTGAACAGATTGGTACAAAGAAGGTAATTTTATCTGGAAGACGACAAGGAAATATCTACATAGTTGACTGGAATTCTGCTGACAAGAATTCAAGTATTTGTTTGGTGGCATCTGCACCAAGTGAAGTCAGTTGGCTATGGCACAAGAGGATGAATCATTTAAACTTCAAGACCATAAACAGATTAATCAAGAATGATTTGGTAGAAGGGATTCCAAAAGCAGTCATGAGCAAAGACAAGCTCTGTGACGCCTGTCAGAAGGGTAAACAAATCAAGTCATCATTCAAAGAAAAGAAGCACCAATCTTCTGGAAGAATATTGGAGCTGTTGCATATGGACTTATTTGGACCCATTGATCCAGTCAGCAATGGTGGAAAGAAATACTGCCTAGCTGTTGTGGATGATTATTCAAGATATACTTGGGTGATTTTCATGAAGAAGAAAAGTGAAACCAAGGAACATCTCACAAATCTGATGGAACTGATCCAGAATGAGAAGAGTATCAAGATATTGAAGATCAGATCAGATAGAGGGACAGAGTTTACAAACTCTACTGTTGAAGAGTATTGTAATATCAAAGGAATACATCATGAGTATTCTGCTGCTAGAACCCCTCAACAGAATGGTGTTGCTGAAAGGAGAAACAGAACACTGAAAGAAGCTGTCAGAACCATGATAGCTGAAGCTAAGCTGCCACAAAGATTTTGGGCAGAAGCAACAAATACAGCATGTTTTACCCAGAACAGATGTATGATCAACAAAAATCAGAACAAGACTCCATATGAAGTTTGGAACAACAGAAAGCCAAACATTCATTACTTTAAGATTTTTGGTTGTAAATGTTTTGTATTGAATAATGGGAAAAATCACCTTACTGCATTTGCAGAAAAGGCTGATGAAGCTGTCTTTGTAGGATACTCATCTGTTAGTAAGGCTTATAGAGTTTTTAACAAAAGAACATTACTAATAGAAGAATCTATCCATGTAGTATTTGATGAGCCAAGTCAATCTTCTGAAAAGAATCAAAGTGTAAATCAAGATCTGTCTGCTGATTTACAGAAGTTGGACGTTGGAAGAAATGAAGAATATGTTCCCATCATACTACCTAATCTAAGTTCAGCTGCTAACTCAAGTGCTGTTCATAATCACAGTGCTGATTGTCTAACAGACGAGTTGCTAACAGCTGACAGACCAGAGACTGTTCAACAGACGACACGTGTTCAACAGACTACTACTGGAACTCCAACAGTAGTGTTGCAAGATCATAACAGAGGACAACATCCTGATTTGCAACCTGATCTCAGATGGCTCAAGAATCACCCACCTGAACTAGTTATTGGTGATCCTTTAGATAGAGTGAAAACAAGAAGAGCTGCTGCACAAGATGCTATGTTTGTCACATTTCTATCTCAAATAGAGCCTAAACAAATTGAAGAAGCTCTAAATGACTCCTTCTGGATAGAAGCTATGCAAGAAGAGTTGAATCAATTTGAAAGGAATGAAGTCTGGTACTTAGTTCCTAGACCAAGTCATCAAAGAGTAATTGGCACTAAGTGGGTATTCAGAAATAAGATGAATGAAGATGGTGTTGTCACCAGAAACAAAGCAAGACTAGTGGCCAAGGGTTATTGTCAAGAAGAAGGAATTGACTTTGATGAAACTTTTGCACCAGTAGCAAGACTTGAAGCAATCAGACTGTTTCTTGCCTATGCTGCTCACAAGAACTTCACTGTCTATCAGATGGATGTGAAGTCTGCTTTTCTCAATGGAGAATTGCAAGAAGAAGTTTATGTTGAACAACCTCCAGGATTTGAAGTCTATCAAGAAGAGGACAAAGTATATCGTCTGAAGAAAGCCCTTTATGGACTAAAACAAGCTCCAAGAGCATGGTATGATACCCTATCTGATTTTCTTTTAATTAAAGGATTTCGTAAAGGTAAGGTAGATAAAACCTTGTTCACTATTGAATGGGAAAATCATATATTACTTGTGCAAATATATGTGGACGATATTATTTTTGGTTCAACTAACCAACAGATGTGTGATAAGTTCTCCAAGCTGATGCAGAATAAGTTTGAAATGAGCATGATGGGTGAACTTAATTACTTTCTTGGATTGCAAGTTAGACAGTTGCCTGATGGAATATTCATCAGCCAAGCAAAGTACACAAGAGATCTGTTTAAGAAATTTGGTATGGAAACTAGCTCAACAGCTACCATTCCTATGTCTACAAGTCTTCGTTTGGATAAAGATGAAGATGGCAAATCAGTGGACATAACCAAATATAGAGGCATTATTGGTTCATTGTTGTATCTAACAGCAAGCAGACCTGACATAATGTACTCAGTTGGAGTCTGTGCAAGATTTCAATCAAACCCCAAAGAATCTCATCTCTTAGCTGCCAAGAGAATATTGAAGTATGTTAAAGGCACTCAAGAATTGGGATTGTGGTATCCTAGAGAATCTGGATTTGAACTCATTGGTTATTCAGATTCAGACCTTGCTGGCTGCAAGATTGACAGAAAGAGCACAACAGGTGCCTGTCAGTTCTTAGGCAGTCGTCTGATCTCATGGATGAGTAAGAAGCAAACCTCAGTTTCTATATCTACTGCTGAAGCTGAATATATAGCTGCTGGAGCTTGTTGTGCACAGATACTTTGGTTGAAGCATCAACTAGAAGACTACAATATCAAGATCAGTGGAATTCCAATCTACTGTGACAATACAAGTGCAATCTCTCTTACTCAGAATACTACAAGTCATTCAAGGACTAAGCATATTGAGATCAAGCATCATTTCATTAGAGATCATGTGGAAAAAGGCAATGTAATGATTGAGTATGTTCATACTGATAATCAGATTGCTGACATTTTCACCAAACCTTTAAGTGAAGTAAGGTTTTCAACCTTAAGAGCTGAGCTAGGACTACTTAATTTGGAAGCATAAGCTGAGGGGGAACTCATCAGAAGACTGGAGTTCAACAGCTTAGCAATTCGTTATTATCTTCAAGGATTAACTCCCAACAGACTAGTTAACTTATGAATTCTTAAAACTCAGGGGGAACGTGTAAGACTAGCGGTACCTCTGAATTAAAGATGAAATTTGTTAATGACAGTTAGTTGAAGTTATGTTTTCATCAGAAGACTCAACTATTGAAGATTGAAGTTATTTTATCTAGCTGGATTGACAAACAGCTGAGGAAGGTTATCAGCTATTGGCATTCTCTGATAACAGCATTGTCATCAGGACACTAGTCCATCAGATAAGTGTTTTTATACTCATCTGATTACTTAAGTAAAAGCGAACTATTCAAAAACGTTTTATCCAAAACACGCCTTTACAAGTAAACTGTCGGGCGGTACATTTTCCCGCTCCTCATTAAAATATCTTTTGAATTCGAAAGGTCGTAACTGACGCCGCACGATCAGCACTGACAGAAAAACGGATCTAACGGTTGGCAGATATCACGGAAACCGAAAAACCCCAACTCTATAAATCCTCATCTGATCAGTCGAGTAGCTCTTTACGAACCCTAAACTTTCAAAAGTACTTGTGAGAAAATTTTAAACAAGTTTTCTGCAAAAATCCTTTCCTTTTCACTAACTCTCAACAGATTAAAATGGCTGCTGAAGGTATGTTCTTAGACTATGAAGCCTATTATCAATCTGGTACAAGTTTGATGAAAGAATTGTTGGAGAAATTCAAATCGGCACAGTTGATAAATTTCATGGAGTACAACGAGGGAATAATCTGGACTGACCAGGTTATGGAGTATTACTCAACGGCAAAGGCTGACTATCACAAACTAGAAATCAAAGCAAAAGTGGGTGACAAATCTGTTGTCATCACTCCACAAGTTCTTCATGAACAGTTTGGTTTGCCTAAGTCTGGAAGACACGAAGTTATCGTGCTGACTGAAGAGAAGCACCAACAGTTTTGGGCGATCTGCGCCAAGGAAGGAGAGATGTTGTCTGGCAACATCAGAAAGAAACAGCTTAAGGATGAATATCAGCGGATGGCTGATATGGTGTCTAAGCTGATTGAAAATTGTACTTTTTCTCTAGATGCTGTCACAATGAAGCGTTTCAGCATCATGGCTGCCGTATACTATGGAATAGAGGTAAACTGGTCCATCATAATTTGGTATATACTTGCTGATTTTCTGGAAGTGAAGAAGGGAAAAGGCCCTTACACCAACCACAGAATCACTTTAAGTTACCTCTTGTCAAAGATGGGCTGTGTGATGACAAATGGCAAAGAAATTCACAAGTCCAAAGCAATGAACAAGTACCTACCTGTTCAGAAGAGGAAGGCTGATGAGCCTGAAGGAGAAGAAGTTGAGGAACCAAAGGAGGTTCCTGCCAAGAGGCAAAAGAGGTTAGTCAAAACAGCAAGTCTGGCTGTTGAGACTAAGAGGAAGAGGGCTGCTGATGAGCCCAAGAAGAAAGAATTAAAGCAGATGGAGAGAGTGACTTCTGCTGAAGCCACTAAAATTGTTGAGAACATAATGGCTGATGTAAGGACTGGATCCCCTGCATCACCATCAAGAACTCCATCAGCAGAGAGGCCTGCTGAGAATGTTTCTAAGAGAACAAGAAGTCAGCAGAAGGATACTGCTACTTCAAGAGTTGTTCAAGGTCTGACAAAGAAAACTGCTAGAAAGCAGATGACGTTTCCTGAAGAACCTACCAATCTGGAAAATGTAGCAAGGAAAGATCCTGAAGCTACTCAAAGGCCTGCCGAAACAGTTGAAACTGTTGTGCTTGACGATGCTGATGAACAACAGCCAAGTAAGGAAGCACCAACAGCTGAGGTTCCCCAACCTCAAGAAGATCCAGATGTCCAAATCATCTATCCCATTGCTGCTGCTCCTATATCATCTGCTGGACCAGCCCCTGCTGATAAAGGGAAGAGAAAAATTGTGCTAAGGAGAAAGAAAGTCTCCAAAGCTGATAAGAAGGCAAGAGAGGAGGCTGAACAGAGGAAGCAAGATGAGCTTGAAGAGAAGAAGGCTCTTGAATTGAGCAAAGCTCAACAAGCAAAGGATGAGGCCAGAAGAAGAATGTCTGCAGCAGAGAGAAAAGCTGCTGAAGATGCTGAATTGGCCATGGTGATTGAACAAAGCAAGGTTGATGCCTATGGACCTGTCCATGGAGGTGGCATCAAGATTGGTGAAGGGCAGACTGAAGAAGACAAAAAGAAGATACTACTGCCTGCTCCCAAAACCAAGTCCAAAGACAAGTTTGAAGTCAGGAAAGCTTTTGAGATAGTATATGCTGATAAGGAGCTTTTCAAGAAGTTTGAGAAGTCTCTAGCATACTATGATCAGAAGATTATGTTGAGGACTATGTTCACCCAGGAGAAACCAAGATATATCAAGTGGAGAGATATCAGGCTGAATAGCTCAATAACTGAACTTCAAAACATGAAGGAGTTAGCTGATGAAGAACACTGGGTTCTGACCTGGCTGAAGACAAACTCCATCCAAAAGGCCCTTGATCCCAGTTATGTAAGAGAAGTCATGCATAACTATGCAAAAAGCTTTGCATTGGAGGAGGCCAAGAAGATTAAAAACACCTTGCCTGAAAAGAAAAAGAAATCTGAAGATGCTGAAGAGAGAGCAATTAAGTTTGCTGTTATGACTGCTCTGAAGAGATGGGTTAAAAAGTCAAAGTATCAGCAAGGATGTTCAAGTGACTTGCCACTGCTGCCAAGTATTCAACAAATCATTTTTGGCAAGGAAGTACAACCGTACCATGAAGTCCCTAAGGGTAACAATGCTCCTGTCAACCCTTGGATCATTGTAAGACAGATTAGACAGACTACATGCTTTAATGATGATGGAACCATTACAAATCTGTTCTACGATGATGTCACTGATGAGCACAAGTCTGCTGATAAGTCCTTAGCTATTGAGCCGCAAGCTAAGACTTCTGAAGATCATCAGATGACGGATATGCAAGATGTCCCTGTTCATCAGGAGACTCAAGAGAACGAAGCTGATGCTTCTACTTCATCAGGGGATGAACACTCATCACTGATGGAAGCCTTCCAGTTACTTATTGAAAATCAAATAAAAGATATGGAAGAGAGGAATAGTCTGCAGTTACAGAAGATGAAGACAGAATTGATTGAATCTCACACTCATCAAGTGGAAAGAACGCATCTTCTAACCAGCAGTTCTATCAAGTTAGCTATTGATCAGATTCCTATTCCTCAAGATCATTCACTAGAGTTAGTGAATAGCTTAAGAGAGCTGAACCGTAACGTTGAAGATGTGAAGGGTGATGTAAATCATCTTCACACTGCCTTGAAATCAGCTGAGCACAAGATTGCTGATTTAACTGCAACTTTCATTAAAGTCAGTCATGAAGAGAAGGAAATCAATCTGGGGATGTTGCAAGAAGTAGCAAAGGCTGCACAGGAAGTTCAAAATGAAATTGCAACTATCAACCTAAACATTGACTACTTTAATGATAAGACTGACGTCATCAGCACTGATATACAACATCTAACAGCAAGTCATGACGTTGTCAATCAGAATCTAAAAGCTTTATGTGCTGGAGTAAAGATTCCAACAGTTGCCCTCAACCCTGCTGTTGAACCTTCTACTGTCATCAGAGTTGATGATGACAAAAAGGGGGAAGATAAAAGGGAAGAACCAGCAAAGGAGTTTGCTGCTGAAGAATCAGCTATGGAACCTGCTGCTGAAGAACCAGCTAAAGAGACCATTACTGATGAACCAGCAAAGGAGTCTGCTGCTAAAGAAACAACTTTGGAAGAAACTGATGCAACTATTAAAGCCAAGGAAACTGAAGACACTACTGACAAGGCTGAAGTGCTTGGAAAGGTGGAAGAAGAAGATAAGATTGAAAAAGAAGACACCAAGTACAAGAATACAGATTCTGCCAGAAAAGCTATGGAAGCCCTGAAAGCTCTTCAAGAACAAGAACTTAAAGAGAAGATGGAAGCTGCCAAAGCAACCCTGGAAGAAGAAGTTGATGAAGAAGATGATGATGAAGAATCATCATATGAATATGAAGAAGTGCTCGAATCTGATGAAGAAGCTGATAGTTAGAAATTGAAAAATCAATTGTAATCAGTTTACTTTTTCAGAAATCTCATCTGATGAATTTGTACATGTAATTCACTTTCTATATCAATAAAATGTTCAAGTTCAATCCAACAAACTTTTTCTATCTCAGAAAATTTTGAGGATTACAATCTTTAGTTTAGGTATTCAACAGGTACTAAGCTGAAGTTTTGTCATCATCAAAAAGGGGGAAATTGTTGGATGAAGATGAAGATGAAGGCACTGAAGAAAGTTTGATAAGGGAGGTTTTGATGCATTCCAAAACTTCGTAAAATTGGCTAAGTATGGAGTGACTTAGCTGATAAGCTTATCAAGGAATTTTGACTAAGTAATGAAGACATCAGAAGAGTCAAAGTTTCAAGGTCCAAGACTTCTGATCTGCTGAAGAGAAGTTATCAGACTAGTGAAGATCAGCCGACTCAAATCAGATTTGTTCAAGTTTGAGATCAGCAAAGTTCACCATCAGACGTGTACTTTCATCAGCAAAGTGAAGAAGATCATGAAGTGTTCCCAACGGTAATAAATGCCCCTTGGTGTAATAAATGCTGAAGTACGAGGATATTTAAGACAAATGATTGAAGAAAAGCTTCGCATCAGCCGAGTGCATTTAATGCTGCATTTAATGCTGCCTGCAGAATAGTACTGTTTACAGTACGGACAGACTGCAAAAGAGCCGTTCGCGGATTTTAAGGACCAGTACTCGAGGAATTTGAATCCTGTCTCTCTTCAACGGACATTTTTCAATCCTCAAGTATAAATAGCTGCAAGAGACGAAGAAGGAACAAGCAACACACTTTCTGAGAGAAATTTCCAAAGCAAAATTCTTTAAGTCTCAAGAACAGCTCACTCATCAGCTGAGTCATTTGTTGACGAAAGCAGAGTTGAAGAATCAAGAAAAATACATCTTCTGAGTGATTTTGTAAACAAGAGTGTTGTGCGGAGTTGTGATCCATCTTTGTGAGTGATCAAACTTCAGAGGATAGGTTTTCTGTGTGATCTCCTATTGCGAACTTGTGGTCGTTTCATTTGTTGTTCGACGCAAGCAGAGTATACTGTAAACTTTGTGATTATAGTATAACCCAAGATCTGAGTGACTTGGAAGAGTGGACTAAAGGATATTTAAATCCATATAACCACTATAAAAATTACTTGTGTTTTTACATTGTTTCAAAACTGCATATTTTCTGTTTGCATAAAAACACATTAAGTTAACTGTTTGAAAAAGAACAAAAAGGAGTTTATAAAACTGGGGAAACATTTTTCAAACTGCTAAGAATACTTGTGAAAAATACTTTGAAAATCCGCTGCAAGTACTCTAAGTATTAAAACTGATTTCTGCAAAATCAGCTAAGTAACTATCAGACGAGTGGTCAACAAGACTGTTCAAAGATTTGTTCGCGAACAGAATTGTAACTTACTAATCTGATCAGCTTAGTCTGTTCAGTTGGAGTAAAGTTTTAAAGTTAAATTTGAAAGAAAATTTTAAAGAGGTTTATTCACCCCCCCCCTCTAAACCTCTTCTGACCACTTGGGACCAACATAAGTAAAACAATTGATAGCTTTCAATGCATCAATCATTTTTGACAGTTTTCAAAACTTCAAGTCCTTACGCAATATAATATAAATTGGTAGATTTCAAAATGACAACATTTAAATTAAATTATTTTAGCTTATTCGACCAAAGTGGCACGAATCAATTTGACAAAAAAAAATATTTATTTGACCAAGGTGAACTATTCATTCGACCAACAGGTTAGTCAATTTAATTCATATATATAATCAAGTTGATTGTTTGTTCGACCAACAAGTTCAAATTGATTAAATGATCAAAATGATTCTCCTTCGACCATACTAATATTGTTTGTTCGACCTACAAGTTGTTCAAATTAATTCATATATATGATCAAATTGATTGCCATTCGACCAAGGTGATAATGCCTGTTCGATTTACAAGCTGTTTAAATTGATTCATATATATGATCAAATTGATTATCATTTGACCAAAAGCAAAAAGTCTTTGTTCGACCAAATTCTTTTGAATAATACCAAGGATTAGAATCATTGACAATTTGTAATGTTTGGTTGGATAACTTTTATCAAAAATTGAATAAATAATATCAAAGCTATGAAAGTAAAGACACAAAATCAAACAACGAAATTCTCCAAACTAACAAAGCATAGATTAATATAGCATAAACCTTTACAAATATTTAAAAAGTATTCAGCAAAAACTTCAAAAGGTGCATATTACAAAATAAGTTCATTCTATATATGGCATCGAGTGGTCGGGCACAATCGGACACATGGAGCCGTCCGTTCGAGGCACTAATTCAGAACATCTAGCCACTCCCTCAAAAAAGTGCAATATCATTCAGTACTATGAGAATCATTCCCCACCAGATTCTCTACATCAATATGGTCGAACGTATCAGTATTCAGGGCAGCTTCATTACCAATGCCCTGATCAATCATAATGTCAATCTGTCCACCTGTAAGGACCTCGTGCTACACAACTCGATTCTGCTCAGTTGCTGCTGCTCTCGATCACCTTGAAACTGCTCTTGTTCGACAGGAGCATTGTTAGTTATTCCTTGGGATTTTTCTGAGTCCGTTGCTTCGAGAAAAATAGGATAATAAACATCGTCTTCGAGGTTTGGACCTTCTTCGACATTCTCAGTGATTGGAAACGGTTCGCAATCATCATCTTTTGCCGGGTCCAGGGCTCCTGCGTCAAAACGCTCGTTTAAAAAGTCAAGCTTTCTGCATTATTTCCAACTTTTCTCAAACACGCCAAGCAATTCGACACCTGCTTTCATATCTGATAGAGCATCATAAGTAGGAGAACGATAAAACTCTCGAGCAATTGCTAGCTTTTGTTCAAGATTCGGCACTGTCATTCGACATCTTTCATAGCTTTGATCAACCTTCAACTGTTCGATTTCGATGTTCTGATCCTCAACTTTTTTCTGTAGCCCTTCGACATCAGCATTTTGGGCAATAAGTTTCTCTATAGCATCCATCAACTGATTATCTTTCCTTTGAAGTTCGGTTTCAACATCCTTCTGCTTCTTTTCGGCATCCTTCGAACTCTCAGAAAGGGTTTTCATCAAGATCCATATATATCAAATAAACAAATTCGACCAGAAACTTACAGAAATAAGGTCGCGGGATCCCTTCTTCAAATTTAGTTTATTATTCTTTTTGCTCATCTTAATCTGATCCTTCTTGAAAATCACGGATTGAATTACTTTCCAAACCTTTCCTTCATCTTCTTGCTCTAAAACTGAAGAGTCGAGAGAAATTCCTCCAGCACGAGGTAGCTCAGAATTCATTATGCTCTCATATCCTCATCAGAAGAAACCTCGAGGATAGGCTCTTTTCCAGGACGTCGAGCCACAACCTCATTTTCTTCTTTGGGCCTCTTAAACCTCGACCAGATTCAGGAGTCGAAGAACCTGGTTCTCTCGATCGAGTACTCCTTTGGGATCCTGTAGCTTGTGAGTTTCGAACAACTTGATGTGTCGAACCATCTATTATACTTCGAACAGGATTGCTAGGATGGTTCGATGAGACATTTGGTGCTCGGTTTGAATGATTCGAATGACCACTCGGATTCTGACCTTGGAAGGGGCGAGGTGCTGGGTTTGACCCTGTTCCTTGAGCCATTTCGATCATCCTTTTTGCTCTTTGAGATAGTGGCAAAAGCTGCTTGCTCTGCATAGCATTGACAAACAAATCGAATGAGCTAAAAAGGAAACCTACTTAAATAAATCAAAATAATAGATATTCACTACCTAAAGTGGGATCTCTTCTTCGAGCCTTCGACTTAGACATTCCCCCTAATCGAAAAACAGGTTCTCGAAGTTGATGAGGGATATTTTGGGCTCTGCTTTTTTTTACAATCATGCGAGATCGAACAGTACTTATCTCGCAAGATCGAGTTCGACCCCGATGCCCAAGTACCATAAGTACAGACGGCCCTAGGTCCAAAGTTACTATTGGGCCGAGCTCTGATCCAAACTTATGGGCCGAGAATTGCATGTCTGCAGAAGGATCACCTAGACCCCGATTTCAGCTATAAATATCCCATGCATTTATGACACCAGACACAACTTCCCAGGTGCTCTAGCTTCGAGACTGCTGCTCGGACTCACATGGGAAATATAATATAGTTTTGGTTATATGTATATCGCTCTCTAGCTTGTACGGCATCCAATAATGCTCGAGTAGGACCCTAAATATTTGTATTTGTACCCAGTTAATTCGAATACAATTACTATTGATCTTTACTTTCCCCTTAATATTGTTATTATAGCACTTCAATCCTCCTTTAATCGAACAAACGAAATTGTGTAAGATCAGAAGTAATGTCTTAGGATTAAATTTAGTTTCTCTTAACTGATTCAAAAACCCAGAACCCATGAAGGATTTGCTACATTATCGATTCTAATAGGCCCAGTACGCCACTCTCTTCGAACATTCCAAACATAACCTTGAGGAGGAGCAATGTAGACAAATCGACGTTTCCACTCATTTCCGTAGCCGGATTGAATTTGCGTCAGAAAACTTTTCTTATTTCTCGATTTAATGTAATAAAATCCAACATTTGACTTCGGAGACTTAGTAACAGCAAAAAGATTGTTAAAATTTGCAAAAGAAGGGGTTGACCGAGAGTTTTCATTATTAAACAAAAGGCAATGATGTAACCCATTCCATTAGGAACTATTTGTATAGGAGATAAGGATAATTGATTTAGAATATCAGTCATTTCGACAGGTATGGGAAATCGAAGACCAAGTTCGAGGTGATGAATATTGATAGCTCTACAATTATCGGGTGGGGTATTCATTCGATCACTTTCTACTGGTTCGATTACCGACCAACCACTACGAAAAGAATAAGTCTGTGCGAAAGAAGAAACCAGACCTCTAAAAAAAGCAGGTATAATTTGATCATATCGATCTACTATTTTATAACGATCAGATGGCCAACTTCTTCGACATCACCCCCTCGACTTGCCCTATCAGTTGGATCGAACCAACTGAGATCCGACCCGAAATATCTAACCCGAAATATCCACTTTGGAAAACTATAAATAGAAGGTATTTATAACTCTTTAAGGGCAAGTGATTTTCAACGATTAATATACTTCTGCTATTCTGATCATCAACCGTACTATCTTTAGCATCGGAAGGTTAATGCCGGATCAACCAAACAGCAACACCTGACGACTTCCTTTGAACGCAGGATTAGGATCCTAAAGAGGAGTTCTATTCGATCAGACCGGCGTGAATTCCTTACTGTAGAACGGATATCAGCGATTATGTGGCACGATATAATTGGACCAAATACTCGGACGAAATATCCCTTCATCAGTTGGCGCCTTTTGTGGGAACCACTAATCAGTGTTCGAGGAGGAATGACAATAAGATCAAAAGCTGCAATGGCAGAAACCGCAGCACGCGAACGTGAGCAACAAGGAGATAATTTAGGAGACAATCAAGTTAGCATGCATGATGGGGAGCGGGAAGGTGCTGGACCTTCACGTCCGGCGGAAGAAATTTACAAATTTACTTGAGAAGAGATACCAGAACTGATTACCACAACGCATAAAGAATGGCTGAGCAAATCGAAGTTGCAGGATGTTGAAGCTCGAAGGCCTAAATCTCCGGAACTTCACTCGGGGAGAGCAAGAAATGAACAAGGAATTTCAGAGGAAGTAAATAGCAGGCCAAAAGAGCAAGAATGTCTACCAACTGAACGAAACAAAGCAGGACCAGTGGAATTCTCCCTTGAAGTAAATAAACTTGCATCTCAAGTCAAATATTTAACAAAGAAGTTAGAAAACCAAGAAAGAAGAGTCGAAGATGAAGCTCCAGTCATTCAAACAAACAAGAGATCCCCATTTTCTGATGAAATATACTTCGAAAGATTGCTGTCAACACAAAGAATGCCAACAAGATTGCCTAGATATGATGGGAAAGGAGATCCTGAAGAACATATCATACAATTCACACACATTGTGCAACTACATGATCTTTTGGACAACTTAGCAGCTAAATTATTTACCACAACTCTGTCTGATGTGGCGCAAAGATGGTTTGGTCGATTAGAAGGAGGTTCAATCAGCTCGATCGACCAGTTTTATGATAAATTTGTTAAACAGTTTGCAAGTGGAAAAACAATCAGACCACCCGCCAATCATCTGTATTCGATCATCCAACAAAATGGAGAAAGTTTAAGAGCATTCATGCAAAGATTCAACATTGAACTTCTGAAAGTTGAAATGCCAAGAATCGAGTTTCTCATAATAGTGTTATTTCAAAATGCTAAAAACAGAGATTTTGCCAATACCATTGTGAGAGAAAATCCACAAACTTATGAGAAACTTATGAGAAACTGATGGATACCGCAAGTCAAATACATGACGCAAGAAGAAATGAACAACACAGTCTTGACAGACAAATAAATTTTAAAATAGCAGATAGAAGATTAGATCAAAGAAATCAACGGAGGGTAAGATCACTGAACAAAAGATCAAACGTCTTCACTCCATTAACTAGTAACCAATCTCAGATTCTGATGGCTATTCAGGATCGAAATATGCTAAGAAAACCATATCCATTGAAAAATCATCCTCAATCGAATAGATATTGTCGATTCCACAAACAAAATGGACTTGACATGGGAATTATCTGAATCAAGCTCTGTACTAGCCGCACTACTAGAGGAATTTAAGGACATGCTTAATCGAAATATGAAGAAGACAGAAAATTACCCGAAAGAGGAGTATTTGACTATGTTCTTCGACCTAAAGCCCCTGTTTCTTCGACCAAAAACTACTCCGGATGCTGAAATTATGTTATGAGGGTAAATGGCAATAGTCCCTTTAAATAGAGAGATGAAAAAGGTAAATTGCAGAATTAACCCGTCGACTTATGAGACGGTTCGACTTCCGAACCCAAGTTTTTTTGGATCCAAAAATATTTACCTTCAAAATATTGAAAATTACATTTTTGACACAGATGAAGAAATTAATAGGCATATATCGATCATATATACAGTAATATCGAATAGGTTCAATTTATTCGTCATGGAAATATCAAATTTGCTGATATTTGCATAAATAGATGGTAGAATACACACATGGATTTTTCGATATTTAGTTACCTACTTAAACCTTCGACCATATTTGTTCTCAACACTTCAACATATTATTTGTAGACACAAAGATATATCCACTTAATTAATCTCCCCTACAATACACTTTGGTTTGGGCCTCGATATATCAGCCCAAAAAACTCAATTGTGTATGATCATTTATATTCATTATTTAATTTCAGATGTGTATGTATATCGAGTATATTACACGTCATATAAATAAATCAATATCAGTATTAAAAACTATATCTTAGGATCATAAAGGGCAAGTGATTTTCAACGACTATTAATATTCTTCTGCTATTCTGATCATCAACCGTACTATCTTTAGCATCGGAAGGTTTACGCCAGATCAACCAACCAGCAACACCCGACGAGTTCCTTTGAACGTAGGATTAGGATCCTAAAGAGGAGTTCTATTCGATCTGATCGGTGTGAGTTTGTTACTGTAGAACGGATATCAACGATTACGTGGCACGATATAATTGGACCAAATACTCGGACGAAATATCCCTTCATCACAAAGAAAACGGGATTTCATCTCGTGGTTCAAGTTCTATGGCAATAGGAATTCAATTTCTTGATTCAAGTTTCGGGATGAAAACTTCCTGAAGTTCATGTTTGGGTTCTAAGTAAACCACAATAAAAACTTTAATAATATAATTTCACAAATATAAATTCTAGGAGCCAAAATAATTCAAGACCAGATAATTACCTTTTAGCAATACAATCTTCCAAGATTACAAACATTACTTTGCATGATTAAGATTTTCTTCAGCAAAGACTTCAAGTTCTTCCAAACCTATAAAAAAAGATTGAGCAATAATAATAATCAATTTTATATAGTTCAGATATTAAAGCAAACATATAAAAAAATACAGCGTTAATAATATATAATAAAAGAAATAAAACCAGAAAGTAATTTTGAACCTATTGATGTCTTAAATTAAAGGAAAATTCTCTTGAAATATCCATATGATGAAGAAGTTAGAATCGATTAAATTCAAAAGAAAGAAATATGTGATTACACTAATAATAGTACATAAACAAACTTACAAATGTATACAAATTAAATAAAATTGTCGAATGACCGGAAAGAATGAGATGACAACTTGAGAGGGGCAATGTTGTTATGGTCCGTCTAAAATGAGATTTTGAGGGATGAAGTGCACATGAAATAATATTTATCTTGGTGACATGTGTCCCCTTAAAATTTAAGTTAAAAGAATTTATTTTCTTAAAGGCAAATTTACCCTTTTTAATGAGTGAAATTAAAATACATCCCTTGGGTCTGGCCTAACTAAAAAAAAGGTTTTGCATTATTTTTATTAGCAAAAAAAACCCTGTACTTCTTTTTTATTATTACCAAAAAAATATCCATCTCAATTCGAAATGACAATATTACCCAATCAAAGATGAAAAAGAATCCCCTTAACTTAAAAGATTACCTGTAATCACTCGTAGCTTTAAAATTTTGCAAGCCCCGTGTATTTTTTTTAAAAAAAAATTGACAAAATTTTCATAATCAGCAGACAATATAGTGCTCACATCCTTTCTCTTTTTAAAACTGTTGGAAGTGTCTATTAAATTTAAAAGAATGTGACTTTTCATATACTACAAAAAGAAAATATTTAAACAAAAATTATATGGAAGTTATTTAATATTAGTAATACAATTCAAATTTATTTAAAAGCTTTGTAAGACGTACTGACAATAAATAAGCAAATAACGTTTTGTCTTATGACTGTTTGTTTTCATTTTCCCCAAATATCGTAAAAAATTTCGAAGAATGTGATGTTTTGTAAAACTTTCTGCAATGTACCTTGTTGCGTTAGAGCTTAATTAACTCAGAGTCAAATTACATATTGTGTCCGGATCCAGATTGTATGAATTCAACGGATTTTGATCGGATTTAGCCAGATATCGAATCTTTTTCGGATCTAATAGATTTTAATTTAAAAAGTTAAATTAATATAATAAAACGTATATACAATGTACCAATTGAAAACACAAATAATAAATAACATATTTAGCATAACTAAATAGCAATTTAACATGAAAAAGAAGTTCGCAAGAGCAATAAATTTTTTTTTTAACCATTGAAGATAAGAACAGGAGACTAACGATTCTTTATCGACGGAATCAGTATTATTTAAAGTAATAAAAAAAATATTAAGAAAATAAAAAACAAATCAGGGCATCACCAAATGATTCTGGTTAATATAGTAATAAAAAAATATTATTTGTACAAACCTGTTAGGCACATATTATAAAACAAAATGTAAATTTCATATATTTTTAATTAAAATATTTCGGCTTAATGTTATATTCATTTCATATTCTTACATTTTTCAGGCTAACATCGAGTACGTAAATTAATATTAGCCTTTGATGAACAAAATAGTAGATAAATTAACTATTAATTTATTTTAATATATTACAATTAATCGAAAAAAATTATGGATAAAATTCATTTTTTTAAATATATATTATATGTCATGTAAATGTCTTAAGAGAAAATTACGGTTTTTTATATTAAGATTAAAGATAAATTAATTAAAAGCTTTATGAATATCTGAACTTGCTTGTTCTGTAAAACGTACTGTAAACAAATAACCAAAATATGTTTTGTTTCGAGGAAATAAGAAAAATGAGAGAGAATAACGAAGAGATCGGAAGTTGGGGATCAATAAGTAAGAGAGAAATATAAGACTGCGGGAAAAAAAAAATGAATGGAGCACAAGGTACAACATTAAACAACCTACATTTTTCAAATTTTCACACTGCGGTAAATACAAGTTACACTACGGTGCATTGCTTGTTACACCGCGGTAAATATGACTCACATCGCGTGTAAGTTCTGATTATGATTGAAATTGATTTAAATCATATAACGAACAGATGATGGTGTTGGTCCCAAGTGGTCAGAAGAGGTCTAGACAGGGGGGGGGGTGAATAGACCTCTGAAATTTTTTAATCAAATTTTAACTTTAAAACTGTTACTTAAACGTAAACAGACTAAACTGTTACAGAACAGTAAGTTTACAAGGCTGATCGCAAACAAATCTTTGAACAGCTTTGTTAACCACTAATCTGATAGTTACTTTGCTGATTTTGATGAAAATCAGTTTTAATACCAGTATACTTGCAGTGGATTTTTAAAGTGTTTTTCACAAGTATACTTAGTAGTTTGAAAATTTTTTCCCCAGTTTTGATAAACTCCTTTTTGGAAACTTTTCAAACAGTTACCAATGTGTTTTATGCAATTTTATAAATATGCAAGAAACTTATGCAAAAATCAAACATTAGAATTTTTATAGTGGTTATATGGATTTAATTTCCTTAGTCCACTCTTCCAAGTCACACAGATCTTGGGTTATACTATAATCACAAAGTTTACAGTATACTCTGCTTGTGCTTTACAACAAATGATAAGCCACAAGTTCGCAATAGGAAATCACAAAGAAATTCCTACTCTCCGAAGTAATATCACTCACAAAGATGGATATCTACTCCTCACAACACTCTCTTTTGCAGATTCACTCAGAAAATGTATATTCTTTTAATCTTCAACGGCTTCTGTGAACAAATGACTTCAGTAGACGAGTGAGTTGTTCTTGAGCTTGGAAACATAGAAAATATTTTGCTTTGAATTCAACCTCTCAGTTGTTGTGTTATTCTTCTCTTCGTCTCTCTCAGCTATTTATAGTCACTCTTTGAATTATGTCCGTTGAAGTGAGATAAAATTCAATTCCCTTGATTTCTGGTCCTTAATTTTCGCGAAAGGCTCTCTGCACAGTGACAGTACTGCAGACTATACTTTCTGTCAGGCAGCATTAAATGCACCGAGCTGATACGAGTTATTTCTTCAATCATTTGCCATTAATAACCTCGGACTTCAGCATTTATTACTCCAGTGGCATTTATTACCGTTGAGACGACTTCTTGATCTTTCCACTTGGCTGATGAGAGTACAAGTCTGATGATAAACAGAGCTGATCTCAAACTTGAACAAATCTGATTCGAGTCGGCTGATTTACACTAGTCTGATTTCTTCTTTTCAGCAGATCAGTAGTCTTCTGGACCTTGAATATTTGACCCGTCTGGTATGTTTTCTTACTTGGTCAAAATTATTCTTTGCAACTAAGTTGTCTTTACTTAACTGATATGAAGTTTTGGAAATCATCAAAACCTCCCTTAACTTATTTAAATTCAGTGCACTCCATCTTCATCTTTATCCAACAATTTCCCCCTTTTTGATGATGACAAAAATTCAGCTTGGTACCTATTTACCTATACTAAAGTTTCGATCCTCAAAATTTTCTGAGATAGAAAAGATATGTTGGAAACAGAACTTCAACTTTTTTTGATAATAGGAAATTCATTACAAGTATAATTATGTTCAGATATGATGTCTGATAGAAAATAAAGAAAACTGATTACAAAAAGATTTATCTATTCTAATCATCAGCTTCTTCACTTCCTTCAACTTCCTCATAATACTCATATGAGGACTCTTCTTCATCTTCTTCTTCGTCACCTTCTTCATCATCATCATCATCTAATAGCAGATTGGACTTAGCAGCTTCCATCATTTCTTTGACTTCTTGCTCTTTGTCTATCTTCTCCATTTTCCTCTTAATTCTTTCTTCATCTTTGTACTTGGTGAATGACTCTGATTTTTCGTTAGAAGGTTCCTTGGATGCAGCCTTTTCTTCATCAGTCTTGGCTCTTTCCTTAGGTTCTTCTTCAGACTTCTCTTTGTCATCAACTGTTCCAACTGCATCAGACTCCTTGGTTTCATCAGCAGCATTAGATTCCTTGTTTTCAGAAGCAGCAGCTTCTTTAGCTTTTTCTTCAACTACTTGACTGTTGTCAGTAGCAGCTTGAAGAGTTGGCTCTTCCCTTTTCTCTTCTCCCTTTTTGTCATCATCAGGGTTGATATGAGGGTTGAGTGCAATAGGCTGAATCTTCAGGGCAGCACACAAAGCTTTGATGTTCTGATTAACCAAATCATGGCTGGCAGTGAGATGATTGAGAGAGGTGGTGATGATATCATTCAGATCATTCAGACAGTCAACGTTGAGTTGCATAGTTGCAAGTTCTTCATGAATAACATCTCCAGTTATATGGACATCTCTCAACAATGTCATATTTGCAGCTTTCTCCTCTTCGCTGACTTTGATGAAGTTTTCTGTTAGATGCGCAATGTTGTTTTCACCCCTTTTTAGAGCGGAATGAAGATGATCCACATCTGCCTCAATATCTTCAACGTTTCTGTTTAAGTCCAACACACTTCTCTTCAAAATGCTGTCATCAGGCAGTGGGAAGTTGTCAACAACATCCTGTACTGTTCTTGCAGTAGCTTTCTGCATTTGCTCAAGTTGCAGCCTGTTGGATTCTTCCAAGGCTTGCTGCATTTTCTCCAGCTGTACTCTGTTCCTTTCTTCCATCTCTTTTATGTTGTTCTCCAGCAACATTTGGAAGGCTTCCATCAGTGATGAGTGCATATCAGCTGATGAAGCAGAAGGATCAGCAGTCTGGTCATCTTCAGTTTCCTAGTGGACAGGTGCATTTTGTAATCCAGTCTCTTTATCAGCAGTTGACTCCTTAGCTTTCCACTCAATTGCTAAGGGTTCTTCAGCAGTACCAGGCTGATCAGTGACGTCTTCAAGGATTTTATCGATGATCTTGCCATCATCAGTGAAGATTGTTGTCTGACGAATCTGTCTTATAACAGGTAGACGAATGGGAGCTGGCTTCTTCACTTTAGGCGCTTCATGATAATCTTTCAGTTCTTTGCCAAATGTGATCTGTTGAATGCCAGGCATAGAAGGCAGATCACTTGGCGAGCCTTGCTCATATCTTGATCTTGCGAACCAGTTCCGCAAGGCTTTCATAATTGCAATTTGCACAGCTCTTTCCACTTGATCATCAGTCTTTCTTTTCATAGCTGGCAAAGTGTTAGAGATAATTTTGGCCTCTTGAGTAGCAAATTCTTGCGCATATTTGTGCATCCTATCTCTAACAAAATCAGGATCCAATGCCTTGGTGATGGAAGAAGTTTGTAGCCAACTCAGAACCCATTTTTCTTCATCAGCAAACTCTTCCCAGCTTTGGATCTCTTCCACTGATCTGTTCACTCTGTACTCTCTCCATTTGATATACCTTTTCTTCTCTTGAGTGAATAGAGTCTTCAGCATCAGATTCTTATCAAAATAGGCCAATGTCTTCTCAAATCTGTTGAAAATAGAAGAATCTGAGTATATGATTTCAAAGGCTTTTCTAACCTCAAATTTCTCCTTTTCCTTCACCATGCCAGCATACATCTTCTTTTTGGCTTGTAAAGATTCACCAATCTTTACTCCTCCAGCAATTTCAGGGCCATGAGCATCCTTTTTGCTGAGCTCAATTACAACAGCTAACTCAGCATCTTTAGCAGCTTTGCAGTCTGCTTCAAATAACTTTCAACTTTCTCCTTTGCTCCTCTTTTTCAGCCTGAATTTTGCTGAGTTGCATGACCTTTTGTTCCTCCTGTTCATCCCTTTTTCTCTGCTTAGACTCTTCTCACTTCTTCTTATCAGCAGCAGAGATCTTTTTCTTTTTGATGATGATCTTTCTTTTCCCTTTGCTCTTATCAGAAGGGGCAAGTTCAGGAACATGGTCCAACAGACGCAAGTGGTGCAACTGCTATATGATTGATGATCTGCACTTCAGGATCATCAAGGGGTTGAGCAACCCCAGCTGTTGGTGCTGTTGAAGTAGTCTGTTCTTCAGCAGGTTCTTCATCAGCAGACTTTTCTTCAACACCAGTAGGCCTCTCTGCTGATGGAGGGCTTTCTCGAACCATGGTTGACAGTTCAGTAGGAGAATCGATGAAAGTCATTCTCTTCCTTATTGTTTTCCTTGCTCTTCCTCCTTGAACAGGTTTGGAAGCACCTGTATCTCTTAGTTGACTTCGCGTTCTGCGAGCAACATTCTCATCAGGTTCAGCAGAAATGGTTCTTGAGGGTGAACCAGGAGACATGTTTTCTATCTCCTTTGTTGTCTGATCAATGATCTGATCAGCAACATCCTTCTCGCCAGTCTCTTCTGTTCTGGCTTCAACAGCTGGCTGGGCTGTTTGAACAGAAGCCTTGGTCTTTTTCTTTTGAGCCACTTCCTCTGGCTCATCAGTCTTCTTCTTTTTAGCCTAAACAGCAGGCTGAGCTGATTTCTTTTGCTTTTTTGGCTGGAACCTTTTCCTTAGGTTCCTACTCCACTTCTTCTTCTTCTTCAGTTTTCCTCTTCTTTCCTCATCTCACAGCTTGATAGCTGGTCATCGCCTTAGAACTGTTGATTTCCTTCCCATTGGTCACCCCACATCCCAGATGGTGAAACAGGTAACTCAAGGTTATCATGTGGTTTGACTGCTTCTTCAGATGAAAATTTGCCTGAATATATCGGATCACTACCGACCAGTTGACCTCAATCCCATAGTAGACAGCAACCATGATGCAGTACCTCTTCATGGTGATAGCATCAAGAGAAAAAGTGCAGTTCTCTATCAGCTTGGACACCAAGTCAGCCGTACACTGAAACTCATCCTTCAGCTGGTTCTTCTTCAGGTTCCCAGACATCACCTCATTCTTCTTCGCACAGATAGCCCAAAACTCATGGAGTTTGTCTTCTGTTAATGTAGTAACATCTTGTCGGCCTTGATTTGAGAGACCAAACTGCTCGTGCAGCAGAGCAGGGGTTCTGACGATTGGGGTTCCTCCAATAGTGGCCTTGATCTCTTTCTTGTCAAAGTCCACAACTTTTTCAGTGTTGTAAAACTCCATACCCGGGTCCTTCCAAACCATTTCCTCGTGCGATTCCATGAACTTAACCAGATTTGCAGCTTTAAATTTCTCTAGGATTTCCTTCATAACTGGTGTTCCGGACTGATGGTATGCATCGTATACAAGGTACATGCCTTCAGCTTTGGCTTCTTGAGCAGGATTCATCTTTGATTCTGGAACTGTTAGTAAAAGACAGAGAATTTGCAGATAGTAGAAGATAGAATTTTCTCACAAGTGCTCTTGAATATTTTGTGTGCTTAAAGAACAACAAGTCTGATCAGATCTAAATTTATAGAGATTAGGGTTTTTCGGTTTCCGTGATACACGCTAATCGTTAGATACATTTTTGTCAGTTATGATCGTGCGGGCGTCAGTTACGCGATTCAAAATTCAAAAAGCATTAAATGACAGGCGGGAATGCGAACTGCCTTATCATATTTGTAAAAGCGGATTTTTAAATAAAACGTTTTTAAACAGTAAGCTTTTACATAACTGATCAGCGAGTAGACTAAATTACTTATCTGATGGGAATACCGTCCTGATGACAGATTGTTATCAGTGAAAGCCAATAACTGATAACCTTCCTCGGCTGTTTGTCAATCCAACTAGGTGAATAATCTTCAATCTTCAAGACTTTAATCTTCTGATGAAAACATAACTTCAACTAAATTTCATCAACAAATTTCATCTATTAATCAGAAGTACCGTTAGTCTTACACATTCCCCCTGACTTTAAGAATCCATAAGTTAACTAGTCTATTGAGAGTTAATCCTTGAAGATCACTTGATTTGTAAGCTGATGAACTTCAGTCTTCTGATGAGTTCCCCCTCAGCTTATGCATCCAATTTTAGTAATCCTAGTTCAGCTCGTAGAGTTGAAAACCTTGTCTCACTTAGATGTTTTGTGAAGATGTCAGCAATCTGATTTTCAGTAAACACATATTCTATCATGACATTTCATTTCTCCACATGATCTCTGATGAAGTGATGCTTGATCTCAATATGTTTAGTCCTTGAATGACTTGTCGCGTTTTGAGTAAGACTGATTGCACTTGTATTGTCACAGTAGATAGGTATTCCACTGATTTTGATGTTGTAATCTTCTAGTTGATGCTTCAACCATAGTATCTGTGCACAGCAAGCTCCAGCAGCTATGTATTCAGCTTCAGCAGTGGATATGGATACTGAAGTCTGTTTTTTACTCATCCAAGAGATCAGACGACTACCTAAGAACTGACATGCACCTGTTGTGCTTTTTCTGTCAATCTTATAGCCAGCAAGGTCAGAATCTGAATATCTAATAAGTTCAAATCCAGATTCCCTAGGGTACCACAATCCCAATTCTTCAGTGCCTTTAAGATATTTAAGAATTCTTTTGGCAGCCAAGAGATGAGATTCCTCGGGATTTGATTGATATCTCGCACAAACCCCAACAGAGTACATGATATCAGGTCTGCTAGCTGTTAAGAATAACACTGACCCAATAATTCCTCTGTACTTGGTTATGTCTACTGATTTGCCGTCCTCATCTTTATCCAAACGAAGACTAGTAGACATTGGAATATTAGCAGTAGAGCTAGTTTCCATACCAAATTTCCTGAACAGATCCTTTGTGTATTTTGCTTGGCTGATGAATATTCCATCTGGCAACTGTCTTACTTGCAAGCCAAGAAAATAGTTAAGTTCTCCCATCATTCTCATTTCAAACTTGTTATGCATCAGCATTGAGAAATTATCACACATCTGTTGATTTGTTGAACCAAAAATAATGTCGTCCACATATATTTGCACAAGCAATATATGATTTTCCCCTTCAATGGTAAATAAGGTCTTGTCTACCTTACCTTTGCGAAATCCTTTAATTAGAAGAAAATCAGATAGGGTATCATACCATGCTCTTGGAGCCTGTTTCAGTCCATAGAGGGCTTTCTTCAGACGATATACCTTGTCTTCTTCTTGATAAGCTTCAAATCCAGGTGGTTGTTCAACATAAACTTCTTCTTGCAATTCTCCATTGAGAAAAGCTGATTTCACATCCATTTGATAGACTGTGAAATTCTTATGTGCAGCATAGGCAAGAAAAAGTTTGATTGCCTCTAGTCTTGCTAGTGGTGCAAAAGTTTCATCAAAGTCAATACCTTCTTCTTGACAATAACCTTTGGCAACTAATCTTGCTTTATTTCTGTTGACAACACCATCTTCATTCATTTTATTCCTGAATACCCATTTAATGTCAATTACTCTTTGATGACTTGGTCTAGGAACTAAGTACCAGACTTCATTCCTTTCAAATTGATTTAGCTCTTCTTGCATAGCTTCAATCCAATTTGAATCATTAAGAGCTTCTTCAATCTGTTTAGGCTCAATTTGAGATAGAATGCTAACAAACATTGCTTCACTTGCAGCAGCTCTCCTTGTCTTTACTCTATCCAAAGGATCACCAATCACCAGCTCTGGTGGGTGATTCTTGAGCCATCTAAGATCAGGATGCAAATCATAATGTTGTCCTCTGTTTTGATCTTGCAACACTACTGTTGGAGTTACAGTAGTAGTCTGTTGAACAGCAGTTGTCTGTTGAACAGTCTCTGGTCTGTCAGCTGTTTGCAACTCTTGTGTTAGACAATCAGCACTGTGATTTTGAACAGCATTTGAGTCAGCAGCTGAGTTGAGATCAGGTAGTATGATGGGAACATATTCTTCATTCTTTTCAACACTCAATTTCTGAAAATCAGTAGACAAATTTTGATCAGTACTTTGATTCTTTTCAGAAGATTGATTAGGTTCATCAAATACTAAATGAATGGATTCTTCTACAAGTAAGGTTCTTTTGTTAAAGACTCTATAAGCTTTACTAACAGTAGAATATCCTACAAATACTGCTTCATCAGCCTTCTCTGCAAGAGCAGTAAGGTGATTTTTCCCATTATTTAAAACAAAGCATTTACAACCAAAAATTCTAAAGTATTGAATGATTGGCTTTTTGTTATTCCAAATTTCATACGGACTCTTATTTTGGTGTTTGTTGATCATGCATCTGTTTTGGGTAAAACATGCTGTATTTGTTTCTTCTGCCCAAAATCTTTGAGGCAGCTTAGCTTCAGCTATCATCGTTCTGGTAGCTTCTTTCAGAGTTCTGTTTCTCCTTTCAGCAAATCCATTCTGTTGAGGGGTTATGGCAGCAGAGTATTCATGGCTGAT
Source organism: Penstemon eatonii (assembly GCA_038501285.1). Taxonomy (NCBI): domain Eukaryota; kingdom Viridiplantae; phylum Streptophyta; class Magnoliopsida; order Lamiales; family Plantaginaceae; genus Penstemon; species Penstemon eatonii. Next base: position 824,724 of record JBCEGF010001341.1, read on the forward strand.
ACCTCTAGCATTACAATACTCTTCAACAGTAGAGTTTGTAAATTCAGTCCCTCTATCTGATCTGATCTTCAGTATTTTCATACTCTTTTTGTTCTGAATTTGCTCCATCCGATTTGTAAGATGCTCCTTGGTTTCACTTTTCTTCTTCATGAAAATCACCCAAGTGTATCTTGAATAATCATCCACAACAGCTAGGCAGTATTTCTTTCCACCATTGCTGATTGGATCAATGGGTCCAAATAAGTCCATGTGTAGTAGCTCCAAAATCCTTCCAGATGATTGGTGTTTCTTGCTTTTGAATGATGACTTAATTTGTTTACCCTTCTGACATGCGTCACAAAGCTTATCTTTGCTCATGACTGTCTTTGGAATTCCTTTTACCAAATCATTTTTTATAAGCCTGTTGATGGTCTTGAAATTCTCATGATTCATTCTTTTGTGCCACAGCCAACTAACTTCACTTGGTGTTGATGCCACCAAACAAACGCTTGAATTCTTGTCAACAGAATTTCAGTCCACTGTGTAGACATTCCCTTGTCATCTTCCAGATAAAATAACCTTCTTTGTTCCAATCTGTTCAACGTAGCACTTATCTGTTGAGAAGATGACTGAATATCCTTTGTCACAAAATTGACTTATGCTCAGCAAATTGCATTTGAGGCCTTTGAGATAAGAGACGTCAGATATCTCAATGTTACCTTTGATCAGCTTCCCACTTGCTACAATCTTGTCTTCCTTGCTGTCTCCAAAAGTGACTTTTGGACCATCCACGGCAACAGCATCAGTCAGCTCATGTATGCTTCCACACATGTGTCTTGAACAGCCACTGTCCAAGTACCAAATCTTCTCTACTTTACACCTACTCCTAATCCTAACCTACAAAACAAAATAAAATTGTTTTAGGTACCCTTATTGAGAGGGTCCTGAAGGATTAGTTCCACCTTTGACAACCCAAGATGTTGATGTCTTAGGCTTCTTAGGTTTCTGAGTTTCAACAGGAGCATGAACAGTTTTGCCTTTATCACGTTTATCAGATTTGCCATGTTGTTGATAATCAACATGATAAGGATAATCTTCATAAGCAGAATAAGATGCATGATAAGCAGGATATGCATGCATTAGATGAGCAGGATATGGTGCATAGTAAGTTGAAAACTGAGGTGCATGATACATAGAAGGATATGCAGCAGGTTGCTTATAATAAGACTAATTTCCATACCTAGCATTTTGATTTTTCTTGTTTTTATGCTTCTTTGGTTTACTAGATGCTTGCTCATTAACAGACGACTTAGTTTTATCACTAGTCTGATTGGTTTTAGCCTTATCATAGGACTTCCTAGGACTCTTCTATTTGGACTTACCAGTCTGTTTTCCTACACTAAGCTCTTTGCTCTTTTTAGCCATAGAGTTTTCGTCTCCTTTAACACTTTCTCAGGTGAAGCAGGTTTAGTAGTCTGAACATACAAAATGACCTTACTGTTGTCAGCTGATATAAATTTTTCAGTATGGTTCAGTTCTAACTTATCATGTTCTAAAGGTGTCTTCTGTTTACTAGAGATAAGAGTGGATGCAACAGTTGACTTTTCATGAGACTCAATTGACTTTTCAAGTTCCATGATTTTTCCTTTAAGGACTTAACATTCAGCTTTCAGAGATTCATTTTCTTGCTCAAACTGTTTATATTCATCTGATTATTTTGGCTTTTCAGCCTTGAGTTTCAGTGAACTATTTTGCTCTCTTAGCAATATCATCTCTTCCTTAAGCTTACTAAATGCTTCTGCAATAGTAGTATTGTTAAGCATCATTTGTTCAAATGAATTAAATAATTCATTATCAAGAGGAGTTACCCCATCTTCCTCAGAGCTACCAGATTCCTTAGCCATCAGGCAGAGAAGAGTAGGACTCTCTTCATCAGAGGATTCTTCATCAGACGTGTCTGAATACGAATCTGATGAGTAGATAGAAGCTAGCTTTTCCGATTCTGCCACCAGCACCTTGCCTTTCTGATGCTTTCTTTCTTTTCTGATTCTCTTTTCTTCTTATGTATACTTCTCAGCTTTAGGATATGGGCAATCTCTGATGAAATAACCCAGTTTCCTGCAGTTATAGCACATCATTTAAGATTTATAAGAATCTTTGTCATGAGAAGTAGAAGTAGGGTTAGAAGTAGAAGCATTGTTGTATTTGTTCTTCATTTTTCTTTTATAGAACTTCTTGAAGTTGTTCATCAGCAATGCAACGTCTCCAGCAGTGTACTCCTTTTTGTTGAGTATTGTGGCTTCATCAGATGAGTCCACATCTTTACTTTTGTAGGCTGGTCTTCTGGGATTTTCAGCAGCAACCAGGGCAATTGTGGGACTTGAAGTTGAGGTTTCTTCAACACCCATTCTTGGCAGTTTATACTCGTATGCCTTGAGTACTGAGAACAGCTCGGTGAGTGAGATTTTTCCTAAATCTCTTGACTCTTCCATGGCTGTCACATTCATGTTGAACTTTGGAGGTAGAGCCTTCAGCACTCTGACGGTTATCTCCTTATCAGTGAAGGTTTTTCAAAGCTTCAGAACTTCATTCAGTGTCCTTGTAAACCTTGTATCCATCTGATCAATGGTTTCCGCAGACTTCATCTTGAAGTTGTCCAGCCTTTCCAGAGCAACACTCAGCTGATGCTTTTTGATGGCGTCGTTTCCTTCGCTCATATCACGAACCTTATCCCACATTTCTTTGGCAGTCTTGCAATGCTTGACTTTGTCAAATCTGTCGTTGTCAAGGGCCATGGTCATGATGAATCGCCCTAATTTGTCCAGGTTGAACAACTTTATTTCTTCGGCTGTCATCTCGTGTAAATCTTTTTCCACCGTTATATCGACTTCATCAACTTTGATGGTCTTGGTGAATTTGAATGGACCTTTGATGATACATGTGTACATGTTATCATTGTAGGCAGCTAAGAAGATCTCCATTCTGATCTTCCAGTCTTCGAAGCTCATACCAGCTATGTGGGGAACATGGCTGATACAATCTATTTTTCAAAAAATTTAATTTTTAAAAAAGATGCTCTTTTGAAAAGTTTGAAAACCTTTGAAAAACACTCGGATCAAGCTCGTTGATCAGGCAGCTGATTCTAATGAACCACCTGCTCTGATACCACTTGTTGGTCCCAAGTGGTCAGATGAGGTCTAGAGAGGGGGGTGAATAGACTTCAGTAAATTTTTAATCAAATTTTAACTTTAAAACTGTAAATTAAACGTAAACAGACTAAGTTGTTACAGAACAGTAAGTTTACAAGGCTGATCGCGAACAAATCTTTGAACAGCTTTGTTGACCACTAATCTGATAGTTACTTAGCTGATTTTGATGAAAATCAGTTTTAATACCAGAATACTTGCAGCGGATTTTTAAAGTGTTTTTCACAAGTATACTTAGTACTTTGAAAATTTTATCCCCAGTTTTGATAAACTCCTTTTTGAAAACTTTTCAAACAGTTACCAAAGTGTTTTATGCAATTTTATAAATATGCAAGAAAACTTATGCAAAAATCAAATACTAGAATTTTTATAGTGGTTCTATGGATTTAAATCCTTTAGTCCACTTTTCCAAGTCACACAGATCTTGGGTTATACTATAATCACAAAGTTTACACTATACTCTGCTTGTGCTTTACAACAAATGATAAGCCACAAATTTGCAATAGGAAATCACAAAGAAATTCCTACTCTCCGAAGTAATATCACTCACAAAGATGGATATCTACTCCTCACAACACTCTCTTTTACAGATTCACTCAGAAAATGTATATTCTTTTAATCTTCAACTGCTTCTGTCAACAAATGACTTCAGCAGACGAGTGAGATGTTCTTGAGCTTTGAGACTTAGAAAATATTTTGCTTCGAATTCAATCTCTCAGTTATTGTGTTATTCTTCTCTTCGTCTCTCTCAGCTATTTATAGTCACTCTTTGAATTATGTCCGTTGAAGTGAAACAAAATTCAAATATCTTGATTTCTGGTCCTTAATTTCCACGAACGGCTCTCTGCACAGTGACAATACTGCAGACTGTACTTTCTGTCAGGCATGATTAAATGCACCGAGCTGATACGAGTTATTTCTTCAATCATTTGCAATTAATAACCTCGTACTTCAGCATTTATTAATCCAGTGGCATTTATTACCGTTGAGACGACTTCTTGTTCTACCCACTTGGCTGATGAGAGTACAAGTCTGATGATAAACAGAGCTGATATCAAACTTGAACAAATCTGATTTGAGTCGGCTGATTTACACCAGTCTGATTTCTTCTCTTCAGCAGATTAGTAGTATTCTGGGCATTGAATATTTGACCCGTCAGATATGTCTTCTTACTTGGTCAAAATTCTTCTAAAGGATTACAACTAAGTTGTCTTTACTTAGCTGATATGAAGTTTTGGAAATCATCAAAACCTCCCTTAACTTATTTAAATTCAGTGCACTCCATCTTCATCTTTATCCAACATATGGACACCGGAGTTATAGAAAAATAAAAAGGAATGCACAAATGAAAAGGTAAACCAAAAAAAAAAAAAAAAGGCCATATATACAATTAAGTATTAATATATTTAAATATAATTAATTCGGACAGATAGAATGAAATGACACTCACAAATATCTTAATTTATAGTCACTATTCAATAGTCCACTTAACATTGTTAATTAAAATTAATGTAGCTAGTCGATAATTATAATAACCGGTCTAGTCGAAATTTAATTATGAAACATTGCAGTAATTGGTCGAAGGGATAGTCGGGAAAAAATTTATCATATTAGTGAAGAAACATGAGTAATAAACAAATAATAAATAAAACGCATGATAAAAAAATTTAAACGACAATAATAAACTGTGTATTTACCCTAATTAAAATAGTATTTTAACATATTAAAAAAAAACTAGACAAGAGTAATAAAACGTATATACTTAAACATTGTAAATCTTAAAAGAAAACATTATGCAAAATATTTTATTAATATAATCCATTAATATTAATTCATGCTTAATTTAATTATTGCTTACATGTGATGTTTGTTTACATCCTAGTATATTTTATTAGAAATTATTAATTTAATTATGCATTTTATTTATTTAAAATTAGTTTATTGAATAATTTATTTTATTTACATTAATTACATACATAAATTAAGAATTTTATTAATCATCGCTTTAGCTGTATATTCACGTTGATGGGGGCTATTTCGCACCCCTTATATTAATCGGAATGACAAGTCCTTATACGCTCGGACCGACCAGGAGTCTAACTAATTAAAGAGCTGCCAGGTTCGATCTGCATTATCAATCCTCGGCGACCAAGAGCAATGTCCGAGTTCCATAAAGATTGCTATGCCTAGTCCTATTAGGATTATGTTTCCTTGTAAAACTAGGGTTAATGTCATATAAATACCTAGTTAAACATTGTATTACACACAACATACAATCAGAGCTTACGCCTACATACTTTGACAATCTGACAACATAATTAATAGAAAAGCTTTTGCTATACTGTTTACATATTCATCGTCTTGTTTACTTATTGTTCTTTACGTAATTGCTTCTTTGACATTGATCCATCCGAAATAAAGTAACAAAGCCCTATAATCTACACTTAATTTGACCTCTAAAACATATCTTTATTGATTTAATCTAACCCAACGAAAAACGGTTAAATCAGTTGGCGCCCACCGTGGGGCTAGGTTAATTATTCGATCGACATATGGCTCGCCCAAGGAAGAGCGCCCGTAACGGAGCAAGGAATAACACAACGAACCCTTGTAACGCATCTGAGGATCAACAGGACGATACTAACAATAACGTCCCTATAATAAATGACAATCGGCAAGAGAGCGAGCAGCTGCCGAATCAGTGGAAACCACAAGGGATAAATATCCAAAACCCCCAAGGCCAACAAAGGATCACCGCCAGTGCGGTACCAGAAGACCATGTGGCTCCTGCAATCCTTGTTCCCCTATCAAACACTCGGGAGAAGCTGTGACAGATCGCTATGCTCTTTAATTCACTCTGCCCAGGGGAATTGCTAGTAACCGAGCAGGTTCCTAGAAACCCTAGAGCGACTAGGGCAAATCTTATTCAAAGGACACCAAGGCAGGTCGATCAAATCTCACAACAAGCGGACAGCCCTGCAAGCGAGCAACGATCATTGCACAGTCCGCAAAAGAGCAATTCGAAACCCTCCGATGAACATATCCGAAGAAGAACGGATCGGACGAGGCCGCAACCCGTTCGCCCCGGATTAAAGGAACATACCATAATTCTCATCGAAGATGACGATGCAATTCCTAATCGACCACGAACCATGCGATTCTCGGAAAGAGAAATTGAAAAGATGGTACAGGAACGTCTACGAACTGTTCAAAATCCATGGGCCAGAAGCACGGAGATCCAAGAGAGTCTAGCAGCGTGCTCCCCCTTCTGCAAGGAAATAAAAGATGCACAACCGTCGGGACAGGTTCCGGGACGACTACCCAGATATGATGGAACCACCGATCTAGATGACTATATATTCAGCTTCACGAACATAATGAACTTATATGCTCACTCGGCAGAATTCACTACAAAGCTGATGGTCACCACATTCGAGGAACTAGCTTTGGACTGGTTTGCAAAACAACCCACCAATTCCATATTCAGCTTTAGGGAATTATGCAATAAGCTAACTCAGCAGTTCGCTAGCCAGAAGAGACAGAAATTGCCAATGAGCTACCTAGGGACCATCCATCAACAAGACGGAGAAACCCTCCGTTCCTGGTTGGCAAGGTTTAACGTAGAGTTGCATAAAATCGATTCCCCAAATATCGATTACATAATCTCCATTCTCTTCGATCTCACCAAAAATAGGTAATTTGGGAATGCCCTCAGTAGAAAGCAACCAAGAACATTTGCTGATATTATGACCTTGGCATCGAAATACATGACCCAAGAGGAGATGAACTCTTTTAAAGACAGGAATAAAAATAAAGCTCCCGCCTCCAGCTCCAAGCGGCAAGATAGAGTTCCTGCTCAAAAATCCATGATCCATCAGAAGGGGCAATGTCTTCCAGCGATTAGAATATAATCGAAACGATCAAGACAGACGACCTAATGTCTATCAAAGACCTACAACGCTTAGCCGGCGAACAGGAGCAGAATTAACCAAGTAGAATACCCTAGGCTGACCGTTCCAATAGAAGAAATCTTGGTATTACTTGAGAGAAACAATTGGATCCCGGCAGCAAAGAGAATCGCTCAGCCAAGGCCAGGTGCACGAAACTATGATTTATACTGTAGGTATCACCGGGCACATGGGCATCGCACTGAAGATTGTTTCCACCTTAAAAAAGAAATTGAAAAACTGATCGAACAAGGAAAATTAGATGACTATTTAGAACGGGACAACCGCAAGAGGGGTAGAAGTCGGAGTCCTCGGAATAATAACCAAAGAGGGAGCTCCCGAAGAAGGTCCCCTACCGATGGTCCCCCACAAGAGTTGAACGATGGTCAGATTAACGGCACCATTCATACGATCTCAGGAGGACCAGCCGGCGGGGACAGTCGCAATGCTCACCGCAGGACCGCCAGGTCCATACTTGGAAACATCAGGTACCCAAAAGAAGTCTGGACGCTAGAAAGCAAACCACCGAAGGACCAGCTGATCAGTTTTAATGAGAGCGATGTACCAAAGAACTTTGTTTGGGACACAAAAGAGGACAACCCTGATTTCCCGATGGTGGTATCGCTGGAAATAGCGAACTACAACGTCGAAATAATCCTAATCGACAATGGAAGCTCAGCGAACATCATCTCTAAAGAGGTCCTAGCTCAGATGAACTTGGGAGAAATAACATTCCAAAAGGTAGCTACGCCTTTAGTAGGATTTGGAGGTTCCAAAATTGTCCCCTGTGGCACAATAACTTTAAGTGTCTCACTCGGAAAGAAACCACGTCGTACGGTGAAGTTAATCAAATTCTTGGTAGTAGAAACTCCCTTTGCCTTCAACGCGATCCTAGGGCGACCCGCCCTCAACCTATTCCGAGCGGTTGTTTCAACTTACCATCAGAAGATAAAATTTCCGACTGACATGGGAATCGGAGAGATAATAAACGATCATTGTATGGCATGGAATTATTACAACACCTCCTTAACATTGAGGAACCTTTCCAGGTCGTTTACCCCAGCTAAAAGAAAGCTCGAGGACGAAGTTGATAGAATAGAAGTTGAAATCCCCAACACAGACCGAGTAGAGGGAAAGGAACCAGTCGATTTAACTTTAAAACCACCGGAGCACAAAGATATCCTGCTAGTACAAGGGGATCCCACAAAACAACTGGAATTCGAACTGAACTCAGTAAGGAAGGGGAAGTAATGTTAGTAAACTTTCTCAGAGAAAATATAGATATCTTCGCCTGGAGTGCGAACGACATCGAGGGGATTGATCCCAGAGTAATCACCCATTCGCTAAAAATCGACCCAATGGCAAAACCTGCTAGGCAGAAGAAGAGGAATCATGGGCCGATAAAAGACAACATAATCAATGCAGAAGTAGAAAGGCTACTCAAGGCTAAACAAATTCGAGAAATACACTTCTCGGAATGGCTATGTAATGTTGTATTAGTAGCAAAAGGGGATAAAAAGGATAACAAGTGGAGAATGTGCAATGACTTCACCGACCTTAACAAACTATGTCCGCGCGATCCATATCCCCTGCCGAGAATCGACCTATTGGTCGACTCAACGGCTGGATTCCCAATCTTCAGCATGATGGACGCCTTTCAAGGTTCTTATCAAATATACATGAATGAGCGAGACCAAGAGAAAACTGCTTTCATAACAGAACAAGGTGTCTGCTGCTTCATAGTCATGCCATTTGGCCTAAGAAACAATGGGGCCACTTACCAGAGGTTAGTAAACCTGATGTTCAAGGAGCTGATCGGAGAAATAATGGAAGTGTACGTAGATGATATAAATGCTGGTCAAAAGCATGAATGAAGCTGACCACGTAAAGCATCTCGATCGATGCTTCCGAATATTGAGGAAATACCGAATGAAGCTAAATCCCGCAAAATGCACTTTCGAAGTAAAATCGGGAAAATTTCTAGGGTATTTGGTACATCAACGAGGAATTGAGGCCAATCTAGAAAAGATTCGAGCTATAACCGAAATGAAACCTCCCAAAACGATCTCCCAAGTACAAAGCCTGGTAGGAAAGATCGTAGCATTAAACAGATTCATCTCCAAGTCGGCCGACATAAGTTTACCTTTCTTTCAAACTCTACGAAAAGCAATAAACTTTGTTTGGACTGAAGAATGCAACCAGGCCTTTGACCGGCTAAAGGAATACCTGACGACCTCCCCACTATTAGCTAAACCAACTGAGGGAGAACCATTATATATTTACATATCAATTTCCGATGTGGCCATTAGTTCGGTTCTAGTAAAAGTAGAAGGCATGGAGCATAAGCCTGTTTATTACTTAAGTAAACTACTACAAGGGGCGGAAAAGAACTACTTGGAATAGAAAAATTCGCTTTGTCCTTAGTAGTTGCGGCACGCAAGCTCCGACCTTACTTTTTAACCTACAAAATTTTGGTGTTAACCAACCAACCAATGAGACAGGTCTTAGCAAAGCCAGAAGCCTCTGGAAGATTGATCAAGTGGGCGATCGAGCTCGGTCAGTTCGAAATCGAATACAGATCAAGAATTGCGATTAAGGCCCAAGTCCTCGCCGATTTCTTGTTAGAAACTCCGACCCAGACAACTGAACATAATGAATCGACCAGCCATGACAATGATATCTTGATCGTAGAAAATCAAACCTGGCTGATGCATGTCGATGGTGCTTCATGCAGAGAGGGGGGAGGTGCCGGAATCAACTTTACCGGACCAAATAAGGAGGATATTAATTATGCAATAACATTGGACTTCGTAGTAACAAACAACGAAGCAGAATATGAAGCGCTAATCGCAGGAATGGAAATGGCGGTTAAGGCCAACATAAAGAGTCTCAATGTACTAAACGATTCAGAGTTAGTACAAAGACAGATAGAAGGCCTATATGAGGCAACGGAATTTAACATGGTCAAATACCTCGCCAAAGTAAAGGAATTAGCTGAGAAATTCAAAAATTTTGAGATACAGAACATTCCACTATCGGAAAATAAATGGGCCGATCAACTTTCTAGATTTACAGGGTCTCATGACGATAAAACTGGTACGCTCCAAATACGAGTACGTAAACGCGCAAGTATACGGTCGTCTACAAGTAATAAAGTGATAAGGGGTGTCGAACCCACGAGGAATCAAACGTATAATTACCGAAATCTATTCTAATACCTTACTCGAACTTGTGTGAATGATAGTAGTGAGATTGTGGTTTGTTTAAACAACTAACGAAGTGATTAAGACAATTCTAAATACTTAACTTGCTAATATGATAAAGGCTCCTAGGATTTTACGTCACCTAGTTCAATTCAAGATAAATGACTCGATAAATGATTACTAATGCTCGTGTTTGCTATTCAAGGATTCCAAGACGTTTGTATGTATCTTCCGATAGCAATCAAACCTATCAAATTAAACTAATCCAATTTATTCCTAAATGGACTAAAATCTAATCAATGGCATTAAACTCAAACCTTAAACGAATATGAAACGACTTAGGTATATGTCTATCCTAGAATCGAATCACAATCCAACTTCATAATCAAATCCTCAAAATCACTATGTCTAGCAATCAAGAATCAATAACTTTCACCTCAAGGTTGATCAAACCTTAAAACGAACAATAAGCACGAAATCAGATGAACAAACACATGTAAGCATCATATCAATCATCATAGCATCATTTAATCAAGAACCAAACATAGGATCAATAAAAACCTAGAAGAAAGGAGATTAGCTACTCATATTTATCAAGACAACATTCATTACATTAAACAAAATCATAAATGTAAATGAACAAAGTAAAGTGATAGAGTAAGCTTAGGTGATGAAATCTATATCAACTTCTCCTTCAAGCCCTTGTTGTTCTTCATTCAAAAGTGCTAGCCAAGCTTTTCTTCAAAGGGAGGCAAGATGTAAAGTTGAAGTGTAGTGTATGTTCTCTTTGATTTCCACCTTTCTACCTTTTTTCCTAACAAAACAATCACCCACTAATGCTTAAGTTACCCCAAAAACTATAGCAACAAAGGCCAAAAAGTCCCTAAAGGAGGTTATATTTACAAGTGTGAGATAGAAGGCAAAGTACATAAAACACCCTACAAACACGCTAAAAAACAGAGCAGGTCTCGCGGCCGCGAGCCTGCAGTCGGTGAACACCTCGCTGCAGCGAGGTTGAACCTCGCTGCAGCGAGACCTGGGCAGAAACTTTCTGCCACCAGCTCGTGGCCGCGAGGTTCAACCTCGCGGCCGCGAGGTCAGGCAGTAGGTTTCCTGCTCTGCCGCACTTCTTTCCGAGCAGCATATCTTTTGATTCCGAACTCTGAATCCGGATCCGTAAAGTCCGTAGCGTATCTAACTCACTCATCTATGATATATCCAAAATTCAGCTCATTTGGATCATCCATGGAATATTTATGCATGCTTGAGTGAGCAGCTATCTTCAGTCTTGTAAAATTTGCTTCGGGTTCTATCTCTTTTGAAGCTCAAGCTTGACTCGCTGGGTGGGAAGAACGACTCGCATCATTGATACACAACTCCGAATCTCTCTAAGATGTTAATACCTACAAACCACGGAGAAAACGATCAATACGAGAACAAAAACACAAAAGACGAACAAATGCCACACAAAGGGGCCAAAAGCACAAAAGAAACGAAAACACGAGAAGACACACAAAAAACTCGAATCAAAACAAGATGTTTTGGGCTTAAAGAGATAGGTAATAACGATATTTTCACGGCGTTATCAACACCCCCAAACTTAAACACTTGCTCGTCCTCGAGCAAAGAAAACAGAACAAGAACAAGACAAACATACTTAATATCGAAATGCTAAAACATAACACTTTCAAATTATTTTTAAAACAAACTCCACGTGTGTGTGTGATGGCTTTTGGCTAGATTCTATCTTAGGTGAATAATTCCCGATTGGTCAAAATCATCGGTTCTATTTGCAAGGACTTCTAATGTTTAACAAAGAATCCCTCCTAGCCGTAGATTGCAAACTTAACGTTCAAATCACTTCACGACACTAAGTTATAGGAAATTTAAGAGTGTTGTCCCTTTTCTTGAATTATTAACGATTTTAGTTCCTAGCTCTTTTCTCACCATACTTTTGCTTTTCTTCTTTTGATTTACAATTATAGCATAGCACTTTGTGCTTTACAATGATATTACAATACAAAACTAGCACAAATCCTGATGATTGTTTGTGCTTCTAAACATTTAACTTTTTGGGCTACTAGCACCATTCCAACGAAATAGAGTAATTACAAAAATTAATTCATGAATTTCATCATTTGAAGGCTTTGCCTTTCTTTTCTCTCATAGAAGTGCATACATTTTAGCAACTTCTCTACTCGTTTCTTTTAAAAGTTAGGTGTTCAAAGGTCTTTCATTCTCGAAAAGGGTTTACTCCCCGAAACATAGGCCATTTATGCTCTTTTTACATTTAGATTCCAAGATAAGGATTGGAGTGATTCTAAGTTAAGCAAAAGGAGTCCTATATCCTATTATCGCTAAAGTTCGTTGTCCACTTTAAATATTACCTAACCTTAGCCAATGTGCTTTGAAATTTGTAGAGCATGTTCAAATAATAATAAGAATTTGAAAAATTTTGGCGGGTCGACCTAGCATGCAACAAGCTCGACCTTATTCCCCCAAACTTAAAATGCACAATGTCCCCATTGTGTGAATTGAGAATGATGGAATAAGGTACGACACGACAAAAACAAGAACACAACAAAAACACAAGCAAAACAAAACAAAACGATAAATGAGCGAGCACGGCTCTAATTAAGTCCAACGAGCAAACGTTATACATTTAAACACGTAAACATGTCAATATCTCACAAGATTTAGTAACAAAACCAATACAAGACGAGAATATAATTAAAACATTGTAAGCTCAATTTAAATCGACGGGACTGCGTAAATTTAAATACAACGTCCCTTTATGTATGCTTCCCGTGGTTGCTCCCGTCTTCAGTGGTTTCGTGCATTGAGGGCACGCTCCATTGCTTTCCCGTACTCTTCCCTTTTTAGTTCAAATGCGCAAAATTCCCCCAAACTTATGTTGCAACTACACAACCTCAATAAACAAATACTCCGGCAACTCCACAATCGAAAAATAGCAAAGAGGGTAAAAATTTCTCACACGCAATTTATCGAACACCTTCCGTGCACACCCAAAATTACTACTTTTCTTCAAAATTTACAAGAGCTTCAACCCAAAAATTTTCAATACCAAACAATGTAACACCAATACGCACAATATCAATCAAGCAATACCATGAGTTTAGCCACACTTACCTTCGGATTGGAATCGAAGAACTTGCAATTTTCGAACCCCTAGGGTGAATTTTCGGATTTGGTGCTATGTGGGTGAAGTTTTTGCTCTTTTTGGATTGATGGGGTTATTTGGATGATTGAGAGTAAAGAAGGGTTGAATGATTGTGTGAGTTTTATGAGAGGGATAGTGAGAGCCTTTTGAGAGAGGAGGGAATGATTTTGGGAGTGTATTTGAAAGTGAGGGAGGAAGTGAGTTTAATTTGGAAAAACACACAATTTTTTTTTTATTACGTCTCGCGGCCGCGAGACCTGGGCAGAAGCTTTCTGCCCACGCCTCGCGGCGGCGAGCTGGAGGCTCGCGGCCGCGAGGTCGGGCAGAAAGTTTCTGCCAAATCCTCGCGGCGGTGAGCTAGATGCTCGCGGCTGCGAGGGTTGGCAGAAAAATTTCCCCTTCCACTCGATCGAATAACTCAACATAATCTCACCTTACGCCGTCCATGGTTCATTCGCTCGATCTCACTCGAATTATGCTTGTTAATCCTCGATCTTTCGTGTGCGCTCATTTACCTACAACACAAAACGCAAAACGAAAACAAAAACGAACAACAAAAACACAAAAACACAAAACAGTAGGCTCGGGTTGCCTCCCGAGAAGCGCTTGTTTATAGTCAGTAGCTCGACTTGAAACGTTGAAACTAGCTTGGGTGACTTTGAATCCCTTTCGGACTCCATTTGACTTTCATTGGCCTATTCTTCATGCCACCGCAAACTAGGAGTTTGGGAGAACATTGTTCATCCTTCATTGTTTCCTCCCATTTGATCCTCTTTTTCATCTCCGGATTCTTCTTTCGACGCCTTTTTCTCTTCCTTGGGCCAGCCTTAAACGGATTATCTTTCTTGGTTTCATCGTGGACTTCATCATTCCGTGATTCGTTCTTTCTCACCTTGTCAATCATGTAGCAAACAATAGGGGTTATAGAATTAGGAATATCACCGAAAGCATTAAATTTAACCTCCTCATTCTCCACACGCATGGTGAGTTCTCCTTTTGACACATCTATGAGAGTTTGTCCCGTGGCTAAGAATGGTCTTCCTAGGATGATTGGGACATCTTCGTCAGCCTCGCAGTCTAGAATGATGAAATCAGCCGGAAATATGAATTTGTCGACTTTAACTAGCACGTCTTCAATTTTTCCCTCCGGGTTCGTGATAGAGCGGTCGGCAAGTAGAAGCGTCACGGTAGTGGGTCGAGCTTCTCCAATACCCAATCTCTTAAACACCGACATAGGCATGAGATTTATGCTAGCGCCTAAATCACACAAGGCTTTCCCTTGGTATTTATCTCCAATGGCAATCGGGATGGTGAACTTTCTGGGGTCTTTAGTTTTGGAGGAAGCTTCTTTTGGACCATGGCACTACATTCCTCGGTCAAAGCAACCGTTTCAAATTCTCCAAACCTTCTTTTCTTTAATAGCACATCTTTCATGAACTTCGCATACTTTGGCATTTGCTCGAGAGCTTCTACCAAAGGAATGTTGATATGCAATTGTTTCAAAATACCCAGGAATTTTTCAAATTGCTTTTCCTCTTTCTTCTTTTGAAACTTTTGAGGGAAAGGAGGAGTTGGCTTGCTTGCGGGTATGGGTATCAAAGGAATAGGTTCTTTGGGTGCTTCTTCTTCCAATTCTACTTCATTGGCTAATGGTTCCTTATTTCCTTGTTGAATCACATCTGTTTCCGTCGAACTCTCATTAGGCACGACCGGACCTTCATATTCTTTTCCACTTCTCAAGGAGATAGCCTTGCAATGCTCAATAGGACCTTGATTCGGCGATTCGGTTGTACTCGGTAGAGCTCCCGGTGGTCTTGCACTCAAGGCTTGGGCGACCTGCCCCATTTGCAATTGAAGATTCCTTAATGCCCCCGAGTGATCTTGCAACTGTTTGGAAACATCTTCCAATTTAGCATCGTTTTTAACCATGTATTTGGTGGTGTGTTTCATGAACTCACCAAATGCATCCTCCCATGCAGGTTTTGATTCAACAGGCTGTTTTTGCCTTTCTTGAAACCCGGGGGGTGCGGAGGATTGATGGTCTCCTTGATAAGGTTGTTGGCCATTATTTGGATTACTCCAAGAGAGGTTTTGATGCTTTTGCCAATGAGGGATATAGTTGTTTTGGTATGATTGGTGTCCTTGATTGTTTCGATAATTATTACCAGGGTAATTCACCGCCTCAGGATTTCCGGGACACGTCTCATAAGAATGAGTTCCTCCACACGTCACACAACTAGATGGCATGGCTTGTACTTGTTGGACTACCTCCGGCTTTTGGCCAAGTTTGTCTACTTTATTGCTCAAAGCCGCCAATTGGGCACTTAATGCAGTAATTGCATCCAATTCAAGTCTTCCGGGAGTAGACTTAGCCGAAGTTGCTCTCTCGGCCGTCCATGAGTGGTTGTTATAGGCCATGGTGTCAAGAATTTCCCACGATTCATCGTAAGACTTGGAGAGCATAGCACCACCCGCAGTTGCATCCACTAAAGCTCTAGTAGGTCCATGCAACCCATTATAGAATGTTTGCATTAGAATATATTCGGCTATGCCGTGGTGTTGACACTTCTTCAATAGCTCTTTGAATCTCTCCCAAGCTTCATATAAAGACTCTTGATTAAATTGCCGGAATCCTAGAATATCATTCCTCAATTTGGTAGTCTTCGGGGGAGGGAAAAACTTCCTCAAGAACTTTCCGGTTAGATCTTCCCAAGAAGTAATAGATTGGGATTGTAGAGAATCCAACCAATCCTTTGCGAGGTCTCTCAACGAGTATGGAAATAGCATCAACCTCAACGCCTCCTTTGTTACACCCGCTATGATGAATGAGTCACTAATCATCATAAACTTCTTTAAGTGCGCATGAGGATCTTCGCTAGAATGACCTCAAAATTGACCCGCGGCATTTAACATATTGAACATAACCGGCTTAAGTTCAAAGTTAGGTGCCGTAATTGTAGGTCTAACAATGCAAGAACCGAGCTCATCTAGCTTAGGTGTACCATATTCATTAATAGGTCGATTCCTATTATTTGGCTCCTCGGGAACAACTTGTATAGGATTAACCATAGCCGGGTTAACTCCTTGATTTTCCATGGGTAAAGATTTACCCTTGTCCTTTTTCTTCTTATCTTTCCTTCGTTTCCTAAAGGTCCTCTCGATCTCTGGATCAACAAGAGCAAGAGGTGATGTCGAAGCTCTTGGCATGCACTAAGAGAAAGGTACTTATGAAGACAAAGATCACAAAGTAAATAACAAATCCAAGCTATGATACGCAAGAATATAAATCGGCAATAATTGTTACAACTCCCCGGCAACGGCGCCAAAAACTTGGTACGCTCCAAATATGAGTACGTAAATGCGCAAGTATACGGTCGTCTACAAGTAATAAAGTGATAAGGGGTGTCGAACCCACGAGGAATCAAACGTATAATTACCGAAATCTATTCTAATACCTTACTCGAACTTGTGTGAATGATAGTAGTGAGATTGTGGTTTGTTTAAACAACTAACAAAGTGATTAAGACAATTCTAAATACTTAACTTGCTAATATGATAAAGGCTCCTAGGATTTTACGTCACCTAGTTCAATTCAAGATAAATGACTCGATAAATGATTACTAATGCTCGTGTTTGCTATTCAAGGATTCCAAGACGTTTGTATGTATCTTCCGATAGCAATCAAACCTATCAAATTAAACTAATCCAATTTATTCCTAAATGGACTAAAATCTAATCAATGGCATTAAACTCAAACCTTAAACGAATATGAAACGACTTAGGTATATGTCTATCCTAGAATCGAATCACAATCCAACTTCATAATCAAATCCTCAAAATCACTATGTCTAGCAATCAAGAATCAATAACTTTCACCTCAAGGTTGATCAAACCTTAAAACGAACAATAAGCACGAAATCGGATGAACAAACACATGTAAGCATCATATCAATCATCATAGCATCATTTAATCAAGAACCAAACATAGGATCAATAAAAACCTAGAAGAAAGGAGATTAGCTACTCATATTTATCAAGACAACATTCATTACATTAAACAAAATCATAAATGTAAATGAACAAAGTAAAGTGATAGAGTAAGCTTAGGTGATGAAATCTATATCAACTTCTCCTTCAAGCCCTTGTTGTTCTTCATTCAAAAGTGCAAGCCAAGCTTTTCTTCAAAGGGAGGCAAGATGTAAAGTTGAAGTGTAGTGTATGTTCTCTTTGATTTCCACCTTTCTACCCTTTTTCCTAACAAAACAATCACCCACTAATGCCTAAGTTACCCCAAAAACTATAGCAACAAAGGCCAAAAAGTCCCTAAAGGAGGTTATATTTACAAGTGGGAGATAGAAGGCAAAGTACATAAAACACCCTACAAACACGCTAAAAAACAGAGCAGGTCTCGCGGCCGCGAGCCTGCAGTCGGTGAACACCTCGCTGCAGCGAGACCTGGGCAGAAACTTTCTGCCACCAGCTCGCGGCCGCGAGGTCAGGCAGTAGGTTTCCTGCTCTGCCGCACTTCTTTCCGAGCAGCATATCTTTTGATTCCGAACTCTGAATCCGGATCCGTAAAGTCCGTAGCGTAGCTAACTCACTCATCTATGATATATCCAAAATTCAGCTCATTTGGATCATCCATGGAATATTTATGCATGCTTGAGTGAGCAGCTATCTTCAGTCTTGTAAAATATACTTCGGGTTCTATCTCTTTTGAAGCTCAAGCTTGACTCGCTGGGTGGGAAGAACGACTCGCATCATTGATACACAACTCCGAATCTCTCTAAGATGTTAATACCTACAAACCACGGAGAAAACGATCAATACGAGAACAAAAACACAAAAGACAAACAAATGCCACACAAAGGGGCCAAAAGCACAAAAGAAACGAAAACACGAGAAGACACACAAAAAACTCGAATCAAAACAAGATGTTTTGGGCTTAAAGAGATAGGTAATAACGACATTTTCACGACGTTATCAAAAACAGAAAGAGTAATCAACTGGTTAATTACCAATACACCGACAATTGATATCGACGAGACACCAGTCGCTGAGATTATGGAAATCGAAGAACCTGAAAGAAACTGGATAACTCCGATGATAGACTATCTTCGAGAATAAAAATTACCGCTTAATCGAAACGAAGCCCGGAAAATAAAATATCGAGCTCCAAAATACACGTTGTTAGAAAAAAAACTTTACCGAAGATCGGTATCAGGAATTCTTCTAAAATGCGTCTCCGAATCTCAAACCAACGATGTCCTTCGAGAGGTACATGAAGGAGAAGCAGGAAATCACAGTGGAGCAAGGGCCTTAGCCTTAAAATGCCTTAGAACAGGCTATTATTGGCTTACCATTAACAATGATGCCATACAATATGTTCAAAAATGTCATCATTGCCAAGTTCATGCAAATATAAGTCATCAACCGGCTGAAAACATGCACCCAATACCAGTATGCTGGCCATTTGATCAATGGGGAATGGACATCATGGGACCTTTCCCAGTAGCCAGGTCTAAGAAAGCATATGTTTTAGTTGCTGTCGAATATTTCAGTAAATGGATAGAATGCGTTGCCCTTGCTCGAATAACTCAATTCCAAGTGATCAACTTCCTATGGAAATTCATAGTATGTCGATTTGGCATCCCGAGGATCCTGATCTATGATAACGGAACGCGATTCGTAGGTAAAAAAGTAATGGAATGGTGTACCAAGATAGGAATCCAGCAAAACTTCGCTTCAGTTGGGCATCCAAGAGCGAATGGACAAACTGAAGTAGCGAACCGAGAAATAATAAAATCTTTGGAAAAAATAATAGGGGCAGCCAAAGGAAGATGGCTAGATGAACTCCCAGGAGTACTTTGGGCTAATCGAACGACAGTCAGAACTTCAACCGGGGAGACCCCATTCAGTCTAGTATATGGCTCGGAAGCTATAATTCCGGTCGAAACACTAATTTCGACAACTAGAATTGAAATGTATGATGACAAGGAAAACGAAAAAGCAAGAGAGAATGATGTCGACCTGGCAGAAGCCTTAAGAGAAAAAGCAGCTGTACGACTGCAGGTCACTAAATCAAACATGGAGAAGGCCTACAATCAAAAGGTACGCATACGACCCTTCAAAGTGGGGGACTTGTTGCTGAAAAAGGTAGAAGTGTCCAAGCATGTAGGAAAATTATAACAGAATTGGGATGGACCATACATTATCATTGATGTAGGAAAGAAAGGTTCATACAAAATTGCACACTTGGACGGAATGCCCCTACCACGAACTTGGAATGCAGTCAACCTAAGGAGATACTATGGAAAATAAATCCTAGAAATCATCCTTGTTAATTTCTTTTAAATTTTGTTTGTTTTATTTCTCGTATTATACATTGTAATAAAGGCCTTGGCTTGAGATTCATTCTCAACACTTTTATCAATAATTACGAATCAAGGATTCACATGAGTTAGCGCCAAAAACTTAATCGAGTTGAGTAAAATTGATTCGCTCAATAAACACTCCTCGACCTCCATAACAACGACGACTAAAACGAGTTGAGTATAAATTGATTAGCTCAATAAACACTCCTCGACCTCCAAAACGAGTTGAGCATAAATCGATCCGCTCAATAAACGCGCCTCGATCTACATAAACGACGATAAAAAAAGGTTAAAACCAAAAGATTTGGTAAAAAACCTAAGTCTTAAAACGAGTTGAGTATAAATCGATCCGCTCGATAAACGCTCCTCGATCTCCACAGTAACGATAAAAACTAAGTTACAAACCAAAAGATTAGGTAAAAAACCTAAGTCTTAAAACGAGTTGAGTATAAATCGATCCGCTCGATAAACGCTCCTCGATCTATACAGTAACGATAAAAATAAGTTACAAGCCAAAAGATTTGGTAAATAACCTAAGTCTTAAAACGAGTTGAGTATAAATCGATCCACTCGATAAACGCTCCTCGATCTCCACAGTAACGATACAAATAAGTTACAAGCCAAAAGATTTGGTAAAAAACCTAAGTCTTGAAACGAGTTGAGTATAAATCGATCCGCTCGATAAACGCTCCTCGATCTCCACAGTAACGATAAAAATAAGTTACAAGCCAAAAGATTTGGTAAAAAACCTAACTCTTAAAACGAGTTGAGTATAAATCGATCCGTTCGATAAACGCTCCTCGATCTCCACAATAACGCTAAAAATGGGTTACAAGCCAAAAAATTTGGTAAAAAAAAAATAAAACCTAAGTTTTTCACCATTGAGTAAAAGCCAATCAGCTCTACAATCGCTCCCTGATATCGATGATAAATAAGAACAGGTTGAGAGAAATCAACAGCAAGAAATATGATAATATTGAAGTATTATTCATCTGAAGTTCTGAGAACAGGTCTCAAATTACATTCGAAGTTTTGATCAGAGTACAAAGAACTTTATACAATCTACATATCATCACAACTGTTTAGATAAAATAATCCTATTATATAGATCAGCGGTCTTCACGACAATGTCCATGGAAACATCAATCTCCTCCCTAGTGCCTGGACGACTCTGTTCAACCACCTAAGAAGTATGCGGCTCAGGATGGTCGACTTCTTTGGTTCGATGGCCAGGCTCTGAAGATCAAATATTCTTCCAGATGAAATGACCATTGTCGGCCTGAGGACCGACAAACAGTCACTCGCCCAAAAGAGACACTGCTTGTATAATGGGGTAGATTTTTACTCTAAAGCAGCATCTCTCGAGGACCGTCGCATAAGTAAAAATTTACCAGCACAACCCGGCGGTCTATCACTCCGGAGGTAACATCGAAAAGCGGCGGTGCCTGGTAAATATGAACCCTCCATGTGCAAACAGAAACCACGGACCTCAAACCTGTGAAGACAAAGGCTGAGGCCACATGGGACCCTTCAGTACAAGGTAGGGCATCAATGGGACCTATCAGTACAAGGCAAATTCTGATTAAGATTTCTTGGAACGATGGATCACGATAATGTGACCTTTTGAATATTATGGGATCAGTGGGCAAAGTGAAACTCAAAGAAACTGATATCTCCATCCTTTTTGAGAATTATGAGTGAAATATGGAAACTGCGTACCTATTTATAGGCACATATATAATTAATCCTACGGTTAGATGAAGATCTAAGTGAAAAAGAACCGCGACCGTTTGACTTCCACCTTTAAATGCGAGTAAGTTGGAAATGCTCCTCTATAGTCAAAAAGGCTACTTGATAGTAAAGAAGAATTAAGATCGAAGCGATCAACACGAAAATAAGAAGGATCTAGAGAGCTCCAGACTGAAAAGAGCTTGCACACTTACAAATGCTAATCGCTTGATAAAGAACAAGGGATCCTCGATGCAGACGTACAAGTTCGCACCAATATGACAAGTATTAGCTAGTTTAGAAGTGTAAAATCTCATATTCCAGCATGCGAGGTCGTCACTACCTCATATATCACAAGGCAGATTGTTACTTAACTATAATAGACCTCTAGTGGAGTCCAAGAAATCTGACACGAAAATTAGAGGAATGATCATCAATATTCTGGCCTACAATATCGTCACTGTCTAATATTTCAGAGAATTGCTAAAGGAGGTCTTAATCAGTTAAATCTTACTAATTACTTACACATTTCCAATTCCTCTCATACCAAGAATGCATCTTAAGGAAATAATGGTTGCTTTATTTGAGGAACATGGAATTCAAAATCAGTGCAAAGAAACATGGATTTTAAGAAGATGAATAAACCGATATTCTTTCTACGAGCTTAGACTTTTAAAAGAGAAGCGATGCTCAACAAAGGAAATGACAACGTCCTTATATAAGAAGTCCATGGCAAATGGACAATTTTACAAGGCATTGATCGATTATCGACAAGAACACTAAACGTCCTTCACAATTCTTCAATTAATTGTTTACGTGGACCATCTACGATCAACATTCTAATGTCTAAAGTGACTTCAGAAATAGCCTCAGCGACTATCCTTGATCGATCATCATACTTATACTTGATTAAAAGTTTGATTTGCTAAGGAAACACTACATCGTTCAGCTATTCAAGAATGATCAGCCAAAAACGAGCTACTTTCAAACAAAAGATGATCTCCCAGGAAATTAATGTCAGATAAGTCCGCTAAAATCTCCTGGTTATTTTGAAAATTTATACTTATTTATAACGATAAAATTGTGCATGACATAATTTATCAAAATATATCTATTGACTGAACTCAATCAAGGCATGAAACTGATCAAATCAGGTCATCATTGTCATTAAATTTTACATACAAAATTATTAGGCCTCGACAACCACATAAAGATTGGGGCCTGCATTGTCCAAAAAAAAAAAAAAAAAGGGGAAAAGCATTCCACTATAGCAGCTAGATCAGAACAGGTCACTGAGGTGGGTTGCCATCGCTAGGCCGACTAGCAGAAGCACCCCTCCGAGGAGTCGCATTACCCACAAACGCCATTAACTCCTCCTGACGTTTTAAATAACCGGCTTCATAACCTTGTTCATATGCCTGCCGACGAGACTCCTCTGCAAGGGCGTCAGCCTAGACCAAGTCACTTTTCTCCTTCTCAAGAACAGACTTATCTTCCCGCAATTTCTCAAGATCATCATTGAGAAGCCTGAGTCGGAGGGTCTGTCCTTCGACCTTCGCGATCTCCGAGTCCAAGCGTTGCTTATGGCTCTCCTTACTGAGCCACATATTGTCATTTTGCACACCCAGCTGCAGCGCGAAATACTTGGCCTAAAAAGAAAAAGGTCATACGTAACAAAGCAATCAAAATAATAGCAAGAAATACAGTAAGAAATATAATTACCTGCTCGCACATTTTGACGAGCGATTGAACAAGGCGAACATTGGGAGTACCTTCGTGCTTCCTCAACTCACCGAGCAAGAGAGTGCTCAGACCCAAATCCCAGGACAAAGCGTCGGGCTCCAGAGAGCTGGGCAGTTCACTATTGTGGGGAATACGGTCAGGCCGAGGAGTCACTGACTCCGTTATACCCCTAACTTGCTCAAGAATACAACGGCCGTCTAACATACGAGGGGATTCCCTCTCGCTAGGACTCACCGAGGTCTCCTTGCCCGAAGTAGAGATAACAGTCCGCCGATCGCACCTAGAGCCTGCCCGACCTCCAGAAAGCCCGCCGATTTCAAAAGAGGTGGTCACAACAGTGGTATCATTAAATAAGAAGTCAGAAAAATCCTGAGGAACAGACAGTCTCATGGATGGATTCAAAAAGAAATCTCCGCTAACTGCCCCTGCGGCAGCATTCCCTTGGCTTCTGCCAATAACTAGGTCAGTAGAAGCAGTGGAAGGAACGAAGTTATCTGGAACATGCTCATGTAGGCCATGCTCGAAAGAAGAAACACCTGAAGAAATGTGTATATTAAAAGTTTGTTCCATATTGGACATATCTCCGAAGGCCACCCGACCGGGGGAGGGCCTCCTTTCGACCTCACCAGAAACGGGGAAATCCTGTTGAGTAAAAGTCGAACTAACGACAGGCAAAGGTTCAGAAGGGATAACAAGAGTTTGAGTCTCCGACCTAGTGGTTGACTGGGAACGAGGAAGATCTATCGAAGGTCCCTCAGTACGGGACTTTTTCGGTCTCGGGTTTCGACTACCCTCACGGGAAGAACGCTTCGAAGTGTTGCCGAAAAGATTGCTCATGTTCTGAAATTAAAAAAGAATTTTAAACTATCGAGAAAGCTTATCGACCTCCTTAGAGAGAATATTCTATCGGAAGTAAGTAAAAGCGGTAAATAGCGAGTAATCTTTTTACCCTATGTATTTATACTAAGTGAAAAGACGCGACAGACCCCAAGAACGAGCACGAAACACAGAAACTGACCTATGAACGGCCGCAGGAATTATAAAAGACATATGCATAATGATTACAACGAAGTTAATGACTTGTCTAGATTATTATCAATAGAGAAGCTGAAAAGACATAACTGTCAGAATACGAATTGTCTTATTTACAGGAGAATAAAAAAGTAAAATTACAAATCAAGTTATGTTGATTATTATCAAAGTTATTTCTTAAGGCCAAATTGGTCGCTCCCCACTTCACACAACCTGGTCGCCAAAGGATCTTTCCGAAGCAGCTTATTGACATCACGAGTAAAAACACCGGAAAGAAGTATACGAGTTGCCTTGTCAACGGTATTCTCATTCTCGTCATGAATTAAAGAATCATTCTCCGGGTAACCAGGTGCTCTCTTCCCCTGTAAATGATCTTCGATCATCTCGACGACAGTGGGCTTCGGATGCTCTTCACCAAGCAGAGAAAGATACTCACCTGAACGACCATAGTAATGTCTTCTTCTCTTAACCGGATTATCAATAGGATGGGGCATAGACCAACTACGACATTCGCGAATGCCAAGGAAAGTTCGAAGCTAGAAAGGAGGATAACCCTGTCCTGTCCCTTGATAAACTGGAGCCTGCGCAATCGGAGGAGTTTCTTGAGATGAATCTGGAGATTCCTCTCAGTAATCCTCTGAATCATGGCCCAAATCCTACTTTCTCTTCTTGGACGCTCTCTGTTAGATTGGAATGTTCTCTACCGTTTTGGTAGATTTGGACAGAACCATCTTCCCTTTTGAGGAGTGCTGAGAATTTTCTACCATAAAAACTGAAGATAACGAATTCTAAATTAAACGTGTTAGTAAAAGAAGATATAATGCGACATTAAAGTAAAACGCTTACCCAGCGATTGAGAAGGGGAAGTGATAGGAAAAGTATGAGGACTCAAACCCGCTTTACGGAGGAAAGCCTCGCCAATAAGAAGAGCGCTCTGGTACTTGTCGGCGCGCATCTCCATTATCTCGCCAACTAATTGTGGGTCGTCAGGAATAAAATGACCAGTAACTGAGCGACCACCAGAAATCCATTCGAAGCCATGGTCCCATTAGAATGGCTCGGAGGAACCGTCAGCTAACATAATATGAGAAGGGGGACGAACAAAGAAAAAATGAGATTTCCAGGCAGGGTTGCTGGAAACTGGAGAATCGAAAATAGAGCAACCAAACTTTTGACTGGCGAAAAAGTATCCGCGGTTCGAGGAACTAGAAACGTTAAAACGAAACAATTGTGTAAAGTTACGAAGGGAGGGCTGAAAGCCTTTTGCTTTCATCAGAATTGAAAAGCACACAAAAAAAGCCACGGAATTTGGGACTAGTTGTGTTAAAGAGACACTAAATATTTTCAAAATATCAAGGAATAAGGCAAATAAGGGAAAATGTAGACCATAATTGAAATGGGCAGTATAAAAAGCCCGACAACCCTCCGGTGGAGAAGTAACTCTGTCGGAAGGAGAAGGGAGGATAATTTCAGAACCGTTCGGGAAGTACTTCGTATAATTATCCACGACCTCGTGGAAAGTCTCATCGGTATACGCGCAAGCAAGATCCTCGATTGGTTCAGATATTTGATGAGCAGTACCCTTGCTTTTCTTGGCCCTGGCAGCGACGTCAGTATCGGATATAATTTGCACTTTGAAAGTGTCCTTATCCGGAATAGTGGTTTCAGATATTCCGGTCTGTTCAGTTGGAGGGCTCGGAGGTACCCCCTCCTCGATGGTGGGAGTAACTCTTTCCCTTGAAGACGAAGAAGGTTTCATTGAAATTGAAGCCATTTTTGGGATCCTCGAAAACTATTGATCGATAAAATCAAAGTAGAGGAGAAATTATCGAGCAAGAAAGTTACTGCAAGAGTATGGGAAGTAGAAAGTAAAAAGTGATTGAAACAACGATCACCTATTTATATAGGAGGATGAAAAGACGTTTCGAACTTCTCGCGGCTGATCACATTCCCGCCAAACGGTAAAAGTCGAATCGCTTCCTCAAAATACATGTCACGGTTCAAGATCGGAATGACGAAACGACTATCTATGAGACGTAGAACTCTTTTCCTTACATAGGATTTTTTCCCATAGGGTTTTTCCAAGTAAGGTTTCTAATGAGGCACAATTCATAGAAAATACAGTCGTAATCGACCATCTACTTCTACGAGCTTCTATTACATATGCGCTCGAAGAATTGAGGGAGTATTGATGGGGGCTATTTCGCACCCCTTATATTAATCGGAATGACTAGTCCTTATACGCTCGGACCGACCAGGAGTCTACTCATTAAAGAGCTACCAGGTCCGATCTGCATTATCAATCCTCGGCGACCAAGAGCAATGCCCGAATTCCATAAGGATTGCTATGCCTAGTCCTATTAGGATTATGTTTCCTTGTAAAACTATGGTTAATTCATATAAATACCTAGTTAAACACTGTATTACACACAACATACAATCAGAGCTTACGCCTACATACTTTGGCAATCTGACAACATAATTAATAGAAAAGATTTTGCTATACTATTTACATATTCATCGTCTTGCTTACTTATTGTTCTTTACGTAATTGCTTCCTTGAGATTGATCCATCCGGAATAAAGTAACAAAGCCCTATAATCTACACTTAATTTGACCTCTAAACCATATCTTTATTGATTTAATCTAACCCAACGAAAAACGGTTAAATCACACGTATCATTTATATATATATATATATATTTATATTTTATTGGATAGATTTTCTTTATTAAAAATATATACATGTACAAGAGCTCGACAAACTAAAAAAATTATAGCACATCGATAGTATTTCGAATAGTTTACAATTCACAATACACGTGTTTTAAGTTAAAAGTATTGCTCTAAATTCTACATTCTATTCTAGGGTCTTCGAACATAGAAAAAGGTACAGTTTATTCTTTTTTCCAGAAAATAATATCTCCAACAGCCTTCCATATTTTTTATCACCAAGTAGCTTAAACTCTTTCCTTAATATCAAAATTGAAATCTTCGCGGAGATGACGATGATGGGAGTTTAACGAGGAACGGATATTCTATTTCTCAAACGGAAGATATCGATAATTTGTTTATCCGACAAGTGTGAAATTATGGCAAATATAATGGGAAAGAATGAGCAAAATCCCAACACTCTACACAGTATTCAAGCGTATCTGTACAACATTTGTCACCACATTGCAGACATATTGTTTCCTGCATGATGAGATGAATTATACACAAGTTAATTCAATTATCAATTAAGTTGCTTAACATTGTTCAGTTAGAATTAGTATAGTAAAGCTTCTTTCATTTGTTAGCTAGCTGCACACAATTAGATTTTGAAAGTTTTTTTTTTTTTTATTTCTTGAAAACATAATATTAACAGAATAGGAAATTTTCCCACCAAAAAAAATAATACAAATAAATAAAAAAGAATGGAAGGATAGGAACTTTACCATTATGCAGGCCAAAATAAAATAAAAAATATTAAAGAATGATGTACCATTAGTTTGGATAATTTGCGGATTTAAGAGTCTCTGAGAATTTCGATACAATGGGATCGCATCTAGAATACCTACTAATTACCACCTCAACAAGTTTATTTTCTTTCCTTTCTTTCTCCTTTCTATGCTGTTGTAGTAGCTATTGATCCCGTGACCTAATGGAATTGATAAACGATCCAAACCATCTGAAATAAAACAGTACTTTTTAATTAATAAACTGGGAAAATAAAAATCAAAAGTAAATTGGGTTAGATTTACGAATCTATAGATCAAACGTTACCGTTTCATTATTAAACTTTAAAAAAAATATTAATTACCTTAATGCCATCTCTTCAATAAAATTAAAATAAATTGGTGGTACTGGCACTCCTTGTCCAGATGGTTTGGATCGTTTATCTTGTCCATTGGGTCAAGAGATCAAGTGCGAGTACGAGAGCAGAGGACGGAGAAAGGAAAAAAAGAAAAATTTATTGAGGATATCATTAAGAGGTATCCTAGATGCGATCCAATCTTTGAAGTATTAGATAATACATCATTTGTTGATATTCTAAACGTAAAACAAAAGACACGATGTCTAATTGGTCGCAAATAACACTTCATAGAACTACCAACAACTATGAACAGTTACAAACTATATAAAATTATGTACAAAAAAATTCGAAAAATCATTTTTACTAAATTTTGCAAAGCCATAAATTATTTTGACGCTGGTAACACAAGCAATTTATAGTAAAACATATTTTGATCCAAGGGTTGAATTTATTACAGATGGACAGCCAAGATGAACGCATGATGACAATAGTAATTCCACTTCCCAAAGATAAAGCATTGTTTGGCAATAATTTCGACCCTTGGATCAATTAAAAAAGTATTTATTAAAATAAATGTTATGTATAATGGGTTCTTACATTAGAAAACCTGCTAAAACAATTATTTAACGTATATGTACCACAATCTATAAAATATTTGGTTTGACATCTATCACCAATCTGATGTCAATAAGCAAAAATACAACTCGATATAAATTATATATTGACTTTTTTAAAACCAAATATTAAAGTTAATATAATATGTAAAAAAGTATCCAACACCATATTTCATTATAATATTTGATCAATATTTTTTGTTGTTCGTCAACCGATATACAAATTTTACAATATTATTTTGTGTACGTTCATCGATTAAGTCACATTCGACCAATATACCAACATCCACTTTAAAGTTGTATAACCAATGTTAATTCAAACATTACGTAGTAACAAAATAATTAAATATTTTTAAGCATCACATCATCATTACTAACCAACTTAATTAAAACATGTCAACTCTATATAGCTATTTTTTTTTTCTGAAAATAAGTTATATTTAGAGATATTTAAGCACAAAACCATTTATGACTTTTAATCAACCAATACAACGAACGATGATAAAGCCTGATTTGATGAGAAGAAGAAGGTGAATTTTAATATACTAAAGATAATTCTAAATATAAGGAAAACAAATCGTAGACTTATATTTAGAGATATTTAAGCACAAAACCATTTACGACTTTTAATCAACAAATACAACGAATGATGATAAAGCCTAATTTGATGAGAAGAAGAAGGTGAATTTTAATATACTAAAGATAATTCTAAATATGATGAAAACAAATCACAGACTCACTATATCGAAAATCTTATTTTAAAATAATTTTTTCATAAAAAAAAATAAACTAAAATCATTAAAGAAAATAATTATAGAAATTTGTTTTCCCTTAATTATTAAAACATTTGTTGAACGAAATATTAAAATTCAAGGAATTTGAGAATGAACGGCCAAGTTAAACGCATGATTAGAACAAGATCTAGGACTGTAATCGAGCCGAGTAGTATCGGACGACACACTGTTCAATATTGGTTTGACTAGTTTCGAGCTTGAAATGTTGTGTTTGAGTTTGGTGTATTTTCAATCGAGCCGACCTCAAACGAGCTTTTATAGGACGAATAGAGCCAATATCGAGTAGCTTTATATTTTACATGTTATTTTTTAATTTGTAGTTTATCGAGTCGAGCTTGATACGAGCTTGAAAAGTAATCGAACGAAAAAATATGTTCAAACGAGATTTTGTCAAACTAGATCTTCTCGAGTATCGAGTACCTTGGTTTGATTTTCAGCCCTAACAGGAATTCCACTTCCCAGAGATTAAGCGTTGTTTGGCAATAGAATCATGCTTCATCACCTTGAGGGTGAAATTATGCTAGAAGATATATTTTTGATAAATATTGTTTTCCATGTTTCTTACTTAAGCTCATATTATCTACGACATTCCTGGTAAGTAAATAATAGGAAGATCCAAAAAAAATATATCATACAATTTCATTAGATTATTACAATAATAGATAAAAAAATAATATAAAAAATGATTTGTTAAAATAAATGTTATGTATAACGGATTCTTACATTAATCATAAAGTTAAGTTATTTCAAAGCTTCATCACGATCTAAAATTGTGCGTCTCATAAAACCTACTGAAAACAATAATGTAACATATATATACCATACTCTCTAAAATTATTGATTAGACATCTATCACAAATCTCACGTCAATAAGCTAAATCACAACCTAGTATAAATTATATATTATTTTATTTGACCAAACAGTAAAGTTAATTTAACATGTAGAAAAGTATCCAATGCCAAAGTAAATTTAACATGTAGAATAGCATCCAACGCTATATTTCATTACACTATCCGATCATTAATATTTGTTATCCATCGACCTATATAAACATTTCACAATATTATTTTGTGTACGTGCATCAATTAAGTCTTCTTCGACCGAGATACCACCATCCACTTCAAAGTTGTATAACCAATGTTAATTGAAACATTAAACAGTAACCAAATAATTAAATATTTTTAAGCATCACATCTTCATTACTAACCAGCTTAATTAAAGATATCAACACTATATAGCTTTTTTTGGTTTTTAAAAAAAAGTTATTTTATAGTTATTTAAACACAAAACCATTTGTGGCTGATAATCTCACAATCCAACAAATGATGATGAAGCCTGATTTGATGAGAAGGGGTGAATTTTAATATACTAAAGATTCCGAGAACAAATCATAGGCAGACTTTGTTGAAAATTTCATTTTAAAATAATTTTTTATAGAAAATTAGCTAAAACATTAAAGAAAATAATTGTAGAATATTTTTTTTTTTGTTAATCATTAAAACAATTGTTGAAAGAAATATAAAAATTCAAGAAATTTGACGATGAACAGCCAAGATGAACGCATGATTACAATAGAAATTCCACTTCCCAGAAATTAGGCACTGTTTGGCAATATAATCATGCTTTATCACCTTGAGAGTGAAATTACGTTAGAAGATATATTTTTGGTAAATATTGTTTTCTAAGTTTCTTACTTAAGCTCGTATTATCCACGGCATTCGTAAATCCTATCGAAAACAATTACTATTTAGTAACAAATATGTACCATACTCTATTAAATTATTGATTTGACATCTACCGAAAATCTCACGTCAATAAGTAAGATCACAACTCAGTAAAAATATATATATATATATATATATATATATATATATATATATATATATATATAACCAAACAGTAAAATTAATTTAATGTAGAAAAGTATCCAACGCCATACTTCATTATAATATTCAATTAGTATTATTTATTGTTCGTCGACCTATATAAACATTCTACAATATTATTTTGTGTACGTGCATCGATTAATACGTCTTCGACCAAGATACTACCATCCATGTCAAAGTTGTATAACCAATGTTAATTAAAACATTAAATCGCGAAGTATAAAACATTAGACAATATACATAATTAAATTTAAATAAATAACTCTTCCCAACTATTTATTGTAACCTTATTCACCGTTTAAAAGATATTCAACGTAAAAATTCGAAAGTAAAAACAACAACATTATTTTACCATTTTATAATATACTATTAATATCATTTAAAAAAATTGGTTATTAGTAAAAAAAAAGAGGTCTGAATATAACTAATTAACAGAGTCTAAACCCAACATATATCCTTATTCGATCTACGTAAGTTATATCTAATACTAATATTTATCGATCATATAAAACTACTGATTGGAATACAAAAACAAATACATAATAAGCTAAAACAAATAACAAAACACAATATTTTATCAATCAAAATACTTTATACATTACATTACGAATTATTCTATCAAAATAAAATATAATCCGAATAAACGAGCACTGAAATTCCAGATATCTTGTAGCGGTTATTCAACGATATATTAGCTCAACCCTTTATTTTTTGTTTACTTTTGCCTCTTCCTCTCAAATTCCATCAATCCCTGAAAAAAGTAAAATAAAGAGACAATAACGAACAAATAGAAAGGTAGCTGACAATATATTACAATTATACCCATACCAAGCCAAACAAATTAGAAATTATTATATATTTCGACTTGGTAATCGTCCCCTATTTTTAAAGATACAACTACATATTCCCCATACAAAAACAACTTTATTAAATAATATAATATACGTTGAATTTGGTGATAGATCTCCATTTTGGAAAATATGAATATCCGTTTTGAAATGTTGTATAGCAAAAAGCTTGAATGTCCGGTGAATCGTTTTATAGTAGCATTAGTAGAGATCCAACGTTTAGGAAAAAATAAGATAAACGGTATAGATTAAACAAACGAAACATACTTACTTTTTCAACTACCTACAATTATGACGACAGTTTAAAAATCAATTAAATTTGGGCTTTTGAGTCATACTAAACGCGACACATAAATCAAATAAATTATTTTACATATGCAATAAATTTTGTTAATTTATTCTTTTTAATATGCAATAATTTTTATACTCGGATAATTTACTTTAATATTTTTTTTGCGCGTTAATTCGGATATTTAACCTAAATAGTTGTTATACCGGACATATAACATTCGGAATTAAGATTGACATTTACAATTTCGCGTAATATCAGTATGTTCTTCTTGTAATAAATTATCTCATCAAATATCATAAGTCATCCCTCTACTCGACCAACTTTATGACTCATTCGTCGTTTAAGATTGGCTCCAGATCATATATTTAACTATTCTTGTTTTGTTACGAACATCAACAAAGTATTTTACGACCAATATAGCAACAATTTCTTCAAACTTAACTAACAATTTGAATAAAAACTAAATATTTAAATATTTCTAAGCATCACATCATCCACGTTGTTCAGCTTAATTAAAATATATTTAATTATGAACGGCGTCTTAACATATTGCCATGCCTAATCTATATTATCTCTAATCTATAGGTAAATTCCATCTATGTTAATCGCACTATCCTTCAAGAAATTACATATAACGTTAAATACAATAATATCCTCACAATAAATCAACCATATATTCAGAAATCTAAAGCTTATATAAAATAAAAATATATAAGTTAATTTCGCACAAAATAAATATTAAAGCTTAGGATAAAAAAAAAATTAACTTCATGTGCCTCACTGAAATTAAGCTAAATCTCAACCAGACAACTCTGCAATTAAGTAATACAATATATAGGTTTAAGATAATTGTCTAGATCGATCTGAAACATTAGTTTTAATCAAACTTCAATTAGGTGAAATGAAGTTCGCAAATCTCACTTCATTATGACGGAACTGTTCCTTGTAGTCAAAATATTAGTACAATAAATTACATCATACACACTCATTTTTTAATTCGATGTTATTATTTGTCGAACCAGATTCACGTACTTCATCAATAATAAATGCTGAATCTTCAAGATTGTCTTGGGAAATGGAATCTTCTTTGTCGACCTCATGTTTATCTTGTTTATCCTCTTTCACCGTTTCAATACGGCTCAAATTACCAACAACATACACATTTCTTTCCATGCCACCAATAGTACGCTTTCGCTTTCTAATCTTCATGAGAAAAACTTCAAAAGTAAGCGTTTGATTAATCCTATTGACAGAAGGAGAGCTTTCCTGGACCAATAATTATTTAAAATTATTAAGATATATTAAAAATAGAATTAGTATAATAAAATATTAATTGTAAAATATAATATTACCGCATTGCATAAATCCATGCACATCACATAATCCATTTGGAGAATCTTTATAGCTTGGGGCCCAAAAACAGTTACATCTAAAAAACAACTCTGATCGAATATATTGAGCTGAACTTTCTCTCTAAAATTTATTGAACAAACCATATATAATCTGACAATAACAAAAAAATTAATTAGATAAGAAAATGCATTTTCTGTACCTAGGTTCTGCTTTGGTAGATCGTTTGCAAGATATGCAAGTGTACTCTTACTTATTTGCCACTATAACATTTACCGCATGCCATGTAGAAAAATTTCTGATCAACATCAACAATTTTAGCATTCACTTGCAACGTAAACTTATCGACCTACAAATTTTAAAAAACAATTTATTATACATAAAAGTAAATATTTAAAAAATATTAAGATAATATATATCTATTATATATAAAATATGATAATATACTACCTTTTCATTTTTCAAAACATCTTTTATTAAGTACATTTCATCCTTCGGCAAACCTTCCGAAGATTCAGTGTGCACAAAATGATCTTGAGCAGAAGTTTCAACAATATATTTCAAGTTACTTGAACGCCTGGAAAATATAAATGTAATGAATTTAATAGAGTTTGTCTAATAATTTATAAATAAATATATTAAAAAAATAAAAACCATATTCGAAGTTCGTTGGCCTCCGATATATCAGGATCTATTACAACAGCAGTTGATGGAGTGGAACCAAGCGAACCATCTGTAATACAAAATTTTTGTAATTATAATCTTCATCATTTATTTGTGACATATAATATAATATTTTTAACGAAAAATTTAAATTAATACCATAGTGTGCAGATACAGACAAGTTTGACACTCTTAGTACAAGATAACTATCAAAAGCACTATCAATGATCTCTCCTTCTGACTCTAACCACTTTATTCCTAAAGATTAAGAAACATATAATTTATCTACCAACCTTTTAAAAACAAAAAATACATGTTAAACAAATCAAATATAAGATATAAACTTACTCTTGATTAGCTATAGCATACTCTTTGACTGTATATTCTTTTTCTCCGGCAGTAAACAAACGTTGATCTTTCTTATCAACGACGATGGCAAGAATATCTTCGGACATATTGTGTAGATATTTTATACAAAATAAGAAAAATTTATATATATAAATAATATAAAAAATACATATCTACAACATTATCGTTGCCAATTTGTTCCTTCAAATTTATAAAAGGAGCAAACTGTAGATTCAAGACCGATTGAGGAATACAGTTTTCGGTCTCGGAATTGTGGGCAGTTTTTAAGTTAATTGTCCACTGATATGGATAATTAAATTTGTCATACTTAGGATCACAAGGCTTCACTTTTGCATTAGAAACGACGTATGTATTGTACAAACGGAAAGAATCTTTAAAAAATCCAATATCAGATCCAAATATTGTTGCCACCACTTTCTGACCCTGAAATTTATTTTAAATGGATTAAAAACATATATATAAGTATTTAGATAATTCTCCCGTTTATTAAACTACTATAGATTAATATATCCATTTTTCTCGTCAGAAACATTGGAACATTTTTGTTTTTTAATCAAGCAAAACTAAATCAATACGTTATTTCGAGACTATTCGTTTATCTTAAACTATGTTATTTTCGAAAATTTAGTCCGGTTTAATAAAAAAAAAGCGTCGTTTCTTTATTTTGAAATTCCAACACAATATACTTTTTTTTATTTCAAAACGGTATAATCATAAAACGGCGCCGTTTCTTTCCGAAAACTCTGGAAAAGCTTCCAATGTTTGGCTGAAAAATAAATACACTCTCAACTAAATTTTGATACATGCTAAATACTATGAAGCAAATAAAGTTAACACATTTACCCTTTCATCGGCCAGTACAAGATGCTGATATTGAACAGAACCTCCAGACGAAGAACGCGACTGCGTCTTCTCTTCCACGATAACTCTTACTTTCCAAGAATCAATTACATCAGTAACATCTTTAATAAACATCATTTTAGTAGACATATTTCTAAAGCAAATAACAAAAGGTCGAAATACTTCAGGATAGAGCACAACAATAAGACGAATATTCGTAAGTTACATTAAACAGAGTAGGCTTATAAATTTAAATTCAATAAATAATTAAATTAGAATTACTATGAATATAATAATTGAAACCCAAAAACTTAGGACGATGTGATGCTTTGAAAGGTACTTTAGGATTGAAAACCAATCACAGTTACTCGATATACGAGTCAATCTTGTCAGTAAAAGTTCGTTCTAAATTTGTAACATTAATATGACAATTCCGAACATATATTGACGTTCGATAACATATGAACATATGTTGTATCTCGATTCAACAAGCTAACAATTAGAAAAGCACGCGTAAAATATAAAGCTAATCGCTATTCGGTTTGAGCTCATTTAATACAAGCTCGTTTGAGATCAGTTCGATTGAAATAAATTCAAGCTCAAACACAAAATTTCAAAGTCGGAAACAAATCAACTGCCACATATATATAGAAAAAATATTATATAAAAATTTAATTAACTTAAAAACGAACGATGATACAATGCTTACAAATATCTAATTTGCTAGTCGCCATTAAATAGGCCACTTAACCTTGATTATTAATCGTTCCATTAATTGTTTGAGGACATTATATTTAATGTAGTCGAAATTTGGTTATTAAACGTTGAAGTAGCCGCGGAACGTAAAAAATTTGTTCTAGTCCGAATACAATAACGATCTCGGTGAGGAAACACGAGTAATAAAACATACATTCAACGTAGCAAATGAAAACAAAAAAAAAAGAATATTCCTTATTTCTTTGCTAATCGCCTTTGTTACCATACGTTTTTTTTTTTTTTTTGGTTGCTTGTTTTCAAATTTTATTTTGTTTTCTTTTGTATCGGCATTTAATATACGTTTTTTTGGTTGCTTGTTTTCAAATTTCATTTTGTTTTCTTCTGTATCAGTATTTAATTTATCATATTTTCATTTACTACTTTATTTTAAATACACATTTTATTACTCTCTCTGATATTTTAAATGTTCAATTGTTATTATAATTATTTTAAATATATATATACGATTTATTACTCTTAACATAAATTATAGCTCCAATTATGCGTTTTAGTCAAAATAATAGCTTCAAAATGACCAAAAATAATCTTTATAAAAAATAATTCTAGAAAAATATAAACGTAGAGTTATTCACAAAAGGATACAAATTTCTAGACTCGCAAATTTATCGACAAAATGATATTATGAAAAACTTTTTATTTACTTGCTCTTTTGCCACGAGCTTCAAGGAATCCCTTGTACCGCATTTCCAGTCAGAAATTCGGAATAGGTGGATTTTTTTAAGAAGACTATTTTATTTGACGTTACGACTTTCCCATCCCTTTCCTTGTTTTTTTAGCTAAATTAGATTGTTACGACTATCTTACTATTGCCAGATTTCAATGTCATAAAACGGATCCATTTTATTTTACATAGAATATCTGTGTAACACGAAGCAAACTTATCCATCTACATTAATATATCTCTCGTATAACACCTCATTTCCATTTATGTCCAAACAGAATTTCCGACCATTCGCAAATCCAATATTTATCACCTCTAACATTACAAGATTTCCTAGTTGTTCTTAGGCCTGTATTTTGAAGAGCATGTTTTAGACTGAATAAATTAGCTAGAATAGTCTATAAATATTATAAATATTTACATTTAAAGGCGCATATATAATAATATATATACATATGTATATAAGACTATGTTCAATACAAAAGATGAATGTAGCTATATTCCAAGAGAATAAATTATTACAAAGAGAAAATTATGGAATAAATTTAATTTTTGCAATTAAATTAAAAGTTCATCGTCTAAAAGATGAATGTAGCTATATACCAAAAGAATAAATGATTACAAAGGGAAAATTATGGAATAAATTTAAATTTTGCAATTAAATTAAAAGTTCATCGTCTAAAAAAACAGTACAAAATTTTATTAGAAAATTCGATAAGGATAGAAGCCTAAATCTATTATATTGTAGATAATTCTGACACAAGATTTCTGACCACATTCTCCATAGGGCCCTCTTATCTATTCCTTCTCCGAGCTCAGGTCCTTTTCAAGTTTGAATTTGTTCATTTGGAATTTGGGTTCTTCTACTTCATTTTTCTTTAATATATTAATTTTAACATATCTACGAATAAGCATTAAATTAAAAACATAATCCTTTTTTTAGGCACCTGTTATACATACATATATATATATATATATATATATATTAAATATACCGTTTTAAAACAAAAAACCCAAAAAGATATTGTGCTAGAATCTCACAACCCAAACAGATAAGAAAATCAATGAAAATAAAAATTAATTCTTAAGAAGAGAGATGATTTTACCCGCTTGAAAATAATATGCCAATATGCTTTGCAGAAACAGACAAAAAAGCAGAATAAACCTCAATTTGATTACTACTGTCGCACTATACTATCGACCTGTATATTCTAAAAATATTCAACAAAGACTTGAAGACAAGTACTAAATATAATTAATGCTAAGAATAATTTTTTCAATAAATAATCATATAATATAAAGAAAACCATAAAATTAAAATAAATACACTATATACAGTAAGCATCTGATAATAATAAATATTACCAATATTGTAAGTATACGTTCTGATAATTAAATATATCGATATTATAAATATACTTAATACTTCAAATAGAACATCCTGTCCATAATATATCAAAATAATATAATAACAATAATACGATAAAATAATTAAATTCGCATAGATATTATATATAAATCTTATATACATGATCTTTAAATTCTTGCATAGAAAAAAGTTTCAATTTGAAAATAATAATTGGTGTCCATAATTTATCTCTCGAAAAGCTAATATAAGTATATAAGAGTTACATAATATTCATTAGCATAAATAAAATTGTATATCCGTTACTTAAATATCAACTAAACGAACAACAACAGCGAGGTCAATTTAATTTTCCTAATATACTCAAGTAAACTACACAAAATATATATTATCCAGTAAATCATTCTAACAGAGAAAAAAATAAATTTTATTTAAATGCTTCTTCAACATCAATCAACGTAAAAATAAATTAATTTAATTACCTATTTCCTTTTTCTACCTGAATTTCACCATTCTTTTTCCCGTCAACTTCAGTTAGGCCGTTCATCATATGAGCTGTCATTTCCTGAAGCTGAAGACTCATCTGCACAATAAGAGCATTGCTGGCTTTTGATTCTTTCATTTGATCTGCCATGGCAGCTGACAGTATCCGCTGGTTATTATATAAAATCATCAGATTATTCCGCATTTCTCTAACATCCTTAATATATTCTTTGATTTCCTTCATCTCAGTAATCACTAATTTATTCAAAGTACCAACTCTTCTATCATTTCAAATGAAAATTGAGCTAATTTTTAACTCAGCATGTGATAGCCTAGACAATATTTCCTTAATATTACCAGCTACATCTTCTCGTAAATTCTGAACAGAACATCTCATCTTGGCTATTTTATTATTCATTTCATTAGCTACATTGATAAAAGAATTCTTATCTTGAGTAGATAACCCCAACTCCACTGATCTAGCATGAAAAACTCAGCAATACTAATGAAATATTTATATCTTTGCTCATTCTTGTTTTCTAATTTACTAAAATATCCCCTCAGTCTATCTTCAAACTCTACTATCCTATGAAACCCCATACCAGTCATATTACTGCATTCCTTCAACATTTTAAGACAGCTGTTTAGATAATCCTTAAATTCCTTCGCAGAACATTTATCTATATTCACATCTTCATCTTCATCAGATATCAGAATCTCATCATTCACACTGCCAAATTTATCCATCCCATAACTTCCATCAAGAGAATCTTCTTTTCTTAATTCATCAAACATAATATCATCATTTCCTAAAAAACAAGATGAATCTGAATTGTGTTCTAATAGTGAAGTCATACAACTTAGTTGCTCGTCTTTTGCAACTTGTTCTGCTGAACTCAACATATCAACTGTAACATTATCAGAAACATGATCAACTTCCATACTATCATCAGAACAACTCCATGTCAGATAAAACAAAGGAAATCTATCACGAATTTGCAATCTTCCTAACTCCTGCTCTAACACTTGGTTGTGCAAGAGTAAAGTTAAAACAACTGGTTGTGAAAGTTCGTTGACTTCAATGTTTGCTAACAACTGTCTATCAATAATGAAACTTTTCATTGACCTACAAAACAGCTGCCTCGCCACTTCATCCTTTTGGGAAATAATAGATTTGTAAGGAGCATATCTATGTGGATACCAATAAGAACGATCTATTGCTACCTCCTAAAAGCTAGGTAAACAAAGCAGATCATACTTCTCTCCAAACGAAATTTTAAAATCTTTGGTCCATTTTAAATTGCTGAAATCGCAGCTGTCCTCACATATCTCTCAAATCCATTTGCAGACAGCGAATACACGAATGCATCTTTAATGCCGATCCATTTCCAACGCACTCTTCCGTGATGATGCATTCATAAATTTAATAGCCCAACAATCAACTTTCTCAAAATCCTTCCAGTCATTCATTTCTTTCAAGGTCCGGTTCATTCGAAATTCTCTCCACCTAAAGTACGCTTTTGCAACCTTATCAAAATTATTTTCTGTCTGCCATTTTGTATTTACATCTTCTAATAAGCGAGCATACATATCAAACAAATATGGATTGTTCATAAAAAATCTAAATGCAACATTATCATTAGCAT
Source organism: Penstemon eatonii (assembly GCA_038501285.1). Classification (NCBI taxonomy): domain Eukaryota; kingdom Viridiplantae; phylum Streptophyta; class Magnoliopsida; order Lamiales; family Plantaginaceae; genus Penstemon; species Penstemon eatonii. The sequence goes on from JBCEGF010001341.1 coordinate 865,503, forward strand.
CAGCTTCCCTAAATATATCAGATGCAGCCAAACTTTCTGTACAAAGGTCAAGATCATGTGCAATTACCTTTTGATTCAAAGCATCAGCACCAGTGGAATCCTCTAAAATTAGAGTGCTCCCAGATGGAATTTTGAACGATGGTTGTACAGTTAAAGATGTAACAACCATGACCTCAGTTTCTGGATCATCAACATCAATCGTAATGCCCTTACCTTCTCTTTGAAGATATTCTTGATGACCATGGACAACAGAATCATTGTTTTTGACAGCACTATGCACTCGAGAAAAAGAACAATCATGAACAATGACTTCACGTTCTTCGTCTACATCAATTACCATGCATATTTCTTGTTTTTGCAAATATTCTTCGCGATTTTCAACAGCAGTATCATTCATTGTCAAAACACAATCACCTCGAGTTAACAAATCAGAATACAAAACAATATCATCAATTGTTTCAATTTTTTTTATTTTTTCTCGTGCTTTTTTTCTGATGTTTAATGTCACTCCTATATTCTCCAACAGAACAATGAACTCTCGATCTAGTTAATCTTTTACAACAGTCATCTGAAAGTACGATTTCGTTAGCATCGCTAAAATTTGCATTATCAATTTCCTCAGATGTTTCATCAACTAAAGCTCGATTTACTTCCAACACAGCAGGTACGTACACATTGCCTCTGTTAACTAACCCCTGACCAGCAGAAACATCAAAGCTCTCATCAAAGCACTGAAAGATGCATCACCTATTTCCGTAACCCGAGAATTTTTTCTATTAATCCTAGGTTTCTTTGTCGCAAGCCCTCCCTTTGTTTTTTCAATTTTAGCTTTTCTCTTTAATTTCCTTACATTTTCTGAAGGAGGTTCGTATTTCTTCATCTCCTTATTAATGTGAAGAACTTTCCCGGTAGTACAAGGTATATCCAACCTCTTTAGTAAATAACTCAAAGAAATACCATGGTGGTAAATGCCCCTCTGCACTTTAACACATAGACTCCTAAACACTAATTCAGCCCAATTTATTTTCTGACCATACCAGATAGCAATCATCAGATGCAATCTATCTCCAGTAAAACCATCAAACGAACCAGCTTTTGTCTCAAAATTTTTGATAATATATCAGCAAATCTTTGAAACTCATCTTTCAACTGTCCTTTTGTCACTAAACTACAAAGCTGCTCACCAGGTTTAGCAGCTAATGCCCAAAATTCTTCCTCAAAATTTACAGCATATTTACGAATATCTACTATCCCAGCTTTAGGCAACTGAAAAACTTCACATAGAGAATTAACCGAAACCCTACATTCTTTACCATTAACATTAGAAATTATTATATTATTGTTGACGACCTTACCCATGGCGTAAAACTGCAGAACATCTTCCTCAAACACAAACTCAGCATGTGAAGACAAAAAACCCTCTAAGCCAGAGGCTACTATTTTTCCAATAATCTCTCCCATAAGTTCAGTACCCGAAGCTCTGAATGCATTGAAATTAAGCCACATTCAAGCGATCATTTTTTTTGGTTTAGGACCTACATTGTTAGATTTTCTTTGGCTAACTAATTTGGAGACCATAATTAAGGAATTATAACTACAAAATGCATAAAAAAGTATACCACTGTTTCCAAGACATTTTCTTGTTTTCAATTTGGGGAAGAAACGAATAGTGAACAAAATTGTTAGTAAATAGTTAAGTAAGACCATAAGTTGTTTTCCGACTTAAATCAAATATAATATCTTCGACAAAGACCATTATTGTTTTGTCTACTTATATCTATTAGTTTATTTTCCATCAAGATACCATCATCTATTTCAACGTTTCATAACAAATGTTAAGTACCCCATCAAATAGTAACTAAATATCTAGATATTTGTAAGCGTCATATCATTCTTGTTGATTTTCTCTGTTCACCAAGAAAATATGTTAAATTTTAAGTGGCCGATCGAATAACCACTAGATACATATTAGCAACCGTCACATCATCCTTGTTGTTGAGCTTAATTATATTTAAACTACTGTTTAACATTTAATAGAATTGAGAGTCTATACTTTAATTGGAATAATATTAATTATTTTAGTGTTTTAACAATCAATCCAATAATACATTACATTTTCTTTTATATAGAAAAGTACATAACCATTTTATCATCATTGTGAATAATATTATTTTGTGTATGAAAGACGTAATATTTAAATATTGCATTTAGTTCGAAAACAATGGACCGTATTTAGTCGGTTAGGAGACTGACATATTACTCTGTAAAACATAAGTTATTTCTCAGCAGTAAAACATACAGGACGACGCTCGAAAATACATGTGTCGATCTAAATGTTGATTATAATATGTACATTGCAATGATATAGCATTTTTGTTTAAATTAAAATATTCGATCTAAACACGAACTACAATATGTACAGTATAATGATCAAAGAAAAATATTTTGTTGCGTTGAATAATAGACAATATTTACGTTGCAATGATATATCAGTCTGTTCGAAATTAAAAAAGTCGATCTAAACATCGGCTATCATCTGTACAGTGTGATGATCGGGAAAATATATTTTGTTGCATTGAATAACGGACCTATAAAATAATATTGAGCAGCATGCAGATGAACAACTATCATTACACTAAACATATTGTATTTAGATTACTTTAGAAGTTTATTTAATTGCAACAAGCATAAAAATATCTTTATACACAACATTTTTGGTAAAATCTACACATCCTTGGATTTTCGAGTCCGGATGAATAAAAATCTTCACTGAATTTGATGTTTTGTCACGAGATATTCCAACATAGAACTGCCCATGCGAAAACACAGGCTCTCGTAAATAAATACCAACAAAATCAAGAGTCTGACCCTGAGCTTTATTGATGGTCATAGCAAAACATGGTCTTATAGGAAACTGTCTCCTCTTGAAAGGAATTGGACACAATCCTTTATCAGAAGATTCTAAAGGAATTCGAGGAAGAAAGACATGATTGACCCTTGAAATCACAGGTACTGATTTCAGCAACGATAAAATTATCTCCCAATTGTTTACAGATCAAACGCGTACCATTGCACAAACCTTGAACTGGGTTTAAATTTCTCAACAACATGATCGGTACTCAGCCTGTTGTAAAGCATCATTAGTTCTATTAAAACTAACATACTCCTTTGCCTCGCCTGGAAATCTATCCATCAAAAGATCGTTCAGTTCAGCAACACAATCATTCTTAGGAGTCAAGAGAGCTCTTCCAACTAACAAATGTGGATCCGTTACAAAAGCATCGAAGGAAGGAAAAACCTATCTAATGAGTTCATAAAGAAACGGCGCCGTTTTATGATTATACATTTTAAAAAAAATATTTACCAAAGGTACACGCGTTGAAATATGATGACCTAAAGTCCGACCAATAATAAAACGCACTAGGAAACAGAATTAAAGCAGCAAAGCAGAAGTGAAAGTCGGTATAGAGATATAACTCGTAATGAAAGAATCAAACGAAAACGGTAGCGTTTTATGATTATACTGTTAAAAAAAATCAAAAATTATATTGTGTTAGTCGTAAAAAAATGGAAATCGAGTTAAAATACAAACAGAAAAAAAATTGTTCAAACATAAAATACAGAAAAAACACAAAATTAATTAATAATAGAAAACATCACTAAAGCAATAAATTAGAATGAAAGAAAATTGGAAGCAATAATTCTCAATAGTAAATGTAGTTTTTTTTAATCGAGAAGAAAGTATGAACCGAGAAAGGGAAACTCAGACCTCACTTGGATTGAGTTTGGATGTTGGTGTTTAGGGAAAAAAGTAGGTTATAGGTGTCAAATCAATGTCTTTTTTAGTGAAATTTGAGGAAAAAAGTAGATGGCAGGTGTCAAATCAATGTTTTATATGTTTTTAATGGTTTTATGGGTTTGGCGAAAACTCATTTGGATGGGTTTTGGCTCGGTCTCGCGAACCCACGAGACCGGGCCAAAACCCATCCAAATACAACCTCAATAAACGGCACCGTTTCATGATTATACCATTTTAAAAAAAAAAAGGAAAGAAAATTGGAAGCAATAATTCTCTATCGGAAATGTAGATTTTTTTAATCGAGGAGAAAGTATGAACAGACAAAGAGAAACTCAATAAACGGCGCCGTTTCGTGATTATACCGTTTAAAAAAAAAGGCAAAAGTAGACTCGCACGACAAAAATTCCCCTGCCGGGCCCAGAGGTTGCAAACGGACGGTGAAAAAACCATTAAATAAAAAGAGAAAAGAAATTCAACGAAGAGCAAATAATTCTGGGAAATAAAGAAACGCCGCCGTTTTTGATTAAATTGATTTAACAAAAATTGAAAGTAAATTATGGTGTATTGTTTCTTGACCGCTATCATTCTTGCCGATTTTCTCTGTTCACCAAGAAAATATGTTAAATTATAAATGGCCGATCGAATAAGCACTAAAATCGTCACATCATCCTTGCTTTGAGCTTTATTATATTTAAACTATTGTGTAACATTTAATAGAATTGAGAGTCTATAATTTAATTGGAATAATATTAATTATTTTAGTGTTTTAACAATCACTCCAATAATACATTTTCTTTTATATAGAAAAGTACATAACCATTTTATCATCATTGTGAATAATATTATTTTGTGTATGAAAGACGTAATATTTAAATATTGCATTTAGTTCGAAAACAATGGACCGTATTTAGTCGGTTAGGAGACTGACATATTACTCTGTAAAACATAAGTTTATTTCTCAGCAGTAAAACATACAGAACGACGCTCGAAAATACATGTGTCGATCTAAATGTTGATTATAATATGTACATTGCAATGATGTAGCATTTTTGTTTAAATTAAAATATTCGATCTAAACATCAACTACAATATGTACAGTATAATGATCAAAGAAAAATATTTTGTTGCGTTGAATAACAGACAATATTTACGTTGCAATGATATATCAGTCTGTTCGAAATTAAAAAAGTCGATCTAAACATCGGCTATCATCTGTACAGTGTGATGATCGGGAAAATATATTTTGTTGCATTGAATAACGGACCTATAAAATAATATTGAGCAGCATGCAGATGAACAACTATCATTACACTAAACATATTGTATTTAGATTACTTTAGAAGTTTATTTAATTGCAACAAGCATAAAAATATCTTTATACACAATATTTTTGGTAAAATCTACACATCCTTGGATTTTCGAGTCCGGATGAATAAAAATCTTCACTGAATTTGATGTTTTGTCACGAGATATTCCAACATAGAACTGCCCATGCGAAAACACAGGCTCTCGTAAATAAATACCAACAAAATCAAGAGTCTAACCCTGAGCTTTATTGATGGTCATAGAAAAATATGGACATATAGTAAATTGACGCCTCTTGAAAGGAATTGGACACAATCCTTTATCAGAAGATTCTAAAGGAATTCGAGGAAGAAAGACATGATTGACCCTTGAAATCATAGGTACTGATTTCAGCAACGATAAAATTATCTCCCAATTGTTTACAGATCAAACGCGTACCATTGCACAAACCTTGAACTGGGTTTAAATTTCTCAACAACATGATCGGACAATTCTTTTTCAGCTTCAAAATATGTGGAGGAAGTCCACTAGCTGATATGGTCGTTAGATAATCATCGTACTCAGCCTGTTGTAAAGCATCATTAGTTCTATTAAAACTAAAATACTCCTTTGCCTCGCCTGGAAATCTATCCATCAAAAGATCGTTCAGTTCAGCAACACAATCATTTTTCGGAGTCAAGAGAGCTCTTCCAACTAAGAAATGTTGATCCGTTACAAAAGCATCGAAGGAAGAAAAACCCATCTAATGGGTTCATCCAGAGAACTATTGATATCAACAAATTAATATATATATATATATATATATATATATATACGGGATATCCTCATTACCCACGTGCAATAAAAAAATTAGTAAATAAAGGATCCTCTCTAGCTCGCATTTCTCATGTAAATGTAACTTCTCGACACCCTTCCAAAGACGACAACTTACGAAGGTAGCATCAATTAATGCTTGTCTCGATCCTCTTACTATTATAGGAAGTGTCTGACGGAAATCACCACCAAACAAAACAATTTTACCACCAAATGGCTTCGAGCCATCACATTTATAACTCAGAGAAAAATTCAGCGACTCTATAGAATATTGATTTGCCATTGAAGCCTCATCCCAAATAATTAATTTCGCCTCGTAAATCATCTTAGCAAGAGAGCCTTGTTTGCTTATTTTACTGTTTGATTTATCCTCCGCATCAAATGGAAGTTTAAACCGTGAATGTGCAGTACGTCCTCCAGGCAACAGAGATGCAGCAACGCCGGAACTTGCAACTTCCATAGCAATTCCACCAGTTGAACGGACAAATGCAAGTAAAGCTCAATAAAGACAAGTTTTTCCAGTCCCTCCAGGCCCATCCAAGAAGAAAGACCCATGTCCACCACTAACAATCCTATGAGTTATCTTGTCATACACAACTCGTTGCCCAGCATTCAAACGATCAATAGACAGCATATCCTCATCAAAACTTTTATTGAACATTCATGCATATAGTCTTTGCTATACTTATCAAGATGAACCAAGGATTTATGCACAAAGTTAATAGGAAAATCATATTTGCACTTATCCATTGTCATAAGAACTGCATCAACAGCAGAAACAGTCTTGCGGAGCACAACAAAAGCTGAACATAAACCATCACGAGCAAAGTCTTCAGATAATGAAGGATAATATTTGTCCCACAATTTTTGAGTATCGCCGGTAATTCCATACACAAATAGCATAGAAAACAACGATCTCAAACAATAAGGCATCTGAAACAATGCAGCTTCGGATAAACAACTACCGACATATTAATCAGACTCTAACAAGCCTCTAGGAACACAAGCTTCTCTAAATGAACTATATCGATGTCCTGCAACCATCTTCAAATCATCAAAGGACGTTGGACACCGAATATTAATCAACAGCAAGCGCAAAAAATACCGTTCACCCTCGAATGGACTCACTGTACACAAACGACCAACTACTGTTTGACGTTTACGCAGCTTCCACTTCCTCTCAGCTAATACCCAAACAAAATATTCTGGAAAATCTTTGTACAAAATATTCAGACGAGAAGCATCTGGATCAGAACCGTTCAATGAGTAAAACTCAGTCAGCATAGTTTTCCCAGGTAAAGGATTGTGAACAATCATTTCCAAGGGTTGTTTGATGCCAAAACGTAGAGGTTGGTGATCCTCTAGATGAACAGGCAACACTATGACAGGTGGATATATTTCACTCATAGGAAAGCCAAATATCCTCCGCAAAGCTTCAGGGGCTGAAATCCATCGACCCTCTTGAAAATCCTTGATTTCATCTCGTAATTCTTGTTGGACGCCAGAGATAACATTATACGATAGCCTATCATGTCCTTTATAGATATACTTATATAGATATTTTACCAACTTGATATCACCACATATTTCAAGATTAATATGAGCATCAAATTTTGCTAATAAGTATGGACAATAAGGTATAACAGACCTATTATCAAGCATAGTTTGTTTTTATAGAGAATAGACTTTCCATCATTCCTTCATCTATAATTTGGATAAGAGTTAGGTGCATCACTAGTAAAATCAGCAAATTGTTTCGGATAGTAGCTTCTGCACTTCCCATCTTGCATACATACATTATTCGGATTGGACATACCACAGGGTCCATGCATCATATGCTTAACAACATAAGACCGTAAAAAAAGATGCAAACCATCTGGCAGTTTAGCACAAATAATTTCATCATAGGTAGTAGGAGATATTATTTTATGAAATTTAGCTAGAATGATAACCCAGTGAGCATGTGGCAACCCCTTTTCTGATACTCAACCGCATAAACATATCCTACAACCTCACCAAAAATCTTCTTCTTCACAATCTCATCCTTTAATTCCTCGAGCTTTGCTTTGAAAACATGTGCTATCAAATCTGGCCTATCATGAACCTTTTCAGAAGGAAGCAAATGTTCCATTATCTCAGACCATCCAGTATTGCAAGTCATCGTTAAGAATAGGTCAGGTTTCCCAAATTTTTGCACCAATGCCATTGCATTTACATATCGTTTCCTCATATCTCTTGGCCCACCAATAAACGAACAAGGCAAAACAACACGTTGACCTACGTTCGAAGGATTAGTCTGACCATCAACAGATAGGCTATCCACTATTGCTTGATAACTCTAGTGCAATATTCCATTTGCCGTATCTCATACTGATAGTAATCAAGACGAGAAGTTTCTATCTTAATATACATACCAATAATATATTCTTGCCCCAATCTTCCTGCATGCAATAATAAGCATCTATTATTCGGACGAATTTGTGATTGATAACAAGTATACTCCCGACACGAAACATTCAGTCGACACTTCTTATTTTCTTGTAAACCTGCAAAATACATTAACAAAATAACCATAAACAGAAGATACATAATATCTGAAAACAAATTTAAGAAAATAAAAACAGCAAACAACTGACATTCTTCTTCAGCAGCAAGGGAAAACCAGCGTCGACTGATGAAGAAGAACATTCTTTACGCTTAAAAGAACCTGGAATCAATCCACGCATATTTTTTTTAATACCCGCATGCCAACCAGGCTGTCCATAAGGAAATAACAAAGGATATTGCAAAGGATTGTAGCACGAGTAATAATAGCACACTTTGTGAGTACGACCATCCTCAGTATACACACGAATATCCCTTTCAGATATATCAGCGGTTTGGTCACCATCTTTCCAAACACCAGCTATTTGGTCAGTTGTAGGTACATTACAATTACGTTGGTCCAACATGGGTCCAGTTCGAATAATGATTTGTGCATTAGTAAGATCATCCCACGAACGCAATCGCTTGAACACCTTGCTATAAGGATTGTCAGACAAAGCTTTAATAAAAAATGTCATTACATCAACACGCAGATCTCTATCTAGCACGACGTCTACATTTAAATCATCAGTTGTGTCCAGGAAAAACAATTGCAGCAGACGATGCACATCAGCAGAACCATGTACAGGATTGAAAAAGTTTGTTACCTTCCTAAGAACATTCAAAGAATATATTCCTTTTTTGGCCCAAGCAGAGTCCGGATCAACATGCATCCCAATGGAAGTAAAAGAAAAAGCATGATTATACGAACGATTCTTCCTACGAAATTCACAGGCAACTTCAGAATCAGGATCAATAAATAAGAACCACATAATTGGATTAATCACTGTAGGACTAAGATGAATCTGACCACTCGCACAACAGAAACCTAGAACCTCCCGGTATAAACGATGGGCACCACAGAACGAGCAACCTTCCTGCTTAGATAAACACCACGGGATAGTAGGAATATTATGTATCCTGTTGAAGCGCATAGAAGAAGAACACGAGCTCACATTAAATCCTGAAAAAAATTAAAACAAATAAATTACAATGAGAAAACACAGGAAATAAAAACATATAGCACAAATACAAATATATCACAGTTAAAATATTTCCATAGTTCAAATACCCGAGAGGGAAGGTCTAGCTAATTCATCTACATTAGCAGATTCACCAGTTCCAGGCAACATAGTAGGAACATTCAACGACAACAAAGTCGTCTCAACATTACATCGAACCTTCCTTTTTCCCAAATAGCTATGTTTTTATTCAGCCGTCATTGCAGCGTAACGAATCCTCGATTTTTCATTTCGAGCTAACCTAACAAAATCCAAAGAACTACCGGAACTGTTACCTGAAACCAATAATAAATAAAACTACCAACACACGTATAAATATAATTCTTAAATAATAATAAATAAAAATGAACTCCTCCAAATATATAGATTAGAGCTTACTTTCAATAGGACTAACATGAGGCAAGGAATTTACTACAGCCTGTACATATATTAATAAAAAAAAATATATACAAAAATAATAGGAAAGCCAAAACTCAAAAATAAAATAAAAAACAAAATTTTAAAATTATATAATTATAATACCTGAAACAGAGGAAGATTGTGGTAACTCCAAGGCCGCCCCTACCCAATAACATTAGTTGGTTCAACATAAGCGGATTCATTTAAATTAGAAGATTCAGCAATTAAAGGTAGCTCAACAGCGACATTCGACGACCGCAGACTTGTCCGAAGTTCCTTACGTCGAACACTCCTCTTCTTCAACATAGCAGCTGTTTCTTCAGTAGTGAAGGCAGCATAACGAAGCCTAGCTTTTTCATTCCGATCTAACCTAACAGACTCCAAATCATCAACAGCATGATCTCCTGAAGCCAATCATACAACATAAACATATAAAAAAGTCTAAATAATAGAAAATTATTAATGAATGTTGAAAAACAAAAAGAAATATCTAATTTAAGAAAAGTTGGTTAATAACTCACTTAGATGCACACTAGAATGATCCACACAAAAGGAACAGGGCCATACACAACAGCAGAAGGAGAAGAAAGATCAACAGTATCATCATCCAATCTAACATTACCTCCACTGGAATCCATAACCTGTTAAAAAAAAAAGACAAAAGATATTAATCAGAAAGTACAAAAATAATAAAAAGCCACTTACATCCACAACGTAGAAATCGATCAAACATCATGCAGAAAAAATATTTTACATAATCAATATTAAATGAAACACCAAACAATGAATCAAATTATCAAATGAATTTTTACCAACAATGTACCGAATAACGAAACCAGATACTAAATTATGAAGAAAGATCAAACGAAAATACACAGAAACCAACAACGTACCGAATAACGAAAGATCAGCATAAAATCTTAAAAAAAAAACACAGCACAAGAACAAAAATATTTCGAAGAGGTTAATACAAATAAAAGAAATGAAGTATACGTGAAGATTAAAAAGAATATAGATTAAGAACAGCAGTATGTAAGACGCAACCGCCAATATAAGAAATATCTAAAAAGTAAGACAAGAGGAAAGCATAAAAACCAAAACAACCGCCATATAGAATTACAATAAATAAAATATTTTAATTAAGCTGACAGGCAAGAGTTATGTGATGTTTAGAAATATCTAAATATTTTGTAACTATTCAATACACAGCTTAACATTGGTAAGTAAACTCCGAGGTAAATGTCAGCTTATTGGTCGAAAATAATTTAATCGATGACATACACAAAACATAAAGGAAAGAAAGTTGTATATTTCATGTCGGTCGGAGAGAATTAGTCGATATTTTTCAATATAGCAATAGTGGAACATATCGACATTACGTCGACGTTACATATATCAATCTTAAGGCCAACATTGTTTAGATCGAAAATGAAAGCACTAACTAAAGATCGGAAGTACAGTTCGAAAATACACTCTAAATGAATTCAACCAACAGCCAAATATTCCGAAAAGAAACGGCGCCATTTTATGATTATACATTTAAAAAAAATACTTACCAAAGGTTCACGCGTTGAAATATGACGACCTAAAGTCCGACCAATAATAAAACGCACTAGGAAACAGAATTAAAGAAGCAAAGCTGAAGTGAAAGTCGATATAGAGATATCACTCGTAATGAAAGAATCAAACGAAAATGGTAGCGTTTTATGTTATACCGTTAAAAAAATCAAAGAGTATATTGTGTTAGTCGTAAAAAAATGGAAATCGAGTTAAAATACAAACAAAAAAAATTGTTCAAACATAAAATACAGAAAAAAAAAACACAAAATTAATTTATAATAGAAAACATCACTAAATCAATAAATTAGAATGAAAGAAAATTGGAAGCAATAACTCTCTATAGTAAATGTATTATTTTTTAATCGAGAAGAATGTATGAACCGAGAAAGAGAAACTCAATAAACGGCGCCGTTTCATAATTATACAGTTTAAAAAAAAAAAAAAAAAAAGATTGGAAGCAATAATTCTCTATCGGAAGTGTAGCTTTTTTTTTAATCGAGAAGAAACTATGAACAGACAAAGAGAAACTCAATAAACGGCGCTGTTTCGGGATTATACCGTTTAAAAAAAATAGGCAAAAGTAGACTCGCACGACCAAAATTCCCCTGCTGGGCCCATAGGTTGCAAACGGACGGTGGAAAAAGCATTAAATAAAAAGAGAAAAGAAATTCAACGAAGAGCAAGTAATTCCGGGAAATAAAGAAACGCCGCTATTTTTCGATTAAATCGATTTAGCAAAAATCGAAAGTAAATTATGTTGTACTGTTCCTTGACCGCTTCGGCTCTTATAAGCTTTAATATAGCAATCTGCATTCTTAATACCCATTATTGTCTTGTCTTGTCTTTTTTTTTTTTTTTTTGGAGAACCATTATTATCTTGTCTTGTGATTGAATATTTTCTTGTTATTGAATAGTTCATATTTTCCTTTTTTTTTTTTTTGATAACCCAGGTGTCCAAGCTTACGCTAGACTAATCCTAGACCCTCAGAACCCTTGCCCTAGAACCCTGAAGGATGTAAATCACAGGATGTGCCTCCACCAAGTCTCGGGATCCCACCATACTACTGTACACTTTGCGCACAAAGGGGTCTTCACCATAAATAACCCTTAGACAGATCCATGAAAATGCTTTCATCCAAGTTTCAAATGGGATTCGAACCCCCACCCTTGCCGCTGGAGCAAGCCTTATGAATTGGTGGTCAATCAGTTGTAGATATGCCTGGGGCTTTTTTTCCAATTCACGTAGAACATGTCTAAGAAAAATTTCTAGACATAATGAATATAAAATTGCCACATTATTGATTATGGTATTAATATTTATAAAATTGATGATTTTTGAACTATTAATTATGACCATAGGTTACGTTCTAGGCAACTCTCCTATGCTTGGTCTAGGTAAAATAATTCAGTAGACTTGGATCAAAATTTCCATCTTTTCAGTCGAAAACAACGAAAAGTTTCCGTTTTTGAATCAATCAAAATAATAACAAGATGTAATATCGAAACTATTTGTTTACCTTAAATTCTATTATTTTTCTAAATTTAGTAACTTTTTTTAGAATTTTTTCTTAATTTTTTCGAAATATTTCCGAAAAGTCTCGAAAAGTTTCCAATATTTGATTGATCGAAACATATACTCGAAACAAAATTTTGATCCATGGACTCCCAGGACAAACTTGCATATTTAGCCGCAACAATCATATACGTTCTCCTCAATCTTATAAGAATTGTGAATTTGGAGGAGTCATTCATTTGATGAAAATATTAATGCCCCAATACTAGAGATACACAATTCAAATTCAATTAAAAAAATGGAAAAACACTTTCGATATAAAACTTTAGTCCGAAAAACATTTCTGATACCAAGCTTTTTGAAAAAATATATTTTATACTATGATTCACACCATCTTGACACATTTACTTTTGCCATCAACTTTCGAACGACGAATTCAGCATGTACCGTCAATTGTGGATCTTTAAAATCCGTGTTTGTTTTCCCTCTCATTGTCAATTTAATGGACACATGATCGGCACGTGCTGAATTTCATCCGAAAATTGACGGTAATAATAAATGTGTCAATATTGTGTGAATCATTGTATGAAATGAATTTTGTAAAAATGTTTGGTACCAAATATGGTATCAAAAATATTTTTCATTCATTTAAAAAGTGATATTTTTTATTTATACATTAGTCTTGTGACTTGAATAGTTTTGTACTTTTGCTTACTACTTAAAATTAATTTTGCTGATATAATGATATATTTAAAATTTTGCTCAAAAAACATAAAAATGAACTGTAAACTATTATTTAAGTAATACAATTCACCATTTAAAATTACACTTATTATAACTAGCTAGAGTTGGTTTCATGGATTTTTACCCTATTGAGTTTGAGAAGATGAAGCTATGAATTGAAATAATTAAGAGTCTCCATGCTATATTAAAAAAAATAAAATCAATTCGTGCGATACCAATTGTATTCTTACATTATGAAGAACATTATAATAACATCAATTATTTTAGTCTAGAAAAATATGCATTTTATTGAGATTGCATATCAGTCTGGAGAAGAGAATAAACTTGAATCAATTTTAACTACTCCTCATGTGGAAGATCTTTCGAAATAAATTCGCTTTGCACATTTCTAATCAATTCCTTGCTTTTGCCTCATATAATTTGGAAATCTTTTCTGCCATTACTTATCAGGTTGTACATAAATCTCCTTATCCACCTTCCTGTCCGCCCGCCCGTCCGTCCTTTTTCTTTCTTTTTTTTCTCAGTGTTTTTTTGTGTGATTTTGGTGATTGTTTTGTTGGGTTTTTGAGGTTGAATTAATTGTAAAATTGATATCAACTTGATGATTTGTTTGTTAATTATTTGTAGTTAGTTGGAGGAGAATGATTTTTTTGGAGAGAATTCTTTTTTTCATTTAATTGCTTGTCTTACAATGTGGTAGTACATATATATTTATAGTTACCCTATAACTATCGAGACTTTCTAGGATATTCATTATTTTAGATTATTCATTCCTATCTTAGATTTCCTAGGAACATTAGATATTATTCTAGATTCCTCTACCATATTCTTGTTTTGATTCTACATTTGATATCATTATATTTCTTCATACATGTAGAATTTCTAGAAACTTAGACAAATATCTTATATTTCAACACTCCTCCTTGAGATTTTTGCCTGATACTCCAAGCATCTATCAAAGTATCTCAAATTTGGATTTTGGAAGAGGCTGATTGTACTATAATGTGTCATAGGTGCAAATGATTTGTTGTAGACACTCTCGCTTCTTGTGCATGTCTTTTTGCAATCAACTTAGTCTTATGTTTGTTGATTGTGTCATTTCGATTTACCTTATTATGAATCCACTTTGCACCAATCACCTTTTTGTCTTTAGGATTTTTCATCAGCTTCCACGATTGCCTTGTACATGTCATTTTTGTCTCCTCTTTCATTGCAGCTCTATGTTTCTTGTATTGAGAAGATTCATCACATTGGCTTGGCTCCGTAAATGCCATTTGACAACTTTCATTAATATCCGTAATGGACCTGATTTTTTTTTGGAGATTCCCTCCCAAAAGAGTCTTCCAACATTTCTTTTACTTTATTGATGGATTTTTTCTGGCCCTTCATTGTCTTATGTCCACACATTATTGGTGCTTCTAATTTACTTCTATCAATATTTTTGTGCAAATTCTCAGTTGCAATTTTAAAGGTGCAACCATTAGCGCCATCCATTTGTTTTTTCTGGGAAACTTGTGTCATCAACTTTAGCTCTTAGTGCTCTTAATGGTGATTCATGCATTCTTAATGGGAAGCTATTGTTCTTCATAACTTTTTTAGCAATTTCTCTTCCCTTTTAGTCAATTATAAAGCATGAATCATTTTTAAAAGTTATAGAATACCCATTTTTCATCATTTGTGCCACACTCAATAGATTTTTATCAAGTTTAGGTACTAAAAGAACATTTTGGATGAGTTTAGTAACTGATTTTGTTTGGATGGCAACGGTTCCCTTTCCTTTCGACTCGAGGACAACTCCATTTCCCATTTTTATTAGAACTTTGACCGTAGTGTCCAACTCTTGAAACATCTCCACATGTTTGGCCATATGACTCGTACAACCACTGTCCATGTACCAAACGTGCTTGTCGTTTGATGAAGGTTGACAAGCCATGAAAAGGTGTTCTTCTTCTGGCTCGTCTTTGTCGTCGCTAAAATTACTTGATGTTTGTGCATTTTTCTATTTTCGTATTCTTGTTTGAGACTACAAATTTTCACAATATGCCCAAACTTACCACAAAACTCACATGTCTTCTTCTTCCAACAATCCTTTGTAAGATGATTTTTTTTTCTTGCACACACCACATGATGGAAAATTGTTTATTTTCTCTCCTACTTGACTGTTGATAGGACTTTTGTTGACAAAATTATTTTCTTCTTTCGTAGCGGATGATTTGTTTATGTGCTTTGATTGAAATGCCACTTCGGTTGAATTTTCCACCTTCTTGTTAATTCATTGTTCGTGCGCTTGAAAAGAACCCACTAGCTCATTAACAGAGAGTTTAGTGAGGTCTTTAGACTCTTGAATTGCAGCAACAACTGATTCGAATTTTTCAGGAAGGGTTATAAGTATTTTCTCTACTACCCTCTTGTCTTCCATTTTTTCGACTTGTAATTTTATTTTGCTAACTATTTCTTTAACTCTAGAGGAGTAGTCTTTGATAGACTCACCTTCCTTCATTCGAAGATTTTCGAACTCCATTCGCAAGATTAATAACTTGATTGTTTTGATTCTCTCCGTACCTTGATATTCTTCTCTATGATTTCCCATGCTTCTTTAGCGGTAGTTGCAGCGACTATGCTAAAGAAGATTTCTTGAGTTACAGTGGCATGGAGAAATGCAAGAGCCTTCATGTTCTTTGTATACTAATCTTTATTTTTCTTTTGTTGAGGTGCAGTAAGATTACCTTCATCTTCCGATTTTTCATAACCGTTTTCAACAGTTTCCCATAACTCATTTGCTACGAGAAAAGCCTTCATTCTTACCGCCCAATAGTCGTAGTCTTCACCGTTGAAAATTGGTGGTGTAGGAAACGCTATATTTGATGAACCCATTTTTTAACTCAATCCCTTAAGATCAATGAGCTCTAGATACTAATTGTTGGGTTTTTGAGGTTGAATCAATTGTAAAATTGATATCAACTTGATGATTTATTTGTTAATTATTTATAATTAGTTGGAGGAGAATGATTTTTTGGAGAGAATTCTTTTTTTCATTCAGTTGCTTGTCTTACAATGTGGAAGTACATGCATATTTATAGTTACCATAGAACTATCTAGACTTCCTACGATATTCATTATTCTAGATTATTCATTCCTATCTTAGATTTCCTAGGAACATTAGATAATATTCTAAATTCCTCTACCATATGCTTGTTTTGAATCTACACTTGATATCATGATATTTCTCATACATGTGGAACTTTCTAGAAATTAGGCAAATATCTCGTATTTCAACAAGTTTACAGGTTAAACAGGTAGTAAAGTATGTTTTGTGGATTTTCTGCTTTTCAAACTCACAACCATGGACAGTGTTATCTCTAATTTGGGGTCTAGTCTGAGTCTGACAGAGGAAGAGGAAAATTGGATTATCATACGAAAATAATTATGCAACCTCGTGCATGAGAATGGAGAGTTGGATGTAGTTGGGCGTGTTCTAACGAAAAAGGGATTTAATCTGGATGCTCTCAAAATCACTATGTCGAATGTGTGGAGTCCAGGTAAAGGTATTAACGTTCAACAGTTGAGCGGGCAGAGGCGGATCCAGGATTTATAGAGTCGATGGGGGCCAAGTTAAACTATATATATTTTTTTAATACATTATTAAATCAATTATCGTATATTTAAATGAAATTAGAGATAACAAAAGCATATCAAAGATGCAATTCAGAATTGAGCATCTGTGAGATATTTTTAGAGAATTGGTACAATCAATTTAACAAATTAGTTATTTCCAACAAAGAAAATATATTGTGTGGTCTTTTTAATGTTTTATGTAAAGATTTGGTGAAAAAAATTAAATTGTAATACTAAATATTGTTTATTATCTAGTTGTGTAATACAATTGGCAGGCATAATTTTTGTATTAATAAATTTTTTATAATTTTATTTTTGAATTGATTATTAATAAATTAAGCATGTCCAATACATAATGAATATAAGAAAAAGACATACAAATTTAAAGGAAAAAATTATTGGAGGGGCCAAGGCCTCCCCAACTACAAGTGTAGATCCGTCCATGTGAGCGGGGTTGACTCATATTTTCATTCAAACACCCGGTAGACAAGAAAAGAGCCATGGAAGAAAGCCCTTGGTGTTTCGACAAGAATCTCATCATCCTTAAGACAATCTGTGGGGATGTAAATCCTTTGCAAATGGTCTTGGATTGGTGTGATTTTTACGTTTTAATATCTGGACTACCTTGGAACAACATGAATGAAGAGTTCGGATTTGCATTAATGTAACCAAGCCTTTACGCAGTGTTATAAGTATTACGAATGAAAACGGGAAGACACAAATAATCAAATTCACATGTGAACGACTTCCTAATTTTTGCTATTCTTGTGGTTTAATGGATCATATGGCACGTTTTTGCATATCCCAATATACAGACAAAGCTCAATAACAAGACTCTTCTTTTCAGCACGGACAACGGTTCCGGGCATCTACAAGATCGGGAATAGAAAATACGTCATGGCAATCAAGCTCCGGACTGTATGTTATGATCACTCCATCTCATCGCCAAGAACAACCAATTTACTCGTCGAAGAGGAAAAAATTGACCGGAAAAATATTTTTAGCCCATATATTCCACCGCCACGACGGCAGACAGCAAACTCCGGTGAAGGATTGCCAAAAAAAAGAGAAAATCGATGAGCTTGAAACCTTAACAAAGTTGAATAATTAAATCCTTCCATTTCTTGCGGTAATAACATAACAATCTCTCCCCCTCATCATCATCTAAATAATAATCCCACCAAAATGGAACCAAATCAAACTACCTCACGCATGTTTAAATCTAGACCACCCTCATCTCCAAGTCAAACTAACAAATTTGTCCACTTACAAAATCTCACACCACTTAATACATTAAATAGCCTAATAAAATCATCCATTCCAGCCCACTTAAAAAACCATGAATCTGCAGTCCATTTTGAGTTTAAATCAGCGACCCGAATAATTTAAATCTTGGCCCATCAAGAAACATTAGCCAAATCAAACATATTACTAACACAACCAAATGTCATCACCCACCTCTCTCGGGAAAAGAATTAAGATCACACTTTACCCAGTACAAGAACCCTCTCCCTGTGTCCATCCCAACCACGATCGACAACAATAACCCTTCCAAATCCCCAAGTCCTCCGATGGTCTGGCTCATCATGAGTCATCAGAATTCCCACAAAGATATGTTACCGTAAAGAAAAACCAAACTCTACCTTACACTATAAAATCGAACACAGTGAACTAGCAAAACAAGTTGACCCCATTATCCATCACCGAAACCACACCACCGACCCAAACCACTGAAAATGTTTTTTTCCAAACCCCAATACTACTCCCCCCTCCCCCATCCCCAAACACCATTATCTCTTCACGCAAAAAACCGTGACTGACCTTTGTAACATACCCATAACCTACAGTTATACGTTAGACCACAAGAATTGGACAGAGAATTTGTGGTAAAAGAAATCGAGCTCGGAGCCATATCCGGAATGAAATTCAAGAAACAAAGGTAAGAAATTATCGCGTAAATCTCAAACGGTGGAGGCTGCAAGGCAGCCCCGCCGACAATCATGAATTGCCTCAGTTGGAACTGCCGAGGACACTCGTCGAACACACCCGCTAGACTAATTCCCAACTCACTCATTCTCATGGAAACGAAACTTAGTGAGAGAAAGATTGAGATTTAAAAGCTAATATAGATCTTTATGGAGTTACAGTGGAATCCAGGGGACAATCAGGATGTATAGCTCTTCTTTGGAAAAACAGGCCATTGTTTTGCCTCAAAATATGTCTATAAATCATATAGATGCACATATATATGGTGATAATGATCCAACTGGTTTAAGATTTACGGGCTTTTATGGTGACCCGGATGCCAATAGATGGAAGATTTCATGTGAACTTCTCCGTACATTATCCACGGTATCTGCAGAGCCATGGCTATGCGTTGGGGACTTTAATGCACTGACGTCAAATTTGGAAATATGGAGGCCCAACCAAACAAGCTTGGCAATTGAAGGATTTTCGGCAATGTTTACGAGACAATGGCATTAGCGATCTTGGTTTGGAGGGTTATCTGCATACAAGGTGCAGTCGTAGGGAATACCCTCACACCACTTGGGAACGTTTAGATAGGGCTTGTGCGAATAATTTACGGAGACATAAATTTCCCTTATTTAAGGTTATTCATAGTGATACAAGAAAATCTGATCACCTACCACTTCATATCACTTTCTCGACAACTAGTAGAGTACTTAGCCTTGGGAACACAAAGAGGAACTTTAGGTTCGAAGAAATGTGGCTAAAGGCCGCGGAGTGTGAAAAAACACTACAAAAATCTATCAAAATAGCGACGGAATTAGCGACAAGATTTTGCTCCAAAATCCGTCGCTAATCGATTTAGCGACGGATTTAGATACGGACGAAAAATCCGTCGCTAAAACCTTCGTCGCTAAATATTATCGACAGATTTAACAACGGAAATTTCAGCTACAGAATCAGCGATGGATTTTGTCCATTGCTGATTATTTAGCTACGGAAACCTAAATCCGTCGTTAAACTTTCTTCTTGCGACGGAAAGCATATCAGTCGCTACATCTAAACTTTCTGTCGCTAATGTTAATATTAGCGACGGATTTGGTTTCCATCGCTAGGAGTTACTCTAGCGACGGACATGTTTTCTGTCGCTGTTAGTATGTTTTCGATCCGTCGCTGTTAGTATGTTTAGCGATGGATTTTCAAGCTGAATTAACTGATTAATTTCGATTTTTTAAAAAATAATTATAATTTTTTATTTTTTTAATAATTATTATTTTTTATTTTTTCCAAAATAACATGTATTACCGCAATTAATCCAACAATTCACTACCACAAACATTCCAACAATTCAATACCACAATCACATACATAAAATAAATTAATTAATACTCTATAAAAACCTAAAGATTCAGTTCAAAATTATCATAAAACTAAAGTAAAATTGTTCTCAAACAATGTACACCTTCACATCGAAAACTAAAGTAAAATTATTCCCAAACAATGTAAACATTCATATCGAATCTTGATCATTTGACTGCTGAGAAAGAGGTCGGGTAACATCTTGTGGCTGAGATTGGGCATGAGGCCAAGATTGGGCTCGTGGCGGAGTATAGGTCGATTGATGTGGAATGGGTGCCATATTCCCCATATACCCAAACATTGGGGATGACATATAATATGAGCGTTGGGAACCGACAACTGAAGTCTGAAATGGGCCCGCGAGAGATGGATTAAAAGGGGCCACGGGTTGTTGGTAAAACATTTTACCCCGTGCCATCATCATTTGCCACTATTGTTGGGATTCGGTAAGATAAACAGCCCTAGGCACAGCGGAATTTAATAATTTTTAGGACCTCTTACGGAATCTTGCCAGGATACTACTCTAGATGTTTATATATTAATATTAAAATAAACGACATTAATAACAAGATCCATGTTATACCTGTCTCTTTGCAAATCCTAGTCAACGAACAAAGTCAGATTTCTCCCTCGAGTTGGTCGATCCAATGTCCTGCTACAGTGCCCCACGTGTTGCGTCTCTATGAGTTGATACACCACAATATCACGAAAAATAATATATCCTGATCGGTGTTGGATGAAGATGAAGGTTAAATAACAAGGAAGTTAGAAGTTAAAGGGAGGTTTTGATGATTTCTAAAACATCATAACCAGCTAAGTAAGGAATACTTATTAAAATCCCTTAGAAGAATTTTGATCAACTTAAAGATAAATCAGACTAGTCAAAATTCAATTTGGTCCAGAAGACTACTGATCTGCTGCTGAATAAAGAAATCAGTTTGATGAAAATCAGCCGACTCAAATTAGATTAGTTCAAGTTTGAGATCAGCTCAGCACATCATCATACCAGATATTCTAATCAGCCAAGTGAAGACGATCAGGAAGTCTCCTCAACGGTAATAAATGCACTTGGAGTAATAAATGCTGAAGAAGGAGGGTATTTATGGAAAATGATTAAAGAAATCCTCGTATCAGCTCAGTGCATTAAATACAGCTGACAAAAAGTATTGTAGATAGTACTGCAGCAGTCGCAGAGAGCCATTTGCAGAGTTTAAGGACCAGTACTCGAGGTGTTTGAATCTTGTCTTTCTTCAACGAACACTTTTCAAAACCAAGAGTATAAATAGTTCCTGAGTTTGAGAGAGAAGATATACAACACACAACTGAGATCAATCCTGCGAAGCAAAATCTTCTAAGTCTTAAAACTCAAGAACAGCTCACAAGCCTGTTGAAGTTATTTGTTAACTGAAACTGAGTTGAAGTTCAAAAGATAAATCATTTTCTGAGTGAATTTGTTAAGAGAGTGTTTTGAGAAGCTGTTACCCATCTGTGTGAGTGATAAAGCTTTGTAGTATAGTATTTCTGAGTGATCTCCTGTAACGAACTTGTGGCCTTTTCATTTGTTGATTGGTGCAAGCAGAGTATATTGTCATCTGTGTGATTATAGTATATTTCAAGATCTAAGTGACTTGGAAGAGTGGACTAAAGGATTTAAATCCATATAACCACTATAAAAATTATTGTGTTCATTTCTGCATAAGTTTTCTTGCACACTTTAAAAATTTGCATAAGCTTACATTTGAACAAACTGTTTAAAGATTTTAAAAGGAGTTTCAAACTGGGTATAAAATCTTTACAAGACTTAGTATACTTGTGAAAAACACTCTAAAACATCCGCTGCAATTAACCTGAATAAAACTGATTTTACTCAAATCAGCTAAGTACTTTTCTAATGAGTGGTCAACTCTGCTGCTCAAACTTAGTGTGCGAACAGCTCAGTCAGCTTACTATTTACGATCAGCTTAGTCTGTTAACAGTTAACTGAAAAGTTTTTAAGTCTAAAATTTTCAGAGGTCTATTCACCCCCCCCTCTACACCTCATCTGACCACTGGGGACCAACAATTGGTATCAGAGCAGGTGGTTCATTAGAATCAACTACCTGATCAACGAGCTTGATCCAAGTGTTTTTCAAAGGTTTTCAAACTTTTTCAAAAGAGCATATTTTTGAAAAATTAAAACTTTTTGAAAATGGATTGTATCAGCCATGTTCCCCACATTGGCGGTATGAGTTTGGAGGACTGGAAGATCAGGATGGAGATCTTCTTAGCTGCTTACAATGACAACATGTATACATGCATTACCAAGTGTCCATTCAAATTCACCAAGACTATAAAGGTTGATGAAGTAGACATAGTGGTGGATAAAGATCTTCAAAAGATGATAGCCAGGAAATCAAGCTGTTCAGTCTTGATAAAGTTGGTCATTTCATCATGACCAAAGCCCTGGACAATGATAGGTTGGATAAAGTCAAGCATTGCAAAACTGCAAAGAAAATGTGGGACAAGGTTCGTGACATGAGCGAAGGAAACGACGCCACAAAAGAGCATTAGCTGAGTGTTGCTCTGGAAAAGCTAGACAACTTCAAGATGAAGTCTACGGAAACCATTGATCAGATGGATACAAGTTTTACAAGGACGCTGAATGAAGTTCTCAAGCTAGGAAAAACCTTCACATACAAGGAGATAACTGTCAGAGTGCTGAAAGCTCTACCTCCAAAGTTCAACATGAAGGTGACAGCCATGGAAGAGTCAAGAGATTTAGGAAATATCTCTCTTACCGAGCTGTTCTCAGTACTCAAGGCATACAAGTATAAACTGCCAAGAATGGGTATTGAAGAAAACTCAACTTCAAGCCCCACAGCTGCCCTGGTTGCTGCTGAAAATCCAAGAAGAACAGCACACAAAAGCAAAAAAGTGGACTTATCTGATGAAGCCACACTAGTCAACAAAAAGGAGTACACTGTTGGAGACGTTGCATTGCTGATAAACAACTTCAAGAAGTTTTATAAAAGAAAAATGAAGAACTAATACAACAATGCTTCTACTTCTAACCCTACTTCATCTTCTCAAGATAAGGATGCTTATAAATCCAAACTAATGTGTTACAACTGCAGGAAATTGGAAAATTTCATCAGAGACTGCCCATATCCTAAAGTTGAGAAGTACACAGAAGAAGAAAAGAGAATCAGAAAAGAAAGAATACATCAGAAAGGCAAAGTGCTGATGGCTAAAGCAGAAAAGCAGGCTGCCATCTACTCATCTGATTCTGACTCAGATACTTCTGAAGAAGAATCTACTGAAGATGAGAACCCTGCTCTTATCTGCCTGATGGCTAAGGAATCTGATGACTCTGAGGATGAGTTAACTCCTCATGAAAATGAATTGTTTAATTCATTTGAGCAAATGATGGTTAATAATACTAGTATTGCTGATGCATTTGCTAAGCTTAAGGAAGAGATGATATTGCTAAGAGAGCAAAACAGTTCACTGAAACTTAAGGTTGAAAAACCGAATGAATCAGCTGAATATAAACTGCTTGTGCAAGAGAATGAGTCTCTGAAAGCTGAATGTGAAGTCTATAAGGGTAATATCATGGAACTTGAAAAGATCATTGAGTCTCATGATAAATCATCTGTTGCATCCACTCATCTGTCTAGTAAACAGAAGATACCTTTAGAACAGGATAAGTTAGAACTGAATCATACTGAAAAGTTTATATCTACTGACAATAGTAAGGTCATCCTGTATGTTCAGACTACTAAACCTGCTTCACCTGAGAAAGAATTAAAGGAGAAGAAAGCTCCTAAGGCTAAAAAGAGCAAAGAGCCTAAATTAGAAAAACAGACTGGTAAAGTCAAACAGTAGAGTCCTAGGAAGTCTGCTGATAAAACTAAATCCAATCAGACAAGTAATAAAACTAAGTCGTCTGTTAATGAGCAAGCATCTAGTAAACCAAAGAAACATAAGAATAAGAAAAATCAAAATGCTTGGTATGGAAATGAGTCATATTATGTGCAACCTACTGCATATCCACCTATGTATCATGCACCTCAATTTCCAACTTAATATGCACCCTACCCTGCTCATCCAAAGCATGCATACCTTGCTTATCATGCATCCTATTCTGCTTATGAACATCATCCTTATCATACTGATTATCAACATAACAAATCTGCTGAATATGTTGAAGATAAACATGTTCATGCTCCTGTCAAATCGCAGAAGCCTAAGAAGCCTAAGACCTCAACATCTTGGGTTGTCAAGGTGGAACTAATCCTCCAGGACCCTCTCAATAAAGGGTACCTAAAACAATTTTACCTTGTTTTGTAGGTTAGGATTAGGAATATGAGTAAAGTAGAGAAAATCAGGTACTTGGACAGTGGATGTTCAAGACACATGTGTGGAAGCATACATGAGCTGACTGATCCTGTTGCTATTGATGGTCCTAAAGTAACCTCTGGAGACAACAAAGGAGGCAAGATTGTATCTTTTGGAAGAATAATCAAAGGCAACATTGAGATATCTATCGTCTCAAATACAATTTGCTGAGCATAAGTAAATTTTGTGACAAGGGATTATCAGTTATCTTCTCATCAGATAAGTGCTATGTTGAACAGATCGGTACAAAGAAGGTCATCTTATCTGGAAGATGACAAGGAAATGTCTACATAGTCGACTGGAATTCAGTGGACAAGAATTCAAATATTTGTTTGGTGGCATCTACACCGAGTGAAGTTAGTTGGCTGTGGCACAAAAGAATGAATCATGTGAATTTCAAGACCATAAAAAGACTAATCATGAATGATCTGGTAGAAGGAATTCCAAAGACAGTCATGAGCATAGATAAGCTCTGTGACGCCTGTCAGAAGAGTAAACAAATCAAGTCATCTTTCAAGAGCAAGAAGCTCCAATCATCTAAAAGGATTTTGGAGCTGCTACACATGGACTTATTTGGACCTATTGATCCAATCAGCAATGGTGGAAAAAAGTACTGCCTAGCTGTTGTGGATGACTATTCAAGATACACTTGGGTGATCTTCATGAAGAAGAAAAGTGAAACCAAGGAGCATCTTACAAATTTGATGGAGCTGATCCAGAATGAGAAAAACACGAAGATATTAAAGATCAGATCAGATAGAGGGTCTGAGTTCACAAACTCAACTATTGAAGAGTATTGTAACATCAGAGGCATCAGTCATGAGTACTCTGCTGCCAGAACCCCTCAACAGAATGGAGTTGCTGAAAGGAGAAACAGAACTCTAAAAGAAGCTACCAGGTTTATGATAGCTGAAGCTAACTGCCCCAAATATTCTGGGCAGAAGCCAGAAATACAGCCTGCTTTACCCAAAACAGATGTATGATCAACAAACACCAAAACAAGACTCCATATGAAGTTTGGAACAACAGGAAGCCAAACATTCATTACTTTAAGATTTTTGGTTGTAAATGCTTTGTGTTAAATAATGGGAAGAATCACCTTACTGCTTTTGCAGAAAAGGCTGATGAAGCTGTTTTTGTAGGATATTCTACTATAAGTAAAGCTTATAGAGTCTTTAACAAAAGAACTTTACTTGTAGAAGAATCTATTCATGTAGTATTTGATGAACCAAATCAATCTTCTGAAAAGAATCAAAGTACTAATCCAAATATGTCTACTGATTTTTAGAAATTGAGTATTGAAAGAAATGAAGAATATGTAACCATCATACTACCTGATCTCAACTCAGCTGCTAACTCAAGTGCTGTTCAAAATCACTCTGCTGATTGTCTAACAGACGAGTTGCAAACAGCTGATAGACCAAAGACTGTTCAACAGACAACTTATGTTCAACAGACTACTACTGGAACTCCAACAGTAGTGTTGCAAGATCAAATCCGAGGACAACATCCAGATCTGCAACCTGATCTCAGATGGCTCAAGAATCACCCACCTGAATTAGTGATTGGTGATCCTTTGGATAGAGTAAAGACAAGAAGAGCTGCTGCAAATGATGCAATGTTTATCAATTTCCTGTCTCAAATAGAGCCCAAACAGATTGAAGAAGCTCTTAGTAACTCAAACTGGATTGAAGCTATACAAGAGGAGCTGAATCAATTTGAAAGGAATGAAGTCTGGCACTTAGGTCCTAGACCAAGTCATCAAAGGGTAATTGGCACTAAATGGGTATTCAGGAACAAAATGAATGAAGATGGTGTTGTCACTAGAAACAAAGCAAGATTAGTGGCCAAAGGTTACTATCAAGAAGAAGGCATCGACTTTGATGAAACCTTTGCACCAGTAGCAAGATTAGAAGGAATCAGACTGTTTCTTGCCTATGCTGCTCACAAGAACTTCACGGTCTATCAGATGGATATGAAGTCTGCCTTTCTCAATGGAGAATTGCAAGAAGAAGTATATGTTGAACAACCACCTGAATTTGAATCATATAAAGAAGAAGACAAGGTGTATCTTCTGAGAGAGCTTTCTGTGGACTGAAATAGGCTCGAAGAGCATGGTATGATACTTTATTGGATTTTCGTTTAATCAAAGGATTTCGAAAAGGTAAAGTTGACAAGACCTTGTTTACTGTTGATTGGGAGGATCATATATTACTTGTACAAATATATGAAGACGATATTATTTTCGGTTCAACTAACCAATAGATGTGTGACAAGTTCTCCAAGCTGATGTAGAACAAATTTGAAATGAGCATGATGGGTGAACTAAACTATTTTCTTGGTTTGCAAGTTAGACAGTTGCCTGATGGGATATTCATCAACCAAGCTAAATACACAAAAGATCTGTTCAAGAAATTTGGTATGGAAACTAGCTCTACTGTTAGTGTTCCTATGTCTACTGGACTTCATTTGGATAAAGATGAAGATGGAAAATCAGTAGATATAACCATGTACAGAGGCATCATAGGGTCACTGTTATATCTAACAGCTTGCAAACCTTATATCATGTACTCTGTTGGGGTTTGTGCGAGATATCAATCAAATCCTAAGGAATCTCATCTCCTGGCTGCCAAAAGGATACTCAGATACCTCAAAGGCACTCAAGATTTGGGATTATGGTAACCTAGAGAATCTGGATTTGAACTCATAGGATATTCAGATTCTAACCTTGCTGGCTACAAGATTGATAGGAAGAGTACAACTGGCGCCTGTCAATTCTAAGGTTGGTGTCTGATCTCGTGGATGAGTAAGAAACAGACTTTAGTATCCATCTCTACTGCTGAAGCTGAGTACATAGCTGCTGGAGCATGCTTTGCACAGATACTTTGGTTGAAGCATCAGCTAGAAGATTACAACATAAAGATCAGTGGAATTCCAATCTACTGTGATAATACCGGTGCAATCTCTCTTACTCAGAATACTACAAGACATTAAATGACTAAGCATATTGAGATCAAACATCATTTCATCAGAGATCATGCGGAAAAAAGAAATGTTATAATTGAGTATGTTCATACTGACACCCAGATTGCTGACATATTCACGAAACCATTAAGTGATGCAAGGTTTTCAACTCTAAGAACTGAACTATGTCTATTAAATTTAGATGCATAAGCTGAGGGAGAACTCATCAGAAGACTGGAGTTTATCAGCTTACTCATCATATCATCTTCAAGGATAAAGGTCAACTCTCAACAAACTAGTTGACTTATGGATTCTTAAAGTCAGGGGGAACGTGTAAGACTAGCGGTACTTCTGATTAAAAGATGAAATTTGTTGATGATATTTAGTTGAAGTTAAGTGTTCATCAGATAAGTTCTTAATTCTTGATGAATGAAGATTAATTTATCTTGCTGGATTGACAAACAGCAGAGGAAGATTATTAGTTATTGGCTTTCACTAGTAATATCTGTTTTCAGAACACTCGTCTGTCAGATGAGTATAAATTTACTCGTCAGATTATTTGTATAAGTTCTGTTACTAAAAACGTTATATTTAAAAGCACGCTTTTACAAGTCGACTGAAACGGTTTGCATTTCCGCCAGTCATTAAATGTTTTTTGAAATTTGAATCGCGCGTATCTCGCCCCAGGATAATGCTGACAGAAAACTGATCTAACGGCTAGCGTGAAACACGAAAACCGATGCGCCCTCACCTCCTTAGATTCATATCTGATCAGCTCACTGTTCTTTTACGGACTCTCAAATTTTCAGAGCACTTAGAATAAATTTTTGCACTCCTATTTTCTGCAAATACTTTCTTTTTCACTAACTTTTCAGAAAATGGCTAAGGAAGAAGGAAGATATCTTGTTTACTCCACTTTCCACTATTCTGGAACCCCTCTCATGAAAGAGATTTTGGAGAAGTTTCAAGAAGTTAATTTGGTGAAGTTCATGGAGGCTCATAAGGACAGAGTCTTCATTGATCAGATCATGGAGTATTACGGGTCAGCTGGCAAGCCAGATTTCGACAAAAAGGAAATCAAGGTTACTTTTGGGGACAAGGCAATCTGTATCACCCCTGCCTTGCTGAACGAAAACTATGGTCTGCCTAACACTGGAAGAACAGACATCACTACAATGGCTGAACCAAAAGAGCAAGAATTCTGGAGTATCTGCGCCAGGGAAGGAGAAATCCTGGCTGGTAACATAAAAAAGAAGCAGTTAAAGGATAAATATCAGCGGATGGCTGATATGTTCACAAAGATCACTGAGAATTTCACATTCTCTTTGGACAGTGTGCCTATGAAAAGGTTTCACGCCATGATTGTTGTTCTCTATGGTTTTGAAGTGAACTGGGCTACGTTTGTCTGATATATCTTGGCTGATCATATCAAGAAAGAAGTCACCTATCATAGGATATTCCTCAGCCCCCTGTTTATGGATCTTCGTTGTGCAATGACCAATGGCAAGGAAATTCATCAATCCAAGCCTATACACACCTATTTGGCTGTTGCAGAACAACCAAAGAGGAAAGCAGCTGAAGAGCCTAAGAAGAATGCTGCTAGTAAGAAGGAAAAGTTACAATTTCTGAGCCTTCTATTCAAACAGCTAAGCCACCTATTAAAGCCAAGACAGAAGAGGAGCGTGCTGCTGATGCAATTATCAATCAGACAGCAAAGGAGAAGAGGATATGGCTTATGGTTCACCATCAAGAACCATTTCTGAAGACTTGAATGTGTCAATATTGTGTGAATCATTGTATGAAATGAATTTTGTCAAAACGTTTGGTACCAAATATGGTATCAAAAATATTTTTCATTCATTTAAAAAGTGATATTTTTTATTTATACATTAGTCTTGTGACTTGAATAGTTTTGTACTTTTGCTTACTATTTAAAATTAATTTTGCTGATATAATGATATATTTAAAATTTTGCTCAAAAAACATAAAAATGAACTGTAAACTATTATTTAAGTAATACAATTCACCATTTAAAATTACACTTATTATAACTAGCTATAGTTGGTTTCATGGATTTTTACCCTATTGAGTTTGAGAAGATGAAGCTATGAATTGAAATAATTAAGAGTCTCCATGCTATATTAAAAAAAAAAAATTCAATTAGTGCGATACCAATTGTATTCTTACATTATGAAGAACATTAGAATAACATCAATTATTTTAGTCTAGAAAAATATGCATTTTATTGAGATTGCATATCAGTCTGGAGAAGAGAATAAACTTGAATCAATTTTAACTACTCCTCATGTGGAAGATCTTTCGAAATAAATTCGCTTTGCACATTTCTAATCAATTCCTTGCTTTTGCCTCATATAATTTGGAATTCTTTTATGCCATTACTTATCAGGTTGTATATAAATCTCCTTATCCACCTTCCTGTCCGCCCGCCCGTCCGTCCTTTTTCTTTCTTTTCTTTCTCAGTGTTTTTTTGTGTGATTTTGGTGATTGTTTTGTTGGGTTTTTGAGGTTGAATTAATTGTAAAATTGATATCAACTTGATGATTTGTTTGTTAATTATTTGTAGTTAGTTGGAGGAGAATGATTTTTTTGGAGAGAATTCTTTTTTTCATTTAATTGCTTGTCTTACAATGTGGTAGTACATATATATTTATAGTTACCCTATAACTATCGAGACTTTCTAGGATATTCATTATTTTAGATTATTCATTCCTATCTTAGATTTCCTAGGAACATTAGATATTATTCTAGATTCCTCTACCATATTCTTGTTTTGATTCTACATTTGATATCATTATATTTCTTCATACATGTAGAATTTTCTAGAAACTTAGACAAATATCTTATATTTCAACACTCCTCCTTTGATTTTTGCCTGATACTCCAAGCATCTATCAAAGTATCTCAAATTTGGATTTTGGAAGAGGCTGATTGTACTATAATGTGTCATAGGTGCAAATGATTTGTTGTAGACACTCTCGCTTCTTGTGCATGTCTTTTTGCAATCAACTTAGTCTTATGTTTGTTGATTGTGTCATTTCGATTTACCTTATTATGAATCCACTTTGCACCAATCACCTTTTTGTCTTTAGGATTTTTCATCAACTTCCACGATTGCCTTGTACATGTCATTTTTGTCTCCTCTTTCATTGCAGCTCTATGTTTCTTGTATTGAGAAGATTCATCACATTGGCTTCGCTCCGTAAATGCCATTTGACAACTTTTGTTGGTCCCAAGTGGTCAGAAGAGGTTTAGAGGGGGGGGGGGGGGTGAATAAACCTCTTTAAAAATTTTCTTTTAATTTAACTTTAAAACTTTCACTCAACTGAACAGACTAAGCTGATCAGATTAGTTAGTTACAATTCTGCTCGCGAACAAATCTTTGAACAGCTTTGTTGACCACTCGTCTGATGGTTACTTAGCTGATTTTGTTAAAATCAGTTTTAATACTTAGAGTACTTGCAGCGGATTTTCAAAGTGTTTTTCACAAGTAATCTCCTCCTTAGTTGATTCTTCAGCAGCAGATTCCTTTGCTGGTTCTTCAGCAGCAGATTCTTTAGCTGGTTCTTCCCTTTTATCTTCCCCCTTTTTGTCATCATCAACTCTGATGACATTAGAAGGTTCAACAGCAGGGTTGAGAGCAACTGTTGGAATCTTCACTCCAGCGCATAAAGCCTTTAGGTTCTGATTAACAACGTCATGACTTGCTGTTAGATGATGAATATCAGTGCTGATGACGTCAGTCTTGTCATTGAAGTAGTCAATGTTAAGGTTGATAGTTGCAATCTCATTCTGAACTTCCTGTGAGGCCTTTGCCACTTCTTGCAACATCCCTAGATTGATTTCCTTCTCTTCCTTACTGACTTGAATGAAGGTTGCAGTCAGATCAGCAATCTTGTGCTCAGCTGATTTTAAAGCAGTATGAAGATGATTTACATCACCCTTCACATCTTCAACATTTTGATTCAGGTCTCTCAGGCTGTGCACTAACTGCAATGAGTTGTCTTGAGGAATTGGAATACTGTTGATCTCTTTCTTGATGATTTCTTCAGTTGATCCTTGAACAGTTTCCAGCTGAAGTCTGTTGGTTTCTGCCAACTCTGCTTTAAGTTCAACCTTCAGCTCCTCCTTAACCTTCAATAGCTGTTGCTTGTGCTTGTCTTCCAGTTCCTTTAATTGATTTTCCATCAGCATCTGGATTGCTTCCATCAGTGATGAGTGTTGATCAGCTAATGAAGCATCAGCATCAACATCAGCTTCCTTCTCTTCAGTCGCCTGTTGAACAGGGACCTCTTCCATATCCGTCATCTGATGATCTTCAGAAGTCTTAGCTTGGCATTCAATAGCTAAGGACTTGTCAGCAGACTTGTGCTCATCAGTGACATCATCGTAGAACAGATTAGTAACGGTTCCATCATCATTGAAGCAAGTTGTCTGTCTAATCTGCCTTACAATAATCCAAGGGTTGACAAAGGCATTGTTTCCCTTAGGGACTTCATAGTACGGTTGTACTTCCTTGCCAAAAATGATTTGTTGAATACTTGGCAACAGTGGCAAGTCACTTGAACATCCTTGCTGATACTTTGACTTCTTTGCCCATCTCTTCAAGGCGGTCATGACAGCAAACTTAATTGCTCTTTCTTCAGCGTCTTCAAACTTTTTCTTCTTATCAGATAAGGTGCTTTGAATCTTCTTGGCCTCCTCCAATGCAAAACCTTTTGCATAACTATGCATGATGTCTCTTACATAGCTGGGATCAAGGGCCTTTTGAATGGAGTTTGTTTTCAGCCAAGTCAGAACCCATCGTTCTTCATCAGCTAACTCCTTCATGCTTTGAAGTTCTGTTATTGACTTGTTCAGCCTGTTGTCTCTCCAACTGATATACCTTGGCTTTTCTTGGTTGAACAGAGTCTTCAACATAAGCTTCTGATCATAGTAAGCTAGAGACTTCTCAAACTTCTTGAAAAGCTCCTTATCAGCATACACTATCTCAAAGGCTTTTCTCACTTCAAATTTGTCCTTTGACTTGACTTTGGGGGCAGGCAGTAATATCTTTTTCTTGTCTTCTTCAGCATCTTTGCCTTCTCCAATTTTGATGCCACCTCCATGGACAGGTCCATAGGCATCAACTTTGCTCAATTCCAAAACCATTTCCATTTCAGCATCCTCAGCAGCTTTCCTTTCTGCTTCAGACATGAGCCTTCTGGCTTCATCCTTTGCTTCTTGAGCTTTGCTTAGCTCAAGTGCTTTCTTTTCCTCCAACTCATCCTGTTTTCTTTGTTCAGCCTCCTCCCTTGCTTTCTTGTCAGCTTTGGAAACTTTCTTTTTCCTTAGCACTATTTTTCTCTTGCCTTTATCAGCAGGGGCTGGTCCAGCAGATGATATGGGAGCAGCAGCAATAGGATAAATGATTTGGACATCTGGATCTTCTTGAGGTTGAGCAACCTCAGCTGTTGGTGTGACTTGACTTGGCTGTTGCTCATCAGCTTTGTCAGTCATAACAGTCTTAACTGTTTCAGCAGGCCTTTCAGCAGCTTCAGGGTCTTCCCTAGCTACATTTTCCAAGTCCGTTGGTTCTTCTATGAAAGTCATCTGCTTTCTAGCAGTCTTCTTGGTTCTCCCTTCACGGTAGGTAGTTGTAGCTGTATCTCTCTGTTGACTTCTTGTTCGTTGAGAGATACCTTCAGCAGGCCTCTCTGCTGATGGAGTTCTTGATGGTGATGCAGGGGATCCAGTCCTTACATCAGCAATTATGTTTTCAACGATTTTAGTGGCTTCAGCAGCAGAAGTCACTTTCTCCATCTGCTTAGGAATCTTTTCCTTAGGCTTGTCAGCAGCCCTCTTCTTTTTGGTCTCACCAGCCAAGTCAGCAGTCTTGACCAGTTTCCTTTGCCTTTTGGCAGGAACCTCTTTTGGTTCCTCAACATCAGCTTCCTCAGGCTCACCAGCCTTCCTCTTTTGAACAGGCATGTACTTGGACAATGCCTTGGATTTGTGGATCTCTTTTCCATTCTTTGTTTCACAACCCAGTTTGACAGCAGATAACTGAGTGTGATTCTGTGGTTGGTGGAGGGGCCTTTTCCTTTCTTGTCATCAAGAAAATCAGCCAATATGTACCAAACTATGATTGACCAGTTGACCTCTAGTCCATAGTATATGGCAGCCATGATGCTGAACCTCTTCATGGTAACAGCATCTAGTGAGAAGGTGCAGTTCTCGATCAGCTTTGCTACCATATCAGCCATCCGCTGATATTCATCCCTCAGTTGTCTCTTCCTTATGTTTCCAGACATCACTTCTCCCTCCTTGGCGCAGATCGCCCAAAATTGTTGGTGCTTATCTTCCGTCAGTACAGTGACGTCATGTCGTCCACTGTTAGGAAGCCCAAACATCTCGTGCAGAACAGCAGGAGTAATAGTGATAGATTTACCTCCCACTGTAGCTTTAATCTTCAGTGTGTTGTAATCAGCTTTCGCTGTGTTGTAGTACTCCATCACTTGATCAGTCCATATCACTCCCTCATTATATTCCATAAAATTTACCAAGTTCGCAGACTTGAACTTCTCCAGAAGTTCTTTCATCAGTGACGTACCAGATTGGTAGTAGGAATCATACACGAGAAACATACCTTCAGCGGCCATTGTTAATCTGTTGAAGGTTAGGAAAACAGAGAGAAATTTGCAGAGAATTGCAGATATTTTTCTCACAAGTACTTTTGAATGCTTAGAGTGCGTAAAGAACGACTCGACTGATCAGATGGGGATTTATAGAGTTGGGGTATCTTGAATTCCGTGATATCCGCCAACCGTTAGATCCGTTTTTCTGTCAGTGCTGATCGTGCGGCGTCAGTTACGACTTTTCGAATTCAAAAGATATTTAATGAAGAGCGGGAATATGTACCGCCCAACAGTTACTTATAAAAGCGTATTTTGAATAAAACGTTTTGAATAGTTCAGCTTTTATTAAATTAATCAGATAAGTAACATGAATACTTATCTGATGGGCTACTGTCCTGATGACAATGCTGTTATCAGAGAATGCCAATAGCTGATAACCTTCCTCAGCTGTTTGTCAATCCAGCTAGATAAAATAACTTTAATCTTCTATAGTTGAGTCTTCTGATGAAAACATAACTTCAACTAACTGTCATTAACAAATTTCATCTTTAATTCAGAAGTACCGCTAGTCTTACACGTTCCCCCTGAGTTTAAGAATTCATAAGTTAACTAGTCCGTTGAGAGTTAATCCTTGAAGATAATAACGAATAACTAAGCTATTGAGCTCCAGTCTTCTGATGAGTTCCCCCTCAGCTTATGCTTCCAAATCAAGTAGTCCTAGCTCAGCTCTTAGAGTTGAAAACCTTACTTCACTTAAAGGTTTAGTGAAAATATCAGCAATCTGATTATCTGTATGAACATACCCAATCATTACATTGCCTTTTTCCACATGATCTCTAATGAAATGATGTTTGATCTCAATATGCTTAGTCCTTGAATGACTTGTAGTGTTCTGAGTAAGTGAAATTGCACTTGTATTGTCACAGTAGATTGAAATTCCACTGATCTTGATATTGTAGTCCACTAGTTGATGTTTCAACCAAAGTATCTGTGCACAGCACGCTCCAGCAGCTATATATTCAGCTTCAGCAGTAGATATAGAAACTGAAGTCTGTTTCTTACTCATCCATGAGATCAGACGACTACCTAAGAACTGACAGGCACCTGTTGTGCTCTTTCTGTCAATCTTGCAGCCAGCAAGGTCTGAATCTGAATAACCAATAAGTTCAAATCCAGATTCTCTAGGATACCATAATCCCAATTCTTGAGTGCCTTTAACATACTTCAATATCCTTTTGGCATCTAAGAGATGAGATTCTTTGGGGTTTGATTGAAATCTTGCACAGACTCCAACTGAGTACATTATATCAGGTCTGCTTGCTGTTAGATACAACAATGAACCAATAATGCCTCTATATTTGGTTATGTCCACTGATTTGCCATCTTCATCTTTATCCAAACGAAGACTTGTAGACATAGGAATTGTAGCAGTAGAGCTAGTTTCCATACCAAATTTCTTGAACAGATCTCTTGTGTACTTGGCTTGGCTGATGAATATTCCATCAGGCAAATGTCTAACTTGCAATCCAAGAAAATAATTAAGTTCACCCATCATGCTCATTTCAAACTTATTCTGCATCAGCTTGGAGAACTTATCACACATCTGTTGATTAGTTGAACCAAAAATAATATCGTCCACATATATTTGCACAAGTAATATATGATTTTCCCATTCAATTGTGAACAAGGTTTTATCTACCTTACCTTTTCGAAATCCTTTAATTAAAAGAAAATCAGATAGGGTGTCATACCATGCTCTTGGAGCCTGTTTCAGTCCATATAAGGCTTTCTTCAGACGATATACTTTGTCCTCTTCTTGATAGACTTCAAATCCAGGAGGTTGCTCAACATACACTTCTTCTTGCAGTTATCCATTGAGAAAAGCAGACTTCACATCCATCTGATAGACAGTGAAGTTTTTATAAGCAGCATAGGCAAGAAACAGTCTGATTGCTTCAAGTCTTGCTACTGGTGCAAATGTTTCATCAAAGTCAATTCCTTCTTCTTGACAATAACCTTTGGCCACTAGTCTTGCTTTGTTTCTGGTGACAACACCATCTTCATTCATCTTATTTCTGAATACCCACTTAGTGCCAATTACTCTTTGATGACTTGGTCTAGGAACTAAGTACCAGACTTCATTCCTTTCAAATTGATTCAACTCTTCTTGCATAGCTTCTATCCAGAAGGAATCATTGAGAGCTTCTTCAATTTGCTTGGGCTCTATTTGAGATAGAAATGTGATAAACATAGCATCTTGTGCAGCAGCTCTTCTTGTTTTCACTCTATCTAGTGGATCACCAATCACTAATTCAGGTGGGTGATTCTTGAGCCATCTGAGATCAGGTTGTAGATCAGGATGTTGTCCTCTGTCTTGATCTTGCAACACTACTGTTGGAGTTCCAGTAGTAGTCTGTTGAACATTTGCAGTCTGTTGAACAGTCTCTGGTCTGTCAGCACTGTGATTTTGAACAGCACTTGAGTTAGCAGCTGAACTTAGATTAGGTAGTATGATGGGAACATATTCTTCATTTCTTCCAATGTCTAGCTTCTGTAAATCAGTAGACAGATCTTGATTAACACTTTGATTCTTTTCAGAAGATTGACTTGGCTCATCAAATACTACATGGATAGATTCTTCTATTAGTAATGTTCTTTTATTGAAAACTCTATAGGCCTTACTAACAGTAGAGTATCCTACAAAAACAGCTTCATCAGCCTTTTCTGCAAATGCAGTAAGGTGATTTTTCCCATTATTCAATACAAAACATTTACAACCAAAAATCTTAAAGTAATGAATGTTTGGTTTCCTATTGTTCCAAACTTCATATGGAGTCTTGTTCTGATTTTTGTTGATCATACATCTGTTTTGGGTAAAGCATGCTGTGTTTGTTGCTTCTGCCCAAAATCTTTGTGGCAGTTTAGCTTCAGCTATCATGGTTCTGACAGCTTCCTTTAGTGTTCTGTTTCTCCTTTCAGCAACACCATTCTGTTGAGGGGTTCTAGCGGCTGAATACTCATGATGTATTCCTTTGATATTACAATACTCTTCAACAGTAGAGTTTGTAAACTCTGTCCCTCTATCTGATCTGATCTTCAATATTTTGATACTCTTCTCATTCTGGATCAGTTCCATCAGATTGGTAAGATGTTCCTTGGTTTCACTTTTCTTCTTCATGAAAATCACCCAAGTATATCTTGAATAGTCATCCACAACAGCTAGGCAGTATTTCTTTCCACCATTGCTGACTGGATCAATGGGTCCAAATAAGTCCATATGTAGTAGCTCCAATATTCTTTCAGAAGATTGATGCTTTTTGCTTTTGAAAGATGACTTGATTTGTTTACCCTTCTGACATGCGTCACAGAGCTTATCTTTGCTCATGACTGTTTTTGGAATCCCTTCTACCAAATCATTCTTGATTAATCTGTTTATGGTCTTGAAGTTTAAGTGATTCATTCTCTTGTGCCATAGCCAACTGACTTCACTTGGTGCAGATGCCACCAAACAAACACTTGAATTCTTGTCAACAGAATTCCAGTCAACTATGTGGATATTTCCCTGTCTTCTTCCAGATAAAATTACCTTCTTTGTACTAATCTGTTCAACATAGCACTTATCTGTTGAGAAGATGACTGAATATCCTTTGTCACAAAATTGACTTATGCTCAGCAGATTATACTTTAGGCCTTTAACATATGAGACGTCAGATATCTCTATGTTTCCCTTGATTATTCTTCCTTTAGCTTTAATCTTGCCTTCTTTGCTGTCTCCAAAGGTAACTTTTGGACCATCCACAGCAACTGCATCAGTCAACTCATGTATGTTTCCACACATGTGCCTTGAACATCCACTGTCCAAGTACCAAATATTTTCTACTTTACTCCTACTCCTAATCCTAACCTACAAAACAAAACAAAAATTGTTTTAGGTACCCTTACTGAGAGGGTCCTGAAGGATTAGTTTCACCTTTGACAACCCAAGATGTTGATGTCTTAGGCTTCTTAGGCTTCTGAGTTTTGACAGGAGCATGAACAGCTTTATTTTCATCATAGTTATCAGATAAGTCACGTTGATGATCAGTATGATAAGAATAATGTTCATAAGCAGGGTAAGGTGCATGATATGCAGGATATGCATGCATTGGATGAGCAGGGTAAGGTGCATAGTAACTAGGAAATTGAGGTGCATGATACATAGGATGATATGCAGCAGGTTGCACATAATATGACTCATTTCCATACCAAGCATTTTGATTTTTCTTGTTTTTATGCTTCTTTGGCTTACTAGATGCTTGCTCTTTAACAGACGACTTAGTTTTCTCACCAGTCTGATTAGTTTTAACCTTATCAGAAGACTTCCTAGGACTCTTCTGTTTAGGCTTACTAGTCTGTTTTCCTACACTAGGCTCTTTGCTCTTTTTAGCCTTAGGAGATTTCTTCTCCTTTACCACTTTCTCAGTTGAGGTAGATTTAGAAGTTTGAACATACAGAATGACCTTACTATTGTCAGCAGAAATGAATTTTTCAGTATGGTTCAATTCTAGTTTATCCTTTTCTAAAGGTGTCTCCTGTTTACTAGATGTATGCATGAATGCAACAGTTGACTTATCATGAGACTCAATAATTTTCTCAAGTTCCATGATTTTTCCTTTATAAACCTCACACTCAGCTTTCAGAGATTCATGCTCTTGCTCAAGCTGTTTATATTCAGCTGATTCCCTTGGCTTTTCAGCTAAGAGTTTCAGTGAACTATTTTGCTCTTTTAGCAGGATCATCTCTTCCTTAAGCTTTTTATATGCTTCAGCAATACCAGTATTGTTAAGCATCATTTGTTCAAATGAAATAAATAATTCATCATTAAGAGGAGTTACCTCATCCTCAGAGTCATCAGAGTCCTTTGCCATCAGGCACAGGAGAGCAGGTTTTTCTTCATCAGAAGATTCTTCATCAGACGAGTCTGAATCTGAATCAGATGAGTAGACAGCAGTCAGCTTTTCTGCTTCAGCCATCATTGCTTTTCCTCTCTGATGCTTTCTTTCTTTTCTTACTTTCTTCTCCTCTTCAGTGTACTTTTCTGCTTTTGGATATGGACAGTCTTTGATGAAGTGTCCCAATTTCCTGCAGTTGTAACACATTAGTTTTGATTTATAATCATCTTTATCTTGAGAAGAAAAGTTAGGTTTAGAAGAAGAAGCATTGTTGTATTTGTTCTTCATTTTTCTCTTGTAGAACTTCTTGAAATTGTTCATCAACAGTGCAACATCTCCAGCAGTGTACTCCTTCTTGTTGAGTAGTGATGCTTCGTCAGATGAGTCCACATCTTTGCTTTTCTGTGCTGGTCTTCTTTGATTTTCAGCAGCAACCAGTGCAGCTGTGGGTCCTGAAGTTGAGGTTTCTTCAATTCCCATTCTAGGCAGTTTATACTCGAATGCCTTGAGTACAGAAAACAGCTCAGTAAGAGAGATTTTTCCCAAATCCCTTGATTCTTCCATTGCTGTAACTTTCATGTTGAACTTTTGAGGTAGGGCCTTTAGTACTCTGACAGTGATCTCTTTGTCAGTGAAGGTCTTTCCCAACTTTAAAACTTCATTCAGAGTCCTGGTGAATCTGGTATCCATCTGATCAATGGTTTCTCCAGACTTCATCTTGAAGTTGTCAAGTTTCTCCAAGGCAACAGTGAGCTGATGCTCTTTAATAGCATCATTGCCTTCGCTCATATCTCTGACTTTGTCCCACATCTCCTTTGCAGTTTTGCAATGTTTGACCTTGTCAAACCGATCATTATCCAGGGCTTTAGTCATGATGAATCTCCCAACTTTATCTAGATTGTAAAGCTTGATTTCCTCTGGAGTCATCTCGTGAAGGTCTTTTTCCACAACCGTATCTACTTCATTGATCTTTATGGTCTTTGTGAATCTGAATGGACCTTTAATGATACATGTGTACATGTTGTCATTGTAGGCTGCTAGAAAGATTTCCATTCTAATCTTCCAGTCTTCAAAAGACATACCAGCAATGTGGGGAACATGGCTGATACAATCCATTTTTCAAAAAGTTTTGGTTTTTCAAAAAGATGCTCTTTTGAAAAGTTTTAAAAACCTTTGAAAAACACTTGGATCAAGCTCGTTGATCAGGCAGCTGATTCTAATGAACAACCTGCTCTGATACCACTTGTTGGTCCCAAGTGGTCAG
Organism: Penstemon eatonii; assembly: GCA_038501285.1. Classification (NCBI taxonomy): domain Eukaryota; kingdom Viridiplantae; phylum Streptophyta; class Magnoliopsida; order Lamiales; family Plantaginaceae; genus Penstemon; species Penstemon eatonii. The sequence goes on from JBCEGF010001341.1 coordinate 906,354, forward strand.
AAGAGGTTTAGAGGGGGGGAGGGGGGGTGAATAAACCTCTTTAAAAATTTTCTTATAATTTAACTTTAAAACTTTCACTCAACTGAACAGACTAAGCTGATCAGATTAGTTAGTTACAATTTTGCTCGCGAACAAATCTTTGAACAGCTTTGTTGACCACTCGTATGATGGTTACTTAGCTGATTTTGTTAAAATCAGTTTTAATACTTAGAGTACTTGCAGCGGATTTTCAAAGTGTTTTTCACAAGTAATCTTAGCAGTTTGAAAAACGTTTCCCCAGTTTTATAAACTCCTTCTTAATACTTTTTCAAACAGTTAACTTATCGTGTTTTTATGCAAACAGAAATTATGCAGATTTAAATGCAATGTAAAAACACAAGTAATTTTTATAGTGGTTATATGGATCTAAATATCCTTTAGTCCACTCTTCCAAGTCACACAGATCTTGGGTTATACTATAATCACAAAGTTTACAGTATACTCTGCTTGCGTCGAACAACAAATGAAACGACCACAAGTTCGCAATAGGAAATCACACAGAAAACCTATTCTCTGAAGTTTGATCATTCACAAAGATGGATCATAACTCCGCACAACACTCTTGTTTACAAAATCACTCAGAAGATGTATTTTTCTTGATTCTTCAACTCTGCTTTCGTCAACAAATGACTCAGCTGATGAGTGAGCTGTTCTTGAGACTTAAAGAATTTTGCTTCGGAAATTTCTCTCAGAAGGTGTGTTGCTTGTTTCTTCTTCGTCTCTTTCAGCTATTTATACTTGAGGATTGAAAAGTGTCCGTTGAAGAGAGACAGGATTCAAATTCCTCGAGTACTGGTCCTTAAAATCCGCGAACGGCTCTTTTGCAGTCTGTCCGTACTATGAACAGTACTATTATGCAGGCAGCATTAAATGCAGCATTAAATGCACTCGGCTGATGCGAAGCTTTTCTTCAATTATTTGTCTTAAATATCCTCGTACTTCAGCATTTATTACACCAAGGGGCATTTATTACCGTTGGGAACACTTCATGATCTTCTTCACTTGGCTGACAAAAGTATAAGTCTGATGGTGAACTCGGCTGATCTCAAACTTGAACAAATCTGATTTGAGTCGGCTGATCTTCACTAGTCTGATAACTTTACTTCAGCAGATCAGAAGTCTTGGACCTTGAAACTTTGACTCTTCTGATGTCTTCATTACTTAGTCAAAATTCCTTGATAAGTTTATCAGCTAAGTTACTCCATACTTAGCCAATCTTTGAAGTTTTGGAATGCATCAAAACCTCCCTTATCAAACTTCCTTTAGTGCCTTCATCTTCATCCTTATCCAACAACTTTCATTAATATCCGTAATGGACCTGATTTTTTTTTGGAGATTCGCTCCCAAAAGAGTCTTCCAACATTTATTTTACTTTATTGATGGATTTTTTCTGGCCCTTCATTGTCTTATGTCCACACATTATGGGTGCTTCTAATTTACTTCTATCAATATTTTTGTGCAAATTCTCAGTTGCAATTTTAAAGGTGCAACCATTAGCGCCATCCATTTGTTTTTCTGGGAAACTTGTGTCATCAACTTTAGCTCTTAGTGCTCTTAATGGTGATTCATGCATTCTTAATGGGAAGCTATTGTTCTTCATAACTATTTTAGCAATTTCTCTTCCCTTTTAGTCAATTATAAAGCATGAATCATTTTTAAAAGTTATAGAATACCCATTTTTCATCATTTGTGCCACACTCAATAGATTTTTATCAAGTTTAGGTACTAAAAGAACATTTTGGATGAGTTTAGTACCTGATTTTGTTTGGATGGCAACGGTTCCCTTTCCTTTCGACTCGAGGACAACTCCATTTCCCATTTTTATTAGAACTTTGACCGTAGTGTCCAACTCTTGAAACATCTCCACATGTTTGGCCATATGACTCGTACAACCACTGTCAATGTACCAAACGTGCTTGTCGTTTGATGAAGGTTGACAAGCCATGAAAAGGTGTTCTTCTTCTGGCTCGTCTTTGTCGTCGCTAAAATTACTTGATGTTTGTGCATTTTTCTATTTTCGTATTCTTGTTTGAGACTACAAATTTTCACAATATGCCCAAACTTACCACAAAACTCACATGTCTTCTTCTTCCAACAATCCTTTGTAAGATGATTTTTTTTCTTGCACACACCACATGATGGAAAATTGTTTATTTTCTCTCCTACTTGACTGTTGATAGGACTTTTGTTGACAAAATTATTTTCTTCTTTCGTAGTGGATGATTTGTTTATGTGCTTTGATTGAAATGCCACTTAGGTTGAATTTTCCACCTTCTTGTTAATTCTTAGTTTGTGTGCTTGAAGAGAACCCACTAGCTCATTAACAAAGAGTTTAGTGAGGTCTTTAGACTCTTGAATTGCAGCAACAACTGATTCGAATTTTTCAGGAAGGGTTATAAGTATTTTCTCTACTACCCTTTTGTCTTCCATTTTTTCGACTTGTAATTTTATTTTGCTAACTATTTCTTTAACTCTAGAGGAGTAGTCTTTGATAGACTCAACTTCCTTCATTCGAAGATTTTCGAACTCCATTCTCAAGATTAATAACTTGATTGTTTTGATTCTCTCCGTACCTTGATATTCTTCTCTGAGTATTTCCCATGCTTTTTTAGCGGTAGTTGCAGCGACTATGCTAAAGAAGATTTCTTGACTTACAGTGGCATGGAGAAATGCAAGAGCCTTCATGTTCTTTGTATACTAATCTTTATTTTTCTTTTGTTGAGGTGCGGTAAGATTACCTTCATCTTCCGGTTTTTCATAACCGTTTTCAACAGTTTCCCATAACTCATTTGCTACGAGAAAAGCCTTCATTCTTACCGCCCAATAGTCGTAGTCTTCACCGTTGAAAATTGGTGGTGTAGGAAACGCTATATTTGATGAACCCATTTTTTAACTCAATCCCTTAAGATCAATGAGCTCTAGATACCAATTGTTGGGTTTTTGAGGTTGAATCAATTGTAAAATTGATATCAACTTGATGATTTATTTGTTAATTATTTATAGTTAGTTGGAGGAGAATGATTTTTTGGAGAGAATTGTTTTTTTCATTCAGTTGGTTGTCTAACAATGTGGAAGTACATGCATATTTTTAGTTACCATAAAACTATCTACACTTCCTACGATATTCATTATTCTAGATTATTCATTCCTATCTTAGATTTCCTAGGAACATTAGATATTATTCTAAATTCCTCTACCATATGCTTGTTTTGAATCTACACTTGATATCATGATATTTCTTCATACATGTGGAACTTTCTAGAAATTAGGCAAATATCTCATATTTCAACAAGTTTACAGGTTAAACAGGTAGTAAAGTATGTTTTGTGGATATTCTGCTTTTCAAACTCACAACCATGGACAGTGTTATCTCTAATTTGGGGTCTAGTCTGAGTCTGACAGAGGAAGAGGAAAATTGGATTATCATACGAAAAGAATTATGCAACCTCGTGCATGAGAATGGAGAGTTGGATGTAGTTGGGCGTGTTCTAACGAAAAAGGGATTTAATCTGGATGCTCTCAAAATCACTATGTCAAATGTGTGGAGTCCAGGTAAAGGTATTGACGTTCAACAGTTGAGCGGGCAGAGGCGGATCCAGGATTTATAGAGTCGATGGGGGCCGAGTTAAACTATATATATTTTTTTAATACATTATTAAATCAAAATTAACGTATATTTAAATGAAATTAGAGATAACAAAAGCATATCAAAGATGCAATTCAGAATTGAGCATCTGTGAGATATTTTTAGTGAATTGGTACAATCAATTTAACAAATTAGTTATTTCAAACAAGGAAAATATATTGTGTGGTCTTTTTAATGTTTTATGTAAAGATTTTGTGAAAAAAATTAAATTGTAATACTAAATATTGTTTATTATCTAGTTGTGTAATACAATTGGCAGGCATAAATTTTGTATTAATAAATTTTGTATAATTTTTTTTTGAATTGATTATTAATAAATTAAGCATGTCCAATACATAATGAATATAACAAAAAGACATACAAATTTAAAGGAAAAAATTATTGGAGGGGCCAAGGACTCCCCAACTACAAGTGTAGATCCGTCCATGTGAGCGGGGTTGACTCATATTTTCATTCAAACACCTGGTAGACAAGAAAAGAGCCTTGGAAGAAAGCCCTTGGTGTTTCGACAAGAATCTCATCATCCTTAAGACAATATGCGGGGAGGTAAATCCTTTGCAAATGGACTTGGATTGGTGTGATTTTTACGTTTTAATATCTGGACTACCTTGGAACAACATGAATGAAGTGTTCGGATTTGCATTAATGTAACCAAGCCTTTACGCAGTGTTATAAGTATTACGAATGAAAACTGGAAGACACAAATAATCAAATTCACATGTGAACGACTTCCTAATTTTTGCAATTCTTGTGGTTTAATGGATCATATTGCACGTTTTTGCATATCCCAATATACTGACAAAGCTCAATAACAAGACTCTTCTTTTCAGCACGGACAACAGTTCCAGGCATCTACTAGATCGGGAATAGAAAATACGTCATGGCAATCACGCTCCGGACTGTATGTTATGATCACTCCATCTCATCGCCAAGAACAACCAATTTACTCGTCGAAGGGGAAAAAATTGACCGGAAAAATATTTTTAGCGCATATTCCACCGCCACGACGGCAGACAACAAACTCTGGTGAAGGATTGCCAAAAAATGAGAAAATTGATGAGCTTGAAACCTTAACAAAGTTGAATAATTAAATCCTTCCATTTCTTGCGGTAATAACATAACAATCTCTCCCCCTCATCATCATCTAAATAATAATCCCACCAAAATGGAACCAAATCAAACTACCTCACGCATGTTTAAATCTAGACCACCCTCATCTCCAAGTCAAACTAACAAATTTGTCCACTTACAAAATCTCACACCACTTAATACATTAAATAGCCTAATAAAATCATCCATTCCAGCCCACTTAAAAAACCATGAATCTGCAGTCCATTTTGAGTTTAAATCAGCGACCCAAATAATTTAAATCTTGGCCCATCAAGAAACATTAGCCAAATCAAACATATTACTAACACAACCAAATATCAGTACCCACCTCTCTCAGGAAAAGAATTAAGATCACACTTTACCCAGGACAAGAACCCTCTCCTTGTGTCCATCCCAACCACGATCGACAACAATAACCCTTTCAAATCCCCAAGTCCTCCGATGGTCTGGCTCATCATGAGTCATCGGAATCCCACAAAGATATGTTACCGTAAAGAAAACCCAAACTCTACCTTACACTATAAAATCGAACACAGTGAACTAGCAAAACAAGTTGACCCCATTATCCATCACCGAAACCACACCACCGACCCAAACCACTGAAAATGTTTTTTTCCAAACCCCAATACTACTCCCCCCCTCCCCCATCCCCAAACACCATTATCTCTTCACGCAAAAAACCGTGACTGACCTTTTTAACATACCCATAACCCACAGTTATACATTAGACCACAAGAATTGGACAGAGAATTTGTGGTAAAAGAAATCGAGCTCGGAGCAATATCCGGAATGAAAATCAAGAAACAAATGTAAGAAATTATCGCGTAAATCTCAAACGGTGGAGGCTGCAAGGCAGCCTCGCCGACAATCATGAATTGCCTCAGTTGGAACTGCCGAGGACACTCGTGGAACACACCCGCTAGACTAATTCCCAACTCACTCATTCTCATGGAAACGAAACTTAGTGAGAGAAAGATTGAGATTTAAAAGCTAATATAGATCTTTATGGAGTTACAGTGGAATCCAGGGGACAATCAGGATGTATAGCTCTTCTTTGGAAAAAATCGGCCATTGTTTTGCTTCAAAATATGTCTATAAATTATATAGATCACATATATATGGTGATAATGATCCAACTGGTTGAAGATTTACGGGCTTTTATGGTGACCCGGATGCCAATAGACGGAAGATTTCATTTGAACTTCTCCGTACATTATCCACGGTATCTGCAGAGACATGGTTATGCGTCGGGGACTTTAATGCACTGACGTCAAATTTGGAAATATGGAGGCCCATCCAAACCAGCTTGGCAATTGAAGGATTTTCGACAATGTTTACGAGACACTGGCTTTAGCGATCTTGGTTTTGAGGGTTATCTGCATACAAGGTGCAGTCGTAGGGAATACCCTCACACCACTTGGGAACGTTTAGATAGGGCTTGTGCGAATAATTTACGGAGACATAAATTTCCCTCATTTAAGGTTATTCATAGAGATACAAGAAAATCTGATCACCTACCACTTCATATCACTTTCTCGACAACTAGTAGAGTACTTAGCCTTGGGAACACAAAGAGGAACTTTAGATTCGAAGAAATGTGGCTAAAGGCCGCGGAGTGTGAAAAAACACTACAAAAATCAATCAAAATAGCAACGGAATTAGCGACAAGATTTTGCTCCAAAATCCGTCGCTAATCGATTTAGCGACGGATTTAGATACGGACGAAAAATCCGTCGCTAAAACCTTCGTCGCTAAATATTATCGACAGATTTAACAACGGAAATTTCAGCTACAGAATCAGCGATGGATTTTGTCCGTTGCTGATTATTTAGCTACGAAAACCTAAATCCGTCGTTAAACTTTCACCTTGCGACGGAAAGCATATCAGTCGATACATCTAAACTTTCCGTCGCTAATGTTAATATTAGCGACGGATTTGGTTTCCGTCGCTAGGAGTTACTCTAGCGACGGACATGTTTTCTGTCGCTGTTAGTATGTTTTCGATCCGTCGCTGTTAGTATGTTTAGCGATGGATTTTCAAGCTGAATTAACTGATTAATTTCGATTTTTTAAAAAATAATTATAATTTTTTATTTTTTTAATAATTATTATTTTTTATTTTTTCCAAAATAACATGTATTACCGCAATTAATCCAACAATTCACTACCACAAACATTCCAACAATTCAATACCACAATCACATACATAAAATAAATTAATTAGTACACTATAAAAACCTAAAGATTCAGTTCAAAATTATCATAAAACTAAAGTAAAATTGTTCTCAAACAACGTACACCTTCACATCGAAAACAAAAGTAAAATTATTCCCAAACAATGTAAACATTCATATCGAATCTTGATCATTTGACTGCTGAGAAAGATGTCGGGTAACATCTTGTGGCTGAGATTGGGCATGAGGCCAAGATTGGGCACGTGGCAGAGTATAGGTCGATTGATGTGGAATGGGTGCCATATTCCCCATATACCCAAACATTGGGGATGACATATAATATGAGCGTTGGGAACCGACAACTGAAGTCTGAAATGGGCCCGCGAGAGATGGAATAAAAGGGGCCACGGGTTGTTGGTGAAACATTTTACCCCGTGCCATCATCATTTGCCATTATTGTTGGGGTTCGGTAAGATAAACAGCCCTAGGCACAGCGGAATTTAATAATTTTTAGGACCACTTACGGAATCTTGTCAGGATACTACTCTAGATGTTTATATATGAATATTAAAATAAACGACAATAATAACAAGATCCATGTCATACCTGTCTCTTTGCAAATCCTAGTCAACGAACAAAGTAAGATTTCTCCCTCGAGTTGGTCGATCCAAAGTCCTGCTACAGTGCCCCACGTGTTGCGCCTCTATGAGTTGATACACCAAAATATCACGAAAAATAATATATCCTGATCGGTGTTGCATGAAGAAGAAGGTTAAATAACAAGGAAGTTAGAAGTTAAAGGGAGGTTTTGATGATTTCCAAAACATCATAACCAGCTAAGTAAGGAATACTTATTAAAATCCCTTAGAAGAATTTTGATCAACTTAAAGATAAATCAGACAAGTCAAAATTCAATTTGGTCCAGAAGACTACTGATCTGCTTCTGAAGGAAGAAATCCGTTTGATGAAAATCAGCCGACTCAAATTAGATTAGTTCAAGTTTGAGATCAGCTCAGCACATCATCATACCAGATATTCTAATCAGCCAAGTGAAAACGATCAGGAAGTCTCCTCAACGGTAATAAATGCACTTGGAGTAATAAATGCTGAAGAAGGAGGGTATTTATGGAAAATGATTAAAGAAATCCTCGTATCAGCTCAGTGCATTAAATGCAGCTGACAAAAAGTATTGTAGACAGTACTGCAGCAGTCGCAGAGAGCCATTTCTAGAGTTTAAGGACCAGCACTCGAGGTGTTTGAATCTTGTCTTTCTTCGACGGACACTTTTCAAAACCAAGAGTATAAATAGTTCGTGAGTTTGAGAGAGAAGATATACAACACACAACTGAGGTCAATCCTGCGAAGCAAAATCTTCTAAGTCCTAAAACTCAAGAACAACTCACAATCCTGCTGAAGTTATTTGTTAACTGAAGCTGAGTTGAAGTTCAAAAGATAAATCATTTTCTGAGTGAATTTGTTAAGAGAGTGTTGTGAGAAGCTGTTATCCATCTGTGTGAGTGATAAAGCTTTGTAGTATAGTATTTCTGAGTGATCTCCTGTAACGAACTTGTGGCCTTTTCATTTGTTGATTGGCGCAAGCAGAGTATATTGTCATCTGTGTGATTATAGTATATTTAAAGATCTAAGTGACTTGGAAGAGTGGACTAAAGGATTTAAATCCATATAACCACTATAAAAATTATTCTGTTCATTTCTGCATAAGTTTTCTTGCACACTTTAAAAATTTGCATAAGCTTACATTTGAACAAACTATTTAAAAATTTTAAAAGGAGTTTCAAACTGGGGATAAAATCTTTACAAGACTTAGTATACTTGTGAAAAACACTCTAAAACATCCGCTGCAATTAACCTGAATAAAACTGATTTTACTCAAATCAGCTAAGTACTTTTCTAAAGAGTGGTCAACTCTGCTGCTCAAACATAGTGTGCGAACAACTCAGTCAGCTTACTATTTACGATCAGCTTAGTCTGCTAACAGTTAACTGAAAAGTTTTTAAGTCTAAAATTTTCAGAGGTCTATTCACACCCCTCCCCCCTCTAGACCTCGTCTGACCACTTGGGACCAACAATTGGTATCAGAGCAGGTGGTTCATTAGAATCAACTACCTTATCAACGAGCTTGATCCAATTGTTTTTCAAAGGTTTTCAAACTTTTTTAAAAGAGCATATTTTTGAAAAATTAAAACTTTTTGAAAATGGATTGTATCAGCCATGTTCCCCACATTGGCGGTATGAGTTTGGAGGACTGGAAGATCAGGATGGATATATTCTTAGCTGCTTACAATGACAACATGTATACATGCATTACCAAGTGTCCATTCAAATTCACCAAGACTATAAAGGTTGATGAAGTAGACATAGTGGTGGATAAAGATCTTCAAAAGATGATAGCCAGGAAATCAAGCTGTTCAATCTTGATAATGTTGGTCATTTCATCATGACCAAAGCCCTGGACAATGATAGGTTAGATAAAGTCAAGCATTGCAAAACTGCAAAGAAAATGTGGGACAAGGTTCGTGACATGAGCGAAGGAAACGACACAATAAAAGAGCATTAGTTGAGTGTTGCTCTGGAAAAGCTAGACAACTTCAAGATGAAGTCTACGGAAACCATTGATCAGATGGATACAAGTTTTACAAGGACGCTGAATGAAGTTCTCAAGCTAGGAAAAACCTTCACTTACAAGGAGATAATTGTCAGAGTGATGAAAGCTCTGCTTCCAAAGTTCAACATGAAGGTGACAGCCATGGAAGAGTCAAGAGATTTAGGAAATATCTCTCTTACCGAGCTGTTCTCAGTACTCAAGGCATACAAGTATAAACTGCCAAGAATGGGTATTGAAGAAAACTCAACTTCAAGCCCCACAGCTGCCCTGGTTGCTGCTAAAAATCCAAGAAGAACAGCACACAAAAGCAAAAAAGTGGAATCATCTGAAGAAGCCACACTAGTCAACAAAAAGGAGTACACTGTTGGAGATGTTGCATTGCTGATAAAAAACTTCAAGAAGTTTTATAAAAGAAAAATGAAGAACTAATACAACAATGCTTCTACTTCTAACCATACTTCTTCTTCTCAAGATAAGGATGCTTATAAATCCAAACTAATGTGTTACAACTGTAGGAAATTGGAAAATTTCATCAGAGACTGCCCATATCCTAAAGTTGAGAAGTACACAGAAGAAGAAAAGAGAATCAGAAAAGAAAGAAAACATCAGAAAGGCAAAGTACTGATGGCCGAAGCAGAAAAGCTGGCTGCCATCTACTCATCTGATTCTGACTCAGATACTTCTGAAGAAGAATCTACTGAAGATGAGAACCCTGCTCTTATCTGCCTGGTGGCTAAGGAATCTGATGACTCTGAGGATGAGTTAACTCCTCATGAAAATGAATTGTTTAATTCATTTGAGCAAATGATGGTTAATAATACTAGTATTGCTGATGCATTTGCTAAGCTTAAGGAAAAGATGATATTGCTAAGAGAGCAAAACAGTTCACTGAAACTTAAGGTTGAAAAACCGAAAGAATCAGCCGAATATAAACTGCTTGAGCAAGAGAATGAGTCTCTGAAAGCTGAATGTGAAGTCTATAAGGTTAATATCATGGAACTTAAAAAGATCATTGAGTCTCATGATAAATCATCTGTTGCATCCACTCATCTGTCTAGTAAACAGAAGATACCTTTAAAACAGGATAAGGTAGAACTGAATCATACTGAAAAGTTTATATCTACTGACAATAGTAAGGTCATCCTGTATGTTCAGACTACTAAACCTGCTTCACCTGAGAAAAAATTAAAGGAGAAGAAAGCTCCTAAGGCTAAAAAGAGCAAAGAGCCTAAATTAGAAAAACAGACTGGTAAAGTCAAACAGCAGAGTCCTAGGAAGTCTGCTGATAAAACTAAAACCAATCAGACAAGTAATAAAACTAAGTCGTCTGTTAATGAGCAAGCATCTAGTATCATGCAACCTACTGCATATCCACCTATGTATCATGCACCTCAATTTCCAACTTAATATGCACCCTACCCTGCTCATCCAATGCATGCATACCCTGCTTATCATGCATCCTATTCTGCTTATGAACATCATCCTTATCATACTGATTATCAACATAACAAATCTACTGAATATGTTGAAGATAAACATGTTCATGCTCCTGTCAAATCGCAGAAGCCTAAGAAGCCTAAGACCTCAACATCTTGGGTTGTCAAGGTGGAACTAATCCTCCAGGACCCTCTCAATAAAGGGTACCTAAAACAATTTTACCTTGTTTTGTAGGTTAGGATTAGGAATATGAGTAAAGTAGAGAAAATCTGGTACTTGGACAGTGGATGTTCAAGACACATGTGTGGAAGCATACATGAGCTGACTGATCCTGTTGCTGTTGATGGTCCTAAAGTAACCTCTGGAGACAACAAAGGAGGCAAGATTGTAGCTTTTAGAAGAATAATCAAAGGCAACATTGAGATATCTGACGTCTCAAATACAATTTGCTGAGCATAAGTCAATTTTGTGACAAGGGATTTTCAGTTATCTTCTCATCAGATAAGTGCTATGTTCAACAGACCGATACAAAGAAGGTCATCTTATCTGGAAGATGACAAGGAAATGTCTACATAGTCGACTGGAATTCAGTGGACAAGAATTCAAATGTTTGTTTGGTGGCATCTACACCGAGTGAAATTAGTTGGCTGTGGCACAAAAGAATGAATCATGTGAATTTCAAGACCATAAAAAGACTAATCAAGAATGATCTGGTAGAAGGAATTCCAAAAACAGTCATGAGCATAGATAAGCTCTGTGACGCCTGTCAGAAGGGTAAACAAATCAAGTCGTCTTTCAAGAGCAAGAAGCACCAATCATCTAAAAGGATTTTGGAACTGCTACACATGGACTTATTTGGACCTATTGATCCAATCAGCAATGGTGGAAAAAAGTACTGCCTAGATGTTGTCGATGACTATTCAAGATACACTGGGGTGATCTTCATGAAGTTTGGAACAACAGGAAGCCAAACATTCATTACTTTAAGATATTTGGTTGTAAATGCTTTGTGTTAAATAATGGGAAGAATCACCTTACTTCTTTTGCAGAAAAGGCTGATGAAGCTGTTTTTGTAGAATATTCTTCTATAAGTAAAGCTTATAGAGTCTTTAACAAAAGAACTTTACTTGTAGAAGAATCTATTCATGTAGTATTTGATGAACCAAATCAATCTTCTGAAAAGAATCAAAGTACTAATCCAAATATGTCTACTGATTTTCAGAAATTGAGTATTGAAAGAAATGAAGAATATGTAACCATCATACTACCTGATCTCAACTCAGCTGCTAACTCAAGTGCTATTCAAAATCACTCTGCTGATTGTCTAACAGACGAGTTGCAAACAGCTGATACACCAAAGACTGTTCAACAAACAACTTATGTTCAACAGACTACTACTGGAACTCCAACAGTAGTGTTGCAAGATCAAATCAGAGGACAACATCCAGATCTGCAACCTGATCTCAGATGGCTCAAGAATCACCCACCTGAATTAGTGATTGGTGATCCTTTGGATAGAGTAAAGACAAGAAGAGCTGCTGCAAATGATGCAATGTTTATCAATTTCCTGTCTCAAATAGAGCCCAAACAGATTGAAGAAGCTCTTAGTGACTCAAACTGGATTGAAGCTCTACAAGAGGAGCTGAATCAATTTGAAAGGAATGAAGTCTGGCACTTAGGTCCTAGACCAAGTCATCAAAGGGTAATTGGCACTAAATGGGTATTCAGGAACAAAATGAATTAAGATGGTGTTGTCACTAGAAACAAAGCAAGATTAGTGGCCAAGGGTTACGGTCAAGAAGAAGGCATCGACTTTGATGAAACATTTGCACCAGTAGCAAGATTAGAAGCAATCAGACTGTTTCTTGACTATGCTGCTCACAAGAACTTCACGGTCTATCAGATGGATGTGATGTCTGCCTTTATCAATGGAGAATTGCAAGAAGAAGTATATGTTGAACAACCACCTGAATTTGAATCATATAAAGAAGAAAACAAGGTGTATCGTCTGAGAGAGCTTTCTGTGGACTGAAATAGGCTCGAAGAGCATGGTATGATACTTTATTGGATTTTCGTTTAATCAAAGGATTTCGAAAAGGTAAAGTTGACAAGACCTTGTTTACTGTTGATTGGGAGGATCATATATTATTTGTGCAAATATATGAAGACGATATTATTTTCGGTTCAAGAAATTTGGTATGGAAACTAGCTCTACTGTTAGTGTTCCTATGTCTACTGGACTTCATTTGGATAAAGATGAGATGGAAAATCAGTAGATATAACCATGTACAGAGGCATCATAGGGTCACTGTTATATCTAACAGCTAGCAAACCTTATATCATATACTCTGTTGGGGTTTGTGCGAGATATCAATCAAATCCTAAGGAATCTCATCTCCTGGCTGCCAAAAGGATACTCAGATACCTCAAAGGCACTCAAGATTTGGGATTATGGTAACCTAGAGAATCTGGATTTGAACTCATAGGATATTCAGATTCTAACCTTGCTGGCTACAAGATTGATAGGAAGAGTACAACTGGCGCCTGTCAATTCTAAGGTTGGTGTCTGATCTCGTGGATGAGTAAGAAACAGACTTTAGTATCCATCTCTACTGTTGAAGCTGAGTACATAGCTGCTGGAGCATGCTTTGCACAGATACTTTGGTTGAAGCATCAGCTAGAAGATTACAACATAAAGATCAGTGGAATTCCAATCTACTGTGATAATACCGGTGCAATCTCTCTTACTCAGAATACTACAAGACATTAAATGACTAAGCATATTGAGATCAAACATCATCTCATCAGAGATCATGTGGAAAAAAGAAATGTTATAATTGAGTATGTTCATACTGACACTCAGATTGCTGACATATTCACGAAACCATTAAGTGATGCAATGTTTTCAACTGTAAGAACTGAACTATGTCTACTAAATTTAGATGCATAAGCTGAGGGAGAACTCATTAGAAGACTGGAGTTTATCAGCTTACTCATCATATCATCTTCAAGGATAAATGTTAACTCTCAACAAACTAGTTGACTTATGGATTCTTAAAGTCAGGGGGAACGTGTAAGACTAGCGGTACTTCTGATTAAAAGATGAAATTTGTTGATGATATTTAGTTGAAGTTAAGTGTTCATCAGATAAGTTCTTAATTCTTGAAGACTGAAGATTAATTTATCTTGCTGGATTGACAAACAGCAGAGGAAGATTACTAGTTATTGGCTTTCACTAGTAATATCTATTTTCATAACACTCGTATGTCAGATAAGTATAAATTTACTCGTCAGATTATTTGTATAAGTTCTGTTACTAAAAACGTTATATTTAAAAGCACGCTTTTACAAGTCGACTGAAATGGTTCGCATTCCCGCCAATCATTAAATGCTTTTTGAAATTTAAATCGCGCGTATCTCGCCCCAGGATAATGCTGACAGAAAACTGATCTAACGGCTCGCGTGAAACACGAAAATCGATGCGTCCTCACCTCCTTAGATTCATATCTGATCAGCTCACTGTTCTTTTACGCACTCTCAAATTTTCAGAGCACATAGAAGAAATTTTTGCACTCCTATTTTCTGCAAATACTTTTTTTTTCACTAACTTTTCAGAAAAATGGCTAAGGACAGAGTCTTCATTGATCAGATCATGGAGTATTACGGGTCAGCTGGCAAGCCAGATTTCGACAAAAAGGAAATCAAGGTTACTTTTGGGGACAAGGCAATCTGTATCACCCCTGCCTTGCTGAACGAAAAGTATGGTCTGCCTAACACTGGAAGAACAGAGATCACTACAATGGCTGAACCTAAAGATCAAGAATTCTGGAGTATCTGCGCCAGGGAAGGAGAAATCCTGGCTGGTAACATAAAAAAGAAGCAGTTAAAGAATAAATATCAGCGGATGGCTGATATGTTCACAAAGATCACTGAGAATTGCACATTCTCTTTGGACAGTGTTCCTATGAAAAGGTTTCACGCCATGATTGCTGTTCTCTATGGTTTTGAAGTGAACTGGGCTACGTTTGTCTGGTATATCTTGGCTGATCATATCAAGAAAGGAGTCACCTATCATAGGATATTCCTCAGCCACCTGTTTATGGATCTTCGTTGTGCAATGACCAATGGCAAGGACATTCATCAATCCAAGCCTATACACACCTATTTGGCTGTTGCAGAAAAACCAAAGAGGAAAGCAGCTGAAGAGCCTAAGAAGAATGCTGCTGGTAAAAAGAGAAAAGTTACAATTTCTGAGCCTTCTATTCAAACAGCTAAGCCACCTGTTAAAGCCAAGACAGAAGAGGAGCGTGCTGCTGATGCAATTATCAATCAGATAGCAAAGGAGAAGAGGATATGGCTTATGGTTCACCATCAAGAACCATTTCTGTAGAAAAGCCTGCTGAAAATGTTACTAAGAGGACAAGGAGTCAACTGAAGGACTCAACAACATCTAAGCCCATTCAATAAAGGGTAGTGCACACAAAGTCCACTGCCAGAAAGAGAATGACCTTTGTGTCATCTCCTACTAAGTTATCTGACTTAGTTAGGGAAAGTCCTCCATCAGCAGAGAGGCCTGCTGGAGCAGACAAGGAATATACTGTTAAAGAGTCAGCTGTTGAACCAGCTACTCAACAAATCATCAAAGTCACTCCAAGAGTTGAGGCTGCCCAACCTCAAGATGATCCTGACGTGCAGATCACCATACCAAAAGCAGTTGTTCCAATTTTAACTGCAGCACCAGAACTAACTGCTGCTGCTGCTGCTGCACCAGCTCAGACATCTGCCCAACCGAAAAGAA
Source organism: Penstemon eatonii (assembly GCA_038501285.1). Lineage (NCBI taxonomy): Eukaryota > Viridiplantae > Streptophyta > Magnoliopsida > Lamiales > Plantaginaceae > Penstemon > Penstemon eatonii. Next base: position 922,184 of record JBCEGF010001341.1, read on the forward strand.
AAAGAATTGTTAAGTTCAGAGTGTCTGCTGCTGAGAAAAAGAGAAGGGAGGAGGCAAAAAAAATGAAAAAGGCTGAAGATGACTTCCTCAGAGCAGTGGAATTAAGCAAAATTGAAGCAGAGAAAGCTGCTAAAAAGAAACAGCTGACTGATGCTCAGCTGAAAGCTTTAGAAGATGCTGATTTGGCCATAGCTATTGAACTGAGCAAACATGATGCTCATGGACCAAGAAGAGCTGGAGAAATTAAGATTGGAGAATTCTTGAATGCAAGGCACATTGTTCCTCCTAGCCAGAGGGTGGAAAAATGTCCTTTTGCTGTCAAATGGTCATTGAATATTGTCAATTCCCACCCTAGAGCTTTTGCAAGGTTTGAAGCTACCTTTGCTGACTTTGACCAAAAGCTACAACAGAGGACCTTGTTTCTTCAGGAGAAGATCAGATACAATAAATGGAAGAACTACAGAGTCAACAAGTCTGTTGAGGAGATGATGTCTTGGAAGGAGTTTGCTGAAGAAGAAAAATGGGTACTGAGCTGGTTACAAACCTTTTCACTCACCAAGGCTTTAGACCCTAATTATGTTAGGGATGTCTTTCATGGCTACACTAGGGGAACTGTGGCCAGGGAAGCAGAGAAGATCAAGAAAGCACTGCCAGCAAAGAGGAGAAAGAGTTATGATCCAGTCAAAAGAGTTGTGCATATTGTTGTCTATCAAGCCTTAGAGAAGTGGTCTGAAGTGCAAGATACTTCAAAGGATCTCCAAGTGACCTTCCCACTTTACCAAGTGTACAACAAATTGCATTTGGTCTTGAGGTAAGAACTTTTCAGGAGGTGAATGTAGTTAAGGCACCAGCTTCTATTCCTTTAATTACTAAGGTTATCCATCAGACGACATCCATATCAGCAGATGGAACTCCTAAAACAATAAAGATGGATGAACAGGCTGCTGTTTAACAAGAAGCTGTCCAGAATGAGGGAGAAAATGTTCAGAATGAAGCTGGAGCTATTGTTCCACACACAGCTGTTCAAGATACTGCAGAACCAGATCCAAAGGATGAAAAAGAAGTTCTGGCAGATATCCCAGTCCATCAAGATGAACCATCAGCGTCATATTCAATTCCAACAGCTGATAAACATTCTTCCTTAATGGAATCTATCCAACTGCTGCTGGAACAGTCTCTCAGGGAGATGGAAGAAAGGAACAAGCTAATAATGAAAGAGATGGAAAAAAGGAATAAGCTGATGATGAAAGAGATGCAAGAGAAAACAGAAGACTGATAAAAGATGCTATTGACAATTTCCCTTTGCCGCCTGATAATTGATAGGATAGTGCCCTGCAAGCCAACAAAATAGCTTGTAATAGGGAACATTATTTTATCTTGAAAGAATCTTTGATTTATCAATTAATACGAACTGTTTATTTTATTAAGAATTCATAATATAAACAAATGGCCATCTTCATCTTTCGCGAATACATTTAAGCGATTGGTTGAAACCCTGAGATCACTCATGACTACGGGACTATTCACTTCAGTATTGGGTGCGATTAATCATGAAACAGTCTCAAAGGTCGTGATCTCAAAAATCTTCCAAGTCATAGATTCATATCGAGATGGGGTATCGAATGAATCGTCAAGACTTGTACGATTATGCATGATTCACTTAAAGTGAATTTGTTGTTGTTTCATGAACAAGACATTGTTAATGTCAGTGCATATGACTAGGTGGTTCGATAGGGGATCGGACGCATCGAACGACCCGAACAGAGAGACCCATTGTGGAAGTACGTAAAAAGCATATCGGTGGTGGGATGTCTCTCAAGACTTATAACAGTGTACGATTTAGTCCTTAGACTTGAGATGCTAGGGCGAATTCGGTATACGGGTGTGCGTACTTTGATTTAGGAGCCGGGTACATAGCTTGTCCATTGTGCGCCTACGTTGGGTACGTATAGTCGTATGCGCGGATGGTTAGCATCAATATAGGATCTACCGACTCATCGTACTGGATGAGGGAATTTCCTGTACATTCTTAGATGATGCATTCCGAGAAATCCATGGCAATGGTCAGTGACGGATTTGGAAAGGGGTTTCCAGATTTAGCAGTCACACTGGAAGTATTATCCTGAATTAGAAAGTACAGAATCGAGATGATTAGAGGTGCCGACCAATTCACACACCCTAGGTCTCGATCGGGAAATTAGTCGTTAGAGGGACCGTATGTACATGGTACTTATAAGAGGTTTAAGGTTCACTGAAATCAATTCACCTGAAGTTGGGCCTCATGGGCTTGTGGCTAGACATCGACCATGAGGTGTGGGTACTCCTGAATTGATGGTAGATTAATTCTGGAGTGGTCAATTGAAAGTAGTTTAATTGATCAGAGCGATTAATTAAATAATTAATTGCTCATTAATTAAATCACAGAAATGTGAGCCTGCGGCCAATTGATGGTGAACCTAAAGGGTCACACACAAAAGCTGGAACTGTGATAGTCAGTTGTAGAACGAAACGATTTAAAGAAGTTAAATCAAGATAAGGAATTAAAGGGTTAATTCCTGGAGAGAGAAAATTAATTAGATTTATCTAATTAAATTAAATTAAATCTTTAAATAGATTTATTGGATTATTTAATTAAAGTATTAAATAAATGGGCCATTTAATTAAAGTGGTTAATTAAATGACTTGGGCTATTTAATTAAAAGAACTAATTAAATAGAGGGATTGGGCCAGACTTATCTGATGGCCCATTAGCCAAGAGATAAGATTAGGGATAGGGTTTGAACTCTCCTATAAAAAGGAGTCTTGGAGAATCAAAACCCTAACACAAGCAAAAACTCTAAACCCTAATCTCTCCTCTCCTAGACGCCGCCCCCTTCTCCCAAGTAGCCCTAGCCGCCGCCGCCTACTACCTAGCCGTGGCCGCCGCCGTGGTTGTAGATCGGCCGTGATCCACCTCTCTCCTTCTTCCGATCTACATCTAGAGTTGGATCTAAATCCAACTCTTGAATCTTAGCTACTTTTCTCCTAGTTCTGAGCCTGAGGATTAAAGTGATTGCAGATCCAGCTGGTGTGGACTTTTCTCTAGAGGCACAACACTTTGGGTGCTCTAGTGATCCGAAAAGAAGACCGGAGAAACCACCACCTTGCCTGTGGTGAGGTAAAATCGCAATTTTACCACTAGATTTATTTTTGTATTTGTATGCTTAAATAAATTCAACCTTATTCATATGTACTAATAAGATGCCTGGGATGTGGATATAAAAAAAATTTTAAATTCCGCACCGTTGTAGTTGACAATTATACCCACAAAATCCCAACAGTGGTATCAGAGCCTAACTTATTATGTACATATGAAAAAGGCATGAACGCATCAAATTATGTGATTATATGTATTTGTTGTGTTCTGATATTTGATTCTTACTTGTTATGATAAATTGAGTGTTCGGATTTTTGCACTTTCCGGTTTTTGGGCCTAAATTTTAATTTCCGAAAATTGGAGGGCTAATTTGCAAATTATGATTTTTTATAAATCTGGATATAAATTAAAATTTTGTTTTTCTGCAATTCTGGACCAAATTGTAAATTCTGGAATTTTTCAAAATCTGGACCATTTTGCAATTTACGAAAGGTTAGGGGTGTTTTTGCTATTTCCAAAAAATCTGGGGTCTGTTTTGCAATAAACAAAAGTTTCTGAAAATTTTGTTAATTTTCTGCTTTCTGGTCCAATTTGCATATTCTGGAAATTTTGGGGCTAATTTGTAATTTCCAAAAGTTGAGGGGTCAAAGTGTAATTTTTGAAAATTCAGGGGCCGAAATGCAATTTTTCAAACTTGACAAACAGAATATGTTTTGTGCTCTAAAAGGGTTTAGTAAATCTGGAAAGTCAATTTTATCATAATTAGTAGGGACTTAAAGTGAGAATCAAAGGGGTCATTTTAAAGGAAGTTTAAAATGTTGTTAGAGATTGTTTTAGAAGGGGTTTTAAAACTAGAATCTTAAGTTTTAAAATGGGATAAGAAATAAGAAATTAGGTTTTGCTTGTTTCTTGCTCTACGTGAAATTGTTTACGTGGTTTTCGATCGCGCCGAGCCTTGACCCTTAGGGTAGATGTGATTGGTTATTTTTCATCTTATTGGTTTTATTGGGCCTACGAGCCTTAAGTTTTGGGCCACTTTGAGCCATTGTAATAGATAGGGCTTTACTGTTTTATTGGTTTAGAATGGAGGCCCGTTACAAGCAAGGTGGGAGCCCAAGAAGACTAAAGGCCATGTATGCATGGTAAAATGTGTAATAGAGTAGGTCTCTTTGAAACCTAATAGATTGACCAATAGGACCATCGTCTTTGGCTCGATGGTAGTCCGCATAGGAGGCTCCAGATCGAAAACATACTGTGGTAGCATGCATGCTAGGTGTGTATGTGTTTATTTACGTATTTATATCTAAGCTTGTATGGTGATGCGCGCTAGTTATATTTAGATCGTAAATAAAAGATAATGCATAACTGGAACGGTGAGATCTCGAGGAGAGTTACCTCAAACTCTTAAACCCGAAAAACCCCTCTTGTAAATAATATTAAGTCACATTGGGTACATTTAAAATGATGTTTTAAAGATCCAAGCCTTCCATCAATAGGGACTAGTGTAAGTTGTCTACTTATCGTTGAAGGTGATCCATAGTCTGGCACCCTAGTCGAAGAAAGGGACAATACACGAAATTCCTTGATTCCTGTTTTTAACTAAACTCGACAAGGGTGAGGACTGGTCGGGATGTGATTATCGACCGATAACTAGTTACGGGGACTTCACGACCAGGCCAGTTGCTCATCATGATTGATGGGTTAGACTTAACAATTAGTAACACTTATGATGTAGCAGTGCTAGATAAGTGTGAAGACCGAGGAAAAATAGCTTGAAGCTTGTGGAGGAACACAATTGGTAAAAGTATACCTACCTGGGGAGTTAATTGTATGGCCACGAGTCGTGGGTGCAATTAATGTCTGCTGGGACGTCAAGACCTACTAGGAGATTAGATTTCCCGAACAATTAAAGGGGTAATTGTTTCGAGAAAATAGTGGGAGAACTTTTTCGATAACAAGTCCAACATCGTTAATTATAAGTATTAATATAGATCAGTCAGCTAAACATTATCATTTACTTTTGTAGATCAATTCTGCAAAAATGTCTAAGAATCCATTAGCTATCATCCTTGACACTAACAAACTGAACGGATCAAATTTTGTCGACTGGCTTAGAAATCTGAGGATAGTCCTCGACTCCGAGAAAAGGAGTTACATTCTCGATGCACCCATGCCTGGTGCACTTCCGGAAGGGGTTTCGGAAGAGGAACGAGCTACCCATCAAAGGTGGGTCGATGATAATATTCAGGTTCGTTGCCTCATGCTGGCATCAATGACCAATGAGCTGCAGAAACAGCATGCAAGGATGTTGCATGCTGCTGACATAATTATTCATCTCCGAGAGTTGTTTGGAGAGAAGTCTAGGACCGAAAGGTTCAAGACTACAAAAGAATTATTCAATCTGAGAATGGCTGAGGGTTCAAGTGTGAAAGATCACTGTTTACGCTTCATCAATCTGATTGAAAAACTGGAGAACTTGGAGGTAGACCTGCACGCTGATCTCTCCACTGACCTTCTCCTCCATACTCTGCCACGCTCATTTGATCAGTTCGTGATAAACTTCAATATGGAAGATAGAGAGCTCGCTCTACACGAACTGACCAATTTATTGGTCACGGCAGAATCAACCTTGAAAAGGGAGAAGTCTGTCATGATTGCTGAGCAACCCAAGGCTGCAAAGCCTAAGAAGGGCAAGAAAAAGAAGAAGAAAGTAATCTCTTCTAAAACAACCAAGAAGGTTGTCGGGAAGAAAAGAAAAAGCCCAGAAGATGAATGTTTCCACTGCAAGAAAGTAGGGCACTGGAAAAGGAACTGCCCAGACTACCTGAAAGAGGTGGTCAAAGGTATTTTCTTTATTGAAGTTAATATTTCTATTAACTGTGCATCATGGGTGTTAGACACCGCAGCCGGTTCTCATATCTGCAATGATTTGCAGGTAATGGGAGCAGTAAGGCCTCTTAAACCTGGGGATAGAATCCTGCGCTTTGGAAACGGAGCTAGGGTTGCGGCAGAGGCCATAGGAGACGTTGAATTAGTCCTAGGAAATTATTCTTTGGTTTTGAAAGACTGTTTGTACGTACCAACAATTATCAAAAACATTATTTCTATTCCTCTTTTGGACAATGATGGTTTTTGTTTTTCCATTTCTAATGGAAAGTTTAGCATAATAAAAGGTGGTTTTACTTATGCTTGTGGTACTTTGATAGATGGTCTTTATTCCTTAGAACCTGCTAATTCTAATGTCATGCACATTCAATCAAAGAAAAGAAAACAAGATGAAAACAATCCACAACTTTGGCACGCTAGGCTTGGACATATTTCCAAGAGTAGAATTCAAAAATTAGTCTCCTCTAGGGCTCTTGAAATAAAGAACCTAGATGATCTCCCAACTTGCGAATCCTGTCTCAAGGGAAAAATGACCAAGGCGCCTTTTACTGGGAAACCGGAGCAAACCAAACAAACCTTGGATTTAATCCATACTGATGCTTATGGACCACTGAGTATCAGTGCGAGAGGAGGATTCTCATACTTCATAACCTTCACAGACGACTTCAGTCGTTATGGGTATGTATACCTGATGAAGTATAAGTCCGAAGCTTTTGATAAATTCAAAGAGTTTCGAATGGAAGTTGAGAATCAACTTGGACATAGTATCAAGGCACTTCGGTCGGATCGAGGTGGTGAATACTTAAGTCAAGAATTCCTCGATTATCTTGTAGAGAATGGAATTCTCTCTCAGCGAACTCCTCCTAGAACACCGCAGTTGAATGGTGTGTCTGAGAGAAGGAACAGAACTTTGTTAGACATGGTTCGTTCCATGATGAGTTTCGCTGACCTTCCTTTTTCGTTTTGGGGCCAAGCCCTATTAACTGCTTCGAAGATACTTAACATTGTACCTTCAAAGTCGGTGCCGACGACGCCATACCAAGAGTGGTTTGGTAAAGCACCCATATACTCATATCTACGAGTATGGGGATCTCCTGCCTATGTAAGAAACAAGAAAGGAGATAAACTAGATAGTAGATCTAGTTTGTGCAAATTTGTGGGGTATCCAAAGGAATCCATTGGATACATGTTCTACGAACCTAAGGAACAAAAGATGTTTGTGTCCAGGAACGCCCACTTCTTGGAGGATGACTTCCTCACTAAAAGAAGCGGAATATTCGTAGAACTGGATGAAGTCCAGGAATTGGACCCATCCCCACAAGCAGTGGGAGTTGATCCTGAACCCGTTGAACCATCTAGTACACCAATACTACGTAGGTCCGATCGAGTTCGTAGAGAGCCTGAAAGATATGGCTTTATCCACGAAAACGATCAATTGGACACTGATCCAAGGACATACGAAGAAGCTATGTCAGACATAGATTCGGGTGCGTGGCAGGAAGCCATGCAATCCGAAATGGATTCCATGCATTCCAACAAAGTATGGACTTTGGTTGATCCACCTGAGGGAACCATCCCTGTAGGCTGCAAGTGGATCTTCAAGCGCAAGCTAGGAATGAATGGAGAGGTATTAACTCATAAGGCTCGCCTTGTGGCAAAAGGTTATTCTCAAAGACCTGGAATAGACTATGAGGAAACCTTCTCGCCAGTAGCGATGTCTAAATCCATTCGGATACTATTAGCCCTAGCCGCGTGGCATGACTACGAGATATGGCAAATGGATGTAAAGACCGCCTTTCTCAATGGCAACATTGATAAGGAAAATTATATTCAACAGCCAAAAGGCTTTACATCTAAAGGAAGTGAGCATAAGGTTTGCAAACTTCAAAGGTCAATCTATGGCCTAAAACAGGCGTCCCGAACCTGGAACATACGTTTTGATGAGACAGTCAAGGGGTATGGCTTCATCAAGAACGTTTATGAGTCATGTGTGTACAAGAAATTCGATGGGAGCTCGGTACAATTTATTGTGTTATATGTCGATGACATTCTGTTGATCGGAGACGATATCAGAACGTTGACGCAGACGAAAGCGTGGTTATCCACACAATTCTCCATGAAGGATATGGGAGACGCATCTTACGTACTAGGCATACGTATCTATAGAGATAGATCGAAGAAGATGTTAGGTCTCTCCCAGTCCCAGTACATTAACACTATACTGAAAAGATTCAGTATGGTAGAATACAAGAAAGGATTGCTTCCAATGAGACATGGAATCTATCTTTCTAAATCAATGTGCCATACGAGTGATGAAGAAAGAAAGAGAATGTCTCTCATACCTTATGCATCTGCCATTGGCAGCATAATGTATGCAATGTTATGTACTAGACCTGACGTAGCTCACGCTCTCAGTGTAACGAGCCGCTACCAGTCGAATCCAGGGGAGGAACACTGGACAGCCGTAAAGGCTATCCTAAAGTGCCTGAGAAGGACTAAGGATATGTTCTTGGTCTACGGTGGTAGTGGAGAATTGAAACTCGAAGGATTCACTGATTCGAGTTTTCAGTCTGACGTGGATGATTTTAAATCCAATTCTGGATATATATTTTGCCTCAACGGCGCAGCGGTGAGTTGGAAGAGCTCCAAACAGTCGACCACTGCAGACTCAACCACTGAAGCAGAATATATCGCCGCATCAGATGCAGCGAAGGAAAGTGTTTGGATGAGAAACTTCATCCAAGAGCTGGATGTGGTACCTAGCATAGCAAATCCCATAGTAGTCTTCTGCGACAACAATGGGGCAATTGCACAAGCGAAGGAGCCGAGATCACACCACCAGTCCAAACAGGTATTGAGGAAATACCATGTGATCAGGGAGATCATAGGTAGAGGAGACATTCAAATGGAGCGTGTCGACTCAAAGGATAACGTAGCTGATCCACTAACTAAGCCATTATCGCAAAAGGTGTTCGAAGAGCATCTGGCAAGGATGGGTCTTAGAAACGTTTGTGATTGGCTTTAGGGAAAGTGGGAGATTGATAGGATAGTGCCCTGCAAGCCAACAAAATAGCTTGTAATAGGGAACATTATTTTATCTTGAAAGAATCTTTGATTTATCAATTAATACGAACTGTTTATTTTATTGAGAATTCATAATATAAACAAATGGCCATCTTCATCTTTCGCGAATACATTTAAGCGATTGGTTGAAACCCTGAGATCACTCATGACTACGGGACTATTCACTTCAGTATTGGGTGCGATTAATCATGAAACAGTCTCAAAGGTCGTGATCTAAAAAATGTTCCAAGTCATAGATTCATATCGAGACGGGGTATCGAATGAATCGTCAAGACTTGTACGATTATGCATGATTCACTTAAAGTGAATTTGTTGTTGTTTCATGAACAAGACATTGTTAATGTCAGTGCATATGACTAGGTGGTTCGATAGGGGATCGGACGCATCGAACGACCCGAACAGAGAGACCCATTGTGGAAGTGCGTAAAAAGCATATCGGTGGTGGGATGTCTCTCAAGACTTATAACAGTGTACGATTTAGTCCTTAGACTTGAGATGCTAGGGCGAATTCGGTATACGGGTGTGCGTACTTTGATTTAGGAGCCGGGCACATAGCTTGTCCATTGTGCGCCTACGTTGGGTACGTATAGTCGTATGCGCGGATGGTTAGCATCAATATAGGATCTACCGACTCATCGTAATGGATGAGGGAATTTCCTGTACATTCTTAGATGATGCATTCCGAGAAATCCATGGTAATGGTCAGTGATGGATTTGGAAAGGGGTTTCCAGATTTAGCAGTCACACTGGAAGTATTATCCTGAATTAGAAAGTACAGAATCGAGATGATTAGAGGTGCCGACCAATTCACACACCCTAGGTCTCGATCGGGAAATTAGTCGTTAGAGGGATCGTATGTACATGGTACTTATAAGAGGTTTAAGGTTCACTGAAATCAATTCACCTGAAGTTGGGCCTCATGGGCTTGTGGCTAGACATCGACCATGAGGTGTGGGTACTCCTGAATTGATGGTAGATTAATTCTGGAGTGGTCAATTGAAAGTAGTTTAATTTATCGGAGCGATTAATTAAATAATTAATTGCTCATTAATTAAATCACAGAAATGTGAGCCTGCGGCCAATTGATGGTGAACCTAGAGGGTCACACACAAAAGCTGGAACTGTGATAGTCAGTTGTAGAACGAAACGATTTAAAGAAGTTAAATCAAGATAAGGAATTAAAGGGTTAATTCCTGGAGAGAGAAAATTAATTAGATTTATCTAATTAAATTAAATTAAATCTTTAAATAGATTTATTGGATTATTTAATTAAAGTATTAAATAAATGGGCCATTTAATTAAAGTGGTTAATTAAATGACTTGGGCTATTTAATTAAAAGGACTAATTAAATAGATGGATTGGGCCAGACTTATCTGATGGCCCATTAGCTAAGAGATAAGATTAGGGATAGGGTTTGAACTCTCCTATAAAAAGGAGTCTTGGAGAATCAAAACCCTAACACAAGCAAAAACTCTAAACCCTAATCTCTCCTCTCCTAGCCGCCGCCTACTACCTAGCCGCCGCCGCCGCCGTGGTTGTAGATCGGCCGTGATCCACCTCTCTCCTTCTTCCGATCTACAGCTAGAGTTGGATCTAAATCCAACTCTTGAATCTGAGCTACTTTTCTCCTAGTTCTGAGCCTGAGGATTAAAGTGATTACAGATCCAGCTGGTGTGGACTTTTCTCCAGAGGCACAACACTTGGGGTGCTCTAGTGATCCGACAAGAAGACCGGAGAAACCACCACCTTGCCTGTGGTGAGGTAAAATCGCAATTTTACCACTAGATTTATTTTTGTATTTGTATGCTTAAATAAATTCAACCTTATTCATATGTACTAATAAGATGCCTGGGATGTGGATATAAAAAAAATTTTAAATTCCGCACCGTTGTAGTTGACAATTATACCCACAAAATCCCAACAATAATACCCTGCAGCTGACTCAGAACCTGATCAGCTTGAATAAGAATGTTGAAGATATGATGTCTGATGTAAATCACCTTCATACAGCTCTTCAAAGAAATGAGGGAGACATTGCTGATCTACTAGGCTTGATCACCAAACTGTCAAATACTGAAACGGAGAAGAACCTTCTATTCATAGGACAATTGGACAACACTGCAAACAAACTCAACATGGACTATCTCACTGATTAGGCTGGCACACTCAAGACTACTCTGAATCATCATACTGCTCAACTTGACACAGTGGATGAAAACATTAGAAGACCTTGCACTGCCGTCAATATCTCAGTTGCTGAACTCAACCCCGCTGATGATGACAAAAAAGGGGAAGAGAAGTCAGCTACAACAACTGTAGCTGTTCAAGTACCTGAACAACAAAAGGACTCTGCTGAAGAAGAGAAACCTGCTGAAGAGAAGTCAGAGCCTGTACTTGAAAAACAAGCTAAAGTTGAGAAAAAAGTTGATGCTGCTGAAGAAAAGGTAGCTGATGCTAAAGCAGATGTAAAGGAAACTGATGTTGAACAAGTTGTAGAAGAAGAAGAAGAAGAATCCAAGGAACCAGCAAAATCTGATAAAGAGATTGCAGCATCTAAGGATAAACCAGAGGAGCAACTTGATCCACATGTGAAGTACAAAAACTTTGAACGCATCAAACGAAGGGTTGAAGAAGCAGATCGCCAAATGAAGATGGAAGCTGCTAAGAAAAACCTGATGTCTTATGATGCTGATGAAGAAGAAGATAATGAAACATATAATTTCCTTGTAAGAAAAACTTGATCCACCTGATCGTGTATCAATTTATGTTTCCTTGTAATTTCATCTAAAAGCTTTTAACTTGTACTGAATTTTCAACTATCAATAAAAGTTCAAGTTTTTATTCCAACATATAATTTCTATCTCAGAAATTTTTGAGGATTAAAACATTAGTTTAGGTACAGGTACTTAGCTGAAGTTTTGTCATCATCAAAAAGGGGAAAATTGTTGGATGAAGATGAAGATTAAAGAACAAGGAAGTTAGAAGTTAAAGGGAGGTTTTGATGATTTCCAAAACATCATAACCAGCTAAATAAGGAATACTTATTAAAATCCATTAGAAGAATTTTGATCATCATAAAGATAAATAAGACAAGTCAAAATTCAATTTTGTCCAGAAGACTACTGATCTGCTGCTGAAGGAAGAAATCAGTTTGGTGAAAATCAGCCGACTCAAATCATATTAGTTCAAGTTTGAGATCAGCTCAGCATATCATCAGACGAGAGATTCTAATCAGTCAAGTGAAGATGATCAGGAAGTCCCCTCAACAGTAATAAATGCACTTGGAGTAATAAATGCTGAAGAAGGAGGGTGTTTATGGCAAATAATTGAAGAAATCCTCGTATCAGCTCAGTACATTAAATGTAGGTGACAAAAAGTACTGTAGACAATACTGCAGCAGTCGCAGAGAGCCGTTTGCAGAGTTTAAGGATCAGTGCTCGAGGTGTTTGAATCTTGTCTTTCTTCAACGGACACTTTTCAAAACCAAGAGTATAAATAGTTCGTGAGTTTGAAAGAGAAGATATACAACACACAACTGAGATCAATCCTACGAAGCAATATCTACTATGTCTCAAAACTCAAGAACAGCTCACAAGCCTGTTGAAGTTATTTGTTAACTGAAGCTGAGTTGAAGTTCAAAAGATAAATCATTTTCTGAGTGAATCTGTTAAGAGAGTGTTGTGAGAAACTGTTATCCATCTGTGTGAGTGATAAAGCTTTGTAGTAGTATAGGATTTCTGAGTGATCTCCTGTAACGAACTTGTGGCCTTTTCATTTGTTGATTGGCGCAAGCAGAGTATATTGTAATCTGTGTGATTATAGTATAACCCAAGATCTAAGTGACTTGGAAGAGTGGACTAAAGGATTTAAATCCATATAACCACTATAAAAATTATTGTGTTCATTTTTGCATAAGCTTACATTTGAACAAACTGTTTAAAGATTTTAAAAGGAGTTTCAAACTGGGATAAAATCTTTACAAGACTCAGTATACTTGTGAAAAACACTTTAAAACATCCGCTGCAAGTAACCTGATTAAAACTGATTTTACTGAAATCAGCTAAGTACTTTTCTAAAGAGTGGCCAACTCTGCTGCTCAAACTTAGTGTGCGAACATCTCAGTCAGCTTACTGTTTACGATCAGCTTAGTCTGCTAACAGTTAACTGAAAAGTTTTTATGTCTAAAATTTTCAGAGGTCTAATCACCCCCCCTCCCTTCTAGACCTCATCTGACCACTTGTGACTAACAATCGGCTAGAACACAGGATATATTAAGATCTAGGTTTAGGTAACAATATTGGAGCAATAATCGAAGAATCGAACTCTTCCAAAAGTAAGAAAGGGTTCGGTTCGATTTTACTTGGTAGTGGGAGGAGTGTTTTTGCATGACTTGGTTTTTGGCTCTTGTAAGTTGTGTATGAGTTATGACATCTAGCTTCTTATTTATAGATGTCTAATTCTCCTAATCCTCCTATGACTAGGATTCCAAGACTCATACATGGTCCATGGTCCTTTTAATTAGAAGACTAAGTCTTCCCATTAATTCATGGCCCACATAATTAATTTAATTAGGCTTTATTTAATTCCCAATTAAATGGCCCAATTTATTAATTAATCTCCCAATTAATTAAATATACTCCAAGTCTATTTAATTAAATCTTCCTATAATTAATTAAATCCAACCAAATTAATTAACTCAAAAATTAAATTCCAATTTAATTTATAATCTTGATCCAATTCCAATCAGATCAATCTTCACTCCAATTGGGTCGACCCAGTCGACCCAATCACTTAATCGACCCAGTCGATTTGTTCCCTTTTCTTTCGCTTTCGCTTCATGTGTATTGTGTATGCCCCCATAGGTTCACCACATAATTGGCCGTGGGTTATAATTAAATATTCATTTAAAATTTTTGAGCATTAAATACTCTAAATCAGTCGAACACTCTGTCTACTAATCATTCCAAAATTAACACCCCTGCCAATTTGGGAATTCTCCCACACTCTACAGTCGATGTCTGGCCACAAGCCCATAGAGCCCAATCACTAGTGAACTAATTCAGTGAACCTTTTTTTCATTTACAATTACCATATACGACATAATCTCTCCATCGATCAATCTCCCAGTCGAGACTTAAGGGTATGGACTTTTCATCGGTTCCCTTTTCTTTTGTCTTGACCTTTTGTATTCTGGTCTCGAAATAATTCTCTTTGACTTAATCTTTATGAGCTACTTACATAAAGTCGTCAGATACCTTGGCCAAGGATTTTTACCAGAATTAATTTCTCACAGAAATTCATAGGAGAAATACCCAACCTATCAAGTCGGGTCAATGGATCATTTGTTGATGATATGAACCTGCATATGAGTTCCTCTATACCCAACATGAGCCCACAGAGACTTTCTGGTAATCTCCAGTTAGTCGAAACTCACATCTAAGTATAGACGTTCTCGTACCAGATAAATCCTATCACCTCAAGTATTTAGGGATCGTTCCTCGTATACTATCGTAAATTGGAATAACTTCAACTCCGATATGCGACTACCGCTTCCATGGTGAGTTATTTCCTAATTGGGGTATTCAGTGCACTTGCCATCCCAGCAAGTCACCCACTTATGTGTATCGACTATCCCAGTCACGCTCGTGGACCCCAGCATTCTCCAGTTCATCGGAGTATACACAACAGTGAGAGTCTAACCGAATCCAACAATGTCCTATCTCGATTGGATTCTACGACTCTTGAATATGTTCTAGATCACGGCCTTGAAGATCCATCCACGGGTTGTCCAATAGCCCTGTGATCTAAGGACTTCTATCCTTATGCGTAGATAATTATTACATAAGATAAAGTTGACCATATAATAAAGTGCACTGATTAATCTAAATTGAATAGTTCCTTTATTGATTACATTAAAGGCTAGCCATATAGTTGGCTTGCCGGACACTATTTCTATCAATCTCCCACTTGTCCTAAAGCCAATCTTTTATTTTCTTGAGTCCCATCTTTATCAGATGTTTCTCGAATGCCTTTTGAGGCAGTGGCTTCGTTAGCGGGTCCGCGGTATTATCTTCTGAGTCGACACGTTCCATCTTAATGTCTCCTCTACCATTGATATCTCTTATCACATAGTATCGTATGAGTACGTGCTTG
This sequence comes from Penstemon eatonii, assembly GCA_038501285.1. NCBI lineage: Eukaryota > Viridiplantae > Streptophyta > Magnoliopsida > Lamiales > Plantaginaceae > Penstemon > Penstemon eatonii. The sequence goes on from JBCEGF010001341.1 coordinate 937,444, forward strand.
GATATCTGATGAGATCTCGGCTCCTTTGCTTGCGCTATCGCCCCATTATTATCGCAGAAGATAGTAATGGGCTCAGCAATGCTAGGTATCACATCCAATTACTGGATGAAGTTTTTTCATCAAAACACCTTCCTTTGCTGCATCACACGCGGCAATGTATTCTGCTTTGGTGGTTGAATCTGCGGTAGTATCTTGCTTGAAGCTCTTCCAGCTTACTGCTCCACCATTGAGGCAGAACACGTATCTAGATGTCGACTTGAAGTCGTCTACATCACATTGGAAGCTCGAATTTGTAAAGCCTTCCAATTTCAATTCTCCTCCACCATATACCAAGAACAATTCCTTAGTCCATCTCAGGTACTTCAGAATTGCTTTTACGGCTATCCAGTGCTGCTCACCTGGATCAGACAGATAACGACTTGTAACGCTTAAAGCGTATACTACGTCTGGTCTAGTACATAACATAACATACATTATGCTTCCTATGGCGGATGCATATGGTACTTGAGACATAATTCTCCTCTTTTCAGGCGTCTTTGGAGCCATAAACTTAGAGTGCAATTACATGTCTCATCGGAAGCAATCCTCTCTTGGATTCTTCCATACGGAATCTCTTCAGTATTTTATCTATATACTGTGATTGGGAGAGGCCCAGCAGTCCTTTTGATCTATCTCGGTAGATCCTTATGCCCCGTACAAAGGATGCTTCTCCCAAATCCTTCATTAAGAATTGTGTAGATAACCATGCTTTCGTTTCTGACAACACCTTTACATTGTTTCCAATGAGAAGAATGTCATCAACGTAAAGCACCAAAAATTCAACTGTACTCCCACTGATCCTCTTGTACACGCAAGGTTCGAACACGTTTTTGATGAATCCAAAAGTTTGGATTGTTTCATCGAAACGGATGTTCCAACTTCGAAAAGCTTGCTTCAGTCCATAAATGGACCTCTGGAGTTTGCACACCTTGTGTTCATCTCCTTTGGATACGTATCCTTTTGGTTGCTCCATGTAGATCTCCTTGTCAATGTCTCCATTAAGGAAGGAGGTCTTCATATCCATCTGTCATATCTCGTAGTTATACCACGCGACTATGGCTAGCAAGATTCGAATGGATTTAGGCATTGCGACGGGCGAGAAGGTCTCCTCAAAGTCCATACCTGGCCTTTGAGTGTATCCTTTTGCCTCTAGTCGCGCCTTGTAGGTTATTACCTCTCCGTTCACTCCAAGTTTTCGCTTATAGATCCACTTGCAACCCATGGGAGTCACTCCCACTGGTGGATCTACCATGGCCCAGACCTTGTTTGAGTGCATGGAGTCCAATTCGGATTCCATGGCTTCGCGCCACTTTCCCGAGTCTATGTCTAGAATAGTTTTTTCGTAAGTCCTTAGGTCGGTTAGAGACTGTCAAGTCTCGTGCAGTAGACCGTAGTACCTCTCGGGTTCTCTACGTTGTCTTTCTGACCTATGAAGTATCGGTGGACTTTCTGGTGCACTTTCATGCTCTTGTTCTCCCACTGCCTGTGGTGATGGGTCGGCTTGTTCGACCTCTTCGACCTTTTCAGCTTCAGTGACCTCATCCAATTCTACGTAGTGTTCCTTTTTGTCCAACAAGAAATCCTTCTCCAAGAAGTGCGCGTTCCTTGCGACAAACGTAGTTTGTCTTGTAGGATCGTAGAACTCGTATCCTCTCGAGTTTTCTGGATACCCCACGAATTTGCACAAAGTGGATTTAGTTTCCAATTTATCTCCCTCTAGATTTTTAACGTAAGCGGGAGATCCCCATATGCGCATGAATGCGTATGAGGGTGCCTTGCCAAATCATAATTCGTATGGTGTCTTTTCTACGGATTTAGAAGGTACCGTGTTCAGTATCTTTGTTGTCGTGAGGAGGTCATGTCCCCAAAATGAAAGAGGAAGATCAGTGGCACTCATCATGGGTTGAACCATGTCCATCAAGGTTCGATTCCTTCTCTCTGCTATTCCATTTAATTGGGGTGTTGCAGGAGGAGTCCACTGCGATAGTATTCAATGCTCTACGAGATAATTTAGGAATTCGTTACTAAGAAATTCTCCACCTCGGTCCGAACGAAGTGCCTTTATCGTATGACCAAGTTGATTCTCTACTTCCATCTTGGATTCTTTGAATCGCTTAAAGGCTTCAGACTTGTGTTTCAACAAGAACACATATCCATTATGTAACGCCCCGACTAAAAATTACTTAACTAATATTTACATATAGACTTAGTAAATTTATATAAGTTTGTATTTACAAAATATAAGTTAATGTTAGCTATTTTACATATATATAAGCTTCAAAATTCTAATTTAACGCCGACGAGAATCCTCCTGGCTTCTATGCTATATCCAAAAATCTGAAAATAAGTAAAGCACATGATATAAGTTGACTTGCAACTTAGTGAGGTGGGTGTGCGTGATTCGAATAATTTCAAAGAAAAGAGCAACAAATGCCAAATAAAGTAAACAAACAGGTATTAATATACAGTATAAAAGGATACGTCTCGGTATCTGTCAACTTCCAAAGTATGCTCCCCCAAACACACCTTATAATTTCCTCCAATCACACCTTTTGATATTCCCCCATACACACCTTATGCATGACTAGTCAGTGCATCCAAAAACGACTTCGTATATCCTAGAGACCGTGTTCTCTCGAGTATACGAGCCAAGCCAGGGTCTCATGTTCGAGGTAATGGCCTGTGCTATTCAACTTAATCACATAACCGCACAAGCCAAATGGGCCCAAAACAACAGCAGATAAATAATTAACATAATCAACTTTTTATCCGGATGAGATAAAGTACTACACCCGAATATCAATTCAACATATAATTATTCCAATAGCAATTAACAAATAACACATCATCACATTCCAAATTAAATGGCAAAATCAGCCCCTTCTAAATCACATGTCAATTACCATGCATCAAACCACCAAAAATTTACATGTAATTACAATTTACTACCATTTTAATTATAGATGAATATTTGATACCAACCTTTTTAAAAGTTATGAAATTAAAAGTTTATCAAAGTAGTAATTTGATGAATTCTTAAAGTTTAAGAGAATTATTACTACACTTAAGTAATATAACTAAACTTTAATGCACTTAAATAACGATGAGTCGAGATTAACTTCTCATTATTTAAACTCCCACGCTCACCTTTTTCACCGAAAACTCGGATTATCAAAAGCTTGATTTACTACAAACGATCACATTCACTTTCTCCCACAGCTTCCTATTTCTTCAACTTCTTTCTCACAATTTTCTTTCCTCTATGTTTTTCTTCCTTTCTTTTCAATTTCATGCAACTCTCTCTTACTCACATACACTACTAGGAGTTGGAATATGTTGTGTTAATTCAAGTTCAAGAATGAGAAATATGAAGTATTTATAGGAGTTTTAGCCAATCACATTAGTCCAAGGATGCATACATGTGGGAGATTGCATGTTTCCACTAAATGTAATTAGAAGAAAACCTATAAAAAAGTGTCCATTGAGTTGTCTTCATTAGAATTAACCACATTATAAATTTATTGCAAAATTGTAAAAAGACCCCTACATTGTTTGAAGTTTTTACTTTTTTATTTTTTTATTTTTTTTATCCCAAATATCAAAAAATATACAATCAGGTCCTAACTAAAATTTTAACACTTAATTAAATTTTTAAGTCTTTGGGTAAATTTTTATAAGCAAAAATGTTGGGGTTTTACAATCTCCCCTCCTTAAATGAATTTGGTCCCCAAATTCGTAACTCGACACTCCTACCCTAGGCCAAGGACCCTATCCTGACTCGGAGCCTAAGCTCTGATACCATCTGTAACGCCCCGATTAAAAATTACTTAACTAATATGTACATATAAACTTAGTAAATTTATATAAGTTGATTTTTACAAAATATAAGTTAATAGTAGCTATTTTACATATATATAAGCTTCAAAATTCTAGTTTAACGCCGACGAGAATCCTCCTGGCTTCTATGCTATATCCAAAAATCTGAAAATAAGTAAAACACATGACGTAAGTTGACTTGCAACTTAGTGAGGTGGATGTGCGTGATTCGAATAATTTCAAAGGAAAGAGCAACAAATGCCAAATAAAGTAAACAAATAGGTATTAATGTACAGTATAAAAGGATACGTCACGGTGTCTATCAACTTCCAAAGCTTGCTCCCCCAAACACACCTTTTGATATTCCCCCATACACACCTTATGCATGACTAGTCAGTGCATCCAAAAATGACTTTGTATATCCGAGAGGCCCTGTTCTCTCGAATATACGAGCCAAGCCAGGGTCTCATGTTCGAGTTAATAGCACGTGCTATTCAACTTAATCACATAACCGCACAAGCCAAATGGACCCAAAACAACAGCAGATAAATAATTAACATAATCCACTTCTTATCTGGATGAGATAAAGTACTACACCCGGATATCAATTCAACATATAGTTATTCCAATAGCAATCAACAAATAACACATCATCACATTCCAAATTAAATTGCAAAATCAGCCCCTTCTAAATCACATGTCAATTACCATGCATCAAACCACCAAAAATTAACATGTAATAGCAATTTACTACCATTTTAATTATAGATGGGCATTTTATACCAACCTTTTTTAAAGTTAAGAAATTAAAAGTTTATCAAAGTAGTAATTTGTTGAATTCTTAAAGTTTAAGAGAATTATTACTACACTTATGTAATATAACTAAACTTTAACGCACTTAAATAACGACTAGTCGAGATTAACTCCTCAATATTTAAACTCCCACGCTCACCTTTTTCACCGAAAATTCGGATTATCAAAAGCTTGATTTACTCCAAACGATCACATTCACTTTCTCCCCAAGCTTCCTATTTCTTCAACTTCTTTCTCACAATTTTCTTTCCTCTCTTTTGGTCTTCCTTTCTTTTCAATTTCATGCAACTCTCTCTTACTCACATACACTACTAGGAGTTGGAATATGTTGTGTTAATTCAAGTTCAAGAATGAGAAATATGAAGTATTTATAGGAGTTTTAGCCGATCACATTAGTCCAAGGATGCATACGTGTGCGAGATTGCATGTTTCCACTAAATGTAATTAGAAGAAAACCAATAAACAAGTGTCCATTGAGTTCTCTTCATTAGAATTAACCACATTGGTAATTTATGGCAAAATTTCAAAAAGACCCCTACATTTTTTGATGTTTTTATTTTTTTATTTTTTTATCCCAAAATATCAAAAATTATACAATCAGGTCCTAACTAAAATTTTAACACTTAATTAAACTTTTAAGTCTTTGGGTAAATTTTTATAAGCAAAAATGTTGGGGTTTTACACATAACGACTATAGTCGTCAGTGAAAGTGATGAAGTAATCATAGCCTCCTCGGGCACTTTTTCTTTGTGGTCCACATACGTCAGTATGTATTTAGTACAATGTTTGTTTGGCTCACTCAGGGATTGATAGGATAGTGCCCAACAAGCCAATTCAATAAGCTTGTAATAGGTCTATTATGTATGAGACCATCTTTGATTTTATAATAATAAGCACGTTTATTTATATGTGTATAAGGATAAACAATGGCCAACTTCATCTCTCGCGAATACATTTAAGCGATTGGATGAAATCCTTAGATTACATTTGACTATGGGACGATTCACTTCAGTACTGAGTGCAATCATGAAATAGTCTCTAAGGTCGTAATCTTAAAACTGTTATAAGTCATAGATTCCGAACGAGACTGGGTATCGTAGGAATCGCCAAGACTTGTACGAGTATGCATGATTCACATGGAGTGAATTTGTAGCGTTTCATGAGCAAGGCATTTGAGGCCAGTGGATAATAGTAGGTGGTTCAATGGAGAATTGATCGCATCGAACGACCCGAATGGAGAAACCCATTGTGGAAGTGCATAACGCATATCGGTGATGGGATGTTTCTCAAAGATTATAATAGTGTACGATTTAGTCCTTTGACATGAGGTGGTAGGGCGAATTCGGTACATGAAAGTGCGTACTTAGATCTAGGTATAGGTCACTAAGCTTGATCATAACATGCCTAGGTTGGGTGCATATACACATGTACGCGGGTGGTTAGCACCAATATGGAATCTATTGACTCATCGTAATGGATGAGAGAATTTCCTATACGATTCCTAGATAATATATCCGAGGAATCTACGGCCGCAGTCGGTGACGGATTTGGAAAGGGGTTTCCAAATTTAGCAGTTACACTGGAATATTATCCTTAATTAGAAAGTATAGTTATCGAGACAAATTTAGAGGTGCCGATCAATTCACACACCCTAAGTCTTGATCGGGAATATTAGTCGATAGAAGGACCGTATGTACATGGTAATTATAAGAGACGAGGTTCACAAATATCAATTCACCTGAAGTTGGGCTTCACGGGCTTGTGGCTAGACATCGACCATGAAGTGTGGTGATTTAACCGTTTTTCGTTAGGTTAGATTAAATCAATAAAGATATATTTTTAGAAGTCAAATTAAGTATAGATTATCTATATTCCGGATGGATCAATCTCAAGGAAGCAATTACGTAAAGAACAATAAGTAAGCAAGAAGATGAATATGTAAATAGTATAGCAAAAGCTTTTCTATTAAATATGTTATCAGATTGCCAAAGTATGTCGGCGTAAGCTCTGATTGTATGTTTAACTAGGTATTTATATGACGTTAACCCTAGCTTTACAAGAAAACATAATCCTAATAGGACTAGGTATAGCAATCCTTATGGAACTCGGATATCACTCTTGGTCGCCAAGGGTTGATAGCACAGATCAGACCGGGCAGCTCTTTAGTGAATTAGACTTCCTGGTCGGTCCGAACGTGTAAGGACTAGTCATTCCGGTTATTATAAGGGGTGCGAAATAGCCCCCATCAGTACTCCCTCACTTCTTCGAGCGCATACGTAGTAGAGAAGTAGATGGTCGATTACGACTGTATTTTCTATGATTTGTGCCTCGTTAAAAACCTTACTTGGAAAAAACCATGTGGGAAAAATCCTAAGTAAGGAAAAGAGTGCTACGCCTCATAGATAGTCATTTTGTCGTTCTGAACTTGAATCGTTACTTGTCTCTTGAGGAAGCGTTTCGACTTTTATCGTTTGGCGGGAATGTGATCAGCCACGAGATGTTCGAAACGTCTTTTCTTCTCTCTTTATAAATAGGTGATCGTTGTTTTAATCACTTTTTACTTTCTACTCCCCATATTGCAGTAACTTTCTTACTCGATAATTTCTTTCCCAACTTGCTTTTATCGACTCATATTTTTCGAGGATCCCAAAAATGGCTTCAATTTCCAAGAAACCTTCTTCGTCTTCAAGGGAAAGAGTTACTTCCACCATCGAGGAGGGGGTACCTCCGAGCCCTCCAACTGAGCAGACAGGAATATCTGAAACCACTATTCCGGATAAGGACACTTTCAAAGTGCAAATTATATCCGATACCGACGTCGCTGCCAGGGCCAAGAAAGGCAAGGGTAAGGTTCCTCAAATATCTGAACCGATCGAGGACCTCGCTTGTGCCTACACTGATGAGACTTTCCACGAGGTCGTGGATAATTATGCGAAATACTTTCCGGAAGGTTCTAAGATTATCCTTCCTTCTCCTTCCGATAGGGTTACTTCTCCACCGGAGGGTTGTCGGGCTTTTTATACTGCCCATTTCAACTACGGTTTGCGTCTTCCCTTGTCCGCCTTATTTCTTGATATTTTGAAAATATTTAGCGTATCCCTGACACAATTAGTCCCAAATTTCGTGGCCTTTGTAGTGTGTTTTTCTATTTTGATGATAGCAAAAGGATTCCAGCCATCTTTTCGTAATTTTACACAATTATTCCGTTTTAATATTTCTAGTTCTTCAAACCGCGGATACTTTTTCGCCAGCCAGAAGACTAGTCGCTCTATCTTTGACTCCCCAGTTTCCAGCAATCTTTCCTGGAAATCTTATTTTTTCTTCGTACAACCTCCTTCTCACCTCTGTCTAGCAGATGGTTCTACTGAGCCATTCTCGTGGGACCACAATTCCGAATGGATTTCCGGTGGTCGCTTGGTGACGGGCCATTTTATCCCTGACGATCCTCAATTAATCGGTGAAATCAAGGATATGCGTGCCGACAAGTATCAGAGTGCTCTTTTTATCGGCGAGGCTTTTCTTCGTAAAGCGGGATTGAGTCCTCATACTTTCCCACTCTCTTCCCCTTCTCAACCGCTGGGTAAGAACTTTATTTTAGCATCAAAGTAACTTTGTATTCTCTTTTAGTATCATGTCTAATTCGGAATTCGTTCTCTTTCAGTTCTTATGGTAGAAAATTCTCGGCGCTACACCTAAGGGAAAGATGGTTCTGTCAAAATCCACTAAGACAATAGAGAATCTTCCCATCGAGCAGAGAGCGTCCCGGGAGAGAAAATTGGACTTGAGTCATGATTCAGAAGATAACAGAGAGGAATCTCCGGATTCACCCCAAGAATCTCCTGTTCGTCAGGGGACGGGATCGGGTTATCCTCCTCTCCAATTTCGGACTTCCGTTGGCCTTCGCGGATGCCGCGGGTAGTCGATGCCCCATCCCAATGATAAGCCAGTAGAGAGAAAAAGGTGCTACTATAGTCGTTCTGGTGAGGATCATTCTCTACTTGGTGAGAATCATCCAAAACCCACTCTTGTTGAGATGATCGAAGATCATTTACAAGGGAAGAGAGCGGTTGGCTATCCTGAGAACGATTCTTTGGTTCACGATGAGAGCGAGAATGCTGTGGATAAGGTAACTCGTGTTCTTCTTTCTGGTGTCTTTACTCGTGATATGAATAAGCTCCTTCGGAAGGATCATTTGGAGAAATTTCAGAGAGCTTCTCTTTATGCTGAGAAGGTTATTTGTTGTTTTGTATGCTCGTTCATTGATTTACCTAACGAATTCTTTAGCTCACAAATTCGTTTCATTTATTTTTTAGACCAAGACTTGCTTGGCCTCGTATGCCTATGAAGCTGCTCTCTGGAAACGGCAATGTGAATTTTTGGACGAGAGATACAAGGCATTGCTTCACAAGGCTTCTGGTTCAGAGGCTGGTCCCTCGACATCCTCTTCTTTTCCACTTCCAATCATAGAACCTCAGTCCACGGGAACTGATAACCAAGAGATCATAAATAAAGTTTTGGAGACTTCCCGCGCTCAAGAGCAGGTTGATCAGTTGGCTAAGAAGTTGGAAGATTATCAACTTTAGAGTACTACTCGGATTAGTGAGTTGGATTCTCAGGTAGTAAGTCTTCAAGCCTCGTTGGAGGAGTACGATAGGGACCTTCCTCTTAGCGGACTCACAGATCATTATGGCAGGAATCCTGACGAAAGGGTGATTCATGAGTTCCTTAGTTTTCCCGTTCATACAGCCTTGGTGTATCGAATGGTCGGTCCGCTCCTGGAGAGTACTTTCAAGAAGGCTATTCATCAGCTGGTTGCTTTGGAATTGATTGAGGATCGTCGAATGGAATATTCAAGGCGGCGCATGTTAGCCTGAATCGCTATGGCGAGGAATACTCTCCTTCCGAGCTGCGAGATGTTATCTATCAACAATTTCCATTGGCTCACCTTGTCGAAGAGTTCGGGAAGCCGTAGCCGACTCCTCCATTGGATATTAATGAGGAGGTCGATAATAATTTTATCGATCAAGAGGAAGAGGAGGAGAATGTGGAGGCAGCGAACGGGGGAGCGAACGAATGAGAGGCCGCTGGCGATCAAGGAGTCCTAGATGGCGACCAGGTTGTGTGAAGTGGGGAGCGACCAATCTGGCCTAAGAAATAACTTTGACAATAACCAACATAACTTGATTTGTAATTCTACTTTTTTATCCTCTTGTAAATAAGACGATTCGTATTCTGTCAGTTATGTCTTTTCGGCTTCTCTATTGATAATAATCTAGACAAGTCATTAACTTCGTTGTAATCATTATGCTTATGTCTTTTGGAATCCTTGCGGCTGTTCATAGGTCAGGTTCTCTGTTTCGCGCCCGTTCTTAGGGTCTCCTGCGTCTTTTCGTTTAGTATAAATACATACGGTAAAAACTTTACTCGCTATTTACCGTTTTTACTCAACTCCGATAGAATACTCTCTCGTTGGAGGTCGATAAGCTTCCTCGATAGTTAAATATTCTTTTCTATTTTCGAATATGAGCAATCTTTTCGGCAACACTTCGAAGCGTTCTTCCCGTGAGGGTAATCAAAACTCGAGACCGAAATGGTCCCGTACTGAGGGGCCTTCGGTAGATCCTCCTCGTCCCCACTCGATTAGGAGGTCGGAGATTCAGACTTCCATTATTCCTTCCGAAACTCTTCCCGTAATTAGTTCAACTTTTATTCAACAAGATTTTCCCGATTCTGGCTGGGTCGAAAGTAGGCCCTCCCCTGGTCGGGTGGCCTTCGGAGATATGTCCAATATGGAGCAAACCTTTAATATACCCGCTTCTTCAGGTGTTTCTTCTTTCGAGCATGGCTTACATGAGCATATTCCAGATAACTCCGTTTCTTCTTTTGCTTCTACCGACCTAGTTGTTGGCGGAAGCCTAGGGGATGCTGCCACAGGGGTAGTTAGCGGAGATTCTTTTTTGAATCCATCCATGACACAGTATGTTCCTCAAGATTTTTTTGACTTCTTATTTAATGATACCACTGTTATGACCACCTCTTTTGAAGCCGTCGGGCCTTCTGGAGGTCGGACAGGCTCTAGGTCCGGTCGGCGGACCGTTATCTCTGCTTCGGGCAAGGAGAGCTCGGTGAGTCCTAGCGAGAGGGAATCCCCGCGTTTATTGGATGAGCGTTGTATTTTAGAGCAATTTAAGGACATAACTGAGTCCGGACTTCCCCGTCATGATAAGATTCCTTTAGACTCTGTCTTGCCTGGTTCTTGTGAGCCTGACCCTCTTTTCTGGGACCTGGGCCTTAGTACCATCTTGCCAGGCGAGCTGAAGAAGCATGAGGGTTCTTCTTCCCTTCATCTTATTCAGTCCCTGTTTAAGCAATTTGAGCAGGTACTTCTTTACTTATTTTCATATTTGTTTATTTTTTTTGTTATCTTGTCGTTTACGCTTTCTTTCTTCTCAGGGGAAGTATTATGCCCTGCAACTGGGTGCCCAACATGACGAATTGTGGCTCAGTAGGGACAACCTGAGGCTTCGACTGGATGCGGAGATTTCGAAGGTTGGGGGGCAAGCTCTGCAGATTGAGCTTCTGAACGACGATCTTTAGAAGTTACGTGAGGAAAAGCTAGCTCTTGAGACGGAGAGAGATGACCTAGCTCGGTCAAATGCCAATTTAGAAGAATCTCGTCATCGCGCCTTTGAAGAAGGCTATGATGCGGGTTATCAGAAGCTACAAGAGGAGGTGAAAGCGTATCTTGATACGGCTACTCCTCGAAAGGGTGCTTCTTCGGGTCGCCCGGGTGACGTTAACCAACCTCAGTGACCTGTACTGATCAAGCTGCTATAGTGGAATGCTTCTCTTTTTTTTTTGACGATGTAGGCCACAATCTTCATGTGGTTGTCAAGGCTGACTATATTTTTTGTACGTAAAAATTAATGACAATGACGACCTGTTTTGATCAGTTTAATGCCTTGATTGAATTCAGTCAGTAGATATATTTTGATAAATTATGTCCTGCACAATTTTATCGTTATAATTGATTATAAATTTTCTAAATAAGCAGGAGATTTTAGCAGACTTATCTGATATTAATTTCCTGGGAGATTATCTTTTGTTTGAAAAAGTAGCTCGTTCTGACTGATCAGTCCTGAATAGCTGAATGATGTAGTATTTCCTTTGTAAATCAAACGTTTAATCAAGTATAAGTATGATGATCGATCAAGCATGGTCCCTTAGGCTATTTCTAAAGTCACTTTAGACATTAGAATGTTGATTGTAGGTCGTCCACGTAAACAATTAATTGAAGAATTGTGAAGGACGTTTAGCGCTCTTGTCGATAATCGATCAATGCTTTGTAAAATTGTCCATTTGCCATAGACTACTTATATAAGGACGTTGTCATTTCCTCTGTTGAGCATCGCTTTTTCTTTTTAAAAGTCTAAGCTCGTAGAAAGAATATCGGTCTATTCATCTTCTTAAAATCCATGTTTCTTTGCACTGATTGTGAATACCCTGTTCCTCAAATAAAGCAACCACTATTTCCTTAAGGTGCATTCTTGGTATGAGAGGAATTGGAAATGTGTAAGTAATTAGTAAGATCTAACTGGTTCAGACCTCCTTAAGCAATTCTCTAAATATAAGGCAGTGACGATATTGTAGGCTGGAATATTGACGATCATTCCTCTAATTTTCGTGTCAGATTTCTTGGACTCCATTAGAGGTCTAATATAGTTAAGTAACAATCTGCTTTGTGATATATGAGGCAGTGACGACCTCGTATGCTGGAATATGAGATTTTACACCTCTAAACGAGCTAGTACTTGTCATATTAGTGCAAACTTATACGTCTGCGTCGAGGATCTCTTGTTCTTTATAAAGCGATTAGCATTTTTAAATGTGCAAGCTCTTTTCAGTCTGGAGCTCTTTAGATCCTCCTTATTTTCGTGTCGATCGCTTCGATCTTGATTCTTCTTTACCATCGAATAGTCTTTCCGACTATAGAGGAGCCGTTCCAACTTACTCGCATTTAAAGGTGGAAGTCAAACGATCGCGGTTCTTTTTCTCTTAGATCTTCATCTAACCGTAGGATTAATTGTGTATGTGCCTATAAATAGGTACGCAGTTTCCATATCTCACTCATAATTCCCAAAAAGGATGGAGATATCAGTTTCTTTGAGTTTCACTTTGCCCACTGATCCCATAATATTCAAAAAGTCACATTATCGTGATCCATCGTTCCAAGAAATCTTAGTCAGAATTTGCCTTGTACTGACAGGTCCCATTGATTCCCTACCTTGTACTGACGGGTCCCATGTGGCCTCAGCCTTTGTCTTCACAGGTTTGAGGTCCGTGGATTCTATTTGCACATGGAGGATTCATATTTACCAGACACCCCAGCTCTTCGATGTTACCTCTGGAGTGATAGACCGCCGGGGTGTGCTGGTAAATTTTCACTCTTGCGACGGTCCTCTCGAGATGCTGCTTTAGAGTAAAAGTCAACCCCATCATACAATAAGTAGCTCGTTTTGGGCGAGTGACTGTTTGTCGGACCTCAGGCCGACAATGGTCATTTCGTCTGGAACAACATTTGATCTTCAGAGCCTGGCCATCGAACTAAAGAACTCAACCATCCCGAGCATCATACTTCTTAGGTGGTCGATCATAATCATCGAGGCACTAGAGAGGAGATTGATGTTTCCGTGGACATTGTCGTGAAGACCACTGATCTATAGAATAGGATTATTTTATCTAAATAGTTGTGATGATATGTAGATTGTATAAAGTTCTTTGTACTCTGATCAAAACTTCGTATGTAATTTGAGACCTGTTCTCAGAACTCAGATGAATAACTCTTCAATATTGTTACTTTCATATTTCTTGTTGTTGATTTCTCTCAACATGTTCTTATTTATCATCAATATCAAGGAGCGATTGTAGAGCTGATTGACTTTTACTCAATCGTGAAAAACTTAGGTTTTTTACCAAATCTTTCGGCTTGTAACCTATTTTTATCGTTATTGTGGAGATCGAGGAGCGTTTACTGAGCGGATCGATTTATACTCAACTCGTTTTAAGCCTTAGGTTTTTTACCAAAGTTTTTGGTTTTAACCTTTTTATCGTTGTTTATGGAGATCGAGGAGCGTTTATCGAGTGGATCGATTTATACTCAACTCGTTTTGAGACTTACGTTTTTTACCAAAGTTTTTGGTTTTAACCTTTTTGTCGTTGAGGAGCGTTTATCGAGCGGATCGATTTATACTCAACTCGTTTTAGTCATCGATGTTATGGAGGTCGACGAGTGTTTATTGAGCGAATCAATTTTACTCAACTCGTTTTTTAGTACTTAGGTTTTTTACCAAAATTTTTGGCTTTTAACCTTTCAGTCATTATCGTCTTAGAGATCGAAGAGCGTTTATCGAGCGGATCGATTTATACTCAACTCGTTTTTTTAGTACTTAGGTTTTTTTACCAAAGTTTTTGGTTTTAACCTTTTTGTCGTCGTTTATGGAGGTCGAGGTGCGTTTATCGAGCGGATCGATTTATACTAAAGTCGTTTTAAGACTTAGGTTTTTTACCAAAGTTTTTGGTTTTAACCTTTTTGTTGTCGTTTATGGATGTCGAGGAGCGTTTATCGAGCGGATCGATTTATACTCAACTCCTATTTTTAGTACTTAGGTTTTTTACCAAAATTTTTGGCTTTTAACCTTTCAGTCATTATCGTCTTGGAGATCGAGGAGCGTTTATCGAGTGGATCGATTTATACTCAACAAGTTTTTTTTAGTCGTTGTTATGGAGGTCGAGGAGTGTTTATTGAGCAAATCAATTTTACTCAACTCGATCAAGTCTTTGGAGCTAACTCGTGTGAATCCTTGATTCGTAATTATTGATAAAAGTGTTGAGAATGAATCTCAGGCCAAGGCCATTATTACAATGGATAATATGAAAAAGAAAATAAAACAAACAAAATTTAAAAGAAATTAACAAGGATGATTTCTAGGATTTATTTGCCATAGTATCTCCTTAGGTTGACTGCATTCCAGGTTCGTGGTAGGGGCGTTCCGTCCAAGTGTGCAATTTTGTATGAACCTTTCTTTCCTACATCAATGACAATGTATGGTCCATCCCAATTCTGTTGTAATTTTCCTACATGCTTGGACACCTTTACTTTTTTCAGCACCAAGTCCCCCTCTTTGAAGGTTCGTATGCGTACCTTTTGATTGTAGGCCTCCTCGTTGATTTAGTGACATGAAGTCGTACAGCTGATTTTTCTCTTAAGGCTTCTGCCAGTTCGACATCACTCTCTCTTGCTTTTTCGTTTTCCTTGTCATTATACATTTCAATTCTTGTTGTCGGAATTAGTGTTTCGACCGGAATTACAGCTTCCGAGCCATATACTAGACTGAATGGGGTCTCCCCGGTTGAAGTTCTGACTGTCGTTCGATTAGCCCAAAGTACTCCTGGGAGTTCATCTAGCCATCTTCCTTTGGCTGCCCCTAGTATTTTCTCCAAAGATTTTATTATTTCTCGGTTCGCTACTTATGTTTGTCCATTCGCTCTTGGATGCCCAACTGAAGTGAAGTTTTGCTGAATTCCTATCTTGGTACACCATTCCATTACTTGTTTACCTGCGAATTGCGTTCCGTTATCAGAGATCAGGATTCTCGGCATGCCAAATCGACATACTATGAACTTCCATAGGAAGTTGATCACTTGGAATTGAGTTATTCGAGCAAGGGCGACGCATTCTATCCATTTACTGAAATATTCGACAGCGACTAGAACATATGCTTTCTTAGATCTGGCTACTGGGAAAGGTCCCACGATGTCCATTCCTCATTGATCAAATGGCCAGCATACTGGTATTGGGTGCATGTTTTCGGCCGGTTGATGACTTATATTTGCATGAACTTGGCAATGATGACATTTTTGAACATATTGCATGGCATCATTGTTGATGGTAGGCCAATAATAGCCTGTTCTAAGGCATTTTAAGGCTAAGGCCCTTGCTCCACTGTGATTTCCTGCTTCTCCTTCATGTACCTCTCGAAGGACATCCTTGGTCGGAGACGCATTTTAGAAGAATTCCTGATACCGATCTTCGGTAAAGTTTTTCTTCTAACAATGTGTATTTTGGAGCTCAATATTTTATTTTCCGAGCTTTGTTTGGATTAAGCGGTAATTTTCCTTCTCGAAGATAGTCTATCATCGGAGTCATCCAGTTTCTTTCAGGTTCTTCGATTTCCATAATCTCAGCAACTGGTGTCTCGTCGATATCAATTGCCGGTGTATTGGAAATTAATCAGTTGATTACTCTTTCTGTTTTACCGTCATGAGACCCTGTAAATCTAGAAAGTTGATCGGCCCATTTATTTTCCGATCGTGGAATGTTCTGTATCTCAAAATTTTCGAATTTCTCAGCCAATTCCTTTACTTTGGCGAGGTATTTGACCATGTTAAATTCCTTTGCCTCGTATAGGCCTTCTATCTGTTTTTGTACTAACTCTAAATCGGTTAGTACTCTGAGACTCTTTATGTTGGCCTTAACCGCCATTTCCATTTCTGTGATTAGCACTTCATATTCTACTTCGTTGTTTGTTACTATGAAGTCCAATGTTATTGCATAATTTATATCCTCCTTATTTGGTGCGGTAAAGTTGATTCCGGCACCATTCCCTCTCTGCATGAAGCACCATCGACATGCATCAACTAGGTTTGATTTTCTACGATCAAGATATCATTGTCATGGCTGGTCAATTCACTATGTTCAGTTGTCTGGGTCGGAGTTTCCAACAAGAAATCGGCTAGGACTTGGGCCTTAATTGCAATTCTTGGTCTGTATTCGATTTCGAACTGACCGAGCTCGATTGCCCACTTGATCAATCTTCCAGAGGATTTCGGCTTCGCTAAGACCTGTCTTAGCGGTTGCTTGGTTAACACCACAATTTTGTAGGTTAAAAAGTAAGGTCGGAGCTTGCGTGCCGCCACTACTTAGGCCAAAACGAATTTTTCTATTTCTAAGTAGTTCTTCTCCACCCCTTGTAGTAACTTACTTAAGTAATAAACATGCTTATGTTCCACGCCTTCTACTTTTACTAAAACCAAACTAATGGCCACATCGGAAATTGATATGTAAATGTATAATGGTTCTCCCTCAGATGGTTTGGCCAATAGTGGGGAGGTCGTCAGGTATTTCTTTAGCCGGTCGAAGGCCTGGTCGCATTCTTCGGTCCAAACAAGGTTTTTGCTTTTCGTAGAGTTTGAAAGAAAGGCAAACTTCTGTCGGCCGACTTGGAGATGAATCTGTTTAATGCTACGATCTTTACTACCAAGCTTTGTACTTGGGAGATCGTTTTGGGAGGTTTCATTTCAGTTATAGCTCGAATTTTTTCTGGATT
Source organism: Penstemon eatonii (assembly GCA_038501285.1). Classification (NCBI taxonomy): domain Eukaryota; kingdom Viridiplantae; phylum Streptophyta; class Magnoliopsida; order Lamiales; family Plantaginaceae; genus Penstemon; species Penstemon eatonii. The sequence goes on from JBCEGF010001341.1 coordinate 954,498, forward strand.
GGCCTCAATTCCTCGTTGATGTACCAAATAGCCTAAAAACTTTCTCAATTTAACTCCGAAAGTGCATTTTGCAGGATTCAGCTTCATTCGGTATTTTCTCAATATTCGGAAGCATCGATCGAGATGCTTTACATGGTCAGCTTCATTCATGCTTTTGACCAGCATATCGTCTACGTAGACTTCCATTATTTCTCCGATCAACTCCTTGAACATCAGGTTTACTAACCTCTGGTAAGTGGCCCCGGCGTTTCTCAGGCCAAATGGCATGACTATGAAGCAGTAAACACCCTGCTCTGTTACGAAGGTAGTTTTCTCTTGGTCTCGCTCATCCATATATATTTGATAAAAACCTTGGAAGGCATCCATCATGCTGAAAATTGCAAAACCAGCGGTTGAGTCGACTAATAAGTCGATCATCGGGAAGGGATATGGATCGGGCGGACATAGTTTGTTAAGGTCAGTGAAATCATTGCACATTCTCCACTTATTATCCTTTTTATCCCCTTTCGCTGCTAACGCGACATTACATAGCTATTCCGAGAAATGTATTTCTCGAATTTTTTCTGCCTTAAGAAGCCTTTCTACTTCAGCCTTGATTTTGTCTAGCAGGTTTTGCCATGGGGTCGATTTTTAGCGAATGAATGATTACTCTAGGATCAATCCCTTCGATGCCGTTCGCGCTCCAGGCGAAGATATCTATGTTTTCTCTGAGGAAGTTTACTAACATTACTTTCCCTTCCTTACTGAGTTCAGTTGCTATTCTGGTTGTTTTTGTTGGATCCCCTTGCACTAGTAGGACATCTTTGTGTTTCGGTGGTTTCAAAGTCAAATCGACCGGTTCCTTACCCTTTTTATCTATTCGATCTGTGCTGGGGATTTCAACTTCGACTCTGTCAACGTCATCCTCGAGCTTTCTTTTAGCTGGGGTAAATGATCTGGAGCGGTTCCCCAAAGTTAAAGAGGTGTTGTAACAGTCCCATGCCATAAAATGATCGTTTATTATCTCTCCGATTCCCATGTTAGTCGGAAATTTTATCTTCTGATGGTAATTTGAAACAACCGCTCGAAATAGGTTGAGGGCGGGTCGCCCTAGGATCGCGTTGTAGGCAAAAGGAGTTTCTACTACCAAGAATTTGACTAACTTCACCGTACGACGTAGTTTCTTTCCGAGTGAGACACTTAAAGTTATTGTGCCACAGGGGACAATTTCGGAACCTCCAAATCCTACTAAAGGCGTAGCTACCTTTTGGAATGTTATTTCTCCCAAGTTCATCCGAGCTAGGACCTCTTTAGAGATGATGTTCGTTGAGCTTCCATTGTCGATCAGGATTCTTTTAACGTTGTAATTCGCTATTTCCAGCGATACCACCATCGGGAAATCAGGGTTGTCCTCTTTCATGTCCCAAACAAAGTTTTTTGGTACCTCGCTCTCATTGAAACTGATCAGTTGGTCCTTTGGTGGTTTGCTCTAGCGTCCACACTTCTTTTGGGTACCTGATGCTTCCAAGTATGGACCTGGTGGTCCTGCGGCGAGCATTGCGACTGTCCCCGCCGACTGGTCCTCCTGAGATCGTATGAATGGTGATGGGGGCTATTTCGCACCCTACATCTTGTACGGATCGAGTAAAGAACACGAGATCGGTTCGACCAATTCAAACAGTTCGGGATCATCTTATCGACCCGGCCAAGTACAGCTCTCTTCGACTAGAAGACTATATTCCAGACCCAAGAAGGATATTTGGGCCGAGTCCTATTAGGACTATGTTTCCTTGTAACGCTAGGTTTAGCATTGTATAAATACCTAGTTAATCATTGTAATTAACAACTTAAGCTCTCGGGAATACGCCGTTGAATGCTGCTTACCACAACATAAGTCAATACTATTCAATAAAGAAAAAGTCTTTCCTCTTCAAATTGGTGTGTTCTTTGCTTTGGTTTGTGTGTTTACTTCTTGTTTTTACAATATTGCTTTTCTTTGTGATTGATCCATCCTGAATAAAGTAACAGAGCCCTATAAAATATATAAATATCACAAATTCACTGATACCCCTTTAACCCGACGAAATCCGGTTAAATCAGTTGGCGCCCACTGTGGGGCTAGGTTAATTATTCGATCGACACATGGCTCGCCCAAGGAAAAGCGCTCGCATTGGAGCGAGAAGTAATACGACCACAGGCCATAACACATCGGAAGACGTACAGGACAACAACAATAATAACGTTCCCAACACCAACGAGAATCTCCAAGATGCCCGCCCCCGTCAGCAGGAACCCCAAGGAGGTCTTCCCGGTGCCATACAAGAAGAACCGGAACTCCCCGAAATACCCGTTCCTCTCCGGGGCGCTCAGGAGAAACTGCGACAAATAGCAATGCTCTTCAAATCACTCTCTCCAGAAGAATTACTAGTTCTAGATCAAATCCCTCGAAACGTTAGGGCTACCAGGACAATTCCTGCTCCTGAAGCGCCAAGGCCAAACGAACAAACCTCTCAACAAGCTGACAGCCCAGCAAGTGAGCGACGCTCGCTACACACTCCGCAGCAGGGAAATTCTAAACCCTCCGATAATCATCACCGAAGAAAACCAGGACAAAGAAAACCGCAGCCGGGGCGCAGTGGCTCCAAGGAATGTACGATAATCCCTATCGAGGATGATATAGATGATGCAATCCCTGATCGACCACGAACAACCCAATTCTCGGAAAGAGAAATCGAAAGGATAGTACAGGAGCGACTGGAACAATGCCTACGATCTGTCCAAAACCCGTGGGCCCGGACCGCTGAACTCCAGGAGAGCCTTGCAGCTTGTTCTCCCTTCTGCAGAGAAATAAAAGAGGCGCAATCCATTGGACAGGTCCCAGGTAGACTACCCCGATATGATGGAACCACCGACCCAGATGATTATATTTTTAGCTTCACGAATATAATGAATTTATATGCCCACTCTGCCGAATTCACCGCCAAACTAATGGTCACCACATTCGAAGGACTCGCATTAGACTGGTTCGCCAAACAACCCGCCAACTCCATATTCAGTTTTCGGGAATTATGCAACAAATTGACGCAGCAGTTCGCCAGTCAGAAGAGGCAAAAACTCCCGATGAGCTACCTAGGAACCATACACCAACAAGAGGGAGAGTCCGTGAGAAATTGGTTGGCAAGATTTAACGTGGAGTTACTCAAAATCGATTCCCCAAATATCGATTACATAATTTCTATTCTCTTCGACCTCACAAAAAACAGGCAGTTCGGAAACGCCCTCAGTCGAAAACAACCAAGAACATTTGCCGACATCATGAGCTTGGCGTCTAAATATATGACCCAAGAAGAGATGAATTCCTTTAAGGATAAAAACAAAAACAAAGCCACGATTTCAGGCTCCAAACGGCACGAAAGGATTCCTGCCCAAAGATCTGCGGATTACGAGCGATCTTTCAGAAAAGGCAACGTTTTCCAGCGATTAGAATACAACAAGGCTGACCAAGAAAGGCAACCTAATTTTTACCAAAGACCAAGAAACCCCGAACTACCGATCAAAGGCAGGGTGAATAAAGTAGAACACCCAAGGATAAATGTTCCGATGGAAGAAATATTGGAAGTTCTAGAAAGAAATAACTGGATCCCCGAAGCGAGGAAAATCGCTCAGCCCAGACCAGGGTCTCGAAACTACGACCTATACTGTAAGTACCATAGGGCACACGGACATCGGACAGAAAACTGTTTTCATCTTAAAAGAGAAGTTGAAAAACTAATCGAACAAGGAAAACTAGACGAGTACATAGAACGAGATAACCGAAAAAGGGAATGAAGCAGGAGCCCTCGAGGTAATAATCAAAGAAGGAGTTCTCATCGAAGGTCACCCCAGCATGGTCCCACACAGGAGTTGAACCACGACCTGATCAACGGGACCATCCATACAATATCCGGGGGACCTGCAGGCGGGGATAGTCGTAACGCCCGACGAAGGACAGCCAGATCCATAATTGGAAACTCAAAATATCCAAAAGAAATATGGACTCTGGGAAACAAGCCGTCAATCGACCAGCCGATCACCTTTAACGAAGGCGAAGTACCTAAAAACATCATTTGGGACACAAAAGAGGATAATCCCGATTTCCCGATGGTGGTGTCGTTAGAAATAGCGAATTATAATGTCAAAAGAATCCTAATTGATAATGGAAGCTCATCAAATATCATCTCCCGGGAGGTTTTAGCCCAAATGAACTTGGGGCAGATAAACTGATCTTACGCGATTTCGCTTGTTCGATTAAGGGTGGGATGTAATGCAATAACAATAATAAATAAAGGAAAGTAAAGACCAAAGTAGTTGTATTTGAATTTACTGAGTACAAATACAAGTATTCAAGGGTCCTATTCGAGCATTATTGGATGCCGTACATGCTAGAGGGCAAAATACATATAATTCTAAGCCTATATTCCCAAGCGGTTCCGAGCAGTAGCTTCGAGGAGGGAGCACCTGGAAAATCGTGTCTGGTGTCATAAATGCATGGGGTATTTATAGATGAAATCGGGGTCTAGGTGATCTATCCACAGACATACAATTCTCGGCCCATAAGTTTGGATCAGAGCTTGGCCCAACAGTAACTTTGGATCCAGCGCCAATTGTATTTGTGGTGCTTGGGTATCGGGATCGAACTTGATCTTCCGAGCTGAGTACTGTTCGATTTCGCATGGTTGTAAAGAAAAGCTGAGCCCTAAATATCCCTCATCAATACTCCCCCACTTCTCGAGCGTAAAGTGAAGCTTAAGCTCGAAGAAGTATACATAGTTCAGGGCGATTAGGTGATGAACCAATTTTGGCATAGGCTTCGGGTATGCCTCATTAAAAACCTGACTCGGAAAAACCCTTTTGGGATAAAAAACGGGTCAGGGAAAAAGAGTGCATACTTAAGAAACCATGTAATGATGCCGTATCTGACACCGTCCTTCTCGTTCATGGTTGGAAAAGGAGTTTGTGATTTGATTATTCCATTGCCATTCTATTTGATCTTCTTACCCCGAGGGCTGGTGTGAAAATGTGGAGATAATATCCCTCTAATGCATAGCTCGTTATGCGGGTCTTCAAATTAGGAATTCCGGAAAGTATGGGGGTCGCAGGCGTAATTTTCTAAAAATTTGATCACAAGTTTTCCTAGAGGGAGCCCAATCGTCGCGGTTACTCGGGGACCGGTTTGCAATTTCCCATTTTGTCCCTGTATATATAGTTGGACGGAGGGTCGCTGTTTATCAAAGATTCTGAGGAGAAAACTTTAGATCGGAGCAGACAGATCGATAAGTAAGTTCTAACAATATTTTTCGAGCAATCTTATCTACTCATTATGTCGAGTTCAGTAGATTTGAAGGGAAAATCCCCTTTTAGAGGAAAACGAGGCCGATAATCGAGAAGTGAAAGAGATTGTAGGAGCTCGATCATCTGAGATCGAGAATTCACAAAGCTCGAGTTCCGCCTCCGATTCCAGCGGGGAGGGGCGGGAATCGAATTCTGAAACGAAAAATAGCGAAGATAAAAATCCGAGCGAAGCGACAGTCTCTGATAAGGAAGTTGTAGAGGATGGGGATCTTCCCCTGGGGAAGAACGAGCAAAAGAAATATAGATTGAATCGTAATGTTGTGGTTACAATCTTTGACTGGGAAGAACCTTCGACCAGCGCCGGTCTAAACATGACTGAGGAGAGGGCAGATGAGATCGTCTGTTCTTATAAGGAAAAAGATTTGAGTCAGTTGCAAGAAGAATTCAGTCGATATCTAGGCGCCGGTTTCTCGATCGTGCTTCCTACTTCTGACCAAAGGGTTACCGACCCTCCCGCGGGTTGTCAAGCCTTCTATTCTAAACATTTTCATTATGGCTTACGCATCCCCTTCCCTCCTCTGATAGAGAACCTCCTGGATGCTTTCGAGCTGGCTCCTTGCCAGATTCTACCGAACTCGATCGGTCTAATCATAGCCTTTTGCGTGCTGATGAAAGCCAAAGGGAAAAAGGCGGTTTTTCAGAACTTTTGGCGGATATTCCAGATGAGTACTTCCACGTCTTCGAACGCGGGTAATGTATATTTTTCTCAGAGGCCAAAAATTTCGATCTTATCAGCCAACGTCAGCAGTAATTTGAAAGGATGGAAGCAAGAGTTCTTCTTTGTTCGAGGACCAGAGTCTCCGCCTTCTGAAGATAACCCCGAGCCTACTCCATTCGATTGGCCTGGAGCAAAGACATGGATATACGGTAAACGCCGTCTCGTGGGAAGTATGAAAAATGAGATAACAGATAAATTTCTGCAATCTCTTCGAGCTGACCCTCATCAGACCGCGTTGATGACTCAGGAAGCGGTCTTGCGATTGGCCGAACTCAGTAGTTGCACCTTTCCTGCCGATCCGATCGAATATGGGAAGGCTCGGATCGACCCCGCTAACCCCCCTTCCACGTTGGCTGATATTGTTGATAAATTCCGTACATCCATAGCTGGTCAACATGTTGCTTCCTTTTCAAAGGGCAATAAAGGTCGGCCTCGTCCTCAGACACTAACAACTTCTTGGAAAGCGAAAAAGTCCAAGACCCAGGTTGGGATCACTCCAACCTCAAATGCCTTAGTGATTATTCCTCCAATTACCGAAGTAGGAATCTCTCACCCCCGGGTCGAGGTGGAGGGGACTCCTAACTTCCAAGCTTCCGGCGTCCTTCGGTCCGTTTTTTCAACTGGCACTTCTAACCCGAATGACGCGGGGTATAGTAACTACACTTTGATGGAGAATCGTGCCAGGGAGATTTTGCGGGCCAGGTTGGCTCGCAAAAGAAGTAGCGACGCCCCTGAGTCCTCCAGGAGAGTCAAACCTTTCGGTCGAGAACCGGATTCGGTTCCTTGTCGGACTGGCCACTCCGAACCGGATCTGGCTTTCTTCATCGAGGATCATCTGCGAGGGCCCAGGTCGGCTGGATATCCCGAGAGTGGGACCATTGAATCTGACTTAGGTCCTGAGGGCGAGCATACGGTGGATAAATCTCTTCGGATGTTCTTGGCTGGGAGGTTCAAGGATGATATTATCCAATCTTTTGTTAAGCAGGATTTTGAGATAGTAGGTGATTACGCCCATGCTCACCAAAGGGTATTGTCTATTCTGAAAGTTTTCTAGCCTTTTCCTCATAATTCTATCCTGTGTTTTACTTATCTTTTTCTTTGTAGGCCGGAGACCTGTTTACTCAAACTGCTCTTCGACTGGCCGTTTTGAGCGAAGAATCTCAGGCGGTACAGAAAGCCCTATGCAATGTTTTGAAGGATGAAGCCGCGAAGACCAGTCAGCTAGAGGATGCCAAAATTAAGTTGTCTGAGGTCGAGATAGAGCTCGAGAGGACTGAGAAAGAGTTGGAGGCGAAGAGAATCCTAGAGGGTGAAGTGGAGAAATTAAAGCTGGAGCTCAAGCAAGCCAAAATGTCCGCCGAACAGTTTTATGAGCGAGGTCGAGCCGAAATCAGGCTTCCCGCCATAAGGGAGTTCCTGGAGTCTCTGATCCTTGATGCCTTAGTTCGTTTGCGGTCAGGTGAAATTAACCAGGCCTTCTACTATAAAGGAGCTCAGCACCTCCTTACGGCCGCCAAGATCGAAGGCGCCCTTGACGACTACCTTTCTAACATGAATCCTTATAAGAACATTTTCGGTAAAGATTATAAAGCGTCTTCCCTTCCTCCCAAGCTCGAGGATTTGGCCGCTCATGAGTTCGCTCCTTTTCTTGAGGAATTTGGGGTGCCGATGCCAAATCCTGACGCGCTCGAAGCCCAATCCGAGAGTGAAGATGTGGATATTGAAGGGGATTCTCGGGATCAGGGGGAGCAAGGCATCTCCTCTTCCGACTTGAGTAAACCTGTGGCCGATGCACAAAGTAATGATGGGGGAGGGAGTAGTTCGAGTAAAAGTGATTCTGATGGCTCGGAAAGTGGTTCTAGCGAATCAGAGGAACAAGATAGTTCGAACCATGGTTCCGGCGTGAAAGAATCCAACCAGTAATACTTACTATGTAATAGGACTGACTTAGCGAACCAATGTACTTGTATACTTATAATCTTTTGCTCTTGCCTATTTAGTGGATGCTTGAATTTGAATTTCTTTTCTTTATGCTATTTTTAGGCTATTGCCTGTTTGAACTTTCTGTTGAATTTTATAACGTCACTCTTGCGTATTCAGCTGCGTCATTGAATCTTTCTTGGGAGTAGTGATTCACCAATTATTGCAATTTGCATGATGCCGTTTCTCTTATAAATAGCAAGGCCACTTTATGTTGCTTTCGCACTGATATTGCTCACAGTGTTCGAAGCTTCCTAAAGAATTATTTCGCTTGGATCTTTACCCGAAAATCGAGAGATGAATAAAAATTCGAACGCTCTCGTGATTTCTTCCACGCCTTTCTCCAGGCCAAGCGTCGGTAGAAAATTAAGGAAAAGGAATCGATCATCATCAATTACATCCATTAGTTCTGATCTGCAAAACTTTCATGAGGGAAATAAATATTCGACCGCTGCCCTTTCTTCATGCTTGAAAACTAGGGGCTCCGATAAGAGAAAAAAGGTTTCTTTTGCGGAGGATGTAATTGGGCGCGTTCCTTTTCAATCCGAACCTTCGTTAGTTGGAAGATCTTTGTCTAAAAGGTACATAGCTCATTTTGATAAAGTGTCGCTCGAGAAAGCTGACCTGACCCTTCTTCGGGCCGACGTTTCTACCTCTGAGGCGGTCTTCTCGACTGGAGAATATTCCTCGTTCTTGTTCTGTTCTGGGTTGGAATCCCTTGCCCAAGTAATTCTAACTTCTTTATCATGACTCTCTAATTTCTTTATTTCTGCCATAACTTATTTTCTTATAAGTTCAGGCTGGTAAAGTCTTCTCTAGGCTTTATGCGTTAGCCAAGCATGAGATCGAACAACGAGCTTCTATTTCGCTCGAGCTGATCGGGAAAAAGATTGAGCTGGAACGTGCACTGGAAGCTAATAGATTTTTCAAGGAGAGATTGTCTCAGGATAAGTTAGTTTCGGAATTAGAGAGACTCAAAGATATCTACGAACGTGAGAAGAGAAGCTCTGAGCTTCGTGAGAAAGAAGCTTACATCCGCGGGTATACTGATCGTAGTGCTGAAGTTCGAAAGATCCTTTTCGAAAATAATTTCGTTCAGTAATACTGTGGTTTTCCTTTGTATTATGAGCTTGCTCAGATTTTTCTATGTTGTAACACCGTCTTTGTTGTAACGATTTTCCATTCTTGTTGTAGTATAATCCTTGTTGTAATGATAATATAATATTTGCTGGAATGATATTCTCTGTCTCTCTCTCTCTCTTTTTTTTTTTTTTTTTTTTAAGTCCCTTATTTCTCGGGAAGTGAAACGGTCAGAGCTTTTAATGCTCGTATCGTGGCCATTCAGCCCAAGAGATCTATACCGTTGATGCCGAATCCTTTCCCCTATATATAGTTCTAGATTTACTCTCATTTTTACTTGTCTGTAAATGTCTCGTTCGATCGATATGGTTGTGTTTTTTCTTTCGTCGACCAATTCCATACTCCATTCAATGTCAGTGATTATAGCATTCGAGATTTTTATTCGAACCTTCTTTTTCGAACTCTTCGGAGTTCCCCTATGATAAATTTTCGGCTAGGGTATCGACAGGCGAAAAGAATCACGACTAGGGTACCGACAGGCGACCTGCTCTCTCTGATTCCAAATCTTTGAGTCGGTCTCGACCTCCTGTACCCTGTCCTCTATCCCGTTGGGATAGTGGGTCTACTGCTGGAGGGGTTTTCCTGCTCTCGATCTCCACGTCTTCGAGGCGACTTCTTGAAAGGTGTGGCCTTCGAGTTTACTAGAAGCGCCTCCAAATGGAGTTGCTTCCCTGTTTTTCGATTTGGTCCTTCATGGGCTTGTTTGCAAGGAAGCACTGGATGAAGGGTAGAAGTGTACCAGCCTCACTTTCCTCCTCCGGGTATCCATAGGGAATAACCATTTGTAGTAGGGTTGGACTAGATGTAAAATATTCCGATTAGCTCAATTTCTTGAATGTAACAAGAGTTCACATGTAATTTATCTGAAAATTTATGAACGAATATCTTCTTTTATATTGTTGTTGATCTCTGAATTCGTTCTCCGTAATTTGCAATTTTCACGAGATAGTCATTGAGACTCATAATTAATTTGAAGTTCGATCTTTCAACTCTTGAATCTTTCGAGATATTTCTCATAATTTAGGTCCTTTTTCGGCGCCATAGTCGTCGTGGAGAAATTATATAATAGAATTTAGATCAATCTTCAATAGAATGTTTGTTTCGATCTAAGGGGCATAGCAGAGGCTTTCACCCTTAGTTGTTTTTAGAGCATCTTCAGCTCGAGGGTCCTAGCAGAGGCTTTCACTCTTTTAATAATTTCGATCTAAGGGGCATAGCAGAGGCTTTCACCCTTTTAATAGTTGGAGAAAAATAAAGATCGATAATAGATGAATATAGATCGAAATAAACTTTCATCGAATAAATACTCAGTCTGAATAAACATTCGTCGAATAACTCAATCGAAATGAATCTTCATTGAACATGTAATCTACTAAATTGCTAGAGACAAAGTGTTGGATAAAGATGAAGATGAAGATGAAAGAAGTCAAAATTTAAGGGAAGGTTTTGATGATTCCAAAACATCATAATCAGCTAAGTATGGAAAGCTTAGTTCCCTTAGAAAGATCTTTGAACAAACTAAGAAGACATCAGAAGAGTTCAAATTTCAAAGCTCAGAAGACTAGTGATCTCTTGCTGAAACAGCGAACAGAAGGGTAGATCATCAGCCGAGTCAAATCAGATTAGTTCAGTATTTGATCAGCAGAGTATCTATCAGCAGAGTCGTTTTGATCAGCAGAGTGGAAGAGATCAAGAGATTAGTCCAACGGTAATAAATGCACCTAGTGTAATAAATGCTGGAAGAGAAGGGTAGTAATGGCAAATGATTGAAGATATCCTCGGATCAGCAGAGTGCATTAAATGCAGCATTAAATGCAATGGACAGAAAAGTACTGTACACTGTACGGTTTGCTGCAGAGAGCCGTTTCAAAAGAGCTGAAGAATGGATTTGATTTGTGACTTGCCTTCAACGGTCATATTTTCATCTCCATGTATAAATAGAGCTGAATTTCAATCGAGCAAAAACAGAACAACAATCAGAGATCGAAATTTTGAAGCAGAATTTCTCTAAGTCTCAAAAGCTCGAACAGCTCACTCGTCTGGTGGAAGTCATCTGTTGACAGAAACCCAGTTGAAGAAATCAGAAAAACATTATCTGAGTGATTTTGTAATAGCTGAGTGTTGTGCGAAGTGAGAATCCATCTTTGTGAGTGATTCTACTTTAGAGGATAGGTTTTCTTTGTGAATTCCTATTGTGAGCTTATAGCCATTTCATTTGTTGTCTTGGTGTAAGTGGAGAAATATTGTAATCTAAGTGATTATAGTATAACCCAGAATCTGTGTGATCTGGAAGAGTGGACTAAAGGATTTTTATCCATATAACCACTATAAAAATTCTCTGTGTTATCTTGCATTTAAAGTTTTCTTGCATATTTTAAAGTTTGCATTTTAAACACTGTGAATCAATCAAAAGATTTTATAAGGAGTTTTAAACTGGGGATAAAATCTTTTTAGAACTTAGTCTACTTGTGAAAAACACTTTCAAACAATCCGCTGCAAGTATACTCTTGGAAAACTGTTTTGCTGAAAAACAGCTAAGTCACTGTAAGAAGAGTGGTCAGTCGTCTGTTCAAGATTTGTTCAAGATCAGACTAGTCTGCTTACTGTTCTTCATCAGCTTAGTCTGCTGACAGAAGACTGAAAAGTTTTTAAGTTCAAAAATTTTCAGAGGTCTATTCACCCCCCCCTCTAGACCTCATCTGACCACTTGGGACCAACAAGTGGTATCAGAGCAGGTGGTTCATTAGAATCAGCTGCCTGATCAACGAGCTTGATCCAAGTGTTTTTCAAAGGTTTTCAAAACTTTTCAAAAGAGCATCTTTTTGAAAAATCAAAACTTTTTGAAAAAATGGATTGTATCAGCCATGTTCCCCACATTGCTGGTATGTCCTTTGAGGACTGGAAGATTAGAATGGAAATCTTTCTAGCAGCCTACAATGACAACATGTACACATGTATCATTAAAGGTCCATTCAGATTCACAAAGACCATAAAAATCAATGAAGTAGATACGGTTGTGGAAAAAGACCTTCACGAGATGACTCCAGAGGAAATCAAGCTTTACAATCTAGATAAAGTTGGGAGATTCATCATGACTAAAGCCCTGGATAATGATCGGTTTGACAAGGTCAAACATTGCAAAACTGCAAAGGAAATGTGGGACAAAGTCAGAGATATGAGCGAAGGCAATGATGCTATAAAGGAGCATCAGCTCACTGTTGCCTTGGAGAAGCTGGATAACTTCAAGATGAAGTCTGGAGAAACCATTGATCAAATGGATACCAGATTCACCAGAACTCTGAATGAAGTCTTAAAGCTGGGAAAGACCTTCACTGACAAAGAGATCACTGTCAGAGTAGTAAAGGCCCTACCTCCAAAGTTCAACATGAAAGTTACAGCAATGGAAGAATCAAGGGATTTGGGAAAAATCTCTCTTACTGAGCTGTTTTCTGTACTCAAGGCATTCGAGTATAAACTGCCTAGAATGGGAATTGAAGAAACCTCAACTTCAGGACCCACAACTGCATTGGTTGCTGCTGAAAACACCAGAAGACCAGCACAGAAAAGCAAAGATGTGGACTCATCTGATGAAGCATCACTCCTCAACAAGAAGGAGTACACTGCTGGAGATGTTGCACTGTTGATGAATAATTTCAAGAAGTTCTACAAAAGAAAAATGAAGAACAAATACAACAATGCTTCTTCTTCTAAACCTAACTTTTCTTCTCAAGATAAAGATGATTATAAATCAAAACTAATGTGTTACAACTGCAGGAAATTGGGACACTTCATCAAAGACTGCCCATATCCAAAAGCAGAAAAGTACATTGAGGAGGAGAAGAAAGTGAGAAAAGAAAGAAAGCATCAGAGAGGAAAAGCAATGATGGCTGAAGCAGAAAAGCTGACTGCTGTCTACTCATCTGATTCAGATTCAGACTCGTCTGATGAAGAATCTTCTGATGAAGAAAAACCTGCTCTCCTGTGCCTGATGGCAAAGGACTCTGATGACTCTGAGGATGAGGTAACTCCTCTTAATGATGAATTATTTAATTCATTTGAACAAATGATGCTTAACAATACTAGTATTGCTGAAGCATATAAAAAGCTTAAGGAAGAGATGATCCTGCTAAAAGAGCAAAATAGTTCACTGAAACTCTTAGCTGAAAAGCCAAGGGAATCAGCTGAATATAAACAGCTTGAGCAAGAGCATGAATCTCTGAAAGCTGAATGTGAGGTTTATAAAGGAAAAATCATGGAACTTGAGAAAATCATTGAGTCTCATGATAAGTCTACTGTTGCATCCATGCATACATCTAGTAAACAGGAGACACCTTTAGAAAAGGATAAATTAGAATTGAATCATACTGAAAAATTCATATCAGCTGACAATAGTAAGGTCATTCTGTATGTTCAAACTTCTAAACCTGCCTCATCTGAGAAAGTGGTAAAGGAGAAGAAATCTCCTAAGGCTAAAAAGAGCAAAGAGCCTAGTGTAGGAAATCAGACTAGTAAGACCAAACAGCAGAGCCCTAAGAAGTCTGCTGATAAAGCTAAAGTCAATCAGACTAGTGGTAAAACTAAGTCAAAATCAAATGAGCAAGCATCTAGTAAACCAAAGAAGCATAAAAACAAGAAAAATCAAAATGCTTGGTATGGAAATGAGTCATATTATGTGCAACCTGCTGCATATCATCCTATGTATCATGCACCTCAATTTCCTAGTTACTATGCACCTTACCCTGCTCATCCAATGCATGCATATCCTGCATATCATGCACCTTACCCTGCTTATGAACATTATTCTTATCATACTGATCATCAACATGACTTATCTGATAACTATGATAAAAATGAAACTGTTCATGCTCCTAAAACTCAGAAACCTAAGAAGCCTAAGACATCAATATCTTGGGTTGTCAAAGGTGGAACTAATCCTTCAGGACCCTCTCAATAAGGGTACCTAAAACAATTTTATTTTTGTTTTGTAGGTTAGGATTAGGAGTAGGAGTAAAGTAGAGAAGATTTGGTACTTGGACAGTGGATGTTCAAGGCACATGTGTGGAAACATACATGAGTTGACTGATGCAGTTGCTGTGGATGGTCCGAAAGTCACTTTTGGAGACAGCAAAGAAGGCAAGATTAAAGCTAAAGGAAGATTAATCAAGGGAAACATAGAGATATCTGACGTCTCCTATGTTAAAGGCCTAAAGTATAATTTGCTGAGCATAAGTCAATTTTGTGACAAGGGATATTCAGTCATCTTCTCAACAGATAAGTGCTATGTTGAACAGATTGGTACAAAGAAGGTAATTTTATCTGGAAGATGACAGGGAAATATCTACATAGTTGACTGGAATTCTGTTGACAAGAATTCAAGTGTTTGTTTGGTGGCATCTGCACCAAGTGAAGTCAGTTGGATATGGCACAAGAGAATGAATCATTTAAACTTCAAGACCATAAACAGATTAATCAAGAATGATTTGGTAGAAGGGATTCCAAAAGCAGTCATGAGCAAAGACAAGCTCTGTGATGCATGTCAGAAGGGTAAACAAATCAAGTCATCATTCAAAGAAAAGAAGCACCAATCTTCTGGAAGAATATTGGAGCTGTTGCATATGGACTTATTTGGACCCATTGATCCAGTCAGCAATGGTGGAAAGAAATACTGCCTAGCTGTTGTGGATGACTATTCAAGATATACTTGGGTGATTTTCATGAAAAAGAAGAGTGAAACCAAGGAACATCTTACCAATCTGATGGAACTGATCCAGAATGAGAAAAGTATCAAAATATTAAAGATCAGATCAGATAGAGGGACAGAGTTTACAAACTCTACTGTTGAAGAGTATTGTAATATCAAAGGAATACATCATGAGTATTCAGCTGCAAGAACCCCTCAACAGAATGGTGTTGCTGAAAGGAGAAACAGAACACTGAAAGAAGCTGTCAGAACCATGATAGCTGAAGCTAAACTGCCTCAAAGATTTTGGGCAGAAGCAACAAACACAGCATGCTTTACCCAAAACAGATGTATGATCAACAAAAATCAGAACAAGACTCCATATGAAGTTTGGAACAACAGAAAACCAAACATTCATTACTTTAATATTTTTGGTGGTAAATGTTTTGTATTGAATAATGGGAAAAATCACCTTACTGCATTTGCAGAAAAGGCTGATGAAGCTGTCTTTGTAGGATACTCATCTGTTAGTAAGGCTTATAGAGTTTTCAATAAAAGAACATTACTAATAGAAGAATCTATCCATGTAGTATTTGATGAGCCAAGTCAATCTTCTGAAAAGAATCAAAGTATTAACCAAGACCTGTCTGCTGATTTACAGAAGTTAGACATTGGAAGAAATGAAGAATATGTTCCCATCATACTACCTAATCTAAGTTCAGCTGCTAACTCAAGTGCTGTTCAAAATCACAGTGCTGATTGTCTAACAGACGAGTTGCAAACAGCTGACAGACCAGAGACTGTTCAACAGACTGCAAATGTTCAACAGACTACTACTGGAACTCCAACAGTAGTGTTGCAAGATCAAGACAGAGGACAACATTCTGATTTGCAACCTGATCTCAGATGGCTCAAGAATCACCCACCTGAACTAGTCATTGGTGATCCTTTAGATAGAGTGAAAACAAGAAGAGCTGCTGCACAGGATGCCATGTTTGTCACATTTCTATCTCAAATAGAGCCTAAACAAATTGAAGAAGCTCTCAATGATTCCTTCTGGATAGAAGCTATGCAAGAAGAGTTGAATCAATTTGAAAGGAATGAAGTCTGGTACTTAGTTCCTAGACCAAGTCATCAAAGAGTAATTGGCACTAAGTGGGTATTCAGAAATAAGATGAATGAAGATGGTGTTGTCACCAGAAACAAAGCAAGACTAGTGGCCAAGGGTTATTGTCAAGAAGAAGGAATTGACTTTGATGAAACTTTTGCACCAGTAGCAAGACTTGAAGCAATCAGACTGTTTCTAGCCTATGCTGCTTACAAGAACTTCACTGTCTATCAGATGGATGTGAAGTCTGCTTTTCTCAATGGAGAATTGCAAGAAGAAGTGTACGTTGAACAACCTCCTGGATTTGAAGTCTATCAAGAAGAGGACAAAGTATATCGTCTGAAGAAAGCCTTATATGGACTGAAACAGGCTCCAAGAGCATGGTATGATACCCTATCGATTTTCTTTTAATCAAAGGATTTCGTAAAGGTAAGGTAGATAAAACCTTGTTTACAATTGAATGGGAAAATCATATATTACTTGTGCAAATATATGTGGACGATATTATTTTTGGTTCAACTAACCAACAGATGTGTGATAAGTTCTCCAAGCTGATGCAGAATAAGTTTGAAATGAGCATGATGGGTGAACTTAATTACTTTCTTGGATTGCAAGTTAGACAGTTGCCTGATGGGATATTCATCAGCCAAGCAAAGTACACAAGAGATCTGTTCAAGAAATTTGGTATGGAAACTAGCTCAACTGCTACAATTCCTATGTCTACAAGTCTTCGTTTGGACAAAGATGAAGATGGCAAATCAGTAGACATTACCAAATACAGAGGCATTATTGGTTCATTGTTGTATCTAACAGCAAGCAGACCTGATATAATGTACTCAGTTGGAGTCTGTGCAAGATTTCAATCAAACCCCAAAGAATCTCATCTCTTAGCTGCCAAGAGGATATTCAAGTATGTTAAAGGCACTCAAGAATTGGGATTATGGTATCCTAGAGAATCTGGATTTGAGCATATTGGTTATTCAGATTCAGACCTTGCTGGCTGCAAGATTGACAGAAAGAGCACAACAGGTGCCTGTCAGTTCTTAGGTAGTCGTCTGATCTCATGGATGAGTAAGAAGCAAACCTCAGTTTCTATATCTACTGCTGAAGCTGAATATATAGCTGCTGGAGCTTGCTGTGCACATATACTTTGGTTGAAGCATCAACTAGAAGATTACAACATCAAGATCAGTGGAATTCCAATCTACTGTGAGAATACAAGTGCAATCTCACTTACTCAGAACACTACAAGTCATTCAAGGACTAAGCACATTGAGATCAAACATCATTTCATTAGAGATCATGTGGAAAAAGGCAATGTTTTGATTGAGTATGTTCATACTGATAATCAGATTGCTGATATCTTCACCAAACCTCTAAGTGAAGCAAGGTTCTCAACTCTAAGAGCTGAGTTAGGATTACTTAATTTGGATGCATAAGCTGAGGGGGAACTCATCAGAAGACTGGAGTTCAACAGCTTAGTCATCAGTTATTTATTTCAAGAATTAACTTCCAACAGACTAGTTAACTTATGAATTCTTAAAGACAGGGGGAACGTGTAAGAATAGCGGTACTTCTGCTCTAAAAGATGAAATCTGTTAATGTCAGTTAGTTGAAGTTAAGATTATCAAGAAGACGTGTTCTTAATTCTTGAAGATTGAAGATTATTTTATCTTGCTGGATTGACAAACAGCAGAGGAAGATTACTAGCTATTGGCATTCTCTAGTAATATCAGATAACAGATCACTCGTCTGTCAGATAAGTTAAACTCTACTCATCTGATACCTTATATAAGCATGGTCATAAAACGTATCTTTAGAAACGCGCTTTTATAAGTAACAGATTAGTGTCGATAGAGTTTCCCGCCCATCTGACATTAAAATAATAAAATTGAAATCCGCGACTCTCATCCGCACGATTAAAAACTGTCAGATTAGATCAACGGTTCTGATAAATCACGGAAACCTAATCAAAAGGAAACCTATAAAATCCGATCTAAACAGTACAGTCGTCTTACGCACCCAAATACTCTCAAAACTCTCTAACTCTCAAACCCTGCTGTTGCGAAAAAGTTAACTGCATCTTTGTAGATTTCTACTCTCAAAATTTCAGAAATGGAGAAGATTATCGAAGGAAGGTACTTCAACTACAGCAAATTCCATTTCTCGGGCACTGATCTGATGCGCTCGTTACTGGAAAAGATTGAAGAAGCTTCGTTAGTTCCTGTTTTAGAGGCTCACGAAGAAAGGGTCTACTTAGAAGATGTTGAGCACTTCTATATAACCAGGAAATTCTCTAAGAATGACACGGTCATGTTTGCTGAAATAGGTGGAAAGAAGATTGCGATCTCAGCTGCTGTTCTCAGTGAGATCTATAAACTAACAGACAAGGGAGGAGATGTGACCTCGTTAGGGTCAGAAAAGGAAGAGGAGTTCTGGGCTGCAATCCCTTTGTTGGACAACACATGAAGGAGATGCACCTTTGTTGCATCCTACTCCAGTTGTTGCAATCCCTCTTCAAGCAATTGAGAGTCCTGAAACAAGGAGAAGAAGGACTGGCAAAATTGCTACTTATCTGACTGCTGCAGAAAAGAAAAGATTGGATGATGCTGAAAAGCAAAGGAGAGCTGCAGAGAAAGCAGAAGAGGAAAGGCTGAAGAGCCTAGAACTAAAAAGGCTGGAGGAGGAAGCCAGCAAAATGACCTAAGAGCAGAGGGATGCTCTTGAGGCATCAGAGTTGGCTGCTGCTATTGAAGCAAGCACCAAGGGATCCAAACAAACCAATACCAGCTATGCCTGCACCTAAGACAAAGCCAAAGAGGAGAGAAGAGATTAGACTGTCTTTGGAGATTGTCAGGGAAGATCCTGCTATCTTTGAAGAATTCTTAAAAAGGCTTGATGCTGAGAATGAAAGGGTCAACCGCCTGACACAGTTCACAAATGAGAAGATCAGATACAACAGGTGGAGGGAATTCAGACTGACAAAGAGTCCAGCTGAAATGACCAAATGGAAAGCCTTTGCTGTTGAAGAAGCATGGGTACTGAAGTGGCTTGAGACGGGTTCTCTCATTCAAGCACTTGATTCAGAATTCTTTCTGGACAGGTTGAGAATGAGGATAAGTCACTTAGTTAAAGCTGAAGCCAAGAAGATCTTTGAGTCTATTGCTGAGGACTATGATGATTCAGTAGACCTCAAAGAAAGATCTATCAAACTGGCTGTTGCTCAAGCAATGGAGCTTTGGGCAAAGAAATCAAGGAAGTTAAGGGGACAACCAAGCTCATTGGTCCCTCTTCCTAACATCAAACATATTGTCTACGGGCCGAACATCAAACCTTATGAAGAGCTGCCTGAGGAACCTACATCCACTTTTATTCCACTTGATAATTTTACTTGGATTTCCAACAGGTCAGCAGTGGACAATGAAGGATTGATGAAGACAGTTGAAACTGTCAAGAAGATTATATCACCTGCTGATAAAGGAAGAGCAGAGTCCTCTGATCAACCAAAGCAAAGAGAGGGTACCTCAGACCCATCTGATCAGAACACTGCACAGGGTGATAAGTTTGATGCTGCTGATGACTCAAAGAAAGAAGTAGAAATTCCAGCAGATCAGACCAAGGACAAAGAAGTTGCTGCTGAAGGAGATGATCAAGCTAAGGAGAAGGAAAGCACTCCAAGCCATGCTGATGGATCAGCAGATCAATCTCTTGCATTGACAACTCAACCATCAGAGCAACTCATGAAAGATACACCTGCTGCTACTTCAGATATGCCTTCAACCTCTCATGGTGTTCAGACAAATCTGTTGGACTCCATCCAACAAATGATCACCAATTCTCTGAAGGATATGAAGAAAGAATTAGCTGCAGAAGTGATAGCTGCTGTTAAACAACCAAGTCAGAAAGCTGCTGCTGTCCCAACAGATCTGATAGAAGACACTGCTCAAAATGTTAAATCCATCTGTCAGGATATGGATATTCTTAGAAGACGGACTCAGAGCACTACTGAAGGTTGGAAGCAGATTGAACAAACTGTTGAATTGGCTCTCCAAGCAGAAGATGAAGTCATGGGCAACATGATGAAAGACTTCACTGCTTCATCAAATTGGATTTTGGGAACTCAAATTCAATTGGGTGATCAAGGAGAAGACTTGCTCAAGGAAGTCAAAACTGTTAAGGCCAATCAACTTAAACAACAAGCTCAGATTAATGCTATAGAAGAGAACATCAAGCTTCTCTGTGATTCACTTCTGATTACACCAGTTGTGCCACAATATCCACCTGTCCCTGCTGATGATGACAAAAAGGGGGAAGAAAGGATATTTGGACAGCAAAGGGTTGATTTTCAAAGGGAAGAAGGAAATCAAGATGCTGAAGAAACTGAAGTGTTAGAAGAATCTGCTGGTGAGACTGAAAGAGACATGGGAGAATCAAGCAGACCAACAGATAAGAGAATTACACAAGAAGAAGAGCAAGCTGAATTTGAAGAATCTGAAGCAAAAGCCAAGTCTGACAAGGAACTAGCTTGTTGGTCCCAAGTGGTCAGAAGAGGTTTAGAGGGGGGGGTGAATAAACCTCTTTAAAATTTTCTTTGAATTTTAACTTTAAAACTTTACTTTAATTGAACAGACTAAGCTTATCAGATTAGTAAGTTACAATTCTGTTCGCGAACAAATCTTTGAACAGGTCTGTTGACCACTCGTCTGATAGTTACTTAGTTGATTCTGTTAAAATCAGTTTTAATACTTAGAGTACTTGCAGCGGATTTTCAAAGTGTTTTTCACAAGTAATCTTAGCAGTTTGAAAAATGCTTCCCCAGTTTTATAAACTCCTTTTTATTTCTTTTTCAAACAGTTATCTTAATGTGTTTTTATGCAAACAGAAAATATGCAGATTTAAAACAATGTAAAAACACAAATAATTTTTATAGTGGTTATATGGATTTGAATATCCTTTAGTCCACTCTTCCAAGTCACACAGATCTTGGGTTATACTATAATCACAAAGTTTACAGTATACTCTGCTTGCGTCGAACAACAAATGAAACGACCACAAGTTCGCAATAGGAAATCACACAGAAAACCTATTCTCTGAAGTTTGATCACTCACAAAGATGGATCACAACTCCGCACAACACTCTTGTTTACAAAATCACTCAGAAGATGTATTTTTTCTTGATTCTTCAACTCTGCTTTCGTCAACAAATGACTCAGCTGATGAGTGAGCTGTTCTTGAGACTTAAAGAATTTTGCTTTGGAAATTTCTCTCAGACAGTGTGTTGCATTTTTTCTTCTTCGTCTCTTTCAGCTATTTATACTTGAGGATTGAAAAGTGTCCGTTGAAGAGAGACATAATTCAAATTCCTCGAGTACTGGTCCTTAAAATCCGCGAACGGCTCTTTTGCAGTCTGTCCGTACTGTAAACAGTACTATTCTGCAGGCAGCATTAAATGCACTCGGCTGATGCGAAGCTTTTGTTCAATCATTTGTCTTAAATATCCTCGTACTTCAGCATTTATTACACCAAGGGGCATTTATTACCGTTGGGAACACTTCATGATCTTCTTTACTTGGCTGACGAAGGTATAAGTCTGATGGTGAACTCGGCTGATCTCAAACTTTGAACAAATCTGATTTGAGTCGGCTGATCTTCACTAATCTGATAACTTCACTTCAGCAGATCAGAAGTCTTGGACCTTGAAACTTTGACTCTTCTGATGTCTTCATTACTTAGTCAAAATTCCTTGATAAGTTTATCAGCTAAGTTACTCCATACTTAGCCAATCTTTGAAGTTTTGGAATGCATCAAAACCTCCCTTATCATACTTTCTTTAGTGCCTTCATCTTCATCCTTATCCAACAATTTCCCCCTTTTTGATGATGACAAAACTTCAGCTAAGTACCTGTTGAATGCCTAAGCTAAAGATTGTAATCCTCAAAATTTTCTGAGATAGAAAAAGTTTATTGGATTGAACTTGACTTTTCATTAATGTTGAAGAAGAGTTACATGTACAAGTTCATCAGATGAGATTTCTGAGGAATAGATAAAAGTAAACTGATTACAAAGAATTTATAATTTCTAACTATCAGCTTCTTCATCTGATCCTTCAAGCACTTCTTCATATTCATAAGATGATTCTTCATCATCTTCTTCATCATCAGCTTCTTCTTCCAAGGTTGCTTTGGCAGCTTCCATCTTTTCTTTGAGTTCCTGTTCTTGAAGAGCTTTCAAAGCTTCCATGGCCTTCCTGGCAGATTCTGTATTCTTGTACTTGGTATCTTCTTTTTCAATCTTTCCTTCTTCTTCTTCTACCTTTCCAAGCTCAGCAATCTTGTCAGCTTCAGCTTCAGTCTTGTCAACTGTTTCTTCAGTTTCCTTGGCTTCAGTAGTTGCAGCAGTAGTTTCCTCCTTAGTTGAAGCAGATTCCTTTGCTGGTTCTTCAGCAGCAGTTTCTTTAGCTGGTTCTTCCCTTTTATCTTCCCCCTTTTTGTCATCATCAACTTTGATGACATTAGAAGGTTCAACAGCAGGGTTGAGAGCAACTGTTGGAATCTTCACTCCAGCACATAAAGCCTTTAGATTCTGATTAACAACGTCATGACTAGCTGTTAGATGATGAATATCAGTGCTGATGACGTCAGTCTTGTCATTGAAGTAGTCAATGTTAAGGTTGATAGTTGCAATTTCATTTTGAACTTCCTGTGAGGCCTTTGCCACTTCTTGCAACATCCCTAGATTTATTTCCTTCTCTTCCGTACTGACTTGAATGAAGGTTGCAGTCAGATCAGCAATCTTGTGCTCAGCTGATTTTAAAGCAGTGTGAAGATGATTTACATCACCCTTCACATCTTCTACGTTCTGGTTCAGTTCTCTTAAGCTGTGCACTAACTGCAGTGAATTGTCTTGAGGAATTGGAATACTGTTGATCTCCTTCTTGATGATTTCTTCTGTTGATCCTTGAACAGTTTCCAGCTGAAGTCTGTTGGTTTCTGCCAACTCTGCTTTCAGCTCCTCCTTAACCTTCAATAGCTGTTGCTTGTGCTTGTTTTCCAGTTCCTTAAGTTGGTTTTCCATCAGCATCTGGATTGCTTCCATCAGTGATGAGTGTTGATCAGCTGATGAAGCAGAAGCATCAGCTTCCTTCTCTTCAGTCGCCTGTTGAACAGGGACCTCTTCCATATCCGTCATCTGATGATCTTCAGAAGTCTTAGCTGGCAGCTCAATAGCTAAGGACTTATCAGCTTCTTTGTGCTCATCAGTGACATCATCGTAGAACAGATTAGTAACGGTTCCATCATCATTGAAGCATGTTGTCTGTCTAATCTGCCTTACAATAATCCAAGGGTTGACAAAAGCATTGTTTCCCTTAGGAACTTCATAGTACAGTTGTACTTCCTTGCCAAAAATGATTTGTTGAATACTAGGCAACAGTGGCAAGTCACTTGAACATCCTTGCTGATACTTTGACTTCTTTGCCCATCTCTTCAAGGCATTCATAACAGCAAACTTGATTGCCCTTTCTTCAGCGTCTTCAGACTTCTTTTTCTTGTCAGGCAAGGTGCTTTTGATTTTCTTGGCCTCCTCCAATGCAAAGCCTTTTGCATAACTATGCATGACATCTCTTACATAGCTGGGATCAAGGGCCTTTTGGATGGAGTTTGTTTTCAGCCAAGTTAGAACCCATTGTTCTTCATCAGCTAACTCCTTCATGCTTTGAAGTTCTGTTATTGACTTGTTCAGCCTGTTGTCTCTCCAACTGATATATCTTGGCTTCTCTTGGTTGAACAGAGTCTTCAACATAAGCTTCTGATCATAGTAAGCTAGAGACTTCTCAAATTTCTTGAATAGCTCTTTATCAGCATATACTATTTCAAATGCTTTTCTGACTTCAAACTTGTCCTTTGACTTGAGTTTGGGAGCAGGCAGTAGTATCTTTTTCTTGTCTTCTTCAGCATCTTTGCCTTCTCCAATTTTGATGCCACCTCCATGGACAGGTCCATAGGCATCAACTTTACTCAATTCCAGAACCATTGCAAATTCAGCATCCTCAGCAGCTTTCCTCTCTGCTTCAGACATGCGTCTTCTGGCGTCATCCTTTGCTTCTTGAGCTTTGCTTAGCTCAAGTGCCTTCTTTTCCTCTAACTCATCCTGTTTTCTTTGTTCAGCCTCCTCCCTTGCTTTCTTGTCAGCTTTGGAAACTTTCTTTTTCCTCAGCACTATTTTTCTCTTGCCTTTATCAGCAGGGGCTGGTCCAGCAGATGATAAGGGAGCAGCAGCAATAGGATAGATGATTTGGATGTCTGGATCTTCTTGAGGTTGAGCAACCTCAGCTGTTGATGTGACTTGACTTGGCTGTTGCTCATCAGCTTTGTCAGTCTCAACAGTCTTAACTGTTTCAGTAGGCCTTTCAGCAGCTTCAGGGTCTTCCCTAGCTACATTTTCCAAAACCGTTGGTTCTTCTATGAAAGTCATCTGCTTTCTAGCAGTTTTCTTGGTTCTCCCTTCACGGTAAGTGGTTGTAGCTGTATCTCTCTGTTGACTTCTTGTTCGATGAGAGATCCCTTCAGCAGGCCTCTCTGCTGATGGAGTTCTTGATGGTGATGCAGGGGATCCAGTCCTTACATCAGCAATTATGTTTTCAACAATCTTAGTGGCTTCAGCAGCAGAAGTCACTTTCTCCATCTGCTTGGGAATCTTTTCCTTAGGCTTGTCAGCAGCCTTCTTCTTTTTGGTCTCAACAGCTAAGTCAGCAGTCTTGACCAGTTTCCTTTGGCTTTTGGCAGGAACCTCTTTTGGTTCCTCAACATCAGCTTCCTCCGGTTCACCAGCCTTCCTCTTTTGAACAGGCAAGTACTTGGATACTGCCTTGGATTTATGGATCTCTTTTCCATTCTTCATATCACAACCCAGTTTTGACAGCAGATAACTGAGAGTGATTCTGTGGTTGGTGGTGGGGCCTTTTCCTTTCTTATCATCAAGAAAGTCAGCTAATATGTACCAGACTATGATTGACCAGTTGATCTCCAGTCCATAGTATATGGCAGCCATGATGCTGAACCTCTTCATGGTAACAGCATCCAGTGAGAAAGTGCAGTTCTCGATCAGCTTAGCTACCATATCAGCCATCCGCTGATATTCATCCTTCAGTTGCTTCTTCCTTATGTTTCCAGACAATGTTTCTCCCTCTTTGGCGCAGATCGCCTAGAACTGTTGGTGTTTGTCCTCTGTCAGCACAGTGACGTCATGTCGTCCACTGTTAGGAAGCCCAAACGTCTCGTGAAGAACAGCAGGAGTGATAGTGATAGATTTGTCTCCCACAGTAGCCTTAATTGCTAGTGAGTTATAGTCAGCTTTAGCAGTGTTGTAGTACTCCATCACTTGGTCAGTCCAGATAATTCCTTCGTGGTATTCCAGGAAGTTTACCAGCGAAGCAGCTTTGAACTTTTCGAGCAGTTCTTTCATCAGATCCGTACCGGATTGGTAGTAGGAATCATAGACGAGAAACATACCTTCAGCGGCCATTTTTGATCTGTTGAAGGTTAGAAAAAAAAACAAAGAGAAGTATGCAGAGAATTGCAGATAAATTTCTCACAAGTACTTTTGAATGCTTAGAGTGCGTAAAGAACGACTCGACTGATCAGATGGGGATTTATAGAGTTGGGGTATGTCGGTTTCCGTGATATCCGCCAACCGTTAGATCCGTTTTTCTGTCAGTGCTGATCGTGCGGCGTCAGTTACGACTTTTCGAATTCAAAAGATATTTAATGAAGAGCGGGAATATGTACCGCCCAACAGTTACTTATAAAAGCGTATTTTGAATAAAACGTTTTGAATAATTCAGCTTTTATTAAAGTAATCAGATGAGTAACATAAATACTTATCTGATGGACTACTGTCCTGATGACATAGTTGTTATCAGAGAATGCCAATAGCTGATAACCTTCCTCAGCTGTTTGTCAATCCAGCTAGATAAAATAACTTTAATCTTCGATAGTTGAGTCTTCTGATGTAAACATAACTTCAACTAACTGTCATTAACAAATTTCATCTTTAATTCAGAAGTACCGCTAGTCTTACACGTTCCCCCTGAGTTTAAGAATTCATAAGTTAACTAGTCTGTTGAAAGTTAATCCTTGAAGATAATAACGAATAACTAAGCTGTTGAACTTCAGTCTTCTGATGAGTTCCCCCTCAGCTTATGCTTCCAAATTAAGTAGTCCTAGCTCAGCTCTTAGAGTTGAGAACCTTACTTCACTTAAAGGTTTAGTGAAAATATCAGCAATCTGATTGTCTGTATGAACATACTCAATCATTACATTGCCTTTTTCCACATGATCTCTAATGAAATGATGCTTGATCTCAATATGCTTAGTCCTTGAATGACTTGTAGTGTTCTGAGTAAGAGAGATTGCACTTGTATTGTCACAGTAGATTGGAATTCCACTGATCTTGATGTTGTAGTCTTCTAGTTGATGTTTCAACCAAAGTATTTGTGCACAGCAAGCTCCAGCAGCTATATATTCAGCTTCAGCAGTAGATATAGAAACTGAGGTTTGCTTCTTACTCATCCATGAGATCAGACGACTGCTTAAGAACTGACAGGCACCTGTTGTGCTTTTTCTGTCAATCTTGCAGCCAGCAAGGTCTGAATCTGAATAGCCAACAAGTTCAAATCCAGATTCTCTAGGATACCACAATCCCAATTCTTGAGTGCCTTTAACATATTTCAATATCCTCTTGGCAGCTAAGAGATGAGATTCTTTGGGGTTTGATTGAAATCATGCACAGACTCCAACTGAGTACATTATGTCAGGTCTGCTTGCTGTTAGATACAACAATGAACCAATAATGCCTCTATATTTGGTAATGTCTACTGATTTGCCATCTTCATCTTTATCCAAACGAAGACTTGTAGACATAGGAATTGTAGCAGTAGAGCTAGTTTCCATACCAAATTTCTTGAACAGATCTCTTGTGTATTTTGCTTGGCTGATGAATATTCCATCAGGCAACTGTCTAACTTGCAATCCAAGAAAATAATTAAGTTCACCCATTGTCATAACTCGTTTTCGTGACATGTTGCATGTGTGTGAATGTGCATATATTCTATTGGGCATTGCGTGCTTTGCATTTATTAATTGCTAGATAATATTATTTTATTTGGTTTATGACATAATTATGTGTTATATGACTTCATTTACATTTTCATGTGAGTTTTTAAACTCAAAGTGTTGATCTATAAGTTTTCGGGGCTTTGTGAACCGAATTTGAAGCCCTAACTTCAGAAAATCATAATTAATTCATACGACCTCGGAATCAGGTGATTCAAAAGGCTAACTTGCCTAATTTTTCATGATCTAGCTAATGGAAGAGGTTTTGAGTGTTTTTGGTTCAGTAAAATATGACAAACGAGCCCTGGACAGAATTGAAAAGGCTAGGCAATCTAGAAGGGTCAAAATGGTCCTTTCTCATTTCCACTCACTTATCCTCTATAAGATTATCTTTACAAATAGTTCCAAATCAGATAGAAACAGAGCAAAAACGTTCAGGTCTTCTTGGAGGGTTTCAAAGCATCAAAACAATTGTTAAGAAATCAAGAAAAAATCGGTTACGGTGTCGGCTTTGACCAAAGTTGCTCCTTGCGTCTCCTTCTTCAATTTGCACCGATTATTTTCTCTAGTAAGTGATGTTGTTAACTTCTAAGATTCATCCATGTTTATGGATAATTAAGATTAATTCATGGGGTGGTAATATACTTGTTCTAAATTGTTCTAGCTTGGTACTTTGTAGAAGTTATGGCTAGAATTGTGAGTTTTCCCATAGATGTATTATAGGTATGGGCTGATTTTATAAGGACATTATGGTTGTGTTTTAGGAATATTTAGTAGGATCTATGGTGAGAAATTGAGCTTCCTTGACATATAAAACGATGGTGAAATTGTTGGACTAGTTTTAATTGACTAGTTTTATGAAATTGTGCACATATCATAGTTATATGTACTTGGAACATTAACTTGTCATTGCTGGAAATTAGTGTTCAATTTCTTGATGTTCTTGGATGGCTTATTGCTATATAGAACAATAACTTGTACATATGAGATATTGTTATTTGGTGAAGTTTTGATTTTTGATATAATTAGGCATATGGAATTCATCCATGTACCCTTGGATGAATTTGGTAATATTGTTCATCGATGCATCATATGGAAACCATGGTTTTATTTGTGCATACTCGAGGTGATGGTTTCTTTGTGGAGCCTAACCGACCCTTGATCGTTGGCCACGATTCAAGGCATATGGCATTGGAACCCTTGCTAGCAAAGGGAACCTTTGCGATCCATTTATGGATTACATGATATGTTGATACCGGTACATTCTTGGACTTCTTTGTGTGATCGTTTATTTCGACACACGGCTATATATTCGAAATGGATATGAGATGGATATGATTCAAGGCATCGAGTAAAGCTTCATCGATATCGTATCCTAATTTCATGTTATATGCTTTCCAACGTGCCCATACATATATGGCTTGTTACATAACTTGTATATGACTTGATTTTTGATATATGGAGTTATAAATGTTATTTTGGATCAATTGTTATAATTGTATAACTCTCCCACATGCATGAATCACAACATCACTTACTAAGTCTTTCGACTTACCCCGTTTACTTTGTTTTCCTTAGATCACAGTACCACCGGCGGTAGGCCTGAGTGAGGACCGGGGATCAATATCGAGTAGCTTGGGGTAGGTTGTTGTACATAGTTTGGTAAGGTAGTTGTATATCGCGGTGAGGCATTTTTGTACATGTACGGATCACTTAGATCCTTTGAGTCTCTTTTGTTGTATATTTTGTAGCTCATAGCCTCACTCTTGTATTTTGTACTTATGGCTATCTTGGTTGTAACACAGTATTAGCCACATAGTTTGTACCGTTTCAGTTGAGGAGATGACACTTAATTGCTACAGGGTTTGTTTATATGGTTGCTACAATATTGTGGTTTATTTACATACTTGTGTTGGTGCCACAATTGGTGGTTTGATTAATTGTACAGGTTATGTATTTTGTTATGCCATATTGAAGTAGTAAAATCGCCCGATTACTTTGTATAACTAATAGTTCGGCGGAATTTTAATATCCGTCCCTGTATTACTTTCTATGACATATATTTTACAAAGGAATTATACGTCACGAGATATGGTTTTGTTGATAAAATAACAATGTACTTGATATGATATGCTTGACATGCACGTCACTTTCCCGTGCTCGGGACCTACCCGGGACGGGGGTGTGACAGTTGGTATCAGAGCGCGTTAGCTATAAGCCGGGATAGGTTCCTTGGCTGTAGGTATGTGTTGACCATGTTTCTATAGTAACATATAGTGTTACGTGTAGGTACTTTGGGGTTCGTGAGTGTCGATTTTGATTCAGGATGAGTGCCGAGAGTAACCCACCTCACAAACAGGGGAAGGAACCTGCAGGAATTGAGCATAGTGCTTCTTCTGATCATGTTCCCTTGGCTAAAGAGCAGGAGATGAGTGAGATACATCAGAAGCTTGAGTATATTATGACTATGTTAGCTCCACTACAGCAGCGTACTCAGCAGGCAGTACCAGCTGCGGGTCCCCGAATTGAGGTTGTATCATCTCCTCCAGTTGTTAATACTTCTTCTGATAAGCAGGGAAAAGCTTTAGAAAAGTTTATGAAACTGAACCCACCGAGATTTGATGGCCAGCCAGATGTGGATAAGGCAGAAGAGTGGCTTGAGAGCATTACTCATATTTTTGTTGCCTTAGGCTTGGAGGATTCTTGGAGGGTTGTTTTTGCAGCATTCATGTTTACTGGGGCTGCCAGAAAATGGTGGCGGTTAGTTGAGGAAACTTGGGCTACTAAGCATCAACAACCGACATGGGATATGTTCAGACGAGAGTTTCGAGCACAATATGTTCCTTCCATTGTTCGTAAACAGCGGGAGAGAGACTTCTTGAACCTGATACAGGGGGATAGCACTGTGTCAGAGTATGAGGCAAGATTCACCGAGTTGGCCGCCTTTAACAAGCATTTGATAGAGACTGAAGATATGAAGATTGACAGGTTCATCACAGGTCTAAATGATGACTACCGTGACAGGTTGGAAGCCCTAGATTTTGATAATTACCATCAGGTCGTGGATAGGGCCTTGAGATTGGAGCAGGGCAGGAGAGATAGGAGGACTCAGTCAGGATCCGTATCAGTTTCTGCAGCATCTACAGCCTCCGCAGCATCAACACAACAACCATTTTCCCAGAGTGGGAAAAAGCCATGGAGAGGAGGCAGGTACAGGGGAAAGGGAAAGGACTTTGGTAGACAGAGTCAGTTTTCACAGCCATCTAAATCAGTTGCAGCTAGCACAATTAGTCCAAACCCACCTCAGATTGGTACAAGCACAGGTTCAGTGTGTAGACATTGTGGTAGGACCGGGCACACAGAGGATACATGTCGTCGTAAGCTTGGCCAGTGTTTTGCTTGTGGTGAGATGGGACATTTTTTGCCAGATTGTCCCAAGGCAAAGAACAAAGGTCAGGTATCAGGAGTGAAGAGGGACAATGTAGGGCGTCCCAAGGTTCAGGGAAAGGTGTTTTCCCTAGGACAACAAGAAGCAAAAAAATTCGACCTCGGTCATTACAGGTACACTAATCGTTTCGAACTATCATTCTAGAGTACTTATAGACCCAGGATCATCCCATTCATATGTGGCATCACATTTTGCACAACATTTGCATTCACAACCTTCTTATCTGCCATATGTGCTAGAGGTGTCCACCCCGTTGGGTGAGATGTTTGTGCCTAGGGTGGTATATTATGCGTGCGATGTTATAGTAGAGGGTCATACTTTACCTGCGGATCTGATAGAGTTACCACTACATGAGTTCGATGTCTTGCTTGGTATGGATTGGCTTGGTGCTTATCATGCCCAGGTCGATTGTTTTAACAAGAATGTGTCATTGCATGTGCCTGGCCTAGATACTTTACAGGTCAGTGGGGACAAGGGGAAACCTACCTTGCATATTTTATCTGCGGTACGAGCTACCAAGTTGATTAATCGGGGTTGCGAGGGGTTTCTGGCATTTGTGTCTAAGACTGATAGGGGTGAGATTACACTAGAAGATGTACCTGTTGTGTGTGATTATCCTGATGTATTCCCTGAGGATTTCGCTTTCCCTCCTGAGAGGGAGATAGAGTTCTGTATTGATGTTACACCAGATACTGCACCGATTTCTATTCCACCGTACAGGATAGCACCAGCTATTATGCAGGAATTGAAAGTACAGTTACAAGAGCTGTTGGAAAAGGGGTTTATCAGACCGAGTGTATCACCGTGGGGTGCACCAGTATTGTTTGTTAAGAAGAAGGATGGGTCATGGCGTATGTGTATAGATTACAGACAGCTGAACCGAGTGACAGTGAAGAACAAGTACGTACCCGTTACCATTAATTGAAGATTTATTTGATCAGCTTCAGGGGGCTAAAGTGTTCTCAAAGTTGGATCTTCGAAGTGGGTATCACCAGTTGCGGGTTCGAGACTCAGACATCCAGAAGACAGCTTTCAGGACTAGATATGGGCACTACGAGTTCATGGTGATGCCATTTGGGCTAACCAATGCCCCAGCTGTTTTTATGGATTTGATGAACCGGGTTTTCAAACGCTACCTTGATAGTTTTGTTGTGGTGTTCATTGATGATATTTTGGTGTATTCCAAGACTAGGGCTGATCACGAGCAGCATTTGAGGGTTGTATTATCCACCTTGCGAGACAGGAAATTGTATGCCAAGTTTAACAAATGCGCTTTCTGGTTGGAGCACATTTCTTTTCTTGGCCATGTGATATCTAGTGCAGGAGTGACTGTTGATCCTTCTAAGATTGAGGCGATAGTGGATTGGAAACAACCGAGCAGTATTAGAGAGGTAAGAAGTTTTCTGGGCCTGGCAGGTTATTATCGGCGATTTGTACCAGGTTTCTCTAGAATTGCTGCTCCGTTATCTAGTTTGACCCGAAAAGGTGTTCCTTTCGTTTGGAGTGATCGTTGCGAGCTTAGTTTCCAGACTCTGAAGGAGAAATTAGTCACAGCTCCAGTTTTGTCTTTACCCGAGGGATCAGAAAACTTTGTTATATATAGTGATGCCTCAAAAGAGGGTTTGGGTTGTGTATTAATGCAGAACGGCAGAGTGATAGCATATGCCTCTAGAAAACTTAACCTACATGAACATAACTACCCTACACATGACTTAGAATTGGCTGCGGTTGTTTTTGCTTTACACAAGTGGAAACATTATTTGTACGGGGCCAAGTTCGAGATTTACACGGACCACCAAAGTTTGAAATATTTGTTTTCTCAAAAAGAGCTCAACATGCGACAACGTCGATGGATGGAGTTCTTGAAGGATTATGACTGCACGATATTGTATCATCCCGGGAAGGCGAACGTGGTAGCTGATGCCTTGAGTAGGAAGGCAACCATTTCTAGCATCATGACACGAGAATGGAGACTTGTTGAGAGTGCAGCCAGATGGGATTTCACTACTATCAGACATGGCTTTATATGTGCAAGTATCCAGATTCAGCCCAAGGTGTTACAGGATATTAGAGATGGACAGGCACAAGATATGAAATTTCAAGAAATTATTAAGACCTTAGGGAATAGCCAGGATTCTGATTTCCGAGTACATGAGGATGGTATTCTTCGGTTTCGTGGTAGACTATGTGTTCCTTCTGTTGATGAGTTGAGACAGAAACTATTGGAGGAGGCACACCGATCTCGGTACACCATTCACCCAGGTAGTACCAAGATGTATCGGGACTTGAGACAGCATTATTGGTGGCAGGGATTGAAGAAGGATGTGGCAGAGTTTGTTGCCCACTGTTTAACTTGTCAGCGGGTGAAGGCAGAACATCGAAAACCTCCGGGATTGCTTCAGCCATTGAGTATTCCAGAGTGGAAGTGGGACAACATCACGATGGATTTTGTTATAGGTTTACCACGTACGAGTCGGGGACATGATGCAGTATGGGTTATAGTGGATCGACTGACCAAGTCGGCCCATTTTCTTGCCTACAGTATGACTTATACACCGACTCAATACGCTACCTTGTATGTGAATGAGGTTGTGAGATTACATGGGATTCCAATTAGCATTGTATCAGATAGGGATCCGAGGTTCACTTCACATTTTTGGCGCGCTGTTCAGGATGCTATGGGGACGCGACTGGATTTCAGCACATCTTTTCATCCCCAGACCGATGGGCAGTCCGAGCGCACCATACAAATTTTAGAGGATATGTTGAGGGCTTGTGTCCAAGACTTCCGAGGGAGTTGGGACAAACATTTAGCACTTGCAGAGTTTGCCTATAACAATAGTTTCCAGTCTAGTATCGGTATGGCTCCATTTGAGGCTTTGTATGGGAGACCTTGTAGATCACCATTATGTTGGATGGACGTCGGAGAGGCCAAGGTATATGGAACTGATTTGGTTCAGCAGTCGGTTGAGATGGTGAGATTGATTAGACAGAGGCTTCTTACAGCACAGAGTCGTCATAAGAGTTATGCTGATCACCGTCGTCGAGAACTTGAATTCCAGGTAGGAAATTTTGTATTTCTGAAGATATCGCCAAACCGTGGGATCAAGAGGTTTGGGAAGAAAGGTAAGTTGACTCCGAGATTCATAGGCCCTTTTGAGATACTTGAGAGAGTCGGCTCGTTGGCTTACCGGTTGGCTCTACCACCATCAATCACCGGAGTACATGATGTTTTCCATGTTTCTATGTTGCGGAAGTATATATCTGATCCGTCACATGTCTTGAACTATGAGCTACTTGAGGTTCAGCCCGATGTATCATATGTTGAGCATCCAGTTCGAATTCTTGACACGAAAGAACGAGTACTGCGGTCTAAGGTCATTCCTCTCGTGAAGGTTCTTTGGAGAGATCATGGAATAGAGGAAGCTACATGGGAAACGGAAGCCGACATGAGATTGAATTACCCCCATTTGTTCGACGATCATGGTATGAATTTAGAGGACTAAATTCCTATAAGGAGGGTAGGATGTCATAACTCGTTTTCGTGACATGTTGCATGTGTGTGAATGTGCATATATTCTATTGGGCATTGCGTGCTTTGCATTTATTAATTGCTAGATAATATTATTTTATTTGGTTTATGACATAATTATGTGTTATATGACTTCATTTACATTTTCATGTGAGTTTTTAAACTCAAAGTGTTGATCTATAAGTTTTCGGGGCTTTGTGAACCGAATTTGAAGCCCTAACTTCAGAAAATCATAATTAATTCATACGACCTCGGAATCAGGTGATTCAAAAGGCTAACTTGCCTAATTTTTCATGATCTAGCTAATGGAAGAGGTTTTGAGTGTTTTTGGTTCAGTAAAATATGACAAACGAGCCCTGGACAGAATTGAAAAGGCTAGGCAATCTAGAAGGGTCAAAATGGTCCTTTCTCATTTCCACTCACTTATCCTCTATAAGATTATCTTTACAAATAGTTCCAAATCAGATAGAAACAGAGCAAAAACGTTCAGGTCTTCTTGGAGGGTTTCAAAGCATCAAAACAATTGTTAAGAAATCAAGAAAAAATCGGTTACGGTGTCGGCTTTGACCAAAGTTGCTCCTTGCGTCTCCTTCTTCAATTTGCACCGATTATTTTCTCTAGTAAGTGATGTTGTTAACTTCTAAGATTCATCCATGTTTATGGATAATTAAGATTAATTCATGGGGTGGTAATATACTTGTTCTAAATTGTTCTAGCTTGGTACTTTGTAGAAGTTATGGCTAGAATTGTGAGTTTTCCCATAGATGTATTATAGGTATGGGCTGATTTTATAAGGACATTATGGTTGTGTTTTAGGAATATTTAGTAGGATCTATGGTGAGAAATTGAGCTTCCTTGACATATAAAACGATGGTGAAATTGTTGGACTAGTTTTAATTGACTAGTTTTATGAAATTGTGCACATATCATAGTTATATGTACTTGGAACATTAACTTGTCATTGCTGGAAATTAGTGTTCAATTTCTTGATGTTCTTGGATGGCTTATTGCTATATAGAACAATAACTTGTACATATGAGATATTGTTATTTGGTGAAGTTTTGATTTTTGATATAATTAGGCATATGGAATTCATCCATGTACCCTTGGATGAATTTGGTAATATTGTTCATCGATGCATCATATGGAAACCATGGTTTTATTTGTGCATACTCGAGGTGATGGTTTCTTTGTGGAGCCTAACCGACCCTTGATCGTTGGCCACGATTCAAGGCATATGGCATTGGAACCCTTGCTAGCAAAGGGAACCTTTGCGATCCATTTATGGATTACATGATATGTTGATACCGGTACATTCTTGGACTTCTTTGTGTGATCGTTTATTTCGACACACGGCTATATATTCGAAATGGATATGAGATGGATATGATTCAAGGCATCGAGTAAAGCTTCATCGATATCGTATCCTAATTTCATGTTATATGCTTTCCAACGTGCCCATACATATATGGCTTGTTACATAACTTGTATATGACTTGATTTTTGATATATGGAGTTATAAATGTTATTTTGGATCAATTGTTATAATTGTATAACTCTCCCACATGCATGAATCACAACATCACTTACTAAGTCTTTCGACTTACCCCGTTTACTTTGTTTTCCTTAGATCACAGTACCACCGGCGGTAGGCCTGAGTGAGGACCGGGGATCAATATCGAGTAGCTTGGGGTAGGTTGTTGTACATAGTTTGGTAAGGTAGTTGTATATCGCGGTGAGGCATTTTTGTACATGTACGGATCACTTAGATCCTTTGAGTCTCTTTTGTTGTATATTTTGTAGCTCATAGCCTCACTCTTGTATTTTGTACTTATGGCTATCTTGGTTGTAACACAGTATTAGCCACATAGTTTGTACCGTTTCAGTTGAGGAGATGACACTTAATTGCTACAGGGTTTGTTTATATGGTTGCTACAATATTGTGGTTTATTTACATACTTGTGTTGGTGCCACAATTGGTGGTTTGATTAATTGTACAGGTTATGTATTTTGTTATGCCATATTGAAGTAGTAAAATCGCCCGATTACTTTGTATAACTAATAGTTCGGCGGAATTTTAATATCCGTCCCTGTATTACTTTCTATGACATATATTTTACAAAGGAATTATACGTCACGAGATATGGTTTTGTTGATAAAATAACAATGTACTTGATATGATATGCTTGACATGCACGTCACTTTCCCGTGCTCGGGACCTACCCGGGACGGGGGTGTGACACCCATCATGCTCATTTCAAACTTATTCTGCATCAGCTTGGAGAACTTATCACACATCTGTTGGTTAGTTGAACCAAAAATAATGTCGTCCACATATATTTGCACAAGTAATATATGATTTTCCCATTCAATTGTGAACAAGGTTTTATCTACCTTACCTTTACGAAATCCTTTAATTAAAAGAAAATCAGATAGGGTATCATACCATGCTCTTGGAGCCTGTTTTAGTCCATAGAGGGCTTTCTTCAGACGATATACTTTGTCCTCTTCTTGATATACTTCAAATCCAGGAGGTTGTTCAACATACACTTCTTCTTGCAATTCTCCATTGAGAAAAGCAGACTTCACATCCATCTGATAGACGGTGAAGTTCTTGTAAGCAGCATAGGCAAGAAACAGTCTGATTGCTTCAAGTCTTGCTACTGGTGCAAAAGTTTCATCAAAGTCAATTCCTTCTTCTTGACAATAACCTTTGGCCACTAGTCTTGCTTTGTTTCTGGTGACAACACCATCTTCATTCATCTTATTTCTGAAAACCCACTTAGTGCCAATTACCCTTTGATGACTTGGTCTAGGAACTAAGTACCAGACTTCATTTCTTTCAAATTGATTCAACTCTTCTTGCATAGCTTCTATCCAGAAGGAATCATTGAGAGCTTCTTCAATTTGTTTAGGCTCTATTTGAGATAGAAATGTGACAAACATGGCATCCTGTGCAGCAGCTCTTCTTGTTTTCACTCTATCTAAAGGATCACCAATGACTAGTTCAGGTGGGTGATTCTTGAGCCATCTGAGATCAGGTTGCAAATCAGAATGTTGTCCTCTGTCTTGATCTTGCAACACTACTGTTGGAGTTCCAGTAGTAGTCTGTTGAACATTTGCAGTCTGTTGAACAGTCTCTGGTCTGTCAGCTGTTTGCAACTCGTCTGTTAGACAATCAGCACTGTGATTTTGAACAGCACTTGAGTTAGCAGCTGAACTTAGATTAGGTAGTATGATGGGAACATATTCTTCATTTCTTCCAATGTCTAACTTCTGTAAATCAGCAGACAGGTCTTGGTTAATACTTTGATTCTTTTCAGAAGATTGACTTGGCTCATCAAATACTACATGGACAGATTCTTCTATTGGTAATGTTCTTTTATTGAAAACTCTATAAGCCTTACTAACAGATGAGTATCCTACAAAGACAGCTTCATCAGCCTTTTCTGCAAATGCAGTAAGGTGATTTTTCCCATTATTCAATACAAAACATTTACAACCAAAAATCTTAAAGTAATGAATGTTTGGTTTTCTGTTGTTCCAAACTTCATATGGAGTCTTGTTCTGATTTTTGTTGATCATACATCTGTTCTGGGTAAAGCAGGCTGTATTTGTTGCTTCTGCCCAAAATCTTTGTGGCAGTTTAGCTTCAGCTATCATGGTTCTGACAGCTTCCTTTAGTGTTCTGTTTCTCCTTTCAGCAACACCATTTTGTTGAGGGGTTCTTGCGGCTGAATACTCATGATGTATTCCTTTGATATTACAATACTCTTCAACAGTAGAGTTTGTAAACTCTGTCCCTCTATCTGATCTGATCTTCAATATTTTGATACTCTTCTCATTCTGGATCAGTTCCATCAGATTTGTAAGATGTTCCTTGGTTTCACTTTTCTTCTTCATGAAAATCACCCAAGTATATCTTGAATAGTCATCCACAACAGCTAGGCAGTATTTCTTTCCACCATTGCTGACTGGATCAATGGGTCCAAATAAGTCCATGTGTAGTAGCTCCAATATTCTTTCAGAAGATTGATGCTTCTTGCTTTTGAAAGATGACTTGATTTGTTTACCCTTCTGACATGCGTCACAGAGCTTATCTTTGCTCATGACCGCTTTTGGAATCCCTTCTACCAGATCATTCTTGATTAATCTGTTTATGGTCTTGAAGTTTAAATGATTCATTCTCTTGTGCCATAGCCAACTGACTTCACTTGGTGCAGATGCCACCAAACAAACACTTGAATTCTTGTCAACAGAATTCCAGTCAACTATGTAGATATTTCCTTGTCTTCTTCCAGATAAAATTACCTTCTTTGTACCAATCTGTTCAACGTAGCACTTATCTGTTGAGAAGATGACTGAATATCCTTTGTCACAAAATTGACTTATGCTCAGCAGATTATACTTTAGGCCTTTAACATAGGAGACGTCAGATATCTTTATGTTTCCCTTGATTAATCTTCCTTTAGCTTTAATCTTGCCTTCTTTGCTGTCTCCAAATGTAACACTTGGACCATCCACAGCAACTGCATCAGTCAACTCATGTATGTTTCCACACATGTGCCTTGAACATCCACTGTCCAAGTACCAAATCTTCTCTACTTTACTCCTACTCCTAATCCTAACCTACAAAACAAAAATAAAATTGTTTTAGGTACCCTTATTGAGAGGGTCCTGAAGGATTAGTTTCACCTTTGACAACCCAAGATGTTGATGTCTTAGGCTTCTTAGGTTTCTGAGTTTTAGGAGCATGAACAGTTTCATTTTTATCATAGTTATCAGATAAGTCATGTTGATGATCAGTATGATATGAATAATGTTCATAAGCAGGGTAAGGTGCATGATACGCAGGATATGCATGCATTGGATGAGCAGGGTAAGGTGCATAGTAACTAGGAAATTGAGGTGCATGATACATAGGATGATATGCAGCAGGTTGCACATAATATGACTCATTTCCATACCAAGCATTTTGATTTTTCTTGTTTTTATGCTTCTTTGGTTTACTAGTTGCTTGCTCATTTGATTTTGACTTAGTTTTACCACTAGTCTGATTGACTTTAGCTTTATCAGCAGACTTCTTAGGACTCTGCTGTTTGGTCTTACTAGTCTGATTTCCTACACTAGGCTCTTTGCTCTTTTTAACCTTAGGAGATTTCTTCTCCTTTACCACTTTCTCAGATGAGGTAGGTTTAGAAGTTTGAACATACAGAATGACCTTACTATTGTCAGCTGATATGAATTTTTCAGTATGATTCAATTCTAATTTATCCTTTTCTAAAGGTGTCTCCTGTTTACTAGATGTATGCATGGATGCAACAGTAGACTTATCATGAGACTCAATAATTTTCTCAAGTTCCATGATATTTCCTTTATAAACCTCACACTCAGCTTTCAGAGATTCATGCTCTTGCTCAAGCTGTTTATATTCAGCTGATTCCCTTGGCTTTTCAGCTAAGAGTTTCAGTGAACTATTTTGCTCTTTTAGCAGGATCATCTCCTCCTTAAGCTTTTTATATGCTTCAGCAATACCAGTATTGTTAAGCATCATTTGTTCAAATGAATTAAATAATTCATCATTAAGAGGAGTTACCTCATCCTCAGAGTCATCAGAGTCCTTTGCCATCAGGCACAGGAGAGCAGGTTTTTCTTCATCAGAAGATTCTTCATCAGACGAGTCTGAATCTGAATCAGATGAGTAGACAGCAGTCAGCTTTTCTGCTTCAGCCATCATTGCTTTTCCTCTCTGATGCTTTCTTTCTTTTCTCACTTTCTTCTCCTCCTCAGTGTACTTTTCTGCTTTTGGATATGGGCAGTCTTTGATGAAGTGTCCCAATTTCCTGCAGTTGTAACACATTAGTTTTGATTTATAATCATCTTTATCTTGAGAAGAAAAGTTAGGTTTAGAAGAAGAAGCATTGTTGTATTTGTTCTTCATTTTTCTTTTGTAGAACTTCTTGAAATTATTCATCAACAGTGCAACATCTCCAGCAGTGTACTCCTTCTTGTTGAGTAGAGTGGCTTCATCAGATGAGTCCACTTCAGCATTTCTTTGAGCTGGTCTTCTGGTGTTTTCAGCAGCAACCAGTGCAGCTGTGGGTCCTGAAGTTGAGGTTTCTTCAATTCCCATTCTTGGCAGTTTATACTCGAATGCCTTGAGTACAGAAAACAGCTCGGTAAGAGAGATTTTTCCCAAATCCCTTGATTCTTCCATTGCTGTAACTTTCATGTTGAACTTTGGAGGTAGAGCCTTTAGTACTCTGACAGTGATCTCTTTGTCAGTGAAGGTCTTTCCCAGCTTTAAGACTTCATTCAGAGTTCTGGTGAATCTGGTATCCATTTGATCAATGGTTTCTCCAGACTTCATCTTGAAGTTATCCAGCTTCTCCAAGGCAACAGTGAGCTGATGCTCCTTTATAGCATCATTGCCTTCGCTCATATCTCTGACTTTGTCCCACATTTCCTTTGCAGTTTTGCAATGTTTGACTTTGTCAAACCGATCATTATCCAGGGCTTTAGTCATGATGAATCTCCCAACTTTATCTAGATTGTAAAGCTTGATTTCCTCTGGGGTCATCTCGTGAAGGTCTTTTTCCACAACCGTATCTACTTCATTGATTTTTATGGTCTTTGTGAATCTGAATGGACCTTTAATGATACATGTGTACATGTTGTCATTGTAGGCTGCTAGAAAGATTTCCATTCTAATCTTCCAGTCTTCAAAATACATACCAGCAATGTGGGGAACATGGCTGATACAATCCATTTTTTTTTCAAAAAGTTTTGATTTTTCAAAAAGATGCTCTTTTGAAAAGTTTTGAAAACCTTTGAAAAACACTTGGATCAAGCTCGTTGATCAGGCAGCTGATTCTAATGAACCACCTGCTCTGATACCACTTGTTGGTCCCAAGTGGTCAGAAGAGGTTTAGAGGGGGGGGGGGGTGAATAAACCTCTTTAAAATTTTCTTTGAATTTTAACTTTAAAACTTTACTTTAATTGAACAGACTAAGCTTATCAGATTAGTAAGTTACAATTCTGTTCGCGAACAAATCTTTGAACAGGTCTGTTGACCACTCGTCTGATAGTTACTTAGCTGATTCTGTTAAAATCAGTTTTAATACTTAGAGTACTTGCAGCGGATTTTCAAAGTGTTTTTCACAAGTAATCTTAGCAGTTTGAAAAATGCTTCCCCAGTTTTATAAACTCCTTTTTATTTCTTTTTCAAACAGTTATCTTAATGTGTTTTTATGCAAACAGAAAATATGCAGATTTAAAACATTGTAAAAACACAAATAATTTTTATAGTGGTTATATGGATTTGAATATCCTTTAGTCCACTCTTCCAAGTCACACAGATCTTGGGTTATACTATAATCACAAAGTTTACAGTATACTCTGCTTGCGTCGAACAACAAATGAAACGACCACAAGTTCGCAATAGGAAATCACACAGAAAACCTATTCTCTGAAGTTTGATCACTCACAAAGATGGATCACAACTCCGCACAACACTCTTGTTTACAAAATCACTCAGAAGATGTATTTTTTCTTGATTCTTCAACTCTGCTTTCGTCAACAAATGACTCAGCTGATGAGTGAGCTGTTCTTGAGACTTAAAGAATTTTGCTTTGGAAATTTCTCTCAGACAGTGTGTTGCATTTTTTCTTCTTCGTCTCTTTCAGCTATTTATACTTGAGGATTGAAAAGTGTCCGTTGAAGAGAGACAGAATTCAAATTCCTCGAGTACTGGTCCTTAAAATCCGCGAACGGCTCTTTTGCAGTCTGTCCGTACTGTAAACAGTACTATTCTGCAGGCAGCATTAAATGCACTCGGCTGATGCGAAGCTTTTCTTCAATCATTTGTCTTAAATATCCTCGTACTTCAGCATTTATTACACCAAGGGGCATTTATTACCGTTGGGAACACTTCATGATCTTCTTTACTTGGCTGACGAAGGTATAAGTCTGATGGTGAACTCGGCTGATCTCAAACTTTGAACAAATCTGATTTGAGTCGGCTGATCTTCACTAATCTGATAACTTCACTTCAGCAGATCAGAAGTCTTGGACCTTGAAACTTTGACTCTTCTGATGTCTTCATTACTTAGTCAAAATTCCTTGATAAGTTTATCAGCTAAGTTACTCCATACTTAGCCAATCTTTGAAGTTTTGGAATGCATCAAAACCTCCCTTATCATACTTTCTTTAGTGCCTTCATCTTCATCCTTATCCAACATAGCTGCTGCCAAAGATTCAGCTGAAGAACAGCTTGACCCTGATGTAAAATATAAAAAGATAGAGCTGCTAAGAAAAAGATTCTTTGAAAATTTGGAAGCTGAGTCTTCCAAGTCATCTGATGAAGAGTCTGAAAAAGAAGACAAGGAAGCTGCAGAAGAAAAGAAGAAAGAAGACTAGTTTAGACTAGATTTCTTTATCTTTAAAACCTTGTAATATTTTACCTTGCATCTTTTACTCTTCAAAACTTGTAATATGTAATCAGTTCAATCATTTATAAAATTGCAAGTTTAAATCCAACATACTATTTCTATCTCAGAAATTTTTGAGGATCAAAACTTTAGGTTAGGTACAGGTACTTAGCTGGAGTTTTGTCATCATCAAAAAGGGGGAAATTGTTGGATGAAGATGAAGATGAAGATGAAAGAAGTCAAAATTTAAGGGAAGGTTTTGATGATTCCAAAACATCATAATCAGCTAAGTATGGAAAGCTTAGTTCCCTTAGAAAGATCTTTGAACAAACTAAGAAGACATCAGAAGAGTTCAAATTTCAAAGCTCAGAAGACTAGTGATCTCTTGCTGAAACAGCGAACAGAAGGGTAGATCATCAGCCGAGTCAAATCAGATTAGTTCAGTATTTGATCAGCAGAGTATCTATCAGCAGAGTCGTTTTGATCAGCAGAGTGGAAGAGATCAAGAGATTAGTCCAACGGTAATAAATGCACCTAGTGTAATAAATGCTGGAAGAGAAGGGTAGTAATGGCAAATGATTGAAGATATCCTCGGATAAGCAGAGTGCATTAAATGCAGCATTAAATGCAATGGACAGAAAAGTACTGTACACTGTACGGTTTGCTGCAGAGAGCCGTTTCAAAAGAGCTGAAGAATGGATTTGATTTGTGACTTGCCTTCAACGGTCATATTTTCATCTCCATGTATAAATAGAACTGAATTTCAATCGAGCAAAAACAGAACAACAATCAGAGATCGAAATTTTGAAGCAGAATTTCTCTAAGTCTCAAAAGCTCGAACAGCTCACTCGTCTGGTGGAAGTCATCTGTTGACAGAAACCCAGTTGAAGAAATCAGAAAAACATTATCTGAGTGATTTTGTAATAGCTGAGTGTTGTGCGAAGTGATAATCCATCTTTGTGAGTGATTCTACTTTAGAGGATAGGTTTTCTTTGTGAATTCCTATTGTGAGCTTATAGCCATTTCATTTGTTGTCTTGGTGTAAGTGGAGAAATATTGTAATCTAAGTGATCATAGTATAACCCAGAATCTGTGTGATCTGGAAGAGTGGACTAAAGGATTTTTATCCATATAACCACTATAAAAATTCTCTGTGTTATCTTGCATTTAAAGTTTTCTTGCATATTTTAAAGTTTGCATTTTAAACACTGTGAATCAATCAAAAGATTTTATAAGGAGTTTTAAACTGGGGATAAAATCTTTTTAGAACTTAGTCTACTTGTGAAAAACACTTTCAAACAATCCGCTGCAAGTATACTCTTGGAAAACTGTTTTGCTGAAAAACAGCTAAGTCACTGTAAGAAGAGTGGTCAGTCGTCTGTTCAAGATTTGTTCACGATCAGACTAGTCTGCTTACTGTTCTTCATCAGCTTAGTCTGCTGACAGAAGACTGAAAAGTTTTTAAGTTCAAAAATTTTCAGAGGTCTATTCACCCCC
Organism: Penstemon eatonii; assembly: GCA_038501285.1. NCBI lineage: Eukaryota > Viridiplantae > Streptophyta > Magnoliopsida > Lamiales > Plantaginaceae > Penstemon > Penstemon eatonii. The sequence goes on from JBCEGF010001341.1 coordinate 998,512, forward strand.
CCCCCTCTAGACCTCATCTGACCACTTGGGACCAACACAAAGAAAATAGAACAAGATAACTAAAAGGTAGAACCCTCGAATGTAACTATCTTCCATAATATCTTCTCAAATTAACCGCATTCCATGCTCGAGGCAGTATCTCCCCATTAGAATGAGCAATCTTGTAAGAACCTTTTCTTCCAACTTCCACGATCACAAAGGGGCCCTCCCAATTGGGCTGTAATTTTCCGACGTGCTTTGATACTTCCACCTTTTTGAGCACCAAATCTCCTACCTTGAAAGATCGAATCCTGACATTTCGATTATAAGACTTTTCCATGTTGGCCTTGGTGGCTTGGATTTTCAATTTTGCGCGGTCCCTTCGACCATCCGCATGATCAACATCCATTTGCCTCAGAGATTGGTTTTCTTCAGGATCATAAAATTCGACCCTGGGAGATGGTATAAGATTTTCTACTGGGATAACAGCCTCCGATCCATAAACCAAACTGAATGGAGTTTCTCCAGTTGCCGCTTTAACTGTTGTCCTATTGGCCCATAATACTCCGGGCAGTTCATCCAGCCATTTTCCCTTTGCCTCCGATAAGCGCTTCTCCAGAGATCGAACAATCTCCCGATTTACTACTTCAGTTTGTCCATTGGCCTGAGGGTGGCCAACAGACGCGAAATTCTGTTGTATTCCGAACTTTTCACACCAATCCGTGATCTTTTTTCCTGCAAACTGTGTTCCGTTATCTGATATCAGAACCCTGGGGATTCCGAACCTGCAGACTATATTTTTCCATAGGAAATTGATAACTTGAAACTGGGTGATTTTGGTCAAAGCAACACATTCGACCCATTTGCTGAAATATTCCACCGCTACTAGTACATAATTTTTTCTGGCTCGTGCGGTTGGGAAAGGCCCAACAATATCAATGCCCCATTTGTCAAAGGGCCAACAAATAGGAATTGAATGCATATGCTCGGCCGGTTGGTGAATTAAGTTTGAATGAATTTGACAGTGATGGCATTTTTTCACGTAATTGACAGAATCAGAAAAAAGTGTAGGCCAATAATATCCAGGCCTTGAGCATTTAAGAGCTAATGCTCGAGCGCCACAATGATTTCCCGCTTCCCCTTCATGAACTTCTCTTAAGATGGCATTGTAGTATGATTCGTGGATACATTTCAATAGAATTCCCGAAGAAGACAGCTTATAGAGTTGATTGTCCATCAAAGTAAATGACGGCGCTCTATATTTGATTCTCCGAGCCTCATTTGCATTCTCCGGAAGTTTTCCATCCTTAAGATAGGCGATAAGAGGGTCGCTCCACGACTTGCCTGGCTCTTCAATCTCCATAACATCGATTGCGGGGGCTGTATCTAACTCGATGGCAGACATATTTGATAGCAGCCAAGTGATCGTCCTCTCAGTATTTCCGTCAGCCAGTCCTGTGAACTTTGATAATATGTCTGCCCAGAGATTCTCCTCTCTTGGTATGGGTTGAATGTCAAACTTATCGAACTCTGAGATTAACCTCTTCGTTTTGTTCAGATATTTAATCATGTTGAATTCTCTGGCTTCGTAAGTGCCTTTTACCTGCCTGTGAACAAGTTCTGAATCTGTTAGTACAACAATCGATTTTACCTTTGCCTTAATGGCCATCTCTAATCCAGCTATCAACGCTTCATATTCGGCCTCATTGTTGGTGACGACAAAATCCAAAGTTATCGCATAACTAAGGTCTTCGGCATTGGGCCCTTGGAAGTGAATCCCAGCTCCACCTCCTTCTTTGGTCGAAGATCCATCCACATGCATCAGCCAGGTTTGATTTTTTGCTTCTTCCACCATACCCAATTCCGAGGTCGTTCCTTCTTTCCCGTTTGATATGTTGGTGGATTCGAGCACAAAGTCAGCTAGCACCTGTGCTTTTATGGCGACACGTGGTTGGTATTCGACTTCGAACTGGCTGAGCTCGATCGCCCACTTTATTAACCTGCCCGAAGCTTCTGGCTTGGATAGAACCTGTCTTAACGGTTGATTAGTCAAGACAATAATCTTGTATGTTTGAAAGTAGGGCCTTAACCTCCGGGCAGCCACAATTAAGGCAAGTGCGAATTTTTCAATCTCCATATAGTTCTTCTTGGCACCCTGCAACAATTTACTCAAATAGTAAACTGGCTTATAGCTTTATCAAGTTTTACCAGGACCGAGCTAATGGCTTCTTCTTACACGGCTATGTACAAATATAGGGGTTCCCCTTCAGATGGTTTTGCTAGCATTGGTGTTGAGGTCAAGTATGCTTTCAGTTCTTCGAAAGCCTTATCGCATTCAGCATTCCACTCAAAGTTCTTAGATTTACGCAAGAGTTTGAAGAAAGGTAAGCTCTTGTCAGCAGATCTAGAGATAAATCTATTTAACGAAATAATTTTCCCGATCAAACTTTGAACGTCCGAGAGTTTCCTTGGTGGATGGAGATCGGTGATTGCTCGGATTTTTTCAGGGTTCGCTTCGATTCCCCTCTCATGGACTAAATACCCGAGGAATTTTCCCGATCGGACCCCAAATGTGCACTTTGCTGGATTTAACTTCATCCCATACTTCCTCAGAATTTTGAAACACCTATCAAGATGGTCAATATGATCCTCTTCGGACATACTTTTTACGAGCATGTCATCTACGTATACTTCCATGATTTCTCCTATCAACTCTTTGAACATCATGTTGACCAATCTCTGATATGTTGCGCCGGCGTTCCTTAAACCGAAGGGCATAACGATGAAGCAGTACACCCCCCGCTCGGTGATAAACGCCATTTTGTCCTGATCTTTTTCATTCATGAAAATCTGATAAAATCCTTGAAAGGCGTCCATCATGCTAAATAACACAAATCCAGCAGTGGAATCTACGAGCATGTCAATTCGAGGTAAGGGGTAAGGGTCCCTTGGGCATAACTTGTTCAAATCGGTAAAATCATTACACATCCTCCATTTGTTCTCAATCTTTTCGCCCTTGGAGACCAAGACCACATTGCATAGCCATTCTGTGAATTTTATCTCCTTGATTTGCCCTGCTGCTAGCAATCTATCGACCTCTGCGTTAATTATCTTGTCTTTTTCGCGACCATGATTGCGCTTCTTCTGTCTTACCGGTCTGGCCTTTGGGTCAATATTTAAGGAATGCGTTATCACACGCGGGTCGATCCCCACTATGTCGTCCGAACTCCAGGCGGAAACATCCACATTTTCCTGCAAAAACCCGATGAGCATTGCTTCCATGCCGTTACTCAGTTCCGTTCCTATTCTCGTAAATTTCTCTGGAGATCCCGGGACCAAATTCACCTTTTTGTGGTCAGGTGCTTGCACACTCATGTCAACAATTCTTCCTTTCTTTCCAACTAGTCTTTCATAATCGGGAATTGGAGTTTCGGAGTTAGAGACCAATTCACTTATCTTTCTTTTTCCAGGGAGCTCGGGCTCCACTTTCTCCTTGATAGTTAAGGACGAACTGTAACATTCCCTGGCCATGTATTGGTCGTTCCTCATTTCTCCTATTCCTCCCTCAATTGGGAACTTTACCTTTTGATGGTAGGTAGATACGACAGCCTTAAAAATATTCAGAGCAGGTCTTCCCAAGATGGCATTGTAAGCAAACGGCGTATCCACCACTAGGAACTTGATCATTCTCGTGACATTCTTTGGTTTGATCCCTAGGGTGGTACTCAAGAGTATGGTCCCGAGTGGAATGATTTCCGACCCCCCGAAACCGACCAAAGGGGTGGTTACCTTATCCAAACGTGGATGACAGAGGTTCATTCTTGTAAGAGCTTCCGACGAAATTATGTTTGCCGAGCTCCCATTATCAACCAGCACTCTTTTGACCTCGAAATTAGCAATTTTTAGAGTCAATACCATGGAAAAGTCTGGATTGTCTTCATTCGTATCCCAACTAACGTCCGCGGGTCGATCTGCCTCACTAAAGCTGATGACTTGGTTTTCCATCGATGGAAACTCCAAAGATAGAATTTCCTTTTTTGTGGATACTCCTGCCCTAATTGACCTTAAAGTCCTCTTTCTGGCATTCCTACTATCTCCTCCCGCCGGTCCGCCATCAATCATGTTTATCACGCCGTTCGACTGTTCTTCTACCTGGCTTCGGATTTGCCTTTGCCGATCGTTAAATTTTTTCGGACTACGGGATCTGTAACGATTGTTATAGTTGCCATTTTTAACAAATTCTTTGAGTTTCCCTTGGGTGAGTAATTTTTCTATCTCGACCTTCAATTGGTAACAATTTTCCGTACTATGTCCTCGAGCTCGATGATATCGACAGTACTGGTCATACCCAGGCGCACCCGGCCTTGCCTGCGTGATCCTCTGGGCTTCCGGAATTAAATTCCTTTCTTCCAACACGGTCAGCACTTCTTCTTTTGAAATGTTAAGCTCTGTAAACTGAATTTTACCCGATCTCGGGGCTCGATTTCGATCATAAGGAGCTCCGTATGAATTCGGACCTTGGGGCGGCATATGCGGCTTAAAAGTGTTGATTCGCTGCCAAACGGATCCTTTGTTCGATCCTCCATAGTCACCTGGTTTAGGGATCGGTGCCCGATCTTGTTTCTTGTTGAGATGAAATTTATCTACGTGTGAGCTTTTTAATTTGTTCATCTCTTCTTGTATCATATACTTTTCAGCAATTTCCATTATCCGTTCGAAGGATTTTGGTTGCTTTCTACATAGTGCATTTCCAAATTGGGTGCTCCTAGTCAGCTCAAAATTAGGGAGGACAGATACTCAATCTGCGGAGTATCCACCTTCAAGAGCTCGATACTAAATCTTGTCAGCCATTGCCTCAACGTCTCTCCTTCCAATTGTTTCACAGTGCCCAGGTGATTCGCCGGCAATCTTGGCTTCCTTTGGCTAGCGAATTGATGTTTCAGCTTATCGCAGAATTCTTCAAAAGAAAATATGGAGTTCGGAGGTAACTTCCCGAACCAATCAAGAGCAATCCATTCAAAAGTGGTGACCATAATCTTGCAACAGAAATCTTCCGAGTGTCCGTACAAGTTCATCACATTGACAAAGCTGTTAATGTGTTCTCCGGGGTCGGTAGTCCCGTTATACCGTGGGAGCCTAGTTGGCACCGACTCTGTGTTTCGAGCTTCGCGTATTTCTCGACAAAATGGTGAGCAGCGCATGATATTATTCGAGACCTCCCTCTCTCGTAGGTTTCCTCTAATCAGAGCATTCCCCGCTTGTCTGGCAGCCTGATTAGTGAAGGGAATTTCTATCATAGTATCTTGCTCTTCCAGTTTTTTAGTCACCCTTTCCTGTAATATTTTCTCCAATTCTGATTCGGTAATTCTCTTGTATGTTGGTTTGTTTCTTATCATGTCGCCGGCGGTGTGACTTTCCCCTATAACTGAATCCTCCAGATCGTGCACTCGTGCAGGTGGGTTTTCAGATCGGTCATTGACTTTCAAGGGTGCAGCCCGACGTGGATGCGTCGATGGGGCATGCGACATATCGTTTTCCTTCTGTAAGTTCGATGAAGGTATCACTGGTCTTCCCTGAACTCCTGGTTGGTCGACTGGTGATTGATCTGCCCTTCCGCTATTCATGAATTCCCTGCACATTGTGCCTATTATAGATCTTAAATCACCAATGGTCGTGTGTATTGGAATGTTATCCTGCGGAATCGCTGGCGGCACCTCTGGTTGTTGTTGAGCGGCGCGTGATAGATTATCAGGTTCATTGTTGACAGAATTTTGTGCTCCCGCTGCTTGGGAAGGCTCTCCTCTAACATACGTATTTCTCCTCGTAGTAGGCATATTTCGATCTAAGACTCGAACAGGGTCCCTCGGTGGGCGCCAACTGATCTTACGCGATTTCGCTTGTTCGATTAAGGGTGGGATGTAATGCAATAACAATAATAAATAAAGGAAAGTAAAGACCAAAGTAGTTGTATTTGAATTGACTGAGTACAAATACAAGTATTCAAGGGTCCTATTCGAGCATTATTGGATGCCGTACATGCTAGAGGGCGAAATACATATAATTCTAAGCCTATATTCCCAAGCGGTTCCGAGCAGTAGCTTCGAGGAGGGGGCACCTGGAAAATCGTGTCTGGTGTCATAAATGCATGGGGTATTTATAGCTGAAATCGGGGTCTAGGTGATCTATCCACAGACATACAATTCTCGGCCCATAAGTTTGGATCAGAGCTTGGCCCAACAGTAACTTTGGATCCAACGCCAATTGTATTTGTGGTGCTCGGGTATCGGGATCGAACTTGATCTTCCGAGCTGAGTACTGTTCGATTTCGCATGGTTGTAAAGAAAAGCTGAGCCCTAAATATCCCTCATCATAAACCTACAGAAAGTAGCTACGCCGTTAGTAGGCTTTGGAGGGTCAGAAATCATCCCCAGCGGAACGATAAACTTAACTGTGTCGCTCGGGAAGAAACCGCACCGGACGGTGAAACTAGTGAAATTTCTAGTGGTAGAAACTCCCTTCGCTTATAACGCTATATTGGGACGACCTGCTCTCAACCTATTCCGAGCCGTTGTCTCTACTTATCACCAGAAGATAAAGTTTCCGACCGATGGAGGTATCGGAGAAATAACGAATGATCACTGTATGGCGTGGGATTGCTACAGCACCTCGTTAACCTTGAAAGAACATACAAAATCTATCACTCCGAGCAAAAGAAAACTTGAAGAAGATCTTGTTAGAAACAAGGTTGAAATCCCCATTACTGATCGAATAGACAAAAAGGGAAAAGAACCGCTAGATTTAGCCTTAAAACCCTCAGAACATAAGAATATAATTCTAGTACAAGGGGACTCTTCTAAAACGACAAGAATAGGTACCGAATTGAGCAAGGAAGGGGAAGTAATGTTAATCAACTTCCTCAGAGATAATGTCGACGTCTTCGCCTGGAGCGCGAATGACATTGAAGGAATTGATCCTCGAGTAATCAAACATTCCCTAAAAATTGATCCAATGGCAAAACCTGCCAGACAAAAGAAGAGAAATCATGGCCCAGTAAAAGATAAAATTATCAAAGTCGAGGTAGAAAGACTACTTGAAGCAAAACAAATTCGAGAAATACACTTCTCAGAGTGGCTGTGTAATGTTGTGCTGGTAGCAAAAGGGGATAAAAAGGATAACAAATGGAGGATGTGCAATGACTTTACCGACCTTAATAAATTATGCCCGCGCGACCCATACCCCCTCCCAAGGATCGACTTATTAGTGGACTCAACCGCTGGCTTCGCGATATTCAGTATGATGGACGCCTTTCAAGGGTTTTATCAAATATACATGGACGAGCGGGATCAAGAGAAGACCGCGTTCATAACCGAGCAGGGAGTATATTGCTTTATAGTGATGCCATTCGGCTTAAGAAATGCCGGGGCTACTTACCAAAGGTTAGTAAACCTAATGTTCAAAGAGTTAATCGGAGAATTAATGGAAGTATATGTCGACGACATGTTGGTCAAAAGTATGAACGAAGCGGATCACGTAAAACATCTTGATCGATGTTTCCAGATCTTAAGAAAATACCGAATGAAGTTAAACCCCGCAAAATGCACTTTCGGTGTTAAGTCAGGAAAATTTTTGTGATATTTAGTACATCAGCGAGGAATAGAAGCTAACCCAGAGAAAATTCGAGCAATAACTGAAATGAAACCTCCAAAAACCATCTCCCAAGTGCAAAGCTTGGTCGGGAAAATCGTAGCATTAAACAAATTCATATCAAAATCTGCGGACAGAAGCTTGCCATTTTTCCAAACACTTCGAAAAGCAAAAAACTTCGTTTGGACCGAAGAATGCGATCGAGCCTTCGAACAACTCAAAGAGTATTTGACAACTCTACCAATGTTGGCAAAACCGACGGAAGGAGAACCATTATATATTTACATCTCGATCTCCGACGCGGCCGTTAGTTCAGTACTGATAAAGATAGAAGGTTCAGAACATAAGCCTGTCTATTATCATAGTAAATTATTACAAGGCGCGGAGAAGAATTATTTGGAAATTGAGAAATTCACTCTGGCTTTAATAGTGGCTGCACGAAAGCTTCGACCTTACTTTTTAACATACAAAATAGTGGTTTTGACAAATCAACCACTAAGATAAGTCTTAGCAAAACCGGAAGCCTCCGAAAGACTAATTAAATGGACGATCGAACTAGGCCAGTTCGAAATCGATTACAAACCAAGAATCGCAATTAAGGCCCAAGTGTTAGCTGATTTTCTATTAGAAACACCAGCACGGGCAACTGAATCATCGAGCAGCCTCAACGACGACGTCTTGGTCATAGAAGATCAAACTTGGCTAATGCACGTCGACGATGCTTCATGCCGAGAAGGAGGAGGCGCGGGAATTAACATCACAGGACCAAATAAAGAAGATTTGAATTATGCAATAACATTGGACTTCGTCGTAACAAATAATGAAGCAGAATATGAAGCGTTAATCGCAGGAATGGAAATGGCGATCAAAGCCAACATAAAAAGTCTTAAAGTATTAACCGATTCAGAGTTAGTGCAAAGACAAATCGAAGGCCTGTACGAGGCTAAAGAATTCAATATGGTCAAATACCTCGCCAAAGTGAAAACACTAGCTGAGAAATTTGAAAATTTCGGCATACAGAACATTCCACGATCGGAAAACAAATGGGCCGATCAACTATCTAAGTTCACAGGATCCCATGATCGAAAGACCGAAAGGGTGATCAACTAGTTAATCTCTAATACACCGGCGATCGATATCGATGAAACTCCGGCACTCGATATTATGGAAATCGAAAGAGCTGAAGGAAATTGGATGACTCCAATGATAGACTATCTTCGAGAAGGAAAACTACCACATGACCAGAATGAAGCTCGAAAAATAAGATATCGATCTCCAAAATATACACTTGTAGAAGGAAAACTCTACCGAAGATCAGTATCAGGAATTCTTCTGAAATGCGTCTCTGAATCACAAACCGCCGATATACTACGAGAAATACATGAAGGAGATGCAGGAAATCACAGCGGATCAAGGGCATTGGCCTTAAAATGTCTCAGAACAGGTTACTATTGGCCTACCATCAATAAAGACGCCGCTCAGTATGTCCAAGAATGTCATCACTGCCAAGTTCATGCTAATGTATGTCATCGACCAGCAGAAAACATGCACCCAATCCCGATATGTTGGCCTTTCGATCAATGGGGAATGGACATCGTGGGACCTTTCCCAGCGGCTAGATCCAAGAAAGCTTATGTCCTGGTCGCTGTAGAATATTTCAGCAAATGGATAGAATGCATCGCCCTCGCACAAATAACTCAATTCCAAGTGAGCAACTTCCTATGGAAATTCATAGTTTGTCGATTTGACATCCCAAGGATCCTAATTTCCGATAATGGAACCTAATTCGCGGGAAAACAGGTAATAGAATGGTGTTCGAAACTGGGAATTCAACAAAATTTCACTTCGGTCGGGCATCCTAGTGCGAACGGACAAACCGAAGTAGCAAACCGAGAAATAATAAAATCTTAGGAAAAAAGATTAGGAGCGGCCAAAGGGAAATGGCTCGATGAACTCCCTGGAGTACTTTGGGCGAATCGAACCACAGTCAGAAGCTCGACCGGAGAAACCCCGTTTAGCTTGGTATATGGTTCGGAAGCTGTTATTCCTGTCGAAACTCTGATTCCAACACCAAGAATTGAAATGTACGACGATCATGAAAACGAAAAGACAAGAGAAAATGATGTCGACTTAACAGAAGCTTAAAGAGAAAAGCCGCTGTACGCTTGCAAGCTACTAAAGCAAATATGGAAAAGGCATACAATCAAAAAGTACGCATCCGAACCTTCAAAGAAGGAGACCTGGTCTTGAAAAAGGTAGAAGTATCCAAGCATGTGGGAAAGTTGCAACAAAATTGGGATGGACCTTATGTCGTCATTGGCGTAGGAAAGAAAGGTTCATACAAAATTGCACACTTGGATGGAACAGCCTTACCAAGAACCTGGAACGCAGTCAACCTTAGAAAGTACTATGGTAAATAAATTTTAGCAGATTATACTGCATTGTTTTTATTTTGTTTCATTGAGTTTTAGTCTTTGTAATAAAGGCCTTAGCCTACAGATCAATTATTAAAGATTTTAGCGATTTCTATAAACCAATTGTTTCGGTAATCACTCCTTGGAATTCTACTATCATATTGGTTGAGATGGAACAAAAGGAGTTAAGTATACATTGATCAGCTCAATAAACACTCCTCAATCCGACCATAAAAACGAGTCGAGTATACATTGATCCGCTCAATAAAAACTCCTCGTCCGTTATTCACGAAGAATCAAAAAGACTTCAGGTACTAAAAACCTAAGTCTAAACAAAACGAGTCGAGTAAACATCGATCCGCTCGATAAAAACTCCTTGATATATATTCAGCAATCAAAAAGACTTCAGGTACTAAAAACCTAAGTCTAAACAAAACGAGTCGAGTAAACATCGATCCGCTCGATAAAAACTCCTCGATATATATTCGACGATTAAAAAAGACTTTTGGGTATTAAAAACCTAAGTCTAAATTATAAATGAGTTGAGTAAACATTGATCCGCTCAATAAAAACTCCTCGATCTATTCACGACGATTAAAAAAGACTTTTGGGTATTAAAAACCTAAGTCTAAATTATAAACGAGTTGAGTAAACATTGATCCGCTCAATAAAAACTCCTCGATCTATTCACGACGATTAAAAAAGACTTTTGGGTATTAAAAACCTAAGTCTAAATTATAAACGAGTTGAGTAAACATTGATCCGCTCAATAAAAACTCCTCCATCTATTCACGACGATCAAAAAAGACTTTTGGTATTAAAAACCTAAGTCTAAACAAAACGAGTCGAGTATACATTGATCCGCTCAATAAACACTCCTCGATATATATTCAGCGATCAAAAAAAGACTTTGGGTATTAAAAACCTAAGTCTAAATTATAAACGAGTTGAGTAAACATTGATCCGCTCAATAAAAACTCCTCGATCTATTCACGACGACCAAAAAAGACTTTGGATATTAAAAACCAAAGTTTAAATTATAAACGAGTTGAGTAAACATTGATCCGCTCAATAAAAACTCCTCGATCTACTCATAACAATTCAAACAGACTTTGGGTTAAAAACCTAAGTCTAAACAAAACGAGTCGAGTATACATTGATCCGCTCAATAAAAACTCCTCAATCTACTTACGACGAACAAAAGACTTTTGTTATGAAAACTTAAGTCAAAATTATAAAAGAGTTGAGCATACATTGATCCGCTCAATAAACACTCCTCGATCCGTTTTCAACGATCTAAAAAGGCTTTTGTTATAAAAACTTAAGTCAAAATTATAAAAGAGTTGAGTATACATTGATCCGCTCAATAAACACTCCTCGATCTATTCCTAACGATCTAAAAATGATCTACTAACACGTCTAAGTCATGAATACGAGTTAAGTATGAATCAATCTACTCGGAAATTACTCCTCGTGAACAAAAAATTATGACAGAATCAAACGACAAAGAAGATGTAAGGAATAAAAGTAAAATTTTATTCATCAAATCAGTTACATACAAAAATCCTACGTTACAAAGGCCTACATGCTACTTAAAGATCGTTACAATGATTTAGATGAAATGATCCTATAAGATCGGCGATCCTCACGACAATGTCCACGGAAACACCAATCTCCTCCCTAGTGCCTCGTCGACTATGATCAACCACCTAAGAAGCATGCTGCTCAGGATGGTCGACTTCTTTGGTTCGATGGCCAGGCTCTGAAGATCAAATGTTCCTCCAGACGAAATGAGCATTACCAGCCAGATAAACCGGCAATACTCATTCACCTACAACGAGACACTGCTTGTATAATGGGGTAGACTTTTACTCTGAAGCAGCATCTCTTCGGATGAGTCGTAAAGGATAAAACTTACCAGCACAACCCAGTGGACGACCACTCCTGAGGTAACATCCAAGAATAAGGATGCCTGGTAAGTATGAACCCCCCATGTGCAAACAGAAACCACGGACCTCAAATCTGTGAAAACAACATTTGAGGCATCATGGGACCCGTTAGTACAAGGTAGGGCTTCCATGGGACCCGTCAATACAAGACAGAAGAACATCAAGCTATTACGGTGTGAATCATGGTAATGCGACTTTTTGAATATTATGGGATCTGAAGGCAAAACAAAATCTAAGGAAACTGAGATCTCCATCCTTTTTGAGAAATGGCAAATGAAGAATGCAAACCACCACCCTATTTATAGGGATAGATCTAAGGGATCCAACGGCTGAAAAGGTATTTGATCAGCGGACATAAATGCGACCCTTTAACTCCCCGTAATAAATGCAAGTAAGTTGGAACGGCGCTATTTAGTCGACTCAGCCAGTCGATTACTAAAAGGACGTGGATCGAAGCGATCATCGTTTGGACACCTAAAGGAGCTCCGGACCAAATAGACCAATCACGAACGAAGGCATACAAATTTAAGATCGTCGTGAAAAGATTACTTGCTCGATAAAAGATAAAAGATGAAACCCTCCACCATACGAGGGCCGTAACTGCCTCATACGTCACATGGGTAACCATTAACTAACTCATACAAGAACTCCTTTGGAGTCCAAGATATCTGACATAGAAATCAGGAGAATAGTCCTCCTTATTCGAAACTACAAAGAAGTCACCGCCTAACATACCAAAGAATTGCTGAAGGAGGTCTGAACAGGTCAGATCTGCCAAAGACTTCTACGTTTTCCAATTCCTCCCATATCAAAGAAATGCTATAGTGAAACATTGGTTGAGGAACATATAGTTCAAAGTTAATAATGAGAAACATAAAGCTTTCGAAGATACTGAAAGGGATATTTTCTCTCAGTCTTATGAAAAGAAAAGAAGAGTTCAACAAAAGGTATAAAAAGCCTCCTTATATAAAGGTATGTGTCACAAAAGGACAATTTTACAAGGCATGGGTTGAACATCGACCAAGATGCTGAACGGACACTAACAGCTATTCAATCGATTATCAATACGAATAAACCTACTATCTACATTTTTATGTGCAAACATGACTTTGAATATAACCCAAGGGACTATACTGGGTTGATCAACAAAGATTTGATTTGCAGAGCAAACATTATACCATTCAGTTACTTAAATAGTGACGAAGCGAGATCAAGCTACCTTTTCTCTATCCTAAATATTCTCCGCAAAGATCAATTTCAGATAAGTATGCTAATCTATACTGATTATTTCATGATGATTATATTTATGCATAAAGGCAAAATATGCATAATAGAGAGAAGAAAATAGATCAAGGCAAGAATCTGCCTACAAGAAGGTCATAATTTTCAACTTAGTACTTCTCCCATTACAAAAGTTTCAGCCCATTGGGAAAGAAAAAAAAAAAAAAAACAAAAGAGACAGTCCAAGGCCTGCCAGGCCGAACAAAGATCACTGAGAAGAATCGCCAGCAGGACGACTAGCAGAAACAGGCCTCCGAGGAGTCAAGTTGCCAGCAAACGCCATCAACTCCTCTTGACGCTTTAGATAACCAGCGTCATAACCCTCCTCATAAGACTGCCGTCGAAACTTCTCCGTCGAGACAGCAGCCTGAACTAGATCATTTTTCTCTTTCTCAAGAACGACCCTCACGGCCTCTGATTTCTGAAGATCATCTTTAGCAAGCTGCAGTTGCAACGTCAGCCCTGCGACTTTGGCTTTCTCTGACTCCAACTGACGTTGATAAGCACCCTTACTATTCCACAGTTCTTCATTTTGCACACCCAGATGGAGCGCAAAATATTTGGCCTAGAAAGAAGAAAAAGTAAAAAAAAAAACTGCCACACAACAAGGCATTCAGGAAAAAAGCAGAAAAGAACAATGAAAATATGCTCACCTGCTCACATATCTTCACCAAAGATTGGACAAGGCGAATATTGGAGGTACCCTCCAATTTCCTCAACTCGCCAGGCAAAATAGTGCTCAGGCCTAAGTCCCAGCACAAAGCATCAGGTTCAACAGAGCCAGGCAGTTCGCTAGTTAAAGAGATACCGTCGGAACGTGGGTTCTCCGACAAAAGAATATCTTTAACCTGTTCAAGGACACAGCGATCGTCTGACAGACGAGGAGAATCTTTCTCGTTGGGGCTAACAAAGGTCTCCTTGCCCGAAGCGGAAATAACGGTTCGACGACCAGACCCAGAACCGATCCGACCTCCGGAAGGTCCTCCCGATTCGAAGGAAGTAGTCATCACAGTAGTATCGCTAAACAGATAGTCAGGACAATCCTGCACAATAGATTGTGTTGCGGAAGGATTGACAAAAAAACCACCACCAACTTGCCCTCCGCTGGCAATTGGGGCAGTAGAAGTAGACAAAGGAAGGGAAATAGCAAAATCCCCTCCACGAAAAACATGCTCGAGGGAAGAAGCACTTGAAGTAACAGCTATAATATAGGTCGGTTCCTCGTTGGACATATCACCAAAAGCTATCCGACCAGGGGAAGACATGCTTCCTACTTGAGTGGAAGAAGAAAAGATTGGTTCTGAAAACGACGAGTTTACTACAGAAAAAGGTTCGGAAACGATAACACGAGTATCAATCTCCGACCTAATTATTGAGGACGAACGAGGAGGCTCCATCGACGGCCCATCTCTTCGAGATTTTTTGGATCTATTATCCCTAGCGCTCTCACGGGAAGGTCGTTTCGAAGTATTGCCGAAAAGATTACTCATAATCGAATTGTTGAAGAATATAAAGCAAATAACGAGAAAGTTTATCGACTAGCCATAGAAAGAGTACTCTATTGAAAGAGACGAGTATAACGGTAAAAAACAAGTCAAGTTTTTACCTTTAGTATTTATACTACATAAAAGACGCTACAGACCTAAAAGAAAGGGCGCGAAATAGAAAAACTGACCTTGGAGCAAACGCTAGAATTTGAAAAGACACACGCATAATGATTACAGCGAACTTAATGACTTGTCTGAATTATTACGGCGAAAATGAAAAGACGCGACTGTCAGAATGCGAAACGTTTAACGTACAAAGGGATGAAAAGGTAAAATTACAATTAAACCTACGGGTAAATAATTACAAAGATTATTCCAAAAATCACTATTTCAAGAAACCTAGTCGCTATCCGAAATTCTCTGTTCACTACCGACGTTCTCGGTCGTGCCAATATCGTCTTCTTCTTCTTCATCTTCCGGATCGATAAAAGTATTATCAAGCTCATCGTTAACATCGGAAGGAGGAATCGACAATGGTTTTCCGAACTCTTCGACGAGGTGAGCCAAAGGGAAACTTTGATATTCGACATCTGGAAGTTCGGAAGGAGAATAAACTTCCCCATAACGGTTCAGCCGAATATGCGCCGCTTTAAAATATTCCTTCCGACGATCATCGATCATTTCCAAGGCGACCAACTGATGAACATCCTTCTTGAAAGTATTCTCCAGAAGAGGACCGACCATCTGATACACCAACGCCGTATGGACGGGAGAATTAAGAAATTCGCGAATCACTCTTTCATCAGGGTTCCTACCATATCGATCCCTAAGTCCACTAAGACGGACATCCTTTTCATACTCCTCTAATGAAGCTTGAAGACTTCATACTTGAGATTCTAGCTCACTGATACGAGCAGTACTCTGAAACTGAAATGCCTCTAACTTTTTAGCCATTTGATCGGCTTGCTCTTGAGCACGAGAAGTCTCCAAGACCCTGTTCATAATCTCCTAGTCTTCAGTCCCCGTAGCATGAGTATCTACAACGGGAACGGAAGAAGACGTCGAGGGACCAACCTCTGAACCAGAAAACTTACGAAGAAGAGCTTTATTTTTCTCATCTAGAAACTCACATTGCTGTTTCCAGAGTGCAGTTTCGTATGCATATGAGGCTAAACAAGTCTTAGTCTGAAAAAGCAAAAGGGTAAAACAAGAAATAAGTTAGCAAGAATGTCTTCAGAATAAAGAAGATCCTATAAAGCAAGCTCGAAAGAATTTACCTTTTCAGCATAAAGAGAAGCTCGCTGAAATTTCTCCAAAGGATCCTTACGGAAAAGTTTATTCAAATCACGAGTGAAAACCCCGGATAAAAGAATCTTTCTCGGAGTAACCAGCAGCTCTCTTCCCCTCCAAATGGTCTTCGATCATTTCGACCAAGGTGGGCTTTGGGTGATTGTCACCGAGTAAAGAAAGATCATTGCCAGAACGACCATAATAGTTCCTTTTTCTCCCCACCGGGTTATCGCTAGGATGAGGCATCGACCAACTACGACATCCGCGAATTCCCAAGGATGATCTGAGCTGAAGAGGGGGATAACCAGGCCCAGTCCCTTGACGAACGGGGGAATCTGGGGAAGAATTCGGAGACTCCTCTCCATTCTCCTCGGAGTCATGACTCAACTCCAGTTTTCTCTTCCGAGAAGCTCTTTGCTCGATCGGGTTGTTCTCTACGGACTTAGAGGACTTGGATAACACCATCTTTCCCTTTAAAGAATGCCGAGAATTTTCTACCATTTGAGCTGAACGAGAAACAAACTAAGAGTTAGTTTCTCTATATAAGAAAACATTATCGTAACACTAAATCAAAGAGAAATGCTTACCCAATGATTCTGATGATGAGTCGATTGGAAAAGTATGAACACTCAATCCCGCTTTACGAAGGAAACTTTCCCCAATCAGAAGAGCACTCTGATATTTGTTTGCGCGCATATCGGGGATTTCAGCAATGAACTGAGCGTCATCTGGAACAAGTTCACCAGTCAATGAGTGACCTCCAGGAACCCAACTGGAACCATGATCCCATGAAAAGGGCATGTTCGAACCATCCGCCGAACAAATACGATGCGGGGGACGAACAAAAAAGAAGTGTGATTTCCAAGAAGGATTGCTAGAAACAGGGGCGTCAAAGATCGCTCGACTGGGTCTCTGACTGGCGAAGAAATACCCACGATTGGATGAATTGGAAATATTGAACCGGAAAAGTTGTGTAAAATTACGAAAGGAAGGTTTAAACCCTTTCGCGATCATCAGAACAGAAAAGCAAACCAGGAAAGCCACAGAATTTGGAACTAATTGTGTTAAGGACACTAAATATTCTCAAGATGTCAAGAAAAAGGGGGGATAACGGAAGACGGAGGCCGCTATTGAAATGAGCCGTATAAAAGGCGCGACATCCTTCCAGTGGAGAGGTGACCCTATCAGAAGGGGAAGGAAGAATTATCTCGGAACCCTCCGGGAAATATTTTGCGTAATTATTCACAACCTCCGGAAAAGTATCCACTGTATATGCGCAAGCAAGTTCCTCAATTGGTTCAGAAATCTGAGGAGCAGTACCTTTGCCCTTTTTGGCTCGGGCAGCAACCTCTGTGTCAGAAAGAATCTGTACCTTAAAAGTGTCTTCTATAGGAACAACGAATTCAGAAATTGCAGATTGTTCGCCCAAAGGATTGGAGCGCAACTCCTCCTCGTTATTAGGAGCAACATTCTCCCTCGAGGAAGAAGAAGATTTTCTCAAAGAAGCCATATTTTCAGACTCTCGAAGGGTATAAGTCGATAAAAGGAAAACTTTATATGACGAACGACTAAGTAAGAAAATGACTATGAACTATGAGCAAGGATAAAGGAAAAATGACGAACTCAAAAGTCACCTATTTATACTAAGATGAGAAAAGACGTTTCGAACTCATCGCAATTAATCACATTCCCGCCAAAAACGGAAGGAGATGAAAAGCCTCCAGAATAGACGCGTGGCGATTCGTAATCGGACAGAGAAAACGACTATCTATGATATGTAGCACTCTTTTCCTTACTTAAGATTTTTTCCCACAGGGTTTTTTCTTAAGAAAGGTTTTTAACGAGGCTCCATTCATAGAAAATAAACAGTCGTAAAGAATTACCTACTTCTACGAGCTTCTATTATCTATACGCTCGAAGAAGTGAGGGAGTACTGATGGGGGCTATTTCGCACCCTACATCTTGTACGGATCGAGTAAAGAACATGAGATCGGTTCGACCAATTCAAACAGTTCGGGATCATCTTATCGACCCGGCCAAGTACAGCTCTCTTCGACTAGAAGACTATATTCCGGACCCAAGAAGGATATTTGGGCCGAGTCCTATTAGGACTATGTTTCCTTGTAACGCTAGGTTTAGCATTGTATAAATACCTAGTTAATCATTGTAATTAACAACTTAAGCTCTCGGGAATACGCCGTTGAATGCTGCTTACCACAGCATAAGTCAATACTATTCAATAAAGAAAAAGTCTTTCCTCTTCAAATTGGTGTGTTCTTTGCTTTGGTTTGTGTGTTTACTTCTTGTTTTTACAATATTGCTTTTCTTTGTGATTGATCCATCCTGAATAAAGTAACAGAGCCCTATAAAATATATAAATATCACAAATTCATTGATACCCCTTTAAACCGACGAAATCCGGTTAAATCAAATGGTGCCGTTAATCTGACCATCGTTCAACTCTTGTGGGGGACCATCGTTAGGGGACCTTCTTCGGGAGCTCCCTCTTTGGTTATTATTCCGAGGACTCCTCTTGCGGTTGTTCCGTTCTAAATAGTCATCTAATTTTCTTTGTTCAATCAGTTTTTCAATTTCTCTTTTAAGGTGAAAACAATCTTCAGTGCGATGCCCATGTGCCCGGTGATATCTACAGTATAAATCATAGTTTCGTGCACCTGGTCTTGGCTGAGCGATTCTCTTTGCTGCCGGGATCCAATTGTTCCTCTCAAGTACTACCAAGATTCTTCTATTGTAACGGTCAGCCTGGGGTATTCTACTTGGTTAATTCTGCTCCTGTTCGCCGGCTCGGCCGATCTAGGTCTTTCATAGACATTAGGTCATCTGTCTTGATCGTTTCGATTATATTATAATCGCTGGAAGACATTGCCTCTTCTGAAGGATCGATCATAATCCATGGATTTTTGAGCTACAACTCTATCTTGCCGCTTGGGGCTGGAGGCGGGAGCTCTATTTTTATTTTTATCTTTAAAAGAGTTCATCTCCTCTTGGGTCATGTATTTCGATGCCAAGGTCATATTATCAGCAAACGTTCTTGGTTGCTTTCTACTGAGGGCATTCCCGAATTGCCTGTTTTTGGTGAGATCGAAGAGAATGGAGATTATGTAATCGATATTTGGGGAATCGATTTTAAGCAATTCTATGTTAAACCTTGCCAACCAGGAACGGAGGGTTTCTCCGTCTTGTTGATGGATGGTCCCTAGGTAGCTCATTGGCAATTTCTGTCTCTTCTGGCTAGCGAACTGCTGAGTTAGCTTATTGCATAATTCCCTAAAGCTGAATATGGAATTGGTGGGCTGTTTTGCAAACCAATCCAAAGCTAGTCCCTCGAATGTGGTGACCATCAGCTCTGCAGTGAATTCTGCCGAGTGAGCATATAAGTTCATTATGTTTGTAAAGCTGAATATATAGTCATCTGGGTCGGTGGTTCCGTCATATCTGGGTAGTCGTCCCGGAACCTGTCCCGACGATTGTGCTTCTTTTATTTCCTTGCAGAAGGGGGAGCACGCTGCTAGGCTCTCTTGGATCTCCGTGCTTCTGGCCCATGGATTTTGAACATTTCGTAGACGTTGTTCCAGACGATCCTGTACCATCTTTTCAATTTTTCTTTTCGAGAATCGCATGGTTCGTGGTCGATTAGGAATTGCGTCGACTACGTCATCTTCGATGGGAATTATGGTATGTTCCTTTAATCCGGGGCGAACGGGTTGCGGCCTCGTCCGATCCGTTTTTCTTCGAATATGTTCATCAGAGGGTTTCGAATTGCTCTTTTGCGGGTAGTGCAACGATCGTTGCTCGCTTGCAGGGCTGTCCACTTGTTGCGAGATCTGATCGACCTGCCTCGGTGTCCTTTGAATAGGATTTGCCCTAGTTGCTCTAGGGTTTCTAGGAACCTGCTCGGGTACTAGTAATTCCCCTGGGCAGAATGAATTAAAGAGCATAGTGATCTGTCGCAGCTTCTCCCGAGTATCTGACGGGGGAACAGAGATTGCTGGAGCCACATGGTCTTCTGGTACCGCATTGGCGGGGATACCTTGTTGTCCTTGGGGATTTTGGATATTTATCCATTGTGGTTCTTCCTGATTCGGCAACTGCTCGTTCTCTTGCTGATTGTCATTTATTATAGGGACGTTATTGTTAGTATTGTCCGGTTGATCCTCAGATGTGTTACGAGGGTTCGTCGTGTTACTCCTTGCTCCGTTACGGGCGCTCTTCCTTGGGCGAGCCATATGTCGATCGAATAATTAACCTAGCCCCACGGTGGGCGCCAACTGATTTAACCGTTTTTCGTTAGTTTAGATTAAATCAATAAAGATATGTTTTTAGAGGTCAAATTAAGTATAGATTATAGGGCTTTGTTACTTTATTCCGGATGGATCAATCTCAAGGAAGCAATTACGTAAAGAACAATAAGTAAGCAAGACGATGAATATGTAAATAGTATAGCAAAAGCTTTTCTATTAAATATGTTATCAGATTGCCAAAGTATGTTGGCGTAAGCTCTAGTTGTATGTTGTCTGTAATACAATGTTTAACTAGGTATTTATATTACATTAACCCTAGCTTTACAAGAAAACATAATCCTAATAGGACTAGGTATAGCAATCCTTATGGAACTCGGATATCACTCTTGGTCGCCAATAGTTGATAGCACAAATCGGACCGGGCAGCTCTTTAGTGAATTCCGGTTTTTATAAGGGGTGCGAAATAGCCCCCATCATGTGGGTACTCCTGAGTTAATAGAGGATTTGATTCTAGGAATGGTCAATTAAAGGTCGTTTAATTGACCGGAGGAATTTATAGTTCATAAATTAAATCACGAGGAATTCGTGGGTCTGCTGCCAATTGACGGTGAACCCAGAGGGTCACACACAATACAATTGGACGGTGACTGTTGTAAAAGGACATGAAAGGAATTAATTGATTTAAAGGTAATTAAATCAATTGAATGAATTAAAGTATTAATTCAAGTGGGAGATTAATTAATTAGTTAATTAAATTGCTAATTGATTAATTAAAGAAGTTAATTAAAAGAAGGCTTGCAAGACATGGGCTTTTAATTAAAAGCCCATAAGGAGTCTTGCAAACCTAGGTCAAGTAAAGGCTTATAAATAGAGTTCTACCAGAGCTCAGAAACCTAACACCCTAGCAAAAACCCTAGCCTCTTCTTCTCTGACCTAGCGCCGCCAACTGCAAGCCGCCGCCACCTCTGGCCGTGAGCTTCCAAACGCCGCTGCACTTCTTCCCTTGTTCCACCGTGCTGGATCTTGCCTTGTCAAGTAGATCTGTTAAATTCTGCATTAACAAATCTCCTATATCCAGTTCTGAGCCTAAGAATATGAGGTGTTACCAGAATCCAGTTGGTGTGGACTAAACTCTGGAGGTGAGACATTTGGATCACTCCCGTGAACCAGAATCAGAATCAGAGTTGGAGGTTGCCACCACCTTGCCTGTGGTGAAGTAAAAATCGAAACCCCCTTGTTTTAATACATTGTGTGTTTTGTTTCATGCTTTCATATACATAATATGGAGATTTAATATATGGGACCTTGGGTGCTTCGAAATTTTTTAAAATTCCACACTTTTGTTGTTCAGACAATCGAGGCAACCCAACAATGGTATCAGAGCCAACTCCGTACTTATTATACGAAATGCCTGAACATAATGTGTGTTCACCGTATATGTTTAATTGTGTATATGTAAACACGTGATAATTATGTTCTGTAAATTGATTCTTGCTTGTTATGACTAGATCTATGATTGGGTAAAATTGCTTTTCAGATCTGTGGCGAATTTATAGTTTTTGAAAACATCAGGACTTTTATGCAAAGAAATCGCATATTAGGGTTTTAAAGGGCTGAAAATTCGAATTTTTAGAATCTGAAAATTTCAAAAAATATTGGATTGTTTTGCAAATCTGGTCGCATAGTTTTTTGGGGTCGTTTTGTAATTTCCAAAAGTTTGGGGACTGTTTTGCAATTACCGAAACTTCAGGCGTCTGTTTGAAAAATCAAAAAATTTTAGAATTCAAAATTTTATTTTCTGGTCTGCTGCCCGAATCTGTTATGGGGTGTTTTTGTAACTTTATAAAAGTTTTGGGGTCAAAGTTCAATTTTCGAAAGTTGAGGGGCGAAAATGCAATTTTCAAAAGTTGAAAAACAGAATCTGAATTTGAGCAGAAAATTTATTTTTGTTTACCCGAATATTTATTTTGTCATAATTAGTAGTGACTAAAAAGTAAGAATCATAGGAAGTTAGTTTTAAAAGGTTGAAGGTTGTTTTAAAATTAAGAAATAAATAGGTAAAGGATGTTTACATGTTTCTTGCTCTACGTGAACCTTGACCTTAGGATAGATGTGATTGGTTTAATTTAATGTTTGGTTTTTAATTGGGCCTGCGAGCCTATATTATTTTTGGGCCACTTTGAGCCTTTGTAATAGAATAGGGCTTTTACTGTTTTATTAGTTTAGAATGGAGGCCCGTATACAAGCAAGGTGGGAGCCCAAGAACCTATGAAGGCCATGTATGCATGGTACATTGTGTAATAGTATAGGTTCGTTTCCAAACCCTTTAGATTGACCAATAGGGCCAACATCATTGGCTCGATGATGGCCTGCATAGGAGGCTCACGATCGAAAACATATTGTGGTAGTATGCATGCTAGGCTTGTATGGCTTTTATTTATTTGTCAATTTATATTTATCTTGTATGTGATGCGCGGTAGAATCTAGCTCGTAATAAAAGATAAAGCATAATTGAATCGGTGTGATCTCGAGGAGAGTTAGTATAACTTTCAAACCAGAAATTCCCCTCTCGAATTTAATATTAAGTCTATTGGATACATATTTAAAATGAAGTTTTAAAGATCCAAGCCTTCCATCAATAGGAACTAGTGTATGTTGTCTACTTATTGACAGAGGTGATCCAGAGTCTAGCACCCGAGTCAAAGAAAGGGACAATACATGAAATTCCTTGACTCGTGTTTTTAACTAAACTCGACAAGGGTGAGGACTGGTCGGGATGTGAAGATCAACCGATAACTAGTTACTGAGAATTCATGACCAGGCCCGTTGCTCATCATGATTGATGGGTTCTACTTAACGATTAGTAGGATTTATGATGTAGCAGTGCTAGATAAATGTGAAAACCGAGGCAAAATAGCTTGAAGGTTGTGAGGTGCCACAATTGGTAAAAGTATACCTACCTGGAGAATTAATTGTATGGCCACGAGTCGTGGGTGCAATTAATTGCTGCTGGGACGTCAAGACCTGCTAGGAATTAAATTTCCCGAGCAATCAAAGGGGTGATTGTTTCGACAAAATAGTGGGAGAACTTTTTCGTAAACAAGTAAATAATTCGATAATTATAAGTATTAGACATAAGATCAGTTAGCTAAACGTTGTCTTCTTTCCATTTGTAGATATTAAGTACAATGTCTATGAATCCATTATTTGTTATCCTCGATGCAAACAAGCTGAATGGCTCAAATTTTGTCGACTGGCTGAGAAATCTCAGAATTGTCCTCGACTCCGAGCGACGAAGCTATATGCTCGACACACCTATGCATGCTGCACCCGCAGCACGAGCTAGTGAGGAACAACGAACTGCCATGCTAAAAGGGTTGATGATGATCTTCAGGTTCGCTGCCTCATGCTAGCCTTGATGTCGAATGAACTGCAGAAACAGCATGCTAAAATACCGCTTGCTAGAGATATACTTCTCCATCTCCAGCAGATGTTTGGAGAAAGGTCTCGCACCGAAAGGTTCGCGACCACTAAGGAGCTGTTTTATCTCAAGATGGCTGAGGGAAGCAGTGCCAAGGATCACTGTATGCGTTTCATCAACCTGGTTGAAAAACTAGGACGATTGGACGTGGACTTGCATGCTGATCTTAGCACTGACCTCCTCCTCCATACGCTGTCCCGTTCTTTTGACCAGTTCGTGTTGAATTTCAACATGGAGGATAGAACCCTCGCTCTTCACGAACTGACCAATTTGTTGGTAATGGCAGAATCCACTCTCAAGAAAGAGAAGCCGGTAATGATTGCACACCAATCGAAGGCTGCAAATCCCAAGAGAGGTAAGAAGAAGAAGAAGGTGTTTTCTTCGAAGGCAGTCACAAAGGTGGTCGAAAAGAAGCGCAAAAGCCCAGAAGACGAATGCTTCCATTGCAAGAAAGCAGGGCACTGGAAAAGGAATTGCCCAGACTACCTAAAGATGAAACTGGTAGCCAAAGGTATTTTCTTTGTTGAAGTTAATATTTCTATTAATTGTGCATCGTGGGTGTCAGACACCGCAGCAGGTTCTCATATCTGCAATGATTTGTAGGTGATGGGAGCAGTAAGATACCTGAAGCCCAGGGATAGAATCCTGTGTTTTGGAAATGGAGCTAGGATCGCCGCTGAGGCTATAGGAGACGTGGAATTAGTTTTAGGGAATTTTACTTTGGTTTTAAGAGACTGTTTGTACGTACCGACAATAATTAAGAACATCATTTCAATTCCGATGTTAGACATTGATGGTTTTAATTTTTCCATTGAAAATGGATCCTTTTGCATATTTAAAGGTGGTTTAATGTATGCTCGTGGTACTTTGATAGATGGTATGTATTCCCTAGAACCTATAAATTCCAACGTCATGCACATTCAATCTAGAAAAAGGAAATATGATAATCAAACTCCACAACTTTGGCACGCTAGACTTGGACATATTTCCAAGAGTGGGATTCAAAAGATGGTTTCATCTAAGGCTCTTGAAATAAATAACTTGGATGAACTCCCAACTTGCGAATCTTGTCTCAAAGGAAAGATGACCAAATCACCCTTCACAGGGAATCCTGAGAGAACCAAGCAAACATTGGATTTAATCCATACTGACGTTTGTGGACCATTGAGTGTCAATGCGAGAGGAGGATTCTCTTACTTCGTGACATGCACCGACGATTTTAGTCGTTATGGATATGTTTATCTTATGAAACAGAAGTCCGAAACTTTTGAGAAATTCAAAGAGTTTCGAATGGAAGTAGAAAACCAACTTGGACATAGTATTAAAGCACTTCGATCTGACAGAGGTTTTGAGTACTTAAGCCAATAATTCCTCGATTATCTGAAAGAGAATGGAATTCTTGCACAGCGAACTCCCCCTAGGATGCCCCAACTCAATGGAGTGTCTGAGCGGAGGAACCGAACTTTGTTAGACATGGTTCGTTCCATGATGAGCTTCGCTGATCTTCCCTTTTTGTTTTGGGGCTTAGCCCTATTAACTGCCTCGAAGATACTAAACATAGTACCTTCGAAGTCAGTGCCAACAACACAGCACCAAGTATGGTATGGTAAAGCACCCGTGTATTCATATCTACGAGTATGGGGATCTCCAGCGTATGTAAAGAACAAGAAGGGAGATAAGCTAGATAGTAGATCTAGTTTGTGCAAATTTGTGGGTTGGATACCTGTTCTTCGATCCTAAAGAACGTAATACGTTCGTGTCTAGGAACGCCCACTTCTTGGAAGAGAATTTCCTCACCAATCGAAATGGGACAATTGTAGAACTTGATGAAGTCCAGGAATCGGACCCATCCCCACAAACAGTGGGAGCTGAACCAGAATTTACTGAACCTACTAGTACACCTACTCTTCAAAGGTCTGATCGAATTCGTAAGGAGCCAGAGCGATTTGGTTTCATTCACAATACGAGAAAGTTGAAAGTGATCCAAGGACCTATCAAGAAGCGATGTCAGACATAGACTCAGGTGCGTGGCTCGAAGCCATGCAATCTGAAATGGATTCCATGCATTCCAACATGGTTTGGACCTTGGTCGATCCATCTGAGGGAACTATCCTTGTAGGATGCAAATGGATATTCAAGCGCAAGTTTGGAATGAATGGAGAGGTATTAACTCATAAAGCTCGCTTAGTGGCGAAAGGGTATTCTCAAAGGCTTGGAATAGACTATGAGGAAGCCTTCTCTCCCGTGGCAATGTCAAAATCCATTCGGATACTACTTGCCATAGCCGCGTGGCATGACTACGAAATATGGCAAATGGACGTAAAGACCGCCTTTCTCAATGGAGACATTGACAAGGAGATCTTTATGCAACTACCTGAAGGTTTTGTGTCCAAAGGAAGTGAGCACAAACTATGTAAGCTTCAAAGGTCAATTTATGGCCTCAAACAGGCGTCCCGAACCTGGAACATACGATTTGATGAGACAGTCAAAGCATTTGGCTTTATCTAAAACGTATATGAACCTTCTGTGTACAAGAAGAATAGTGGGAGTTCGATACAATTCATTGTTTTGTACGTCGATGACATTTTGTTCATCTATCAAGATGTTAGCGCAGACTAAAGCGTGGTTATTCGTGCAGTTCTCCATGAAATATATGGGAAACGCATCTTACGTATTGGGATACGTATCTATAGGGATAGATCGAAGAAGATGATAGGACTCTCCCAGTCTCAGTACATCAACACAATTTTGAAGAGATTCAAAATGGAAGAATCCAAGAGAGGATTGCTTCCAATGAGACATGGTATCTCTCTTTCTAAGTCAATGTGCCCTACAACCGACAAAGAAAAGACGAGAATGTCTCTCATACCTTAGGCCTCTGCTATAGGGAGCATTATGTATGCAATGTTGTGTACTCGACCAGACATAGCACACGCTCTAAGTGTGACGAGCCGCTATCAGTCAAATCCAGGCGAAGAGCACTGGACTGCCGTAAAAGCAATCCTAAAGTACCTGCGAAGGACTAAGGATATGTTTTTGGTCTATGGTGGTAGTGGAGAACTGAAACTTGAAGGATTCACTGATTCGAGTTTCCAGTCTGACGTGGATGACTTCAAATCCTACTCTGGATACATATTCCGCATCAATGGTGGAGCAGTCAGTTGGAAAAACTGTAAACAGTCTACCACTGCCGACTCAACGACAGAAGCAGAATATATCGCAGCATCAGATGCAGCAAAGGAAAGTGTATGGATGAAAAACTGCATCCAAGAACTGGATGTTGTTCCTATCATTGCTGAGCCTGTAGTAGTCTTCTGTGACAACAACGAGGCAATAGCTCAAGCGAAGGAGCCGAGATCACACCATCAATCCAAACACGTACAGAGGAAATACCACGTGATCAGGGAGATCATTGGTAGAGGAGACATGCACATGGAGTATGTCAAATCAGAAGACAACATGGCTGACCCACTAACTAAGCCACTTTCACAAAAGGCGTTCGATAGTCATCTAGAGAAGATGGGTCTTAGGAACATCTGTGAATGGCTTTAGGGCAAGTGGGAGATTGATAGGATAGTGTCCAGCAAGCCAATTCAATAAGCTTGTAATAGATCAATTCTGTATGAGACAATCTTTGATTTTATAATAATACGCACATTTATTTATATGTGTATACGGATAAAAAATGGCCAACTTCATCTCTCGCGAATATATTTAAGCGATTGGATGAAATCCTTAGATTATATTTGACTATGGGACGATTCACTTCAGTACCGAGTGCAATCATGAAACATTCTCTAAGGTCGTAATCTTAAAACTGTTCCAAGTCATAGATTCCGAACGAGACTGGGTATCATAGGAATCGCCAAGACTTGTACGAGTATGCATGATCCACATGGAGTGAATTTGTAGCGTTTCATGAGCAAGGCATTTGAGGCCAATGCATATGAGTAGGTGGTTCAATGGAGAATTGAACGCATCAAACGACCCGAACGGAGAAACCAATTGTGGAAGTGCATAACGCATATCGGTGATGGGATATTTCTCAAGGATTATAATAGTGTACGATTTAGTCCTTTGACTTGAGGTGCTAGAGCGAATTCGGTACATGAAAATGCGTACTTAGATCTAGGTATAGGTCACTTAGCTTGATCATAACATGCCTAGGTTGGGTGCATATAGACATGTACGCGGGTGGTTAGCACCAATATGGAATCTATTGACTCATCGCAATGGATGAGAGAATTTCCTATACGATTCTTAGATAATATATCCGAGGAATCAGCGGGCGCAGTCGGTGACGGATTTGGAAAGGGGTTTCCAAATTTAGCAGTCACACTGGAATATTATCCTGAATTAGAAAGTATAGTTATCTAGACAAATTTAGAGGTGCCGATCAATTCACACACCTTAAGTCTTGATCGGGAATATTAGTCGATAGAAGGTCCGTATGTACCTGGTAATTATAAGAGACGAGGTTCACAAATATCAATTCACCTGAAGTTGGGCTTTATGGGCTTGTGGCTAGACATCGACCATGAAGTGTGGGTACTCCTGAGTTAATAGAGGATTTGATTCTAGGAGTGGTCAATTAAAGGTTGTTTAATTGACCGGAGCAATTTATTGTTCATAAATTAAATCACGAGGAATTCGTGGGCCTGCTGCCAATTGATGGTGAACCCATAGGGTCACACACAATACAATTGGATGGTTACTGTTATAAAAGGACATGAAAGGAATTAATTGATTTAAAGGTAATTAAATCAATTAAATGAATTAAAGTATTAATTCAAGTGGGAGATTAATTAATTAGTTAATTAAATTGCTAATTTATTAATTAAATGAAATATTGATTTATTAATATGGATTGGGTTTTAATTAAAGAAGTTAATTAATAGAAGACTTGCAAGACATGGGCTTTTAATTAAAAGTCCATAAGGAGTCTTGCAAATCTAGGTCAAGTAGAGGCTTATAAATAGAGTTCTACAAGAGCTCAGAAAGCTAACACCCTAGCAAAAACCCTAGCATCTTCTTCTCTGACCGAGCGCCGCCCCCTCTCCCTGCGCCGCCAACTGCAAGCCACCGCCACCTCTGGCCGTGAGCTTCCAAACGCTGCCGCACTTCCTCCCTTGTTCCACCGTGCTGGATCTTGCCTTGTCAAGTAGATCTGCACAGTCCTGCATTAACAAATCTCCTATATCCAGTTCTGAGCCTAAGAAAAGGAGGTGTTACCAGAATCCAGTTGGTGTGGACTAAACTCTGGAGGTGAGACATTTGGATCACTCCCGTGAACCAGAATCAGAATCAGAGTTGGAGGTTGCCACCACCTTGCCTGTGGTGAGGTAAAAGTCGAAACCCCCTTGTTTTAATATATTGTGTGTTTTGTTTCATGCTTTCGTATACATAATATGGAGATCTAATATATGGGACCTTGGGTGCTTCGAAATTTTTTAAAATTCCGCACTTTTGTTGTTCTGACAATTGAGGCAACCCAACAGGGTTTCCTTTAAATGGCAACTTAGCCATTTTACCTTTTTAGACATGGTTCACATGTTGGCATTTCATCAATGCGATTGATTTCAAGCGCGCCAGATGATGCTAACTTTTGAATCCTTGACTTGGATATATGTCCAAGTCGAGCGTGCCAAAATTGGGCAAATATTTCATTATCTTGTTTTCTTTTGTTTTGTTGTACGTGCATAACTAACTAAGGTGGTTCAATGGTATATAGTCCATCCTTTAATGTACCAGTGAAAAACAAATTATCATTCATGAATAACAAAAATGAACCTTTATTAATTGAAAAATTAAATCCTTCATTATCCAAAACAGGAATAGAAATAATATTTTTCACCAAACCAGGTACATAAAGAACGTTCCTAAAGACTAATTTATTACCACCTAAATCTAACTCCACTTCGCCTATGGCCTCGGCAGCAGCTCTAGCTCCATTGCCAAATCTCAGGATCCAATCCCCTGGCCTAAGTGGCCTTGTTGCTTCCATTACCTGTAAATCATTACAAAGATAAGAACCTCAAGCAATGTCTAACACCCAAGATGCACATTTAATTGATAAATTAACTTCAACAAGGAATATACCTTTTGATCTCTCCAAGAACTCTTTGCAGTTCCTCTTCCAGTGTCCAGGTTTCTTGCAGTAGAAACATTTTTGTTCACCAGCAGAAGCTTTACGCTTCTTTCCCTTCCCTACGGGCCCAGATGGTCCTTTGCCTTTGCTTGAAGAAGCATTTCCCTTCCCCTTCCCTTTCTTCGTCCTTTGGGACTTGGATTAGGTTGAGGTTGCAACCATCACTGGCTTCTCTCTTTTCATGGAAGCCTCTGCAGTGGCGAGCATATTAGCCAACTCGTGAAGTTCAACATCCATCTTGTGCATGTTGTAGTTCACTACAAATTGCTCAAATGATCTCGGCAGCGATTGGAGGATTATATCCTGGCAGTAGGTTTTGTCCATCTTTACATCATGTTGACCAAGCTTTTCAATAAGCCTAATCATCTTGATACAGTGAGAACGAACATCAGTACCCTCTGCCATCCTCATTTGTTGCAGAGTCTTGGCAGTTTCATACCGCTCGTATCTACTTTGCACCCCAAATAGACTATTCAGGTCCGTGTAGATCTCAAAAGCAGACTTCATATGCTCGTGCTGCTTTTGAAGCTCATTCGACATGGATGCCAGCATGAGACAACGTGACTGCAAGTCATCGTCAAGCCAAAGATCAACGGCTTCTTTCTCAGTATCATCAGCATCCTGAGCAATTTTAGGAGGGGGCCCATCAAGGACAAAACCTCGCTTTTCAGAAGCGAAGATGATCTTAAGGTTCCTGACCCAGTCATGGAAGTTCGGTCCAGTCAATTTGTTTTGTTCAAGTATGATGGAAATCGGATTCTTAGACATTATATCTACAAAAAGACGATAGAAGAAATAATACGCGAAAGATTAATTTAAAATGCACAATTTATAAACATGGGTTTTATTTGTAAATTACTCCCACTATTTTAATCAAAATCTTATGCCCCCACATAAGTTTCGGGAATTTAAAATATCCTAGCAAGCTCAAGGCCCAAATGCAATCTCCTAATACCCACGACTCGTTGGCAATACTATTCAATTAAGTTGGTGGTCGACAAAGTCGTTGGTTAACCATCGCAGCTAACCCTTGAGAGTTCATTTAGCCTCGTTTTTTGATATGGACCCACGACTAGTGAATCATCCATACTTACTAGCGTTAAATCATGTCCAATACTCGTGGAGAGAAATAGTTCAATTTTAGATGCCCTACGACTCGTGAGACAGCACCTAAAACCTTACTATCCCCTCCCTTGACACTAAACTCGTGCATCGAGGCAATAGACATATCATCTTCCTATAGATCGACCCACGACTCGTGAGACATCGAGATATATTCGTACAATATGCCTAAGACCTAGTAATTGGGTA
Organism: Penstemon eatonii; assembly: GCA_038501285.1. NCBI lineage: Eukaryota > Viridiplantae > Streptophyta > Magnoliopsida > Lamiales > Plantaginaceae > Penstemon > Penstemon eatonii. The sequence continues at coordinate 1,029,758 of JBCEGF010001341.1, forward strand.
GGCTCGGACCATAGGCACTATTCTCATGCGTCCGTTATTCGATTTAATATTCTAATTGAGTTTTAAGTTCAATTGGAGGTTTTAACTATTCTTGTGAGAGGTCTCATCATATTATGCTTTACCTTGGTTACGTGATCTATTCTAAGCATGCAAAACATACATCAAATAATATAAGTAAACATACATCACCTAGCAGGATATGATTGATCGATTGCCCATCCTATGCGATCCATCATGAGCCATGCGATGGATCAATTGGTCAGTCTAGGGTGGAAATTAAATGTCCTAACTATTACAATTTACAAACCCATACATCATGGGCCTTCTTATAATATTCTCCTTGATTGGACCTCCATGTAATGAATTGGGCCTCCACGTCCTCCAAGGTTATGGGCCTCCATGTGGATCTCCAAGTCTTCATGGAGTCTTCTCGGCTAAAAGCCTAAACTAAGTCTAACTTACAAAAATGGCCATATTCTATTACATTTGTTTGCGCAAGCAAGGGCACCAATCAGGCCCATTTAATTACAACCCACAAAATAAATAAACCAAAAACAAAATAGAGCTTAGGGGCAAAATCGACCAATCCACATATTCACTCAAGAACATGCATAAATTCACATAAGGGCATAAATATAAATTTACCGGCTCCTTTAATTTTAATTCACAAAAATTATCCAAGTTAATTAATTTTGATTCCAATCTTATCCAAAACTCTAAGTTTTCCCAAAAATCCAAATCTTCGAAGATTCTTCAGTATAATCCTACTTTGACTATGATTAGTTAATTAAGGTAGTTCCCAAATCTTTTAAGATTCCTACCTTATCCAAAACTACAAGTTTCCTAATCCCACAAATCTCCAAGATTTACAAACTTTCCAAAATAGGTAATTTTGAGATCAACTAAAATCAGCCACAAAGTGACCAATCGGACGCTGCCACATGGCAACATTCACGCAGCCACGAAGGCCGTGCGTGAGCTGCCGCGCACTGCCGTGTGCCACCGCGGTCGATCCAAAAAAAAAATTTTTTTGTGTGATTACTCTTGATTTAATTAAATAGATCCAATTAATTAAATCCAAATCCAAAAATTAAAATTAACATGAGAAAATATTTGAATCAAAATTTCTTTACTTTAACTCCAAGTTGAAAAGATCTATGTCCTAAAACATTCACAGTTAAAGAACTAGCCATACATAAATCAAACATATGTTTAAAACACAGAATTTGGAAATTTATATATATACAAAACCAGAGTTCGCTCTGATACCACTGTTGGGATTCGGTAAGATAAACAACACTAGGCATAACGGAATTTAATAATTTTTAGGACCTCTTACGGAATCTTGCCAGGAGACTACTCTAGATATATATATATATATATATATATATGAATATTAAAATAAACGACATTAATAATGTTGGGATAGTGGTTGGGATGCCTCGATTGTCAGAACAACGACAGTGCGGAATTTAAAATTTTTCGAAGCACCCAAGGTCCCATATTGATTCTCCATATTAATTATACGTAAGCAAGAACAAAAACACACATAGTAATTAAACAAGGGGGTTTTTGCGATATACCTCACCACAGGCAAGGTGGTGGAAACTTTCAGTTCTGGATCTGATTTGGATCTGGTTCACAGAAGTGATACAAGCGTCTCACCTCCAAAGTTAGTCCACACCAATCGGATTATGGCAACACCTCAAGATCTTAGGCTCAGAACTGGATTCAGGAGGTTTGTCGAAGCAGGATTGTGTAGATTCTCTTGACAGGTCAAGATCTAACACAGAGGAACAAATGGAGAGGGGTGGCGGCACTAGAGCAGCCCACGGCAGCAGGTGGCGGCGTCTTTAGGTGGCGGCGGCGGCTAGGGTTTCTAGCACAAGGGGGCAGCGGCTAGGGTTGAGAGGAGAGGCTAGGGTTTTCTTCTTAGGGTGTTAGCTTTTTGAGCTCAAGTAGAACCCCTTTTATAGACTCCCTCTTAACTTAGGTTTTGCAAGACTTCTTATGGGCTTTTAATTAAAGGCCCATGTCTTGCAAGCCTTTTCATTTAATTAATTACTTAATTAAATGCCAGTCCAATTAAATCATTATTTCTTTTATATAATTAATTAGCAACTCAATTAAGTATTTAATTAATCAAGTTAGCCAATTAATTAATTAATCTCCCACTTGAATTAAATACTTTTAATTCATTTAATTGATTTAATTACCTTTAAATCAATTAATTCCATTTGTATCATTTTCAACAGTCACCGTCCAATTGTATTGTGTGTGACCCTCTGGGTTCACCATCAATTGGCAGCAGGCCCACGAATTCCTCGTGATTTAATTTATGAACAATAAATTGCTCCGGTCAATTAAACAACCTTTAATTGACCACTCCTAGAATCAATTCTTCTATTAACTCAGGAGTACATACACTTCATGGTCGATGTCTAGCCACAAGCCCATGAAGCCCAACTTCAGGTGAATTGATAATTGTGAACCTCGTCTCATATAATTACCATGTACATACGGTCCTTCTATCGATTAATATTCCCGATCAAGACTTAGGGTGTGTGAATTGATCGGCACCTCTAATTTTGTCTCGATAACTATACTTTCTAATTTAGGATAATATTCCAGTGTGACTGCTAAATTTGGAAACCCCTTCCCAAATCCGTCACCGACCACGGCCGTGGATTCCTCGGATATATTATCTAAGAATCGTATAGGAAATTCTCTCACCCATTACAGTAAGTCAATAGATTCCATATCGGTACTAACCACTCGCGTACATGTCCATACGCACCAAACCTAGGCATGTTATGACCAAGCTACGTGGCCTATACCTAGATCTAAGCACGCACTTTCATGCACCAAATTCGCCCTAGTACCTCAAGTCAAAGGACTAAATCGTACACTATTATAATCCTTGAGAAACATCCCATCACCGATATGCGTTATGCGCTTCCACAATGGGTTTCTCTGTTCGGGTCGTTCGATGCATTCAATCCTCCATTGAACCCCCTACTCGTATGCACTGTCCTCAAATGCCTTGCTCATGAAACGCTACAATTTCACTCCATGTGAATCATGCATACTTGTACAAGTCTTGGCGATTCCTACGATACCCCGTCTCGTTCGGAATCTATGACTTGGAACAGTTTTACGATTACGACCTTTGAGACTGTTTCATGATTGCACTCAGTACTGAAGTGAATCGTCCCATAGTCAAATGTAATCTAAGGGTTTCATCCAATCGCTTAAATGTATTCGTGAGAGATGAAGTTGGCCATTGTTTATCTTTATACTCATATAAATAAACGCGCGTATTATTATAAAATCAAAAGATTGTTTCTTACAGAATAGACCTATTACAAGCTAGTTGAACTGGCTTGCTGGGTACTATTCTATCAATCTCCCACTTGCCCTAAAGCCATTCACCTATGGTTCTAAGACCCATCTTCTCTAGATGACTATCGAACGCCTTTTATGAAAGTGGCTTAGTTAGTGGGTCAGCTACGTTGTCTTCCGATTTGACATACTCCATGTGCATGTCACCTCTACCAATGATCTCCCTGATCACGTGGTATTTCCTCTGTACGTGTTTGGATTGATGGTGTGATCTCGGCTCCTTTGCTTGAGCTATTTTGATGCGGAATATGTATCCAGAGTTGGATTTGAAGTCATCCACGTCAGACTGGAAACTCGAATCAGTGAATCCTTCAAGTTTCAGTTCTGCACTACCATCGTAGACCAAAAACATATCCTTAGTCCTTCGCAGGTACTTTAGGATTGCTTTTACGGCAGTCCAGTGCTCTTCGCCTGGATTTGACTGATAGCGGCTCGTTACACTTAGAGCGTGTGCTATGTCTGGTCGAGTACATAACATCGCATACATTATACTCCCTATAGCAGAGGCATAAGGTATGAGAGACATTCTCGTCTTTTCTTCATCAGTTGTAGGGCACATAGACTTAGAAAGAGAGATACCATGTCTCATTGGAAGCAATCCTCTCTTGGATTCTTCCATTTTGGATCTCTTCAAAATAGTGTTGATGTACTGAGATTGGGAGAGTCCTATCATCTTCTTCGATCTATCCCTGTAGATACGTATTCCCAATACGTAAGATGCGTCTCCCATATCTTTCATGGAAAACTGCGCGGATAACCATGCTTTAGTCTGCGCTAACATCTTGATATCGTCTCCGATTAACAAAATGTCATCGACGTATAAAACAATGAATTGTATCGAGCTCCCACTATTCTTCTTGTACACACAAGGTTCATATACGTTTTTGATGAAGCCAAATGCTTTGACTGTCTCATCAAATCGTATGTTCCAGGTTCGGGATGCCTGTTTGAGGCCATAGATTGACCTTTGAAGTTTACACAATTTGTGCTCACTTCCTTTGGACGCAAAACCTTCTGGTTGTTGCATAAAGATCTCCTTGTCAATGTCTCCATTGAGAAAAGCGGTCTTTACGTCCATTTGCCATATTTCGTAGTCATGCCACAAGGCTATGGCAAGTAGTATCCGAATGGATTTCGACATCGCCATGGGAGAGAAGGTTTCCTCATAGTCCATTCCAGGCCTTTGAGAATACCCTTTCGCCACTAAGCGAGCTTTATGAGTTAATACCTCTCCATTCATTCCAAGCTTGCGCTTGAAGATCCATTTGCATCCTACAGGGATAGTTCCCTCAGGTGGATCGACCAAGGTCCAAACCTTGTTGGAATGCATGGAATCCATTTCGGATTGCATGGCTTCGAGCCACGCACCCGAGTCTATGTCTAACATCGCTTCTTGATAGGTCCTTGGATCATTATCACCTTTTTCGTTTTCGTGAATGAAACCAAATCGCTCTGGCTCCTTACGAATTCGATCAGACCTTCGAAGAGTAGGTGTACTAGTAGGTTCAATAAATTCTGGTTCAGCTCCCACTGTTTGTGGGGATGGGTCCGATTCTTGGACTTCATCAAGTTCTACGATTGTCCCATTTCGGTTGGTGAGGAAATCCTCTTCCAAGAAGTGGGCGTTCCTAGATACGAACGTATTACGTTCTTTAGGATCGAATAACAGGTATCCAATGGATTCCTTTGGATACCCCACAAATTTGCACAAACTAGATCTACTATCTAGCTTATCTCCCTTTTTGTTCTTTACATACGCTGGAGATCCCCATACTCTTAGATACGAATACGCGGGTGCTTTGCCATACCATACTTGGGCCGGTGTTGTTGGCACTGACTTCGAAGGTACTATGTTTAGTATCTTTGATGCAGTTAATAGGGCTAAGCCCCAAAACGAAAAGGGAAGGTCAGCGAAGCTCATCATGGAACGAACCATGTCTAACATTGTTCGGTTCCTCCGCTCGGACACTCCATTGAGTTGGGGTGTCCTAGGGGGAGTTCGCTGGGCGAGAATTCCATTCTCTTTTAGATAATCAAGGAATTCTTGGCTTAAGTACTCACCACCTCTATCAGAACGAAGTGCTTTAATACTATGTCCAAGTTGATTCTCAACTTCCATTCGAAACTCTTTGAATTTCTCAAAAGTTTCGGATTTGTGTTTCATAAGATACACATATCCATAACAACTAAAATCGGCGGTGAATGTTACGAAGTAAGAGAATCCTCCTCTCGCATTGACACTCAATGGTCCACAAACGTCAGTATGGATTAAATCCAATGTTTGCTTGGTTCGCTCAGGATTCCCGATGAAGGGTGATTTGGTCATCTTTCCTTTGAGACAAGACTCGCAAGTTGGGAGTTCATCCAAGTTCTTTATTTCAAGAGCCTTAGAGGAAACCAGCTTTTGAATCCTACTCTTGGAAATATGTCCAAGTCTAGCGTGCCAAAGTTGTGGAGTTTGATTATCATATTTTCTTTTTCTAGATTGAATGTGCATGATGTCGGAATTTGTAGGTTCTAGGGAATACAGACCATCTATCAAAGTACCACGAGCATACATTAAACCACCTTTAAATATGCAAAAAGCTCCATTTTCAATGGAAAAATTAAAACCATCAATATCCAACACAGGTATAGAAATGATGTTCTTAATAATGTTTGGTACGTACAGAAAATCCCTTAAAATTAAAGTAAAATTTCCTAAAACCAATTCGACGTCCCCAATAGCCTCAGCGACGATCCTAGCTCGGTTTCCAAAACGCAGGATTCTATCCCCGGGCTTCAGGTATCTTACTGCTCCCATCACCTGCAAATCATTGCAGATATGAGAACCTGCCGCGGTGTCTAACACCCACGATGCACTGTTAATAGAAATATTAACTTCAACCAAGAAAATACCTTTGGCTATCAATTTCATCTTTAGGTAGTATGGGCAGTTCCTTTTCCAGTGCCCTGCTTTCTTGCAGTGGAAACATTCGTCTTCCGGGCTCTTGCGCTTCTTTTCAACCACCTTTGTGACTGCCTTCGAAGAAAATACCTTCTTCTTCTTTCTACCTCTCTTGGGCTTTGCAGCCTTCAATTGGTGTGCAATCATTACCGGCTTCTCTTTCTTGAGAGTCGATTCTGCCGTTACCAAAAAATTGGTAAGTTCGTGAAGTGCGAGGGTTCTATCTTCCATGTTGAAGTTCAACATGAACTGGTCAAAAGAACGAGGCAGCGTATGGAGAAGGAGGTCAGTGCTAAGATCAGCGTGCAAATCCACGTCCAATCGCCCCAGTTTTTCAACCAGGTTGATGAAACGCAGATAGTGATCCTTGACACTGCTTCCCTCAGCCATCTTGAGATGAAACAACTCCTTAGTGGTCGCGAACCTTTCGGTACGAGACCTCTCTCCAAACATCTGCTGGAGGTGGAGAAGTATCTCTCTAGCAAGCGGCTTAGCAGCATGCTGTTTCTGCAGTTCATTCGACATCGAGGCTAGCATGAGACATCGAACCTGAAGATCATCATCAACCCTTTTAGCATGGGCGGTTCGTTGTTCCTCACTAGCTCGTGCTGCGGGTGCAGCAGGCATGGGTGTGTCGAGCACATAGCTTCGTCACTCGGAGTCGAGGACAATTCTGAGATTTCTCAGCCAGTCAACGAAGTTTGAGCCATTCAACTTGTTTGCGTCGAGGATAACAGATAATGGATTTTTAGACATTGTACTTAATATCTACAAATGGAAAGAAGAAAACATTTAGCTAACTGATCTTATGTCTAATACTTATAATTATCGAATTTTGGACTTGTTTTCGAAAAAGTTCTCCCACTATTTTATCGAAACAATCACCCCTTTGATTGCTCGGGAAATTTAATTCCTAGTAGGTCTTGACGTCCCAGCAGCAATTAATTGCACCCACGACTCGTGGCCATACAACCAATTCTCCAGGTAGGTATACTTTTTACCAGTTGTGTTACTCCACAACCTTCAAGTTATTTTGCCTCGATTTTCGCACTTATCTAGCACTGCTACATCATAAGTGTTACTAATCGTTAAGTCTAACCCATCAATCATGATGAGCAACGGGCCCGGTCGTGAGTTCTCCGTAACTAGTTATCGGTCGATCCTCACATCCCAACCAGTCCTCACCCTTGTCGTGTTTAGTTAAAAACAGGAGTCAAGGAGTTTCACGTATTGTCCCTTTCTTTGACTCGGGTGCCAGACTCTGGATCACATCTATCGATAAGTAGACAACATACGCTAGTCCCTATTGATGGAAGGCTTGGATTTATATAAATACTTCATTTTATTTTAATCCAATATGACTTGATATTTAATTCGAGAGGGGAATTTCTGGTTTTGAAAGTTATACTAACTCTCCTCGAGATCTCACCGATTCAGTTATGCTTTATCTTTTATTACGATCTAGATTCTAGCGCGCATCTCATACAAGCTAAATATAAATCGACAAAATAAATAAAAGCCATACAAGCCTAGCATGCATACTACCACAATATGTTCTCGATCGGGAGCCTCCTATGTGGGCCATCATCGAGCCAATGATGTTGGCCCTATTGGTCAATCTAAAGGGTTTGTAAATGGGCCTATGCTATTACACAATGTACCATGCATGCATGGCCTTCATACGTTCTTGGGTTCCCACCTTGCTTGTAAACGGGCCTCTATCCTAAACTAGGAAAGTAGTAAAGCCCTATTCTATTACAAAGGCTCAAAATGGCCCAAAAACATAATAGGCTCGCAGGCCCAATAAAAACCAAACAATAAATTAAAGAAATCACATCTAACCTAAGGTCAAGGCTCGGCTCAATCGAAAACCACGTAAACAATTCACATAGAGCAAGAAACAAGCAAACATCCTTTACCTATTTCTTTCTTAATTTTAAAACTACCTTTTAAAACTAACTTTCTATGATTCTTACTTTTTAGTCACTACTAATTATGACAAAATGAATATTCGGGTAAACAAAAATAAATTTTCTGCTCAAATTCAGATTCTGTTTTTCAACTTTTGAAAATTGCAGTTTCGCCCCTCAACTTTAAAAAAATGCACTTTGACCCCAAAACTTTTAAAAAGTCACAAAAACACCCCTGGGCAGATTTGGGCAGATACCGGAAAATAATATTTTGAATTCTGAAAATTTTTGATTTTTTAAATTGACCCCTCAAGTTTCGGTAATTGCAAAACAGCCCCAAAGTTTTCAAAAATTACAAATTGACCCCAAAACCCGTGCGACCAGATTTGCAAAAACAGTCCATGATTTTGAAATTTCCAGATTTCAAAAATTCGAATTTTTCAACCCACAAAAACCCTAATCTCGATTTTTTTGCATAAAAGTCCTGAAGTTTCAAAAAACTATAAAAACGGCACAGATCTAAAAAAGCAGTTTTACCCAATCATAGATCCAGTCATAACAAGTAAGAAGCAACTTACAGAACATAATTATCACGTGTTTACATATACATAATTAAACATATACGGTGAAAACACATTATGTTCAGGCTTTTCGTATAATAATAATGGAGTTGGCTCTGATACCACTGTTGGGATAGTGGTTGGGATGCCTCGATTGTCAGAACAACGACAGTGCGGAATTTAAAATTTTTCGAAGCACCCAAGGTCCCATATTGATTCTCCATATTAATTATACGTAAGCAAGAACAAAAACACACATAGTAATTAAACAAGGGGTTTTTGCGATATACCTCACCACAGGCAAGGTGGTGGAAACCTTCAGTTCTGGATCTGGTTCACAGAAGTGATCCAAGCGTCTCACCTCCAAAGTTAGTCCACACCAATCGGATTCTGGCAACACCTGAAGATCTTAGGCTCAGAATTGGATTCAGGAGGTTTGTCGATGCAGGATTGTGTAGATTCTCTTGACAGGTCAAGATCTAACACAGAGGAACAAAGGGAGAGGGGTGGCGGCACTAGAGCAGCCCACGGCAGCAGGTGGCGGCGTCTCTAGGTAGCAGCAGCGGCTAGGGTTTCTAGCACAAGGGGGCGGCGGCTAGGGTTGAGAGGAGAGGCTAGGGTTTTCTTCTTAGGGTGTTTTAGCTTTTTGAGCTCATTAGAACCCCTTTTATAGACTCCCTCTTGACCTAGGTTTTGCAAGACTTCTTATGGGCTTTTAATTAAAGGCCCATGTCTTGCAATCCTTTTCATTTAATTAATTACTTAATTAAATGCCAAGTCCAATTAAATCATTATTTCTTTTATATAATTAATTAGCAACTCAATTAAGTATTTAATTAATCAAGTTAGCCAATTAATTAATTAATCTCCCAATTGAATTAAATACTTTTAATTCATTTAATTGATTTAATTACCTTTAAATCAATTAATTCCTTTTGTATCCTTTTCAACAGTCACCGTCCAATTGTATTGTGAGTGACCCTCTGGGTTTACCATCAATTGGCAGCAGGCCCACGAATTCCTCGTGATTTAATTTATGAAAAATAAATTGCTCCGGTCAATTAAACAACCTTTAATTGACCACTCCTATAATCAATTCTTCTATTAACTCAGGAGTACCTACACTTCATGGTCGATGTCTAGCCACAAGCCCATGAAGCCCAACTTCAGGTGAATTGATACTTGTGAACCTCGTCTCATATAATTACCATGTACATACGGTCCTTCTATCGACTAATATTCCCGATCAAGACTTAGGGTGTGTGAATTGATCGGCACCTCTAATTTTGTCTCGATAACTATACTTTCTAATTCAGGATAATATTCCATTGTGACCTTCTAAATTTTGAAACCCCCTTTCCAAATTCATCACCGACTGCGGCCGCAGATTCCTTGGATATATTATCTAAGAATCGTATAGGAAATTCTCTCACCCATTACAGTGAGTCAATAGATTCCATATCGGTACTAACCACTAGCGTACATGTCCATACGCACCCAACCTAGGCATGTTATGACCAAGCTACGTGGCCTATACCTAGATCTAAGCACGCACTTTCATGCACCGAATTCGCCCTAGCACCTCAAGTCAAAGGACTAAATCGTACACTATTATAATCCTTGAGAAACATCCCATCACCGATATGCGTCATGCGCTTCCACAATGGGTTTCTCTGTTCGGGTCGTTCGATGCATTCAATCCTCCATTGAACCACCTACTCGTATGCACTGGCCTCAAATGCCTTGCTCATGAAACGCTACAAATTCACTCCATGTGAATCATGCATACTTGTACAAGTCTTGGCGATTCCTACGATACCCCGTCTCGTTCGGAATCTATGACTTGGAACAGTTTTAAGATTACGACCTTTGAGACTGTTTCATGATTGCACTCAGTACTGAAGTGAATCGTCCCATAGTCAAATGTAATCTAAGGGTTTCATCCAATCGCTTAAATGTATTCGCGAGAGATGAAGTTGGCCATTGTTTATCCTTATACTCATATAAATAAACGCGCGTATTATTATAAAATCAAAAGATTGTTTCTTACAGAGTAGACCTATTACAAGCTAATTGAACTGGCTTGCTGGGCACTATTCTATCAAATAACAAGATCCATGTTATACCTGTCTCCTTACAAATCCTAGTCAATGAACAAAGTCAGATTTCTCCCTCGGGTTGGTCGATCCAAAGTCCTGCTACAGCGCCCCAAGTGTTGCGCCTCTATGAATTGATACACCACAATATCACGATAAATAATATATCATGGTCGGCTAGAACACAGGATATATTAAGATCTAGGTTTATGTAACAAGATTGGAGCAAGAATCGAAGAATCGAACTCTTCCAAAAGTAGGAAAGGTTTCGGTTCGATTTTACTTGGGAGAGGAAGGGAGTGTTTTTGCTTGACTTGGTTTTTGGCTCTTGTGAGTTGTGTATGAGTTATGACATCTAGCTTCTTATTTATAGATGCCTAATTTTCCTAATCCTCCTAGGACTAGGATTCCAAGTCTCCTACATATGCCATGATCCTTTTAATTAGAATACTAAGTCTTCCAATTTTTTCATGGCCCACATAATTAATTTAATTGGGCTTTATTTAATTTCCCAATTAAATGGACCAATTTATTAATTACTCTCCCAACTAATTAAATTAGACTCCAAGTATATTTAATTAAATCTTCCTATAATTAATTAAATCCAACTCAATTAATTAACTCACAAATTAAATTTCAATTTAATTTATAATCTGATCCAATTCCAATCAGATCAATCTTCGCTTCAATTGGGTCGACCTAGTTGACCCAATTACTTAATCGACCTAGTCGATTTATTTGAACCAGTCGATCCAATCGACCAAGTCGATTTGGTCGACCCAATTGTTCCCTTTTCTTTCGTTTTCGCTACTTGTGTATTGTGTATGCCCCCATAGGTTCACCACATAATTGGCCGTGGGTTATAATTAAATTTTCATTTAATTATTCGAGCATAAAATACTCTAAATCAGTCGAACACTCCGTCGACTGATCATTCCAAAATTAGCACCCCTGCCAATTTGGGAATTCTCCCACATGATGGAAATAGTGTCCTGCAAGCCAGCTGTATGGCTAGCCTTTATTGTAATAAATAAGGAACAATTCAATTTCGATTAATAAATGCACTTTATTAAATGGTCATCTTTATCTTATGTAATAATTATCTCCGCATAAGTATAGAAGTCCTTAGATCATAGGGCTATGGGACAACCCGTGGACTGATCTCCAAGGTCGTGATCTAGAACATATTCAAGAGTCGTAGAATCCAATCGAGATAGGACATCGTTGGATTCGGTTAGACTCTCACTATTGTGTATACTCCGATGAACTGGAGGACGCTGGGGTCCACGAGCGTGACTGGGATAGTCGATACACATAAGTGGGTGGCTTGCTGGGATGGCAAGGGCACTTAATACCCCAATTAGGAAATAACTCACCATGAAAGCGGTAGTCGTATATCGGGGTTGAAGTTATTCCAATTTGCAATAGTATACGAGGAACGATCCCTAACTACTTGAGGTGATAGGGTTTATCTGGTGCAAGATCGTTCATGCTTTCATATGAGTTCCGACTGACTGGAGATCACCAGAAGGTCTCTGTGAACTCATGTTGGGTATGGAGGAACTCGTATGCAGATTCATATCATCAACAAATGATCCATTGACCCGACTTGATAGGTTGGGAAATTCTCCTATGGATTTCTGTGAGAAATTACTTCTGATAAAATCCTTGGGCAAGGTATCTGACGACTTTATGTAAGTAGCTCATAAAGATTAAGTCAAAGAGAATTTATTTCGAGATCAGAATACATAAGGTCAAGACAAAATAAAAGGGAGACCGATGAAAGACCATACCCTTAAGTCTAGACTGGGAGATTGATCGATGGAGAGATTATGTCGTATATGAAAATTATAAATGAGTTAAAAGGTTCACTGAATTAATTCACCAGTGATTGGGCTCCATGGGCTTGTTGCTGGACATCGACCGTGGAGTGTGGGAGAATTCCTAAATTGGCAGGGGTGCTAATTTTTGAATGATCAATCGACAGAGTGTTCGATTGATTTAGAGTATATGTTACTCGAATAATTAAATAATATTTAATTATAACCCACGGCCAATTATGTGGTGAACCTACGGGGGCATACACAATACATATGAAGCGAAAGCGAGGAAATGAGAACGACCGAGTCGATTGGGTCGACTGGGTATATAATCGACTAGGTCGATTATACTGGGTGGGTCGACTGGGTCGACCCAGTTGGAACAAAATAAGATCCAATTGGAATTGGATCAGGATTATAAATTAAATTGGAATTTAATTTGTGAATTAATTAATTAAGTTGAATTTACATAATTATAGAAAGGATTTAATTAAATAGACTTAGATACTGATTTAATTAATTAGAAGACTAGTTAATTAATTGGGCTATTTAATTGGGAGATTAAATAAAGTCTAGTCAAATTAATTAACTGTGCCATGAATTAATTGGATGACTTAGTCTTCTAATTAAAGAGGGCCATGGTCCATGTAGGAGAATAAAGTCCTAGTCCTAATAGGACTAGGTTAGGGAGATAACTATAAGTAGGTAACTTGTAGTTATTTTTCACACACAACTCTAAGCAAAATTGAGCAAGAGCAAAAATTCTCTCTCCCTCTCCCTGTACAAATCGGCCGAACCCTTTTTCTTCCAGGAAGAATTTTTCATTTTCGATTTTAGTTCCAAAGTTGTTCTTAAATCCTAGATATTAATATACCCTATGTTCTAGTCGATTAGGATATATTAATTTTCGTGATATTGTGGTGTATCAACTCGTAGAGGCGCAACACGTAGGGCGCTGCTGCAGGACTTTGGATCGATCCTACCGAAGGAGAAAACGCAACTTTGCCTAGCTACTTGGATTTGCAAGGAGACAGGTATAATTTGGATCTAATTATTCTTGTCGTTAAATATTCATATATATACACCTAGGGTAGTATCCTGGCAAGATACCGTAAGACGTCCTATAAAATTTTAAATTCCGCTGTGCCTAGGGCTGTTTATCTTACCGAATCCCAACAGTGGTATCAGAGCCAACTCTAGGCTTTGTATATATATGAATTTGCAAATTCTGTGTTGTAAATCATATGTTTGATTTATGTGTCTAATTCTTTAACTTTGTATGTTTTAGGACTGTATAGTTAACTTGGAGTTAATGGATAGTTTGAGATTCGAAAATTTTATCATGTTAGTTTTTATTTTGGATTGTGATTTAATTGACTAGATCTGCTTAATTAAATCATGGGTAATCGAACAACAAAAAAAATATTATTAGATCCGACCCGCGGTGGCACGCGGCGGTGCGCGGTAGCGCACCGCGGCTAGGCGGTCACCGCAAGCCGCTGCCTACGGCAGCGTGCGAGCAGCATGCTGGCCGCACACGCAGCACGCAGCAGCAGCCTACGGGATGCTGTCTGTGCGCTGCTGTGCCAGGGCAGCACACGCGCGGACTTCGTTGTCGCGCGTGGGCGGTCCACGTGGTAGTCTGTGATTGGCCTCGACTGGTTGATTTTTGGTTGGACTCTAATTCTGCCTATTTTGGAAATTTTGAGAATTTAGAATTTTGGAAGATTAGGAAACTTGGAGTTTTTGGATAAGGTAGTTATCTTGTTATACTTAAACACTACCTTAATTAACTAATCTAGTCAAAATAGGATTATCTTGAAGAATCTTGGAGATTTGGGAATACTTGGGAAACTTAGAGTTTTAGATAAGGTAGGAATCTTAGAGATTTGGTCTACCTTAATTAACCAATTTAATCAAGATAAGGTTTGTAGATTACTTAGAGCTCAAGTAAGAGCTAATTAATCTTAGAGGTTAATTGTTAATTCGAAATTAATTAAATTGGATATATTTTGTGAATTAAAATTAAAGGAGCCAGTAAATTTACATTTATGCCTTTATGTGAATTTATGCATGTTCTTGAGTGAATGTGAGGATTGGTCGATTTTGCCCTTAAGCCCTGTGTAGTTTTTGGTTTAATTTTTTTATGGGTTGTAATAAAATGGGCCTGATTGGTGCATTTGCTTGCGCAAACAAATGTAATAGAATAGGACCATTTAAATTTGTAATCTAGGCTTGGAGCCGAGAAGACCTCATGAAGACTTGGAGATCCGCATGGAGGCCCATAACCTTGGAGGACATAGAGGCCTAATTCATTACATGGAGGCCCAATCAAGCTGGATATTACAAGAAGGCCCATGATGTATGGGTTTGAAAATTGTAATTAGGACATTTAATTTTCACCCTAGACTGGCCAATTGATTCATCACATGGCTCGTGATGAATCGCATAAGATGGGCAATCGATCAATCATATCCTGCTAGGTGATGTAATTCTTTGATGTATGTCTTGCATGCTTAGAATAGATCACGTAAACAAGATAAAATATATTCCGATGAGACCTCGCAGAAGAAAACTTAAAACCTCCAATTGAACTTAAAATTCAATTAGAATATTAAATCGAATAATGGGCGCATATGAATGGAGTCTATGGTCTGAGCCTATCCAATTACTAGGTCTTAGGCATATTGTACGAATATATCTCGATGTCTCACGAGTCGTGAGTCGAGCTTTAGGAAGATAGTATGTCTATTGCCTCGATGCACGAGTTAGTGCAAAGGGAGGGGATAGCAAGGTTTTAGGCGCTGTCTCACGAGTCGTGGGGCGTCTAGGATTGAACTATTTCTCTCCACGAGTATTGGACATGATTTAACGCTAGTAAGTATGGATGTTTCACGAGTCGTGGGTCCATATCGAAAAACGAGGCTAAATGAACTTAAGGGTTAGCTGCGATGGTTAACCGACGACGTAGTCGACCACCAAGTGAATCAAATAGTATGGCCAACGAGTCGTGGGTACTAGGAGATTGCATATGGGCCTTAAGCCCGCTAGGATATTTTAAATTCCCGAAACTTATGTGGATGCATAAGATTTTGATTAAAATAGTGGGAGTAATTTACAAATAAAAACCATGTTTGTAAATTGTGCATTTTGAATTAATCTTTCGCTTATTTATTTCTTCTCTCGTCATTTCATAGATATGATGTCAAAAGAGCTTAGAGCACTTTGAGATTTGTCCATCTCATCACTTGAACGTAATATTTTAACTGGACCCAACTTGCATTTTTGGACGCATCATTTGAATGGATTATTTGAAGCTGAAAACATATCATATGTATTGCCTGTGCCACCACCCATTACTATTTCACATGATGTTCCTGATGAGCTCCGTAAAAGCATCACCAAATGGAAACTGGATGATGGCTTAGCTCGTGAATACATGTTGGAATATATGTCACTTGATCTGCGTTTGCAGCATGAGCATATGGCATCCGCAAAAGAGATTCTCTCGAATCTCAAATTCCTTTATGGGATTAGAGATGGTCGTCGCAGATTCGCGATCACGAGGGAACTCTTGCAAGCAAGAAAGAGAAGGGAAACTCCTGTCGGAATCCACGTACACAAGATGATTCGACTTCTGTCTGAACTCGATGATATGGGTGTTGTGATGGACAATGATTTTCGAGTGGATCTTGTTCTACAATCTCTTCCTAGATCATATGACCGATTTTCTGCGGACTTGAATCTCCAGATGCGAGAGATCACTGTGCATGTCTTGCGACAAATGCTCGAGGAACACGAGGCTTCTTTTGGAAAGAAAGCGAGGGTTGGTAAAAGGACTGGGCGGCGTTCAAAGCCAAAGCAAATAGAAACCAGAGCTCCTTACTGCACAAGGTCAAGGGAAAGAATTAAGCTCGAACCTATGGAGAGTTCGAACAGGTATATTCCTTATTGAAGTTAATTTTACAATTAACTGTGCATGTTTGGTGTTCGACACTGACTGGAGTTGTCATGTTTGTAGGTGATGGGAACATCAAGGAAACTGGAGCCTGAGGATTGGATCCTTGAATAAGGAAATGGAGCTGGAGCTGCTACCAAGGCCGTAGGCGAAAGTAGATTTAGGTGGTTTGATAAAAGTCATTAGGAAATTTTCTTTTATGTACCTGGTTTTAGTGAAAAACTTTTATTCATGTTTTTGGATAATGATGATTTTAATAAAATCTCCTGTTTTTCGTTTTTCATTTGGTACATTGAAATATTGACTTTACATCATAAAACCACATAAGTTAGTAATGCATGTACAACGAAACAAAAGGAAACAAGATAATGAAATATCTGCCCAATTGTGGCACGCTCGACTTGGACAAATATCTAAGTCAAGGATTCAAAAGTTCGCATCTTCTGGCGCGATTAAAATAAATCGCATTGATGAAATGCAAACATGTGAACCATGTCTAAAGGGTAAAATGGCTAAGTTGCCATTTAAGAGAAACCATGAGCGAGCCAAGCAAACATTGGACTTAATACATACTGACGTATGTGGACCACTAAAGAAAAAAGCGCCCGAGGTGGCTATGATTAATTCATCATTTTCACTGACGACTATAGTCGTTATGGATATGTGTTCTTGTTGAAACACAAGTCTGAAGCCTTTGAACGATTCAAAGAATTCAAGATGGAAGTAGAGAATCAACTTGGTCATACGATAAAGGCTCTTCATTCTGACCGATGTGGGGAATTTCTTAGTAACGAATTTCTAAATTATCTTGTAGAGCATGGAATACTATCGCAGTGGACTCCTCCTGCAACACCCCAATTAAATGGAGTAGCAGAGAGAGGAATCGAACCTTGATGGACATGGTTCGATCCATGATGAGTGCCACTGACCTTTCTCTTTCATTTTTTGGGGACATGCCCTCCTCACGGCAACGAAGATACTAAACATGGTACCTTCTAAATCCGTAGAAAAGACACCATACGAATTATGGTTTGGCAAGGCACCCTCATACACATTCATGCGCATATGGGGATCTCCCGCTTATGTTAAAAAGCTAGTCGGAGATAAATTGGAAACTAAATCCATTTTGTGCATATTCGTGGGGTATCCAAAAAACTCAATAGGTTACGAGTTCTACGATCCCACAAGACAAACTACGTTTGTCTCAAGGAACGCACACTTCTTGGAGAAGGATTTCTTGGTTGACAAGAAGGAAAGTAACGTAGAACTGGACGAGGTAACTGAAGCTGAAAAGACCGAAGAGGTCCATCAAGCTGACCCGTCGCCACATGCAGTGGGAGAACATGAGCATGAAAGTGCACCAGAAAGTACACCGATACTTCGTAGGTCAGAAAGACAACGTAGAGAACCCGAAAGGTACTACGGTCTGCTGCATGAGATTGGTTAGTCTCTGATCGACCCAAGGACTTACGAAGAGGCTATGCTAGACATAGACTCGGGAAAATGGCGCGAAGCCATGGAATCCGAATTGGACTCCATGCACTCAAACAAGGTCTAGGCCTTGGTAGATCCACCAGTGGGAGTGACTCCTGTGGGTTGCAAGTGGATCTATAAGCAAAAGTTTGGAGTGAACGGAGAGGTAATAACCTACAAGGCGTGACTAGTGGCAAAAGGATACACTCAAAGGCCAGGTATCGACTTTGAGGAGACCTTCTCGCCCGTCGCAATGCCTAAATCCATTCGAATCTTGCTGGCTATAGCTGCGTGGTATAACTACGAGATATGGCAGATGGATGTAAAGAATGCCTTTCTCAATGGGGACATTGACAAGGAGATCGACATGGAGCAACCAAAAGGATATGCATCCAAAGGAGATGAACACAAGGTGTGCAAACTCCAGAGGTCCATTTATGGACTGAAGCAAGCTTCCCGAAGTTGAAACATCCGTTTCGATGAAACAATCCAAACTTTTGGATTCATCAAAAACGTGTTCGAACCTTACGTGTACAAGAAGATCAGTGGGAGTACAGTTGAATTTTTGGTGCTTTACGTTGACGACATTCTTCTCATTGGAAACAATGTGAAGGTGTTGTCCGAAACTAAAGCATGGTTTTCTACACAATTCTCAATGAAGGATTTGGGAGAAGAATCCTTTGTTCTAGGTATAAGGATCTACCGAGATAGATCAAAAGGACTGTTGGGCCTCTCCCAATCCCATTACATAGATAAAATCTTGAAGAGATTTAGCATGGAAGAATCCAATAGAGGATTGCTTCCAATGAGACATGGAATTGCACTCTCTAAGTCTATGGCCCCAAAGACACCTGAAGAGAGAAGCAATATGTCTCGAGTACCATATGCATCCGCAATAGGAAGCATAATGTATGGTATGTTATGTACTAGACCAGACGTAGCGTACGCTTTAAGCGTTACAAGTCGCTACCAGTCTGATCCAGGTGAGCAGCACTGGATAGCCGTAAAGGCAATTCTGATGTACCTGAGAAGGACTAAGGAATTGTTCTTGGTAAAAGGTGGTGGAGAATTGAAATTGGAAGGCTATACAGACTCGAGCTTCCAATGTGATGTAGACGACTTCAAGTCGACATCTAGATACGTGTTCTGCCTCAATGGTGGTGCGTTTAGCGGGAAGAGCTCCAAGCAAGACATAAGGTCAAGACAAAATTTCGAGATCAGAATAAATAAGGTCAAGACAAAATTAAATGGAGACAGATAAAAGACCATACCCTTAAGTCTTGACTGGAAGATTGATCGATGGAGGGATTATGTCGTATATGGAAATTGTAAATGAGTTAAAAGGTTCACTGAATTAATTCACCAGTGATTGAGCTCCATGGGCTTGTGGCTGGACATCGACCGTGGAGTGTGGGAGAATTCCTAAATTGGCAGGAGTGCTAATTTTGGAATGATCAATCGACAGAGTGTTCGATTGATTTAGAGTATATGTTACTCGAATAATTAAATAATATTTAATTTTAACCCACGGCCAATTATGTGATGAACCTACGGGGACATACACAATTCACATGAAGCGAAAGCGAGGAAATGAGAAAGACCGAGTCGACTGGGTCGACTGGGTATATAATCGACTTGGTCGATTATACTGGGTGGGTCGACTGGGTCGACTCGGTTGGAACAAAATAAGATCCAATTGAAATTGGATCAGGATTATAAATTAAATTGGAATTTAATTTCTGAATTAATTAATAAGTTGAATTTAATTAATTATAGAAAGGATTTAATTAAATAGACTTAGAGGCTGATTTAATTAATTGGGAGACTAGTTAATTAATTGGGCTATTTAATTGGGAGATTAAATAAAGCCTGGTCAAATTAATTAACTGGGCCATGAATTAATTGGAAGACTTAGTCTTCTAATTAAAGAGGGCCATGGCCCATGTAGGAGAATAAAGTCATAGTCCTAATAGGACCAGATTTGGGAGATAACTATAAGTAGGTAACTTGTAGTTATTTTTCACATACAACTCTAAGCAAAATTGAGCAAGAGCAAAAATTCTCTCTCCCTCTCTCTGCACAAATCGGCCGAACCCTTTTCCTTCTAGGAAGAATTTTTCGTTTTCGATTTTAGTTCCAAAGTTGTTCTTAAATCCTAGATATTAATATACCCTATGTTCTAGTCGATTAGGATATATTAATTTTAGTGATATTGTGGTGTATCAACTCGTAGAGGCGCAACACGTGGGGCGCTGCTGCAGGACTTTGGATCGATCCTACCGAGGGAGAAAACGCAACTTTGCCTAGCTACTTGGATTTGCAAGGAGACAGGTATAATTTGGATCTAATTATTCTTGTCGTTTAATATTCATATATATACACATAGGGTAGTATCCTGGCAAGATTCTGTAAGAGGACCTATAAAATTTTAAATTCCGCTGTGCCTAGGGCTGTTTATCTTACGGAATCCCAACACCACACTCTATAGTCGATGTTTGGCCACAAGCCCGTAGAGCCCAATCACTAGTGAATTAATTCAGTGAACCTTTTTTATCATTTACAATTACCATATACGACATAATCTCTCCATCGATCAATCTCCCAGTCGAGACATAAGGGTATGGACCTTTTATCGGTTCCCTTTTCTTTTGTCTTGACCTTATGTATTCTGGTCTCGAAATAATTCTCTTTGACTTAATCTTTATGAGCTACATACATAAAGTAGTCAGATACCTTGGCCATGGATTTTTACCAGAATTAATTTCTCACAGAAATTCATAGGAGAAATACCCAACCTATCAAGTCGGGTCAATGGATCATTTGTTGATGATATGAACCTGAATTCGAGTTCCTCTATACCCAACATGAGCCCACAGAGACTTTCTGGTAATCTCCAGTCAGTCGAAACTCACATCTAAGTATAGACGTTCTCGTACCAGATAAACTCTATCACCTCAAGTATTTAGGGATCGTTCCTCGTATACTATCGTAAATCGGAATAACTTCAACCCCGATATGCGACTACCGCTTCCATGGAGAGTTATTTCCTAATTGGGGTATTCAGTGCACTTGCCATCCCAGCAAGTCACCCACTTATGTGTATCGACTATCCCAGTCACGCTCGCGGACCCCAGCATTCTCCAGTTCATCGGAGTATACACAACAGTGAGAGTCTAACGGAATCCAACGATGTCCTATTGATTTAACCGTTTTTCGTCGGGTTAATTTAATATCAGTGAATTTGTGATATCGGGGGTTTGGATATTGAATTATTCAGTATATTGGGTTCCGTTACTTTATTCTGGATGGATCGTTTACAAAGAAAAGCAATAATCAAAGGCAAGAAGTAAAACCATTAACGAAATTAAGAACGCAATGATATGGAGGTAAAGTTCTGCAATCATAATAGATATTATTGAGTTCTATTGTTATCAATGTATTCTTGTGTTATCTCAGAATTAAGAGAATTCGTAGTTGTCTCATACAATGAATAACTAGGTATTTATATTACGCTAAACCTAGTATTACAAGGAATCATAGTCCTAGTTGGACTCGGCCCAACCTATCCTTCTTGGGTCCGGAGTGTAATCTTTACTCGGAGCGAGCGGCATCAGGCTGGGTCAGTAAGAAGATCCCGATCCGTTAGAATTGGTCGAATCGATCTTGTAATCTTTGTTCGATCAGACTAGTATGTAGGGTGCGAAATAGCCCCCATCAGTACTCCCTCACTTCTTCGAGCGTATAGATAATAGGAGCTCGTAGAAGTAGATAAAACTTGTCGACTGTTTCTTTTCTATGAACGGAGCCTCGTTAAAAACCTTACTTAAGAAAAAACCCAGTGGGAAAAAATCTTAAGTAAGGAAAAGAGTGCTACGTATCATAGATAGTCGTTTCTTCCGCCTAATGATGAATCGCCACGCGTCTATTCAGGAGACTTTTGGTATCCTTCCATTTTTGGCGGGAATTTGAGTAGCTGCTATAAGTTCGAAACGTCTTTTCTCATTTCCTTATAAATAGGTGACTTTCGAGTTTGCCATTTCTCTTTTATATTTGCTTTTAGATCGCAGTCATTTTCTAGTTTGGTCGTTCGTCGTATAAAATTTTCCTTTCATCGACCTTCTTCTTCAAGAACTAGAATATAGATGGCTTCCGTAAGAAGATCTTCTTCTTCTCCTAGAGAGATCATCGCCCCTGATAACGAGGAGGAGTTACATTCTAATCCTCTGGGTGAACAAACTACGGTCTCTGACCTTGTTATCCCTGTAGAAGATACTTACAAGGTACGAATCCTTTCCGATGCGGACGTAGCCGCCCGAGCCAAAAAGGGCAAAGGTACTGTTCCTCAGATTTCTGAACCAATTGAGGATCTAGCTTGCGCATATACAGAGGAAACATTCCCCGAAGTCGTGAATAGCTATACCAAATATTTTCCGGAGGGTTCTGAGATAATTCTCCCTTCACCTACTGATAGGGTTACTTCCCCGCCGGAGGGATGTCGAGCCTTTTATACGGCTCATTTTAATAGCGGACTGCGTCTTCCTTTGTCTCCCCTTTTCCTGGAAGTTCTGAAAACTTTCAGCGTGTGCTTGACACAACTGGTTCCAAATTCTGTTGCTTTCGTGGTTTGTTTTTCCGTTCTGATGATTGCAAAGGGGTTTAAACCTTCTTTCCGCAATTTTACGCAACTTTTCCGTTTTAATATTTCTAGTTCTTCAAATCGTGGATATTTCTTTGCTAGTCAGCGACCTAGCCGAGCAATTTTTGATGCTCCGGTTTCTAGTAATCCTTCATGGAAATCTCATTTCTTCTTTGTTCGTCCTCCGTCTAATCTCCGTTCGGTGGACGGTTCGACCATACCTTTTTCATGGGATCATGGCTTTAGTTGGATTCCTGGAGGTCGCTCATCAACTGGCGAACTTGTTCCCGACGATGTACAATTTATAACTGAGATTCCCGAGATGCGTACAAACAAATATCAAAGTGCTCTTCTGATTGGGGAAGCTTTTCTTCGTAAGGCAGGGTTAAGTGTCCATAATTTCCCCATCAGTTCATCACCTGAACCTCTTGGTTAGCATTTTATTTGACCTTTAGTATTGTCGCTATACTTTTTATACGGAGAAATTAACTTTATTTTGTTTCTTTTTCAGCTCATATGGTAGAAAACTCCCGACACTCTTCGAAGGGAAAAATGGTGCTGTCGAAATCTTCCAAGTCAGTGGAGAATAATCCTATCGAGCAGAGGGCGTCTCGAAAGAGGAAATTGGAATTGGGTCACGAATCCGAGGAGAATAGAGAGGAATCTCCGGATTCTCTACGTGAGTCCCCTATTCGTCAGGGCATGGGATCCGGTTATCCTCCGCTTCATCTTAGAACATCTTTGGGTATTCGAGGATGTCGTAGCTGGTCGATGCCTCATCCCACTAATAATCCGGTTGATAGAAAGAGGAGTTACTATGGACGTTCTGGTGACGACCTTTCTTTACTCGGAGATAAACATCCAAATCCTACTCTGGTCGAAATGATCGAGGATCATTTAGAGGGAAGGAGGGCCGCTGGTTATTCCGAGAAGGATTCTCTTATTCATGATAATAACGAGAATGCGGTCGATAAGGCGACCCGTATTCTTTTATCTGGCGTTCATACTCGCGATCTTAATAAGCTTCTTCATAAGGATCCTTTGGAGAAATTCCAGCGAGCTTCTCTTTACGCTGAAAAGGTGAGGTCCTTTTCTTTCTTATTATTCAGATGAAGTGATCTTTTAAGATTTTCTCAATTTGCTAACTTGTTTCTTTCTGACCCTTTCGTTATTTCAGGTTAACACCTGTCTGACATCATACGCCTATGAAAATTCTCTTTGGAAACAACAGTGCGATTTCCTTGAAGAGAAGTATAAAGCTTTACTTCACAAGTCTTCCGGTTCAGAAGTTGGTCCCTCAACATCTTCCTCTATTCCTGTCGTAGAGACTCGTGCTGCCGGGACCGAAGATCAAGAAATGCTAGATAGAGTGATAGAGGTTTCTCGCGCTCAGGAACAAACCAATCAAATGGCAAGAAAATTAGAAGAATTGCAGTTGCAGAGCACGACTCGGATTAGTGAGCTTGAATCTCAAGTGTCAAGCCTTGAATCTTCTTTAGAGGAGTATGAAAATGACGTCCCACTTAGGCAAAGGGATCGATATGTTAGGAAATCTGATGAACAAGTCGTTCGTGAATTCCTCAACTCTCCTGTTCATACGGCGTTGGTGTACCGGATGGTCGGCCCTCTTCTTGAGAATACTTTTAAAAAATCGATTCATCAACTGGTCGCTTTGGAGATGATCGACGATCGTCGGAAGGAGTATTTTAAGGCAGCTCATATCCGGTTGAATCGTTATGGCGAGCTTTACTCTTCCTTTGAAGTTCCAGATGTCGTATATCAAGGTCTTCCTTTAGCTCACCTTGTCGGAGAATACGGAAATCCATTGCCAATTCCTCCTTCAGATGTTAACGATGAGCTCGATGATACATTTATCGATCCGGAAGATGAAGAAGAAGAAGAAGACGACATGGACGTCGGTGGCGAACAGAAGATTCCTGATAGCGACCAGGCTTCTTAAAATAGTGGTTTTATTTTCGAAATAATATTTGTAATTATCCATTCGTAGGTTTAATTGCAACTTAGCTTTCCTACTTTGTACACCAAACGTTTCGTATTCTGACAGTCGTGTCTTTTCACATCCGCTGTAATAATTCAGACAAATCATTAAATTTGCCGTAATCATTATGTATGCGTCTTTTCGAATTCTAGCGTTTGCTCCAAGGTCAGTTTTCCTGTTTCGCGCCCTTTCTTCGGGTCAGTCGCGTCTTTTCGTGTAGTATAAATACGAGAGGTAAAATTTGACTTGTCTTTTTTACTGCTATACTCCTCTCTTAACATAATACTCTTTCTTGATCTAGTCGATAAACTTCCTCGATATTAATTTATATTTTTCCGTAATCCGATCATGAGTAACCTTTTCGGTAATACTTCGAAGCGACCTTCTCGTGAGGGCGCTAGGGATAATAGATCGAAGAAATTTCGAAGAGAAGGGCCTTCGATGGAGCCTCCTCGTTCGTCCTCAGTTAGTAGTTCGATGATCGATACTCCTATTACCACGTTCCAACCTTTGTCAGAAGTTAGTTCGTCGCTCCTCCAACCAAACTTTTCTTCTACCCCCGCGGGAGGTAATAGATCTTCCCCAGGTCGATTAGCTTTCGGAGACCCATCCAACATGGAACAGGTTTACGACATACCTGTTTCTTCAGGTTTTTCTTCTTACGAGTATGGATCTCATGGAGGGGATTTTGTTAGTTCCCTTCCTTTTTCTACTTCTACTGCCCTGCTAGTTAGTGAAGGGCAAGTCGGTGATGGTTTTTCTGTCAATCCTTCCATAACGCAGTCTATTTCGCAATATGGTCCTGAATATCTGTTTCATGATACCACTGTAACGACTGCTTCTTTTGAGTCTGGGGGACCTTCAGGGGGTCGATCTGGGTCGAGGTCTGGTCGTCGGACCATTATATCTGCTTCCGGCAAAGAGACCTCTGTTAGTCCCGACGAGAGGGACTCCCCTCGTCCGTTAGATGATCGCTGCGTGCTTATGCAGGTTAATGACATTCTTTTGTCGGAGACTCCACGTTCCGACGGTGTCCCTTTGACAAGCGAACTGCCTGGTTCTGTTGAACCTGATGCTTTGTCTTGGGACTTAGGCATGAGTACTATTTTGCCCGGCGAATTGAGGAAGCTCGAAGGTACTTCCAATGTTCGCCTTGTTCAATCTCTGGTGAAGATATGTGAACAGGTAAACATATTTCGAACATTTTTCCTGTTCTTTGTTTTGAATTCTTTGTTGTACGGCGGTTTTTCTTACTCTTTTCTGTTTTTAGGGCAAGTATTTTGCACTCCAGCTGGGTGTGCAAAATGATGAACTGTGGAATAGTCGGAGAGCTCTTCAAGTTCAGCTGGAGTCGGAGAAAGCTAAAACCAGGGGTTTGGAGCTGCAGCTGCAACTTGCTAAAGATGATCTCCAAAAGTTAGAGGCTGACAAAGTTATTCTTGAGAAAGAGAAAGGCGACCTAGTTCAGGCTGCCGCGTCGGCAGAGGGATCTCGTCAACAGGCATATGATGATGGTTATGATGCCGGTTATTTTAAACGTCAGGAGGAGTTGATGGCGTTTGCTGGTAACCTAACTCCTCGGAGGCCTGTTTCTGCTGGTCACCCCTCTGGCGATTCTTCTCAATGATCTTTATTCAATCTGGCAGACCTTGGACTGTCTCTTTTTTTTTTTTTTTTTTTTTTTTTTTTATGATGATGCCCAGCTTTTGTGTAGTTGTCCGGGCTGAAATTTTGTAATGGGAGAAGTACTAAAATGGAAATATTATGATCTCTTCTGTAGGCAGATTCTTGCCTTGATTCTAATGATATATCTTTTTCATATATGTAATTGCTACGCACAAATATACCATCATGTAGTAATTGACAAAGATTAGTTTTACTTATCTGAATTTTTATTTCTGCGGAGAGATTTGAGTATGGAGAAAGTAAGCTTGATCTTGCTTTGGTCGCTTGTAAGATAACTGAACGGTATAATATTTGCTTCGCATATTTAATCTTTGTTGATCGATCCAGCCGATCGTCGTTGTGTAAACCCTTAGCTGTCTGGTCGATGCTCGATTCATGCCTTATAAATTTGTCCTTATATGACATATATCTTATATAAGGAGGTTATTGTTCCTCCCGTTGAATTTCAGTTCTTCTTTTCCTCAGAGAGAAATTTTCCTTTAGGTGCTTTTCACCTATCCATGTCTTCCATTATTAGCTTTTCAACTATACATATCCCTAGCCAGTATATCATACTCTTGATATGGGAGGAATTGGAAAATGTAACAGTCCTGGCCAGATCTGACCCGTTCAGACCTCCTTCAGCAATTCTTTGGAAAATTAGGCAGTGACGGCCTTATAGTTTCGAATAGGGAGGGCTATTCTCCTGATTTCGATGTCAGATTTCTTGGATTCTAAATGGAATTCTTGTATGGCCAACTTAGTAGTCTCCCTATGATGTATGAGGCAGTTACGACCCCCGTATGGTGGAGGCTCTGGTCGTTTTTAGGCAATTATTCTCTTTCAACGGTTCAACTTTGCATGCCTTCGTTGAGGAGTTCTTAATATTTTCTATTAGGCGACCCTCATATATGATCGTGCAGATCGTTTTGGTCTTTGAACTTCTTTAAGTTTTCTTGGATTATTTTGTTGATCGCTTCGATCTGTAGATTTGTTTCTCCCCGATCAGTTGAATCGATCAGACGGGCGCCGTTCCAACTTACTTGCATTTATTTCGGGAAGTCAAAGGGTCGCGTTCTCGTCCCTTGATTAAACTCCTATCGTCCGTAGGATCATTCTCACGGGCGCCTATAAATAAGTAGGCAGTTTCCTTATTTTCCATTCATAACAATGGATATCTCGGTTTCCTTAGATTTCATTTTGCCTTCAGATCCCATAATGTTTAAGAAGTCACATTATCGTGATTTGTTCGTTCGCAGTAAAGGAATTGTCCCCAGTCTTGTATTGACGGGTCCCATGTCAGCCCTTCCTTGTATCGACGGATCCCATGAGATCTCCGCTTTAGTCTTCATCACTTTAGAGGTCCGTGGTTTCCGTCTGCACATGGGGGGTTCATACTTGCCAGTCACCCTCGCTCTTGGATGTGACTTCCGGAGTGATAGATCGCCGGGGTGGCTGGTAAACTTACCGTTTCACGACGGTCCCGAAGAGATGCTGCTCTAGAGTAAAATGTTTTATAGATAAAGTAAAAGCAGTATCTTCTTCTGGGTGAGTGAGCATTGCTAGCTTATCTGGCTGGTAGTGTTCATTTCATCTGGAATCACATACGATCTTCAGAGCCCTGCCATTGAACCAAAGAAGTCGACCATCCTGAGCAGCATGCTTCTTAGGTGGTTTATTATGATCGATGAGGTACTAGGGAGGAGATTGGTGTTTCCGTGGACATTGTCGTGAAGATAGTCGATCCCGTAGGATCAATTTAACTAGATCATTGTAACGATCTTTAGATAGCAAGCAGATTTTTGTAACGTAGAATATTTGTATGTAATTGATTTGATGAATAAAATATTATTTATTTCTTGCATCTTCTTTGTCGTTTGATAATTTTATTTTCGAGGAGTAATTTCCGAGCAGATGAATTCATACTTGATTTGTCTTTAAAACTTTAGGAGTATCAGCGGATCTTTTTTAGATCGTTAGGAGTAGATCGAGGAGTTTTTATTGAGCGTATCAATGTGTACTCAATCTTGCTATAATTTAGACTTAGGATTTTATAACAAAATCCTTCTTTGTCGTTGTAATTAATCGAGGAGTTTTTATTGAGCATCAATGTTTACTCAACTCGTTTTGTTTAGATTTATGTTTTTAACCCAAAAATCTCTTTGATCGTTGAACATATATCGAGGAGTTTTTATCGAGCGGATCGATGTTTACTCAACTCGTTTTGTTTTAGACTTAGGTTTTTCATACCAAAAAGTCTTTTTGATCGTTGAATATATATGTCGAGGAGTTTTTATCGAGCGGATCGATGTTTACTCAACTCTTTTGTTTAGACTTAGGTTTTTAGTTCCTGAAGTCTTTTAATCATTATAGATATATCGAGGAGTTTTTATCGAGCGGATCGATGTTTACTCAACTCGTTTTGTTTTAGACTTAGGTTTTTCGCACCAATAAGTCTTTATGTTTGTTGTGTTCGATCGAGGAGTTTTTATTGAGCGGATCAATGTTTACTCGACTCGTTTTGTTTTTGTGGTCGGAATGAGGAGTGTTTATTGAGCGGATCAATGTATACTCGACTCATTTATAATTCAGACTTAGGTTTATCACCAAAAAGTCTTTTTTGCTGTTGAATATATATATGTCGAGGAGTTTTTATCGAGCGCATCGATGTTTACTCAACTCGTTTTGTTTTAGACTTAGGTTTTTCGTACCAAAAGTCTTTTTGATCATATATGTGTCGAGGAGTTTTTATCGAGCGGATCGATGTTTACTCAACTCGTTTTTGTCGTCGGAATGAGGAGTGTTTATTGAGCGGATCAATGTATACTCGACTCATTTGTAATTCAGACTTAGGTTTATCACCAAAAAGTCTTTTTTGTCATTATAGATATATCGAGGAGTTTTTGTCGAGCGGATCGATGTTTACTCAACTCGTTTTTGTCGTTGGAATGAGGAGTGTTTATTGAGCGGATCAATGTATACTCGACTCATTTATAATTCAGACTTAGGTTTATCACCAAAAAGTCTTTTTTGCTGTTGAATATATATATGTCGAGGAGTTTTTATCGAGCGGATCGATGTATACTCAACTCGTTTGGTTTTAATATTTATCAATATGCTAGTGTAATTCCACCGAGCGTTAATCAAAATAATCGATGTATAGAAAATGCTAAAATTTTTACTATTTGAACTCTAGGCTAGGGCCTTTGTTACAAGGATTAAAACTTGATAAAGTAAAAATAAAAGAATGCAGTATAATCTGCTAAAATTTATTTACCATAGTATTTCCTAAGGTTGACTGCGTTCCAGGTTCTTGGTAAGGCTGTCCCATCCATGTGTGCAATTTTGTATGAACCTTTCTTTCCTACGCCGATGACGATGTAAGGTCCATCCCAATTTTGTTGTAACTTTCCCACATGCTTGGATACTTCTACCTTTTTCAAAACCAAGTCCCCTTCTTTGAAGGTTCGGACGCGTACTTTTTGATTGTATGCTTTCTCCATATTTGCCTTAGTGGCTTGTAGGCGTACAGCAACTTTATCTCTTAAGGCTTCTGCTAAATCAACGTCATTTTCCCTCGCCTTTTCATTTTCTTCTTTATTGAACATCTCTATTCTTGGAGTTGGAATTAAAGTTTCCACAGGGATAACAGCTTCCGATCCATATATCAAGCTGAAAGGGGTTTCTCCAGTTGAGTTTCTTACCGTGGTTCGATTAGCCCACAAAACTCCTGGTAGCTCATCGAGCCATTTTCCTTTGGCGGCTCCTAACCTTTTTTCCAAAGATTTTATTATCTCTCGGTTTGCTACTTCAGTTTGTCCATTTGCTCGAGGATGTCCTACCGAGGTAAAGTTTTGTTGAATTCCGAGTCTTGTACACCATTCTATTATCTGTTTTCCCGCGAATTGAGTTCCATTATCGGAGATAAGGACCCTTGGGATGCCGAATCGACATACTATGAATTTCCAGAGGAAGTTAATAACTTGGAATTGGGTTATTCGTGCGAGGGCGACGCATTCTATCCATTTGCTGAAGTATTCTACAGCGACCAGGACATAGGATTTCTTTGATCTAGCTGTTGGGAAAGGTCCCACGATGTCCATTCCCCATTGATCGAATGGCCAACAAATCGGGATAGGGTGCATATTTTCTGCTGGTCGATGGCATATGTTAGCATGAATCTGGCAGTGATGACATTCTTGGACATATTGAGCGGCATCTTTATTGATGGTTGGCCAATAGTAACCTGTTCTGAGACATTTTAAGGCCAATGCCCTCGAT
Organism: Penstemon eatonii; assembly: GCA_038501285.1. Classification (NCBI taxonomy): domain Eukaryota; kingdom Viridiplantae; phylum Streptophyta; class Magnoliopsida; order Lamiales; family Plantaginaceae; genus Penstemon; species Penstemon eatonii. The sequence continues at coordinate 1,060,505 of JBCEGF010001341.1, forward strand.
CCACTGTGATTTCCTGCGTCTCCTTCATGTATTTCTCGCAGTATATCCATGGTTTGTGATTCAGGGATGCATCTCAGGAGAATTCCCGATACTGATCGTCTGTAGAGTTTTCCTTCTACAAGTGTATACTTTGGGGCTCGATATTTTATTTTCCGAGCTTCATTCTGATCAGATGGTAGTTTTCCATCTTGAAGATAGTCTTTCATTGGGTTCATCCAGTTTTCTTCGGCTTCTTCGATTTCCATTATATCGATTATCGGTATTTCATCGATATCGATTGCTGGTGTATTAGATATCAACCAGTTAATCACCCGTTCGGTCTTTCCGTCATGGGATCCTGTGAATTTTGATAGCTGATCGGCCCATTTATTTTCCGAACGTGGGATGTTCTGGATACTGAAGCTTTCAAATTTCCCAGCTAGAGATTTTACTTTGGCGAGGTATTTGATCATATTGAACTCTTTAGCCTCGTATAGGCCTTCTATTTGTCTTTGTACTAATTCCGAATCAGTTAGTACCTTAAGACTCTTTATGTTGGCTTTTATCGCCATCTCCATTCCTGCGATTAACGCTTCATATTCGGCTTCATTGTTTGTTACGACGAAGTCCAATGTTATCGCGTAATTCAAATCTTCCTTATTTGGTCCAGTGAAGTTAATTCCGGCGCCTCCCCCTTCTCGGCATGAAGCACCGTCGACATGCATTAACCAAGTTTGATCCTCGATCATCAAGACATCGTTGTTGTGGCAGCTCGATGATTCGGTGGCCTGCGTCGGTGTTTCTAGTATAAAATCGGCCAACACCTGGGCCTTGATGGCAATCCTCGGTTTGTAGTCTACCTCGAACTGGCTGAGTTCGATGGCCCATTTGATCAGTCGTCCGGAGGCTTCTGGTTTTGCTAGGATTTGTCTTAACGGTTGATTCGTCAAAACGATGATTTTGTAGGTTAAGAAGTAGGGTCGGAGTTTTCGTGCAGCCACTACTAAGGCCAGCGTGAATTTTTCTATTTCCAAGTAATTCTTCTCCGCCCCTTGTAATAACTTGCTGAGATAATAGACAGGCTTATGCTCGGAACCCTCTATCTTAATTAGGACTGAGCTAACGGCCGTATCGGAGATGGAGATGTATAAGTACAATGGTTCCCCTTCTGTCGGTTTGGCCAACATCGGAGGGGATGTTAAATATTCTTTGAGTTGTTCGAAAGCTCGTTCACATTCTTCGGTCCAAACGAAGTTTTTCGCTTTTCGAAGTGTTTGGAAAAAGGGCAAGCTTCTATCCGCCGATTTAGATATAAATCTATTTAACGCTACGATCTTCCCAACCAAGCTTTGCACTTGAGAGATGGTCTTGGGAGGTTTCATTTCAGTTATGGCTCGAATTTTTTCTGGGTTGGCTTCTATTCCTCGCTGGTGTACCAAATATCCCAAAAATTTTCCTGACTTAACACCGAAGGTGCATTTTGCGGGGTTCAACTTCATACGATATTTTCTTAAGATTTGGAAACATCGATCTAGATGTTTTACGTGATCTGCTTCATTCATACTTTTAACTAACATGTCGTCTACATAGACCTCCATTATTTCTCCGATTAACTCCCTGAACATTAGGTTTACCAATCTTTGGTATGTAGCCCCAGCGTTCCTTAATCCGAACGGCATTACTATAAAGCAGTATACTCCCTGTTCGGTTACGAATGCGGTCTTCTCTTGGTCGCGCTCGTCCATGTATATTTGGTAAAAGCCTTGGAAGGCGTCCATCATGCTGAACAGCGCAAAGCCAGCAGTCGAGTCGACCAATAAGTCGATTCTTGGGAGGGGGTAAGGGTCGCGTGGACATAACTTGTTAAGGTCGGTGAAATCATTACACATCCTCCATTTGTTGTCCTTCTTATCCCCCTTTGCTACTAGTACAACATTACATAGCCACTCCGAGAAATGTATTTCTCGGATTTGTTTTGCTTCCATCAGTCTTTCAACTTCGGCTTTAATGATTTTATCTTTCACTGGTCCATGATTTCTTTTCTTCTGTCTGGCGGGTTTCGCCGAAGGGTCAATTTTTAGGGTATGCTTGATTACTCGAGGATCGATCCCTTCGATGTCATTTGCACTCCAAGCGAAAACGTCCACGTTATTTCTTAGAAATTCGATTAACATTACTTCTCCTTCTTTGCTCAATTCTGTACCAATTCTTGTCCTTTTGGACGAGTCGCCTTCTACCAGAATTATATCTTTATGTTCTGGGGGTTGCAAGGATAAATCTAGTGGTTCTTTCCCCTTTTTATCTAATCGATCAGTAATAGGAATTTCGACCTCATTTCTAATTGGATCGTCTTCGATCTTTCTCTTGCTTGGAGTAATAGGGTTAGGATGTTCTCTCAAGGTCAGCGACGTGCTGTAGCAATCCCACGCCATACAGTGGTCATTCGTTATTTCTCCAATGCCGCTATCGGTCGGAAATTTTATTTTCTGGTGATAGGTAGAGACCACAGCTCGAAAAAGGTTAAGGGCTGGTCGCCCTAATATAGCGTTATAAGCGAAGGGTGTTTCTACTACTAGGAATTTTACCAGCTTCACTGTTCGAAGTGGCTTCTTTCCGAGCGATACACTCAAAGATATCGTTCCGCTGGGGATGATCTCGGACCCTCCAAAGCCTACTAACGGTGTGGCTACCTTTTGTAGGTTTATTTGTCCGAGGTTCATTTGTGCTAAAACCTCCCTGGAGATGATATTTGCTGAGCTTCCATTATCGATTAGGATTCTTTTCACATTGTAATTCGCTATTTCTAACGACACTACCATAGGGAAATCTGGGTTATCTTCTTTCGTATCCCAAGTAATGTTTTTAGGTACTTCGCCTTCGTTAAAGCTAATCGGCTCGTGATTTGTTGGCCTATTTTCTAACGTCCATATTTCTTTTGGATATTTAGAACTTGCAATTAAGGATCTGGCCATTCTTCGTCGAGCATTGCGACTATCTCCCCCCGCAGGCCCCCCGGATATAGTGTGGATAGTTCCATTGATCTGGTCGTGATTCAACTCCTGAGTAGGTCGATGTTCTGGTGACCTTCGACGGGAACTTCTCCTTTGATTTCCGTTTCGAGGGCTTCTACTTCTTTCCCTTTTTCGATTGTCTCGCTCTATGTATTCGTCAAGTTTTCCTTGCTCGATTAGTTTCTCAACTTCTCTCTTAAGGTGAAAACAATTCTCCGTTCGATGTCCGTGTGCCCTATGGTACTTACAGTATTGATCGTAGTTTCGAGATCCTGGTCTTGGCTGTGCGATTTTTCTCGCCTCGGGAATCCAGTTATTTCTTTCTAGAATTTCCAATATTTCTTCCATTGGAATATTTAACCTCGGGTGTTCTACATGATTCACCCTGCTTCTGGTTGGTTGCTCAGGGTTTCTTGGTCTTTGGTAGAAATTGGGTTGCCTATCTTGGTCGGCTTTGTTGTATTCCAGTCGCTGGAAGACATTACCTCTCCTGGAGGATCGCTCGAAATCCAAAGATTTTTGGATAGGAAACCTGTCGTGCCGTTTTGAGCTTGAGGTAGTGGCTTTGTTTTTGTTTTTATCCTTAAAGGAATTCATCTCTTCTTGAGTCATATATTTAGAAGCCAAGCTCATAATGTCGGCAAACGTTCTCGGTAGTTTTCGGCTGAGGGCGTTTCCGAACTGCCTGTTTTTAGTGAGGTCGAAGAGGATAGAAATTATGTAATCGATATTCGGAGAGTCGATTTTGAGTAACTCTACGTTGAATCTTGCCAACCAATTTCTTAGGGATTCCCCCTCTTGTTGGTATATTGTTCCTAGGTAACTCATCGGCAGTTTTTGTCTTTTCAGACTGGCAAATTGCTGTGTTAGTTTATTGCATAATTCTCGGAAACTGAATATGGAATTGGCCGGCTGTTTGGCAAACCAATCCAACGCGAGTCCTTCGAATGTTGTCACCATTAGCTTGGCAGTGTATTCGGCGGAGTGGGCATATAGATTCATAATGTTCGTAAAGCTAAAAATATAATCATCCGGGTCAGTGGTTCCATCGTAGCGAGGTAGTCTGCCCGGGACTTGTCCGATCGATTGTGCCTCTTTTATTTCCCTGCAGAAGGGAGAACAGGCCGCAAGGCTTTCCTGGAGTTCCGTGGTTCGGGCCCACGGATTTTGAATAGTCCGTAAGCGTTGTTCAAGTCGGTCCTGCACCATCCTTTCAATTTCTCTTTCCGTCAGTCGAGCCGTTCGTGGTCGATCAGGGATTGTATCATCTATATCATCCTCAATAGGGATAATTGTTCGTTCCCTGGATCTACTACGCCTCGCCGGGGTTTTTCTGTGACCTCGTTTCCTTCGAGGATTGTTGTCGGAGGGTTTCGAATTGTCCTGTTGTGGACTGTGTAGCGAGCGGTGCTCGCTTGGTGGGCTATCAGCTTGTTGAGATACATGATCGTTTTGTCCGGGCATTCTCCGAGCAGGAATTGTCCTGGCAGCCCTAGGGTTTTGCGGAATTTGATCAAGCACAAGTAATTCTTCCGGGGAGAGTGATTTAAAGAGCATCGCTATTTGTCGTAATTTCTCCTGAGCACCCGGGAGAGGAGCAGGGATCTCGGGGACTTCCGGCTCTTCCTGTATCGTGCCGGGAGGACCTCCTAGGGGTTCATGATCTCGGGGATGGGTATTCTGTAAATTCTCGTCGGTGTTGGGAACGTTATTATTGTCGTTCTCCTGTGGATCTTCAGATGTGTCATGACCGGTGGTTGTGTTACTTCTTGCTCCGATACGAGCGCTTTTCCTTGGGCGAGCCATATGTCGATCGAATAATTAACCTAGCCCCTCGGTGGGCGCCAACTGATTTAACCGTTTTTCGTCGGGTTAATTTAATATCAGTGAATTTGTGATATCGGGGGTTTGGATATTGAATTATTCAGTATATTGGGTTCCGTTACTTTATTCTGGATGGATCGTTTACAAAGAAAAGCAATAATCAAAGGCAAGAAGTAAAACCATTAACGAAATTAAGAACGCAATGATATGGAGGTAAAGTTCTGCAATCATAATGGATATTATTGAGTTCTATTGTTATCAATGTATTCTTGTGTTATCTCAGAATTAAGAGAATTCGTAGTTGTCTCATACAATGAATAACTAGGTATTTATATTACGCTAAACCTAGTATTACAAGGAATCATAGTCCTAGTTGGACTCGGCCCAACCTATCCTTCTTGGGTCCGGAGTGTAATCTTTACTCGGAGCGAGCGGCATCAGGCTGGGTCAGTAAGAAGATCCCGATCCGTTAGAATTGGTCGAATCGATCTTGTAATCTTTGTTCGATCAGACTAGTATGTAGGGTGCGAAATAGCCCCCATCACCTATCTCGATTGGATTCTACGACTCTTGAATATGTTCTATATCACGGCCTTGGAGATCAGTCCACGGGTTGTCCCATAGCCCTGTGATCTAAGGTCTTCTATCCTTATGCGTAGATAATTGTTACATAAGATAAAGTTAACCATATAATAAAGTGCATTGATTAATCAAAATTGAATAGTTCCTTCATTTATTACATTAAATGCTAGCCATACAATTGGCTTGCCGGACACTATTTCTATCAACTATTGCATCATGTTATCAATGTCTCCCATCATTTTGTTAATTTGCTCCTCATAGGCCATCTCCCGCATATCTGAGGCTTCTTTTAATTTTTCTATTTCCTCCGCATAAGTTTAACACTGCGATTTTAAAGTGAAAATATTGATAATTACCTCATCGGGGGGTTGTTGATTTTATGAAAGTCCTCTTGATGAACCACCTTTGACAAACTTGGCCTCAGCAGCCAAACCATGACACCTCCCCTTCGTGTTTGGTGGCCCAACGACGTCTATCCACGTCTACATAAGAAACAATATAACAATTTATTAATATTTAACTATAAATAATAATTATGTAATCTAAGTAAAATAATAAAACTATAAGTCATATTCATATTACATCCAGCTCAGTTTATGGATCAACAACACCAAGTTCTGTGGAATCTTGACTCGAATGACATCCACAAAATTTCCCTACAAGACAAGTTTATAAATTAATACATATAATTAAATGTCACAACATATTAAAAAAATACGCTAGTATAAAGTAACTAATTTGTATAAACTCGGAACGTTCGTCGACCCATTCAAGTTGGCCATTAACTACTTTTGAATGAGTAATCATAAATACATCAGCTCGGGATGGTTTAGCTGCAATTTTTTTTTCCTGTGAAAAAAATAAAATTATAAAACATACATATGAGAAAGAAAAATATAAAATATGTGAAGATCTTACGGTATCATCCGAGTGACATAATTGTGACTTACTCCCACCAGCATAAAGTGGGAATGCCATACCATCACAATCCGATGCCCGATTTTCCTTTTTATTTTTACTACTTGCTATAAATTTATATTGATTTATTTTAATAGGTATTTATTTTATGGAGTTTCTTATAATGACTTGCAGGACAAATATCGTTGGAACCAAGAGAATGAGCGAGCTATCCGGCGTATTTATATAATGAAAGCCGGAAAGGAACTATATGATAGGTTATATAAACAACTGGTAGAAAAAAAAATTATAAACCTAACTGGATTGGGTAGGTTATTGGGATTTGATGGTTCATAGATGGAAGACTGACCCTAAATTTATAGCTGGAAGTAAAAAAATAAGCAAAATCGGGCATCGGACTGTGATGATATGGGCATCCCACTTTATGCTGGTGGGAGTAAATCACAATTATGTCACTCGGATGATATCGTAAGTTCTTCAAATACCAATAACCTACCCCAACCCAGTTAGCTCTCTGAAATTTTATTTCTACTTGTTGTTTATATAATCTGTCAGATAGTTCCTTTCCGGCTTTCACTTCATAAATACACTGGATATCTCGCTAAATCTCTTGGTTCCAACGATATTTGTCATTATAAGAAACTCCGTAAAATAAAAACCTATTAGAAGAAATATATATAAATTTATAGGTAGTAGTAAAAAAAATAAGCAAAATCGGGCATCGGACTGTGATGGTATGGGCTTCTCAGTTTAAACTGGTGGGAGTAAGTCACAATTATGTCACTCGGATGATATCGTAAGTTCTTCACATTACAGCCAAACCATAACACCTCCCCTTCTTGTTAGGTGGCCCAACGACGTCTATCCACGTCTATATAATAAACAATATAACAATTTATTAATATTTAACTATAAATAATAATTACGTAATCTAAGTAAAATTATAAAACTATAAGTCATATTCATATTACATCCAACTCAGTTTGTGGATCAACGAAACCAAGTTCTATTGAACCTTGACTCGAAATGACATCCAAAAAATTTCCCTACAAGACAAGTTTATTAATTAATACATATAACTAAATGTCACAACATTTTAAAAAAAAATACACTAGTATAAAGTAATTATAGTGTATAAACTCAGAACATTCGTCGACCCATTCACGTTGGCCATTAACTACTTTTGAATGAGTAATCATAAATACATCAGCTCAGGATGGTTTAGCTCCAGTTTTTTTTTCTGTGAAAAAAATAATAATTATAAAACATACATATGAGAATGAAAATTATAAAATATGTGAAGATCTTATGATATCATCCGAATGACATAATTGTGAATTACTCTCACCAGCATAAAGTGAAAAGCCCATACCATCACAGTCCGATGCCTGATTATGCTTGTTTTTTTGCTACAAGCTATAAATTTATATTGATTCCTTCTAATAGGTTTTTATTTTATGGAGTTTCTTATAATGACTTGCACGACAAATATCGTTGGAACCAAGAGAATGGGCGAGCTATCCGGCGTATTTATAAATGGAAAGCTGCAAAGGAACTATCTGATAGGTTATATAAAAACAGGTAGGAAAAAAAATTCAGATACCTAACTGGATTGGGTTAGGTTATTTGGATTTGATGGTTCATAGATGGAAGACTGGCCCTAAAATTATACCTAATAGTAAAAAAAAAATAAGCAAAATCGGGAATCGGACTGTGATGGTATGGGCTTCCCTTTTTATGCTGGTGGGAGTAAGTCAAAATTATGTCACTCGGATGATATCGTAAGTTCTTCAAATCCCAATAACCTACCCCAATCCAATTAGATCTCTGAATTTTTTTTCTACTTGTTGTTAATATAAATTATCAGATAGTTCCTTTCCAGCTTTCATTTCATAAATACGCCGGATAGCTCGCCCAATCTCTTGGTTCCAACGATATTTGTCATTATAAGAAACTACGTAAAATAAAAAACCTATTAGAAGAAATATATATAAATTTATAGGTAGTAGTCAAAAAAATAAACAAAATCGGGCATCGGACTGTGATGGTATGGGCTACCCACTTTATGCTGGTGGGAGTAAGTCACAATCATGTCACTCGGATGATATCATAAGTTCTTCATATTATAGCCAAACCTTAACACATCCCCTTCTTGTTTGGTGGCCCAACGACGTCTATCCACGTCTACATAAGAAACAATATAACAATTTATTAATATTTATCTATAAATAATAATTACGTAATCTAAGTAAAATAATAAAACTATAAGTCATATTCATATTACATCCAACTCAGTTTGAGGATCAACGACACCCAGTTATATGGAATCTTGACTCGAAATGACATCCACAAAATTTTCCTACAAGACAAGTTTATTAATTAATACATATAACTAAATGTCACAACATATTAAAAAAAATATGCTAGTATAAAGTAACTATAGTGTATAAACTCAGAACGTTCGTCGACCCATTCAGTTGGCCATTAACTACTTTTGACTGAGTAATTATTAATACATCAGCTCGGAATAGTTTAGCTCCAATTTTTTTTTTCTGTGAAAAAAATAATGATTATAAAACATACATATAAGAAAGAAAATTATAAAATATGTGAAGATCATATGATATCATCCGAATGACATAATTGTGAATTACTCTCCCCAGCATAAAGTGAAAAGCCCATACCATCACAGTCCGATGTCCGATTATGCTTTTTTTTTTTTTTTACTGCAAGCTATAAATTTATATTGATTCCTTCTAATAGGATTTTATTTTATGGAGTTTCTTATAATGACTTGCAGGACAAATGTCGCTGGAACCAAGAAAATTAGCGAGCTATCCGGCGTATTTATAAAATGAAAGCCGGAAAGGAACTATGTGATAGGTTATATAAAAACAGGTAGAAGAAAAATTTCAGAGACCTAACTGGATTGGGGTAGGTTATTGGGATTTGATGGTTCATAGATGGAAGACTTACCCTAAAGTTATAGCTATTAGTAAAAAAAATAAGCAAAATCGGGCATTGGACTGTGATAGTATGGGCTTCCCACTTTATGCTGGTGGGAGTAAATTACAATTATGTCACTCGGATGATATCGTAAGTTCTTCAAATCTCAATAACCTACCCCAATCCAATTAGGTCTCTGAAAGTTTTTTTCTACTTGTTGTTTATATAACCTATCAGATAGTTCCTTTCCGGCTTTCATTTTATAAATACGCCGGATAGCTCGCTCAATCTCTTGGTTCCAAGAATATTTGTCATTATAAGAAACTCCGTAAAATAAAAACCTATTAGAAGAAATATATATAAATTTATAGGTAGTAGTAAAAAAAATAAGCAAAATCGGGCATCGGACTGTGATGGTATGGGCTTCCCACTTTATGCGGGTGGGAGTAAGTCACAATTATGTAACTTGGATGATATCGTATGTTCTTAACATTAGAGCCAAACCATAACACCTCCACTTCTTGTTTGGTGGCCCAACGACGTCTATATAAGAAACAATATCACCAATTATTAATATTTAACTATAAATAATAATTACGTGATCTAAGTAAAATAATAAAACTATAAGTCATATTCATATTACCTCCAACTCAGTTAGTGGATCAACGACAGCAAGTTCTGTGGAATCTTGACTCGAAATGACATCCACAAAATTTCCCTACAAGACAAGTTTATTAATTAAGACATATAACTAAATGTCACAACATATTAAAAAAAAATACGCTAGTATAAAGTAACTAATGTGTATAAACTCATAACGTTCGCCAACCTATTCATGTTGGTCATTAACTACTTTTGATTGAGTAATCATAAATACATCAGCTCTGGATGGTTTAGCTCCAGTTTTTTTTTCCTGTGAAAAAAATAATAATTATAAAACATATATTTGAAAAAGAAAAATATAAAATATGTGAAGAACTTACGATATCATCCGATTGACATAATTGTACTTACTCCCACCAGCGTAAAGTGGGAAGCCCATACCATCACAGTCCGATGTCCGATTTTGCTTATTTTTTATACTACTAGCTATAAATTTAGGGTAAGCCTTCCATCTATGAACCATCAAATCCCAATAACTTACCCCAATCCAGTTAGGTCTCTGAATTTTTTTTTCTATCTATTGTTTATATAACCTATCAGATAGTTCCTTTACGGCTTTCATTTATCAATAAGCCGGATAGCTCGCTCGTTCTTTTGGTTCCAACGGTGTTTGTCCTGTAAGTCATTATAAGAAACTCCATAAATAAAAATCTATTAGAAGAAATCAATATACATATAAAATTCAAAAAATTATACCTTGAATTTGTTGAACCACATATCTTTCACATCCTAAAGTACTTCGGAATAACAAATCCATGCGCCCTCATAGCTTTCACATATTTTCTCCATTAAAAACTTGACGACTGTAGATGAGTTAGGATAGAACCTATAATAAAATCAAAATGTAAAACATTAGCTAGCATAATAAATACGGCAAATGTTGATTCTTTATAAATTAATAAAGAAAATTAAAATTTCATACTTGTCGCCTCGAGGTTCTATATAGATCCTCATATCAGGTGAACTCAGACCGACTGGAGGTCCCTCTTGTGTACTAGGAGTACAGGGAACACGACTAGATGTCCGATCATCTGCAGGAATGGAACTGTGAGCTCGGGGACTAGGTGAATGACTAGGAACCTGATCTAAAGAATGAATGTATGTGTCTGTAGTAGGTGCTGATATTGATCGTCAACCACCTCCTATACTTGACATCTGGAAGAAAATTAAGTAATATGCATTGACAATTACACAAACAATCTTAGTTAATTGGACATGATAAATTGGAAGATAAGATATTAAAGTAATTAGTGATAATAAAATAGAACGTTGGTGTCACTAATTAAAGTTAGATATATATCTCATACTAATAAAAGAAGAGAATAAAAATAATATATTATTCATCATCATCATCTTCTTCTTCTTCTTCATTTTCATCTTCATCTTCATCTTCTTCTTCTTTGACAACCTCATATGCACGTATCGTTGCTAAATTTGTAATGTTGACTTCTTCAAAACCTCCATCTGCCAAATCTCCTATGGGTTCACTGGTATCAACAACTAAATTCTGCATTGTAGTCCTCGGTTCTTGCAAAACTTATTCCACATTACAACTTTAACCCACTCTACTTCGTGGTGTTGTTTTTATTATAATACGCCAATTAATCCTATCTTTTTCCTTGAAGAACTGATGTTTTAAGCATATCACACATACTGTTAAAACACCCTTGTGACCAGTTGTAGCCAGATTTCAACGACATCATCTGTAAAGCCAATGACAACTCAGTTTGAGTTTCACAACCCTCCCATAAAGGTTGTTGAGCAGCATCCTGTGCGTTGTAGAAGTGTTGAGTTTCTACATTCGGACGGTTCTCGAAGTTGACATCATCCCTTTCATTTTCAGTATCTTCAGCACCATATAGACATCCTCTCATAGCATCAACTACAACATTTTCATATCGGTTGTATCCCTCGTCGTGCCAAAATTGAGTATTACTACTCAAAGCTCCAACATTTTTATATCGGTTATTATACGGATTATGTGGCTCAATCTCTCCATGTGATGTCCAGTACCAATAATTAGGCATAAATCCTTTCCTTAACAAATCTAGTTCCATGAGTTCAGGATCCATGTATTTACAATTTTTATGTACATTGAAAGGACACCTTAATTTCTTTATCTTCTAACTATCGAGGTTGAGATTTTGCATGTTGAATAAAACATTCTCCGTTTTTAAGTTATTATTAGGTAAAAGTCTGTTATACATCCAACCACGTTGAATTTGATTATTATCTATCTTCTAAAAAAATAAATAATTAATTAGTCATTTTAAATTTTAGTAAACTCCCATATAATTTATATAAAACACTAAGAGCTAAGGCCCAAGTTTTTTTCATCCAATTCTTCATTTAAATAAAGCAAAAATTAAATAAAACAGGTGCTGAACTAAAAAGCAACAATTATTTAGCATTTTGGCCCAAGAGATAAGGCCCAAGTTTTTTTTCTTCCAATTCTTCATTTAAATGAAACACTTAGCCAAGTTTGATAAAGAAAATGAACCCAGACTCTCCTTATGTTGAACTTAAATTTCAAGTTCAAACTTTAATATAACTTACTCAAAATTGGCTCAATTAATCAATCAATATTGACCCCACGCTTTGAAATTTGCTAATAATCCTAAATACACGCGTCTATTACACATATAGACACTACAAATAGATATTTCACACCGAGTAATATTATCAAAATCTAAATTCATTAGAAAATTCATTGAGTAATATTATCAAACACCTTCCATATATAACCAAAATAAACTGATTTGAACACATGATATCTAATTTAAATTTCGAAACCACTAACTAATACATAAAACAGTGATTAAAATTCAATTTTACAACAAATTATGAACTTTGAAGAATTTACCTTAAAGGAATAACACCCAAGATAATTGCAACTAGTTCCAAACAGTGAAAATCGTCTCTTCTCTGGATTGTTTCGACCACGGGTTTGGGCTTGCGGCAGGGGCGGCGCGATCTGAAAGAGAGTGGCTGGCTGTGGTGGAGTCGCTGGCCGCGAGAGAAAGAAGAAGTTGACGGGGCTGCGGCTGCGGGAGAAAGAAGGACTGCTGCTGCAGGAGAAAGAGGGACTGCGACTGTGGCTGTGACGGCGGTGGGGGCTGCGGCTGTGGAAGAGATAGTGAGAGCTAGGGTTAGGGAGAAATTAGGGCACGGGAGAACAGAGAGAGAGAGTGAGTGAATTTAATTCACTTTTTCTATTTTAATCCATTATGACACTAGGATTAAACTAAAGTATAAGACTTGCTTTATTTGGCTATGTGTTACGGTCAAATACTATTTAAGTGATCAAGGACAGCTGGTCAAACAACGAAAATGGTGAAGCGAGCGACAATGTTTGGGGAAAAATTGAAAATTGTAGGGTGGGTCTATAGAATTGGAGTAGAGCCTCTTTTGGAAGTGTTAAAAATCATATCAGAAACTTAAAGGAAGAAATTCCGGTTCTTAGAAGAGGAGTCATAACAACAGATTCAAAGAAAAAAATGTTGGTTTATCGGTAACGTCAAGACGTTAAAAGCAACGGAATTTTAAAATTTTAAAATAACCCAAGCAGATATTCATACGAAAAGGGTTTATACAACAAATCAACCAACCATATGGGGTTTATCGATTTTTACCTCCCCACAAGAACGATGGTGGTTTTTCTCCGGTCTTCTTTCAGATCTGATGGATTTGGTTCTAGAGAAGCACCCCAAGTCTTGTGCTTCTAGCGGTATCCACACCAACTGGATTGAAGCAACCCCTTTGTATACACAGGCTCAGAACTAGGACTTAAGGGTAATCAGACATGGAAGAACGAAGAAAACTAGATCTAGATCTGGAGGATGAGAGGGGGCGGCCTCTCTTACATTGGAGAAGCGGGGGCGGCCACACCTCTTCTCCGAGAGGGAGACGGCTATGTATGATTATGGTTTTTGGTCTCCTTCTCCTTATGTATAGATAAGGAGACTTGACCTAATTTGACTTAGTCCAACTAGGAAACTTAAAGTTCATTTGCTTATGACATTTATTTGTTTCCTGATGGACCTAGACAATTAATTAAACTCCTTTAATTAATTCAGCCCAATTAATTAATTCCTCTCTTATTAATTAACTCTTTAATTAATTAGTTTTCTTCTTCAAGAAGTAACACTTTAATTCTTCAATTTTGATTTAACTCTTGAAATCAAACTTTCCTCATATGATTTGTTGCAGTTCAATTGTATTGTGTGTGACCCTCTAGGTTCACCATCAATTGGCCGTGGGCCCACGACTTTTGTGATTTAATTTGCAATATTATTAATTGCTCCGATTAATTGAACACCTTCAATTAACCACTAAAAAAATAATCTTACAATTAATTCATGAGTACCCACTCCTCATGGTCGATGTCTAGCCACAAGCCCATGAGGCCCAACTTCAGGTGAATTGATATCCGTGAACCTCACTTCTTATAAGTGCCATGTACATACGGTCCTTCTAGCGACTAATTTCTTGATTGAGACCTAGTGTGTGTGAATTGATCGGCACCTCTAATTATCTAAGAACGTATAGGAAATTCTCTCAACACACTACATTGAGTCGGTAGATCCCATATTAGTGCTAACCATTCGCGTACACGATCCTACGTACCTAAAGTAGTCTCACAATGATCAGGCTAAGTGATCTGCTCCTAAACCAAAGTACGTACTCACGTGCACTGAATTCGCCCTAGCACCTCAAGTTAAAGGACTAAATCGTACAATATTATAAGTCTTGAGAAACATCCCATCGCCGATGTGCGTCATGCGCTTCCACAATTGGTTTCTCTGTTTGGGTCGTTCGACGCATTCGATCCCCTATCGAACCACCAACTCATATGCACTGGCATCAAATGCCTTGCTCATGAAATGCTACAAATTCACTCCATGTGAATCATGCATACTCGTACAAGTCTTTGCGATTCCTTCGATACCCCGTCTCGCTCGAAATCTATTACTTGGAACATGTTTTAAGATCACGACCTTCGAGACTGTTTCATGATTGCACTAATACTAAAATGAATCGTCCCATAGTCTATTGTGATCTAAGGATTCCTCCAAGCGCTTAAGTGATTCGCGAGAGATGAAGTTGGCCACTGTTTGATTTACATACTATAAACAAACGAACGTATTAATTCATTTATACTAGAGAAAGCTTATCACATGATAGTCCTTATACGAGCTAAAATCTATTGGCTTGCAGGGCACTATCCTTTCAAAAGAGCTGGATTTATGCAAAGAACTCGAACAATTAATTGATAAAGAAAATCTAATGTGGGAACAAAGAGCCAAGGCTTATTGGCTTAATGACGGGGATCGAAACACAAATTACTTCCATTCTAGGGCTACAGGTCGTAAAAAAAATGAGATTTTGGATATCAGGAATAGTGAATGAGATTGGTTTGGGTCTTGAGAAGAAATCTAGGACACGGTAATGCGTTATTTCCAACAACCCTTCAGCTGCTAGACCTACCAGAGAGGAGATTTCTATTGCTCTAGGGACTGTGTGGCGAAAGTCGACCATCAAACAAACCAGAATCTACTCCGGGCGTACACTGCAAGTGAGGTAACCAATGCCATTCGAAATATGCACCCCTTAAAATCCCCAGGCCCAGATGGTTTATCCCTTTTATTTTTTAAAAATTTTGGAAATTTATAGGTGGTGATATATCTAATTGTGTATAGAATTTTCTGAATAATCTTATCTTCAATGTAAAAGGCAACTATACACATATTGTCTTAATCCCTAAAGTTGCTAATCCAGAATTAATGACCCAATTCAGGCCTATAAGTCTTTGTAATGTAATCTACAAAATCGCTTCCAAAGTCATAGGTAATAGACTCAAACCTTTCATGAATTTCCATTATCTCTGAATTACCAACCTGCGTTTGTGCCCACTAGACAAATTACTGATAACATTTCGGTTGCTTATGAGATTACTGAATTTATGAGACAACAAGAAAAAAAAATATCATCATTATATGGCAATAAAGTTGGATATGTGCAAAGCTTATGATAAAGTATTAGGGCTGTGATGCTTAAACTTGATTTTGATTCGAATTTTGTGGATTTGATTATGATATGTATTACTACAGTGACTTATTCTTGTGAGCTAAATGGGGACCATATTGGTTATATTGTGCCTGAAAGGGGTATCAGACAAGGAGATCTCCTATCACCCTATCTATTTTTGTTTTGTGCAAAAGCCTTCATTTCATGAATAAGTAGAGAAGAGGAACAAGTTAACCTAAATGGAGTTGAGATCTGCATGGGGCTCCTAAGGTATCTGATGGGGGCTATTTCGCACCCCTTCTGATAATCGGAGCAACAAGTCAACATACGTTTGGACCGATCAGAAGACTATTTAGATGATGAGCTGCCCGGTCCGATCTGAACTATCAATCCTTGGTGACTAAGAACGAAGTCCAAGTTCGATAAGGATTACTACACCTAGTCCTATTGGGATTATGTTTCCTTGAATAGCTAGGGTTAATATCATATAAATACCAAGTTAAACATTGTATTAAGAAAACTACGGACTCAGAGCTCACGCCTCCATACAAAGCAATCTGAGATTATAATTAATGGAAAAGCTTTTGCTATACTATATTTATATTCATTGTCTTGTTTATTGATTGTTCTTTACGCTTTGTTCTTTCTTGAGATCGATCCTTCCGGAATAAAGTAACTAAGCCCTATAATCTATACGTAATCTAACCTCAGAAACTAACCTCATTGATTTAATTTAACCCTACGAAAAATGGTTAAATCAGTTGGCGCCCACCGAGGGGCCAGGTTAATTATTCGATTGACATATGGCTCGACCAAGGAAGAACACTCGTAATGAGACAAGAAGTAACACGACGAACCCACATATCACGTCCGGTGACTTACAGTACGGAACGAATAATAACGTACCAACCACCAACGAAGGGAATAATTAAAGAAATAGTGACCAACCGCTCAATCAACAGGAGCATCAAATGATCCATGCTATGAACTCCCAAGGACAACAAAAGACTGCCGCAAATCCAATACCGGAGGCTCACGTGGCTTCACAAATCCCAGTTCCTCTTCCAGAAACACTGGAGAAGTTGCGACAGATCGCTATGTTGGTTAATTCGCTATGTCCGGAGGAATTGGTCCCCGAGCAGATTCTTAGAAACCCTAGAACTACTAGGGCAAATCCTGCTCAAAGAACTCCGAGGCAGGTCGATCAAATTTCACAGCAAGTGGATAGCCCTATGAGCGAACAACGATCAATGCACAGCCCACAAAAGAGCAATACAAAGCCAACCGATGAGCGGATCCAAAGGAAAATAGATCGGACGAAGCCACTTCCAACCCGCCGAGGATCGAAGGAAAATACCATAATCCCTATCGAAGATGACGTGGTCGATGCAATTCCTAATCGACTAAGAATTGTGCGCCTCTCGGAAAGAGAAATCGAGAAGATGGTACAGGAGCGTCTGGAACAACGTCTACGAACTATTCAAAATCCATGGGCCAGAAACACGGAGCTCCAAGAGAGCCTAGCAGATGCTCCCCCTTTTGCCGAGAGATAAAAGAAGCTCAATCGACGGGTCAGGTTCCGGGACGACTACCCATATATGATGGAACTACCGACCCAGATGATTACATATTCAGTTTTACGAACATAATGAACTTATATGCTCACTCAGCAGAATACACTGCAAAGTTAATGGTCACCACATTCGAAGGACTGGCTTTAGATTGGTTTGCCAAACAACCCACTAATTCCATATTCAGCTTTTGGGAGTTATGCAATAAGCTGACTCAGCAGTTCGCTAGCCAGAAGAGACAAAAACTGCCAATGAGCTATCTAGGAACCATCCATCAACAAGAGGGAGAATCCCTACGAAACTGGTTGGCAAGATTTAACTTGGAATTGCTCAAAATCGATTCCCCAAATATCGACTACATAATCTCCATCCTTTTCGACCTCACCAAAAACAGGCAGTTCGGGAATGCCCTCAGTAGAAAGCAACCAAGAACATTTGCGGATATTATGACCTTGGCATCGAAATACATGACTCAAGAGGAGATGAACTCTTTTAAAGATAAGAATAAAAATAAGGCTCCCAGCTCCGGGTCAAAATGGCAAGATAGAGTTCCCGCCCCGAAACCCACAGATTATGATAGACCCTTCAGAAAGGGGAATATCTTTCAGCGACTAGAGTATAATCGAAACGATCAAATATAGGAGACCTAATATCTATCCGAGATCAAGATCGGTCGAACCGGCAAACAGGAACAGAATAAACCAAGTGGAGTACCCCAGGCTGACCGTTCCTATCGAAGAAATATTGGTAATACTTGAGAGGAATAATTGGATCCCCCCGCCAAAAAGAATCGCTCAACCAAGGTCGGGTGCTCGAAACTACGATTTATACAATAGATATCACCGGGCACATGGGCATCGTGAGGATTGTTTTCACCTGAAACGAGAAATCAAAAAGTTGATCGAACAAGGAAAATTGGATGACTATCTAGAATGAAACAATCGCAAGCGGGGCAGGAGTCGGAGTCCGCGGAACAATAATCAAAGAGGAACCTCGAGAAGAAGGTCCCCTAACAATGGTCCACCGCTGGAATTTAATGATGATCAAGTTAACGGCACCATTCATACAATCTCAAGATAGCTAGCCGGCGGAGATAGCTTTAATGCTCGCCGTAGGACCGCCAGGTCCATACTTGAAAATATCAAGTACCTAAAAGAAGTGTGGACACTAGAGAGAAAACTACCGAAGGACCAACCGATCAGTTTTAGCGAGAGCGAAGTACCGAGAAACTTCGTTTGGGATGCGAAAGAAGACAACCCCGATTTCCCAATGGTAGTATCCCTTGAGATTGCAAACTACAATGTTAAAAGAATCCTAATCGATAACGGGAGCTCGGCAAATATCATATCCAAAGAAGTTCTAAATCGGATGAACTTGGGAGAAATAACGTTCCAAAAAGTAGCCACTCCTCTGGTAGGATTCGGAGGTTCCGAAATAGTCCCTTGTGGAACAATAAGTGTAAGTGTCTCACTCGGAAAGAAACCGCAGCGCACGGTGAAATTGATAAAATTCTTGGTCGTAGAGACTCCTTTTGCCTACAGCGCGATCTTAGGACGACCAGCTCTTAACCTATTCTGAGCTGTTGTATCAACTTACCATCAGAAAATAAAATTTCCGACGGACACGGGAATAAACGAAATAGTAAACTATCATTGTATGGCTTGGGACTGTTACAAAACCTCCTTAACCCTAGCGAACCGCTCCAAATCGTTTACCCCAGCTAAAAGAAAGCTCGAAGACGATGTTGATAAGGTCGAGATTGAAATCCCCAGTACAGTCCCAATAGATCGAAAGAGAAAGGAACCGGTCGATTTAAATATCAAACCACCGGAGCTCAAAGATGTTATGCTAGTACATGGGGATCCCACAAAAACGACCAGAATCGGAACTGAACTCAGTAGGGACGGAGAAATAATGCTAGTAAACTTCCTCAGAGAAAATGTAGATATCTTCGCCTTGAGTGCGAACGACATTGAGGGGATTGATCCCAGGGTAATCACCCATTCGCTAAAAATTGATCCCATGGCAAAACCTGCAAGACAAAAAAAGAGGAATCACGGGCCGATAAAGGACAAAAGAATCAAGACGGAAGTAGAAAGGCTACTCAAGGCTAAACAAATTCGAGAGATACACTTCTCGGAATGGCTGTGTAATGTCGTATTAGTGGCGAAAGGGGATAAAAAGGGTAAGAAATGGAGAATGTGCAATGACTTCACCGACCTTAACAAGCTATGTCCACGGGATCCATACCCTCTTCCGAGGATCGATTTATTGGTCGACTCAACTGCTGGTTTCGCAATTTTCAGCATGATGGACGCCTTCCAAGGTTTTTATCAAATATACATGGATGAGCGAGACCACGAAAAGACTGCTTTCGTTACAGAACATGGTGTATACTCTTTCATAGTCATGCCATTTGGCCTAAGGAACGCTGGAGCCACTTACCAGAGATTAGTTAACCTAATGTTCAAGGAACTGATCAGAGAAATAATGGAAGTATACGTAGATGATATGCTGGTCAAAAGCATGAATGAAGCCGACCACATAAAGCATCTCGATCGGTGCTTTCAAATATTGAGAAAATACCGAATGAAGTTGAATCCCGCAAAATGCACTTTCGGAGTAAAATCGGAAAAGTTTTTAGGATATTTGGTTCATCAACGAGGAATTGAGGCCAATCCCGAAAAGATTCGAGCTATGACTGAAATGAAACCACCTAAAACGATCTCCCAAGTGCAAAGCTTAGTGGGAAAGATCGTGGCATTAAACATGTTCATCTCTAAATCGGTCGACAAAAGTTTGCCTTTCTTTCAAACTCTACGAAAGGCAAAAAACTTTGTTTGGACCGAAGAATGTGATCAGGCTTTCAACCGGCTAAAGGAATACCTGACCTCCTCCCCGCTACTAGCCAAGCCAACTGAGGGCGAACCATTATATATTTACATATCTATTTCCGATGTGGCCATTAGTTCAGTTTTGGTAAATATAGAAGGTAATCAATGGATACTAACGATTGAAGGCTTAGCCTTTCTTTTCTCTCATAGAAGTGCGTACATTTTAGCAACTTCTCTACTCATTTCTTTTAAGAGTTAGGTGTTCAAAGGTTTGTCATTCTCGAAAAGGGTTTACTTCCCCAAACTTAGGCTATTTATGCTTTTTTTACATTTAGATTCCAAGCTAAGGATTGGAGGGATTCTAAGTTAAGCAAAAGGAGTCCTAGATCCTATTATCGCTAAAGTTCGTTATCCACTTTAAATATAATCATAGCCATTGCCAATGTTCTTTGAACTTTGTAGAGCATGTACAAATAATAATAAGAATTTGAAAAAATTTTGGCGGGTCGACTTAGTACGCAACAAGTGACCTTACTCCCCCAAACTTAAAATGCACAATGTCCCCATTGTATGAATTGAGAATGACGGAATAAGGTACGACACGACAAAAACAAGAACACAAGCAAAATAAAACAAAACAAAACGAAACGAAACAATAAACGAGCGAGCACGGCTCTAAATAAGGTCCAACAAGCAAACATTATAGATTTAAACGAGTAAACATATCAACATCTCTCAAGAGTTAATAACAAAACCAACACAAGACGAGAATATAATTCAAACATTGTAAGCTCAATTTAAACCGACGGGACTGCGTAAATTTAAATACAACGTCCCTTTATGTATGCTTCCCGTGGTTGCTCCCGTCTTCAGTGGTTTCGTGCAATGAGAGCACGCTCCATTGCTTTCCGTACTCTCCCCTTTTATTTTAAATGCGCAAATTTTTCCCAAACTTATGTTGCAACTACACAACCTCAATAAACCAATACCCCGACAACTCCATAATCGAAAACTAGCAAAGAGGGTAAAAATTTCTCACACACAATTTATCAAACACCTTGTGTGCACTCCTCAATTCACTAATTCTCTTCAAAGTTTACAAGAGCTTCAACCTAAAAATTTATCAATACCAAACAACGCAATAACAATACAACAATACCAATCAAGTTACGCCACACTTACCTTTGGATTGGAATCGAAGACTTTTGATTTTCGAACCCTTGAGTGTTGAATTCGGTTTTGGTATGATTGTGGGGGAATAAAAGGATTTCTTGAGTTGAATTGGTGAGTTGGTTGATTGAGAGTGAGGAGAGACGATTTTGTGTGAGTTTGGAAAGATTAGAGTGAGTGAGAGATGGGAGGGAGGGATTGATTTTGAAGAGTGTTTGAATTGGTGAGCCGTTATATTTATTCAATTTTTTTTTTAATAAAGATGTCTCGCGGCCGCGAGAGCTGGGCAGAAACTTTCTGCCAACACCTCGCGGCCGCGAGAGTGAGGCAGAAAGTTTTATGAACTTTCTGCCAACACTCCGCGGTCGCGAGCCTTGAGCTCGTGGCGGCGAGGATTAGACTATAAAAATTTCCTCCTTTACTTGATCAATTAATCCAACTTCTCACCTTACACCGTTCGCAATCCATGGTTCGTTCGCTCGATCTCACTCGAATTATGCTTGTTAATCCTCGATCTTTCATGCGCGCTCATTTACCTACAACACAAAACGCAAAAACGACAACAAAAACAAAAACGATAACAACACAAAACATAAAACAACAAAGGAAAAAGAAATAGGCTCGGGTTGCCTCCTGAGAAGCGCTTGTCTATAATCGTGAGCTCGACATGAAACTTTTCTTTTCTTTTAGGGTGGCCAATAATCAAATAGGGTCCCATCGGGATCAAGTATAAGCCCCGGCCTTTTTGCTTTTAAATTCGTCCCACGCTTTAGTTTTTCCATTGTACGGTCTTTTGGGATGGATTTGAACCTCATATCAAATCGAAAACTTTTATCTCCCGGTTCAAATCTCTTGTAATCTTTACTCGTTATTATCCATGTTGCTTTGCTCGGGGGGATCCACTTGTCTTCTTCGCCAATAATGAATTAAGCTTCCTTTCCAAGATCTTTCGATCCACCATGTTCTTCATCTATAGTGGGAAGCTCATTTGTTTCTAACATTTCACTCGGTTCATTAAAACTTTCATTAGGAGCAACTGATTCGATTGTACTCGGTAAAGTTCCAGGGGGTCTTATGAATAAAGCTTCCGAGATTTGCTCTATTTGTGTTTGAAGATTCCTTAATGCCCCCGAGTCTTCTTGCAATTGTTTGGAGTCTTCTTCCAACAGTTTGGAAACCTCTTCCAACTGTTTGGAAACATCTTCCAACTTAGAATCGTTGGCCACCATGTATTTGGTGGTGTGCTCCATGAACTTAGTGAATGATTCTTCCAAAGATGATTGTGCCACAACCGCAGGTTGAGAATATTCATGATAGTTCGGTTGGATGAATGGTGTAGTCATCATCATATGCGGGTGTGGTCCACCTCTCCACTCATTGTTCCTTGGATAATACGGGTCATCTCCCCATTTGATATTGTAGCCATTGTAAGTGGGACTCTGCTCATAATGAAAATAATTTGGACTTATTGGGCAACCGGTGACTGTGCTCTCCCCCATGCAATGCATACAATAACAAAGTGATCGTCCCTTGGTTGACCTTGGATAGCAATCATTGTAGGCCATCGTACCTTGGAAGACAAAGATCAGAACGTAAATAACAAATCCAAGCTAAGATAAACAAGAATAAAAATTGGCAAACAATCGTTACAAGTCCCCGGCAACGGCGCCAAAAACTTGTTCCGTTCCAAATACTAGTACGCAAACACGCAATTATACGGTCGTTACAAGTAATAAAGTGATAAGGAGTGTCGAACCCACGAGAAATTGTTCAATTAATTACCAACTAACGTCTTCTTACTTCGACTTAGATTTGTAAATTGAGTATGGTGAAGTGGTGGCGGTTTTGATATTACAAATAAATTAAGGCGACTAAGGAAACTAACACTTGACTTAATATATGTTAAGGCTTCTACGATTTTACGTCACCTAGTTCAATTCAAGACAAACGACTCAACAATTGACAACCACACTCTTGTTTGTTGTTCAAGATTTCATAAAATATTCATACGTATCTTCCGAATAGCGTACGAACCTACCAAAGTAGACTAATCCAATTTATGTCTAAAAGGATTAAGCCTAAGTGATGCATTAATTCCAAACCTTATTAGAACATGAATTGACCTAGGTATATTCCTATCCTAAAATCAATTCACAACCTAGTTTTACAATCTAATCTTTAATCCACTATGCCTAGCAATTAAGGATCAATTCATTTCATCCTATGGTTGATCAAACCACAAGTTGACAAAAGCACAAACTAGTTTAACAAACACTTGTATACAAGCATAGCAACAACCATTAACTCATCATTTAATCAAGAATCAAGAACCAAACGTAGGATCAATAAAAACATAGAATAAAGGAGATTAACTACTCATAACATTAAATAAATCATTCATTACATTACTGAAAGCCATAAATGTAAATGAACAAAACAAGAAAGATAGAGTTAGAGCAAGCTTAGGTGATAAGGTCTTCAACAACTTCTCCCTCAATGCCTTTTTATCTTCTTTGGGGAGTCCAAGTGAGAGTTCTTCTTTCAAAAGTGCCAACCAAAGCTTTTTCTCCAAGGGAGGCAAGATGAAAGTAAAAGTGAGATGTGTGGTATGAGTTGTTGAATGAATTCCACCTTTCTCCCCTTTAACCTAGCAAAACTCAATCCCACAAATGCCTAAGCTACCCCAAAAACTATAGTAACAAAGGCCAAAAAGTCCCTAAAGGAGGTTGTATTTACAAGTGGGAGATAAAAGGTAATGTACAAAAAGCACCCCCTAAACACGCAGAAAAACAGAGCAGGCCTCGTGGTCGCGAGACCAGGTCTCGCGGTCGCGAGCCTCCAGTCGGTGGGCACCTCGCAGCGGCTAGCTGGAAGCTCGCGGCCGCGAGGTTGGGGCAGAAACTTTCTGCCAACTCCTCGCGGCCGCGAGGAGACCTGGGCAGAAAGTTTCTGCCCCCAGCTCGCGGAGGCGAGCAACTATCTCGCAGCGGCGAGGTGAGGCAGGGACCTAAATCCTCGATTCTTGTTCTCTCTTTTGCGTTAGGCCCCCCCTCGGTCGAAGGAGCTTCCCATCCACGCACGAAATAATTCGAAATCGCTTCGCTACGTCGAATCTTGCAAACCACCGAAAAACAAGAGTAAAATAAGAACAAAACACGAAAAACGAACAAAGGGCGAACAAAGGGCCAAAAGCACAAAAGATAAGAAAACACGCGAAGAAACACAGAAACTCGGATCAAAACAAGATGTTTTGGACTTAAAGAGATAGGTAATAACGACGTTTTCACGGCGTTATCAGAAGGCGTGGAACATAAGCCTGTTTATTACTTAAGCATGTTATTACAAGGGGCGGAGAAGAATTACTTGGGAATAGAAAAGTTCGCCTTGGCCTTAGTAGTGGCGGCACGCAAACTCCGACCATACTTTTTAACCTACAAAATTGTGGTATTAACCAACCAACCGCTAAGACAGGTCTTGGCAAAGCCAGAAGCCTCTGGTAGGTTGATTAATTGGGCGATTGAACTAGGACAGTTCAAAATCGAATACAAACCTCGAATCGCAATTAAAGCCCAAGTCCTGGCCGATTTCCTATTAGAAACTCCGACCTCAACACCTGAACATAGCGAATCGACCAGCCACGATAACGATATCTTGGTCATAGAAAATCAAACCTGGTTGATGCATGTTGATGGTGCTTCATGCAGAGAGGGAGGAGGTGCTGGAATCAACTTTACCGGACCGAATAAAGAAGATATAAATTATGCAATATCATTAGACTTTGTAGTAACAAACAACGAGGCAGAATACGAAGCATTAATTGCAGGAATGGAAATGACGATCAAAGCCAACATAAAAAGTCTCAAAGTACTGACTGATTCAGAGTTAGTACAAAGACAATTTGAAGGTCTATACGAGGCAAAGGAATTCAACATGGTGAATTACCTGTCTAAAGCAAAAGAATTGGCTAAAATATTTGAGAATTTTGAAATACAGAATTTTCCACGCTCGGAAAACAAATGGGCCGATCAACTTTCCAGATTCACAGGATCTCCTGATGGTAAAATAGAAAGAGTAATAAACTGGTTGATCTACAGTACTCCAGCAATTGACATCGATGAGACACCAGTAGTTGAGATAATGGAAATCGAAGAAGCTGAAATAAACTGGATGACTCCAATGATAGACTATCTCCAAGAAGTAAATTTACCGCTTGATCCGAATGAAGCTCGAAAGATAAAGTATCGAGCTCCAAAGTACACAATAATAGAAGGAAAACTTTACAGAAGATCTGTAGCTGGAGTACTTCTAAAATGTATCTCCGAGTCACAAACAAATGATGTCCTTCGAGAAGTACACGAAGGAGAAGCAGGAAATCATAGTGGAGCAAGAGCCTTAGCCTTAAAATGCCTCCGAACAGGTTACTATTGACCTACCATAAACAGTGACGCCATGCAGTATGTGCAAAAATGTCATCATTGTCAAGTTCACGCAAATATAAGTCATCAACCAGCCGAGAACATGCACCCAATACCAGTTTGCTGGCCGTTTGATCAATGGGGAATGGACATTGTAGGACCTTTCCCGGTAGCCAGGTCTAAGAAAGCATATGTTCTAGTCGTTGTCGAATATTTCAGTAAATGGATAGAATGCGTTGCTCTTGCTCGAATAACTCAATTCCAAGTGATTACTTTCCTATGGAAGTTCATAGTATGTTGATTCGGTATCCCTAGAATCCTGATTTCTGATAATGGAACTCAATTCGCGGGAAAACAAGTAATGGAATGGTGCTCCAAGCTAGGAATTCAACAAAACTTCACTTCAGTAGGGCATCCAAGAGCAAATGGATAAACTGAAGTAGCGAACCGTGAAATAGTAAAATCTTGGGAGAAGAGATTAGGGGCAGCCAAAGGAAAATGGCTAGACGAACTACCTGGTGTACTTTGGGCTAATCGGACGACTATCCGAGCTTGGACTGGGGAGACCCCATTTAGCCTGGTATATGGCTCAGAGGCTGTAATTACAGTCGAAACACTAATTCCAACACCGAGAATTGAGATGTATGATAAACAGGAAAATGAAAAAGCAAAAGAAAATGATGTCGATCTGATGAAAGTCTTAAGAGAAAAAGCAGTTGTACGACTGCAGGTCACTAAATCAAACATGGAGAAGGCCTACAACCAAAAGGTACGCATACGAACCTTCAAAGAAGGGGACTTGGTGCTAAAAATATTAGAGGTGTCCAAGCACGTAGGGAAGTTACAACAGAATGGGGATGGACCATACATTGTCATTAACGTAGGAAAGAACGGCACATACAAAATCGCACACTTGGACGGAACACCCCTACCAAGAACATGGAATGCAGTCAACCTAAGAAAATACTATGGAAAGTGAATCCTAGTAATCATTCTTGTTAAATTTCTTTTAATTTTGTTTGTTTTATTTTCTTTTTCGTATTATTCGTTGTAATAAAGGCCTTGGCCTGAGATTCATTCTCAACATTTTTATGACTGATTTATGAATTTAAAGACTGAATCAAGGATTCACATGAGTAACACCAAAGATTTTAAACGAGTTGAGTAAAAATTGATCCGCTCGATAAACGCTTCTCGATCTTCATAATGCCGACAACTAAAAGGTTAACACCAAAAAACATTGGTCAAAAACCTAAGTCGCGAAACGAGTTGAGTATAAATCGATCCACTCGATAAACGCTCCTCGATCTTCATAACGCCGACAACTAAAAGGTTAACACCAAAAATCATTGGTAAAAAACCTAAGTCGCAAAACGAGTTGAGTATAAATCGATCCGCTCGATAAACGCTCCTCGATCTCCGTAACGCTGACAACAAAAAGGTTAAAGCCAAAAATATTGGTAAAAAAAAAACCTAAGTCGCAAAACGAGTTGAGTATAAATCGATCCGCTCGATAAACGCTCCTCGATCTCCATAACGCCGACAACTAAAAAGGTTAAAACCAATGAATTGGCGAAAAACCTAAGTTTTAAAAGAGTTGAGTAAAATTGATACGCTCAATAAACACTCCTCGGTCTCCATAATGCCGACAACTAAATAGGTTAAAACCAATGAATTGGCGAAAAACCTAAGTTTTAAAAGAGTTGAGTAAAATTGATACGCTCAATAAACACTCCTCGGTCTCCATAACGCCGACAACTAAAAAGGTTAAAACCAATGAATTGGCGAAAAACCTAAGTTTTAAAAGAGTTGAGTAAAATTGATACGCTCAATAAACACTCCTCGGTCTCCCTAAACGAAGACGACTAAAAATGTTAAAATCAAAAATATTGGTAAAAAACCGAAGTCCTAAAGAGTTGAGTAGAATCGATCCGCTTGATAAACGCTCCTCGATCTCCATAACGACGATGACTAAAAAGGTTAAAACCAATAAATTGGCGAAAAACCTAAGTTTTAAAAGAGTTGAGTAGAATCGATCCGCTCGATAAACACTCCTCGGTCTCCCTAAACGACGACGACTAAAAAGGTTAAAACCAATAAATCGGCGAAAAACCTGAGTTTTAAAAGAGTTGAGTAGAATCGATCCGCTCGATAAACGCTTCTCGATCTCCCTAAACTACGATGACTAAAATGGTTAAAGCCAAACGATTGGTAAAAAGACCTATGTTTCTAAGAGTTAAATAAAAGCCGATCAGCTCGACAATCTCTCCTCGATCTCCTTAACAGCGAATAAATAAGAACAAATTGAGAGAAATCAACAAATAATAATACTGAAGTTTTATTCATATGAGTGCAAAGAACATCTCTAAAATTACATACGAAGAGTACAAAGAACATTTCTACTGTTTACATAGCATCACAAATATTTATGTGAAATAATCGTATTCTATAGATCGGTGGTTTTCACGACAATGTCCACGGAAACATCAATCTCCTCCCTATTGCCTCGATGACTCTGTTCAACCACTTAAGAAGTATGCTGCTCAGGATGGTCGACTTCTTTAGTTCGATGGCCAGGCTCTGAAGATCAACTCTACTTTTGGTCGGAATGGCCATTACCGGCCAAATGTCCGATACGGTCACTCTCCCAAAATGAGCTACTGCTTGTATGATGGGCTTGACTTTTACTCTAAAGCAGCATCTCTCGAGGACCGTCGCAAAAGTGAAAACTTACCAGCACATCCCGGCGGCCTATCACTCCGAAGGTAACCTCCATGAACAGGGATGCATAGTAAGTATGAACCCTCCATGTGCTAACAAAATACCATGGACATCAACCCCGTGAAGACTAAGGCTGAGGCCACATGGGACCCGTCAGTACTAGGTTGGGCATCAATGGGACCTGTCAGTACAAGGTAAATGATGTTTGAGTTATTATATGATACTGGTTCGCAATAATGAGACTTTTTGAAAATTATGGGATCACTAGGCAAAATGAAGCCCAAAGAAACTGATATCTCCATTTCGTACGGTTGGAATAGATATGGGAAGAATTTGAACCCCTATTTATAGGAAAACTTTAAGTTAATCCTACGGTTTGATAGAAGTCTGATCAAGGGACGGGAATGCGACTCTTGACTTCCCAAAATTTAATGCGAGTAAGTTGGAACGGCGCGTGGATAGTCTATAAATCTGATCGATGAGAATGAAGCATCAAGGTCGAAACGACCAGAGTGAGAAATTCTTATTCGTTCCAAAGAATTTATTAAAACAACTTGACACTTTATGAAGAATGATCGATCGACGAACAGAAGCCTTAGAAAAGGGAGATTTAGAATAAGAAATAATTATTCCTATGAAGAATTCGAAATGTGTAAGCAGTAAGATGAAATAGTTTGGTCGTTATGACGACAAATACGTGCTTGACGACGTCAAATCCAGCTTTTCCCTTGGAGTCCAAAAAATCTGACGGACTGGTGGATAAAACAGTCAACAAATCTAAGATATACAGACTTGTCACCGCCTCATATAACAAAGAATTGCTTAAGGGGGTCTAAACAAGTTGGATCTAACTAATGATTCTACATTTTTCAATTCCTCCCATACCAAAGAATTAACATATTGGTACACTAGTTGCTTTATCAGAAACATGGAGTGATGGGGGCTATTTCGCACCCTACATACTAGTCTGATCGAACAAAGATTACAAGATCGATTCGACCAATTCTAACGGATCGAGATCTTCTTACTGACCCAGCCTGATGCCGCTCGCTCCGAGTAAAGATTACACTCCGGACCCAAGAAGGATAGGTTGGGCCGAGTCCAACTAGGACTATGATTCCTTGTAATACTAGGTTTAGCGTAATATAAATACCTAGTTATTCATTGTATAAGACAAGGACGAATTCTCTTAATTCAGGGATTTACACAAGAATACATTGATAACAATAGAACTCAATAATATCCATTATTATTGCAGAACTTTACCTCCATATCATTGCGTTCTTAATTTCGTTAATGGTTTTACTTCTTGCCTTTGATTATTGCTTTTCTTTGTAAACGATCCATCCAGAATAAAGTAACGGAACCCGATATACTGAATAATTCAATATCCAAACCCCCGATATCACAAATTCACTGATATTAAATTAACCCGACGAAAAACGGTTAAATCAGTTGGCGCCCACCGTGGGGCTAGGTTAATTATTCGATCGACATATGGCTCGCCCAAGGAAAAGCGCTCGTATCGGAGCAAGAAGTAACACAACCACCGGTCATGACACATCTGAAGATCCACAGGAGAACGACAATAATAACGTTCCCAACACCGACGAGAATTTACAGAATACCCATCCCCGAGATCATGAACCCCTAGGAGGTCCTCCCGGCACGATACAGGAAGAGCCGGAAGTCCCCGAGATCCCTGCTCCTCTCCCGGGTGCTCAGGAGAAATTACGACAAATAGCGATGCTCTTTAAATCACTCTCCCCGGAAGAATTACTTGTGCTTGATCAAATTCCGCAAAATCCTAGGGCTGCCAGGACAATTCCTGCTCGGAGAACGCCCGGACAAAACGATCATGTATCTCAACAAGCTGATAGCCCACCAAGCGAGCACCGCTCGCTACACAGTCCACAACAGGACAATTCGAAACCCTCCGACAACAATCCTCGAAGGAAACGAGGTCACAGAAAAACCCCGGCGAGGCGCAGTAGATCCAGGGAACGAACAATTATCCCTATTGAGGATGATATAGATGATACAATCCCTGATCGACCACGAACGGCTCGACTGACGGAAAGAGAAATTGAAAGGATGGTGCAGGACCGACTTGAACAACGCTTACGGTCTATTCAAAATCCGTGGGCCCGAACCACGGAACTCCAGGAAAGCCTTGCGGCCTGTTCTCCCTTCTGCAGGGAAATAAAAGAGGCACAATCGATCGGACAAGTCCCGGGCAGACTACCTCGCTATGATGGAACCACTGACCCGGATGATTATATTTTTAGCTTTACGAATATAATGAATTTATATGCCCACTCTGCTGAATTCACTGCCAAATTAATGGTAACCACATTCGAAGGACTCGCGTTGGACTGGTTCGCGAAACAACCTGCCAACTCCATATTCAGCTTTAGAGAACTCTGTAACAAATTGACACAGCAGTTCGCCAGCCAGAAGAGACAAAAACTTCCAATGAGCTACCTTGGAACTATATATCAACAAGAAGGAGAATCCCTAAGGAATTGGTTGGCCAGATTCAACGTAGAATTGCTTAAAATCGATTCCCCAAATATCGATTACATAATATCTATCCTCTTCGATCTCACTAAAAACAGGCAGTTCGGAAATGCCCTCAGTCGAAAGCAACCAAGAACGTTCGCCGACATCATGAGCCTAGCATCTAAGTATATGACCCAAGAAGAGATGAATTCCTTTAAGGATAAAAACAAAAACAAAGTTACGGCTACAGGGTCTAAGCGGCATGATAGGATTCCCGCCCAAAGATCCTTGGATTACGAGCGATCTTCCAAGAGAGGTAACGTTTTCCAGCGACTGGAATACAGCGGAGCCGACCGAGAAAGGCAACCTAATTTCTACCAAAGACCAAGAAACCCTGAACCACCAATCAGAAGCAGAGTGAATCAAGTAGAACACCCAAGATTAAATGCTCCAATCGAAGAAATCTTGGAAGTTCTAGAAAGGAATAATTGGATTCCTGAGGCGAGGAAAATCGCTCAGCCCAGACCAGGGTCTAGAAACTATGATCAATACTGTAAGTACCATAGGGCACATGGGCATCGAACGGAAAATTGTTTTCACCTTAAGAGAGAAGTTGAAAAACTGATCGAGCAAGGAAAACTAGACGAATACATAGAACGAGATAATCGCAAAAGGGAAAGAAGCAGAAGCCCCCGGAACGGAACTCAAAGGAGAAGTTCTCATCGAAGGTCACCAGAACATCGACCTACTCAGGAGTTGAATCACGACCAGATCAATGGAACTATCCACACTATATCCGGGGGGCCTGCGGGTGGAGATAGTCGCAATGCTCGACGAAGAATGGCCAGATCCTTAATTGCAAGTTCTAAATATCCAAAAGAAATATGGACGTTAGAAAATAGGCCAACAAATCACGAGCCGATTAGCTTTAATGAAGGCGAAGTACCTAAAAACATTACTTGGGATACGAAAGAAGATAACCCAGATTTCCCTATGGTAGTGTCGTTAGAAATAGCGAATTACAATGTGAAAAGAATCCTAATCGATAATGGAAGCTCAGCAAATATCATCTCCAGGGAGGTTTTAGCACAAATGAACCTCGGACAAATAAACCTACAAAAGGTAGCCACACCGTTAGTAGGCTTTGGAGGGTCCGAGATCATCCCCAGCGGAACGATATCTTTGAGTGTATCGCTCGGAAAGAAGCCACTTCGAACAGTGAAGCTGGTAAAATTCCTAGTAGTAGAAACACCCTTCGCTTATAACGCTATATTAGGGCGACCAGCCCTTAACCTTTTTCGAGCTGTGGTCTCTACCTATCACCAGAAAATAAAATTTCCGACCGATAGCGGCATTGGAGAAATAACGAATGACCACTGTATGGCGTGGGATTGCTACAGCACGTCGCTGACCTTGAGAGAACATCCTAACCCTATTACTCCGAGCAAGAGAAAGATCGAAGACGATCCAATCAGAAATGAGGTCGAAATTCCTATT
This sequence comes from Penstemon eatonii, assembly GCA_038501285.1. Classification (NCBI taxonomy): domain Eukaryota; kingdom Viridiplantae; phylum Streptophyta; class Magnoliopsida; order Lamiales; family Plantaginaceae; genus Penstemon; species Penstemon eatonii. Next base: position 1,093,165 of record JBCEGF010001341.1, read on the forward strand.
ACTGATCGATTAGATAAAAAGGGGAAACAACCACTAGATTTATCCTTGCAACCCCCAGAACATAAAGATATAATTCTGGTAGAAGGCGACTCGTCCAAAAGGACAAGAATTGGTACAGAATTGAGCAAAGAAGGAGAAGTAATGTTAATCGAATTTCTAAGAAATAACGTGGACGTTTTCGCTTGGAGTGCAAATGACATCGAAGGGATCGATCCTCGAGTAATCAAGCATACCCTAAAAATTGACCCTTCGGCGAAACCCGCCAGACAGAAGAAAAGAAATCATGGACCAGTGAAAGATAAAATCATTAAAGCCGAAGTTGAAAGACTGATGGAAGCAAAACAAATCCGAGAAATACATTTCTCGGAGTGGCTATGTAATGTTGTACTAGTAGCAAAGGGGGATAAAAAGGACAACAAATGGAGGATGTGTAATGATTTCACCGACCTTAACAAGTTATGTCCACGCGACCCTTACCCCCTCCCAAGAATCGACTTATTGGTCGACTCGACTGCTGGCTTTGCGCTGTTCAGCATGATGGACGCCTTCCAAGGCTTTTACCAAATATACATGGACGAGCGCGACCAAGAGAAGACCGCATTCATAACCGAACAGGGAGTATACTGCTTTATAGTAATGCCGTTCGGATTAAGGAACGCTGGGGCTACATACCAAAGATTGGTAAACCTAATGTTCAGGGAGTTAATCGGAGAAATAATGGAGGTGTATGTAGACGACATGTTAGTTAAAAGTATGAATGAAGCAGATCACGTAAAACATCTAGATCGATGTTTCCAAATCTTAAGAAAATATCGTATGAAGTTGAACCCCGCAAAATGCACCTTCGGTGTTAAGTCAGGAAAATTTTTGGGATATTTGGTACACCAGCGAGGAATAGAAGCCAACCCAGAAAAAATTCGAGCCATAACTGAAATGAAACCTCCGAAGACCATCTCTCAAGTGCAAAGCTTGGTTGGGAAGATCGTAGCGTTAAATAGATTTATATCTAAATCGGCGGATAGAAGCTTGCCCTTTTTCCAAACACTTCGAAAAGCGAAAAACTTCGTTTGGACCGAAGAATGTGAGCGAGCTTTCGAACAACTCAAAGAATATTTAACATCCCCTCCGATGTTGGCCAAACCAACAGAAGGGGAACCATTGTACTTATACATCTCCATCTCCGATACGGCCGTTAGCTCAGTCCTAATTAAAATAGAGGGTTCAGAGCATAAGCCTGTCTATTATCTCAGCAAGTTATTACAAGGGGCGGAGAAGAATTACTTGGAAATAGAAAAATTCACGCTGGCTTTAGTAGTGGCTGCACGAAAACTCCGACCCTACTTCTTAACCTACAAAATCATCGTTTTGACGAATCAACCGCTAAGGCAAATCCTAGCGAAACCAGAAGCCTCCGGACGACTAATCAAATGGGCCATCGAACTCAGCCAGTTCGAGGTAGACTACAAACCGAGGATTGCCATCAAGGCCCAGGTGTTGGCCGATTTTATACTAGAAACACCGACGCAGGCCACTGAATCGTCGAGCTGCCATAACAACGATGTTTTGATGATCGAGGATCAAACTTGGTTAATGCATGTCGACGGTGCTTCATGCCGAGAAGGGGGAGGCGCCGGAATCAACTTCACTGGACCAAATAAGGAAGATTTGAATTACGCGATAACATTGGACTTCGTCGTAACAAACAATGAAGCCGAATATGAAGCGTTAATCGCAGGAATGGAGATGGCGATAAAAGCCAACATAAAGAGTCTTAAGGTACTAACTGATTCGGAATTAGTACAAAGACAAATAGAAGGCCTATACGAGGCTAAAGAATTCAATATGATCAAATACCTCGCCAAAGTGAAATCTCTAGCTGGGAAATTTGAAAGCTTCAGTATCCAGAACATCCCACGTTCGGAAAATAAATGGGCCGATCAGCTATCAAAATTCACAGGATCCCATGACGGAAAGACCGAACGGGTGATTAACTGGTTGATATCTAATACACCGGCAATCGACATCGATGAAATACCGATAATCGATATAATGGAAATCGAAGAAGCCGAAGAAAACTGGATGAACCCAATGAAAGACTATCTTCAAGATGGAAAACTACCATCTGATCAGAATGAAGCTCGGAAAATAAAATATCGAGCCCCAAAGTATACACTTATAGAAGGAAAACTCTACAGACGATCAGTATCGGGAATTCTCTTGAGATGCATCCCTGAATCACAAACCATGGATATACTGCGAGAAATACATGAAGGAGACGCAGGAAATCACAGTGGATCGAGGGCATTGGCCTTGAAATGTCTCAGAACAGGTTACTATTGGCCAACCATCAATAAAGATGCCGCTCAATATGTCCAAGAATGTCATCACTGCCAGATCCATGCTAACATATGCCATCGACCAGCAGAAAATATGCACCCTATCCCGATTTGTTGGCCATTCGATCAATGGGGAATGGACATCGTGGGACCTTTCCCAACAGCTAGATCAAAGAAGTCCTATGTCCTGGTCGTTGTAGAATACTTCAGCAAATGGATAGAATGCGTCGCCCTCGCACGAATAACCCAATTCCAAGTTATTAACTTCCTCTGGAAATTCATAGTCTGTCGATTCGGCATCCCAAGGGTCCTTATCTCTGATAATGGAACTCAATTCGCGGGAAAACAGATAATAGAATGGTGTACAAGACTCGGAATTCAACAAAATTTTACCTCGGTAGGACATCCTCGAGCAAATGGACAAACTGAAGTAGCAAACAGAGAGATAATAAAATCTTTGGAAAAAAGGTTAGGAGCCGCCAAAGGAAAATGGCTCGATGAGCTACCAGGAGTTTTGTGGGCTAATCGAACTACGGTAAGAAATTCAACTGGGGAAACCCCATTCAGCTTGATATATGGGTCGGAAGCTGTTATCCCTGTGGAAACTTTAATTCCAACTCCAAGAATAGAGATGTTCAATAAAGAAGAAAATGAAAAGGCGAGGGAAAATGACGTTGATTTAACAGAAGCCTTAAGAGATAAAGCTGCTGTACGCCTACAAGCCACTAAGGCAAATATGGAGAAAGCATACAATCAAAAAGTACGCGTCCGAACCTTCAAAGAAGGGGACTTGGTTTTGAAAAAGGTAGAAGTATCCAAGCATGTGGGAAAGTTACAACAAAATTGGGATGGACCTTACATCGTCATTGGCGTAGGAAAGAAAGGTTCATACAAAATTGCACACATGGATGGGACAGCCTTACCAAGAACCTGGAACGCAGTCAACCTTAGGAAATACTATGGTAAATAAATTTTAGCAGATTATACTGCATTGTTTTATTTTTACTTTATCAAGTTTTAATCCTTGTAACGAAGGCCCTAGCCTAGAGTTCAAATAGTAAAAATTTTAGCATTTTCTATACATCGATTATTTCGATTAACGCTCTGTGGAATTACACTAGCATATTGATAAATATTAGAACGAAACGAGTCGAGTATACATTGATCCGCTCAATAAACACTCCTCGATTTATATCAACAGCAAAAAAGGCTTTTTGGTGATAAACCTAAGTCTAAATTATAAATGAGTCGAGTATACATTGATCCGCTCAATAAACACTCCTCATTCCGACGACAAAAACGAGTTGAGTAAACATCGATCCGCTCGATAAAAACTCCTCGACATATATATATTCAACAGTAAAAAAGACTTTTTGGTGATAAAACCTAAGTCTAAATTATAAATGAGTCGAGTATACATTGATCCGCTCAATAAACACTCCTCATTCCGACGACAAAAACGAGTTGAGTAAACATCGATCCGCTCGATAAAAACTCCTCGACATATATATATTCAACAGCAAAAAAGACTTTTTGGTGATAAACCTAAGTCTGAATTATAAATGAGTCGAGTATACATTGATCCGCTCAATAAACACTCCTCATTCCGACCACAAAAACAAAACGAGTCGAGTAAACATTGATCCGCTCAATAAAAACTCCTCGATCGAACACAACAAACATAAAGACTTACAGGTATTAAAAACCTAAGTCTGAACAAAACGAGTTGAGTAAACATCGATCCGCTCGATAAAAACTCCTCGATATATCTATGATGATTAAAAGACTTTTTGGTATGAAAAACCTAAGTCTAAAACAAAACGAGTTGAGTAAACATCGATCCGCTCGATAAAAACTCCTCGATATATCTATAATGATTAAAAGACTTCAGGTACTAAAAACCTAAGTCTAAACAAAACGAGTTGAGTAAACATCGATCCGCTCGATAAAAACTCCTCGACAAATATATTCAACGATCAAAAAGACTTTCAGGTACTAAAAACCTAAGTCTAAATAAAACAAGTTGAGTAAACATCGACCCGCTCGATAAAAACTCCTCGACATATCTACAGCGATCAGGAAGACTTCAGGTATGAAAAACCTAAGTCTAAAACAAAACAAGTTGAGTAAACATCGATCCGCTCGATAAAAACTCCTCGATATATGTTCAACGATCAAAGAGATTTTTGGGTTAAAAACATAAATCTAAACAAAACGAGTTGAGTAAACATTGATCCGCTCAATAAAAACTCCTCGATTAATTACAACGACAAAGAAGGATTTTGTTATAAAATCCTAAGTCTAAATTATAGCAAGATTGAGTACACATTGATACGCTCAATAAAAACTCCTCGATCTACTCCTAACGATCTAAAAAAGATCCGCTGATACTCCTAAAAGTTTTAAAGATAAATCAAGTATGAATTCATCTGCTCGGAAATTACTCCTCGTAAATAAAATTATCAAACGACAAAGAAGATGCAAGAAATAAATAATATTTTATTCATCAAATCAATTACATACAAATATCCTACGTTACAGAAATCTGCTTGCTATCTAAAGATCGTTACAATGATCTAGTTAAATTGATCCTATGGGATCGATTATCTTCACGACAATGTCCACGGAAACACCAATCTCCTCCCTAGTACCTCATCGATCATAATAAACCACCTAAGAAGCATGCTGCTCAGGATGGTCGACTTCTTTGGTTCGATGGCAGGGCTCTGAAGATCAAATGTGATTCCAGATGAAATGAACACTACCAGCCAGATAAGCTAGCAATGCTCACCCACCCACAAAAGATACTGCTTTTACATTATCTATAAAACATTTTACTCTGAAGCAGCATCTCTTCAGGACCGCCGTGAAACGGTAACTTTACCGGCCACCCCGGTGGTCTATCAATCCGGAAGTAACCTCCAAGGACGAGGATGGCCGGCAAAGTACGAACCCTCCATGTGCAGACGGAAACCACGGACCTCTAATGTGATGAAGACTAAGGCAGAGATCTCATGGGATCCGTCGATACAAGGAAGGGCTGACATGGGACCCGTCAATACAAGACTGGGGACAATTTCTTTACTGCGAACGAACAAATCACGATAATGTGACTTCTTGAACATTATGGGGTCCGAAGGCAAAATGAAATCTAAGGAAACAGAGATCTTCATTGTTATGAATGGAAAATAAGGAAACTGCCTACTTATTTATAGGCGCCCGTGAGAATGATCCTACGGATGATAGGAGTTTAATCAAGGGACGAGAACGCGACCCTTTGACTTCCCGAAATAAATGCAAGTAAGTTGGAACGGCGCCCGTCTGATCGACTCAACTGATCGATAACAAACAAATCTACAGATCGAAGCGATCAACAAAATAATCCAAGAAAACTTAAAGAAGTTCAAAGACCAAAACAATCTGCACGACCATATATGAGGGTCGCCTAATAGAAAATATCGAGAACTCTTCAACGAGGGCATGCAAAGTTAATCCGACTAAAGAGGATACTCGTTTAAGAAAAAACGACCAGAACATCCACCTTACGGGGGTCGTAACTGCCTCATACGTCATTGGGGGACTACTAAATTGGCCATACAAGAATTCCATTTAGAATCCAAGAAATCTGACATCGAAATCAGGAGAATAGCCCTCCCTATTCGAAACTATAAGGCCGTCACTGCCTAATTTTCCAAAGAATTGCTGAAGGAGGTCTGAACGGGTCAGATCTGGCCAGGACTGTTACATTTTCCAATTCCTCCCATATCAAGAGTATGATATACTGGCTAGGGATATGTATAATTGAAAAGCTAATGATGGAAGACATGGTTAGGTGAAAAGCACCTAAAGGAAAATTTCTCTCTGAGGAAAAGAAGAACTGAAATTCAACGGGAGGAACAATAACCTCCTTATATAAGATATATGTCATATAAGGACAAATTTATAAGGCATGAATCGAGCATCGACCAGACAGCTAAGGGTTTACACAACGACGATCGTCTGGATTGATCAACAAAGATTAAATATGCGAAGCAAATGTTATACCGTTCAGTTATCTTACAAGCGACCAAAGCAAGATCAAGCTTACTTCCTCCGTACTCAAATCTCTCCGCAGAAATAAAATTCAGATAAGTAAACTAATCTTTGTCAATTACTACATGATGGTATATTTGTGCGTAGCAATTACATATATGAAAAAGATATATCATTAGAATCAAGGCAAGAATCTGCCTACGGAAGAGATCATAATATTTCCATTTTAGTACTTCTCCCATTACAAAATTTCAGCCCAAAAGAATGCACAAATGTTGGGCGACAAAAAAAAAAAAAAAAAAAAAAAAAAAAAAAAAAAAAAAAAAAAAAAAAAAAAGAGACAGTCCAAGGTCTGCCAGATCGAATAAAAATCATTGAGAAGAATCGCCAGAGGGGCGACCAGCAGAAACAGGCCTCCGAGGAGTTAGGTTACCAGCAAATGCCATCAACTCATCCTGGCGCTTAAGATAACCGGCATCATAACCATCATCATATGCCTGTTGACGAGATCCCTCTGCCGACGCGGCAGCCTGAACTAGGTCGCCTTTCTCTTTCTCAAGAATAACTTTGTCAGCCTCTAACTTTTGGAGATCATCTTTAGCAAGTTGCAGCTGCAGCTCCAAACCCCTGGTTTTAGCTTTCTCCGACTCCAGCTGAACTTGAAGAGCTCTCCGACTATTCCACAGTTCATCATTTTGCACACCCAGCTGGAGTGCAAAATACTTGCCCTAAAAACAGAAAAGAGTAAGAAAAACCGCCGTACAACAAAGAATTCAAAACAAAGAACAGGAAAAATGTTCGAAATATGTTTACCTGTTCACATATCTTCACCAGAGATTGAACAAGGCGAACATTGGAAGTACCTTCGAGCTTCCTCAATTCGCCGGGCAAAATAGTACTCATGCCTAAGTCCCAAGACAAAGCATCAGGTTCAACAGAACCAGGCAGTTCGCTTGTCAAAGGGACACCGTCGGAACGTGGAGTCTCCGACAAAAGAATGTCATTAACCTGCATAAGCACGCAGCGATCATCTAACGGACGAGGGGAGTCCCTCTCGTCGGGACTAACAGAGGTCTCTTTGCCGGAAGCAGATATAATGGTCCGACGACCAGACCTCGACCCAGATCGACCCCCAGAAGGTCCCCCAGACTCAAAAGAAGCAGTCGTTACAGTGGTATCATGAAACAGATATTCAGGACCATATTGCGAAATAGACTGCGTTATGGAAGGATTGACAGAAAAACCATCACCGACTTGCCCTTCACTAACTAGCAGGGCAGTAGAACTAGAAAAAGGAAGGGAACTAACAAAATCCCCTCCATGAGATCCATACTCGTAAGAAGAAAAACCTGAAGAAACAGGTATGTCGTAAACCTGTTCCATGTTGGATGGGTCTCCGAAAGCTAATCGACCTGGGGAAGATCTATTACCTCCTGCGGGGGTAGAAGAAAAGTTTGGTTGGAGGAGCGACGAACTAACTTCTGACAAAGGTTGGAACGTGGTAATAGGAGTATCGATCATCGAACTACTAACGGAGGACGAACGAGGAGGCTCCATCGAAGGCCCTTCTCTTCGAAATTTCTTCGATCTATTATCCCTAGCGCCCTCACGAGAAGGTCGCTTCGAAGTATTACCGAAAAGGTTACTCATGATCGGATTACGGAAAAATATAAATTAATATCGAGGAAGTTTATCGACTAGCTCAAGAAAGAGTATTATGTTAAGAGAGGAGTATAGCAGTAAAAAAGACAAGTCAAATTTTACCTCTCGTATTTATACTACACAAAAAGACGCGACTGACCCGAAGAAAGGGCGCGAAACAGGAAAACTGACCTTGGAGCAAACGCTAGAATTTGAAAAGACACATACATAATGATTACGGCAAATTAAATGATTTGTCTGAATCATTACAGCGAATGTGAAAGGACACGACTGTCAGAATAAGAAACGTTTAGTGTACGAAGTAGGGAAAGCTAAGCTGCAATTAAACCTACGAGCGGATAATTACAAAGATTATTTTAAAGATAAATCACTATTTCAAGAAGCCTGGTCGCTTTCCGAAATCTTCTGCTCACTATCGACGTCCTCAATCATGCCTGTATCGTCTTCTTCTTCCTCTTCATCTACTGGATCGATGAAAGTATTATCGAGCTCATCGTTAACATCAGAAGGAGGAATCGGCAATGGATTTCCAAATTCATCGACAAGATGAGCCAGAGGAAAACCTTGATATTCGACATCTGGAACCTCAGAAGAAGAATAAAACTCGCCATAACGGTTCAACCGGATATGAGCTGCCTTAAAATACTCCTTCCGACGATCGTCAATCATCTCCAAAGCGACCAGTTGATGAATCGATTTTTTAAAAGTATTCTCAAGAAGAGGGCCGACCATCCGGTACACCAACGCCGTATGAACAGGAGAGTTGAGGAATTCACGAACGACTTGTTCATCAGATTTCCTAACATATCGATCCCTTTGCCTAAGTGGGACGTCATTTTCATACTCCTCTAAAGAAGCTTCAAGGCTTGATACTTGAGATTCAAGCTCACTAATTCGAGTCGTACTCTGCAACTGCAATTCCTCTAATTTTCTTGCCATTTGATTGGCTTGTTCCTGAGCACGAGAAACCTCTATTACCCTATCTATCATTTCTTGATCTTCGGTCCCGGCAGCACGAGTCTCTACGACAGGAACAGAGGAAGATGTCGAGGGACCAACTTCTGAACCGGAAGATTTGTGAAGTAAAACTTTATATTTCTCTTCAAGGAATTCGCACTGTTGTTTCCAAAGAGAATTTTCATAGGCGTATGATGTCAGACAGGTGTTAACCTGAAATAACGAAGGGGTCAGAAAGAAACGAATTAGCAAATTAAGAAAATCTTAAAAGATCACTTCATCAGAATAATAGAAAGAAAAAGGTCTCACCTTTTCAGCATAAAGAGAAGCTCGCTGGAATTTCTCCAAAGGATCCTTATGAAGAAGCTTATTAAGATCACGAGTAAGAACGCCAGACAAAAGAATACGGGTCGCCTTATCAACCGCATTCTCATTATTATCATGAATAAGAGAATCCTTCTCGGAATAACCAGCAGCCCTCCTTCCCTCTAAATGATCCTCGATCATTTCGACCAGAGTAGGCTTTGGATGTTTATCTCCAAGTAAAGAAAGGTCGTCACCAGAACGTCCATAGTAACTCCTTTTTCTATCAACTGGATTATTAGTAGGATGAGGCATCGACCAGCTACGACATCCTCGAATACCCAAAGATGTTCTAAGGTGAAGAGGAGGATAACCAGATCCCGTCCCCTGACGAATGGGGGACTCACGAGAAGAATCTGGAGATTCCCCTCTGTTATCCTCAGACTCGTGGCCCGACTCCAGTTTCCTTTTTCGAGATGCCCTCTGCTCAATAGGATTATTCTCTACTGACTTGGAGGATTTCGACAGCACCATTTTTCCCTTCAAAGAATGTCGGGAGTTTTCTACCATATGAGCTGAAAAAGAAACAAAATAAAGTTAATTTCTCCGTATAAAAAGTATAGCGACAATACTAAAGGTCAAATAAAATGCTAACCAAGAGGTTCAGGTGATGAACTGATGGGGAAATTGTGGACACTTAACCCCGCCTTACGAAGAAAAGCTTCCCCAATCAGAAGAGCACTTTGATATTTGTTTGTACGCATCTCGGGAATCTCAGTTATAAATTGCACATCGTCGGGAACAAGTTCGCCAGTTGATGAGCGACCTCCAGGAATCCAACTAGAGCCATGATCCCATGAAAAAGGTATGGTCGAACCGTCCACCGAACGGAGATTAGACGGAGGACGAACAAAGAAGAAATGAGATTTCCATAAAGGATTACTAGAAACCGGAGCATCAAAAATTGCTCGGCTAGGTCGCTGACTAGCAAAGAAATATCCACGATTTGAAGAACTAGAAATATTAAAACGGAAAAGTTGCGTAAAATTGCGGAAAGAAGGTTTAAACCCCTTTGCAATCATCAGAACGGAAAAACAAACCACGAAAGCAACAGAATTTGGAACCAGTTGTGTCAAGCACACGCTGAAAGTTTTCAGAACTTCCAGGAAAAGGGGAGACAAAGGAAGACGCAGTCCGCTATTAAAATGAGCCGTATAAAAGGCTCGACATCCCTCCGGCGGGGTAGTAACCCTATCAGTAGGTAAAGGGAGAATTATCTCAGAACCCTCCGGAAAATATTTGGTATAGCTATTCACGACTTCGGGGAATGTTTCCTCTGTATATGCGCAAGCTAGATCCTCAATTGGTTCAGAAATCTGAGGAACAGTACCTTTGCCCTTTTTGGCTCGGGCGGCTACGTCCGCATCGGAAAGGATTCGTACCTTGTAAGTATCTTCTACAGGGATAACAAGGTCAGAGACCGTAGTTTGTTCACCCAGAGGATTAGAATGTAACTCCTCCTCGTTATCAGGGGCGATGATCTCTCTAGGGGAAGAAGAAGATCTTCTTACGGAAGCCATCTATATTCTAGTTCTTGAAGAAGAAGGTCGATGAAAGGAAAATTTTATACGACGAACGACCAAACTAGAAAATGACTGCGATCTAAAAGCAAATATAAAAGAGAAATGGCAAACTCGAAAGTCACCTATTTATAAGGAAATGAGAAAAGACGTTTCGAACTCATCGCAGCTACTCAAATTCCCGCCAAAAACGGAAGGATACAAAAAGCCTCCTGAATGGACGCGTGGCGATCCATAATTAGACAGAAGAAACGACTATCTATGATACGTAGCACTCTTTTCCTTACTTAAGATTTTTTCCCACTGGGTTTTTTCTTAAGTAAGGTTTTTAACGAGGCTCCGTTCATAGGAAAGAAACAGTCGACTAGTTTTATCTACTTCTACGAGCTCCTATTATCTATACGCTCGAAGAAGTGAGGGAGTACTGATGGGGGCTATTTCGCACCCTACATACTAGTCTGATCGAACAAAGATTACAAGATCGATTCGACCAATTCTAACGGATCGAGATCTTCTTACTGACCCAGCCTGATGCCGCTCGCTCCGAGTAAAGATTACACTCCGGACCCAAGAAGGATAGGTTGGGCCGAGTCCAACTAGGACTATGATTCCTTGTAATACTAGGTTTAGCGTAATATAAATACCTAGTTATTCATTGTATAAGACAAGGACGAATTCTCTTAATTCAGGGATTTACACAAGAATACATTGATAACAATAGAACTCAATAATATCCATTATTATTGCAGAACTTTACCTCCATATCATTGCGTTCTTAATTTCGTTAATGGTTTTACTTCTTGCCTTTGATTATTGCTTTTCTTTGTAAACGATCCATCCAGAATAAAGTAACGGAACCCGATATACTGAATAATTCAATATCCAAACCCCCGATATCACAAATTCACTGATATTAAATTAACCCGACGAAAAACGGTTAAATCATGGAGTTCGAGAGAATGGGTAGAACGAAATCCCTTCTAAATGCTTAAACTTTTAAAGAAACAGCAATGCTCAAAGGAGGTGATAATAACACCCTTATATAGAAGTTCATGACAAATATTTTACAAACACTAATCGATCATCGATAAGGATGATAAAACGTACTTTACAATCCTCTGACAAGCCGATTACATGATCGCCCACGAAGTCAAATATCAGAGCAAAATATTCAGCCAAACAACCACATATAGATTGTGGTCGTAAAAAAAATAATAATAATAAGAAGCGGGTCATTAAAAGCAGGTCATCAAGGTTGATTGCCATCACCGAAACGACTCGAAGAAGCACTTCTCCGAGGAGTTACAGTCTCCAGAAAAGTCTTGAGCTCCTCTTGGCGCTTTCAATAACCGGCATCATAACCTTGTTCATAAGCACGCCGACAGGTCTCCTCTAATTGGGCGTTTAGCTGATCTTTCTTCTTCTCAAGAACTAACTTCTCTTCTTGTAATTTCAGAAGATCATCATCAAGTAACCTGAGTTGGAGAGTTTGCCCTTCAAGCTTCGCCCTCTCCGAGTCCAAGTGAAGCTTTTGGATCTCCTTACCGAGCCACAGATCATCACTCTGAACACCCAGCCGCAGCGCAAAGTATTTCCCCTAAAAAGAGAGGGGTTTTAAGTAACAAAGCAACACAGAAAAATACAAGACTATGTTCAGAAAGAAAAATACCTGCTCAAATAGTTTGACAAGAGACTGAACAAGGCGAACGTTGGAAGTACTCTCATGCTTCCTTAACTCACCTGGCAAGATGGTACTCATACCCAAATCCCATTACAAAGCGTCAGGTTCAAAAGAATTGGGCAAATCACTATTAAGGGGAATATTATCATGCCGAGGAATTACTGACTCCGTTATATCCCTAACTTGTTCAAGGATAAAACGATCATCCAGCACACGCGGGATTCCCTCTCATTGGGACTTACTGAAATCTCTTTCCCCGAAGAAGAAATAATGGTCTGACGACCAGACCTCAATCCCGGCCGACCTCCAGAGGAACCACCAGCTTCAATGGAAGTTCCATAACAGTAGTATCATTAAATAAGAAATCAGGAAAATCCTGAGTAACAGACTGCTTCAAGGATAGACCACCCCCTTGGCTTTCGCCAATGACTAATTCAGTAATGGTAGAGGAAGGAATTGAATTGTCAGGAGCATACTCGTGCAAGCCATGCTCGGAAGAAAGGACACTTGAAGATACAAGTATATTTTGACCTATATTAGACATGTCTCCAAAATCAACCCGACCAGGGGAGGGTCTCCTTTGAATATCAGAAGGAAATTGGGGATTTTGTTGAACAAAGATCGAACTAACGACAGGCAAAGGTTCAAAAGGGATAGCGGGAGTCTGGGTCTCCGACCTACTGGTTGACTGGGAGCGAGGAGGATCTACCGAGGGCCCCTCGGTACGGGACCTTTTGGGTCTCGGATTTCTACTACTATCGCGTGAAGAACGCTTTGAAGTATTACCGAAAAGGTTACTCATCTTTAAAAATTGAAAAACAATTTTAAACTATTGAGAAAGCTTATTGACCTCCTTTGAGAGAATATTCTATCGGAATTGAGTAAAAGTGGTTAATAGCGAGTAAAACTTTTTACCCTGTGTATTTATACTAAGTGAAAAGACGCGACAGACCCCAAGAACGGGCGCGAAATAGAGAAACTGACCTATCAATGGCCGCAAGAATTCGAAAAGACATGAACATAATGATTACGCTGAAGTTAATGACTTGTCTGAATTGTTATTACCAATGAAAAAGCGGAAAAGACATAGCATCAGAACACAAATCGTCTCATTTACAAAGGGATAAAAAAAGTAATATTACAGATCATACAATGATAATTATTGTCAGAGTTATTTCTTAAGCTTGTTGGTCGCTCCTTGACATGACCTGATCGCCAACTGGTACTCCCAGATCGTCAGCGACCTCTCCTTTATCGGCTCCATCATTCGCTTCCTCTAGATTCTTCTCCTCGTCCTCTTGGTCGCCAAAATCATTATCAACCTCCGGGTTAATGTCTGAAGGAGGAATCGGCAATGGCTTTCCAAACTCTTCAACAAGATGAGCCAATGGAAAATGACTATAATTGACGCTCGGCAGATCAGAAGAAGAGTATTCCTCACCATACCGATTCAGGCGGACATGTGTCGCCTTGAAGTACTCCCTTCGGTGATCTTCAACCAATCCCAGCGCGACCATCTGATGAATTGCCTTTCTGAAAGTACTTTCAAGGAGCGGAACGACCATCTGATTCACCAAAGTAGTATGAACAGGAGAACGAAGGAACTCATGAATCACCCTCTCATCAGGATTTCCACCATAACGATCAGTAAGACCGTTAAGAGGAGGGTCCTTATCATACTCCTTCAAGGAGGCTTGAAGATCTGCGACCTGGGATTCCAGCTCACTGATTCGAGTAGTACTTTGGAGTTGATAATCCTCCAACTCCTTAGCCAGACAATCAACATGGAAGTCTCCAAAACTTTGTTTATGATTTCCTGGTCACCTTTCTCCGCAACCTAAGAATCCGAAATTGGATGAGGAAGGGATGAGGACGTAGAAGGACTGGCCTCTGAACCACTCGCCTTATGAAGCAATGCTTTGTTCTTCTCGTCTAAAAATTCGCATTGTTGTCTCCAAAGAGCAGCTTCGTAGGCATACGACATCAGGCAAATATTTGTCTAAAGAACAAAAAGGACGAATCAATGAGTTGTAAGTCCATTAGAAAAATCAATAAAGAAACATATTTAACAGCGATTACCTTCTCGCCATAAAGAGAAGCTTTTTGTAATTTTTCTAAGGGATTTTTCCGAAGTAGCTTATTGACATCACGAGTAAAAATGCCAGAAAGAAGAATACGGGTTGCCTTGTCAACGGCGTTCTCATTTTCGTCATGAATTAAAGAATCATTCTCAGGGTAACCAGCTGCTCTCTTCCCCTGTAAATGATCTTTGATCATCTAAACGACAGTGGGCTTCGGATGCTCTTCACCAAGCAGAGAAAGATCCTCACCAGAACGACCGTAGTAGTGCCTTCTTCTCTTAATCGTCTTGTCGATAGGTAGGATAGGGCTGCTGGGATATGGCTCGATTTGTCAGACAACAAAGTGCGGAATTTAAAATTTTTCGAGTCATCCAATGGTCCCATAAAAGAAGTCTCCATATTATGTATACAAAAACTTAAACAAAAACGCACACAATGAAGTAACAAAGGGGGTTTTTGCGATATACCTCACCACAGGCAAGGTGGTGGAAACCTCCGGCTTCGTTTCTGAATCTGATCTGGTTCACAGGAGTGATCCAAGTGTCTCACCTCCAGGGATAGTCCACACCAATTGGATTCTGGCAACACCTCAAGATCTTAGGCTCAGAACTCGATTCAGGAGATTTGTTATTGCAGGATTGTGTTGAATCTCTTGACAGATCAAGATCTAACACAATGGAATAGGGAGATGGCGGCGGCGGCACCAAGGAGCCCACGGCAGCAGGTGGCGGCGGCTTATGGTGGCGGCGGCGGTAGCTAGGGTTTCTAGCTAGCAGGGGCGGCGGCTACTTAGGGCAAAAGGAGGCTAGGGTTTTTCTTTCTAGGGTGTTACCCATTTGAGCTCTAGTTGTGCTCTATTTATAAACTCCTTCTGACCTAGGTTTGCAAGACTCCTTATGGGCTTTAATTAATAGAAGCCCATGTCTTGCAATCCTTTATTTAATTAACTACTTTAATTAAATGCCCAGTCCAATTAAATCAATATTTCTTTTACATAATTAATTAGCAACTCAATTAAGTATTTAATTAATTAAGTTAGCCAATTAATTAATCTCCCACTTGAATTAAATACTTTTAATTCATTTAATTGATTTAATTACCCTTAAATCAATTAATTCCTTTCATGTCCTTTTATAGCAGTCACCGTCCAATTGTATTGTGTGTGACCCTCTGGGTTCACCATCAATTGGCAGCAGGCCCACGAATCCCTCGTGATTTAATTTATGAACAATAAATTGTTCCGGTCAATTAAACAACCTTTAATTGACCACTCCTAGAATTAAATCCTCTATTAATTCAGGAGTACCCACACTTCATGGTCGATGTCTAGCCACAAGCCCATGAAGCCCAATTTCAGGTGAATTGATATTTGTGAACCTCGTCTCATATAATTGCCATGTACATACGGTCCTTCTATCGACTAATATTCCAGATCAAGACTTAGGGTGTGTGAATTGATCGGCACCTCTAAATTTGTCTCGATAGCTATACTTTCTAATTCAGGATAATATACCTTTGTGACCTTCTAAATTTGGAAAACCCTTTCCAAATCCGTCACCGACTGCGGCCGCAGATTCCTTGGATATATTATCTAAGAATCGTATAGGAAATTCTCTCACCCATTACAGTGAGTCAATAGATTCCATATCGGTACTAACCACTCGCGCACATGTCCATACGCACCCAACCTAGGCATGTTATGACCAAGCTACGTGGCCTATACCTAGATCTAAGTACGCACTTTCATGCACCGAATTCGCCCTAGTACCTCAAGTCAAAGGACTAAATCGTACACTATTAAATTCCTTGAGAAACATCCCATCACCGATATGCGTCATGCGCTTCCACAATGGGTTTCTCTGTTCGGGTCGTTCGATGAGTTCAATCTTCCATTGAACCACCTACTCGTATGCACTGGACTCAAATTCCTTGCTCATGAAATACTACAAATTCACTCCATGTGAATCATGCATACTCGTACAAGTCTTTTCGATTTCTACGATACCCCGTCTCGTTTTGGAATCTACGACTTGGAACACTTTTAAGATTACGACCTTTGAGACTGTTTCATGATTTCACTTAGTACTGAAGTGAATCGTCCCATAGTCAAATGTAATCTAAGGGTTTCAACCAATCGCTTAAATGTATTCGCTAAAGATGAAGTTGGCCATTGTTTATCCTTATACATATATAAATAAACATGCGTATTATTATAAAATCAAAGATCGTTTCATACAGGATAGATCTATTACAAGCTAACAGAACTGGCTTGCAGGGCACTATCCTATCAATCTCCCACTTGCCCTAAAGCCATTCACCTATGGTTCTAAGACCCATCTTCTCTAGATGACTATCGAACGCCTTTTGTGAAAGTGGCTTAGTTAGTAGGTCAGCTACGTTGTCTTCCGATTTGACATACTCCATGTGCATGTCTCCTCTACCAATGATCTCCCTGATCACATGGTATTTCCTCTGTACGTGTTTGGATTGATGGTGTGATCTCGGCTCCTTCGCTTGAGCTATCGCCCCGTTGTTGTCACAGAAGACGACTACAGGTTCAGCAATGCTAGGAACAACATCCAGTTCTTGGATGAAGTTTTTCATCCATACACTTTCTTTTGCTGCATCTGATGCTGCAATATATTCTGCTTCTGTGGTTGAATCAGCAGTGGTAGACTGTTTACAGCTCTTCCAACTAACTGCTCCACCATTGATGCGGAATATGTATCCAGAGTTGGATTTGAAGTCATCCACGTCAGACTGGAAACTCGAATCAGTGAATCCTTCAAGTTTCAGTTCTCCACTACCACCGTAGACCAAAAACATATCCTTAGTCCTTCGCAGGTATTTTAGGATTGCTTTTACGGCAGTCCAGTGCTCATCGCCTGGATTTGACTGATAGCGGCTCGTTACACTTAGAGCGTGTGCTATGTCTGGTCGAGTACACAACATCGCATACATTATGCTCCCTATAGCAGAGGCATAAGGTATGAGAGACATTCTCGTCTTTTTTTCGTCGGTTGTAGGGCACATAGACTTAGAAAGAGAGATACCATGTCTCATTGGAAGCAATCCTCTCTTGGATTCTTCCATCTTGAATCTTTTCAAGATTGTGTTAATGTACTGAGACTGGGAGAGTCCTGATGGGGGCTATTTCGCACCCTACATACTACTCGGATCGAATGAAGAAGATAAGATCGATTCGACCAATTCAAACAGATCGGAATTATCTTACTGACCCGGCCAAGTGCAGCTCGCTTCGATAGAAGATTATACTCCGGACTCAAGAAGGATATTTGGGCCGAGTCCTATTAGGACTATGTTTCCTTGTAACGCTAGGTTTAAAATTATATATAAATACCTAGTTAATCATTGTATTAGGGGGACGAAATTCCTGAACTTTAAGAATACAGGATTTAACACTGCTTACAACAGCACAACTCAATAATATTCAATATTATTACAGAGCTTTTTACCTTCATATTGGTGTGTTCTTAGCTTTGTTTGTGGTTTTACTTTTTGTTCTTGAATACTGCTTTTCTTTGTAACCGATCCATCCGGAATAAAGTAACAGAGCCCTATATAACAAATATATAAATATCGAAAACCCCCCGTTATCACAAATTCACTGATATTCAATTAACCCGACGAAATCCGGCTAAATCAGTTGGCGCCCACCGTGGGGCTACGTTAATTATTCGATCGACACATGGCTCGCCCAAGGAAAAGCGCTCGCATTGGAGCAAGAAGTAATACAACCACCGGCCACAACACATCTGAAGATCCACAAGACAACAACGATAACAACATTCCCAACACCAATGAAAATCTCCCAGATATCCGTTCCCGTCAGAAGGAACACCAAGGAGGTCTTACCGGTGCAATACAGGAAGAACCGGAAATCCCCGAAATACCCGTTCCTCTCCCAGGCGCTCAGGAAAAACTGAGACAAATAGCAATGCTCTTCAAATCACTCTCTCCAGAAGAATTGCTAGTTTTAGACCAAATTCCTCGAAACGTTACGGCTCCCAGGACAACTCCTGCTCCAGGAATGCCAAGGCCAAACGAACAAACCTCTCAACAAGCGGACAGCCCAGAAAGTGAGCGACGCTCGCTACACAGCCCACAGCAGGGCAATTCTAAACCCTCCGATAACCATCCCCGAAGAAAACCAGGTCGAAGAAAGCCACAGGCGGGTCGCAGCGGATCGAGGGAACGAACAATAATCCCTATCGAGGATGACATAGATGATGCTATCCCAGATCGACCACGAGCGACTCGATTCTCGGAAAGAGAAATCGAGAGAATAGTACAGGAACGACTGGAGCAACGCCTACGATCTGTTCAAAACCCGTGGACCCGAACCGCGGAACTCCAGGAGAGCCTTCCAGCATGTTCTCCCTTCTGCAAAGAAATAAAAGAAGCGCAATCCATTGGACAGGTCCCGGGTAGACTACCCCGATATGACGGAACCACCGACCCGGATGATTATATTTTTAGCTTCACTAATATAATGAATTTATATGCCCACTCTGCCGAATTCACCGCCAAGTTAATGGTGACCACATTCGAGGGCCTAGCGTTGGATTGGTTCGCAAAACAACCTGCCAACTCCATATTCAGTTTCCGGGAATTATGCAATAAATTGACGCAGCAGTTTGCCAGTCAGAAGAGGCAAAAACTCCCGATGAGCTACCTAGGAACCATACATCAACAAGAAGGGGAATCCCTGAGGAACTGGTTGGCAAGATTTAATGTAGAACTACTCAAGATCGATTCTCCGAATATCGATTACATAATTTCTATTCTCTTTGACCTCACAAAAAACAGGCAGTTCGGAAACGCTCTTAGTAGAAAGCAACCAAGAACGTTTGCCGACATCATGAGCTTGGCGTCTAAATATATGACCCAAGAGGAGATGAATTCCTTTAAGGACAAAAACAAAAATAAAGCCACAGCTTCGGGCTCTAAACGACATGACAGGATTCCTGACCAAAGGTCCGTGGATTATGAGCGATCTATCAGAAAAGGTAACGTCTTCCAACGATTGGAATACAGCAAAACCGACCGAGAAAGGCAACCTAATTTCTATCAAAAACCAAGAAACCCTGAACAACCAATCAGAAGCAGGGTGAATCAAGTGGAACACCCAAGGTTAAATGCTCCAATGGAAGAAATATTGGAAGTTCTAGAAAGAAATAACTGGATTCCCGAGGCGAGGAAAATCGCTCAGCCAAGACCAGGGTCTCGAAACTACGATCAATACTGTAAGTACCATAGGGCACATGGACACCGAACGGAGAATTGTTTTCACCTTAAGAGAGAAGTTGAAAAACTGATCGAACAAGGAAAATTAGACGAATACATAGAGCGAGATAATCGCAAAAGGGAAAGAAGTAGAAGCCCTCGG
This sequence comes from Penstemon eatonii, assembly GCA_038501285.1. Lineage (NCBI taxonomy): Eukaryota > Viridiplantae > Streptophyta > Magnoliopsida > Lamiales > Plantaginaceae > Penstemon > Penstemon eatonii. Next base: position 1,113,207 of record JBCEGF010001341.1, read on the forward strand.
AACGGTAATCAAAGGAGAAGTTCTCATTGAAGGTCGCCTGAACGTCGACCTACTCAGGAGTTGAATCACGACCAGATCAATGGGACTATCCATACGATATCCGGGGGACCCGCGGGTGGAGATAGTCGTAACGCACGACGAAGGACAGCCCGATCCATAATTGGAAATTCTAAATATCCAAAAGAAATATGGACTCTGGAAAACAGGTCGACAAATCACCAGCCGATCAGCTTTAACGAAGGCGAAGTACCTAAAAACATCATTTGGGACACAAAAGAGGATAACCCCGATTTTCCTATGGTAATATCGTTAGAGATAGCAAATTATAATGTAAGAAGAATCCTAATCGATAATGGAAGCTCAGCAAATATCATCTCCCGGGAGGTTTTAGCCCAAATGAACTTGGGACAAATAAACCTACAAAAAGTAGCTACGCCGTTAGTAGGCTTTGGAGGGTCCGAGATCATCCCCAGCGGAACAATATCTTTAAGTGTGTCACTTGGAAAGAAACCACTTCGGACAGTGAAGTTAGTAAAATTCCTAGTGGTAGAAACACCCTTCGCTTATAACGCTATATTAGGGCGACCAGCCCTTAACCTTTTTCGAGCTGTAGTCTCTACCTATCATCAGAAGATAAAGTTTCCGACCGATATGGGCATCGGAGAAATAACGAACGACCACTGTATGGCGTGGGATTGCTACAGCACATCGTTAACTTTGAAAGAACACCCTAAGTCTATTACTCCGAGCAAGAGAAAGATCGAAGACGATCTCATTAGAAATGAGGTTGAAATTCCTACTACTGATCGATTAGATAAAAAGGGAAAAGAACCACTAGACTTATCCTTGAAACCCCCAGAACATAAAGATATAATCCTAGTAGAAGGCGACTCGTCGAAAACAACAAGAATAGGAACAGAACTGAGCAAAGAAGGGGAAATAATGTTAATCGACTTCCTCAGAGACAATGCCGACGTCTTCGCCTGGAGCGCGAATGACATTGAAGGAATCGATCCTCGGGTAATCAAGCATACCCTAAAAATTGACCCTTCAGCAAAACCCGCCAAACAGAAGAAGAGAAATCATGGACCAGTAAAAGATAAAATTATCAAAGCCGAGGTAGAAAGACTGCTTGAAGCAAAACAAATCCGAGAAATACATTTCTCGGAATGGCTATGTAATGTTGTACTAGTAGCAAAAGGGGATAAAAAGGACAACAAATGGAGAATGTGTAATGATTTCACCGACCTTAACAAGTTATGTCCACGCGACCCATACCCCCTCCCAAGGATTGACTTATTGGTCGACTCGACCGCTGGCTTCGCGATATTCAGCATGATGGACGCCTTCCAAGGGTTTTACCAAATATACATGGACGAGCGGGATCAAGAGAAGACCGCGTTCATAACCGAGCAGGGAGTATACTGCTTTATTGTAATGCCATTCGGATTGAGGAATGCCGGGGCTACATACCAAAGGTTAGTAAACCTAATGTTCAGAGAATTAATCTGAGAAATAATGGAAGTCTATGTAGACGACATGTTAGTCAAAAGTATGAATGAAGCGGATCACGTAAAACATCTAGATCGATGTTTCCAAATCCTAAGAAAATACCGTATGAAGTTGAACCCTGCGAAATGCACCTTCGGTGTTAAGTCAGGAAAATTTTTGGGATACTTGGTACACCAGCGAGGAATAGAAGCCAACCCAGAGAAAATTCGAGCCATAACTGAAATGAAACCTCCCAAAACCATCTCTCAAGTACAAAGCTTGGTTGGGAAAATCGTAGCATTGAATAGATTCATATCAAAATCTGCGGACAGAAGCTTGCCCTTTTTCCAAACGCTTCGAAAAGCAAAAAACTTCGCTTGGACCGAAGAATGCGAACGAGCCTTCGAACAACTCAAAGAATATTTGACGACACCACCGATGTTAGCCAAACCAACGGAAGGGGAACCGTTGTATATCTACATCTCCATCTCCGATACGGCCATTAGTTCAGTACTAATTAAGATAGAGGGCTCAGAGCATAAGCCTGTCTATTATCTCAGCAAGTTATTGCAAGGGGCGGAGAAGAATTACTTGGAAATAGAAAAATTCACGCTGGCCTTAGTAGTGGCTGCACGAAAACTTCGACCTTACTTTTTAACTTACAAAATAGTGGTTTTGACAAATCAACCGCTAAGACAAGTCTTAGCAAAACCAGAAGCCTCAGGAAGACTAATTAAATGGGCGATCGAACTAGGCCAGTTCGAAATCGATTACAAACCAAGAATCGCAATTAAGGCACAAGTGTTGGCTGACTTTATATTAGAAACACCGACACAGGCAACTGAATCATCGAGCAGCCTCAACGACGATGTCTTGATCATAGAAGATCAAACTTGGTTAATGCATGTCGACGGTGCTTCATGCCGAGAAGGAGGAGGCGCCGGAATCAACTTCACCGGACCAAATAAGGAAGATTTGAATTACGCGATAACATTGGACTTCGTTGTAACAAACAATGAAGCTGAATATGAAGCATTGATTGCGGGAATGGAAATGGCGATTAAAGCCAACATAAAAAGTCTTAAAGTATTAATTGATTCAGAGTTAGTGCAAAGACAAATTGAAGGCCTATACGAGGCTAAAGAATTCAATATGGTCAAATACCTCACCAAATTGAAAACACTAGCTAAAAAATTTGAAAGCTTCGGTATTCAGAACATTCCGCGTTCGGAAAATAAATGGGCCGACCAGCTATCAAAGTTCACAGGATCCCATGACGGAAAGACCGAACGGGTAATCAACTGGTTGATCTCTAATACGCCGGCAATTGATATCGATGAAACACCGGTAGTCGATATAATGGAAATCGAAGAAGTCGAAGAAAATTGGATGACCCCGATGATAGACTATCTTCGAGAAGGAAAATTACCACCTGACCAAAATGAAGCTCGGAAAATAAGATATCGAGCTCCAAAGTATACACTTGTAGAAGGAAAACTCTACCGAAGATCAGTATCAGGAATTCTTCTGAAATGCATCTCTGAATCACAAACCATTGATATACTACGAGAAATACACGAAGGAGATGCAGGAAATCACAGCGGATCAAGGGCATTGGCCTTAAAATGTCTCAGGACAGGTTACTATTGGCCTACCATCAATAAAGATGCCGCTCGATATGTCCAAGAATGTCATCACTGCCAGATCCATGCTAACATATGTCATCGACCAGCAGAAAACATGCATCCAATTCCAGTATGTTGGCCTTTCGATCAATGGGGAATGGACATCGTGGGGCCGTTCCCGGCAGCCAGATCCAAAAAAGCTTACGTCCTGGTCGCTGTAGAATATTTCAGCAAATGGATAGAATGCATCGCCCTCGCACGAATAACTCAATTCCAAGTGATCAACTTCCTATGGAAGTTCATAGTTTGTCGATTTGGCATCCCGAGGATCCTAATTTCCGATAATGGAACCCAATTCGCGGGAAAACAAGTAACAAAATGGTGTTCGAAACTGGGAATTCAACAAAATTTCACTTCGGTCGGGCATCCAAGAGCGAACGGACAAACCGAAGTAGCAAACCGAGAAATAATAAAATCTTTGGAAAAAAGATTAGGATCGGCCAAAGGAAAATGGCTTGATGAACTCCCAGGAGTACTATGGGCTAATCGAACCACAGTAAGGAGCTCAACCGGGGAAACCCCATTTAGCTTGGTATATGGGTCGGAGGCTGTTATTCCTGTTGAAACCTTAATCCCAACGCCAAGAATAGAGATGTTCGACGATCAAGAAAATGAAAAGGCGAGAGAAAATGACATTGATTTAACAGAAGCTTTAAGAGATAAAGCTGCCGTACGCCTACAAGCCACTAAAGCAAATATGGAGAAAGCATCCAATCAAAAAGTACGCATCCGAACTTTCAAAGAAGGAGACTTGGTCTTGAAAAAGGTAGAAGTATCCAAACATGTGGGAAAGTTAAAACAAAATTAGGATGGACCTTACATCGTCATTGGCGTAGGAAAGAAAGGTTCATACAAAATTGCACACTTGGATGGAACAGCCTTACCAAGAACCTGGAATGCGGTCAACCTTAGGAAATACTATGGTAAATAAATTTTAGCAGATTATACTGCATTGTTTTATTTTACTTTATCAAGTTTTAATCCTTGTAACAAAGGCCTTAGCCTACAGTTCAATTAGTAAAGATTTTTAGCATCTTCTATACATCGATTATTTCGGTTAACGCTCCTTGGAATTACACTATCATATTGATAAAAATTAGAACGAAACGAGTCGAGTATACATTGATCCGCTCAATACAAACTCCTCGCCCATATTTCAACGATTAAAAGGCTTTTGGGTTAAAAACCTAAGTCTAATCAAAACGAGTTGAGTAAACATCGATCCGCTCGATAAAAACTCCTCGATATATCTTCAACGATCAAAAGGCTTTTGGGTTAAAAACCTAAGTCTAATCAAAACGAGTTGAGTAAACATCGATCCGCTCGATAAAAACTCCTCGATATATCTTCAACGATCAAAAGACCTTTTGGGTTAAAAACCTAAGTATAATCAAAAAGAGTCGAGTAAACATCGATCCGCTCGATAAAAACTCCTCGATATATCTTCAACGATCGAAAAGAGTTTTTGGGTTAAAAACCTAAGTCTAATCAAAACGAGTCGAGTAAACATTGATCCGCTCGATAAAAACTCCTCGATACGTATCCAACATCCTAAAAAGACTTTTGGGTTAAAAACCTAAGTCTAATCAAAAAGAGTCGAGTAAACATCGATCCGCTCGATAAAAACTCCTCGATATATCTTCAACGATCAAAAAGACTTTTTGGGTTAAAAACCTAAGTCTAATCAAAACGAGTCGAGTAAACATCGATCCGCTCGATAAAAACTCCTCGATACGTATCCAACATCCTAAAAAGACTTTTGGGTTAAAAACCTAAGTCTAATCAAAAAGAGTCGAGTATACATTGATCCGCTCAATAAAAACTCCTCGGTATATTTACAACGATCAGAAAAATTTCAGCTGATAAAAACCTAAGTCTAAATTGTAACAAGTTGAGTAAACATTGATTCGCTCAATAAACACTCCTCGATCTATTCCTAACGATCTAAAAGATCTGCTGATACTCCTAAAGTTTTGAAGATGAATCAAGTATGACTCCATCTGCTCGGAAATTGCTCCTCGTAAATAAAAATTATGACAGAATCAACGACAAAGAAGATGCAAGAGATAAAAGTAATATTTTATTCATCAAATCAGTTACATACAAAAATCCTACGTTACAAAGATCTGCTTGTTACTTAAAGATCATTACAATGATTTAGTTAATATGATCCTATAGGATCGGCTATCTTCACGACAATGTCCACGGAAACACCAATCTCCTCCCTAGTACCTCGTCGATTATAATAAACCACCTAAGAAGCACGCTGCTCAGGATGGTCGACTTCTTTGGTTCGATGGCCAGGCTCTGAAGATCAAATGTTCCTCCAGACTAAATGAGCATTACCAGCCAGATAACCGGCAATACTCATTCACCCACAACAAGATACTGCTTTTACTTTAAAGATAAAACATTTAACTCTAAAGCAGCATCTCTTCGGGGCAGTCGCGAAACAGTAAACCTACCAGCGCACCCCAGTGATCTATCACTCCGGAGGTAACATCCAAGAGCGAGGGTGGCTGGCAGGTATGAACCCTCCATGTGCAAACGGAAACCACGGACCTCTAATTGATGAAGACAAAAGCTGAGGCCTCATGGGACCCGTTAGTACAAGGAAGGGCTGACATGGGACCCGTCAGTACAAGGTAGATGAACATCAATTTATTACAGAGTGAATCACGATAATGTGACTTTTTGAATATTATTGGATCTGAAGGCAGAATGAAATCCAAAGAAGTTGAGATCTCCATTCTCTTTGGGAAATTGCAAAGGAAGAAAGCAAACCACCACCCTATTTATAGGGATAGACTCAAACAATCCAACGGCTGAAAAAGCATTTGATCAACGGACACAGATGCGACCCCTTGACTCCCCGCAATAAAGGCTAGTAAGTTGGAACGGCACTATCTAATCGCCTCAACTGGTCGATAACAAAAGAGGCCATAGATCGAAATGATCAAACCTAAAAAAGCTTTGGATTAGACATACCGGCACAATCATACTTCATGGTCGATGGCTTAAAACCCTAGAATCCACAAACGAAGTCATACAAGCTTTAAAATCGCAGCGAAAAGGACAGTTGCTCGATAAAAGATAAAAGACCAAACCCTTCACCATACGAGGGACGTCACTGCCTCATACATCATATGGATGACCATTGACTAAGCCATACAGGAACTCCTCTGGAATCCATCCAAGATATCTGATATAGAAATCAGGAGAATAGTCCTCCTTATTCGAAACTGCAAAGGAGTCACTGCCTAACATACCAAAGAATTGCTGAAGGAGGTCTGAACAGGTCAGATCTGGCCAAGAACCCTGCATTTTCCAATTCCTCCCATATCAAGGAAATGATATAATGATACATCGACTAAGGAACGTACACTTCCCAGTTAGTGCAGAAAAACATAAAGTTTAGGAAGATACTGAAGAAGGACATCTTCTATTGAAAAGAAGAGCAAATTTCGACAAGAGAAATAATAAGCCTCCTTATATAAGATATATGTCACAAAAAGACAAAATTACAAGGCACGTCTTGAACATCGACCGAGATACTGAGCGTTCCCTAACAATTGATTATCGACGTAAAAAGAACCTACTATCTACATTTTTGAGGTACTGTGCAATTTTGGGTATAACCCATGGGACTATACTGGGTTGATCAACAAAGATTTGATTTGCAAAGCAAACATCAAGATCAAGCTAGCTTTCCTCTATCCTAAATATTCTCCGCAAAGATCAATTTCAGATACGTGTGCTAAACAAATCTGATTATTTCATGATGATTATATTTATGCATAAAGGCAAAATGTGCATAACAAGGAGAATAAAATAGATATAGGCAAGAATCTGCCTACAAGAAGGTCATAATTTCCAATTTAGTACTTCTCCCATTACAAAATTTTCAGCCCAAACATATGCACAAAAGTTGGGCACCAAAAAAAAAAAAAAAAAAAAAAAAAAAAAAAGAGACAGTCCAAGGTCTGCCAGGTCAAATAAAGATCACTGAGAAGAATCGCCAGAGGGGCGACCAGCAGAGACAGGCCTCCGAGGAGTCAAGTTACCAGCAAACGCCATCAACTCCTCCCGACGCTTGAGATAACCGGCATCATAACCGTCCTCATAGGCCTGCTGACGAGATCCCTCTGCCGAGGCGACGGCCTGAACTAAGTCACCTTTCTCTTTCTCAAGAACAACTTTGTCAGCCTCTAACTTTTGGAGGTCATCTCGGGCAAGCTGCAGTTGCAAAGACAGCCCTGCGGCTTTAGCTTTTTCTGAGGCCAACTGACCTTGATGAGCTCTCCGACTACTCCACAGTTCGTCATTTTGCACACCCAGCTGAAGTGCAAAATATTTGGCCTACAAAGAAAAACAATGAGAAAAATCCTCTCAAAACATGAAAGTCGAAATAAAAATAGGGAAAATTATCGAAAGATATGTCTACCTGCTCGCACATCTTAACAAGAGACTGGACAAGGCGTACATTTGAAGTACCCTCAAGTTTCTTCAGCTCACCAGGCAAGATAGTGCTTAAACCCAGATCCCAAGACAAAGCATCAGGCTCAACAGAGCCAGGCAGTTCGCTATTAGGTGGGACACCATCAGGGCAGGGAGTCTCTGACAGCGTAATATCCTTAACTTGTTCAAGGATGCATCGATCGTCTAACAGACGGGGAGAGTCTCTCTCGTTGGGGCTAACGGAGGTCTCTTTGCCCGAAGCAGAAATAACGGTTCGACGACCAGACCTCGACCCAAACCGACCCCCGGAAGGTCCCCCAGATTCAAAAGAAGCAGTCGTTACAGTGGTATCATGAAACAAAAATTCAGGACAATCTTGCGAAATAGATTGCGTTACGGAAGGATTAACAGAAAAACCATCGCCAACTTGCCCTTCACTGGCAATCAGGGCAGTAGAAGCAGACAAAGGAAGGGAAATAGCAAAATCCCCTCCATGAAGAACGTGCTCAAAGGAAGAAGCATTTGAACTAACAGCTATATTATAAACCGGTTCCTCGTTGGACATATCGCCAAAAGCAACTCGACCAGGGGAAGGCATGCTTCCTACTTGAGTGGAAGCAGAAAAGATTGGTTCCGAAAACGATGAGTTTACCACGGAGAGAGGTTCAGAAGCAATAACACGAGTATCGATCTCCGACCTAATTGTTTGGGACGAACGAGGAGGCTCCATCGACGGCCCATCTCTTCGAGATCTTTTGGATCTATTATCCCGATCGCCCTCACGGGATGGTCGCTTCGAAGTATTATCAAAAAGGTTACTCATGATCGGATTATGGAAAAATACAAATTAATATCGAGAAAGTTTATCGACTAGCTAAAGAAAGAGTATTCTGTTAAGAGAGGAGTATAGCAGTAAAAAACAAGTAAAGTTTTTACCTTTCGTATTTATACTACACGAAAGGACGCGACAGACCTAAAGAAAGGGCGCGAAACGGGAAAACTGACCTTGGAGCAAACGCTAGAATTTGAAAAGACACACACATAATGATTACGGCAAATCAAATGACTTGTCTGAATTATTACGGCGAATGTGAAAAGACACGACTGTCAGAATACGAAACGTTTAGCGTACAAAGTAAGGAAAGCTAAAGTTACAATTAAAACCTACGAATGAATAATTACAAAGATTATTTCAAAGATAAATCACTATTTCAAGAAGCCTGGTCGCTATCCGGAATCTTCTGTTCGCTACCGACGTCCTCAGTCATGCATATATCGTCTTCTTCTTCTTCTTCGTCTTCTGGATCGATAAAAGTATTATCGAGCTCATCGTTAACATCAGAAGGAGGAATCGGCAATGGATTTCCAAATTCTTCGACAAGGTGAGCCAGAGGAAAACCTTGATATACGACATCTGGAACCTCGGAAGAAGAATAAAGTTTGCCATAGCGATTCAACCGAATGTGCGCCGCCTTAAAATACTCCTTTCGACGGTCGTCGATCAACTCTAAAGCGACCAGCTGATGAATCGCCTTCTTAAAAGTATTCTCAAGAAGAGGATCGACCATCCGATACACCAACGCCGTATGAACAGGAGAATTAAGGAATTCACGAACAACTCTTTCATCAGGATTCCTACCATATCGATCCCTAAGCCCACTAAGTGGGACATCCTTTTCGTACTCCCCTAAAGAAGATTCGAGGCATGATATCTGAGATTCAAGCTCACTAATTCGAGTCATGCTCTGTAACTGTAATTCCTCTAACTTTCTAGCCATTTGATTGGCCTGCTCTTGAGCACGAGAAACCTCCATCACCCTGTCTATCATTTCTTGATCTTCGGTCCCGGTAGCACGAGTCTCTACGATGGGAACGGAAGAAGATGTTGAGGGACCAACCTCTGAACCGGAGGATTTATGAAGTAAAGCTTTATACTTCTCTTCCAGGAACTCGCACTGTTGTTTCCAAAGTGCATTTTCATAGGCGTATGACGCGAGACAAGTTTTAGTCTGGAAGAACAAAGAGAGCAAGAAAAAGAGATGGATTAGTAAATTAAGGAAAACCCTTAAAATTATCTGTCAATATGATTAAAGGAAAAAGATATCACCTTCTCAGCATAAAGAGAAGCTCGCTGGAATTTCTCCAGAGGATCCTTATGAAGAAGCTTATTGAGATCGCGAGTAAAAACGCCAGACAAAAGAACACGGGTCGCCTTATCGACCGCGTTCTCACTATCATCATGAACAAGAGAATCCTTCTCGGAATAACCAGCGGCCCTCCTTCCCTCTAAATGATCCTCGATCATTTCGACCAGAGTAGGTTTTGGATGTTTATCTCCGAGTAAAGAAAGGACGTCACCAGAACGTCCATAGTAACTCCTTTTTCTATCCACTGGATTATTAGTAGGATGAGGTATTGACCAGCTGCGACATCCTCGAATACCCAAAGAGGATCTAAGATGAAGAGGAGGATAACCAGATCCCATGCCCTGACGAATAGGGGACTCACGAGAAGAATCTGGAGATTCCTCTCTATTCTCCTCAGATTCATGACCCAACTCCAGCTTCCTTTTTCGCGACGCTCTCTGCTCGATAGGGGCGTTCTCTGCGGATTTGGAAGATTTCGACAGCACCATTTTTCCCTTCGAAGAATGTCGAGAGTTTTCTACCATATGGGCTGAAAAAGAAAACAAAATAAAAGTTAGTTTCTCCGTATAAAAGGTATAGTTACAGCACTAAGATAAAATAAAGTACTAACCAAGAGGTTCAGATGATGAAATGATGGGAAAGTTATGAACACTTAACCCCGCCTTACGAAGGAAAGCCTCCCCGATCAGAAGAGCGCTTTGATATTTGTTTGCACGCATTTCGGGGATCTCAGTGATAAACTGTACATCGTCAGGAACAAGTTCACCGGTCGATAAGCGACCTCCAGGAATCCAACTGGAACCATGATCCCATGAAAAAGACATGGTCGAACCATCCGCCAAACAAATATTAGACGGAGGACGAACAAAGAAGAAATTAGATTTCCATGAAGGATTACTAGAAACAGGGGCGTCAAAGATTGCTCGACTAGGCCGCTGACTAGCGAAGAAATATCCACGATTTGAAGAGCTAGAAATATTGAAGCGGAAAAGTTGCGTAAAATTACGAAAAGAAGGTTTAAACCCCTTTGCGATCATCAAAACGAAAAAACAAACCACAAAAGCAACGGAATTTGGAACCAGCTGTGTCAAGCACACACTGAAAGTTTTCAAAACTTCGAGAAAGAGGGGAGACAAAGGAAGACGCAGTCCGCTATTGAAGTGAGCCGTATAAAAGGCTCGACATCCCTCCGGTGGAGACGTGACCCTATCAGTAGGGGAAGGAAGAATTATCTCAGAACCTTCCGGAAAATATTAGGTATAATTATTCACAACCTCCGGGAATGTTTCCACCGTATAGGCACAAGCTACGTCCTCAATTGGTTCGGAAATCTGAGGAATAGTACCTTTGCCCTTTTTGGCTCGGGCAGCCACATCTGCATCAGAAAGGATTCGTACCTTGAAAGTATCTTCTACAGGGACGACGAAGTCAGATACTGTAGTTTGTTCGCCCAAAGGATTAGAATGCAACTCCTCCTCGTTATCGGGGGCGACGATCTCTCTAGAAGAAGAAGAAGATCTTCTTACAAAAGCCATATATTCTGGTTCTCGGAAGATGAAGGTCGATAAAAGGAAAAATTTTATGAGATGAACGACTAATCAGGAAAATGATTACTAGTTGTAAGGAAGTATAAAAGAGAAATGGCAAACTCAAAAGTCGCCTATTTATAATAAGATGAGACAAGACGTTTCGAACTCATCGCAGCTACTCATATTCCCGCCAAAAACGGAAGGATACGAAAAGCCTCCTGAATAGACGCGTGGCGATTCGTAATAGGACGGAGAAAACGACTATCTATGATATGTAGCACTCTTTTCCTTACTTAAGATTTTTTCCCACAGGGTTTTTTCTTAAGAAAGGTTTTTAACGAGGCTCCATTCATAGAAAACGAACAGTCGTAAAGATTTATCTACTTCCACGAGCTTCTATTATCTATACGCTCGAAGAAGTGAGGGAGTACTGATGGGGGCTATTTCGCACCCTACATACTACTCGGATCGAATGAAGAAGATAAGATCGATTCGACCAATTCAAACAGATCGGAATTATCTTACTGACCCGGCCAAGTGCAGCTCGCTTCGATAGAAGATTATACTCCGGACTCAAGAAGGATATTTGGGCCGAGTCCTATTAGGACTATGTTTCCTTGTAACGCTAGGTTTAAAATTAAATATAAATACCTAGTTAATCATTGTATTAGGGGGACGAAATTACTGAACTTTAAGAATACAGGATTTAACACTGCTTACAACAGCACAACTCAATAATATTCAATATTATTAAAGAGCTTTTTACCTTCATATTGGTGTGTTCTTAGCTTTGTTTGTGGTTTTACTTTTTGTTCTTGAATACTGCTTTTCTTTGTAACCGATCCATCCGGAATAAAGTAACAGAGCCCTATATAACAAATATATAAATATCGAAAACCCCCCGTTATCACAAATTCACTGATATTCAATTAACCCGACGAAATCCGGCTAAATCAAGTCCAATCATCTTCTTCGATCTATCCCTATAGATACGTATTCCCAATACGTAAGATGCGTCTCCCATATCTTTCATAGAGAACTGCGCGGATAACCACGCTTTAGTCTGTGCTAACATCTTGATATCGTCTCCGATCAACAAAATGTCATCGACGTACAAAACAATGAATTGTACTGTGCTCCCACTATTCTTCTTGTACACACAAGGTTCATATGCATTTTTGATGAAGCCAAATGCCTTGACTGTCTCATCAAATCGTATGTTCCAGGTTCGGGATGCCTGTTTGAGGCCATATATCGACCTTTGAAGTTTACATAATTTGTGTTCACTTCCTTTGGACGCAAAACCTTCAGGTTGTTGCATAAAGATCTCCTTGTCAATGTCTCCATTGAGGAAGGCGGTCTTTACGTCCATTTGCCATATCTCATAATCATGCCATGCGGCAATGGCAAGCAATATCCGAATGGATTTGGACATCGCTACGGGAGAGAAGGTTTCCTCATAGACTATTCCAGGCCTTTGAGAATACCCCTTTGCCACTAAGCGTGCCTTGTGAGTTAAAACCTCTCCATTCATTCCAAGTTTACGCTTGAAGATCCATTTGCATCCTACAGGGATAGTTCCCTCAGGTGGATCGACCAAGGTCCAAACCTTGTTGGAATGCATGGAATCCATTTCGGATTGCATGGCTTCGAGCCACGCACCCGAGTCTATGTCTGACATCGCTTCTTGATAGGTCTTTGGATCACTATCAACTCTCTCGTTTTCGTGAATGAAACCAAATCGCTCTGGCTCCTTACGAATTCGATCAGACCTTCGAAGAGTAGGTGTACTAGTAGGTTCAGTAAATTCTGGTTCAGCTCCCACTGTTTGTGGGGATGGGTCCGATTCCTGGACTTCATCTAGTTCTACGATTGTCCCATTTCGGTTGGAGAGGAAATCCTCTTCCAAGAAATGGGCGTTCCTAGTTACGAACGTATTACGTTCTTTAGGATCGAAGAACAGATATCCAATGGATTCCTTTGGATACCCCACAAATTTGCACAAACTAGATCTACTATCTAGCTTATCTCCCTTCTTGTTCTTTACATACGCAAGAGATCCCCATACTCGTAAGTACGAATACACGGGTGCCTTACCATACCATACTTGGTGCGGTGTTGTCGGAACTGACTTCGAAGGTACTATGTTTAGAATCTTCGATGCAGTTAATAGGGCCAAGCCCCAAAATGAAAAGGGAAGGTCAGCGAAGCTCATCATGGAACGAACCATGTCTAACAGTGATGAGGGATATTTTGGGCTCTACTTTTCTTTACAATCATGCGAGATTGAACAGTACATATCTCGGATGATCAAGTTCGACCTCGATGTCCAAGTACCATAAGTACAGACGGCCCTGGATCCAAAGTTACTGTTGGGCCGAGCTCTAATCCAAACTTATGGGCCGAAGAATTGCATGTCTGCAGATAGATCACCTAGACCCCGATTTCAGCTATAAATACCCCATGCATTTATGATACCAGGCGCGATTTTCCAGGTGCTCCCTCCTCGAAGCTACAGCTCGGAACCGCTTGGGAATATAGGCATAGAATCACATGTATTTCGCCCTTTAGCTTGTACGGCATCCAATAGGGCTCGGATAGGACTCTAAACCTTTGTATTCTTATAGCATTGTAATCGAGCCATTTTGAATACAATATTGTTGATCTTTCATATCGTTATTGTGTACTTGTTCGATTATTACACGCATCGATCACTCACACGAATTTGCGTAAGATCAATTGGCGCCCACCGTGGGGCCCTGTTCGAGTCTTAGATCGAAATATGCCTACTACGAGGAGAAATACATACGTTAGAGGAGAGCCTTCCCATGCAGTGGGAGCACAAAATTCTGTCAACAATGAACCCGATAATCTATCGCGCGCCGCTCAACAACCACCAGAGGTGCCACCGGCGGTTCCGCAAGATAACATTCCAATACACACGACCATTGGTGATTTAAGATCTATAATAGGCACAATGTGCAGGGAATTCATGAATAGCGGAAGGGCAGATCAATCACCTGTCGACCAGCCAGGGGTTCAGGGAAGACCAGAGATACCTTCATCGAACTTACAGAAGGAAAACGATATGTCGCATGCCCCATCGACGCATCCACGTCGGGCTGCACCCTCGAAAGTCAATGCCCGATCTGAAAACCCACCCGCACGGGTGAACGATATAGAGGATTCTGTTGTGGGAGAAAGTCATACCGCCGGCGCTGTGATAAGAAACAAGCCTACTTACAAGAGAATTACCGAATCAGAATTGGAGAAAATAGTACAGGAAAGGGTGACTAAAAAATTGGAAGAGCAAGATACTATGATAGAGATTCCCTTCACTAATCAGGCTGCCAGGCAAGCGGGGAATGCTCTGAATAGAGAAAACCTACGAGAGAGGGAGGTCTCGAATAATATCATGCGCTGCTCACCCTTTTGTCGAGAGATACACGAAGCTCGAAACACATAAACGGTGCCAACCAGGCTTCCACGGTATAACGGGACTACCGATCCCAGAGAACACATTAACAGCTTTGTTAATGTGATGAACCTATACGGACACTTGGAAGATTTCTGTTGCAAGATTATGGTCATCACTTTTGAAGGGATTGCTCTCGATTGGATCGGGAAATTACCTCCGAACTCCATATTTTCTTTTGAAGAATTCTGCAATAAGCTGAAACATCAGTTCGCTAGCCAAAGGAAGCCAAGATTGCCAGCGAATCACCTGGGCACTGTGAAACAATTGGAAGGAGAGACGTTGAGGCAATGGCTAGCAAGATTTAGTATCGAGCTCTTGAAGGTGGATACCCCGCAGATCGAGTATCTGTCCTCCCTGATGTTTGAGCTGACTAGGGGCACCCAGTTTGGAAATGCATTATGTAGAAAGCAACCAAAATCCTTCGAACGGACAATGGAAATTGCTGAAAAGTATATGATACAGGAAGAGATGAACAAATTAAAGAGTTCACATGTAGATAAGTCTCATCTCAACAAGAAACAAGATCGGGCTCTGATCCCAAAATCGGGTGATTATGGAGGATCGAACAAAGGATCTGTTTGGCAGCGAATCAACACTTTTAAGCCGCATATGCCGCCCCAAGGTCCGAATTCATACGGACCTCCTTATGATCGAAATCGAGCTCCGAGACCGGGTAAAATTCAATTTACTGAGCTTAACAGTTCAAAAGAAGAAGTGATGACCGTGTTGGAAGAAGGGAATTTAATTCCGGAAGCCCAGAGGATCACACAGGCAAGGCCGGGTGCGCCTGGATATGACCAATACTGTCGATATCATCGAGCTCGAGGACATAGTACCGAAAACTGTTACCAATTGAAGGTCGAAATAGAAAAATTGATTGCCCAAGGAAAATTAAAAGAATTTGTCAAAAATGGCAACTATAACAATCGTTATAGATCCCGAAGTCCGCAAAAATTTAGCAATCAGCAAAGGCAAATTCGAAGCCAAGCGGAAGAGCGATCGAATGGAGTGATAAACATGATCGCAGGTGGACCAGCAGGAGGCGATAGCAGAAATGCTAGAAAAAGAACTATGAGGTCGATAAAAGCGGGAGTCTCTGCTAAAAAGGAGATTATGTCCTTAGAATCCCCCTCCATGGAAAATCAAGTTATAAGCTTCAGTGAGGCCGATCGACCCTCGGATGTTAGTTGGGATACGAGTGAGGATGACCCAGACTTTTCCATGGTATTGACGTTGAGAATTGCTAATTTCGAGGTCAAGAGGGTGTTGGTCGACAATGGAAGCTCGGCAAATATTATTTCGTCAGAAGCTCTCACAAGAATGAATCTTTGTCACCCACGTTTAGATAAAGTAACCACTCCTTTGGTCGGATTTGGTGGATCAGAGATTGTTCCACTTGGAACCATTCTTTTAAGCACGACTCTAGGAAACAAACCGAGGAATGTAACAAGAATGGTTAAATTCCTGGTAGTAGATACATCGTTCGCCTATAACGCCATACTAGGGAGACCAGCCCTAAATATCTTCAAGGCTGTCGTATCTACTTATCATCAAAAGATAAAATTCCCGACCGTGGGAGGAGTGGGAGAGATGAGAAACGATCAATACATGGCATGGGAATGTTATAATTCGTCTCTAAGTATCAAAAAGAAGGTGGAGCCCGAACTCCCAGCTAAGAGAAAGATAACTGATTTAGGGACTGAATTAAAAACGCCAATTCCCGACTGCGAAAAATTTCAAGGAAAGAAAGGAAAAAACGTTGACATGAGCGTGCAAGCGCCCGACCACAAAAAAGTCACTTTGGTTTCAGGTTCCCCCGAAAAGTTCACTAGAATTGGAACGGAATTAAGCGAAGGCATGGAAACTATGCTCATAGAATTTTTACAAAAAAATGTGGATGTTTTTGCCTGGAGCTCGGATGATATCGTGGGAATCGACCCGCGTGTGATAACACATTCACTTAACATTGATCTGAAAGCAAAACCAGTAAGGCAGAAAAAACGCAATCACGGTCGCGAAAAGGACAAGATAATCAATGCAGAGGTTGATAGGTTATTAGCGGCAGGTCAGATCAGGGAGATCAAATTCACAGAATGGCTATGTAATGTGGTCCTGGTCTCTAAAGGCGAAAAGGTCGAAAACAAATGGAGGATGTGCAATGACTTTACCGACCTAAACAAATTATGCCCTAGAGACCCGTATCCACTGCCTCGGATCGATATGCTGGTAGATTCAACCGCAGGTTTTATCTTATTTAGTATGATGGATGCGTTCCAAGGATTTTACCAAATTTTCATGAACGAAATAGACCAGGATAAAACAGCATTCATCACTGAGAGGGGAGTGTACTGTTTCATTGTTATGCCTTTTGGCTTAAGGAATGCAGGTGCAACCTATCAGAGACTAATTAACATGATGTTCAAAGAACTGATAGGCGAAATAATGGAAGTCTATGTAGACGACATGCTCGTAAAGAGTATGACGGAGGAGGATCACATTCGCCACCTGGACAGGTGTTTAGAAATCTTGAGAAAGTATGGAATGAAGCTGAACCCAGCCAAGTGCACTTTTGGTGTACGATCGGGAAAATTCCTCGGATATTTGGTCCATGAAAGAGGAATCGAAGCAAATCCGAAAAAAATTCGAGCAATCACCGACCTCCAGCCGCCACGGAAGCTCTCAGACGTCCAAAGTTTGATTGGAAAAATTATTTCATTGAATAGATTCATTTCTCGATCCGCTGACAAAAGTTTACCATTCTTCAAACTTCTGCGGAAATCTAAGAACTTTGAATGGAGTGCAGAATGTGATAAGGCCTTTGAAGAACTGAAAGTGTACCTGACCTCCTCACCCATGCTGGCCAAACCATCTGAAGGAGAACCTCTGTATTTATATATAGCAGTATCGGAAGAGGCCATTAGTTCGATTTTGGTGAAACTTGATAAAACTGACCATAAACCAGTTTATTATCTAAGTAAGTTACTGCAAGGTGCCGAAAAGAACTACATGGAGATCGAAAAATTTGCACTAGCATTGGTGGTAGCTGCCCGAAGGCTAAGGCCTTATTTTCAAACATACAAAAACATTGTTTTAACAAATCAACCTTTGAGACAGGTCCTGTCAAAACCAGAAGCATCAGGCAGATTGATCAAATGGGCGATCGAGCTTGGTCAGTTTGAAATCGAGTATCAACCGCGGGTCGCCATAAAAGCACAGGTACTAGCCGACTTCGTACTCGAATCAACTGGCTTATCAGAAGGAGCAATCTCCGAGCTAAGTATGGTCGAAGAAGCCAAAAATCAAATCTGGCTGATGCATGTGGACGGATCCTCTACCAAGGATGGAGGTGGAGCAGGAATTCATTTCCAAGGGCCCAATGGTGAAGACTTGAGTTATGCTATAACTTTAGATTTCGTCGTGACCAACAACGAGGCCGAATAGGAGGCATTGATCGCAGGGCTAGAGATGGCTCTTAAAGCAAAGGTAAGGTCAATTGTTGTCTTAACCGATTCAGAACTTGTTCATAGACAGGTGAAAGGCACGTACGAGGCCAGGGAGTTCAATATGATCAAATACCTGAGCAGAACGAAGAAATTGATCTCTGAATTCGACAAGTATGATATTCAACCTGTACCACGAGAGGAAAATTTATGGGCAGATATATTATCAAAATTCACAGGTTTGGCTGATGGGAAGAATGAGAGGATAATCACGTGGCTGCTATCGAATACGTCTGCTATCGAACTGGACGCAGCCCCTACAATCGATATCATGGAGATCGATGAACCAAACAACTCATGGAGAAACCCTCTTATTGCCTATCTTAAAGAAGGAAAACTTCTGGAAGATCAAAATGAGGCTCGGAGGATCAAGTATAGAGCGCCATCGTTTACTCTGATCAGTGATCAACTCTACAAGCGATCCTCCTCAGGAATTCTACTAAAATGTGTCCATGAAAGGCACTACAATGCTATTTTAAAAGAAGTTCACGAGGGGGAGGCGGGAAACCATTGTGGCGCTAGGGCCTTAGCACTTAAATGCTCGAGGTCGGGATATTATTGGCCTACTCTTTTCTCTGATTCTGTTGATTATGTGAAAAAATGCCACCATTGTCAAATCCATTCGAACTTGATTCATCAACCGGCTGAGCATATGCATTCTATTCCAATCTGTTGGCCCTTTGACAAATGGGGCATTGATATTGTTGGACCTTTCCCAACTGCACGAGCCAGAAAAAATTATGTGCTAGTGGCGGTGGAATATTTCAGCAAATGGGTCGAATGTGTTGCCTTGACCAAGATCACCCAGTTTCAAGTTATCAATTTCTTATGGAAAAATATAGTCTGCAGGTTCGGAATCCCCAGGGTTCTGATATCAGATAACGGAACACAGTTTGCAGGAAAAAGGATCACGGATTGGTGTGAAAAGTTCGGAATACAACAGAATTTCGCGTCTGTTGGCCACCCTCAGGCTAATGGACAAACTGAATTAACAAATCGGGAAATTGTTCGATCTCTGGAGAAGCGATTATCGGAGGCAAAGGGAAAATGGCTAGATGAACTGCCAGGAGTAGTATGGGCCAATAGGACAACAGTTAAAGCGGCAACCGGAGAAACTCCATTCAGTTTGGTTTATGGGTCGGAGGCTGTTATCCCAGTAGAGAATCTTATACCTTCTCCCAGGGTCGAATTATATGATCCAGAAGAAAACCAATCTCTGAGGCAAATGGAAGTTGACCACGCGGATGGTCGAAGGGACCGCGCGAAATTGAAAATTCAAGCCACCAAGGCCAACATGGAAAAGTCTTATAATCGAAATGCGAGGATTCGATCTTTCAAGGTTGGAGATCTGGTGCTCAAAAAAATGGAAGTATCAAAGCACGTCGGGAAACTACAGCCCAATTGGGAGGGCCCCTTTGTGATCGTGGAAGTTGGAAGGAAAGGTTCTTACAAGATTGCTCACCCTAACGGAGAGATACTACCTCGAGCATGGAATGCGGTTAATTTAAGAAGATATTATGGAAGATAGTTACATTCAAGGCTTCTACTTTTTAGTCATCTTGTTCTGTTTTCTTTGTCTCTAGTGATTTAGTAAAATACGTGTTCAATGAAGATTTATTCCGACTGAGTTATTCGAGGAATGTTTATTCAGACTGAGTATTTATTCAATGAAAGTTTATTTCGCCTAAATTCTTATTTATTCGTCATATTCTGGATATTTTTTATCTATATCCATCTATTATCGATCTCTATTTTTCGCCATCAACTATAAATGGGTGAAAGCCTCTACTATGACCCTCGAGCTAAAAATGCTCTGATACGACTAAGGGTGAAAGCCGTTGCTATGCCCCTTAGATCGAAAATATTGAATGGGTGAAAGCCTCTGCTATGACCCTCGAGCTAAAAATGCTCTGATACGACTAAGGGTGAAAGCCGTTGCTATGCCCCTTAGATCGAAAATATTGAATGGGTGAAAGCCTCTGCTATGACCCTCGAGCTAAAAATGCTCTGATACGACTAAGGGTGAAAGCCGTTGCTATGCCCCTTAGATCGAAAATATTGAATGGGTGAAAGCCTCTGCTATGACCCTCGAGCTAAAAATGCTCTGATACGACTAAGGGTGAAAGCCGTTGCTATGCCCCTTAGATCGAAAATATTGAATGGGTGAAAGCCTCTGCTATGACCCTCGAGCTAAAAATGCTCTGATACGACTAAGGGTGAAAGCCGTTGCTATGCCCCTTAGATCGAAAATATTGAATGGGTGAAAGCCTCTACTATGAACCTCGAGCTAAAAACGCTCTGAAATGACCAAGGGTGAAAACCGTCGCTATGCCCCTTAAGTCAAGAGTATATTCAAAATCGATCTAAATCCTATCATATTATTTCTCCACAACGACTATTGTCCCGAGAAGAACCTAAACTATGAGAAATATCTCGCGAAAGATTCAAGAGTTGTGAAGATCGAACTTCAAATTAATTATGAATCTCAAAAATTATCTCGCGAATGTTGCAAATTACGGAGAACAAATTCAAAGATCGACAACAATATAAAAGAAAATTTTCATTCATAAACTTTCAGATAAATTACATGTGAACTCTTGGTTACATTCAAGAAATTGAGCTAATCGGAATATTTTACAACCCTACTACAAATGGTTATTCCTATGGATGCCCGAAGAAGGAAAGTGAGGCTGGTACACTTCTACCCTTCATCCAATGCTTCCTTGCAAATAAGTCCGTGAAGGACCAAATCGAGAGACAGGGAAGCAACTCCAGTTGGGGGCGCTTCTAGTAAATTCGAAGACCACATCCTTCAAGAAGCCGCCTCGAAGACGTGGAGATCGAGCGTAGAATAACCCCTCCAGCAGTAGACCCACTATCCCGACTGAATGGAGGACAGAGTACAGGAAGTCGAGCCCGCCTCAAAGACTTGGAATCAGAGAGAGCAGGTCGCCTGCCGGTACCCTAGTCGTAATTATTTTCGCCTGTCGATACCCTAGCCGAGAGATTTTCATATGGGAATTCCAAGAAAGTTTGGAAAGAAGGTTCGGATAAAAACCTCGGACGCTTCAATTACTGACATTGAACGGAAAATGGAGCCGATCAACAAAGCTTAAAACACAACCATATCGATCGAATGAAACATTTACAGAGGAGTAAAAAATGAAGGTAATTTAGGAAGCTATATATAGGGGAAAGAATTCCGTAACAACGGTGTAGATCTCTTGGACTGAACGGCCACGATACGAGCATTAAGAGCTCTGACCGTTACACTCCCCAACAAATGAGGGACGGTGAAAAAAAAAAAAAAAAAAAAAAAAAAAAGAGAGAGAAAGAGAACAACATTCCAGCAATATTATCATTACAACAAAGATATCGTTACAACAAGTATGGTGTTACAACAAAGAAAATTCTTAGCAAACTCATGATACAAAGGAAAACCACAGTATTACTGAACGAAATTATTTTCAAAAAGGACTTTTCGAACTTCAGCACTACGATCAGCATATCCGCGGATATAAGCCTCCCTCTCACGAAGCTCGGAATTTCTTTTCTCACGTTCGGAGATATCTTTGAGCCTCTCCAATTCCAAGCTTAACTTATCCTGAGACAATCTCTCCTTGAAAAATCTATTAGCTTCCAGTGCGCGTTCCAGCTCAGTCTTCTTCCTGATCAGCTCGAGCGAAATAGAAGCCCGTTGTTCGATCTCATGTTTGGCCAACGCATAAAGCCTAGAAAAACCTTTGCCAGCCTGAACTTATAAAAGATACGTCATGGCAGGAATAAAGAAATTACAAAATCATGGTAAAGAGGTTAGGAAGAATTACCTGGGTAAGGGATTCCAACCCAGACTGAAACAGGAACGAGGAATATTCTCCAGTCGAGAGAACCGCCTCGGAGATAGAGACATTGGCCCGAAGAAGGGTCAGGTCGGATTTCTCATGTAACACTGTATCAAAAGAAGCTATGTTTCTCTTAAATGAAGAGACACCAGAAGGAAACGACGAATCAAAAGATTCTCCGACCAATGAAGGTGCGGATTGGAAACGAGTGCGCTCAATTACATCCTCCACAAAAGAAACCTTTTTAATTTTCTTGTTTGAACCCCTGGATTTCAAGCACGAAGAAAGACCAATAGTCGAAGATTTATTTCCTTCATAAGAGTTTAGCTGATCGGAACTAAGGGACTTGATTGGTGTTCGACTTCTTTTCCTTATATTTATGCCGTCACTGGGCTTGGAGAAAGGCGCGGAAGAAATCACGAAAGCGTTCGAATTTTTATTCATCTCTTGATTTTCAGGTAAAGATTCAACCGAAGTAATTTTCTAAAAGCTCCGACCACTGTGAGCAATGTTATTGTGAAACCAACGTAAAACGGCCTTGGTATTTATAAGAGACACGACATCATGCGAATTGCAATAATTGGTAAATCACTATTCCCAAAAAAGATTCAATGACGTAGCTGAGTACGCAAGAGTAACGTTATAAAATTTAACAGAAAGTTCAAACAGACGATAGCCTAAAAATAGCATCAAGGAAAGAAATTCAAATTCGAACATCCACTAAATAGGCAAGAGCAGAAGATTGTAAGTATACAAGTACATTGGTTCGCTGAGTAAATCCTATTACATAGTAATCGTTACTGGTAGGATTCTTTCACGCCGGAACCATGGTCCGATCTGTCTTGTTCCTCTGTTTCGCTAGAACCGCTTTCCGAGCCATCGGAATCACCTTTACTCGAGCTACTCCCTTCTCCATCATTACTTTGTGCATCGGCCACAGATTTACTCAAATCGGAAGAAGAGATGCCTTGCTTCCCATGATCCCGAGAATCCCCTTCAATATCCACGTCTTCATTCTCAGATTGGGCTTCGAGCGCATCAGGATTTGGCATCGGCACTCCAAATTCCTCAAGAAAAGGAGCGAACTCATGAGCGGCCAAATCCTCGAGCTTGGGAGGAAGGGAAGACGCTTTATAATCTTTACCGAAGATATTCTTATAAGGATTCAGGGTAGGAAGGTAGTCATCAAGGGCGCCTTCGATCTTGGCAGCTGTAAGGAGGTGCTGAGCTCCTTTATAGTTGAAGGCTTGGTTAATTTCACCTGACCGCAAGCGAACTAAGGCATCAAGGATCGGAGACTCCAGGAACTCCCTTATGGCGGGAAGCCTGGCTTCGGCTCGACCTCGCTCATAAAACTGTTCGGCGGACACCTTGGTGTGCTCAAGCTCCAGCTTTAATTTCTCCACTTCACCCTTTAAGGCCCTCTTCGCCTCCAACTCCTCCTTAGTCTTCTCGAGTTCTATCTCGACCTCAGACAGCTTAATTTTGACATCCTCTAGCTGACTGGTCTTTGCAGCTTCATCCTTTAGAACATTGTATAGGGCTTTCTGTACCGCCTGAGATTCTTCGCTCAATACGGCCAGTCGAAGAGCAGTTTGAGTAAACAGGTCTCCGGCCTGCAAAGAAAAAGATATGTAAAACACAAAATAAGAATTATAAGGAAAAGGCTAGAAACTTTCAGAATAGACAGTACCCTTTGGTGAGCGTGGGCGTAATCGCCTACTATCTCAAAATCCTGCTTAACAAAAGATTGGATAGTATCATCCTTGAACCTCTCGGCCAAGAACATCTGAAGAGATTTATCCACCGTATGCTCGCCCTCGAGACCTAAATCAGATTCAATTGTCCCACCCTCGGGGTATCCAGCCGACCTGGGCCCTTGCAGATGATCCTCGATGAAGTCAGCCAGATCCGGTTCGGAGTGGCCAGTCCGACAAGAAATTGAATCCGGTCCTCGACCAAAGGGTTTGACTCTCCTGGAGGACTCAGGGGCATCGCTACTTCTTTTGAGAGCCGTCCTGGCCTGCAAAATCTCCCTGGCACGATTCTCCATCAAAGTGTAGTTACTATACCCCGCATCATTCGGGTTAGAAGTGCTAGTTGGAAAAACAGACCGAAGGACGTCGGAAGCTTGGAAATTAGGAGTCCCCTCCGCCTCAACCCGAGAGTGAGAGGTTCCTACTTCGGTAATTGGGGGAATAGTCACTAAGGCATTTGAGGTTGACGTGATCCCAACCTGAGCCTTGGACTTTTTCGCTTTCCGAGATGTTGTTGACGTTTGAGGACGAGGCCGACCTTTATTACCCTTTGAAAAGGAAGCAACATGTGGACCAGCTACTGATGTACGGAATTTATCAACAATATCAGCTAACGTGGAAGGGGGGTTAGCGGGATCGATCCGAGCCTTCCCATACTCAATCGGATCGGCAGGAAAAGTGCAATTACTGAGCTCGGCCAATCGCAAGACCGCCTCCTGAGTCATCAACGCGGTCTGATGAGGGTCAGCACGAAGAGATTGCAGAAATTTATCTGTTATCTCATTTTTCATACTTCCCACGAGACGGCGTTTACCGTATATCCATGTCTTTGCTCCAGGCCAATTGAATGGAGTAGGCTCGGGATTATCTTCAGAAGGCGGGGACTCTGGTCCTCGAACAAAGAAGAACTCTTGCTTCCATCCTTTCAAATTGCTGCTGACGTTGGCTGATAAGATCGAAATCTTTGGTCTCTGAGAAAAATATACATAACCTGCGTTCGAAGACGTGGAAGCACTCATCTGGAATATCCGCCAAAAGTTCTGAAAGACCGCCTTTTTCCCCTTGGCTTTCATCAGCACGCAAAAGGCTATAATTAGACCGATTGAGTTTGGCAAAATCTGGCAAGGAGTCAACTCAAAAGCATCCAGAATGTTTTCTATCAGAGGAGGGAAGGGGATGCGTAGGCCGTAATGGAAATGTTTGGAATAGAAGGCTTGACAGCCCGCGGGAGAGTCGGTAACCCGTTGATCAGAGGTAGGAAGCACAATCGAGAAACCGGCCCCTAGATATTGGCTGAATTCTTCCTGCAACTGGCCCAGATCTTTCTCCGTATAGGAACAGACGATCTCATCGGCCCTCTCCTCAGTCATGTTTAGACCTGCGCTGGTCGAGGGCTCTTCCCAGTCAAAGATCATGACCACAACATTACGGTTCAACCTATATTTCTTTTGCTCGTTTTTCCCCAAGGGAAGGTCCCCACCCTCTACGTCTTCCTCATCAGAGACTGTTGCTTCGCCCGAATTTTCATCTTCGCGGTCTTCCGTTTCAGAATTCGATTCCCGCCCCTCCTCGCTGGAATCGGAGGCGGAACTCGAGTTTTGCGGATTCTCGGTCTCAGATGATCGAGCTTCTACAACTTCTTTCTCTTTTCGATTATCGGCCTCATTCTCCTCTAAAGGAGATTTTCCCTTCAAGTCTACCGAACTCGACATAACGAATATATGAAGACTGCTCGAAAAAGAATGCTAGAACTTACTTATCGATCTGTCTGCTCAGATCTGAAGTTTTCTCCTCAGAATCTTTGACGAACAGCGACCCTCCGTATAACTATATATACAGGGACAAAATGGGAAATTGCAAATCGGTCCCCGAGTAACTGCAACGGTTGAACTCCCTTAAGGTAGATTTAAAATCATATTTTCGAAAAATTACACCTACAGCCCTAGTACTTTCCGGAATTCCTAAATTGGAGATCCACATAGCGAGCGACGCATTCCAGAGATGTAAACTCCATATTTACACACCAACCCTTGGGATAAGGAGGTTAAAATAGATAAAATGGCAATGAAATATCCAAATCACGAGCTCCTATTCCAACAACGAACAACAAGGACGATATCAGGACGGCGCTATTATGAGGTTTCTTAGGTATGGACTCTTTTTCCCTGACCCGGTTTTTATCCCAGAAGGGTTTTTCCGAGTCAGGTTTTTAATGAGGCATACCCGAAACATTATGCCGAGATCGATTCATCCTATCGTCCTTGGCTATGCATACTTCTTCGAGCTTAAGCTCCACTTTACGCTCGAGAAGTGGGTGAGTATTGAGAAGTGGGAATATAGGCATAGAATCACATGTATTTCGCCCTCTAGCTTGTACGGCATCCAATAGGGCTCGAATAGGACTCTAAACCTTTGTATTCTTATAGCATTGTAATCGAGCCATTTTGAATACAATATTGTTGATCTTTCATATCGTTATTGTGTACTTGTTCGATTATTACACGCATCGATCACTCACACGAATTTGCGTAAGATCAAACAAAGTTCGGTTCCTCCGCTCGGACACTCCATTGAGTTGGGCCGTCCTAGGGGGAGTTCGCTGGGCGAGAATTCCATTCTCTTTTAGATAATCAAGGAATTCTTGGCTTAAGTACTCTCCACCTCTATAAGAACGAAGTGATTTAATACTATGTCCAAGTTGATTCTCAACTTCCATTCGAAACTCTTTGAATTTCTCAAAAGTTTCGGATTTGTGTTTCATGAGATACACATATCCATAACGACTAAAATCGTCGGTGAATGTTACGAAGTAAGAGAATCCTCCTCTCGCATTGACACTCAATGGTCCACAAACGTCAGTATGGATTAAATCCAATATTTGCTTGGTTCGCTCGGGATTCCCTGTCAAGGGTGATTTGGTCATCTTTCCTTTGAGACAAGATTCGCAAGTTAGGAGTTCATCCAAGTTCTTTATTTCAAGAGCCTTAGAGGAAACCAACTTTTGAATCCTACTCTTGGAAATATGTCCAAGTCTAGCGTGCCAAAGTTGTGGAGTTTGATTATCATATTTTCTTTTCCTAGATTGAATGTGCATAACGTCAGATTTAACAGGTTCTAGGGAATAAAGACCATCCATCAAAGTACCACGAGCATATATTAAACCACCTTTAAATATTGAAAGATATCCATTTTGAATGGAAAAATTAAAACCATCAATGTCTAGCATTGGTATAGAAATGATGTTCTTAATTATCGTTGCTACGTACAGACAATCCCTTAAAACCAAAGTAAAATTTCCTAAAACCAATTCGACGTCCCCAATAGCCTCAGCGGCGATCCTAGCTCCGTTTCCAAAACGCAGGATTCTATCCCCGGGCTTCAGGTATCTTACTGCTCCCATCACCTGCAAATCATTGCAGATATGAGAACCTGCTGCGGTGTCTAACACCCACAATGCACAGTTAATAGAAATATTAACTTCAACCAAGAAAATACCTTTGGCTACCATTTTCATCTTCAGGTAGTCTGGGCAATTCCTTTTCCAGTGCCCTGCTTTCTTGCAGTGGAAACATTCGTCTTCTGGGCTTTTGCGCTTCTTTTCAACCACCTTGGTGATTGCCTTCGAAGAAACACTTTTCTTCTTCTTCTTACCTCTCTTAGGCTTTGCAGCCTTCGATTGGTATGCAATCATCACCGGCTTCTCTTTCTTGAGAGTCGATTCTGCCGTTACCAACAAATTGGTCAGTTCGTGAAGAGCGAGGGTTCTATCCTCCATGTTGAAGTTCAACACGAACTGGTCAAAAGAACGGGGCAGCGTATGGAGGAGGAGGTCAGTGCTAAGATCAGCGTGCAAGTCTATTTCCAATCGCCCCAGTTTTTCAACCAGGTTGATGAAACGTAGACAGTGATCCTTGACACTGCTTCCCTCAGCCATCTTGAGATGAAACAACTCCTTAGTGGTCGCGAACCTTTCGGTACGAGACCTTTCTCCAAACATCTGTTGGAGGTGGAGAAGTATATCTCTAGCAAGCGGTATTGCAGCATGCTGTTTCTGCAGTTCATTCGACATCGAGGCTAGCATGAGACATCGAACCTGAAGATCATCATCAACCCTTTTAGCATGGGCGGTTCGTTGTTCCTCACTAGCTCGTGCTGCGGGTGCAGCAGGCATGGGTGTGTCGAGCACATAGCTTCGTCGCTCGGAGTCGAGCACGATTCTGAGATTTCTCAGCCAGTCAACAAAGTCTGAGCCATTCAATTTGTTTGCGTCGAGGATAACAGATAATGGATTCTTAGACATTGTACTTAATATCTACAAATGGAAAGAAGACAACATTTAGCTAACTGATCTTATGTCTAATACTTATAATTAACGAATTTTGGACTTGTTTTCGTAAAAGTTCTCGCACTATTTTATCGTAACAATCACACCTTTGATTGCTCGGGAAATTTAATTCCTAGTAGGTCTTGAAGTCCCAGCAGCAATTAATTGCACCCACGACTCGTGGCCATACAATCAACTCTCCAGGTAGGTATACTTTTACCAATTGTGACACCTCACAACCTTCAAGCTATTTTGCCTCGGTTTTCACATTTATCTAGCACTGCTACATCATAAATGCTACTAATCGTTAAGTAACACCCATCAATCGTGATAAGCAACGGGCCCGGTCGTGAGTTCTCCGTAACTAGTTATCGGTCGATCCTCACATCCCGACCAGTCCTTATCCTTGTCGAGTTTAGTTAAAAACAAGAGTCAAGGAGTTTTGTGTATTGTCCCTTTCTTTGACTCGGGTGCCAGACTCTGGATCACCTCTATCAATAAGTAGACAACATACACTAGTTCCTATTGATGGAAGGCTTGGATCTTTAAAACTTCATTTTAAATGTACCCAATAAACTTAATATTTTAATTCGAGAGGGGGTTTCTGGTTTTGAAAGTTATGCTAACTCTCCTCGAGATCTCACCGATTCAGTTATGCTTTATCTTTTATTACGATCTAGATTCATACTACCACAATATGTTTTCGATCGGGAGCCTCCTATGTGGGCCATCATCGAGCCAATGATGTTGGTCCAATTGGTCAATCTAAAGGGTTCTCAAACAGGCCCTATGCTATTTACACATTGTACCATGCATACATGGCCTTCTTATCTTCTTGGGCTCCCACCTTGCTTGTAAATGGGCCTCCATCCTAAACTAGGAAAGCAGTAAAGCCCTATTCTATTACAAAGGCTCAAAGTGGCCCAAAAACAATAATAGGCTCGCAGGCCCAATAAAAACCAAGCAATAAATTAAACCAATCACATCTACCCTAATGTTAAGGCTCGTCTCGATCGAAAACCACGTAAACAGTTCACGTAGAGCAAGAAACATGTAAACATCTTTTACTTTCTTCTATCTTAATTTTAAAACATCCTTTTAAAACTAACTTCCTATGATTCTTGCTTTTTAGTCACTACTAATTATGACAAAATAAATATCCGGGTAAACAAAAAATTAATTTTTTGATCAATTTCAGAATCTGTTTTTCAACTTTTGAAAATTGCATTTTCGGCCCCTCAACTTTCAAAAATTGCACTTTGACCCCAAAACTTTTAAAAAGTTACAAAAACACCCCTGGGCAGTTTCGGGTAGAAGACCAGAAAATAAAATTTTGAATTTTGAAAATTTTTGATATTTCAAATTGACCCCTCAAGTTTCGGTAATTGCAAAACAGCCCCTAAGTTTTCAGAAATTGCAAAACGACCCCAAAAACCGTGCGACCAGAAATGCAAGAACAGTCCAGAATTTTCAAATTTCCAGATTTCAAAATTTTCGAATTTTCAGCCCCAAAAACCCTAATATGCGATTTTTGCCTCAAAAAGTCCTGAAGTTTTCAAAAACTATAAAAACGTCACAGATCTTGAAAAGCAGTTTTACCCAATGATAGATCTAGTCATAACAAACAAGAATCAACTCACAGAACATAATTATCACGTGTTTTTATACATATAATTAAACATATACGGTGAACACAATTATGTTCAGGCTTTTGTATAATAATAATGGAGTTGGCTCTGATACCACTGTTGGGATATGGCTCGATTTGTCAGACAACAAAGTGCGGAATTTAAAATTTTCCGAGTCATCCAATGGTCCCATAAAAGAAGTCTCCATATTATGTATACAAAAACTTAAACAAAAACGCACACAATGAATTAACAAAGGGGGTTTTTGCGATATACCTCACCACAGGCAAGGTGGTGGAAACCTCCGGCTTCGTTTCTGAATCTGATCTGGTTCACAGGAGTGATCCAAGTGTCTCACCTCCAGGGATAGTCCACACCAATTGGATTCTGGCAACGCCTCAAGATCTTAGGCTCAGAACTCGATTCAGGAGATTTGTTATTGCAGGATTGTGTTGAATCTCTTGACAGATCAAGATCTAACACAATGGAATAGGGAGATGGCGGCGGCGGCACCAAGGAGCCCACGGCAGCAGGTGGCGGCGGCTTATGGTGGCGGCGGCGGTAGCTAGGGTTTCTAGCTAGCAGGGGCGGCGGCTACTTAGGGCAAAAGGAGGCTAGGGTTTTTCTTTCTAGGGTGTTACCCATTTGAGCTCTAGTTGTGCTCTATTTATAAACTCCTTCTGACCTAGGTTTGCAAGACTCCTTATGGGCTTTAATTAATAGAAGCCCATGTCTTGCAATCCTTTATTTAATTAACTGCTTTAATTAAATGCCCAGTCCAATTAAATCAATATTTCTTTTACATAATTAATTAGCAACTCAATTAAGTATTTAATTAATTAAGTTAGCCAATTAATTAATCTCCCACTTGAATTAAATACTTTTAATTCATTTAATTGATTTAATTACCCTTAAATCAATTAATTCCTTTCATGTCCTTTTATAACAGTCA
This sequence comes from Penstemon eatonii, assembly GCA_038501285.1. Lineage (NCBI taxonomy): Eukaryota > Viridiplantae > Streptophyta > Magnoliopsida > Lamiales > Plantaginaceae > Penstemon > Penstemon eatonii. The sequence goes on from JBCEGF010001341.1 coordinate 1,143,998, forward strand.
CCGTCCAATTGTATTGTGTGTGACCCTCTGGGTTCATCATCAATTGGCAGCAGGCCCACGAATCCCTCGTGATTTAATTTATGAACAATAAATTGTTCCGGTCAATTAAACAACCTTTAATTGACCACTCCTAGAATTAAATCCTCTATTAATTCAGGAGTACCCACACTTCATGGTCGATGTCTAGCCACAAGCCCATGAAGCCCAATTTCAGGTGAATTGATATTTGTGAACCTCGTCTCATATAATTGCCATGTACATACGGTCCTTCTATCGACTAATATTCCCGATCAAGACTTAGGGTGTGTGAATTGATCGGCACCTCTAAATTTGTCTCGATAGCTATACTTTCTAATTCAGGATAATATACCTTTGTGACCTTCTAAATTTGGAAACCCCTTTCCAAATCCGTCACCGACTGCGGCCGCAGATTCCTTGGATATATTATCTAAGAATCGTATAGGAAATTATCTCACCCATTACAGTGAGTCAATAGATTCCATATCGGTACTAACTACTCGCGCACATGTCCATACGCACCCAACCTAGGCATGTTATGACCAAGCTACGTGGCCTATACCTAGATCTAAGTACGCACTTTCATGCACCGAATTCGCCCTAGTACCTCAAGTAAAAGGACTAAATCGTACACTATTATATTCCTTGAGAAACATCCCATCACCGATATGCGTCATGCGCTTCCACAATGGGTTTCTCTGTTCGGGTCGTTCGATGCGTTCAATCTTCCATTGAACCACCTACTCGTATGCACTGGACTCAAATTCCTTGCTCATGAAACACTACAAATTCACTCCATGTGAATCATGCATACTCGTACAAGTCTTTTCGATTCCTACGATACCCCGTCTCGTTTTGGAATCTACGACTTGGAACACTTTTAAGATTACGACCTTTGAGACTGTTTCATGATTGCACTCAGTACTGAAGTGAATCGTCCCATAGTCAAATGTAATCTAAGGGTTTCAACCAATCGCTTAAATGTATTCGCGTAAGATGAAATTGGCCATTGTTTATCCTTATACATATATAAATAAACATGCGTATTATTATAAAATCAAAGATCATTTCATATAGGATAGATCTATTACAAGCTAACAGAACTGGCTTGCAGGGCACTATCCTATCAAGGGCATCGACCAACTGCGACATCCGCGAATGCCAAGGGAAGTCCGAAGCTGGAAAGGAGGATAACCCTGTCCTGTCCCATTGGTAAACTGGAGCCTGCGCAATCAGAGAAAGTACTTGAGAGGAATAATTGGATCCCGGCAGCAAAGAGAATCACTCAGCCAAGGCCAGGGGCACAAAACTATGATCTATACTGTAGGTATCACCGCGCACATGGGCATCGCACCAAATATTGTTTTCACCTTAAAAAAGAAATTGAAAAACTGATCGAACAAGGAAAATTAGATGATTATTTAGAGCGGAACAACCGCAAGAGGGGAAGATGTCGGAGCCCTCGGAATAATAACCAAAGAAAGAGCTCCCGAAGAAGGTCCCCAAATAATGGTCCCCCACAGAAGTTGAACGATTATCAGGTTAACGGCACCATCCATACAATCTCAGAAGGACCAGCGGTGGGGATAGTCGCAACGCTCATCGCAGGATCGCCAGGTCCATAATGGGAAACGCTAGGTACCCGAAAGAAAGTATGGACACTAGAAAACAAACCAACAAACGACCAGCTGATCAGTTTTAACGAAAGCGAGGTACCAAAGAACTTTGTCTGGGACATGAAAGAGGACAGCCCTGACTTCCCGATGGTGGTATCGCTGGAAATAGCGAACTACAATGTCAAAAAAATCCTGATCGACAATGGAAGCTCAACGAACATCATCTCTACAGAGGTCCTAGCCCAGATGAACTTAGGACAAATAACATTCCAAAAGGTAGCTACGTGTTGGATAAGGATGAAGATGAAGAACAATGAAGACATTTAGTAAAGGGAGGTTTTGATGCATTCCAAAACTTCAAAATCTGCTAAGTATGGATTAACTTAGCTGATGTCCCTTTGAAGAAATTTTGACTAAGTAAAGAAGATATCAGAAGAGTCAAAATTTAAGGTCCAAGACTTCTGATCTGCTGAAGGAAAGATATCAGACTGATGAAGACCAGCCGACTCAAATAAGATTTGTTCAAGTTTGAGATCAGCTTAGTCCGCCATCAGACTTGCACTTTCGTCAGCCAAGTGGAAAGGATCATAAAGTCTTCCCAACGGTAATAAATGCACCTGGAAGAAATAAATGATGAAGTACAAGGTTATTAAAGACAAATGATTGAAGAAATGCTTCGTATCAGCTGGGTGCATTTAATGCTGCCTGCAGAAAAGTACTGTTGATGGTACGGACAGCTGCAGAGAGCTGTTCGTGGAAATTAAGGACCAGAACTCGAGGAATTTGAATCTTGTCTCTCTTCAATGGATTTTTTTCAAACTCAAGTATAAATAGCTGAGAGAGACGAAGAGAAAAACAACAACACAATCTCTGAGAGAATTTTCGAAGCAGAACTCTTCAAGTCTCAAGAACAGCTCACTCATCAGCTTAGTCATTTGTTGACAAAAGCAGAGTTGAAGAACAACTGATTTTGTAATCGTGAGTGTTGTGAGAAGTAGATATCCATCTTTGTGAGTGATATTACTTCGGAGAGTAGGAGTTTCTGAGTGATTTCCTACTGCGCACTTGTGGCCTTTTCATTTTTTGATTGGCACAAGCAGAGTATACTGTAAACTTTGTGATCATAGTATAACCCAAGATCTGTATGACTCGGAAGAGTGGATTAAAGGATATTCAAAATCCATATAACCACTATAAAAATTACTTGTGTTTTAACATTGCTTTCAAACTTGCATATTTTCAGATTGCATAAAAACACTTAAAGTTAATTGTTTGAAAAGTTTTCTAAGGAAAGGAGCTTTGTAAAATTGGGGAACAAACTTTCAAACTACTGAGTTTACTTGTGAAAAACACTTTATAAATCCGCTGCAAGTACTCTAAGTATTAAAATTGATTTTGACAAAATCAGCTAAGTGACTATCAGTTTAATGGTCTACGAAGCTGTTCAAAGATTTGTTCGCGATCAGCCAAGTAATTGACTGTTGATAACAGATTAGTCTGTTTAAGTTAGGACAAAAAGGTTTTAAAATTAAAAATTGCAAAAAGTTTAGAGGTTTATTCACCCCCCCCCCCCTCTAGACCTCATCTGACCACTTGGGACCAACAAGTGGTATCAGAGCAGGTGGTTCATTAGAATCAGCTGCCTTATCAACGAGCTTGATCCAAGTGTTTTTCAAAAGTTTTCAAACTTTTCAAAAGAGCATATCTTTGAAAAATAAATTTTTTGAAAAATGGATTGTATCAGCCATGTTCCCCACATTGCTGGTATGTCTTTTGAAGACTGGAAAATCAAGATGGAGATTTTTCTAGCTGCTTATAATGATAACATGTACACGTGTATCATCAAAGGTCCATTCAGATTCACCAAGACTATCACTGTTGATGAAGCTGAAATAGTGGTGGAAAGGATTTAACAGAGATGACATCCGAAGAAATAAAGCTGTTCAACCTGGACAAAGTTGGCCGTTTCATCATGACCAAAGCCCTGGATAATGATCGGTTTGATAAAGTCAAACATTGCAAAACTGCAAAGGAAATGTGGGATAAGGTTCGTGACATGAGCGAAGGAAACGACGCCATCAAAGAGCATCAGCTGAGTGTTGCTCTGGAAAAGATGGACAACTTCAAGATGAAGTCTGCGGAAACCATTGACCAGATGGATACAAGGTTTACAAGACGCTTAATGAAGTGCTAAAGCTTGGAAAAACCTTCACGGATAAGGAGATAACCGTCAGAGTTCTGAAGGCCCTACCTCCGAAGTTCAACATGAAGGTGACAGCCATGGAAGAGTCAAGAGATCTGGGCAAGATTTCTCTCACCTAGCTGTTCTCAGTACTCAAGGCGTACGAGTATAAACTGCCAAGAATGGGTGTTGAAGAAACCTCTACTTCAAGTCCCACAGCTGCACTTGTTGCTGCTGAAAATCTCAGAATGCCAGCTAATAAAAGCAAAGATGTGGACTCATCTGATGAAGCCACACTACTCAACAAAAAGGAGTATACTGCTGGAGACGTTGCATTGCTGATGAACAACTTTGTTGGATGAAGATGAAGAGAAAAGAAGTTAGTTATTAAGGGAAGGTTTTGATGATTTCCAAAACATCATAATCAGCTAAGTGTGGAAAGCTTAGTTCCCTTAGAAGGATCTTTGAACAAGCAAAGAAGATATCAGAAGAGTTCAAAGTTCAAAGACCAGAAGACTAGTGATCTCCTGCTGAAACAACAAACAGAAGGATAGGTCATCAGCCGAGTCAGATCAGATTAGTTCAGTATTTGATCAGCAGAGTGCCTATCAGAAGGGTTGCTTCGATCAGCAGAGTAGAAGAGATCATGAGATCAGTTCAACGGTAATAAATGCACCTGGTGTAATAAATGCTGAAAGAGAAGGGCAGTAATGGCAAATGATTGAAGATATTCTCGGATCAGCAGAGTGCATTTAATGCAGCATTTAATGCGATGGACAGAAAGTACTGTACATTGTACGGACTGCTGCAAGAAGCCGTTTCAAATGAGCTGAAGAATGGATTTGAATTGTGACTTGGCTTCAACGGTCATATTTTCAATTCCATGTATAAATAGAGCTGAATTTCAATCGAGCAAATAACACAACAACTATCAGAGATTTCGTTCTTGAAGCAGAATTTGGTGGAAGTCATCTGTTGACAGAAACCCAGTTGAAGAAAACAGAAAATTACGATCTGAGTGATCTTGTAATAGCTGAGTGTTGTGAGGAGTTGTGATCCATCTTTGTGAGTGATCAAACTTCGGAGAGTAGAATTTCTTAGTGATTTTCTATTGTGAGCTTATTGCCTTTTCATTAGTTGTCTAGGTATAAGTGGAGAAATATTGTAATCTGTGTGATTATAGTATAACCCAGAATCTAAGTGATCTGGAAGAGTGGACTAAAGGATTTTTATCCATATAACCACTATAAAAATTCTTTGTGTTATCTTGCATTTAAGTTTTCTTGCATATTTTAAAGCTTGCATATTTACACACTTTGAATTACAAAAAGATTTTATAAGGACTTTAAGAACTGGGGATAAAATCTTTAAGAACTTAGTTTACTTGTGAAAAACACTTTCAAACAATCCGCTGCAAGTATACTCTTTGGAAAACTGTTTTGCTGAAAAGCAGCTAAGTATTTGTAAGAAGAGTGGTCAGTCTGATGTTCAAGATTTGTTCACGATCAGCTCAGTCTGCTTACTGTTCTTCATCAGCTTAGTCTGCTGACAGAAGACTGAAAAGTTTTTAAGTTCAGAAATTTTCAGAGGTCTATTCACCCCCCCTTCTAGACCTCATCTGACCACTTGGGACCAACAAGTGGTATCAGAGCAGGTGGTTCATTAGAATCAGCTGCCTGATCAACGAGCTTGATCCAAGTGTTTTTCAAAGGTTTTCAAAAACTTTTCAAAAGAGCATCTTTTTGAAAAATCAAAACTTTTTGAAAAATGGATTGTATCAGCCATGTTCCCCACATTGCTGGTATGTCCTTTGAGGACTGGAAAATCATAATGGAGATTTTCCTAGCTGCTTATAATGACAACATGTATACATGTATCATTAAAGGTCCATTCAGATTCACAAAGACCATAAAAATAAATGAGATTGATACGGTTGTGGAAAAAGACCTTCATGAGATGACTCCAGAAGAAATAAAGCTCTTCAATCTAGACAAAGTTGGGAGATTCATCATGACTAAAGCCCTGGACAATGATCGGTTTGACAAAGTCAAACATTGCAAGACTGCAAAAGAGATGTGGGACAAAGTCAGAGATATGAGCGAAGGCAATGATGCAATAAAAGAGCATCAGCTCACTGTTGCCTTGGAGAAACTTGACAACTTCAAAATGAAGTCTGGAGAAACCATTGATCAGATGGATACCAGATTCACCAGAACTCTGAATGAAGTTTTAAAGTTGGGAAAGACCTTCACTGACAAAGAGATCACTGTCAGAGTACTAAAGGCCCTACCCCCAAAGTTCAACATGAAAGTGACAGCAATGGAAGAATCAAGGGATTTGGGAAAAATCTCTCTTACTGAGCTGTTCTCTGTACTCAAGGCATTCGAGTATAAGCTGCCTAGAATGGGAATTGAAGAAACCTCAACTTCAGGACCCACGGCTGCACTTGTTGCTGCTGAAAACACCAGAAGACCAGCACAGAAAAGCAAAGATGTGGACCCATCTGATGAAGCCACTCTACTCAACAAGAAGGAGTACACTGCTGGAGATGTTGCACTGTTGATGAACAATTTCAAGAAGTTCTACAAAAGAAAAATGAAGAACAAATACAACAATGCTACTACTTCTAAACCTAACTTTTCTTCTCAAGATAAAGATGATTATAAAGCAAAACTAATGTGTTACAACTGCAGGAAATTGGGACACTTCATCAAAGACTGCCCATATCCAAAAGCAGAAAAGTACACTGAAGAGGAGAAGAAAATGAGAAAAGAAAGAAAGCATCAGAGAGGCAAGGCAATGATGGCTGAAGCAGAAAAGCTGACTGCTGTCTACTCATCTGATTCAGATTCAGACACGTCTGATGAAGAATCGTCTGATGAAGAAAAACCTGCTCTCCTGTGCCTGATGGCAAAGGAATCTGATGACTCTGAGGATGAGGTAACTCCTCTTAACAATGAATTATTCAATTCATTTGAACAAATGATGCTTAACAATACTGGTATTGCTGAAGCATATAAAAAGCTTAAGGAAGAGATGATATTGCTAAAAGAGCAAAATAATTCACTGAAACTTTTAGCTGAAAAGCCAAAGGAATCAGCTGAATATAAACAGCTTGAGCAAGAACATGAATCTCTGAAAGCTGAATGTGAGGTCTATAAAGGAAAAATCATGGAACTTGAAAAGATTATTGAGTCTCATGAAAAATCATCTGCTGCATTAAATCACATGTCTAGAAAACAGAAGATGCCTTTAGAACAGGATAAGCAAGAGTTGAATCATACTGAGAAATTTATATCTGCTGACAATAGTAAGGTCATTCTGTATGTTCAAACTGCTAGACCTACCTCAACTGAGAAAGAATTAAAGGAGAAGAAATCTTCTAAGGCTAAAAAGAGCAAAGAGCCTAGTATAGGAAATCAGACTAGTAAGACCAAACAGCAGAGTCCTAAGAAGTCTGCTGATAAAGCTAAAGTTAATCAATCTGTTGGTGAAAGTAAGTCAAAACCAAATGAGCAAGCATCAAGTAAACCAAAGAAGCATAAGAACAAGAGAAATCAAAATGCTTGGTATGGAAATGAGTCTTATTATGTGCAACCTGCTGCATATCATCCTATGTATCATGCACCTCAATTTCCAGGTTACTATGCACCTTAACCTGCTCGTCCAATGCATGCATACCCTGCTTATCATGCACCTTACCCTGCTTATGAACATTTTCCTTATCATACTGATTATCAACATGACTTATCTGACAATTATGATAAAAATGAAACTGTTCATGCTCCAGTTAAAACTCAGAAGCCTAAGAAGCCTAAGACATCAACATCTTGGGTTGTCAAAGGTGAAACTAATCCTTCAGGACCCTCTCAATAACGGTACCTAAAACAATTTTATTTTTGTTTTGTAGGTTAGGATTAGGAGTAGGAGTAAAGTAGAGAAGATTTGGTACTTGGACAGTGGATGTTCAAGACACATGTGTGGAAACATACATGAGCTGACTGATGCAGTTGCTGTGGATGGTCCAAGTGTTACATTTGGAGACAGCAAAGAAGGCAAGATCAAAGCTAAAGGAAGATTAATCAAGGGAAACATAGAGATATCTGACGTCTCATATGTTAAAGGCCTAAAGTATAATCTGCTGAGCATAAGTCAATTTTGTGACAGAGGATATTCAGTCATCTTCTCAACAGATAAGTGCTACGTTGAACAGATTGGTACAAAGAAGGTAATCTTATCTGGAAGACGACAAGGAAATATCTATATAGTCGACTGGAATTCTGCTGATAAGAATTCAAGTGTTTGTTTGGTGGCATCTGCACCAAGTGAAGTCAGTTGGCTATGGCACAAGAGAATGAATCATCTAAACTTCAAGACCATAAACAGATTAATCAAGAATGATCTGGTTGAAGGGATTCCAAAGGCAGTCATGAGCAAAGACAAGCTCTGTGACGCATGTCAGAAGGGTAAACAAATCAAGTCATCATTCAAAGAAAAGAAGCACCAATCTTCTGGAAGAATATTGGAGCTACTGCATATGGACTTATTTGAACCCATTGATCCAGTCAGCAATGGTGGAAAGAAATACTGCCTAGCTGTTGTGGATGACTATTCAAGATATACTTGGGTGATTTTCATGAAGAAGAAAAGTGAAACCAAGGAACATCTTACGAATCTGATGGAACTGATCCAGAATGAGAAGAATATCAAAATATTGAAGATCAGATCAGATAGAGGGACAGAGTTTACAAACTCTACTGTTGAAGAGTATTGTAATATCAAAGGAATACATCATGAGTATTCAGCTGCTAGAACCCCTCAATAGAATGGTGTTGCTGAAAGGAGAAACAGAACACTAAAAGAAGCTGTCAGAACCATGATAGCTGAAGCTAAGCTGCCACAAAGATTTTGGGCAGAAGCAACAAATACAGCATGCTTTACCCAAAACAGATGTATGATCAACAAAAATCAGAACAAGACTCCATATGAAGTTTGGACAACAGAAAACCAAACATTCATTATTTTAAGATTTTTGGTTGTAAATGTTTTGTATTGAATAATGGGAAAAATCACCTTACTGCATTTGCAGAAAAGGCTGATGAAGCTGTTTTTGTAGGATACTCTACTGTTAGTAAGGCCTATAGAGTTTTTAACAAAAGAACACTGCTAATAGAAGAATCTATCCATGTAGTATTTGATGAGCCAAGTCAATCTTCTGAAAAGAATCATAGTATTAACCAAGATCTGTCTACTGATTTACAGAAGTTAGACATTGGAAGAAATGAAGAATATGTTCCCATCATACTACCTAATCTTAATTCAGCTGCTAACTCAAGTGCTGTTCAAAATCACAGTGCTGATAGTCTAACAGACGAGTTGCAAACAGCTGACAGACCAGAGTCTGTTCAACAGACTTCAAACGTTCAACAGACTACTACTGGAACTCCAACAGTAGTGTTGCATGATCAAGACAGAGGACAACATCCTGATCTGCAACCTGATCTCAGATGGCTCAAGAATCACCCTCCTGAGTTAGTAATAGGTGATCCTTTAGATAGAGTGAAAACAAGAAGAGCTGCTGCACAAGACGCTATGTTTGTCACCTTTCTATCTCAAATAGAGCCTAAGCAAATTGAAGAAGCTCTAAATGATTCCTTCTGGATAGAAGCCATGCAAGAAGAGCTGAATCAATTTGAAAGGAATGAAGTCTGGTACTTAGTTCCTAGACCAAGTCATCAAAGAGTAATTGGCACTAAGTGGGTATTCAGAAATAAGATGAATGAAGATGGTATTGTTACCAGAAACAAAGCAAGATTAGTGGCCAAGGGTTATTGTCAAGAAGAAGGAATTGACTTTGACGAAACTTTTGCACCAGTAGCAAGACTTGAAGCAATCAGACTGTTTCTAGCCTATGCTGCTTACAAGAACTTCACTGTCTTTCAGATGGATGTGAATTCTGCTTTTCTCAATGGAGAACTGCAAGAAGAAGTATATGTTGAACAACCTCCCGGATTTGAAGTCTATCAAGAAGAGGACAAGGTATATCGTCTGAAGAAAGCCCTCTATGGACTGGAACAGGCTCCAAGAGCATGGTATGATACCCTATCTGATTTTCTTTTAATTAAGGGATTTCGTAAAGGTAAGGTAGATAAAACCTTGTTTACAATTGAATGGGAAAATCATATATTACTTGTGCAAATATATGTGGACGATATTATTTTTGGTTCAACTAACCAACAGATGTGTGATAAGTTCTCCAAGCTGATGCAGAATAAGTTTGAAATGAGCATGATGGGTGAACTTAATTATTTTCTTGGTCTGCAAGTTAGACAGTTGCCTGATGGAATATTCATCAGCCAAGCAAAATACACAAGAGATCTGTTCAAGAAATTTGGTATGGAAACTAGCTCAACTGCTACCATTCCTATGTCTACAAATCTTCGTTTGGATAAAGATGAAGATGGCAAATCAGTGGACATAACCAAATATAGAGGCATTATTGGTTCATTGTTGTATCTAACAGCAAGTAGACCTGATATAATGTACTCAGTTGGAGTCTGTGCAAGATTTCAATCAAACCCCAAGGAATCTCATCTCTTAGCTGCCAAGAGGATACTGAAATACATTAAAGGCACTCAAGAATTGGGATTGTGGTATCCTAGAGAATCTGGATTTGAGCTTATTGGTTATTCAGTTTCAGACCTTGCTGGCTGCAAGATTGACAGAAAAAGCACAACAGGTGCCTGTCAGTTCTTAGATAGTCGTCTGATCTCATGGATGAGTAAGAAACAGACTTCAGTTTCTATATCTACTGCTGAAGCTGAATATATAGCTGCTGGAGCTTGCTGTGCACATATACTTTGGTTGAAACATCAACTAGAAGACTACAACATCAAGATCAGTGGAATTCCAATCTACTGTGATAATGCAAGTGCAATCTCTCTTACTCAGAACACTACAAGTCATTCAAGGACTAAACACATTGAGATCAAGCATCACTTCATTAGAGATCATGTTGAAAAAGGCAATGTAATGATTGAGTATGTTCATACAGATAATCAGATTGCTGATATTTTCACTAAACCTTTAAGTGAAGTAAGGTTCTCAACTCTAAGAGCAGAGCTAGGACTACTAAATTTGGATGCATAAGCTGAGGGGGAACTCATCAGAAGACTGAAGTTCAACAGCTTAGTTATTCACTATTATATTCAAGGATTAACCTTCAACAGACTAGTTAGCTTATGGATTCTTAAAGTCAGGGGGAACGTGTAAGACTAGCGGTACTTCTGTTCTAAAGATGAAATCAGTTAATGACAAGTAGTTGAAGTTAAATTATCAGAAGATATGTTCTTAATTCTTGAAGACTGAAGATTATTTTATCTTGCTGGATTGACAAACAGCAGAGGAAGATTACTAGCTATTGGCCTTCTCTAGTAATATCAGATAACAGATCACTCGTCTGTCAGATAAGTTAAACTCTACTCATCTGATACCTTATATAAGCATGGTCATAAAACGTATCCTTAGAAACGCGCTTTTATAAGTAACATATTAGTGTCGATAGAGTTTCCCGCCCATCTGACATTAAAATAATAAAATTGAAATCCGCGGCTCCCATCCACACGATTAAAAACTGTCAGATTAGATCATCGGTTCAGATTAATCACGATAACCAAATCAAAGGAAACCTATAAAATCCGATCTGAAAAACACAGTCGTCTTAAGCACTCAAACACTCTCAAATTCTCTCACTCTCAAACTCTCCTGTTTCGAAAGTTTATTGCTTGTGCAGAATCATACTCACTAATCTCAAAAATGGAAAAGATTATTGATGGAAGATACCTAAACTACAGCAAATTTCACTTTTCGGGTACTGATCTGATGAGCTCACTCTTGGAAAAAATCAAAGAGGCATCTTTAGTTCCGGTTTTGAAAGCACACGAAGACAGGGTCTACTTAGAAGACGTATATCACTTCTATACGACCAGGAAATTTAACGATGATGAAACTGTCATGACTGCTGTTATTGGTGGTAAGAAAATTGCTATCTCTGCTGCTGTTTTAAGTGAAATTTACAAACTTAAGAATAAAGGAGGAGACGTGACAGACCTAGGGTCTGAGAAAGAGGATGAATTTTGGGAAATTTGTGCTAAAAAGGGAGAAAAGATGACTGGGACTCTGATGAAAACTCAGTTAAAAGACGAGTATCAGAGGTTCGCATACATCATTGCGAAGGTACTGGACTGCAGTACGAGCTCTTTAGATGGGTTACCTAGGAGGATGTACTACACCATGATCTGCATTTACTATGGACTAAAGGTGAACTGGGCAGTTCATGTCTATGATCTGCTGAGTGACAAAAGGACTTCGCATGCCATCTTGCTTAGTCATCTGTTCATGTCACTGAATTGTCCTATGGCTGGTGGAAAAACTACTCACAGTAGTAAAGAGTTCAAATTATATGAACCAGTAAAGAAAGTAGTGGCTGCACCTAAAAGAAAAGCTCCTACTAAGTCTAAGAAGACCCCTTCTAAGAAGAGCAAGAAGGAGGGTCAAACAAGCAAGTCTGCTGATCAAGCAGCAAGCTCTGCTGTTGAAGCTGGATCAACAGAAGCTGAGTTTGAAGTCCCTGAGAAGGTGATAGATGACTTCACTGCTGAGCTTGAGAAGATGGATACAGGTTCCTCACCTGAAAGGACAGAGTCTGAAGAAGAAATCCCACTTCAAAGACTGAAAAGATTAAGGACCAGGAGTGAAGCAAGGGGACCTCCCCAAGCTAAGAAGCCCACTGGAAGAATTCCTAAATCAAAGGCCAAGAGAAAGGTCACTTTCTCTGTGGAGCCAGTTGCAACAGTAAGAGAAACAACAACAGAAGCAGAAAGGCCATTAACTATTGAAGAACCTGCTGTCAAGGCTGCTAAAGCTGCTGCTGCTGAAACTGAAATTGTTTCTACAGTTGGATATGTCTATAGAAGACTCATCTGCTACACTATCTGCTGAAGTTGAAGAAGCACAGCAGACTAGTACAACACATGAAGGAAATGCCCTCTTGCTGCATCCTACTCCAGTTGCTGCAACCCCTCTTCAAGAAATTGAAAGTCCTGAATCAAGGAGAAAGAGGACTGGCAAGATTGCCACTTACCTAACTGCCGCAGAAAAGAAAAGACAAGATGCTGCTGAAAAGCTAAGGATAGCTGCAGAAAAGGCAGAAGAAGAAAGGCTGAAAAGCCTAGAGTTAAAAAGGCTGGAAGAAGAGGCCAGCAAGATGACTCAAGAGCAAAGGGATGCTTTTGAGGCAGCAGAGTTGGCTGCTGCTATTGAAGCAAGCACCAAGGATGCTCATGGACATCAGCATACTGGTGGGATAGTTATTAATGAACAAAGAGATCCAAACAAACGAATACCAGCTATGCCTGCACCAAAGATAAAGCCAAAAAGGAGATAGGCGATTAGATTATCTTTAGAGATTGTCAGGGATGATCCTGCTATCTTTGAAGAATTTCTCAAGAGGCTAGATGCTGAAAGTGAAAGAATCAACCGTCTGACGTTGTTTAATGCTGAAAAGATCAGATACAACAGATGGAGAGAATTTAGACTGACAAAAAGTCCAGCTGAAATGGCCAAGTGGAAAGCCTTCACTGCTGAAGAAGCCTGGGTGTTAAAGTTGCTTGAGACTGGATCACTCATGCAAGCACTGGATTCAGAATTCTTTCTGGACAAGTTAAGGCTAAGGATAAGTCACATAGTCAAGGCTGAAGCAAAGAAGATCTTTGAGTCTGTTCCTGAGGATTATGATGAATCAGAAGACCTCAAGGAAAGATCAATCAAGTTGGTTATCGCTCAAGCAATGGATCTTTGGGCAAAGAAATCAAGGAAGCTAAAGGGACAACCCAGCTCATTGGTCCCTCTTCCAAATATCAAGCACATTGTCTATGGTCCTAACATCAAACCATATGAAGAGCTACCTGAGGAACCATACTCAACTTTTATTCCTCTTGACAATTTTACATGGATTTCTAACAGGTCAGCTGTAGATAATGAGGGATTGCTGAAAACAGTTGAGACTGTTAAGAAGATCATATCCCCTGCTGATAAAGACAAAGAAGAGTCCTCTGATCAACAAAAGCACAAAGAGGGTACATCTGACCCATCTGATCAGAACAAAGAACAAAATGACAAGACTGAAACAGCTGATGATTCCAAGAAAGAAGAAGTTATTCCAGCTGATCAGATCAAGGATAAGGAAGCTGCTGATGAAAAAGATGATCAGACTAAGGAGAATGAAAGCACTCCTAGTCATGCTGATAAGGCCAAGGAAGTTGAGCCCATCTCTGGTCCAGCAGATCAGTCTCTTGAACTGATAATTCAAACATCAGAGCAACCTATCAAAGAAACACCTCTTACTTTGCCTGCTATTCCAACAAATGTTCCTTCAACTTCTCAAAATGCTCAGACAAATTTGTTGGACTCCATCCGACAAATGATTGACAAATCATTGAAGGAAATGAAGGAGGAGTTAAAAGCAGATGTGTTGGCTGCTGTACGTCAACCCAGTCAGAAAGTTACTGCTATTCCAACAAATCTGATAGAAGATACTGCTCAAAATGTTAAGTCCATTTGTCAAGATATGGACATACTCAGAAGAAGGACTCAGAGCACTGCTGATGGTTGGAGATGAATTGAAGAAACAGTTGAAACGGCCCTCCAAGCAGAAGATGAAGTCATGGAAAATATGATGAAAAACTTCACTGCTTCATCAAATTGGATTTTAGGAACTCAAATTCAATTGGGTGATCAAGGAGAGGATTTGCTCAAAGAAGTGAAAGATTTTAAGGCCAATCAACTCAAACAACAAGCTCAAATAAATGCCATGGAAGAAAACATCAAACTTCTCTGTGACTCACTTCAGATTACACCAGCCTTGCCACAATATCCAATCAACCCTGCTGATGATGACAAAAAGGGGGAAGAGAGGGTATTTGGACAGAAAAGAGTTGGAACTTCTTTTGAAAGGGAAGAAGAAAATCAAGATGATGCTGAAGAAACTGAAGTGTTGGAAGAATCTGCTGATGAGACTGATAAAAACATGGAAGAAACAAGCAGACCAACAGATGAGAAGATCACAGAAGAAGAGAAAGCTGACAATGCTGAAGCTGAAGCAAAAGCCAAGTCTGATAAAGAACTAGCTGCTGCCAAAGACTCAGCTGAAGAACAGCTTGATCCTGATGTCAAATATAAGAAGATAGAGCTGTTGAGGAAAAGATTCTTTGAAGCATTGGAACTTGAAACTTCCAAACTATCTGATGAAGAATCTGAAAAAGAAGACAAGGAAGCTGAAGAAGAAAAGAGAGAAGAAGCTGAAGAAGAAGAGAAGAAGGGAGAAGACTAGTTTAGGCTAGATTTCCTTTTATCTTAAAAATCCTTGTAATCTTTTAATTACTTTGCACCCTTCATCTTTCAACACTTGTAATATGAAAGCAGTTCAATTATCTATAAAATTGCAAGTTTGAATCCAACACACTATTTCTATCTCAGAAATTTTTTAGGATCAGAACTTTAGTTTAGGTACAAGTACTTAGCTAAAGTTTTGTCATCATCAAAAAGGGGAAAATTGTTGGATGAAGATAAAGAGAAAAGAAGTTAGTTATTAAGGGAAGGTTTTGATGATTTCCAAAACATCATAATCAGCTAAGTGTGGAAAGCTTAGTTCCCTTAGAAGGATCTTTGAACAAGCAAAGAAGATATCAGAAGAGTTCAAAGTTCAAAGACCAGAAGACTAGTGATCTCCTGCTGAAACAACAAACAGAAGGATAGGTCATCAGCCGAGTCAGATCAGATTAGTTCAGTATTTGATCAGCAGAGTGCCTATCAGAAGGGTTGCTTCGATCAGCAGAGTAGAAGAGATCATGAGATCAGTTCAACGGTAATAAATGCACCTGGTGTAATAAATGCTGAAAGAGAAGGGCAGTAATGGCAAATGATTGAAGATATTCTCGGATCAGCAGAGTGCATTTAATGCAGCATTTAATGCGATGGACAGAAAGTACTGTACATTGTACGGACTGCTGCAGGAAGCCGTTTCAAATGAGCTGAAGAATGGATTTGAATTGTGACTTGGCTTCAACGGTCATATTTTCAATTCCATGTATAAATAGAGCTGAATTTCAATCGAGCAAATAACACAACAACTATCAGAGATTTCGTTCTTGAAGCAGAATTTTTACTAAGTCTCAAAAGCTCGAACAGCTCACTCATCTGGTGGAAGTCATCTGTTGACAGAAACCCAGTTGAAGAAAACAGAAAATTACGATCTGAGTGATCTTGTAATAGCTGAGTGTTGTGAGGAGTTGTGATCCATCTTTGTGAGTGATCAAACTTCGGAGAGTAGAATTTCTTAGTGATTTTCTATTGTGAGCTTATTGCCTTTTCATTAGTTGTCTAGGTATAAGTGGTGAAATATTGTAATCTGTGTGATTATAGTATAACCCAGAATCTAAGTGATCTGGAAGAGTGGACTAAAGGATTTTTATCCATATAACCACTATAAAAATTCTTTGTGTTATCTTGCATTTAAGTTTTCTTGCATATTTTAAAGCTTGCATATTTATACACTTTGAATTACAAAAAGATTTTATAAGGACTTTAAGAACTGGGGATAAAATCTTTAAGAACTTAGTTTACTTATGAAAAACACTTTCAAACAATCCGCTGCAAGTATACTCTTTGGAAAACTGTTTTGCTGAAAAACAGCTAAGTATTTGTAAGAAGAGTGGTCAGTCTGCTGTTCAAGATTTGTTCACGATCAGCTCAGTCTGCTTACTGTTCTTCATCAGCTTAGTCTGCTGACAGAAGACTGAAAAGTTTTTAAGTTCAAAAATTTTCAGAGGTCTATTCACCCCCCCCCCCTCTAGACCTCATCTGACCACTTGGGACCAACAAACTTCAAAAAGTTCTACAGACGAAAAATGAAGAACAAATATAACAATGCTTCTACTTCTAACCCTACTTCTTCTTCTCAGGATAGGGATTCTTATAAATCCAAAATGATGTGCTATAATTGCAGGAAACTGGGTCATTTCATCAGAGACTGCCCATATCCTAAGGCTGAGAAGTATATAGAAGAAGAAAAGAGAATCAGAAAGGAAAGAAAGCATCAGAAAGGAAAGGTGCTGGAGGCAGAAGCAGAAAAGCTAGGTACTGTCTACTCATCTGATTCAGATTCAGACACTTCTGATAAAGAGTCCTCTGATGAAGAGAGCCCTGCTCTTCTCTGCCTGATGGCCAAGGAAACTGATGACTCCGAGGATGATGAGGTAACTCCTCTTGATAATGAATTATTTAATTCATTTGAACAAATGATGCTCAACAATACTAGCATTGCTGATGCATTTAAAAAGCTTAAGGAAGAGATGATATTGCTGAAAGAGCAAAACAGGTCACGGAAACTTAAAGCTGAAAAGCCAAAAGAATCAGCTGAATATAAACTGCTTGAGCAAGAGAATGAATCTCTGAAAGCTGAATGTGAAGTTTTAAAGGGTAAAATCATTGAGCTTGAGAAAGTCATTGAGTCTCATGATAAGTCAACTGTTGCATCCGCTCACATGCCTAGTAAACAGAAGACACCTTTAGATCAGGATAAGTTAGAACTGAACCATACTGAAAAATTCATATCAGCTGACAATAGTAAGGTCATCCTGTATGTTCAGACTACTAAACCTGCTTCACCTGAGAAAGTATTAAAGGAGACGAAAACTCCTAATGCTAAAAAGAGCAAAGAGCCTAGTATAGGAAAACAGACTAGTAAGCCTAAACAGAAGAGTCCTAGGAAGTCCTCTGACAAGGCTAAAACTAATCAGACTAGTGATAAAACTAAGTCGTCTGTTAATGAGCAAGCATCAAGTAAACCAAAGAAACATAAAAACAAGAAAAATCAAAATGCTTGGTATGGAAATGAGTCTTATTATGTGCAACCTGTTGCATATCATCCTATGTATCATGCACCTCAATTTCCAACTTACTATGCACCTTACCCTGCTCATCCAATACATGCATATCCTCCTTATCATGCATCTTACTCTGCATTTGAACATTATCCTTATCATGCTGATCATCAACAATATGACAAATCTGATGAACGTGGTAAAGGCAAAGCTGTTCATACTCCTGTTGAAACTCAGAAGCCTAAGAAACCTAAGACTTCATCATCTTGGGTTGTCAAAGGTGGAACTAATCCTATACTCCTTGCTCGGTTATGAATGCAGTTTTCTCTTGGTCTTGCTCATTCATGTATATTTGATAGAAACCTTGAAAAGCATCCATCATGCTGAAAATTGCAAAACCAGAGGTGGAGTCGACTAATAGGTCAATCCTTGGGAGAGGATATGGATCTCGTGGGCACAATTTGTTAAGGTCAGTGAAATCGTTGCACATCCTCCATTTGTGATCCTTTCTGTCTCCCTTTGCTACTAGCACGACATTACATAGCCATTCCGAGAAGTGTATTTCTCGAATTTGTTTTGCTTTGAGCAGCCTTTCTACTTCGGCTTTAATGATTTTATCTTTTACTGGCCCATGATTTCTCTTCTTTTGCCTGGCAGGTTTTGCCAGAGGGTCGATTTTTAGTGAATGACTGATTACGCGAGGGTCAATCCCTTCAATGTCGTTCGCGCTCCAGGCGAAGATGTCCACATTATTTCTGAGGAAGTTGATCAACATTACTTCCCCTTCCTTGCTCAACTCCGTTCCTATTCTTGTTGTTTTCGATGAGTCCCCCTGTACTAGTATGACATCCTTATGTTCTGGTGGTTTTAAGGCTAAATCCATCGGCTCCTTTCCCTTTTTATCTATTCGGTCAGTACTTGGGATTTCAACCTCGTTTCTACTAACTTCGTCCTCGAGCTTCCTTTTGCTGTAGCAATCCCATGCCATACAATGGTCGTTCAGTATTTCCCCGATACCGATGTCGGTCGGAAATTTAATTTTTTGATGGTAAGTTGAGACGACAGCTCGGAACAAGTTTAGGGCCGGTTGCCCTAAAATTGCATTGTAGGCGAACGGAGTTTCTACTACTAAAAATTTTACCAGCTTCACTGTTCGATATGGTTTCTTTCCGAGTGAAACACTCAAATTAATTGTTCCACAGGGGACGATTTTGGATCCTCCGAATCCTACCAATGGAGTAGCTACCTTTTGGAATTTTATTTGCCCTAGGTTCATCTGGGCTAATACCTCTTTAGAGATAATATTTGCGGAGCTTCCATTATCGATTAGGATTCTCTTAACGTTGTAATTTGCAATTTCTAGGGATACCACCATCGGGAAGTCGGGGCTATCCTCTTTTGTGTCCCAAACAAGGTTTTTGGGTACTTCTCCTTCGTTGAAACTAATCAGCTGGTGCGTCGTTGTTTTGTTTTCTAAGGTCCATATTTCTTTCGGGTATTTTAGGCTTCCGATTATGGATCTAGCTGTCCTTCGACGAGCATTACGACTATCTCCCCCTGCGGGTCCCCCTGAGATCGTGTGTATGGTACCGTTGACCTGATCATTATTCAGTTCTTGGGTGGGACCTTCATTAGGGGACTTTCTTTGTGAACTTCTTCTTGGGTGGTTATACCGAGGACTCCTACTTCTTTCTCGCTTGCGGTTATCCCGTTCCAAATAGTCATTTAGTTTTCCTTGTTCGATCAGCTTTTCGATTTCTCTTTTAAGATGAAAACAATCTTCCGTGCGGTGCCCGTGTGCCCGGTGATACTTGCAATATAAGTCATAGTTTCGTACACCTGGTCTGGGCTGAGCGATTTTCTTTGCTTCTGGGATCCAATTATTCCTTTCTAGTACATCCAAGATTTCGTCTATTAGAACGGTTAGTCTTGGGTGATCTACCTGATTAACTCTGTTTCGGAATGCCGGTTCGTTGGGTCTAGGTCCTTGATAGATGTTAGGTCGTCTATCCTGGTTGTTTTTATTATATTCTAGTCGTTGGAAGACGTTGCCTTTTCTAAAAGATCGTTCATAATCCATGGATCTTTGGGCAGGAATTCTATCTTGCCGTTTGGGACCCGAAGCTGCGGCCTTGCTTTTGTTCTTATCTTTAAAAGAATTCATCTCTTCCTGGGTCATATATTTAGACGCCAGGCTCATTATGTCCGCGAACGTTCTTGGTTGTTTTCGACTGAGGGCGTTTCCAAACTGCCTATTCTTTGTGAGATCGAAGAGAATCGAGATTATGTAGTCGATATTGGGGGAATCGATTTTGAGTAATTCGACGTTAAATCTTGCCAACCAGTTTCTCAAAGATTCACCTTCTTGTTGATTAATGGTTCCTAAATAGCTCATGGGCAATTTTTGTCTTTTTTGACTGGCGAATTGCTGTGTTAGTTTGTTACATAATTCTCGAAAACTGAATATGGAGTTGGCTGGTTGTTTGGCGAACCAGTCCAAAGCTAATCCCTCTAGCGTCGTCACCATCACCTTAGCGGTGAACTCCGCTGAGTGAGAATACAAGTTCATTATGTTCGTGAAACTAAATATGTAATCGTCCGGATCAGTTGTTCCGTCATATCTGGGTAGTCTACCCGGAACCTGTCCGATTGATTGTGCTTCTTTTATTTCTCTGCAGAAGGGAGAGCACGCAGCTAGGCTCCCCTGGAGTTCCGTGGTTCTAGGCCACTGGTTTTGAACTGATCGTAAGCGTTGCTCGAGTCGTTCTTGTACCATCTTTTCGATTTCTGCTTCCGAGAATCGCATAGTTCTTGGTCGATTCGGGATCGCCTCGCCAATGTCATCCTCGATGGGGATTATGGTGTGTTCCTTTGATTCGTTGCGTTGTGGTCTCCTTCGTTCAACTTTTCTTCGGATGTTGTCATCGGAGGGTTTAGAGTTACCCTGCTGCGGACTGTGTAGCGAGCGTCGCTCGCTTGCTGGGCTATCAGCTTGTTGAGAGATTTGATCGTTATGTCCCGGCTTTCTTTGAGCGGGATTCGCTCTAGTGGTCCTAACGTTTTTGGGGCCTTGTTCGAGTACAAGTAGTTCCTCTGGGGAGAGTGATTTTAGGAGCATAGCGATCTGTCGAAATTTTTCTTGAGCATCCGACAGGGGAACTGGGATCGTTGGAGTCACATGTTCTTCTGGTATTGTGCCAGTAGGTATCCCTTGTGGTTCCACCTGATTCTGATGATGCTCATTCTGTTGCTGGCTGTCGTTGGATACCCGGGCGTTATTATCAGTATTCCTGTAGATCCTCAGACGCATCATGCTGGTTGGTCGTGTTACTTCTTGCTCCCTTACGAGCGCTTTTCCTTGGGCGAGCCATATGTCGTTCGTATAATTAACCTAGCCCCTCGGTGGGCGCCAACTGATTTAACCTGATTTCGTCGGGTTAATTGTATCAGTGAATATGGGATATTGGGGATTCACAATATATATGATTTATAGGGCTCTGTTACTTTATTCAGGATGGATCAATCTCAAAGAAGAACAACTTTGAAGGAACAATCAGTAATTATCATAACCAACGTAGAAATAATACTAATATGAAGAGAAAACTCTTTTCTTTCTTGTATAATCTTTGGTTCTGCTATTTTATGCAGAGATTAATGGCGTATTTGCCGTGCGTTCATAAAGTCTTTCTAATACAATGACTAACTAGGTATTTATATCATACAAAACCTAGCTTTACAAGGAAATATAATCCTAATAGAACTCGGCCCAATTGTCCTTCTTGAGTCCGGAGTGTAGTCTTCTTGTCGATGAGAGTTGTATTTGGTCGGGTCGATGAGATGATCCCGAACTGACTTGTCTGGTCGAACCGATCTTTTATTCTTCAGTCGATCCGCACATTATAAGGGGTGTAAAATAGCCCCCATCAAAGTGGTAAATAGCGAGTAAAGTTTTACCATATGTATTTATACTGTACGAAAAGACGCAAGAGACCCAAAGAATGGGCGCGAATTACAGAAACTAACCTATGACAGCCGCAAGAATTCGAAAAGACATAAGCATAATAATTACAGTAAAATTAATAACTTGTCTGAATTATTGACAGAGAAGTCGAAAAGACGTAACCGTCAGAATATGAACCGTCTATTATACAAAAGGATAAAAAAGTAATGTTACAAACAATGTTATGTTAATTATCATAAGGATTATTTCCTAGATCGATGGATCGCTCCCACATCACACAACCCCGTCGCCATTTGGAATTCCCTGTTCGCCAGCGGCCTGTTCTTCGTTCGCTCCTTCGTTAATTGCCTCAACGATCTCCTCCTCTTCCTCTGGAACGATAAAATTATTGTCGACCTCATCATTGATATCCGAAGGAGGAATTGGCAACAATTTCCTAAATTCTTCGACAAGACGAGCCAATGGAAATTGTTTATACATGACGTCCGGCAGCTGAGAAGGAGAGTACTCCTCACCGTAACTATTCAGGCTGACGTGTGCCGCCTTGAAATATTCCATTCGACGATCCTCAATTAATTCCAGAGCAACCAGCTGATGAATTGCCTTCTTGAAAGTACTCTCTAACAGCGGACCAATCATTCGATTCACCAAAGCTGTATGAACGGGAGAACTAAGGATCTCTCGAATCACTCTCTCATCGGGATTCTTGCCGGAACGATCTCTTAGACCACTAAGAGGAAGGTCTTTATCATACTCCTCCTAGGAAGATTGAAGGTCGGCAACCTGTGATTCCAGCTCACTGATCCGAGCAGTACTACGAAGTTGATAATCTCCCAATTCCCTTTTCAGCCGATCAAACTGCTCTTGAGTACGGGAAGTCTCAAAAACTTTATTTATGATCTCCTGGTCATCAGATCCCGTAGCCTGAGTTTCTATAATCGGAAGCGGGAGAGAAGAAGATGTCGAGGGACCAACCTCTGAACCAGGAGCCTTATGAAGTAAGGCCTTGTATCTCTCATCCAGAAATTCACAATGTTGTTTCCAGAGAGCGGCTTCATAGGCATACGATGCCAAGCAAGTCTTGGTCTAAAAAAAAAAGAAAGTAATAAATGAAATGAATTTATGAGCTAAAATATTCATTAAGTAATTTGCCGAGCAAGCGTACATGATAGGAAATCACCTTCAGCATAAAGAGAAGCTCTCTGAAATTTCTCCAAAGGATCCTTCCGAAGGAGCTTATTCATATCGCGAGTAAACACGCCAGATAGAAGAACACGAGTGGCCTTGTCCACAGCATTCTCGCTCTCATCGTGAACCAAAGAGTCATTCTCGGAATAGCCGGCAGCCCTCTTCCCCTGTAGATGGTCTTCGATCATCTCGACAAGAGTGGGTTTTGGGTGATTCTCACCAAGTAAAGATAGATCCTCGCCAGAACGATCATAATAACACCATTTTCTCTCCACTGGCTTATCGTTGGGATGGGGCATCGACCAGCGGCGGCATCCACGTATGCCAAGGGAAGTTCGAAGTTGGAAAGGAGGATAACCAGATCCCGTCCCCTGACGGACAGGAGATTCTTGGGAAGAATCCGGAGATTCATCTCTGTTATCTTCGGAACCGTGGCTCAGTTTCAGTTTTCTTTTTCGAGACGCTCTCTGCTCAATAGGGAGATTCTCTATGGTTTTAGTGGATTTAGACAAAACCATCTTTCCTTTGAAAGAGCGCCGAGAATTTTCTACCATATGAACTAAAAATGAAACAAAATCGAAATTAGACATACTGCTAAAAAGAATTATAACGATTCAATGCTGAAATAAAATGCTTACCCAGTGATTGAGAAGGGGAAGAAATGGGGAAAGTATGAGGACTCAATCCCGCCTTACGAAGAAAGGCCTCGCCAATGAGAAGAGCACTTTGGTACTTATCGACGCGCATACCCTGGATTTCACTATTCAATTGGGGGTCGTCAGGGGTGAAATCGCCGGTCGTTAAACGACACCATAAATCCATTCGGAATCATGATCCCATGAGAAGGGCCTAGTTGAACCATCAGCTAAACAAAGATGAGAGGGTGGTTGTACGAAGAAAAAATGAGATTTCCAGAAAGGATTACTGGAAATCGGGGAGTCGAAGATGGAGCGACTAGTCTTCTGGCTAGCAAAAAAGTATCCGCGGTTGGAAGAACTAGAAATATTAAAACGGAACAATTGTGTAAAATTACGAAAAGAAGGCTGGAATCCTTTTGCTATCATCAAAACGGAAAAAGATACCACAAAGGCCACCGAATTTGGAACTAATGCGTCAATGATACGCTAAATATTTTCAAAATGTCAAGAAATAAGGCGGACAAGGAAAGACGCTAGCCGTAATTAAAATGAGCAGTGTTAAAAGCTCGACAACCCTCTGGCGGGGAAGTAACCCTATCAGAAGGAGAAGGAAGAATAATTTTGGAACCTTCCAAAAAATATTTCGCATAATTATCCCTGACCTCATGGAAAGTTTCCTCAGTATAAGCACAAGCAAGATCCTCGATCGGTTCAGAAATTTGAGGAACCGTGCCCTTGCCCTTTTTGGCCCTAGTAGCAACATCCGTATCGGTTATAATTTGCACGTTAAAGGTGTCATTATCTGGAACGGTGAATTCTGACATCCCTGTCTGCTCAGTCGAGGGGCTCGGAGGTACCTCTTCCTCGATGTTAGGTGTGACTCTTTCCCTAGTGGACGAGGAAGATTTTCTTGAAATTGAAGCCATTTTGGGATCCTCGAAAAATACGAGTCGATAAAGGCAAATTGGAAAAGAAATGAGCGAATAAGAAAAAGACTGCGAAAATATGGGAAGTAGAAAGTAAAAGATGTCTGAAATAAAGATCACCTATTTATAAAGAGAGACGAAAAGACGTTTCAAACTTCTCACGACTGATCACATTCCCGCCAAGCGGCGAAAGACAAAACGTTACCTCAAGAGACGCGTAGCGGTTCGTAATTGGAACAATAAAACGACTATCTATGATACGTAGCACTCTTTTCCTTACTTAGGATTTTTTCCCACAGGGTTTTTCCTAAATAAGGTTTTTAACGAGGCACAATTCATAGAAAATACAGTCGTAATCGACCATCTACTTCTATGAGCTTCTATTGCATATGCGCTCGAAGAAGTGAGGGAGTACTGATGGGGGCTATTTCGCGCCCTTATAATAATCGGGGCGACTAGTCCATATATACGCTCGGACCGGCCAGGAGTATGATTCATTAAAGAAACTGCCAGGTCCGATCTGCATTATCAAACCTCGGCGACCAAGAGCAGCGTCCGAGTCCATTAAGGATAATTATATTTCCTTGTAAAACTAGGGTTAATCTCATATAAATACCTAGTTAAACATTGTATTAGGGGGGACATTACATGGAGAGTTTATGCCTACATACTTTGGCAATCTGATTAATAGAAAAGCCTTTGCTATACTATTTACATTTTCATCGTCTTGATTACTTATTGTTCTTTACGTAATTGTTCTTCCTTGAGATTGATCCATCCGGAATAAAGTAACAAAGCCCTATTACATATAATTAAATTAACCTCTAATACATACATCATTGATTTAATCTAACCCAACGAAAACCAGTTAAATCAAATGCATATCATGTTTAGATGTTCATATGCTAGACAATATCGGGCAATATCTGATTTTCAACCTCCATATGTTATTACACGGAAGAGATAAAAGAGTAGCTTAGGGGAAAATGGTCAAAAGGGAATTAGCATTATTTGTTACCAGCTGCTGGACGATTTGGTGGAATAGAAACCAATTGATATGGGGAAAGGAAGGGAAGGATGTCCTTGAAGCTGGGGCCTTTTCCAAAGATTATTTCAGCCAGTGCGAATCTCTATTAGGGGTGAATTGCTCGGGACAGACCAGCGAGAGAAACGGAATTGACTGGATACCCCCAATAGCCCAACCATGAAGGTGAACTTTGATGCAACTTTCACGGGTCCAGGAGAGGCGATGGGCATTGGAGAATGCTTAGCTTGGTTAGCCCAAAAGAAGCAAGAAGGATCCACAAAATTAGTGCAACAACATAGATGGGACAACATTATACTTATTGCCGTAATCTGATCGACACCATGGAAGACCCTTCACCATCCCTCCACGACTTTGGACCAATAGTTGAAGATGTCAAAAGAATTGGGTCCACTTTATCTTTTCTTAAAGTTTCTCATGTGTTTCAGAGATATATGGAAATATGAATGCTCATTGTTTAGCAAAATTTCCTAGTAAAATTGTTGGGGAAATTCTTACCCAAACCGGGTTTGGCCGAACCCAAGGTAATTAAAAAGCAAGTGCAATACACTTGCTTTGGGATTGGATGTAACTCCCAAGAGAGTGACCAATCACAAAGCAAATGCAATACACTTGCTTGGTGGTTAGATGGGTTTGGCCAAGCCAAGTTTGGACAAGAATTTTCCGAATTGTTGATGGTGTTTCAGTGGCTTTAACTGATATCCATAATTATGTAATGATTGGTTTGAGCTAATTCTAATCAATGTTTTATTTTTAAAAAAAAAGACTTGGCTACTTTTTTTTTTTTTTGATAAAATTTAACTACTCCTCTTTACCACAAAAATAAAATTCATTAATACTCCTATGACCATTTGATATAACAATAAGTGCAACCCTAGTATTCCAAACTTTACGAAATTCAACTTGATATATAACCATTAACACTACAAATAATGAATAATTATGAAAAGATTCTATGTGCATTTCCAGTTATAAAAATTTTGAGTAATTATTTTGTACTAGAAACTATATTTTCATTATAGTGAAAAAGATTCTATGCGCAATTCTATGTGAGTAATCATGTTGATGGAGAAGTATAAATGTTTTTATCAAAATGTTTGCCTGCTCGTTCAATAATCAATTAAAGGAAAAATGATGCGTATAGTAAAAAAATAAAGGAATTTTTTCATGAATGCTAAATTTTACGCAGTTGGAACTTGGAAGGTTATTATATTTCTTTCCTCTCAAAAAAAAAAAAAAAAAAAAGGTTATTATAATTCTTTGGCAATATTAAAGTTGTTAAAGTCCTCAGGAAGCAAAATGTAGTAATTAAGGTATTTCGAGGATAGAAATGGCCGGATAATTAATATTTTAGATTGTACATTGTCAAAGTGGTCTAATTTTAGGTGTGTTAGAGCGAAATTGGGCCATTTTGGGCCATATGCGAAATCCAAAATCAAGGCCCTAAAGTATAAAAAAATTGCATACGAAGATTTATTTTCTTATTTACTAATTAAATATACACATACTATTTTTTCTACAGATTACTTAATTTCAAGATAAATAAAAGGCAAAAATTTATTTTTGGCACCATAAAACTATGCATTTTTTAATTTTGGTACCATGGTATCAAAATTGGTACCAATTCTGGCTGCCGTTTTCAATTTTGACACTTCCGTCAATTGATCGTTAAGTCAATTGACGGAAGTACCAAAATTGAAAAGGCCAGTCAAAATTGGTGCATGGTACCAAAATTAAAAAAGGCTAGTTTTATGGTGCCAAAAATGAATTATCATTCATAAAGGTTGAATTTATTAATTATATATATATATTCATAAGTTTCATAATACTTCTAAATTTAAATTAAGAAATATCTTTTGAGATTCAGCAAAAAATGAAAACTAAGATCAACTCCTTTGACTAAATGTAAATTTGAGAATATAAATATATTATACATTCTCATATAATAGTTTGCATACTTATTTAAAGTATTTAATTTTAACTATGAGTATATAAAATTAGTTTCTATATTATTTTATTCATATTTTTTTTAAATAGCACATCAATGCAGTTTATTGATTTGTTCATTTATTATTTCAACCCGACTTTCAAATATGGTTTAAAAGGTGTTTTTATAATTTCGAACGATTTAAAGGGAATAAACAAATAATCGCTTCTAACTCTTCAAATAAGAAGAAGTAATGCATCTAAGCAACGTCTCCGTTATTGGAATAATAAGGAGAAGAAAATGAGAAGAAGGCAACTTACAATTGAAAGAAGGATACAACTGAAAAGCGAAAGTTCAAATCAGAAGATAATTGTATATTCTTATTCAGCCAAGTGATTTTCATCTTTGAGTGAAGACCAAACTGAAGACTTAAAAGACTTTTTAGTTGAATATTTTGTCATCATAAAAAAAAAAAAAAAAGGGAATTGTTGAATGAAGTTGAGTCAATGTAATAAGGAGTGGATTTGATGATAACATGTGTAGCAAAATAAATATTATTATTATTCTGTACCCAAATATTTTTTATAATATAATTTTTTGAACAATTGATTATTTGGAGAGATTGTCTCCCACTAATTCAAGGTGAGAAAACCTAATGGGAGGTAGTCAATTTTTGACAACACATTTTTTCCAAATATTATGGACCACATATTTTTAGGGGAAATGACCTACATATCCAGTCATTGTTAACCGGTTGTGTAATCTGATTCTTCTGAATGTATCTAATTACCTTGTATAATTGTATATCTTAATTACGAAATTACTATCACACCCCCTATGTTAAAAAAGTTAAAGAAAATCCATTTTCCTTTTATGAAGATAAAAGACCAAATTATCCACAATTCCCCACCCCCTTTCCTCCTCCAAATCATCGGTCGCACAAGTTGCATCCAGCCACAACTAGACCGTCGACGGTAAGGCGGTCATCGTTGATTGCGGCCTTAAGTTCGATCTAATTCGATAATATTTTTGAAAATAAGATTGATTATAATAATAAACTATAATCTTCATTTGCATGCTATTATAATATTTTAATATATTATAGGATTATAATTGCATACAATTAATTAATAAATAGTATGAAAATGAAAGAAAATTGTTCGTGTTAATTTATTAAATGAAGTTACTAAATAATTTGTTAATATATTTGTGATATTGATATTATTAATTGGTATAATTGATCATTTTATTCTAGTCAACGAGGAAATTAAACAAATTAGAATGCACACTATATATTATAGATTATAAGAGCCGAAGCGGTCAAAAAACAGTACAACATAATTTACTTTCGATTTTTGTTAAATCGATTTAATCAAAAAACACCGCCGTTTCTTTATTTCTCGGGATTATTTGCTCTTCGTTGAATTTCTTTTCTCTTTTTATTTAATGCTTTCTTGGCCGTCCGTTTGCAACATGTGGCCCCGCTAGGGGAATTGTGGTCGTGCGAGTTTGCTTTTGCAATTTAATTTTAAGCAGCATAATCACGAAACGGCGCCGTTTTGTGACGTAATTAATTGCTATTGCTTTTATTTCACCGTTTTTGTTTATAAGTTCTTATAGATAAATTATATTCGTCCTACCTTCCCGACCAGCGTCGTTGATTTTATTTTATTTTCTAGTGCGTTCTATTATTGGTCGGCTCTGTATACTTTTGCCCTTTTTTTAAAAACAGTATCATCATAAAACGTCGCCGTTTTCCTTTTATAATTTATTTGGAATGTTTCACTTTTTACTTTGAAGGTAACCTGTTTTGCGATTTCCCGATCCGAAGCGGTCAACAAACAGTACAACATAATTTACTTTCGATTTGTGTAAAATCGATTTAACAGGTATAATCATGAAATGGCGTCGTTTGGCTTTTTTTTTAAACGTTTCTTTCCGGAATTAATTGCTCTTGCTTTTATTTCGTCGTTATCGTTTATACCTTCATTTTCATAAATTATATTCATCTTTATTTATCGACCAGTCTTATTGCTACCATTACATTCTACTTAATTAACTCTGTATTTTTTTTTTGTCTTTTAACTCGATGTTCATCCTTTTTCCTAACTATATGGGTCAGAAAATATTGCAATGGTCGGGAAAAAAAATAGAATTATAAAACGTCGCTGTTTTCCTTTTACGGAGTATAATTTATTTCGGAGGTTTTACTTTTTACTTTGCAGGTAACTTGTTTCCCTGTTTTCCGAGTTACTGTGATTGCTCTATTTTTTTCGATCAGTCGTTCATTCTTGGGAACTTAAATTAGTGTTCTAATTAATTCTCGTGAACCAAAAACGAACGTTCTGATTTTAATGTGCATTGGTCATTCATCTGTCTTACTTTCAACCGTCGGATCTAAATATCTTTTGCTATAAATAGGTGGTCTCAGCTTGCATACAGATTTTCTCTTCGTCCCAACATGTTTGCTTTCTTATTTTTCCTCCTCCAACTATTTTCTCTTACTACCCCATCTTTATCCCTTCGGAATTAATTTTCATTTCACCCCAAAAAACCATATATATCAAATCTATTGATTTAAAAACGAAGAATGACACGTCGAACCACTTATCCGATCTTCTCGTTATTCTTATAATACGGTGTATTCCTGACCCAATCGACCAGAATGGACGATTTATTTGGGTTTTTTCTGGGTTTTCTGAAAAGCTACTCCCGAATGCATGTCCGAACATTTTGTGCATGTGAAAATCTTTATAGATGTTCAAGTCTTGTGCAAGACCGTTGATGCTATTGAACTGGTTCTAACATCTATGGACAAAACCATTCTTGATTTTCCTATAAAATTCCCATTTCAGTATTCTTCTGTTAGAAGCAAAAATAGCAGGGATTACAAGCATGAATGTTCTATAAATGTGTCTGAAGAAGATATACAATCTGTTCATCAGTTAACTTTCTTTTCAACTTCCAGGTAATTAAGAATTGTATGTATTGCTGGCCAATAGTGAGCCATGCCTGTTGAGGGAGAACCTACTTGACCAAGGAAGTGGGGTGCATATCTGAGAAGGAAGAAGGAGAAATGGAAAGAAATTTTTTTTACTTAGTACGAATATACAATCTATGAAGGCTCTGCTGAACTACTCATTCAGGGATGTTGTGACAATTCCCCATTTAAACATCTTCGTCAAATGACTACGGTATTTGATCTAGGCAGTAGGTGAAAACCTGAAAATATTCTTCTTTCTCAGACAATGGTGTAGAGGTATGCAGGGGCAAGTGTTGTACAAAAAGAAATTTGTCCTACCCTTCAACCTCCTGCTCGAAGATCCTAGAATAGGAAGTAGAATTTGTAGTAATTTGACTGCATATTAATCTTTATTTGTAACTGGATTATTGTGTAATAGTTCGTGAAAATGAATAAATTTGTTAGTTTCATTATCTGTAATAATCTTTATTATAATGTAATTATGTGGAACGAAATTGATTTGAAAACATATTTAAAACTTATATTTTTTTGGGAGAAAAACTGACATTGTATTTTAATTTAATTATGGATATTGTAAAATTTTAACTTGCGCGATGTTTTATTTTCAATAAGTCATAATTCAGAATACGATCATGAATATAATAGATATTTATATAGTTTAACAAATTATTAAAAAAAAAATTTCTCGAAAAGATAAATTTAGAATATTTCATAATAACTATTCTACTATTTGGACCTGCATCACCTGCATAGCGAAACTTATATTAGAAGACATGTTTTAACTAAAGACTATTGTCTGAGTGATTATTAAAAATAGTTTTTACTCACGTTGAGTAAGGGGAAAGAAAAGGTTTCCACCCACGCTGAGGCATAAGCATCGCCTCTCGATCCAATCCGTCTTCCCTGGCCTCTCCAACACACTCTTGATATATTGGTTACTAAATGTTTAATTACCTGATGAAAGACCAAATGCTCGTTCTAGTCGGGGACTCAGTAATACAATACAGGTCGATACAAAACATACGCATTCGGCAAACATACACGAGTAATCAAATGCACGTTAAAATACGAAATAGGCTCAGAAAAAATAGTATTTATTCGATCTTATTATTTTTATTATTCTATTCTGGGAGACAAGCCTCGACTTTTTAATGTTCTTCTCCGATGTATTGATGACCCAATCGACCTTTATGGACGACTTATGAGGGATTGTCATACTGCATCTGTATTTTGTAACAATATTAGGGGATCGGAAATCCAGATATAATAATTAAACAAATATTATGAGATCGGAACATTTAGGGGGGGTAATAGATCCAATAAGTGAAATCTATGAGATCGGATCATCGACAATAATGAGGAGATCGACATGCGCTGATAAGATAGGCTATCAAAAACAAAACAAAAGCTGTATATTAAAATTAATTTTGTTACATTTAAATGTTTAAGCAGCTGGTCAAAGAACAAATATAATTATATACTTCGGTATTATAAGATCATAAATAGTTGATTTTCTTCTCTCTCCAAGTTTTATTTGCAAAAATAATTTAAGGACGAGTTTGCTTTAGTCTTTCTTGTCTTCGACGATATCTTCTGGATTTAAATCTGGATAAGGTATAGACAATGGTTCTAAAAAGATTAAACTCTTCTACTAAATGTGCTAAACAATTATTATGATATTAAACTTCCACCAAAGCATCGGGATGATATTTTTTTAGCTGTCTATTTTTTCCTATGTCCATAATGTTGTGATACTCTTTACGCTCGTATGAGATTATCTTGTTTTCAATGACCTGCTTGACTACTTTGAAAAATTTACTTGGCAATAAACCTCCAATATTTATATATTTGTAACAATATTATTTATTATTTACAAAAAAAAAATTATCTCATTTTGTGCTCTAACGATTTTAATAGATTAATTGTATGATCTTAGTAATAATTTATTTTCTAGACAAATTTGTGGGTAAAATGTAAGATACTCCCCTTAGTTAATCTGCATGAAGCTACCCTGTGAATTTTTTATTCTGCTAAACTTCCTTGTGTTTTAAAAAACCATGCAAAAAACACTCAATCTGTAAAAGACAGATAGTTTTGGGACAATTTCAAGAAATCGTTTAAAAATATATATTTGCTTCTTAGTTTAGTCATAGACTGGAGTATTTCTTACATACACAGTTTTGACGTCTGTTGAAAAGCTTACTATTTTTTCTATATTGTATAGACAATCTACAACATGTCTCTAAATATGTGCTTGCTTTTGTTGTTGATCTGTAATATAGATCGTAACCCTTATAGAAATTAACAGACCATCTTTATCAACCCACGAGAGAAAATTTAAAATTTTATAGAAAATATAATCTTAACTATGCAATTCTAAATAAAACCAGTTTGTTTGGACTGAAGAGGTAAAATATAGTATTGTTTTTCTTTGACTATCGCTTTTGAAAAATGGATAAAACAAATAGAACATAAAAAGGAATTTTTATAAATAGAAAAAGGATATTTAGTAGATTCCAAAACATATTACAAACTCTTATCTTAGGTTTTTTCGAAATATGTATTTTATCAGATTAGCTCAGTTGATGTTATAGATTCATTTGGTCGATATTTTACAGCTATGCTTATGTACCTGACAATGCATAATTCCTTGTAATTATTAATGTCCAATGCTGATTAATGATTTGGTGAGATTGATTTTACATGAAGTTGACGTGTGTTTGATCAAAATTAATGCTTCTTAATAAATATGTGAAATTAAATTACACATTTTTTCCTAATAATAAATATATATATATTTATTTTTACTGGAACAAATCGAAACAATTTAGTAGAAGTTACGTTTATGTGAATGATTTATGTTTGGAATAATATTCTTAATAAAAAAACGTTTTATATGATTATTATTATATTATATAAGTATATTTACGAATATAGTATAGTGTCCGGGGTGAGCAATTTCACCTTCATGGAACAATAAATAAAATATTTTAATTAAGCTGACAGGCAAGAATGATATGATTCTTAGAAATATCTAAATATTTAATAAATATTCAATACATTGCTTAACATTGGTAAGTAAACACCGATGTAAATCGCATAACATTGGTCGAATATAATTTGATAGGTAAAATGGTAGAAACCACAAAGAAACAAAAACAAAATTTAATATTGTATGTCGGTCGGATGCGGTGTAGACTCACTATCGCTACTTTGTTTTTTATTTTGTTGAATTAAATTAACAAATATAGATTTATTTTATAATTATAAAGTATAAATATCTAAGTTGATTTGATTGTGTACGAATGCGATTGCAATTGGAAATTTGAAATATCGTAGTTTACTATTCATTCGTTACTGTTTACCTAACAGTGCATACAGTTATGTATTTATTACCTTTAATTGCCTTATAAACAAATATATGTAATTGATATTACGCAAAATTGATACGTAAAATTATTCTATGCATTAAACTAATATGCATTGGGAAACTTCTCGTGATGCGTGTATAATAAAATATATTATACAACTAAATAAACTTCTAAAGCAGGAAACATTTATATTTGGTTCTATACAAACTATTACACTAGGAGATCATACCGTTTAAAAAAAATAAAGGCAAAAGTAGACTTGCACTGCCAAAATTTCCCTGTTTAATTTATATTCCGTTTAGTATTTTGCGTATATATCATCTATTATATTTGTATTAACCTTTTGGAGTTGGGGGTTTTATGCATACTGGTAAGAAATCAATTTTTCTTCGTATAATTCTTTACAAAGATAATAGTTTAACGAAAACTAAACTTGAAAAACACAATATCACAGAATTAGAAATCTTATAAAGAAAAAAAATTCGTATAAACATAAAGAAAAAAAATTGTATATTTTTTGTCCATCGGAGAGAAGTAGTCAATATGTGTTAATATAGTAATAGTGGAACATATTGACATTGTATGGACTTTACATATATAAATCTGAAGGCCAACAATGTTTATATTGGAAATCAAATCATAAACTACATATCGGAATCCACGTTAAAAAATGAACTCTAAATGAATTCAACCAACAGCCAAATATTCTTAATAGTCCTTATATTATTATTGCAAATAAAACTTAGAAAAATAAGTAAACCGGATGTATATGATTTTATAATTCCGAAGTAGATTATTATATATCGGAATACACACTACGTTCATAATTTTATTAAAATATTTAGTCTATATTTAAATTTAAATATATATATGATATAAATTTTTTCTTTATATGTAAGTAATGTTGTTACGTTTTATTGAGCACGTGCCAACAAAATATAACAAATATGATTGCGAATACTATAATTTACGATGAGGTCATTGGATCCAGCAATTATAACAGTGCCTTTTATGTCAAATATTTTAGAAATGCATTTTCAATGTAACTTATGAAAAAATTAATTATTTATATCTGAATTGGTAGACCAGTATAAATATCTGAATATCTCATCAGAGGAGCCAGCGACTAGAATTATTAGCATGGATAATTCTGTTTTAAATAATCAAGAACAAATTAAAGGAGTCTTTTTTATGCTACCAAATAATGATTTGAAAGCAGTAAAGGTAAGGACTAATAATATATATATATATATATATATATATATATATATATATATATATATATATATATATATATATATATATTTTATGTTATTTAATTTATATGTTTTATCTAAGCATATGAAATCGTCAATAATTACGTTGCAGGAATTTCCAGAACATGTAAAAGAAGCTGCTGGAATGTCTACAATCGATACAATTATTATAAGAAACGGAACATGTTCTTGGACTTTGCATATAAAAGAAAATTGTTTTTGCAGTCAGTGGAAGAAATTAATCAAAGATAATGATGTTAAACATGGCGAAAAACTACTTTTGTATCAATCGTACACAAATATTTTTGAGATTACTTTTTTCACAAAAGTTGGTTTAAAAAAATGACAATGGTTTAATGAATATCAGCATTTTAAAAATATAAGTACTTCTTTGAATGGTGAATTGAAGATTTCTAACTTCAGAGTTCCCTTTATACAGAGAACGGAGAATCACTTCGCAAGGTCAAATGGT
Source organism: Penstemon eatonii (assembly GCA_038501285.1). NCBI lineage: Eukaryota > Viridiplantae > Streptophyta > Magnoliopsida > Lamiales > Plantaginaceae > Penstemon > Penstemon eatonii. The sequence goes on from JBCEGF010001341.1 coordinate 1,179,521, forward strand.
TTCTGGGCACATGTTAATGAAACTAAAGATTATCTGGTAATTATTGCGTCGTTCATTCGTTATCTATATTCGTCGTTCTTTTAAATTATAGATTAAAAACAATGGATTTCTTTTCAGCTGATTCCAACGCAATTCATCCATGCTGCACGTATGTGCAACAAAACCAAAGTTAAGCTAAAAAATGGATGGAGAACATGGCCAGTGGATCTAGATGGATTTGGATTTGGTAATGGCTGGAAACAATTTTCAGAAGATCATGTACTATTCAATAATTACTTGTTTTTCTTTTTGGATGTTCGGACGACATTCAATGTTGTAATTTTTAATGATGATGGTAAGAAGGTGTTGTATTATTGGTATATTAGCAAATCGTTGGACCATGCTTAATTTGCTCTGAGTGTGCATAATAATATATTTCTATAAATTTTATAAACTATATTAGGTTATTATCCGTTGAATATTGTTAAGGTCTCTTGACTGCTTAATTTACATTATAAAATTAATGCACTTAATGTAGTTTGTGGACTTGCGTCGGTAGTAGTTTTGTACTTTTGGTCAGGAAATCTGGTAAAATAATATCATTAGTCGAAATTAAATATAACGAACTAAACCCGGGAGAGGGGTGGGTGGATATGGGCCTACCCCACCTCTCCCGGGTTAGAGAGGACCCTGGGCAATCCAAATGGTCCGCCCATCGCCCAGCCCATCGCCCCAACTCTGGGACGCCACTTGGCGCCACCTATCAGGATTTGCTTTTATTTTTTTTTATTAAATTTTAAAATAAATTAATATATAAATTAATAATAAAAAAAAGTTAAAAAAATTAAAAAATTAACTACAAATTTTAACAATACCTTATTTTTTTTAATTAACTAAAAATAAATGTTACATTTAATTATAAAAATTGTTGTAGGTTTAATAACAAATTATTTTAAATTAAAGATGTAATAATATTAGATCTAAAATTTGCCATGAAAGTAAAATAAAAAAAAATTATAGTATAATAAAATTCTTATCCAATATTAATTTTTAAATTATATATTTGTTTATGATATAATAATTTATTTAGTCACATTTAAAATTTGATTTTAAATATTTTAATTTTATTTAAACTCTAATATAGCATTAATGTTCAATGTATAATTGAGACAAAATGTAGAAATATAATTTTGCATTAAATTACTCCAAATAATTGAGACATTCAATGTTGTAATTTTTAATGATGATGGTAAGAAGGTGTTGTATGATTGGTATATGAGTAATTTTTAATGTTTACCCTCTTTTTTCTTGAAAATCGGTTTATCATAATTACCTCTTCTCATCTACTCCCTCCGTTCCCTTTTACATGTCACTTTAGAGAAAAAAAAAATATTCTACTATACATGTCACTTTATAATTTCAAGATAGATTTAAATGCTAGTTTGATATTTTTACCCTTCTTTAATCCTAAATACTATACTTAATATCTCCCAATTTTCAAAACAAATAACAATGCATTTATTAAGGGTAATTTGGTCCATCTATCCTTTAATTTTTCTAAAATATAGAGCATTAAATAATTTCTTAATCCTTGTGAAACAACCTTAAACGACATCTAAAAGGGAACAGAGGGAGTAATAACCAGTTTTTGGTTTTTAATAATATATTTTTTATAACTGTATAATCTTAATAAAACGAGATGAGTTTAAGTAGCGATATTCTTACACAATATACTTTTCCATTTATTGTTTTAAAAAGGTATAATCATAAAACGTATCTGTTTCTTTGCGGAATTGTTTATGTTATCGTGTAATAATTTCGGAAAAATAAACTTGATGAGAAAGCTAATTTTTTTTCTAGATGAAAGAAAAACTATTTATTATATGAATAATAAAATCTCGAATTATTAGTCGGGTGATAAGCAAAACTTATACAATTTGACGATAATTGGAATTATTTAAGAAAAGATAAATTAAATTCCACGAAGAGCAGTATATATATATTTTAAGCTCCATCAAAATACAAAATAAATTGGGAAAATTGGTAGGTTGTATAATCGTACTTACCGCATTTCCTATGTAAATGTAGAGGTTGGCATTGCAAAGATTTACTAAGCATTTAAGAAATTAAAGAACATGGAAAAATAAACAAATCTACAAAGAATAAATTAAAAACAAATCTACAAAAAAACTGCAGGCAACGGAAAAATATCATGAAAAACTATATTCTTTGTGCAATCTATAGTCTCCTCCCCTTTAAAATCATAATGAATAAGTATTTTTGTAGCCTTTGAGTTGTGCACGCGATATAGGCTAACATATAATTGCTCATGAGAGAATACTGGATGAGTGGTCGTCCCTCGTTTTCAAAGAAAAAAATTGCACCCTCACAATGATAAATTCCTTAGAAATTATGATATATTCCATGCTTGGAGATCGTCCTTTATTCTTATTGAACAAATATATCTCCATTTTCATATGTTTATTGGTAAAAAAAAGTAGAATTGTTAGTAAGTTCTTTTATATTAGTAATGGTAAATATCCAACGGCCAGAAAAACGTCTGGATAATGGTATAGATAATACTCAATTTAATGCGTCGTCAGCTTTTCAAACTACTCATATTTATTATGGCAATTTGAATAGCCCATATTATTCTATTCTACGCGTTCCATGCTAACTTAATTTTAAAAAACAAATTATTAACTTGGCAAATTTATTGTATTACCAATATTATACTCGTCTGTTATAAAAGTTATTATATACATCTGATCAGAACAGCAAAATATTTTGCTTTAATGACATGTAGAATTTTTTATCTAATGTATCGCATTAGTTTTTTTATAACATAATAATTTCACGATCGGTCGTTTTAATTTATATATTTTAATTAATATAAATTTAATATTTGTAAATAATATTGCAAACGGTATTTTGCTGATGTAATAATATATAATATAATATATAATAATATTCATATTATTATATAAAACTAAAAAACTTGAAATATAATATTTAAAAATTAAAATCAGGACAGGCAGGATGATGAAGGTAAGTAAGAATTTCGTCTGTCCTGTACTTGTATCCATAAGCATAACCAGCCTCGAAATGATATATCTTAGCCTTATCGATCTGCGCCTGCAAGACATCCTCCATATTTTTATTCAGCAGACAAAGATCATATCGATCTTTAAGAGTATTATTCCTCTGTGTAGCTATATTACCATTTAGTTTCAAAAGTTCATTTTCTGCTCGGAGTAATTCTAATTTTATCATCAAAGATTGATGAGCAAAATCAATGTTATCGAGTGGAGTTTGTATAATAAACTGATTGAATAAAATATCTTCATTATGAATCTTGATCTGTGCAATTTGATGCTTGGCCTGATAAATTTAAAGTAAAACATTTAAGCATTTAAATCATAATGATTAGTACATAAAGATAACCTAAAAGAGTGATTTAGAAAATACCAGTTCTATATGTTTAAAACATGATTGAACAAGCTGCAAAGGAGAAAGATTTATGAACTTATCGAATTCGCAAGGCTGTATATTAGCCAAACCAAAATGAGTAGATATCCTGTCTGTCTCAGTAGAACCAGGGCTTAAAATGCTCTGTGATAAGCCCACTGCTTTTTCAATTTTAGATTGCTCAATCTTTTCGACTTGAATTTTAAAAGAACGTTCATCAAGTAATGAATGATCATCAAGAATAGTTGTAACATCATGAATATTTGAATAATCATTTTGTTCTCGATTATCCGACCAAATATTTATAATTTGTTGGGCAGGTATCGGAGGATTATCTACAAACTGTTTACCGATGACGATTGAGCTATCCACAGTATCCATACTCTGCTGCGCTATCGCAAAAATAGACTGTTAGAAGAGTATTAAATAAAAAGAGAAAATAATTCAACAAATAGCAAATAATTCAGTAAAATAAAGAAACGCCGTTTCTTTATTATAATTCAGAAAAGCGCTCACGAGCGAAGACGTGGCGAGGTGAAAGCCCCTGAAATGATTTAACGTAAATGATTTTGATTTGTGGTAAGATAAACAAAATTTATCTAATACAGAAGTGTGCAGAGATTGTTTGGCTGCATCGGATAACGAGTTAGAGTTTATGTAAAAACATGTTGTATACTATCAAATTTCGACAAACCTTTTCCGAAGTTATGTCGGTTATTCTTTATATCTCTATTTATATTTACTTAGCATAAGCGTGCAGTAATAAAAATGTTTGACCAGTATTTATAGAAGCTGAATTGACAAGAAAATTATCGAATAAAATGGTCAAGCTAATGAGTATAGTTAAATGGTTTTTATCAGAGATAAAACTTCCAAACTTTAACTTATTCATATTTATAATATTTGAAGATCAGGTGCATTTCAAAATTACCTAAAGCAGTGAACGAAGACGATAGCGCTGTTTTATAATTTTACAGTTTTTCAAAAAAGACAAAAGTATACTGCGTTGGAATCTTACAACTTAAAATTTGTTGTCGAAAAGGAAAACAGATTTTGAAGAACATATCGGTAAAGTAAGATAAAATTGCAAAATTTGAATTCAATTATAAAGGAAAATATTAAAAAAAAAAAGAGAAACGTGAACAAGCAAGATCAAATTATTCGGGAAAGAGACGGCGCACAAATAAAAAAAATATTGGTCGATGGACGTCTTCTATATGTAAATCCGTATTTCGGATAACTTGTAATAGTATGTGGGCACGGGTCGGATATTTTGGGTAATGGACAATTTGGTGTTTCAGGTCGGTATATCGACCTATTGGTAATGACTTCTCACACCCAGAATATGACTCTATCTGGAGGATATAGAATGAGATATAATGATTGTATAAAGTGTACATAATTGATGGTCAGATAAAAAAAAACGTATTTTAGGAATATAATTTATTTTTTCACCAAAATTTGTACTATTTATTAGCTTCCTTAATCTTTAATATGAATAATATTTTTCGTATCAAATTTGTACAGTCTATACTGATTATTCTATTATGTAATAATTTTCTGGCTGTTAGATTTTTTACGAACGCTACTATAAATTAGCTTACTTTGACTAGATTTTGCAGCTCATAATATGTAATATATTTATATTAATAATAATTAATAATTCCTAATTAAAGTTTGTGATGTAGAAAAGTTGTGATTATATAATCAAGCGAGAATAATGTATATGAATTGTAAGAGTTATATTATATGGTATGTTGAGGATCTTATAATCCAAGATTTGTTAATCAACTTGAAATTTTTCATAATTTCTAATGAAGTTTGATTGGAATGTGTATAATTGGAATTTATTTCTCATCGGCGATTTTATCTTTTGCGCAGGTATTGTGATGTAAATAATGCATATTTTTAAGACGTGTTCCTCGTCTGTTTGTATGGCGTTTCTACTCCTTTTAATCTTCAATGACAGATTGATTAATTAATGGTGTAGTGAGTTTGGGAGTTAGATTTTCCATTTTAATAGTGGGATTCTATTCCACATACTTATTTTTTTTTTAGTGCTGTTAAATTATGTTTTCGAATCTACCAAATTTCCCAAATTCTATTTCTAAAAATTCCCTTTAATGTTGTATTTGTTTTATTTATTCTTCAAAAGAGATAATCGAAGAAGAATAATAATATATCTCAACTCTTCAGTCCAAACACACTAGCTTTATTTAGCATTGCGTAGTTAAGATTATATTTTCCATAAAATTTTCAATTTTCTCTCGTGGATCGATTTCAGCTTGCACTTCGGTCTTCTCCTGAACCTAGGAACCTTGGAACCTTCGAACATTACACAATACTACTGAAAAAACGTACGGAGATATACAGCTTCCATTATAGTTCTTGTTTGCTGCTTCAATATCTATCTGTTATTCAATTCAATAATGATCATCGATTGTTATACTTGATAGATTATATCAATTAGCAAGCATAAAATAAGAGCCAAAGTTAATGCTCAAGTGAACATTCGCGTTAATAGCTTATCATTTACATGAGAACTGTAATACATTGTATAGATCAATAAAACTGTAAACGACTATTGTAGAAAGTATTGTGATTAATAAAACATTTTTTTACTTAATTTTCATTATTATTAGAATATGTTAGCTTAACTTTTTAAATAATTTATATTATCGTATAAAAACCAATATTAGTTACAATTTTTTTTGATTTAGCCCTTTAGTAAAAACCAATGTTAGTTTCAGTATTTGTTTATTAAGCTTTTAGTTTGTAATACGATTTACTTCAACTATCAGTTTTAATTGTTTTAATATTAAAAATATCGTACATACAAAAGATAGACCACAACGAGATTTAGAATAATTTTATTTACAAAACAATGTTTTAATCATCCGGTGTTTTTAAAAGGAGTTTGTTAAAATAATTCGTAAATATGAATAAGATACCTTAATTAGGAAAATCGAAAACAGGTATATTTATTTATCTAGACAATATATATTTTATAAAATTTAGTTAAATTATTGTGATTAATCGTCCAAAAAATATTTTAAATAATTATTTTGTTGTTAAAATATTTGTTTATGTAAATGTTATAAAACATAACTTGGCTAATTATATTATTAATCATAATAATGTTAAATTATTTAAAAGGTGAACTTGCGTGTCTTGTTAAACGAATAATTTCGAACTACCTTGTAGGTAGTACTTTTTAGTCTTTAGCGAGCCACGTGTGCTGGTCTCAAATTTGTTATCATTTAATATATTGAGAACTGATCTTGACTGCGAATCTTCTTTATTACCAAATATTTATGCAAATCTGAAGTTGCGTGTCTTGTAAAACGTGCAGAAACAAAAATATCTCTATCCGTTTTGTTTTTTGATGTTCATCTTTGTAATTTTATAGACTGGCCCATAAATATGGGTAGTTGAAAAGGTGAAACGTTTCCCATTGTTAAATCTACACCGTCTATCTTAGAATCTCCTGTTCGTTGGATTTTTACGATTGCTTCTATAAATTGACTTACTTTTACTTAATATAATAATTCAAAATAATATGAAATATATATATATATTAATTATTAATTAGTAATAAATAATTATATGTTGTCGAAAATTTGTGATTATAAAATCAAGTAAGACTAAACTATATGTAATATATGAGTTAGTGTGCGCGAAATATGAATATATTATTATTCAAGATATTTTATTTATCTCGAAAAAATTGTAATTTTAAATCAATTTTTTTTATATGGGAGGAATTGGAAAATTCTTGTGCATTGTCTATCATAGCTCTTTTACAGGTTCAGTGCTGTATAGAATGCATTTTACGAAGCCATGATCCCAATATTTTTGTTGGGTATCTCCATTCTCTTGGGAAATTACTAAAATAGTAATTGTTTGTATACGGTTGGACAGTACGGCATTGGAGAGGCTTCAATAACAGTATAATTAGTGATGGTGATGAGTTTGGGTTTGAGAAAATGAGATCTTGAAAATTTTAATGAGTACCGATTCGAAATATCGAGCAATCATCTTCGGGTAAGCATGTAAAAAATGATCGTTACTTTGATGCTTTAATATGTTTCTACAAAATTAAATTATTTGTTTTATTTAAAAGGAGTGCTGCATGTCGCGATTGTTAGGAGCGGTTTGTATCTTATGAAAGGAAACAATATATTTGAAAAAATGATCCGATTATTCTCCGTTACTTATAATGTAACCTTAAAATGAAAATTATGATGATAATCAATACTTAATTTATAATTTTTTTTTCAGGCAATGTTCATTGAAGCATCTTTTTAAAGATATATTTATGAGAAGCACCGCTCTCGTCACTGCTATTTAATTTTATAATCTAAAACTGTCAAGAATCGTAGTAAGATTTATATGACTGCTGAATGGAATCATGTTTTTGTAGGCAATATGGTGGTAATTGTTTGTATACGGTTGGACAGAATGGCATTGGATAATTAGTGATGGCGATGAGTTTAAGTTTGAGAAAATGGGCGTTCGTAAATTTGAATTAGAGCCGATTCGAGATACCGGTCATTTATCTTCCGGTTGGTTTATAAAAATTAATGGCTACTTTGATGAATTATTAGCACTTCAAAGCTTTTTCTCTTTTTATGTATTTTGATTTGTTCTATTGCACAATTGATGAATCAGCAATTATATTGTTCTTCGAGTTTGTGTCGACTATAATGTTCATGCATAACTTAGTATGTCAAAAGCGATTTGAATGTTTTTAATTGCAATTCGCTCGAATTTAATAGCCAGAGTAAATTTGATGTCGATTTTTTATTCTTTGAAACAACTGTTATCGAAGGAATTGTATATAACTTACCGATGATATCTCGGCTTTGTTCTTCAATATTTGATGATTATGTGCTCGGATTTGTCAGTCTAATCCTTCATTAGTATCTTACCGAATATATGGAATTTGAAAGAGTTTCAGTAACATATTATATTTTTTTACATAGCAATAGCCTTTAATAAAAATATATGTTCTAACATAAAGTTTCATTTTTCAGCCAATGTTTCCTAAGTAATGGGATTGGTCTACCTTTACATTGAACTGAAAACAAATAAACTGAACACCGTGATTTCTTTTGGCAAACGGTCTGTAATCCTTGGGAAGCATAACAAATAAATATCATTTATTGATCGATATTTTATGTAATTTTCCAAATAAATATATTTTATCTTTGACTAACGTTAAGTGGCCTACTGATTAGTGGTAACAAAATTTTACCAGATACGTTAATTCAATACGGCGGTTGTAGCGTCTTTTATGGCTGACCTGAATTTTCATTTTATTTTTTGTAGCATAATTTCTTTCTTATACTATGGTATCGTAAATAAATTTTATTTATTTGTTTATCTTATTGAAGCTATTGCTAATTTGTAACAATATTTTTAAACTATTTTATAATTAATATTATCTTGCCTATATATAACACATACAATACAATCTAGACATAAAATTGTAGATGAACAGTATGTGAAGGTAATTCATGCTTATTTAAGTATTAATTTAAGTGAATTTTTTTTTTCTTTTAATATTAATTTATCTGATTGTCAAGACTTTTGTTTACTTTATTACTATAATATAAAATAATATAATATAATAAAATATACCGTGCGTTAGTGTAGACTGGCTTCCAATGCACGCAATTGTGAATAGTGATTACGTGTATAATATCTTTGCTTTATAAATTGTCTTTCTGTTGAAAATAAGAGTCATTTACTGCGGATACAATCTGAATTTCTACAATTTATCTTGCCAAAACAAAAGGTATTTTGTTTATCATTTTAGCAGTACCTTGTGCAAATGTTTATATAATTTTGTTATATATATGTGCAACATTATGATTTAAGTGGTTGTAGAAAATTAATTTTCTGGAGATCTATTTTTGTTGTTAAGACGTTAGTTACTAACATATATACTCTATCATCACTATCATCAGATCTATTAATAAATATAATTAATTGTGCAGATTTTGTATGTTCGGATTGTATATGATTTATTCATATTTTAATGAATTTGGTTTAGGATGATAATGGATTTCATATATGGAACAGCTATTCTCGCTTAAATACCGTTTTTTTAATCCAAACGAATCAATTAGAGTATTTACTTATTTAATATAGATATATTATTCTCTACAGCAATGGCAGTACTTGGAAATATGGATGTAAATATTCTTCGGTCCGAAAAAATCAACTATTATTTTCGTACAAACGACGAGCTCTTTCAAACTACTTACATAGGGCAGAATGTAATGGCATGTTTTTTAAAAATATGTCTTCCAGTGAGCATTATATCTGATTTAACGCACACTGAAATATCCATTGCCAAAAAATTTGATACAAATTCGCATCAACAACGTTCAATATTTTCATGGAATATCAAAAGCCTCAATATAAATATTGTTCAAACGATGTTTCGAAAAATATCTGACAAACAATCACCACAAATGATTATAATGTACAATCCAGAAATAAAATTTAGCTTCTTATCCCAGACATTTAGAGACGAGGGGTATGATGGATCGATATATGCTCAACTTAATGGATCATGTACAGGGTTTTGGATGGTATGGAGACAATGCTCTATAACTTTACTGCCAGTGAAGATGTGTGAACCTGTATTTACTTTCGCGCTAATGTAGTTAACAACTATTGAATATTTTGTTTTGTTTATGCTGACAAAGCGTTTATTGCATTACTGGTAAAGATTATTAGTATTTTCTTACTTATTTATTTAATTAAGAAAAATTATCTTTGTAAATTTTATATTTAATAATATTATTGCAGATATTTCCGTAGCATGTGAAAATGGTTGCCAAAAGTCCTCCAGCCAATACAAATTTGACCATGTTCATTTCCTTTAATCCTGAAACGGTGGATAGCATAGCTAAATCAAAATCTTTCCATATGCTGATTGTTCAAAATAAATATGGCTTGGTAATAATTTTTATACTCCATCGTAACTTTATTCTCTATATAATTTTATTGAAACCTCTTATACTTCATCGTAACTTTATTCTCTACATAATTTAAAAAATATTTTCTGACTTTGTAATATTTCTCAAATATTAATGCTTAATTTATTATTTGTCTATCATATATTTACATGCGCCTTTAGTAATTGAACAAATTTCCTTTCTTATTATTATATATATACTTCTAAAATAATTTATTCTTTTACAGATTATAGTTACTAAAATCATATATTTTGAAAATGATCACAAATTCACGATAAAGCACGATCAATGCTAATAACTGCAGTCGAATCCTTGAATGTTAAAGTGAAGGGTTGGATTTGTGGATGTCTGAAAATTCTTTTTAGAAGATCATAACGTCTCTATGAAGTATTTTTTTATATATATATGTGTGTATATTTATGTATTGTAATAGATTTGTATATTATGCTAATAAAAAAAATATTCCTAAGTTATGTAAGTAAGATAATATGTGAAATGTGTTTGTTTTGCTAATAGTGCGTGAAATATATGTAGACGTAGACTCTGAAATTTGTTAAATATGAACATTATTTTCGTTTTTTTTTTTTTTTTTTGCTTTTTATAATGATTTTACTTGTATATTAGTTTAACATTTTACTAACTAAATTATTATTTATTTTTTATTATTTAAATATTGATTTAAATAGTATGGTAATATTTACCGTTGCTTGCACTAAAATGTAATGTTATATAATAAAGATACTTTACCGTATTCGTATTTTCAATAACAAAAAAAACCCTTGCCATATTCTTTACGAATTTAAGATATTCTTTTTTATTTTGTAATATTTCAAAATATTATAGATAAAAAAAATAGTTCAATTGTGTTTAAATCTTTAATTAACATCGAAGATATATTAAAATTCAATGATTCTGAAACATTTTTGGTATAAATTATTATATATTTGTATGTATATATATATTAACTATATAATGATAGATTGGTTTTTTAAAATATTAATGTTTCAGTCGGATGAATATAATTTATAAAATTTTAACCCATTTAATTAATGTTTGTATATTGTTCAATACACACTTGGTCGATGCATGCCCACTGAACTATTACTGTAATATATTGATGTACATCGTAGAACAACAGATATTATATCATGATTGGTCGAATAAAATAATTAAATATGGTTTTGGGTTTTTTTTGTACATGTGAAGTTAATTTAGTACTGGTCTCAGCCTCTGTTGCCGGTTGAGTCACCATTATTTACCTCCTCTCACAATCCCATCGGACAGGGGGTGAGGGGTGATCGGAGTTATCGATTCCACCTTTTGGAACAAGTTAATTTAGTGTGGCATATTGACGTCATATTGGTGATAGATGTCGAATCAATTATTTTACAGAGGATGGTAGCAATACACGCAACGTCAGATAATGATGAATCTTTTAAGTAATTTATTTAAACTGTCCACATAAATATGACTGCTTGGAAATTAAGTTGGCACGTTTACAGTAGTACAATGCAGAAGTTGATCTTATATTCTCTTGGCCGTTGGATCTTTATCATAGATACTATAAATTCGCTTACCTTGAGCGTATTTCTCAACTGGTAATAAGAAATATTTTTAAATTAATGTTTTGTTGTAGAAAAGTTAGGAAAATAAATTCGATAATGAATAATATATATGCAAAGGATAAGTTAGTATGGGTGGAATTGGAAATATTTATAATCCAATATATGCAAGCCAACTTGAAATATATCATAATTTATAATCAAGTTAGCTTGGTGTGGGTATTTCATGGAGTTACGTTGTCTCGAGGAGTAGGATTATGGTTGCAAATGTTACTCGATATTGCTCCTTACGACCTATTATTGGGAGTCGATAGATGGATTCTGCTAATCCTCCCAATAAGAGTTATGTCATATGTTGGTACATATTTTGTGATCGAAGAATTCACAATATCTACAAATGTCAGAAAAGTTGTAATAACTTAGTTGAGAAGGAATGTGATAATTTTGTTCCAAAAGGTGAAATTGCTCACCTCGGGCCCCCCTCACCTCCCTGTCCGACGGGATTGTGAGAGGAGGTAAATCATGGTGACTCAACCGGCAACTAACGTGGGTCGCACTGTTGTTCTCCGCTCTGTGTTATACCGTTATATATTATTTATAAAATTTGGTGTTACGTTTACGTAGACTTTAACTTATGTTGCTTATTATTTACATAATATCTCTTGTAGACATACTTTTATTAGAGAGTATAATATATATGGAGTTTGGTGATTCTTCTCCATTTTGAAAAATATAAATATTCATTTTTAAATTTTACGTAGTGAAAAACTTGAATATCCAGCCAATCGTTTTATAATATTAACATGAAATATCCAATGGTTTGGAAAGTATAAAATAAACAGTCTGGATTAAACAAATGAAAACTTACACACCTTATGAACTATTCATGTTTATGATGATAGTTTAAAAGACAAATTAAATTTTAAATTTTGGGTTATATTCAGTGCATTATATGGATTAAAAAAATTATTTTATGTTTATATTTTACACTTATTTACATTAGTTTATATATTAATACTTATTTATCGAACAAAATTTTAATAAACAGTAGTTACTCATCTTTGTAGTGGATGTTAGTATATTGGTCTAAGAGAACTTAATCAATGTGCATACAGTATAGTCGGGAAATTTTCGACGTTATCTGATTATTGTCGAGTAGGTTAATTCAATATAGTCTAGGATATCTTTGGATAAGTTAAGTTAATTGAGTGTTGCATGTTCACGTGAGTTTGTGATAGACGTCGACTAAATTATTTAATAAAGGACAGTATATATACAATAAGAACTAATAATTCTAGGAAGTTTTATATGACGCGCAATGTCAGATAATGATGATGATTCTATGTGATGATAAAGCTTTTAATTTGTTTAAAACTATCCTCATGAATACGACGAGGTGGAAAGTTATCTTCTCTATAGTCCTTCAATCTACACACTTGATCTCCGAATTTCTTGGCTATTGGATCTTTACCGTAGCTACTATAAATTGGCCTACTTTGATTATATATTCCGACTATGAACATTAAATATATTTAAGTCAAATTTTTGTTCAAGAAAAGTAAAGATAATCAAATCAATAATGGAGAATATACGTACAAAGGATAGATTGGTATAGGTGGAATTGGAAATATTTAATTATCTCATGTTCTCTCCATCCTTATTCTCTTACAAAGTCGTGCAAATCAAATTAGATTTATTTCTAACTTTAACTCTCTTTTACTTCTACACTTTATCGAACCAATCTATCTTCTTCCAGGTAATTTCTTCTCATAAGGCTTTTTAGTTATTGCTACATAGTTATAGTATTTAATTTCGAGATATTTTTCTTGGTTTATTTTAAAATATCTAGAGAATCAATTTACTCGTTCATGATTTTGTTTTCCATTTTCCAATACAATTTTGTTTTTATTTTGTTTCTGGATTCCTATACAAGAAGAATTGCTCTAATTAATTGCGATACTGCCAATTAATTTTACTCTCGACAAGAGTGGGAGACTTCCTTATTATGCTTCGACAAAACCATGATTCACATTTTCATTGTGAAGGTCAAAATATTTATTTTGGAGGACAATTGTGCTTCATGGCAAGGATGGTGAACATTGCGAAAAAGTTTTATAATCTAGGGTTTACAGCTTTACATATGAGGATGTAATTATGTTTAAGTTATATAAGTACGTAAGATGTGCTGCTAATATATATGAGATATATACCACGTACCTTAGTCTTCGAACTACATGAAACTAATTTTTTAATATTTATTTTTTATAATTTACCAACTTAAGCAGATAAGTAGTCATAAATTATACTAACTTCTACGATTTTGTAACGATTTCAAATATTCTTTTGATATCCTAAGTATCGACGTTCTTTTGGAAGATTCATTTACTAAATACTGAATGAAATTATTCTAACAATCATTTTAACATTAAATATTGTTTTTCTTTTGTTGTTTTGTTATTATTGATTTACGATCTAGATATCCGGTTTTGATTTTATGAAAAAAAATTTAGATATTTATGTATTTTCCTCATCTTCGTTTACTGCTATAATTTTTTATTTTAATTTATAATTCGTATTATTGTTATTTAATTAATTTGGACAAGAAGGATGATGTGACGGACGGTCACAAATATCTCGCTATTCAGTTAGCCAATTAACACCGTGTTGTGAAGGTTAAAGTGCACGGTCGATGACAATAAAAAGTGACAGGTCGGTAATTAGTTATTAACCATTGCAATAGTTGGTCGGGATTGGAAATTTTGATCCAAACGGAAATAATTGCTTGTTTTAACGCAGTCAAAATAATTTAAGCACAATTTATAGATATTTGAATATACCAACTATATAACATCTGTAATCTACTCTGCTTAAATATAACTGGACGATATGTTATTGCACTTGTTCGAAAGAAAACCACAATTTCTGTACTCAGGTTATGGTCTCGATAGAAAATATGCTAACCATCTCCAAAACCTTCATCTGTCATTATAACTAACCATTTTCGTATTCCAGATTTCAAATTTACGCGTCGAGTACTTAGCATGGCAGCTGATTGAATAAACTGCGCCGGTATTCTCTAAAAAAAAAATTTTCTTTTATTATACATAAATTTGTTAAAGCACTTTTTAGGCAACATGAAAATAAATATGAAAAATCATTACCAATCGTTGATTTGTTCCATGCATTGTCACCAAGAAAGCAGGCATTATTGAAAAACTATAGCAAGATTTCAATACAAATGGAGTTGTAAGATTTGAAACTTCTTTTTGCCCTTCATATTCAGTATTAATATCCTCAATCCCTCCATATTCATTAAATGTTTGAAACTTCCGAGATGAGTAACCACTGAAAAGGCTAAATTCGAATGTGTTAACTGCTGACTGATATAACATTATTATGTCTGCATATTCTACTGAATTTTCAATCATTACTCCATTCCATGCTACTCCCAAAAGAAGATGAGCAACTTTGATTGTCCAAAATATGTTCCCATTCCGTATATAGATCTCTTTTACTTGTGACATCCCAATATTTTTTTGCATTCCAACTGGAACTTTCTACAACATTGTTAACACATGTTATAGACCTTTATTTAGGATATTTACATAATACCTGAATTTCTTCTAATGGATTGTAAGTTAGCATGAAAAATACTCCTCTTTCTCTTACCGGCATGTTATTCTGGCTTTCGTAACTAATGATTCCATATTTTGGTTCCCCTGCAGCTCTCTGTTCTAACTTATAACTTCGGATTACATCTTCTATGAATGATTTCTCGATATAAATATTACATCGGAGATTTACCTCCGCTGCATAGATAAGTTCATCGACATCTATTATATCAAGATCTAAAGAACCCAATTCATTCTTTATAAAACGTTCTAACTCAAAATAATTTACCATTTTCTTGTTTTTACTTTAACAAAATATAAATCTTAAATAATTTTTTTTTACATGCGTTTTACTTATATTTATACTGATTTGTTTTCAAAACAAATAATTTACTTAAAGTTATCTTCAAAACATGACATAAAGGCTATGTTTAATTTATGGATGTCAGTGAGTCAAATGATAGGTAAAATGCAAATGAAGAATAAAAGAAGCTCAATGTTGCAAGAAAAAATATTTTCCATACCGCTCTCATCACTGAAATACTTAAAATCAAACATAGTCTATTAGTCTCTATGTCATGTTTTGAAGATAAGTTTAAGTAAATTATTTAATCAGATTCGTGTTTTTTATTACAATTGATGTATTATCTAATCCTTGAAAGATCGTGTCGACAATACTAATGCGCGCCAGGTTTTAGAGTTTAGACGTTGTTAATGGGGATAAAATTAAAGTACTGATATGGGATGGATTTATCATCCTTAAAACAAGGCTGCAAGGTTGGAAAATGCTTAGAAATATATTCCGATCGTTGGTTTTCGATCTTATTTCCCGGATCTTTGTTCTATATATTTCTTCTACATCCATCTTTGTCTACTGCTTTAGCTCTGTATCGACCTATATAAAATATTTAACACAGAAATAAAGCATATAACCGACAAAAGTAAACGAAAACATATGTAAGAACAAGCCAAATTTAATAGAAAAAAAAAGGTCGACAAAGGACAAAACGACGTTGTTTTCCTATGAGAGGGGCTAAATTTAAATCAAAATGAAAATCGTGAACGGTTTATTGGCAATTGTCGCCACTTATTAGTATCAAGATCAGTAAATAATTGGATTAATCACTTTAGGACTAAGATGAACCTGACCAATCGCACAACAGAATCAGATTATGGTATCTTCGTTGAACGTAATTTCATCGAAAACATTTAAAATAAAATCTTCCAAAAAAATTATCTATGATTCATTCCCATAAATCTCGAAATCATCTTCGTTAATAAAATTAAACTCATATTTTTCATTAAATCAGTCTTTCTCGAATTTTATTAACTTCCGTGTCTTGTAGCTTGTTAAACAAATTAGTCGGGCCTATTTTCTGACGTAGTACTTTATAGAATCTTGTGAGTCACATGTGCTGGTTACACACATTATTTATTAGTTAATAATTAATTTTTAAATATTTCATATATATTTAAGTCAAAGTGACCGAATCTATCGAAGCAATCGTAATCCAACGGCCAAGGAATTTCAAGATAGATGGTGTAAATTTTAGAACAGGACGCGTTCCGCGTTATCAACTACCTATATTTATGGTGATACTCGGACAATCCATATAATTAAGTTTAAAGATCAACGGTCAAAACAAAACAAATTTATATATTGTTTTTTAGCACGTTTTACAAGACACGCGAGTTCAGATCTGTTTAAATATTTGGAAATAAAACGCAGTTGATTTATTAATTTACTGACCGTTGGATTTTCCTAATTTCTTGGCCGTTGGATCTTTACCATAGCTACTATAAATTGGCTTACTTTGATTATATTTGTGAACTAATATTGTGGAGTAAATGTAAATTAATTTTTTGTTCTAGGAATCTAAGGATGATAAAATTGATGATGCTTAATTTTCGTAAAAATTATGAGTTAGTATGGGTGGAATTGGAAATATTTTACCATCCAAGATATGCCATCCAAATTGAAATATTTCATAATTTCTAATCAATTTGGCTTGGTATAGGTGGTTAATCGAGTTTATTAGGCAAGTGATTGGAGCCAAAATGTGTAGGAGAAGACAATCTGGCAAATCACTCAGCCTATCTTCCTCTTCTGTTCCATCTTGTTCATTTAAAACAGCGGTGCTGGAGACACTGAGGTTTGGAAGAAGAGTTGGTCGATTTGTTAAGGTAGACGGGAAATTGAGAAGGATGAGATAAAAAACAGACCATTTTGGGCTCACCACAAGCAAAATGACGGCCAATTAAACCATTATATGAAAAGGAAAAAGAAAATCAGCAATGCACGAGGTACAATAACACTAAGCACGTCTACCATCAAAACGACGTCGTTTCAGAATTATGCGGGAAAAAAGAAATTGGAAAGGCAACCACATCTTCGAAAAAATTGGCTGAATATGGAAAAAGTTATATAGAAGTATTTCGAAAATGATATGAAAATGAAAATGAGGACTATAATGAAAATAATGTACTGGTTTGATTGCTATTACACAGTTTATTGCTCTGAAGTTTATGCCCTGTCATTTTACTTTAATTTGGATCTGTTTATTACATAATTTAATTTGCTACTTAAACAAAATATTATTATTTAACTATTATATTTGTTATCCTCCTTTGCCTGAAGAATATTATATGTTCTTATATATGTAATGGACTGTGCTCTAATATTAATTTATTTAATTTTGAATTTCTTAAGATAAATAAAAAATTCCCATATTTTATATTTTGTAATTTGTTTCAAGCTATTTTATTGCTTTAATTGTGCGTTCCATTATTAATAACTCTGTGGTTTATTTTTCTGTATTTTATATTTGAACAATTATTTTATGTTCATTGTTTAACTCGATCCACATTTATTCCTCAGTCCAGGTAATTCTTTTATTTATTTTCTACGTTAGTTATGCTTTCTATTACTTTTTAATTTTGATCTTGCTTTTCGATCTGAGCTTACCAAATATTTTTTTGTTATGTTTGTTTCTTTTTTCTATATTTGGTTTCAACCAAAGAAGAAATACGGCCGCCAACTACGGGGCCACAACAAATCCACTAACCCATTACCCTAAATTAATTCGGAATTCTGAAATAGCAAATCGAAATAAGCATAGATGGATAAGATGAAGCAAAATTGACGTTGTTTGAAGTGTATAGAAGGAGAAACCGTTCATTAAGATCGGGCAATCTCTTCTATCAAGGCTTGGAACGATCCCTACATAATATAATTTTTTTATTTTAATTTATAATCGTATTATTATTATTTAATTAGTTCGGATAAGAAGGATGATGTGATGTACGCTCACAAATATCAAATAGTCGCTATTTGATACAAAAACTTGTTACGCTCCAAATACGAGTGCGTAGAAACGCAAGTATACGGTCGCTTTCAAGTAATAAAGTGGTAAAGGGTGTCGAACCCACGAGGAATCTAACGAATAATTATCAAGATCTATTCTAATATCTTACGCGAACTTAAGTGATTAAAAGTAGTTGGTTTGTAGTGTGTTTAACATATAAAAGTGAAATGAATAAAAACAAAATACGTTGATTCGATTAGATAAAAGTTCCTAGATTCCCATGTCACTAAGAGTGATCCAATCTCGAATGATTCGCAAATTGACGACTATACTTATGTTTGTTGTTCAAGATTTCAAAATCTATTCATACGTATCTTTCGATATCGTACGAACCTACCAAAGTAAACTAATCCAATTTATGTCTAAAAGGATTAAGCTTAAATGATGCTTTAATTCCCAAACCTTAATAGAACATGAAATGACCTAGGTATATTCCTATCCTAAAATCAAATCACAACCTAGTTTTATAATCTAATCTTTAATCTACTATGTCTAGCAATTAAAGATCAATCCATTTCATCCTATGGTTGGCCTAACCACAAGTTGACAAAGGCTCAAACTAGATTAACAAACATTTGTAAGCATAGCTACAACCATAAACTCATCATTCAATCATAGATCAATCAAAGCTTCATGAAAACCAAGGAGTTAAATGCTTAGCTACTCATATTGATCAATAACATATTCATTACATTCAAAATATTCATAATACAAGATAAAGATAAAGGTAGGAATAAGCTTATGTAAATGGAAGCCACTACAACTCTTCTCTCAAGCTTCTTTAGTCTTCCAACCAAAGCTCCAAGCAAGAACTCTTCTTCTTTTTGATGGAGGCAAGAGAAAAATCTTCTTCAAGTGTAGTGTAAGAGTTTCAAGAGTTGTCAAATGATTTCCAACTTCTACCCTTATAACCTAGCAAACTATCACCCATTTATGCCTATATTACCCCAAAAACTATAGTAACAAAGGCCAAAAAGTCCCAAAGGAAGTTCTAATTACAAGTGGGGAAAAGGGCAATATACAAAAAGGCCCTCAAAAATACGTAGGAAAACAGAGCAGGCCTCGCGGCCGCGAGGCCTGGGCTCGCGGCCGCGAGGCCTGGGCTCGCGGCCGCGAGCCTGCAGGCGGTGGGTACCTCGCGGCCGCGAGCTGGAGGCTCGCGGCCGCGAGGTCGGGCAGAAACTTTCTGCCAGCTTCTCGCGGCCGCGAGGTTGAACCTCGCGGTCGCGAGACCTGGGCAGAATGTTTCTGCCTCAGCTCGCGGCGGCGAGCAACTACCTCGCTGCGGCGAGGTTAGGCAGGCGCCTAATTCTTCGATTCTTGCTCTCTCGTTTGCGTTAGGGCCCCCCTCGGTCGAAGGAGACTTGCTATCCACGCACGAAATGTTCCGAAAACGCTTCGCTACGTCGAATCCTGCAAACCACATAAAAACCAAAAGCAAAACACGAACAAAACACGTAAAACGAACAAAGGTCGAATAAAGGGACCCAAAGCACAAACGACACGAAAACACGCAAAGACACAAAGAAACTCGGATCAAAACAAGATGTTTTGAGCTTAAAGGGATAGATAATAACGACGTTTTCACGGCGTTATCAACACCCCCAAACTTAAACACTTGCTCGTCCTCGAGCAAAGAAAACAAAACAAGAACTAAACAAGTATGCTTGAGATCAAAACAACAAAGCTTAACACTTTCGAATTATTCTGAAAACAAACTCCACGTGTGTGTGTGATGGCTTTTGGCTAGATTCTATCTTAGGTGAATAATTCCCGATAAGTCAAAATCATCGGTTCTATATGCAAAGACTTCTAATGTTTAACAAAGAATCCCTCCTAGCCATAGATTGCAAACTTAACGTTCAAATCACTTCACGACACTAAGTTATAGGAAATTTAAGAGTGTTGTCCCTTTTCTTGAATTATTGACGATTTTAGTTCCTAGCTCTTTTCTCACCATACTTTTGCTTTTCTTCTTTTGATTTACAATGATAACATAGCACTTTGTGCTTTACGATATTACAATACAAAACTAGCACAAATCATGATGATTGTTAACTTTTTGGGCTACTAGCACCATTCCAACGAAATAGAGTAATTACAAAAATTGATTCACGAATTTCATCGCTTGAAGGCTTTGCCTTTCTTTTCTCTCATAGAAGTGCATACATTTTAGCAACTTCTCTACTCGTTTCTTTTAAGAGCTAGGTGTTCAAAGGTATTTTATTCTTAAAAAGGGGTTACTCCCCCAAACTTAGGCCATTTATGATCTCCTCATATTTAATTTCCAAGCTAAAGATTGGAGGGATTTTAGGTTACGCAAAAGAAGTCCTAGATCCTATTATCGTTAAAGTTCATTATCCACTTTAAATAGAATCTTAGCTATAGCCAATGTACTCGAACTTTGTAGAGCATGTTGAAAGAATAAGAGGAATTTGAAAAATTTTGACGGTTCGACTTAGCATGCCACAAGTGCGACCTTACTCCCCCAAACTTAAAATGCACAATGTCCCCATTGTGTGAATTAAGAATGACGGAATTAGGTATAACACGACAAAACAAGAACAAAACGGAAACACAAGCAAAACAAAACAACACAAAAAGATAAATGAGCGAATTAATAGTTTTCATCGACAAACAACGCAAAATTAAAGAGTTTACAAGCCAACACTTTCGAGAGTTCGAATCACAACCAACATAAGACTGAAATATATTTAAAACATTTTAAGTTTAAAATAAACCAACGGGAATGAGTAAATTTAAATCCAACGTCCCTTATGTATGCATCCCGTGGTTGCTTCCAATCTTCAGCGGTTTCTTGCATTACGGGCTTGCTCTTCTTCATCAAAGGGAAGTTCATCATCTTGACCTCTCGGATCCCGTGGAGGTGGGTTTATACGGCCAGGAAGGGCAGGCAGTTGAATGGCATTGTAACGTTCATCTCCGAGCACTGTTCGGAACATAATGTCATGCCTATCGGTCGCGGCATAAACGTACTGAGCCAGCTGTCTTTGCATTTCGCATACGGTTTCGACCCTGTCGTCCATTGCTCGGACCCTGTCGTCCATTGCTTGGACAAGATGAATCAATCTACCGATATCATCTCGACCGCCCATCTGTGCCTGAGTGCTCGGCTGCTCCTCGATCTGCTCTTCCTCCTGGTCATCTTGACCCTGTAGACCTGGTTGACCTTCTTCATCCGGTTGACCCTGCTCATTTGCTTCACTATACTTGTACACTTTATCACTGTACGCGCTTTCGAAGTCCAACTTCAAAGTCTTGCAAATGGTAGCCGTACTAATCACGCCAGTCAACCTCCTCTTCTCCATGATGACCCCGAAGTCAACCCCCGCATTTCTACATAGTCCGTCGATGAGGTGCGGAAACACAAAACTCCTTACATTAGGATTTTTCTTTGTAATAGTTTCCTCTAACACCTCGCGTATTATCCGACCTACATTTATTGAAAGCCCTTGGGTGAGTGCATATAGTAGGGGAATGCGATCTTCACCATAGTCGCTGTTATGTTTGCTCGGACGGAAATGCACAAGTAAGACTAAAGACCAGGCTTTTGCTTCCTGAGTCAACATTTTATGCGATACCCTCGGAATCCCCTGAACGACCGTTCCGGGTAAGGTGATGAACTCTTTCAATTGATCCATGCTTCTCCTACCTTTCCTCAGATCTCTGGACAGTCCTTCAAGCTCATCTCTTTGGTTCGCTGGCCACTCGATCCTATAATACGCATTAATGGTGTCCGGATCGAATTTTATTTCCCTCTCCCTTACGATTGTAGCATCGTCGTCCCTTTTTATACTAGCGTTGGCGTAAAATTCTCGAACAATTTCGCCAGCGAAAGTGTCACGAGGCGGCTTCTTTAAGAACTCACTCCAACCTCTAGTGTCGATTCGGTTTTGTAAATAAGGAAATGCCTCTGGCTCGTAGTTGATGAATCTTTCTGAAACGAACGATTGGCTCTTTTCCTTATCGTATGCCGTTGAGGCATCCTTATGCACAAACCGGAAAGTGTCGTAATCTTCTTCGACAACTTTTTTCTTTCCTCTCGGATCCTTCGTTCGTTTGGGAGGTACACTCGAACTTGCGGCTTTCGATCTCCTAGACATCTTGCTTTGAACGTATGATTCTCTTTAATCAAATGGCACGAAATTCCCCCAAACTTATGATTCAATCACACAATCTCAACAAATCAATACCCCGGCAACTTAAAATCCAAAACTAGCAAAATGGCAAAACTACTCTCACAAGCAATTTATCGAACACCTTCCGTGCAGTTCCCAATTTACAAATTTTCTTCAAACTTTTCTATAGCTCAACCCAAAAATTTTACAATATCAACCAACGCAATACCAATCCACACAATATCAATCAAGCAATACCATGAGTTTAGCCACACTTACCTTCGGATTAGAATCGAAGAATTTCGAATTTTTGAACCCTTGGGTGAATTCGGATTTGGTGTTGTGTATGTGGTGGAATTGAGATTATGGAGTGAGAGGGATGTGGTAGATGAGAGTGAGAGACGAGAGATTGAGTGAGGGATGAGAGAGAGCCGATTGAGAGAGGGAGAGGTTTTTGAGTGTGTGTTTGTTTTTTGAAATGAGGAGTGAGGGAGTATTTACCCGATTTTATTCGAAAAACATATTTTTTTTTTTTTAAATTTCGTCTCGCGGCCGCGAGGTTGGACAGAAAGTTTCTGTCCAGACCTCGCGGCGGCGAGCTGGATGCTCGCGGCCGCGAGGTCGGGCAGTAAGCTTCTGCCAAATCCTCGCGGCGGCGAGCTGGAAGCTCGCGGCCGCGAGGGTTGGCAGAAAAACTTCCCCTTCCACTCGACGAATAATTCAACAAAAACTCACCTTACGCCGTTCGCAATTCATCGCTCGTTCGCTCGATCTCACTCGAATTATTCTTGTTAATCCTCGATCTTTCGTGCGCGCTCATTTACCTACAACACAAAACGTAAAAACAAAAACAAAAACGACAACAAAGACACAAAAACACAAAACGCAAAACAATAAAGCAATAGGCTCGGGTTGCCTCCCGAGAAGCGCTTGTTTATAGTCGTGAGCTCGACTTGGATACGGTATGATATCTTCACGATAGGACCACGGAAGTCCTATTTCTTTCAAATTCTCCGCCCCAATAGTGTTTGAGGCGCTGGCCATTCACTTTAAATTTATTTCCGGTTGAGGGATCGGAAATCTCCACTGCACCATAAGGGAATGTTTCAACAACTTGAAACGGCCCCGACCAACGTGACTTTAGTTTTCCGGGAAATAATCGAAGCCTTGAGTTGAAAAGTAGCACTTGTTGCCCCGGTTCAAATTTCCTTTCCAATATACGTCGATCATGCCATTTTTTCATCCTTTCCTTATAGAGCTTGGCATTCTCATAAGCTTCCAACCGAAATTCGTCTAGCTCATTCAATTGAAACAACCGCTGCTCTCCGGCTAAACTTTCATCCATATTTAGCTTCTTGACGGCCCAATAAGCTTTGTGTTCTAATTCCAACGGTAGATGACAAGATTTTCCGAACACAAGCTTATAGGGAGACATTCCAATTGGCGTCTTGTACGCGGTACGATAAGCCCATAGAGCATCGTCTAGTCTCAGCGACCAATCTTTCCGGTTAGGAGATACCGTCTTTTCCAAGATACTCTTTATTTCACGGTTGGATATCTCGGCTTGCCCATTAGCTTGCGGGTGATACGCAGTCGTCACCTTGTGCTTCACTCCATATTTCGCCAAAAGAGCATCAAGCCAACGGTTACAAAAGTGAGAACCACCGTCACTTATCATTGCTCTTGGCGTGCCAAAACGACTGAATATATTCTTCTTTATGAAGCTCATGACTGCTTTTGAATCGTCCTTGGGAAACGCACTTGCCTCGACCCACTTGGAAACATAATCAACGGCCACCAAAATGTATTGGTTCCCATTAGAAGGTACAAAAGGTCCCATGAAGTCAATTCCCCATACATCAAACAACTCCACTTCAAGAATGGTCGTTAGTGGCGTCTCATTTCTTTGGGAAATGTTTCCTACCCGTTGGCACCGATCACATTGGGACACGAACATGTGCGCATCTTTGAATAAAGTAGGCCAATAGAATCCCGATTGCAACACCTTTGCAGCCGTACGATCTCCCTTGAAATGACCCCCATAGGGTGCGGCATGGCAATCTTTTAGAATTGCATTTGTGTCCTCCTCGGGAATGCACCTCCTTATGACCCTGTCTGCACAAATCTTAAAAAGAAACGGCTCATCCCATACAAAACTCTTTACATAATGTAAAAACCTTTTCTTTTGTTGATAAGTAAAATCAGGGGGTAGTAAGCCACATACCAGATAATTCACGTAGTCGGCATACCATGGAGTTGGAGATAGTGCGAGGGCAAAGAGTTGTTCATCCGGAAAGGATTCGTTGATAATCTTGGGATCCTCCGTAGCTTTAGCATTCTCGAGCCTAGATAAGTGATCTGCTACTTGATTTTCGGACCCTTTCCTATCCTTGATCTCCAAATCAAATTCTTGAAGCAATAGGATCCAACGGATTAGTCGGGGTTTTGCATCTTTCTTCACCATTAAGTATCTAATGGCCGAATGATCCGTGTAGACCACCACCTTAGTACCAACCAAATAAGCTCGGAATTTATCAAAGGCGAACACCACCGCTAAAAGCTCCTTTTCCGTAACTGTGTAATTCAGTTGAGCATCGTTCAAAGTCTTGCTAGCATAATATATGGAATGGAAAATCCTGTTTTGCCTTTGTCCCAGAACAGCCCCAACCGCTATATCACTCGCATCGCACATTACTTCAAAAGGTAAACTCCAGTCCGGTGCCACAACAATCGGTGCCGAGATTAGCATTTGCTTCAATGTTATGAAGGCTTGCAAGCATTCATCCGTGAAGAAAAAAGGAACGTCTTTCTCTAATAAATTGCATAACGGTTTGGAAATTTGTGAGAAGTTTTTGATAAACCTCCTATAAAAACCCGCATGCCCTAGAAAACTTCGAATTCCCTTCACGGACATAGGTGGAGGTAGCTTCTCTATTGCTTCAATTTTTGCTCTGTCAACCTCGATACCTTTGCTTGAGATCTTATGACCCAAGACGATGCCCTCTTTAACCATAAAATGGCACTTCTCCCAATTCAATACCAAGTTCGTTTCTTCACACCTTAGAAGCACTTTGCTTAGATTACCCAAGCATTCATCAAATGAATCCCCAAAGATAGAAAAGTCATCCATGAAGACTTCTACGAACTTCTCGATCATATCGGTGAAGATAGCCATCATACACCTTTGAAAAGTAGCGGGAGCATTACACAAGCCGAAAGGCATTCTTCTAAAAGCAAATGTACCATACGGACATGTGAAAGTTGTTTTCTCTTGATCCGCAGGGGCGATGAAGATTTGATTGAAACCCGAATATCCATCCAAAAAGCAATAGAAAGCTCTTCCCGCTAGTCTATTCAACATTTGATCAATGAAAGGCAACGGAAAATGATCTTTCTTCGTATTTTGGTTCAGTTTTCGGTAGTCCATGCATACTCTCCACCCGGTAACCGTTCTAGATGGTATCAACTCATTCTTTTCATTCGTAATTACCGTCATTCCACTTTTCTTCGGAACGCATTGCACCGGACTCACCCATTTGCTATCGGAAATAGGAAAAACGATTCCGGAATCCAACCACTTGATTATTTCCTTTTTGACCACCTCTTTCATAATTGGATTCAATCTTCTTTGGTGCTCAACGGACTCCTTGAAATTGTCCTCCAAGTTGATCTTATGCATACAAAAGGTGGGACTAATCCCTTTAATGTCGGCAATAGTCCACCCGATGGCTTTCTTATGGCACTTGAGGACTCTCAATAATTTCTCCTTTTGAGTATCCGTCAAGTCGGCCGCAATAATAACCGGCAAAGTAGAAGAATCTCCCAAATAAGCATAGTTCAAGTGAGATGGAAGTGGTTTCAACTCCAAGATTGGAGGCTCCTCAATAGAAGATTTCAATGGCTTGGGGTTTGACAACGGCAAGTCAAGAGATTCAAATCTTTTTCTATAATTCTCCCCAACCGAATTAGCTTCCAATTGTGAGATTATTTGAGCCATTTCCTCGATTTCTTCATCAAGTTTATTCAAGATAGCTCCTTCGATTAAATTCTCATAGTGATTCTCTTCAAATGTACTAGCCACCAATGAATCAATCATACAAACGGAAGAGATTTCTTCCTCATCATCCGGGTATCTCATAGCATTAAAGACATCGAATTTCACTTCTTCATCATGTACTCTCATGGTAAGTTCACCTTTTTGTACATCAATCAAAGCTCTACCCGTAGCTAAAAATGGTCTCCCAAGTATGATAGGTACATTGACATCCGCCTCATAATCAAGAACAATAAAATCGACGGGGAAAATGAATTTATCAACTCTTACCAAGACATCGTCGATTTTTCCTTCCGGATAAGTGATGGAACGGTCGGCAAGTTGCAAAGAAACCGTAGTAGGCCGTGCTTCTCCAATTCCAAGCTTTTGAAAGATAGATTTGGGCATAAGATTAATGCTAGCTCCCAAATCACAAAGAGCTCTTCCAAAATATTTATCACCAATAGTACACGGGATAGTGAAACTCCCCGGATCCTTGAGCTTTGGAGGTAATTTGTTTTGCAAGATAGCACTACATTCCTCGGTTAGTGCAACCGTCTCAAATTCCCCCAATCTTCTTTTCTTTGATAGCACGTCTTTCATAAACTTGACGTACTTAGGCATTTGCTCGAAAGCTTCCACTAGAGGGATGTTTATATGCAATTGCTTCAAGATATTTAAGAATTTTTCAAATTGCTTCTCATCCTTTTTCTTTTGGAATCTTTGAGGGAACGGAGGAGTTGGTATACTTGCCGGAATTGGCGTTGAAATGATTGGTTCTTTAGATACCTCCTTTTCCGACTCCACTTCTTCAACCAATGACTCCTTACTTCCACCTTGAGTCTCCTCGGCTTCCATTGGATTTTCATTAGGCATAGCCGGACCTTCATACCTCTTTCCATTCCTCAAAGAAATAGCTTTCCAATGTTCATTCGAGCCTTGATTAGGTGACTCGGTTGTACTTGGCAAAGCTCCTTGAGGTCTCACACTTAAAGCTTGTGAGACTTGCCCCATTTGAGTTTGAAGATTTCTCAAAGCTACCGAATGTTCTTGTTGATTTCTTGAGAAATCTTGTTGATATCTTGAGAACTCTTGTTGATTTTTGAACACATCTTGCAACTTAGAGTCATTTGTTACCATATATTTGGTGGTATGTTTCATGAAATCACCAAATGCATCTTCCCACGAATGCTTCGACTCTACGGGTTGCTTTTGTCTATCTTGAAATCCGGGGGGAGCGGAGGATTGATGACCTCCTTGATATGGTGGTTGTTGTTGGGCATTGTTTGGATTACTCCAAGAGAAATTTGGGTGCTTTTGCCAATGAGGAATGTAGTTGTTGTTTTGATAGGGGGCATGTCCTTGATTGTTTCGATAATTGTTCCCAAGGTAATTCACCGACTCGGGATTTCCGGGACACATATCATAAGTATGAGCTCCCCCACATGTCACACAACTTGGCGGCATAGATTGTACTTGTTGTACCACTTCCGGCTTTTGGCCAAGCTTGTCTACTTTGTTGCTCAAGATTGCCATTTGGGCACTTAATGCCGTAATTGCATCCAATTCGAGCCTTCCCGGAGTAGATTTAGCGGAAGTTCCTCTCTCGGACGTCCATGAATGATTGTTATAAGCCATGGTGTCAAGAATTTCCCACGATTCATCGTAGGACTTGGAAAGCATAGTACCACCCGCAGTGGCATCAACGAGAGCTCTAGTAGGCCCGTGCAAACCATTATAAAATGTTTGCATCAAAATATACTCTGCTATGCCGTGGTGTTGACACTTCTTTAACAACTCTTTGAATCTCTCCCAAGCTTCATATAAAGATTCTTGATCTAATTGCCGGAAGCCTAGAATGTCATTCCTCAATTTTATAGTCTTCGGGGGAGGGAAAAACTTCCTCAAGAACTTTCCCGTTAGATCTTCCCACGAATTAATAGATTGGGATTGAAGAGAATCCATCCAATCTTTTGCGAGGTCTCTCAACGAGTATGGAAATAGCATCAACCTCAACGCCTCCTTTGTTACACCCGCTATGATGAATGAATCACTAATCATCATAAACTTCTTCAAGTGAGCGTGAGGATCTTCGCTAGAATGACCTCCAAATTGGCCCGCGGCATTGAGCATGTTGAACATGACCGGCTTAAGCTCAAAGTTAGTTGCTGTAATTGTAGGTCTAACGATGCAAGAACCAAGCTCATCCAACTTAGGTGTACTATACTCATTAATAGGCCGATTCCTATTATTTGGTTCTTCGGGAGCAACTTGTATAGGATTAACCATAGCCGGGTTAACTCCTTGATCGTCCATGGGTAGAGATTTACCCTTCTTTTTCCTTGCTTTTCTTCGCTTTCGAAAAGTCCTCTCAATCTCCGGATCAACAAGAGCTAGGGGTGATGACGAAGCTCTTGGCATACACTAAGAGTAAGGCACCTATGAATACAAGGATCACAAGGTAAATAATATGTTCAAGCTAAGATACACAAGAATATAAATTGGCAATAATCGTTACTACTCCCCGGCAACGGCGCCAAAAACTTGTTACGCTCCAAATACGAGTGCGTAGAAACGCAAGTATACGGTCGCTTTCAAGTAATAAAGTGGTAAAGGGTGTCGAACCCACGAGGAATCTAACGAATAATTATCAAGATCTATATCTTACGCGAAATTAAGTGATTAAAAGTAGTTGGTTTGTAGTTTGTTTAACATATAAAAGTGAAATGAATAAAAACACAATACGTTGATTCGATTAGATAAAAGTTCCTAGATTCCCATGTCACTAAGAGTGATCCAATCTCGAATGATTCGCAAATTGACGACTATACTTATGTTTGTTGTTCAAGATTTCAAAATCTATTCATACGTATCTTTCGATATCGTACGAACCTACCAAAGTAAACTAATCCAATTTATGTCTAAAAGGATTAAGCTTAAATGATGCTTTAATTCCCAAACCTTAATAGAACATGAAATGACCTAGGTATATTCCTATCCTAAAATCAAATCACAACCTAGTTTTATAATCTAATCTTTAATCTACTATGTCTAGCAATTAAAGATCAATCCATTTCATCCTATGGTTGGCCTAACCACAAGTTGACAAAGGCTCAAACTAGATTAACAAACATTTGTAAGCATAGCTACAACCATAAACTCATCATTCAATCATAGATCAATCAAAGCTTCATGAAAACCAAGGAGTTAAATGCTTAGCTACTCATATTGATCAATAACATATTCATTACATTCAAAATATTCATAATACAAGATAAAGATAAAGGTAGGAATAAGCTTATGTAAATGGAAGCCACTACAACTCTTCTCTCAAGCTTCTTTAGTCTTCCAACCAAAGCTCCAAGCAAGAACTCTTCTTCTTTTTGATGGAGGCAAGAGAAAAATCTTCTTCAAGTGTAGTGTAAGAGTTTCAAGAGTTGTCAAATGATTTCCAACTTCTACCCTTATAACCTAGCAAACTATCACCCACTTATGCCTATATTACCCCAAAAACTATAGTAACAAAGGCCAAAAAGTCCCAAAGGAAGTTCTAATTACAAGTGGGGAAAAGGGCAATATACAAAAAGGCCCTCAAAAATACGTAGGAAAACAGAGCAGGCCTCGCGGCCGCGAGGCCTGGGCTCGCGGCCGCGAGCCTGCAGGCAGTGGGTACCTCGCGGCCGCGAGCTGGAGGCTCGCGGCCGCGAGGTCGGGCAGAAACTTTCTGCCAGCTTCTCGCGGCCGCGAGGTTGAACCTCGCGGCCGCGAGACCTGGGCAGAATGTTTCTGCCTCAGCTCGCGGCGGCGAGCAACTACCTCGCTGCGGCGAGGTTAGGCAGGCGCCTAATTCTTCGATTCTTGCTCTCTCGTTTGCGTTAGGGCCCCCCTCGGTCGAAGGAGACTTGCTATCCACGCACGAAATGTTCCGAAAACGCTTCTCTACGTCGAATCCTGCAAACCACATAAAAACCAAAAGCAAAACACGAACAAAACACGTAAAACGAACAAAGGTCGAATAAAGGGACCCAAAGCACAAACGACACGAAAACACGCAAAGACACAAAGAAACTCGGATCAAAACAAGATGTTTTGAGCTTAAAGGGATAGATAATAACGACGTTTTCACGGCGTTATCAACACCCCCAAACTTAAACACTTGCTCGTCCTCGAGCAAAGAAAACAAAACAAGAACTAAACAAGTATGCTTGAGATCAAAACAACAAAGCTTAACACTTTCGAATTATTCTGAAAACAAACTCCACGTGTGTGTGTGATGGCTTTTGGCTAGATTCTATCTTAGGTGAATAATTCCCGATAAGTCAAAATCATCGGTTCTATATGCAAAGACTTCTAATGTTTAACAAAGAATCCCTCCTAGCCGTAGATTGCAAACTTAACGTTCAAATCACTTCACGACACTAAGTTATAGGAAATTTAAGAGTGTTGTCCCTTTTCTTGAATTATTGACGATTTTAGTTCCTAGCTCTTTTCTCACCATACTTTTGCTTTTCTTCTTTTGATTTACAATGATAACATAGCACTTTGTGCTTTACGATATTACAATACAAAACTAGCACAAATCATGATGGTTGTTAACTTTTTGGGCTACTAGCACCATTCCAACGAAATAGAGTAATTACAAAAATTGATTCACGAATTTCATCGCTTGAAGGCTTTGCCTTTCTTTTCTCTCATAGAAGTGCATACATTTTAGCAACTTCTCTACTCGTTTCTTTTAAGAGCTAGGTGTTCAAAGGTATTTTATTCTTAAAAAGGGGTTACTCCCCCAAACTTAGGCCATTTATGATCTCCTCATATTTAATTTCCAAGCTAAAGATTGGAGGGATTTTAGGTTACGCAAAAGAAGTCCTAGATCCTATTATCGTTAAAGTTCATTATCCACTTTAAATAGAATCTTAGCTATAGCCAATGTACTCGAACTTTGTAGAGCATGTTGAAAGAATAAGAGGAATTTGAAAAATTTTGACGGTTCGACTTAGCATGCCACAAGTGCGACCTTACTCCCCCAAACTTAAAATGCACAATGTCCCCATTGTGTGAATTAAGAATGACGGAAATAGGTATAACACGACAAAACAAGAACAAAACGGAAACACAAGCAAAACAAAACAACACAAAAAGATAAATGAGCGAATTAATAGTTTTCATCGACAAACAACGCAAAATTAAAGAGTTTACAAGCCAACACTTTCGAGAGTTCGAATCACAACCAACATAAGACTGAAATATATTTAAAACATTTTAAGTTTAAAATAAACCAACGGGAATGAGTAAATTTAAATCCAACGTCCCTTATGTATGCATCCCGTGGTTGCTTCCAATCTTCAGCGGTTTCTTGCATTACGGGCTTGCTCTTCTTCTTCATCAAAGGGAAGTTCATCATCTTGACCTCTCGGATCCCGTGGAGGTGGGTTTATACGGCCAGGAAGGGCAGGCAGTTGAATGGCATTGTAACGTTCATCTCCGAGCACTGTTCGGAACATAATGTCATGCCTATCGGTCGCGGCATAAACGTACTGAGCCAGCTGTCTTTGCATTCCGCATACGGTTTCGACCCTGTCGTCCATTGCTCGGACCCTGTCGTCCATTGCTTGGACAAGATGAATCAATCTACCGATATCATCTCGACCGCCCATCTGTGCCTGAGTGCTCGGTTGCTCCTCGATCTGCTCTTCCTCCTGGTCATCTTGACCCTGTAGACCTGGTTGACCTTCTTCATCCGGTTGACCCTGCTCATTTGCTTCACTATACTTGTACACTTTATCACTGTACGCGCTTTCGAAGTCCAACTTCAAAGTCTTGCAAATGGTAGCCGTACTAATCACGCCAGTCAACCTCCTCTTCTCCATGATGACCCCGAAGTCAACCCCCGCATTTCTACATAGTCCGTCGATGAGGTGCGGAAACACAAAACTCCTTACATTAGGATTTTTCTTTGTAATAGTTTCCTCTAACACCTCGCGTATTATCCGACCTACATTTATTGAAAGCCCTTGGGTGAGTGCATATAGTAGGGGAATGCGATCTTCACCATAGTCGCTGTTATGTTTGCTCGGACGGAAATGCGCAAGTAAGACTAAAGACCAGGCTTTTGCTTCCTGAGTCAACATTTTATGCGATACCCTCGGAATCCCCTGAACGACCGTTCCGGGTAAGGTGATGAACTCTTTCAATTGATCCATGCTTCTCCTACCTTTCCTCAGATCTCTGGACAGTCCTTCAAGCTCATCTCTTTGGTTCGCTGGCCACTCGATCCTATAATACGCATTAATGGTGTCCGGATCGAATTTTATTTCCCTCTCCCTTACGATTGTAGCATCGTCGTCCCTTTTTATACTAGCGTTGGCGTAAAATTCTCGAACAATTTCGCCAGCGAAAGTGTCACGAGGCGGCTTCTTTAAGAACTCACTCCAACCTCTAGTGTCGATTCGGTTTTGTAAATAAGGAAATGCCTCTGGCTCGTAGTTGATGAATCTTTCTGAAACGAACGATTGGCTCTTTTCCTTATCGTATGCCGTTGAGGCATCCTTATGCACAAACCGGAAAGTGTCGTAATCTTCTTCGACAACTTTTTTCTTTCCTCTCGGATCCTTCGTTCGTTTGGGAGGTACACTCGAACTTGCGGCTTTCGATCTCCTAGACATCTTGCTTTGAACGTATGATTCTCTTTAATCAAATGGCACGAAATTCCCCCAAACTTATGATTCAATCACACAATCTCAACAAATCAATACCCCGGCAACTTAAAATCGAAAACTAGCAAAATGGCAAAACTACTCTCACAAGCAATTTATCGAACACCTTCCGTGCAGTTCCCAATTTACAAATTTTCTTCAAACTTTTCTATAGCTCAACCCAAAAATTTTACAATACCAACCAACGCAATACCAATCCACACAATATCAATCAAGCAATACCATGAGTTTAGCCACACTTACCTTCGGATTAGAATCGAAGAATTTCGAATTTTTGAACCCTTGGGTGAATTCGGATTTGGTGTTGTGTATGTGGTGGAATTGAGATTATGGAGTGAGAGGGATGTGGTAGATGAGAGTGAGAGACGAGAGATTGAGTGAGGGATGAGAGAGAGCCGATTGAGAGAGGGAGAGGTTTTTGCTTTGTGTGCACAATGTAATGATCATGCAAAACTCCCTTTGTTTTATTACTTTGTGTGTTTTGTTTCTTGCTTACGTATATGTAATATGGAGAATCTAATATGGGACCTTGGGTGCTTCGAAAAATTTTAAATTCCGCACTGTCGTTGTTCTGACAATCGAGGCATCCCAACCACTATCCCAACAGTGGTATCAGAGCCAACTCCATCATTATTATACGAAAAGCCTGAACATAATGTGTTTTCACCATATATGTTTAATTATGTATATGTAAACACGTGATAATTATGTTCTGTAAGTTGATTCTTACTTGTTATGACTGGATCTATGATTGGGTAAAACTGTTTTTTTAGATCTGTGCCGTTTTTATAGTTTTTGAAAACTTCAGGATTTTTTGTGCAAAAATCGCATACAGGGTTTTTGAGGGCTGAAAATTAAATTTTTTCGAATCTGGAAATTTCAAAATTACTAAACTGTTTTGCAAATCTGGTCGCACATATTTTTGGGGTCGTTTTGTAATTTCCAAAAGTTTGGGGACTATTTTGCAATTACCGAAACTTCAGGGGTCTGTTTGAAAAAATTAAAAATTTTCAGAATTCAAAATTTTATTTTCTGGTCTGCTGCCCGAATCTGCTTAGGGGTGTTTTTGTAACTTTTAAAAAGTTTTGGGGTCAAAGTGCAATTTTCAAAAGTTGAGGGGCGAAAATGCAATTTTCAAAAGTTGAAAAACAGAATCTGAATTTGAGCAGAAAATTTATTTTTGTTTACCCGAATATTCATTTTGTCATAATTAGTAGTGACGAAAAGGTAAGAATCATAGGAAGTTAGTTTTAAAAGGTAGTTTTAAAATTAAGAAAGAAATAGGTAAAGGATGTTTGCTTGTTTCTTGCTCTATGTGAATTGTTTACGTGGTTTTCGATCGAGCCGGGCCTTGACCTTAGGTTAGATGTGATTGGTTTAATTTATTGTTTGGTTTATATTAGGCCTGCGAGCCTTTTATATTTTTTGGGCCACTTTGAGCCTTTGTAATAGAATAGGGCTTTTACTGTTGTATTAGTTTAGAATGGAGGCCCGTTTACAAGCAAGGTGGGAGCCCAAGAAGATATGAAGGCCATGTATGTGTGGTACATTGTGTAATAGCATAGGCCTGTTTGCAAACCCTTTAGATTGACCAATAGGGCCAACATCATTGGCTCGATGATGGCCTGCATAGGAGGCTCCCGATCGAAAACATATTGTGGTAGTATGCATGCTAGGCTTGTATGTCTTTTATTTATTAGTCGATTTATGATTGCTTGTGTGTATCCGCGCTAGAATCTAGATCGTAATAAAAGATAAAGCATAACTGAATCGGTGAGATCTCGAGGAGAGTTAGCATAACTTTCAAACCAGTAAATCCCCTCTCGAATTAAATATTAAGTCATATTGGATTAAAATAAAATGAAGTATTTATATAAATCCAAGCCTTCCATCAATAGGGACCAGCGTATGTTGTCTACTTATCGATAGAGGCGATCCAGAGTCTGGCACCCGAGTCGAAGAAAGGGACAATACGCGAAATTCCTTGACTCCTGTTTTTAACTAAACACGACAAGGGTGAGGACTGGTCGGGATGTGAGGATCGACCGATAACTAGTTACGGAGAACTCACGACCAGGCCCGTTGCTCATCATGATTGATGGGTTAGACTTAACGATTAGTAACACTTATGATGTAGCAGTGCTAGATAAGTGCGAAAACCGAGGCAAAATAGCTTGAAGGTTGTGGAGTGACACAATTGGCAATAAGTATGCCTACCTGGGGAATTGGTTGTATGGCCACGAGTCGTGGGTGCAATTAATTGCCGCTGAGACGTCAAGACCTACTAGGAAATAAAATTTCCCGAACAATTGACGGGGTAATTGTTTCGATAAAATAGTGGGAGAACTTCTACGATAGAGAGTCCAACCTTCGTAGATTATAAGTATTATTCATTAACTAGTCCACTAAATGTTTGTCTTCTCTTTAGATACTGAGATATCTGTAATTATCCATTTAACTATTTATCCTCGACTAATAAAATAACTGGATCAAAATATCGACTAGGCAAAACTTGAGAATTGTCTTAAATTCTAGAAGCGGGAATGATGTTCTTAAACGACAAGCCTATGCCTTATGCGCTTACGAGATAAGTCATAATAAAGAAAACGAGTCACCCGTGGAATATGGGAATATTAATGATCGTTTCTTCAAATAAGCATCAAGATTGAACGAGCCATGGAAGCAACATGAGGAGCATGTCTGAAGCTTCCACCTCAAAAGACCTGTTTTGAGGACCAGTCTTCTGAAACAAACCTCCACCTCAAAAGGCTTGTTTTGAGGAGCAGTTTTGAATCGATATGATTCGAGACTTCTAGGGAATTGTTTCAAAACTCGAGAATAAATGAAGGAACTAGTGTCAAGGATCACTGTCTTTGTTTTTCCAATCTAGTTGAAAACTGGATCAATTAAACATAGGCCTGCAAGTGATCTTAACATTAACTTCCTCCTAAATTCTCCTCCTGCTCATTCAAATGAATCTTGAAATACACTGATCTTATTAGATAAATTGATCACATTTCATGAATCAAGCAAAGTATTGATTAAAGGCAAATAGGATAAACCTGTCATGATCGTTTACACTTCATGGACTGCAAAGTCATAGAAGAGTAAAATGAAGAAGAATTAATTCTCTTCTAAATTCGACCATAAAGGTAGTCAAAAGAACGCAAGTAGCCTAAAAGTCGAATTATCCCACTGCATCTAAGAAAGGCACTGATATGTTTAATTGATTAGATGATCTAATTAATTAAGCAACGTTTCAATTAAAGGGTTAATTGAAAAGGAAAAAGGAAGCAATTAAAGAAGTTAATTGAAAGGAAGTAAATTAATTGAATTAAACCATTGACTCAATCTTATTGAATTAATGTGTGAAAATTCAATTAATACAAAGATAATAACCCATAACTTTGGTACGCTAGACTTGGACACATCTCCAAGAGTAGGATTCAAAAGTTGGTTTCACCTAAGCTTCTTGAAAAATAGAACTTGGATGAACTTCCAACCTGCGAATCATGTCTCAAAAGAGATATGACCAGATCTCCCGTCACAGGGAATCCAGTGCGAACCAAACAAAATCTGGATTTAAATCCATGAATATGGATCACTAAAGTTTACTGTGAGAGGTGATTACTCATACTTCGTACTTTTTGCTAAAGACCTTGGTCGTTAGTGAAAAATGATTCTAGTGAGATACAAATCCGAAAAACCAAGAAAGGTATTTCAATGCGAAGTAGAGAATCAGCAAAGACAAAGTATTACGACCATTCGATCTAGTTGAGATAGCAAATACTTGTCAAGGATTCCTCAATTATCTCATTGAGAATGGGGTTCTCATACAACAAACTCCTCCTAAGACGTCACGAGTTATTGAAGTGTCTAAAGAGATGGAATCTAACATTGTTTAACATTGTTCGATCCATATTGAGTTTTGTTAAGCTTCCTTATGCATTCTAGGAGTTCGTCCTCCTAACTGCATCGAAGATACTGAGCAAAGTACCTTCAAAGTCCGTGCTTACAAAGCTTTACCAAGAAAGGTATGGCAAAATACCTTTATACTCTTACTTCTGAGTATGGAGATCTCCAGCCGATGGTAGAAACGAGAAAGGAGATAAATTGGCTAGTAGATCCAATTTGTATATAATTGTGGGGTATCCAACGAAATCCATTGGATACCTGTTCCACGACAATGAGAAACAATAGTTTCTTCTAGATACCCATTCCTCTGTTGATGAATCTCTCGTCAAAGGAAATGGAAACGTCATGGAACTTGATGAAGTCCAAGATTTGGACCCATCCCCGCAAACAGTGGGAGTTAATCCAGAATTTACTAAACCTACTAGTACACCTACTCTTCGAAGGTCTGATCGAATTCGTAAGGAGCCAAAGCGATTTGGTTTCATTCAAGAAAACGAGAATGTGGAAAGTAATCCAAAGACCTATCAAGAAGCGATGTCAGACATAGACTCGGGTGCGTGGCTCGAAGTCATGCAAAACAAAATGGATCCCATCCATTCCAACAAGGTAAAAACCTTGATTGATCCACCCGAGGGATTTATCCCTATAAGTTGGTTATAAGTTATAAATGGATCTTCAAACTTGGAATGAATGGAGAGGCGTTGCCTCTAAGAATTGACTAGTGGTAAAGAGGCTATTCACAATGTTCTGTAACAGACTTTGATGAAACCTTTTCTCCATTAGCAATGTCTGAATCCATTTAGATTCACATTTGTTCTGATGAGATAGTCAAGACATTTGATTTCATTAAAACGAATATGAACCATGAGTGTACAAAAGGATTAGTGGGAGCGCGATGAAGCTCATATTTTATATGTCGATAATGTTCTAGCTATCTGGTATGATATCGGAATGTTAGCACAGACGAAAGCATGGTTGTCCATGCAATTCTCCATGAAAGATTTAGGAGAAGCATCTTGCGTATTGGGATACGCATCTATAGAATTAGATCAGAAAAGATGCTGACACTCTCTAAATCTAAGTACATAGAATCAATACTGGAAATATTCAGTATGAAGAATCCAAGAAAGGATTGCTTCCAG
The DNA here is from genome assembly GCA_038501285.1 of Penstemon eatonii. Classification (NCBI taxonomy): domain Eukaryota; kingdom Viridiplantae; phylum Streptophyta; class Magnoliopsida; order Lamiales; family Plantaginaceae; genus Penstemon; species Penstemon eatonii. The sequence continues at coordinate 1,218,443 of JBCEGF010001341.1, forward strand.
TAAGACACTCTATCCCTTGTTCCAAAATCGATGTGCCCTACATCAAATGAGAATAAAGGAGAATGTCTCAAATACCTTATGTTTCAAACAAAAGGTTGCATGTGGCATGCTTTACTATGTACTAGACCAGATGTAGAACTTGCTCAAGTATCGTGAGCAGTTGCTAGTCAAAATCCAGTGAAGAAGTACTGGACCACCGTAAAAGATATCCTTAAGCTCTTGACAAAGACTAAGGATTTGTTCTTGGTCTACGGTGGTAGTGGAGAATTAAAATTTGAAGGATTCACTGATTCGAATTTCAGTCTGATGTGGATGAATTAAATATATATCCATTTTTGAATACATATCCTGCATCAGTGGGGTAACGGTGAATTTGAAAAGGATTCCAAGCAAATCACCGTAACCATCCAAACCACTGAAGCAAGATATATTGCAGCATTAAATGTAGCATTAAATGCGGCTTAAGAAAGTGTTTGGATATAAAACTTCATCCTATTGTTGGATGTAGTGCCTAGCATTGCGAAGCTCATGATTATTTTCCATGATAACATTGGAGCTATTGCTAAAGCAAAGCATTCGAGATCTTACCAGAAATCTAAACACAATTGAGAGAAAGGTACCATTTGATTAGAAAAATCCTTGGTAGAGTTAACGCGCGTAATGGATCGCGTCGACTCAGAAGACAAGTTAAGCGGATCCACTAAAAGAGGCTATATCATGAAATGAGTTCAAAGAACATCTTTAAAAAGATGGGTCCTCGAAACGTTTGTGATTGGCTTTAGGGCAAGTGGGAGATTGATGGAATAGTGCCCTGCAAGCCAATACATTTAGCTTGTACTGGAACTATCATTATCTTTCTTTAGTATAAATGAGTTAGTACGCACGTTTATTTATACGAGTATAAGGATAAACAATGGCCAACTTCATCTCTCGCGAATACATTTAAGCGATTGGTTGAAATCCTTAGATTACATTTGACTATGGGACGATTCACTTCAGTACTGAGTGCAATAGATTCCGAAACGAGACGGGGTATCGTAGGAATCGCCAAGACTTGTACGAGTATGCATGATTCACATGGAGTGAATTTGTAGCGTTTCATGAGCAAGGCATTTGAGGCCAGTGCATATGAGTAGGTGGTTCAATGGAGGATTGAACGCATCGAACGACCCGAACAGAGAAAACCATTGTGGAAGCGCATGTCGCATATCGGTGATGGGATGTTTCTCAAGGATTATAATAGTGTACGATTTAGTCCTTTGACTTGAGGTGCTAGGGCGAATTCGGTGCATGAAAGTGCGTACTTAGATCTAGGTATAGGCCACTTAGCTTGGTCATAACATGCCTAGGTTGGGTGCGTATGGACATGTACGCGAGTGGTTAGTACCAATATGGAATCTATTGACTCACTGTAATGGGTGAGAGAATTTCCTATACGATTCTTAGATAATATATCCGAGAAACCCGTGGCCACGGTCGGTGACGGATTTGGAAAGGGGTTTCCAAATTTAGCAGTCACACTGGAATATTATCCTGAATTAGAAAGTATAGTTATCGAGACAAATTTAGAGGTGCCGATCAATTCACACACCCTAAGTCTTGATCGGGAATATTAGTCGATAGAAGGACCGTATGTACATGGTAATTATATGAGACGAGGTTCACAAGTATCAATTCACCTGAAGTTGGGCTTCATGGGCTTGTGGCTAGACATCGACCATGAAGTGTAGGTACTCCTGAGTTAATAGAGGATTTGATTCTAGGAGTGGTCAATTAAAGGTTGTTTAATTGACCGGAGCAATTTATTGTTCATAAATTAAATCACGAGGAATTCGTGGGCCTGCTGCCAATTGATGGTGAACCCAAAGGGTCACACACAATACAATTGGACGGTGACTGTTATGGAAGGACATAAAAAGAATTAATTGATTTAAAGGTAATTAAATTAATTAAATGAATTAAAGTATTTAATTCAAATGGGAGATTAATTAATTGGCTGACTTAATTAATTAAATACTTAATTAAGTTGCTAATTAATTATATAAAAGGAATAATGATTTATTTGGATTGGGCATTTAATTAAAGTAGTTAATTAAATGAAAAGGCTTGCAAGACATGGGCCTTTAATTAAAAGCCCATAAGGAGTCTTGCAAACCTAGGTCAAAAGGAACTCTTATAAATAGAGTTCTACAAGAGCTCAGAAAGAAAACAACCTAGCAAAAACCCTAGCCTCTTTCTCTGCACTTAAGCGCCGCCCCTCTCCTGCGCCGCCACCAATAACCGCCGTCCCTTGCTGGCCGTGAGCTGCTATAGTGCCGTCGTGATAGAAATAGTGTCCTGCAAGCCAGTTGTATGGCTAGTATTTATTGTAATAAATGAGGAACTATTCAATTTCGATTAATAAATGCACTTTATTAAATGGTCATCTTTATCTTATGTAATAATTATCTACGCATAAGGATAGAAGTCCTTAGATCACAGGGCTATGGGACAACCCGTGGACTGATCTCCAAGGCCGTGATCTAGAACATATTCAAGAGTCGTAGAATCCAATCGAGATAGGACATCGTTGGATTCGGATAGACTCTCACTGTTGTGTATACTCCGATGAACTGGAGGACGCTGGGGTCCACGAGCGTGACTGGGATAGTCGATACACATAAGTGGGTGGCTTGCTGGGATGGCAAGCGCACTGAATACCCCAATTAGGAAATAACTCACCATGGAAGCGGTAGTCGCATATCGGGGTTGAAGTTATTCCATATTTATAATAGTATACGAGGAACGATCCCTAACTACTTGAGGTGATAGGGTTTATCTGGTGCGAGAACGTCTATACTTTGATATGAGTTCCGACTGACTGGGGATCACCAGAAAGTCTCTGTGGACTCATGTTGGGTATAGAGGAACTCGTATGCAGATTCATATCATCAACAAAGGATCCATTGACCCGACTTGATAGGTTGGGAAATTCTCCTATGGATTTCTATGAGAAATTAATTCTGGTAAATCCTTGGCCAAGGTATCTGACGACTTTATGTAAGTAGCTCATAAAGATTAAGTCAAAGAGAATTTATTTCGAGATCAGAGTGCATAAGGTCAAGACAAACTAAAAGGGAATCCGATGAAAGACCATGCCCTTAAGTCTCGACTGGGAGATTGATCAATGGAGAGATTATGTCGTATATGGAAATTGTAAATGATAAAAAGTTCACTGAATTAATTCACCAGTGATTGGGCTCCATGGGCTTGTGACTGGACATCGACCGTGGAGTGTGGGAGAATTCCCAAATTAGCAGGGGTGCTAATTTTGGAATGGTCAATCGACAGAGTGTTCGATTGATTTAGAGTAAGTCTTACTCGAATAATTAAATAATATTTAATTATAACCCACGGCCAATTATGTGGTGAACCTACGCGGGCATACACAATACACAAGTAGCGAAAGCGAGGAAATAAGATCGACCGAGTCGACTGGGTCGACTGAGTCAAAATCGACTGGGTCGATTAAATGGGTGGGTCGACTGGGTCGACCCATGTGGAACGAAATTGGATCCAATTGGAATTGGATCAAGATTATAAATTAAATTGGAATTTAATTTATAAGTAAATTGATTAATTAGGATTTAATTAATTAATGGAATAATTAATTAATTAGACTTAGAGTTTAATTAATTAATTGGGAGATGATTTAATTAATTGGGCTATTTAGTTGGGAGATTAAATAAAGCCCTGAAAGATTAATTAATATGGGCCATGAATTAATTAGAAGACTTGGTCTTCTAATTAAAGAGGGCCATGGCCCATGTAGGAGAATTAGTATCCTAATCCTAGAAGGATTAGGTTATGAGAGATATCTATAAATAAGAGACTAGGTCTCATATCTCATAGATAACTCCACAAGAAAATTAAGAAGAGCAAAAATTTTCTCCCTCTCCCTCTCTGGATCGGCCGAACCTACTTCCACTTTGGAAGAATTTTCGTCTTCAATTTTTCGTTCCAAAGTTGTTCTAAAACCTAGATATTAATATACCCTATGTTCCAGTTGATTAGGATATATTAATTTTCGTGATATTGTGGTGTATCAACTCGTAGAGGCGCAACACGTGGGGCGCTACTCAAAAGGTGTGGGTCGATCTTACCGGGGCAGAATTCAGAGCTCGTCTTGCTAGCCGAGGATTTGCAAGGAGACAGGTATAAACGAGAAAACTTATACTGTCGTTTATTTATATTCATATATATACAACTAGAGAATATCCTGGCAAGATTCCTTAAGAGGCCCTAAAAGTTTTTATATTCCGCTGTGCCTAGGGCTGTTTATCTTACCGAATCCAAACAGTGGTATCAGAGCCAACTCTAGGCTTTGTATATATATGAATTTGCAAATTCTGTGTTTATTAAATCATATGTTTTATTTATGTGGCTAGTTCTTTAACTTTGCATGTTATAGGACGTATGTTTAATTAACTTGGAGTTAATGTTTAATTTTGGATTCGAAAATTTTATCACGTTAGTTTTATTTTTGGATTGGGATTTAATTGACTGGGTTTGTTTAAATTAAATCATAAGTAATCGAAGAAACAAAAAAAAATATTTTTTTATTGGATCCAACCGCGGTGGCACGCGGCGGGGCGCGGCAGCGCACCGCGGCTGGGCGGCCACCGCGTGCTGCTGCCCACGGCAGCGTGCGAACAGCACGCGCAGCCGCGCGCTACCGCACGCTGTCACGCGCAGCAGCGGCTGCCGCGAACAGCCACGCGCGGACTTCGTGTCCGCGCGTATGTTGTCCACGTGGCAGTCTTCGATTGGCCTCGTCTGGTTGATTTTTGGTTGGACTCTAATTCTGCCTATTTTGAAAGTCCTGAAAATCTTGGAGAATTTTGGAAGATTAGGAAACTTAGAGTTTTTGGATAAGGTAGTTATTTTGTTAGACTTAAACACTACCTTAATTAACTAATCTAGTCAAAATAGGATTATCTTGAGAATCTTGGAGATTTGGGAATTTTGGGAAACTTAGAGTTTTGGATAAAGTAAGAATCTTAGAGATTTAGATTACCTTAATTAACCAATTTAATCAAGATAAGAATTGTAGATTACTTAGAGCTCAATTAAGAGCTAATTAATCTTAGAGATTAATTGATAATTCAAAATTAATTAACTTGGATAAATTTTTGCGAATTAAAATTAATGAAGCCGGTAAATTTACATTATTGCCCTTATGTGAATTTATGCATGTTCTTGTGTGAATATGTGGATTGGTCGATTTTGCCCTTAAGCCCTATGTAGTTTTTGGTTTATTTATTTTATGGGTTGTAATTAAATGGGCCTGATTGGTGCCCTTGCTTGCGCAAACAAATGTAATAGAATAGGACCATTTATTTTTATAAGCTAGGCTTAGATTAGGCTTGGAGCCAAGAAGACCTCATGAAGACTTGGAGATCCGCATGGAGGCCCATTTACCTTGGAGGACATGGAGGCCCAATTCATTACATGGAGGCCCAATCAAGCTGGATATTACAAGAAGGCCCATGATGTATGGGTTTGAAAATTGTAATAGTTAGGACATTTAATTTTTCACCCTAGACTGACCAATTGATTCATCACGTGGCTCGTGATGGATCGCATAGGATGGGCAATCGACCAATCATATCTTGCTAGGTGATGAATGTTTACCTTTTCGCAAATTATTCTTTGATGTATGAGATGCATGCTTAGGATAGAAAACGTAAACAAGATAAGCATAATCTGATGAGACCTCGCACACTTAGAAACCTCCAATTGAACTTAAAATTCAATTAGAATATTAAATCGAATAACGGGCGCATATGAATGGAGTCTATGGTCCGAGCCTATCCAATTACTAGGTCTTAGGCATATTGTACGAATATATCTCGATGTCTCACGAGTCGTGGGTCGAGCTATAGGAAGATGATATGTCTGTTGCCTCGATGCACGAGTTTAGTGCCAAGGGAGGGGATAGCAAGGTTTTAGGCGCTGTCTCACGAGTCGTCGGGCATCTAGGATTGAACTATTTCTCTCCACGAGTATTGGACATGATTTAACGCTAGTAAGTATGGATGTCTCACGAGTCGTGGGTCCATATCGAAAACCGAGGCTAAATGAACTTAAGGGTTAGCTGCGATGGTTAACCGTCGACGTATTCGACCACCAAGTGAATCAAATAGTATGGCCAACGAGTCGTGGGTACTAGGAGATTGCATTTGGGCCTTAAGCCCACTAGGATATTTTAAATTCCCAAAACTTATGTGGGGGCATAAGATTTTGATTAAAATAGTGGGAGTAATTTACAAATAAAAACCATGTTTGTAAATTGTGCATTTTAAATTAATCTTTCGCGTATTTATTTCTTCTTTTGTCATTTTGTAGATATAATGTCTAAGAATCCGATTTCCATCATACTTGAACAAAACAAATTGACTGGACCCAACTTCCATGACTGGGTCAGGAACCTTAAGATCATTCTCGCTTCTGAAAAGCGAGGTTTTGTCCTTGATGGGCCCCCTCCCGAACTTGCTAAGGATGCCGATGATACTGAGAAAGAAGCCGTGGATTTATGGCTTGACGATGACTTGCAGTCACGTTCTCTCATGTTGGCATCCATGACGAATGAGCTTCAAAAGCAGCACGAGCATATGAAGTCTTCTTTTGAAATCTACACGCACCTAAATGGTTTATTTGGGGTGCAAAGTAGATACGAGCGGTATGAAACTGCTAAGGCTTTGCAACAAACGAGGATGGCTAAAGGTGCTGATGTTCGATCTCACTGCATCAAGATGATTGGGATTATTGAAAAGCTTAGTCATCTTGACGTAAAGATGGACAAGACCTACTGCCAGGATATAATCCTCCAGTCATTGCCAAGATCATTCGAGCAATTCGTAGTGAACTACAACATGCACAAGATGAATGTTGAACTTCACGAGTTGGCTAATATGCTCGCCACTGCCGAGGCTTCCATGAGAAAAGAGAAGCCAGTGATGGTTGCTACCTCGACCCAATCCAAGTCCAAAAGGACAAAGAGAGGGAAGGGGAAAGAAAATGCTTCTTCAAGCAAAGGCAAAGCACCATCTGGGCCCATAAGGAAGGGAAAGAAGCGTAAAGCTTCGTCTGGTGAACAGAAATGTTTCTACTGCAAGGAACCTGGACACTGGAAGAGGAACTGCAAAGAGTTCTTGGAGAGCTCGAAAGGTATATTCCTTGTTGAAGTTAATTTATCAATTAACTGTGCATCATGGGTGCTAGACACTGCTTGTGGTTCTCATCTTTGTAATGATTTACAGGTGATGGGAGCAACAAGGCCACTTAGGCCAGGGGATTGGATCCTGAGATTTGGCAATGGAGCTAGAGCTGCTGCCGAGGCCATAGGCGAAGTGGAGTTAGATTTAGGTGGTAATAAATTAGTCCTTAGGAACGTTCTTTATGTACCTGGTTTGGTGAAAAACATTATTTCAATTCCTGTTTTGGATAATGAAGGTTTTAATTTTACTATTAATAAAGGTTCCTTTTCGTTATTCATGAATGATAATATGTTTTTCACTGGTACATTAAAAGATGGACTATATACCATTGAACCACCTAAGTTAGTGATGCATGTGCAACAAAACAAAAGGAAACAAGATAATGAAATATATGCCCAATTATGGCACGCTAGACTTGGACATATATCTAAGTCAAGGATTCAAAAGTTAGCATCATCTGGCGCGATTGAAATCAATCGCATTGATGAAATGCCAACATGTGAACCATGTTTAAAGGGTAAAATGGCTAAGTTGCCGTTTAAGGGAAACCCTGAGCGAGCCAAGCAAACATTGGACTTGATACATACTGACGTATGTGGACCACTAAGAAAAAGCGCCCGAGGTGGCTATGACTACTTCATCACTTTCACTGACGACTTTAGTCGTTATGGATATGTGTTCTTGTTGAAACACAAGTCTGAAGCCTTTGAGCGATTCAAAGAATTCAAGATGGAAGTAGAGAATCAACTTGGTCATACGATAAAGGCTCTTCGTTCTGACCGAGGTGGAGAATTTCTTAGTAACGAATTTCTGAATTATCTTGTAGAGCATGGAATACTATCACAGTGGACTCCTCCTGCAACACCCCAATTAAATGGAGTAGCAGAGAGAAGGAATCGAACCTTGATGGACATGGTTCGATCCATGATGAGTGACACTGACCTTCCTCTTTCATTTTGGGGACATGCCCTCCTCACGGCAACGAAGATACTAAACATAGTACCTTCTAAATCCGTAGAAAAGACACCATACGAATTGTGGTTTGGCAAGGCACCCTCATACGCATTCATGCGCATATGGGGATCTCCCGCTTACGTTAAAAAGCTAGTGGGAGATAAATTGGAAACTAAATCAACTTTGTGCAAATTCGTGGGGTATTCGGAAAACTCAATAGGATACGAGTTCTACGATCCTACAAGACAAACTACGTTTGTCTCGAGGAACGCTCACTTCTTGGAGAAGGATTTCTTGGTGGACAAGAAGGAAAATAACGTAGAACTGGATGAGGTCACTGAAGCTGAAAAGGCCGAAGAGGTCGATCAAGCTGACCCGTCGCCACAGGCAGTGGGAGAACATGAGCATGAAAGTGCACCAGAAGGTACACCGATTCTTCGTAGGTCAGAAAGACAACGTAGAGAACCCGAGAGGTACTACGGTCTGCTGCATGAGACTGGACAGTCTCTAACCGACCCAAGGACTTACGAAGAGGCTACGCTAGACATAGACTCGGGAAAGTGGCGCGAAGCCATGGAATCCGAATTGGACTCCATGCACTCAAACAAGGTCTGGGCCTTGGTAGATCCACCAGTGGGAGTGGCTCCCGTGGGTTGCAAGTGGATCTATAAGCGAAAGCTTGGAGTGAACGGAGAGGTAATAACCTACAAGGCGCGATTAGTGGCTAAAGGATATACTCAAAGACCTGGAATTGACTTTGAGGAGACCTTCTCGCCCGTCGCAATTCCCCAACCATTCGGATCTTGCTGGCCATAGCTGCGTGGTATAACTACGAGATGGATGTGAAGACTGCCTTTCTCAATGGAGACATTGATAAGGAGATCTACATGGAGCAACCAAAAGGATATGCATCCAAAGGAGATGAACACAAGGTGTGCAAACTCCAGAGGTCCATTTATGGACTAAAGCAAGCTTCCCGAAGTTGGAACATTCGTTTTGATGAGACAATCCAAACTATTGGATTCATCAAAAACATGTTCGAACCTTGCATGTACAAGAAGATCAGTGGGAGTACAGTTGAATTTTTGGTGCTTTACGTTGACGACATTCTTCTCATTGGAAACAATGTGAAAGCGTTGTCCGAAACTAAAGCATGGTTATCTACACAATTCTCGATGAATGATATGGGAGAAGCATCCTTTGTACTAGGTATAAGGATCTACCGAGATAGATCAAAAGGACTGCTGGGCCTCTCCCAATCCCAGTACATAGATAAAATCTTGAAAAGATTTAGCATGGAAGAATCCAAGAGAGGATTGCTTCTAATGAGACATGGGATTGCACTCTCTAAGTCTATGGCCCCAAAGACGCCAGAAGAGAGAAGCAATATGTCTCGAGTACCATATGCATCCGCGATAGGAAGCATAATGTATGGTATGCTATGTACGAGACCAGACGTAGCGTACGCTTTAAGCGTTACAAGTCGCTACCAGTCTGATCCAGGTGAGCAGCACTGGATAGCCGTAAAGGCAATTCTGAAGTACCTGAGAAGGACTAAGGAATTGTTCTTGGTATACGGTGGAGGAGAATTAATTGGAAGGCTATACAGACTCGAGCTTCCAATGTGATGTAGACGACTTCAAGTCGACATCAGGATACGTATTCTGCCTCAATGGTGGTGCGGTTAGCTGGAAGAGCTCCAAGCAGGAAACAACCGCGGATTCAACCACCGAAGCAGAATACATTGCTGCGAGTGATGCAGCAAAGGAAGGTGTTTGGATGAGGAACTTCATCCAGGAATTGGATGTGATACCTAGCATCGCTGAGCCCATTACTATCTTCTGTGATAACAATGGGGCAATAGCGCAAGCAAAGGAGCCGAGATCTCACCAGAAATCCAAGCACGTACAAAGACGATACCATGTGATAAGAGATATCATTGGTAGAGGAGACATTAAGATGTAACATGTCGACTCAGAAGATAATACGGCGGACCCGCTAATGATGCCTCTGCCTCAAAAGGCATTTGAGAAACATCTGCATAAGATGGGACTCAAGAACATAAAATACTGGCTTTAGGACAAGTGGGAGATTGATAGAAATAGTGTCCTGCAAGCCAGCTGTATGGCTAGTATTTATTATAATAAATGAGGAACTATTCAATTTCGATTAATAAATGCACTTTATTAAATGGTCATCTTTATCTTATGTAATAATTATCTACGCATAAGGATAGAAGTCCTTAGATCACAGGGCTATGGGACAACCCGTGGACTGATCTCCAAGGCCGTGATCTAGAACATATTCAAGAGTCGTAGAATCCAATCGAGATAGGACATCGTTGGATTCGGATAGACTCTCACTTTTGTGTATACTCCGATGAACTGGAGGACGCTGGGGTCCACGAGCGTGACTGGGATAGTCGATACACATAAGTGGGTGGCTTGCTGGGATGGCAAGCGCACTGAATACCCCAATTAGGAAATAACTCACCATGGAAGCGGTAGTCACATATCGGGGTTGAAGTTATTCCATATTTATAATAGTATACGAGGAACGATCCCTAACTACTTGAGGTGATAGGGTTTATCTGGTGCGAGAACGTCTATACTTTGATATGAGTTCCGACTGACTGGGGATCGCCAGAAAGTCTCTGTGGACTCATGTTGGGTATAGAGGAACTCGAATGCAGATTCATATCATCAACAAAGGATCCATTGACCCGACTTGATAGGTTGGGAAATTCTCCTATGGATTTCTATGAGAAATTAATTCTGGTAAATCCTTTGCCAAGGTATCTGACGACTTTATGTAAGTAGCTCATAAAGATTAAGTCAAAGAGAATTTATTTCGAGATCAGAGTGCATAAGGTCAAGACAAACTAAAAGGGAATCCGATGAAAGACCATGCCCTTAAGTCTCGACTGGGAGATTGATCAATGGAGAGATTATGTCGTATATAGAAATTGTAAATGATAAAAGGTTCACTGAATTAATTCACCAATGATTGGGCTCCATGGGCTTGTGACTGGACATCGACCGTGGAGTGTGGGAGAATTCCCAAATTAGCAGGGGTGCTAATTTTGGAATGGTCAATCGACATAGTGTTCGATTGATTTAGAGTAAGTCTTACTCGAATAATTAAATAATATTTAATTATAACCCACGGCCAATTATGTGGTGAACCTACGGGGGCATACACAATACACAAGTAGCGAAAGCGAGGAAATAAGAACGACCGAGTCGACTGGGTCGACTGAGTCAAAATCGACTGGGTCGATTAAATGGGTGGGTCGACTGGGTCGACCCATGTGGAACGAAATTGGATCCAATTGGAATTGGATCAAGATTATAAATTAAATTGGAATTTAATTTATAAGTAAATTGATTAATTAGGATTTAATTAATTAATGGAATAATTAATTAATTAGACTTAGAGTTTAATGAATTAATTGGGAGATGATTTAATTAATTGGGCTATTTAGTTGGGAGATTAAACAAAGCCCTGAAAGATTAATTAATATGGGACATGAATTAATTAGAAGACTTGGTCTTCTAATTAAAGAGGGCCATGGCCCATGTAGGAGAATTAGTATCCTAATCCTAGAAGGATTAGGTTATGAAAGATATCTATAAATAAGAGACTAGGTCTCATATCTCATAGATAACTCCACAAGAAAATTAAGAAGAGCAAAAATTCTCTCCCTCTCCCTCTCTGGATCGGCCGAACCTACTTCCACTTTGGAAGAATTTTCGTCTTCAATTTTTCGTTCCAAAGTTGTTCTAAAACCTAGATATTAATATACCCTATGTTCCAGTTGATTAGGATATATTAATTTTCGTGATATTGTGGTGTATCAACTCGTAGAGGCGCAACACGTGGGGCGCTACTCAAAAGGTGTGGGTCGATCTTACCGGGGCAGAATTCAGAGCTCGTCTTGCTAGTCGAGGATTTGCAAGGAGACAGGTATAAACGAGAAAACTTATACTGTCGTTTATTTATATTCATATATATATACAACTAGAGAATATCCTGGCAAGATTCCTTAAGAGGCCCTAAAAGTTTTTATATTCCGCTGTGCCTAGGGCTGTTTATCTTACCGAATCCCAACACGCCGCACATCCTCCCTTGTTCCTTCGTGCTGGATCTTGCTTTGCCAAGTAGATCTGCACAGTCCTCCATTGACAAATCTCCTGAATCCAGTTCTGAGCCTAAGATCTTGAGGTGTTGCCAGAATCCAATTGGTGTGGACTAACTTTGGAGGTGAGACGCTTGGATCACTTCTGTGAACCAGATCCAGATCCAGATCCAGATTCAGAATCAGAACTGAAGGTTGCCACCACCTAGCCTGTGGTGAGGTAAATCGCAAAACTTCCTTTGTTTTATTACTTTGTGTGTTTTGTTTCTTGCTTACGTATATGTAATATGGAGAATCTAATATGGGACCTTGGGTGCTTCGAAAAATTTTAAATTCCGCACTGTCGTTGTTCTGACAATCGAGGCATCCCAACCACTATCCCAACATCCGAGGAGGCCTAGTATATGGTCTTCGACTAATTTCTTCAGCATTAAATGACGAATGTTAAGTAGCCTTGGAATTATAAATATTTCATAACATCGTATCATTATTCCAATTTTACCACCACCAAAAAAAAATAAAAAATATCATCCTTCCAGTATCATTACAATGTACAGATAATAGGCGATTTTTTTATATATTTTTTTAATTCCGAACAATTGTATGTATTGTTGAAGTATACATATTATAATTCATATTTAGATTTTTAGAATTAAGATTTTGACCATTGCTTTGTATGTTTCAATGCCAAAAAAAAAAATTATCTTTTACAAAGATAATATGTTGTCCTCATAATAAACAATATTAGATAAATAATAAGCGCTAAACAAGATAGGAAACAATAATTCTATATCGGAAATATAGTTATTGGTTTCAATCGAGAATATATTATGGTCATAAAAAGAGAAATTCAATAAACGGCGCTGTTTCATGATTATGCCGTTTAAAAATAAATTGCAAAAGCACACTCGCACGACCAAAATTCTCCTGCCGGGTGCACAGGTTGCAAACAGACGGTGGAAAAATCATTAAATAAAAAGATAGATTACATCAATTTTACAAAAAAATAAAGTATATTATGTTGTACTGTTTTTAGACCGCTTCGGGTCATATATCATTGCTAGGACAATTATAAAAAAAAATATTATTATTAAGATTACAATAAATTACATTATTCAATATTTTATAAAAGCAATTTACCTTTGAGTCAAAGTTCTTTAGAATTATAATTATAATTATATATATATATAGCAGAAAGTTTTACAAAATAGTACATTATTTAGAACTTTTTACGATATTTGGGGAAAATGAAACAAACGTTATTTGCTTATTTACTGTCAGTGCGTTTTACGAATCCTTTAAATGAATTTGAATTGTATTACCAATATTCAATAACTGCCACATATTTTTTATTTAAATATTTTCTTTTCGTAGTATATGAAAAGTCACATTCTTTTAAATTTTATGGACAGTTCTAATAGTTTTAAAAAGATAAAGGGTGTGATCATTTAATAACGGCTGCTAAATTTTTTTTTTTTTTGTTATTTTAATTTATCTACTATTTTGTGTATCAAAGGCTAACATCAATTTACATGGAATAAAACTAGGTATTAGTAAATTAATGTAGGTCGGTTAAAATGGAACGCACTTGGTGTCGTGCTGAGAAATTTAATGATATAAATTCTAATGTCGTCAAAATGCCTTTCAAAATTTATATTTACTAGTGTAGATCGGCAGCCGCAGAGGCAGCGGGATGAAATCGCCAATCAACAAATGACAATTATTATGCTTGCTTTTGGTACTCCAGAAAAGCTAATTTTTATCGAACCGATATGAATCTCATTAAATTTTTATCTCCTCTTTATCATGCTAAATTATCTTGTTCGACAAAAGGTCCATTTGTATACAATAATTGCAATGTAGCGGGTATAGTTTAGTGGTAAAAGTGTAAGCTAACTTCTATTATTCCTCGACGACTACATAGGTATCTAGATTAAACCAACATTCAAGAAAATAAAGCTAAATGTTCGACGACAAAAAATAAGGAGAAGTCGACAAACTCGATTAAACTAAATAAGATGAGTATAGAGAAAATGAGTTTTATTTCATCTCAGAAATCGATATAGTTACAAGAGTCGAATATATTACAATCGAGATATTTACTAAATACTGAAAACCTATTACAATCTATTACAACTGCAGACCAAATAACTTTATCGTTTTTTGGTACTATCTGATCGAAGACGAGCTCTCTGATGGATTCCTACAAATTCGACAACCATAGTCCTCCGATATCAGTTTGATGAAGACCTCTGACGACACCAGAGCACGTCTTCCTCAATGCATCGATCAATGAGAGATAAAGCTAAATCAGCTTTATCTCTCACTGACCGACGCATTGTGGGTACGGCCCTTAAGACCTTCGATGGTCTTAGCGAAGGCCAGGGGAATCTCCTTCCTTTTATGGCAGTAGCTAGCTCGAGAAGACACACCATCTCAGTTAATGTTATGACCATGGGTGTTGGGTCTCTCTGCATTGACCGAGAGATAGAAGAGGAAAGAAGCGCTTATTAATATTTTTGCGTTTTAAGTCCTCCAACATCTGATCGGCTGCTCTTACCTTCTACCTCACTCCTGGCATACTCAGATACAAGACGAAAAGTATCCAAGCACCGACACATAGAGGAACCGACGATGCCGACCTCGTCTTCCTTACCGATCCCACCCATTCGAACGACGAGGCCGACCCATTGGGGAACCCCCTTTACCGATACCACCTTATCGAAATTAAAAGTAATCGCTTCCTCGATCAGAGGTCGTGAGGAATGAAGAGGTGCAAAGATAAAGAAAGCACTCTACGATAGTTGAATAATGGAGAGGTTATTGAGGGTAAATTCTGTCGGATAACATATTACATAAAACATGTTTAGCTATTTTTGGTATGAATAATGGTGGGTACCCCCCACTTATTGATAGACCATGGATGTTTTAAATATGCATAGAGTTAAATAAATATTATGTTATTGCAAAATAATATTCCAGTCTATGATTAAACTACGAAGCAAATATATATTTTTAAACGATTTCTTGAAAATTGTCCCAAAACGATCTGTCTTTTACAAATTGGGTGTTTATTGCATGGTTTTTTAAAACATAAGGATGTTTAGCAGAATAAAAATCACAGGGTAGCATCATGCAAATTAACAAAGGAGAATATCTTAAATTTTACCCACAAATTTGTCTAGAAAATATATTATTACTAAGATCATACAATTAATCTATTAAAATCATTAGAGCACAAAATGAGATAATTTTTTTTTTTTGTAAATAATAAATAATATTGTTACAAATATATAAATATTGGAGATTTATTGCTAAGTTTTCTTATAAATTTTGTTGTATGCTCTGTTCTCCCAATATGATTTTGCTCTGTACTTTTCTTGCTAACCTATTTCCAGTATTCGGTACGTTGTTTCTTTCATTTTTTATTTTCCTTTCAATCTTGCTATTTTCTTGTTGATTTTGCTTGATCTTTAATCGGACCAAAATAATCTATTGTATTTATTACTTATTTTATTTATCTGTTTTTAGGTTGGTATGGAGTTTTTCTCGTTATCTATTTCTAATATATTTGCTATTTTGTTTCTTTCATATTGTAAACGAATATTTGCCATTCAACTTGTATGGGTGGAATGAGTAAACTCATCTTACTGATAAGTAATTTTAAATTCTTGAACAGAGTAATTGTTACCTTGTTTTATTTTTTTTAACTCTACCTCAATTACTTTGTGTAGATTATTCTATGCATATAATATGTAATATAATATTAATATAGATTTTCGTATTCGACTGTTGAATTGTGCTATAAGAATAACTTCGAATAAACCTTAGTGAAGAGCGACCTAATTTCATTATGTTCATGTGTTTTATTAATATGATCGAGATAACACATAATTTATACACTTAATTGTCCTTAGTTTAATACATTAGCACTGGACAATATCCTCCGCGCGGGAGCTTGAAGCAATTGACCTAGTATATATATATATATATCTTCAAAAGATTTGAAAGTTTGTTGGAATTATTTACGGAAGACTTTTCAACTACTGGTATATATTTACTAACAAAACATCAATTAAGTTTTGAGATTTAATGATATTTATAAAAGATGGTGTTTTTTTTTAATCACATAGTCGAGTAAATTAAATGTTGTATAATATTATAAAAATAAAAACCATGAACTGTAAACATAATAAATATATAACAAATTATTTAGCATCCTAATTGAAGAAAGTAATAATTTTCATCATTTGCATTAAAATAAATTATTAATTAATTTTTTTATTTGTAATACGTAATATTATAAGTATATATTATCATCACAATATAATGAACAAAGTAAACAACTGTTATATATTAGTCAACATAATTGACATTACTAAGTTAATCGTAATTCAAATCAATAAATGACTAGATTAATTGACAAAGTCAACATTATTAACTTTAGGGTCATGTATAACCATGTTAATTGTAATCCAAATCGTCAAATTGTTCGATAAATTGACCAAAATCAACATTTTTAACCATACTTTAATGTATAACTAAATTAATCATAATCAAATCAATAAATAACTCGATTAATTGACCAAAATTAACATTATTGACCCTAGAGTAATGTATATCTAGATTAATCATAATTCGAATAAAAAATGGCTCGATCAATTGACAAAAGTCATCAACGTTGATATTAAGGTAATGTTTAACTAGGTTAATTGTAATTTAATGGATAAATGACTCGATTAATCGACCAAAGTCAACATTTTTTACCTTAGGATAATTTATAATTAGGTTAATTGTAATCCAAATTAATCAAAATATCTCGATTAATATACCAAAGTCAATATTGTTGACATTAGGGTAATGTATAACTAGGTTAATCCTAATTCAAATCGATAAATGACTCGATTAATTGATAATAGTGACCCAATCTTATTTATAATTTGTCTTGTATGAAATCTCATATATGATTTGACATATTAAATTGCGAATTAATAAACTAAAATTTGAACATTTATGTACTTCAAACAAATTTTTTAAATTTAATCTAACAAAATATTTAAATATCAACAAAAAAAAAAAAAGTTATGTAAACGAATTTGATTTTCATTCAATTTAAGCATTAACAATAAATTTTAGATAATAATTAATTGGAACACTATAGAAATTTACTTGTTTATGATTTAAAAATACTAAAATTCTTACTTTTTGTACTTGTATATACCCATTTTATATTTAGTAACAATATATTAATTATTGTGAGTTTTCTTCAAGTTTAATAATATTGTTTGTTTGATAGTTATTTGTTTTTGTTAAATGATATTTCAAAATTAACAATATTAATGTAATGATGTAATTATCATCTATAAAAAAACAATATATTCACTAATATGGAGTAATGGGATTGTAAACAGTGCATACGAAGTAATTTTTTCTTATTTTTTAAATTTTGGTAAACTTAACGACGTACATGTTGTTTAGAATGGCTTGTGGCTTTTCTTATTTGTACTTTATGCTTATGAGATTTTATATTTCTTTTCTCATATATAATTTGAATTATATCAAGAATGAATTAAATTTTAAAATTATGCACTTAAAAAAAATCAACATATATTTAACCAAACAAAATATTTATCTATCAAAAAGGAAAATATTACATAATCCGTCGCATCTATAATACTAATAAAAAATTGAGAATTTTTCTATCGTTAGATTTAAGAATTAGAAATAATTAAAAGAAAATACTATTCAAATGTGCTCTAGTATGATTTAAAAATACTAAAATTCTTATTTTTTGTACTTGTATACACGTTATACATTCAATAACAATGAATTTATTGTCTTATTATGATCCCATAAATTAAAATAATTAAAATGTAAATTTATAAAATTAAAAACAAATAATAAGTTTTCAAATATTATTGAATTAGATCTAATTTATATTTAAGTTAAAACTATTAAAATGAATATATCAAAACTTGGACCAATGTGTATTTTCCTAAACATTTATTTGACCTTTATTGCAAAAACAACCCTTCTTCTTCCTCATCTCACCTAACCTCACCCAACCTCCCAACCCCCGACAGTGCCACGTCTTTCCGCCCATCTCACGTGCCGCTAGTTTTCCACATACGAAAAATATAGTTCACTCAAGAATTGATTTCGAATTTGAGGATTTCTTGAAATTTTTAGATCTGAGATTTTTTGTTGTGTTCATTCCCCATTTCAAAAATAAGAATAAAAAACTCCATCAATAGTGTGGCTTCTCGTCTTCTTGAAATAGATGTGTGCGGCGCGGTCGTAGGAGAGTGTGGCGGAGCAGCTGGAGGAGAATGCGGTGGTGCGACCCTATATGGGCAGAGCGATGGTTTTATTTTAGTTACCAGATAAAAAAAATTGAACCCAATATAGTGATTTTTTGTTGGAAAAACTTACCACCCGAAGCTCCATCACAAGGAAAAAATATGGAAATCGAATAATATAGAAAGCAATTGACCTCAAATCGGGGAAAAACACTGGGGAAGAGCTCATTCACACATTCATCGGAGAAATCAAATTTGGGGAGAAAGTCTATAAAAGAAAATTGGGGATGAAGTCTCAACTTGAGTAAAGTTATGAGAATGAAGAAGGGTATTTCGGACATTATAAAAAAATCTCGAGTTCATTAATAGGTTGCCAGTTATTTTTTGGACACGTGGCAATTATGGTGCGCGATCTTTTTTAAGGTCGGACAATATAGAACTAATAGAAGAGTGTCTCTTGTTTGGATATACTGGGCTCATATACATTCTTAGCTCCCTTATATATTACCATCTATAAATTATTTATCAAGGGATGCACATGGTACAATTTTTAATTAAGATTAATTCCAAACATTAGCAGTTTGACACAGTTTCAGTGTCGAATATGAGCTAAACTCTACCAAATTAATATAATTACATTCCTGAAAAAATTCTTATTTAATTGATTTGGATTCAAAAATATGAAATTTTGAAATAATAAATATTATTTAAACTTAATTTATTACGTGCAATGACTCAAATTCAGTTAAACTTTTATAAATTTCTTAATTCGTTTCCCTCTTTATTTATCTTGGAAGAACATTTCAACCTAACTTTAAAGATAGTTTAAGATAGCTCTATTTATAGGAAGCCCTAGTCAATCAAACTTGGTTGGGATGGAAACCCTAGTTATGATGGACCTAACAGCTGCACAATTAGCCTTTTAGGTTTACTATTACATCTCAGCAGTCTTCTATTTATAAATTCCAATTTAAGGCTAAAATCTCTTGCCACTTTATTAAAAAAAATATATCCCAAGGTAGAAGTTAAGGTACTAATTTGGCCTGAATTTTTTATTTTTAATTTTCGCCACTTGTTTTTAATTCATATTTTCTTAGATATTTATGTAAAATATTTTTAAACTTCACATATATATATTAAAATTTCAAATTTATAAAATATATGTACATTTTCTTTAAAGAAGCTATTACATTATAAAACACGAGATTTTGAAGTAAAATATAGGTAAATAGGTGAGGTCCAATTTAGAATATTTATGAAATTGTATTTGTTATGAAAGCAAAATGAACTCAATTTCCACACAATTTGTGTATAGCTTAGTGCTTTTTTCCATTGCCTCAAATTCATATTATCCTCTTAAATTTTGTCTATTCATAATTGATAGTTCAGAAATAGAAAGTGTCTAGCTAACTATCCAATCATACAACTAATTTGAAGTTAACTATCTATTTAAATACTGCACGATAATTCAATATATTTATATAGGAAAAAATTGCATGTTAGGTACTATACAATAGGCATTTTGTCATATTGATATCATTAGATATGTAAATGCACATTCAGTATCATAATTTGAATATGGGTTGCGATGTTCATACCACCTCTGAATAATTGGACAAAAAGGATGAAATTGGCCTCATGCACCGCATGCGAACATTATCTCCTCTCTTGGAGGAAATATAATCATGTTTCTCTCACTTTCATAGGTAAAGTTATAGCATTATCTCATTTTTTGGAGGGATAATAAATCTCTCGATTTATTACTTGATAATTTTTTTTTTCAAAAGACGAGATAATAGCTGCGTGCAGTGCAAGTGGCCGATTCCATCCATTTTCGTCCACTTGTTTGACGGTGATATGAAAATTAAAATCAAATTTTAAATTATTATATTAAATGTGCATTTACATATTCAGTGATATCTATGATGCAAAATGTCTAATTATATGATTCGAAATATGTAAATTTTCCTACTTATATATAGCATTCTGCATTCTCACTTTGTCTTGTCTTGTCATTGAAGTATTTTCTGTTATTTAAGAGTTAAGATATTTTTACAATGAGCAAAAGACATAAACACCCCCAATGTTTTGTCTAACTTCCAAAAAAATTTCTGTGTTGTTTTAACTACCAAAAAACACCTTATGATTTCAAATAAGTGCCAAATACACCCAAAACCCCTATGCTTTGTTTAACTCCCAAAAAACCCCATATGTGTCATTTTAAACCCCCAAAACCCCCCTGTTTTGATTTTATATACGACACTCGACCCAAGTAGTATATACTTTTTTTTTCAAAAAGAATAAATAAATTTAAAAAAAATAAACACATGGGTGTAATCTTATCATTCCACCAAAAGTCAAAAATAAAAGTATAAGTATATACTACTTGGGTCGAGTGTGGTATTTAAAATCAAACACAGGGTTTTTTTTTTGTAGTTAAAATAACACAAGAGGATTTTGGAAGTTAGACAAAGCATAAGGGGTGTTTTTATCTGTTGCTCTTTTTACAATCATAAATATGTTATTATAACTTTTACTTTAAATAACATTCTTTCTTCGAAAACAAATTTTATAATTGTATATACAAAATATAATTTCTTAACTGGTTTTTTGCATTTTGCACCCCCAAAATATGGGGATAGGCACTTTGCACTCTCGAAACATAAAATTAGCACTTTGCACCCTTTTTTGTTCTCCTCAAAAACCTAGGGACAAATAAGTAATTCATTTTTCGATCTTTGGCACTTCGAACCCCGAAACACAAAAAATGGGTATTTTGCACCCCCAAAATAGAATTGACATTTAGCACCCTCGAATTATGAACAACTAAACAACTTGCACCACGGGAAATGAGAAAATGCACACTTTGAACCCCCTAAACAAAAATATTAGCACTTTACACTTCAAATTAAAAAATAAACTCCGGGGTAAAATAGGTTATTCAATTTTTTCTTAAAATTTGCAAGAAACGATTATGAATACTATAATATTCATCTACAAAATTTATTTTAACATATTTATATAATTATCAATTTTTTAAATATCCTCAATATATCCAAAAGAATTCAAAAAGTTTCTAGAAAGTTAATACATAAAATTAACTGAATCATATCACAAAAACAAATTTTAAAATGGAAAGAGAAATGAGTATTCTAGAATTCATAATCGTGTTTTCAAATATAAGGAAAAAATAAAATGAATTGCCTATTTTGCCCCGAGATTTTTGCCTCAGACGGTCAATTTTTGCCCTAAAAAACAAAGGGTTGCTAGTTGTTGAGTTTTTCTTAGTTTGAGGTGTTAAGTGCTAATTTTGTATTTAGGGGGTTCAGAGTGTCCATTTCTATTGTTTCCGAGGGTGCAATTAGTTGATGAGTTGTTCTTAATTCGAGGGTGCTAAGTGCTAATTCTATTTCGGGAATGCAAAAATGCCCATTTCTCGTATTTCGGTGGTGCAAATTGCCAAAGATCCAAAAATAAATTACCTATTATATCCCTAGGATTTTTTAGGAAAATAAAAGAGGGTGCAAAATGTTGAATTGTTCATATTTATATTTTTCATGTTTTGAGGGTGCAAAGTGCGAAAAATCCCAAACGTACACACTAGTATAGTTAGGGTGCGTTCTAATGCTTTAATTGGTAATTTGCCCAATTGATGAATTGGCTCAATTAATTACTTAAGCTAATAATATAGTGAGGTGTTCGGCATATATATTATAGTTGGGTCGAATAACAATTGGGTCTGTGTGTATTAATCTAGTTCGGTTGGCCTCACTATTATTTTACTATTTTGCCTTCCAAGATTCGTCCATAACTGATTGAATCTCAGTCCTTCATTGATCTTTAATCTTTGATCATTTGCAATCCTAGTTTCTTTCTTAATATTTCATTTCCATGTTTAGGGGGCTTTTTTCTATTCACGTAAATGGAGGGAGTTTTACTTCGAAAATTGCAACTTATCCGATGTACAAATAATAGTTTCATCATAAAAGATAGTATACCCGCGAAATATGATCCAAGTTCTATTCAAAACAGCACAACAAATTTTAGGTAATTGAGCACATATTGCTGCATAAAATTCAAACAAAAAAATTAAAAATTAACATAAGAAACAAATGAAGATGCAATAAACTAATTTTATGCCCCCCCTAAACCTAAAAAATTAACATAAGAAACAAGATTGATGAATGATTATCAATGGGTGAAAAATTAGGGTTCTTGGAGAAGAGAAGTCACCTGGAGAAAGGGAGAGAAATCGGGTGAGAGGGAAATTTTAGAATTTTGTTAAAATATACCAGGTTTTTATTTGTAATTCTTCAAAATTAAAAGGGCAAAATGGGTAGGAAAGATTCATTCTGGGCCATTAATTTTTAATTGAAGGGGTAGGTGTCCAATTACAATTATCCGGATTAAAGGGGCTGGCCCACATTTCGACGGATTATGACGGGCAGCTCGTGGATTTTACGACCCAAACCGAAAAAAAACTGAACCCACAGTTGACAATTTGGTTGTAATTGTTGGCTAATTAAGGTGTTATTTGGGCATCCGCACCTTAGTTTTTCATTTGTCAAGATCAATTATTAATCAGCTAAAATGCAGATGGACCTTCATGCTCTTATAACCATGTTACAAAAACAATTCGCATCATTATTGATAAATAACTATGATTCAACTAACATTCAAGCAAATATACTCAATACCTGGCTTTGTCTTTGATCGATCAATAAAAGCATTGTAAATTTTATTTGTTATACATCAAACCTACTAATAAACCTCGAATACAACATTTATCGTGTTATAGAAAATTAAATTTGTTTTAATTTGATGAGCTGGACTAATGTTCGACTCTATTAAAGTTCTTTTGAGCTCGGATATTAAATATCAATATTAAATGCAATCTAAAATTCAGTTAGAAATAAAACTATGTTTGAACAATTGATTTAATTTGGATCTTCTTGGCTCATTTACATTCATAAACCCCTTATATACTATCATCTATAAATTATGTTTAAGGGGTGCATGGGTACGATTTAAGATTCTTTCTATAAAATTTATACCATACCGATTCATGGGGTTTTAAAATTTTCAATACCAAACTAGATTTTTGAGAACCATACTAGTGCAAACAGTTCGGTACGGTTTCGGTATGCTGCGGTACAATTTTGCGGTTTTCTTTAATAATTTTTTCATTTCAAATTCTTCTTATTTTACCAAAACAAAGGCGGCTTTAAATAAGTTGATAATAATTTAATTGTCTTACCAATCAGTGAATAACTAGATGATAAAGAAGCAAAAAGGCAAATTAATAATCAAAATTAATATTTGAATTTTGATAACTCGTATAATAGAACAATAAAAATTATAAAATAGACTTGTTTGATTCGTTAGAACAAAATTCTGCTAATATTCATTAGAAATTAGAGCAATACGTAATATAAAATGATGGGAAAAATCTTGAGTTTCTTTTTTTGAAAACTCACCTCAATTTTTTGTAGAAGTCTTTGAAGAAAAATCAATGTATGTAGTTTGGAGAGAATTGCACTTGTGGAATCTAGTTATACGTCGATTCTCACTTGTGGTAACATAAAAATTTTGCGATATATTTGGTATCACAATTTAAAAAATTGAATAACTTTTGGTACCGTCGTTAAAAATGATCGTTAAGTGACGACATAACAGTTAAGTCTTTTAGTAAAATTGATGTCATTACTAATGTTGACAGACAATTCTAATATTTCAGATCGACAATTATTAATATATAACTTTATTATTATAATAAATATTAAATATTTTAATATTATTATATAAATTTTAGATTTTAAAAAAATATGTTTTTTAATTTTTTATTGATTTTATATTAAAGTATTATTTATTTATTAATATTGTTTACAAAATCATATTAATTAAATAGATATGTAAATTTAATAAATAAAATCTCCAAATTTGTCCGTATATCGAGTAAATTTTAATATTGGGCAACAATGTTGACTAAAATCGTTAATGAATTTGAAGATGTGGGATTATTTCGTCAACATGAAATTTTATGGGGTAGAATTATCCTCCAAAGTAGTCCGCACGTGTCTGAAATATTAGAATTGTCTGTCAACATGGTAATGACATCAATTTTACTAAAAGACTTAACTGTTACGTCGTCACCTAACGGTCATTTTTAACGACGGTACCAAAAGTTATTCAATATTTTAAATTGTGATACCAAATATATCGCAAAATTTTTATGTTACCACAAGTGAGAATCGACGTATAACTAGATTCCACAACTGCAATTCTCTCCAAACTACATACATTGATTTTTCTTCAAAGACTTCTACAAAAAATTGAGGTGAGTTTTCAAAAAAAGAAACTCAAGACTTTTCCCATCATTTTATATTACGTATTGCTCTAATTTCTAATGAATATTAGCAGAATTTTGTTCTAACGAATCTAACAAGTCTATTTTATAATTTTTATTGTTCTATTATACGAGTTATCAAAATTCAAATATTAATTTTGATTATTAATTTGCCTTTTTGCTTCTTTATCATCTAGTTATTCACTGATTGGTAAGACAATTAAATTATTATCAACTTATTTAAAGCCGCCTTTGTTTTGGTAAAATAAGAAGAATATGAAATGAAAAAATTATTAAAGAAAACCGCAAAATTGTACCGCAGCATACCGAAACCGTACCGAACTGTTTGCACTAGTATGGTTCTCAAAAATCTAGTTTGGTATTGAAAATTTTAAAACCCCATGAATTGGTATGGTATAAATTTTATAGAAAGAATCTTAAATCGTGTACCCATGCACCCCTTAAACATAATTTATAGATGATAGTATATAAGGGGTCTATGAATGTAAATGAGAGAATTGCATTTTTGGTACACAGCTTTATGTGTCCAATACATTTGGTATACCTCTTTAACAAAGTTCGACATATTTGGTACAACCGTTAAATAAATTACAAAATCACCGTTAATTCCGTTAGTTCGACACATTTGGTACATCTCTTTTACGAAATTGGCATGCGCGCGGCACATGGCTTCCCAGAAAAAAAAAAAAAAAAAAAAAAAAAAAAAAAAAAAAAAGAAAGAAAAAATTGAAACTTGATAAACCTTTTTATTATATTTTATTCTTCTTCCAATATTAAACTATAAATGTCATTATAGTTTATTATATTTTACATGTCATATAAATAATAAATACATATTTTTTAATAATTTTTATAAATATGATAAATTAAAGTAACTTGTTTATTATATTTTATTCTTCTTGCAATATTAAACTATAAATGAAATTATATAGTTTATTATATTTTACATGTCATATAAATAATAAATACATATTTTGTAATAATTTTTATAAATAATAAACTATAAAAATAATAAACTATTTTTATAAATAATTTTTAAAAATTGAAAATTGATAAACTTTTTTATTATATTTTATTCTTCTTCCAATATTAAACTATAAATGACATTATATAGTTTATTATATTTTACATGTCATATAAATAATAAAGACATATTTTTTTAATAATTTTTATAAATAATAAACTATTTTTACAAATAATTTTTAAAAATTGAAACTTGATAAACTTGTTTATTATATTTTATTCTTCTTCCAGTATTAAACTATAAATGACATTATATAGTTTATTATATTTTACATGTCATATAAATAATAAATACATATTTTTTTATCATTATATAAATATGATATGATAAATATAATAAATACATATGATAATTTTTATAAAAGTTTATCAAGTTTTTTTTTTGGCAGCCATGTGCCGCGCACACGTCAATTTTGTAAAAGAGGTGTACCAAATGTGTCGAACTAATGGAATTAACGGTGATTTTGCAATTTATTTAATGGTTGTACCAAATGTGTCGAACTTTGTTAAAGAGGTGTACCAAATGTGTTGGACACATAAAGCTGTGTACCAAAAGTGAGAATTGGCCTATAACTGTGTACCAAAAATGCAATTCTCTCGAATGTAAATGAGCCAAGAAGATCCAAATTAAATCAATTGTTCAAACATAGTTTTATTTCTAACTGAATTTTAGATTGCATTTAATATTGATATTTAATATCCAAGCTCAGAAGAACTTTAATAGAGTCGAACATTAGTCCAGCTCATCAAATTAAAACAAATTTAATTTTCTATAACACGATAAATATTGTATTCGAGGTTTATTAGTAGGTTTGATGTATAACAAATGAAATTTACAATGCTTTTATTGATCGATTAAAGACAAAGCCAGGTATTGAGTATATTATAACATGGTTATAAGAGCATGAAGGTCCATTTGCATTTTAGCTAATTAATAATTGATCTTGACAAATGAAAAACTAAGGTGCGGATGCCCAAATAACACCTTAATTAGCCAACATTTACAACCAAAATATTGTCAATTGTGGGTTCAGTTTTTTTTCGGTTTGGGTCGTAAAATCCACGAGCTGCCCGTCATAATCCGTCGAAATGTGGGCCAGCCCCTTTAATCTGGATAATTGTAATTGGACACCTACCCCTTCAATTAACAATTAATTAGCCTAAACCCGTGCTATGCACGGTATCATATTAGATATTTAGTACGTACAATTGTTAATTTAATCTAATCTAATCTAATCTATCTCACTTACTATTATTTGAATTGAGTGTTTTGGTCAAAATAAATAATTGAGATCAAAACGCAAAACATTATAAAAAGAAAAGAAAACATTCACCAAAATGCAAAACATTCTAAAAATTGAGATCAAAGTGCAATTTGAAAAACAAAAAATCATAAATACTATGTTAGAGTGAAGAAAATTCGTTGCTGTACATCTTATGGTTCAAACTACTATACAATAAAATAATTAGTTAATGTCCTTAACCGTGTCAACAATTTTATAACATTAATGGTACTTGAGAATTCTAAAAAATGTTTGATACCATCCTCTTCAAAGTCAAAACTCGATACAGATTTGAATTTGATAAGTATGGTCAAATCTCTTAAAACTATAGTACAGTACTATTTTTCAATTTTTGAAGCCCCTTTCGACATACTTTTAAATGACAACTTGGTACATGAAATTGCATTTGCACACATAAGTTTTACTTACACGGTTTCTTCTGGTAAAATTTAACAATATTTTATACCTTTGGACATCATTATTTGGACAGACTGCAAAATTTGAATACTGAATATCTGAATTTGACATGAACTTATCCGTAAAAACAAAATACCTGAAAATGAGCTTGAGTAGATGTAAGTTTTATCAATTTCTTCAGAAAGTCCGTGTCTAATGTTTCCACTCTAGCTTTGTATTCCTGAATATAAAATCTGAAAAAAAAAATGTGGTATAAACACTATAAAGTATTGTGACATATAACATTGATACATGGAATTGAATTGATGAATTGTGATCACCTATCAATTGTGCTCGATAGATTGTCCCTAAAGCAGACGAACAGTATTTGAAGCTTGAACTTGCAATATGGTTTTTGTGATTAATAAAGAAAGTATTTGAAGTCTGAACTTGCAATATGGTTTTTGTAATCAATAAAGAAAGTCTGAAGTGGACGTGGCTTCAAAAGTTTACATGGTACGTGGGAGTGTAAATATTTGACGTGGGAGTTTCCTATTTTTTAGAGCACTATTTATTTTTTAAATTTCTTTAATTTTCAATGCAAAGTGAGCATATAGACGTGGGAGTTTTTAGAGCAGTTTTAGAGCATTATTTATTTTCTAAATTTCTTTAATTTTCTGCATGTAAACATATAGACGTGGGAGTTTTTAGAGCAGTTTTTTTTTTTTTTTTTTTTAATGTTGTGCATGTAACCGTAAATTCTATTTATTTTTTCAAAATAATTGTAAATTCTAGGAAAAATAGAATTTGAGTCAAAATTTAGTATTTTGACCAAAAGGCACCCTTGAAATAATAGTAAGTAGGATAGGATAGGATAGGATAGGATAGGATGGCCCAGATTGAATCTTTCCTACCCATTTTGCCCTTTTAATTTTGCAGAATTACAAATAAAAACCTGGCACATTTTAACAAAATTCTAAAATTTCCCACTCACCCGATTTCTCTCCCTTTCTCCAGGTGACTTCTCTTCTCCAAGAACCCTAATTTTTCACCCATTGATAATCATTCATCAATCTCGTTTCTTATGTTAATTTTTTATTAGGTTTAGGGGCCATATAATCAGTTTACTGCATCTTCATTTGTTTCTTATGTTAATTTTTTCATCAATCTTTTTTAGCATCTAGACTTGAATAAATTAAACAGCCTAAGCATAAGGTAGATTTTGTCTTCGTATCAATTGTATTTGGAATATATGGGTGTATATTAAGCCAAAAAAATGTTATCTTTCTCTCATTTCCAACTGAAATAAAGTTTGTAAGAAAAAAAGGCAGCCACGGTTTGAAATGGAATTCAAAAGCAGGGGCGGACCTACACCACTTTTGTTGGGGGGGGGGTCGGAGATTTTTTTGGTATCAAACTCGATATTTTTTCGATATTTTGATAAAATGATTAAAAAAAAAGTAAATTGTAATAAATTAATACTATAAATTTAACCAACAAAAGGTGAAAAAATATATGTACTACAATTTTTTTTAAGATTACGAATTCTTAAACTGAAATATAAAATGTTCAAGTTGCAATTCAGCTAGACAAAATACAAATAAATGTTGCTTAGACAAGACATGAAAATACGATTAATTTTTTATTTATCATACATTAAAAATAGTATTGTTAAATTGTGCATAACACAAAAGGTATTCTACAATTATAAATAATGCATATCAAATTCATTAATAAATAATTAATATCATGTTAATAATAATTTAAATGTGTTAATAGTTATAATCTCCCACACTGAAATCACATGTTTGACAATATAATCTATCTAAATAAAATTAAATTCCATAAAAAATGATGCAAAGAAAATTATTAGGACATTTCATAAATAGACATTTGATGAAGGACACTTTGAGACGTTGATAATAAATAGGAAATTAAAATGAAATTGGATGAAAATGATGAGAAAAATATACCAATTGGGCCAAAGGCTATTTTAGTTAATTTACACATACATAGGGATGTAATAATATTTTGATAAATAGGAAATTGACACTACAAGAAAAGCAGGATTTTCCGACGGACAACAATCCCGTCGGAAATTAGTTGCCATTTTCGACGGCATTTCCGACGGCACAACAAAATCCGTCGGAAAATGAACTTTTCTTAATAAAGTTCATTGAAACTTATTTCCGACGGGTATATTCCGTCGGAAAATCAATTTAAAAAAAATCCAAAATAATATTATAAATTTTCCGACGGACCATATCCGTCGGAAAATAATTTAAAAAAAAAAAGAAAAAAAGGAGAAAAAGTTTCCGACGGAATGTATCCGTCGGAAAATTTAATTAATAAAACAAAAAATAAAAAAACTTTTCCGACGGACTAATTCCGTCGGAAATTATTTAAGAAAAAAAAGAGCCCACGTTTCCGACGGTTCCCAGCCGTCGGAAATTTCATTTAATAAAGTGAAACTTGGAAAAAAATTTCCGACGGAAAACGCCCGTCGGAAAATATTTAATAAAAAAAGTACATAACCCCGAGGTCAATAGTGTTGACTTTGGTCAATTAGACCTTCAATTCGAGAATCGATCGATCTAATCACGGATAACCTAAATGTACTTACTCCCGGGGTCAATAGTGTTGACTTTGGTCAATTAGACATTCAATTCGAGAATCGATCGATCTAATTACGGATAACATCAATGTACATAACCCCGGGGTCAATAATGTTGACTTTGGTCAATTAGACATTCAATTCGAGAATCGATCGATCTAATTACGGATAACCTAAATGTACTTACTCCCGGGGTCAATAGTGTTGACTTTGGTCAATTAGACCTTCAATTCGAGAATCGATCGATCTAATCACGGATAACCTAAATGTACTTACTCCCGGGGTCAATAGTGTTGACTTTGGTCAATTAGACATTCAATTCGAGAATCGATCGATCTAATTACGGATAACCTCAATGTACATAACCCCGGGGTCAATAGTGTTGACTTTGGTCAATTAGACATTCAATTCGAGAATCGATCAATCTAATTACGGATAATCTCAATTTACATAACCACGAGGTCAATAGTGTTGACTTTGGTCAATTAGACCTTCAATTCGAGAATCGATCGATCTAATTACGGATAACCTAAATGTACTTACTCATGGGGTCAATAGTGTTGACTTTGGTCAATTAGACCTTCAATTCGAGAATCGATCGATCTTATTACGGATAACCTAAATGTACTTACTCCCGGGGTCAATAGTGTTGACTTTGGTCAATTAGACCTTCAATTCGAGAATCGATCGATCTAATTACGGATAACCTCAATGTACATAAACCCAGGGTCAATAGTGTTGACTTTGGTCAATTACAGTATCCAGGTTGTGATGAGAATAAAATCTTACTCTTTCAATGTAAGTGGTATAACTCAGTTTCTTCCGGAGGAATTAGGATACACCCGCAATATGGAATTGTTGAGATCAACATAAAAAGCACATATCCTAAATTTGATCCGTTCGTCTTTGCGGAACATACATCTCAAGTATACTTTGTTCCTTACCCGGGGGAAGAAAAAGGACAAAATTAATTGGCGTGTTGTAGTAAATACGAGACCAAGGAGTAGAGTGGATACTAGGTATAATGTACAAGTCACGGCTTTGCAAGAACCACCTAACATGCCAAATTCCCGTGTTGATGATGAACTAATGGATTTGAATGTTGAAGAAGAAGAAGAAAACGAAGAAGAATTGGAGGAAGTGGAAGAAGAAGAAGAAGAAGAAGAAGAAGACGAAGAAGAAGACGAAGATGAAGAAGAAGAAGAAGATGAAGAAGAAGAAGAAGAAGATGATGAAGATGAAGATGAAGATGAAGATGAATAATTATTTTTTCGTTGACTTTGTATTATTATTGTACTCACATTTGATAAATATTTAATATTCTATTGTGATACACTATTAATGCTTTATGTTGATGTTGGAATGTTTTATTTTTATTTCATAGTTTAAGATTTATTATAATATGTTACTGTAGTCTATTCTCTTATTTTTGCAGATGGCACCAAGGAAGAAGTTAAAGAGAGTTGACTTATCCACCGACTCAGTTGACCATGACCATGAGTCTTTCAGGCCTTCGCCTAGTCCGACTTCTAACCCCGCTCCCAGCCTTTCTAACCCCGCTCCCAGCCCTTCTAACCCCGCTCCCAGCCCTTCTAACAGCGTTGCCGGATTAAATACTTTCTTATCGGGTCCTAGCCATTTACATGGGAGCTCTTCGGTTGGTGGTAGTTCGACTGCTATTCCTAGTATGGAGTCTGTTAATGGGAAGGAGCTAATTGTTTCTACGGAATTTCCTAATGAGTATGTATTTATTTTAATGGCTTTAAAATGTTGTATTAATGTTATTAATTGATCTAATATATACTTTCAATGTTTTTGTGATTTGACATAGGTTTACAAATCATATGTCAGTCGTTCGTGGTGTAGGAAGAGCTGTTAGAAAAGGTTGGGAAGGTTCTTATCACACATATGGTGAAGTTCCTGATAAGATTAAGACTAAGTTGTTTAATATCTTTAAGGTATTTATCTAAATTATGTTAGTATATATTGTAGTTTAATAATTAATATCAATAACTATATTGTTTACTAATAAAATTATCTAACGAACTGCAGAAGGAGTACCATTGGGACCCTATGTATGAAGCTGAAATTAAAAGGATATTTGACGTTAAAGCCGGATCATCACTTACTCATGCATTTGATGAGTTAAGAAGTAGAAATTTACCTAAGCCAAATTGGATAAATGAAAGTTGTTGGAAAGAATACAAGGCATATTGGGCATCTCCCGAGTTTTTGGAGAAAAGTCAAAGAAACAAAAGAAATCGAGCTTCCAATTGTGGTGGTCAAGGAGCCCCAAACCACATGGGTGGTAGTATAACACATTCGGAGCACGCGCGTAGACTAGTAAGTCACTCATATTTCTTATTGACATTTGTTTCATATATCTATTGTGGTAACACAATCAATATATAATAATGTTGTAGAAACAAAAAGGACAGGACGTGTCCCAAGCAAGTCTATTTATGTATACTCATTCGAAGTATGATGAAAAGGGAGAGAGAACCATATGGGTCAATGAACGTTCGAAGAATACATATGTAAGTCAAATAAACTCATTACTTAGTTTATTGCTTATTAGTAATAGGTGTTATGTTTGATTAAATGTATACTCATGTTCGTGCCTCCTAGAATGCGTTTAAGGAAAAACTCCCGACTCCTCAAGTATCTGAAACTGGTGAATCACAACCAGTCCCTGAAAATGTTGAGTTGCAGGTACGTAAATGCAATAACTAATTTATGATATTAAATAAATACATTTAGTTGTAATCTAAATTGTTTTCATTTGTAATTCAGACGTGGGTGGAGACTGTAGGCGTTGGGAAGAAAGGTACGATTTATGGTTTGAAGGGCAAGGCTCATCGGGTTAGACCTCAGTCATCGAGATCACATTATTCTCAAGCTACTTCTTCCGACCCGGAGCTTGTGGCGAGACTTCAAACTCTCGAAGAACAGGCGTCGGAGAATCAAACAATGAGGGAGGAATACAACAATATGAAACAAGAGCTTGCGGATAATCGACGGGAGGTGGAGGCATATCGTCGAGAGATGGAGGAATTCCGAAGTTTGTTTAGCCAGATGCCAACCAAAATGATGCATAAAAAACCCCAGAACCCACCCCAGAACCCACAACAATCTAATGACTCTGACTCCGACTCCGACTCCGACTCTGACGATTGATACTCTCTATTTCTTGCTTATGCTAATTGATACTTTTTATTTTCCTACATATTTGAACTCCCCTAGTGATGGTTGAGACTAATTTATGTTTATTAGGTTTTTAATTTGAATGGTGTATTATTATGACTATGACTGAGATTATTATGACTTTTAATTAATGATTATTGGTTTTCAATTTAATTTTGATGAATGTTGTATTGAATAGATAAACGGGATAATTTTTTTAATTAATTAATTTTTTTAAATAAATTCGAATTATTTTTTTAATAAAAATAATAAAATTTCCGACGGAATTTTCCGTCGGAAATAAATAAATAAATTTTTTAATAAAAAACTATTAAAATTTTCGACGGGGGTCTATCCGTCGGAAAAAAATAAATAATTTTTTTTTGAAAATATAATTAATTTCCGACGGAAAACGGCCGTCGGAAATTGAGGTCAAACAGTTGACCCTAACAAGGTTCCGACAGAAGTATCCGTCGGAAATACTGTCGGAAGTTGCCCGTCGGAAATTTTCCAACGAACTTTCCAACGACCTTGATCTGTCGGAAAATGCCCGTCGGAAATCCCGTCGGAAAATTACCGACGAGCAAAATTCCGACGAACTTTCCGACGGACAGTTGCCGTCGGAAAATGCTATTTTCCGACGGATTTTCCGAAAAATCCATCGGAAAATCCGTTGGAAAAACCTGCTTTTCTTGTAGTGTGACATTGAAAGAAAAATAATTAAAAGGGCAACTCAGGATTCGAACTGCTGACTTTGCCAAAAGTTTGAAGCAACATTGCCACTGAGCCAAAGACCTTTTCATCTTAGAAAATACATATATAATTAGATAATGTATTTTTTTCTGGGGGGACCATGGCCCCCCCAGTTCCCACTATGGTCCGCTCCTGTTTAAAAGTGCTTCTTTTTACTGATAAATTGTTTGATTGTTATCTTGATAGTTGCTTGACATTTTGGTATATATTTGTCTCACACCAAAGTGATTTTTCCCTAATTTTAGTTTAGTTTATTAAGCACTGATTTGTCCTAACTTTTGTGTATGTGTTTGGAGAACTCCTTGTGTTTAGTTTGAATTTTATGCATACTCCTTTGGATGGAGACATTACATCTCATCAGTATAGTGGCTAAGATCTCTTGTTAATAACAAACATTGGGACTATTAGGGTATCTTGTTAAAATTAGGAAATTATTGTTCAAAGTACGTGGTCCAGGTTTATGTGTGCTTGTTTTGAGAAGTTTTAATTTTTTTGTTTGAATTTTATGCAGCAATATGTGCTCAATTACCTAAAATTTGTTGTGCTGTTTTGAATAGAACTTGGATCATATTTCGTGGGTATACTATCTTTCATGATGAAACTATTATTTGTACATCGGATAAGTTGCAATTTTCGAAGTAAAACTCCCTCCATTTACGTGAATAGAAAAAAGCCCCCTAAACATGGCGGAAATGAAATATTAAGAAAGAAACTAGGATTGCAAATGATCAAAGATTAAAGATCAATGAAGGACTGAGATTCAATCAGTTATGGACGAATCTTGGAAGGCAAAATAGTAAAATAATAGTGAGGCCAACCGAACTAGATTAATACACACAGACCCAATTGTTATTCGACCCAACTATAATATATATGCCGAACACCTCACTATATTATTAGCTTAAGTAATTAATTGAGCCAATTCATCAATTGGGCAAATTACCAATTAAAGCATTAGAACGCACCCTAACTATACTAGTGTGTACATTTGGGATTTTTCGCACTTTGCACCCTCAAAACATGAAAAAAATGTACTTTACACCTCCAAAATATGAACAATTCAACACTTTGCACCCTCTTTTATTTTCCTAAAAAATCCTAGGGATATAATAGGTAATTTATTTTTGGATTTTTGGCAATTTGCACCACCGAAACACGAGAAATGGGCATTTTTGCATTCCCGAAATAGAATTAGCACTTAGCACCCTCGAATTAAGAACAACTCATCAACTTGCACCCTCGGAAACAATAGAAATGGACACTCTGAACCCCCTAAACACAAAATTAGCACTTAACACCTCAAACTAAGAAAAACTCAACAACTAGCAACCCTTTGTTTTTTTGGGCAAAAATTGATCGTCGGAGGCAAAAATCTCGGGGCAAAATAGGTAATTCATTTTATTTTTTCCTTATATTTGAAAATACGATTATGAATTCTAGAATACTCATTTCTCTTTGCATTTTAAAATTTGTTTTTGTGATATGATTCAGTTAATTTTATGTATTAACTTTCTAGAAACCTTTTGAATTCTTTTGGATATATTGAGGATATTTAAAAAATTGATAATTATATAAATATGTTAAAATAAATTTTGTAGATGAATATTATAGTATTCACAATCGTTTCTTGCAAATTTTAAGAAAAAATTGAATAACCTATTTTACCCCGGAGTTTATTTTTTAATTTGAAGTGTTAAGTGCTAATATTTTGTTTAGGGGGTTCAAAGTGTGCATTTTCTCATTTCTCGTGGTGCAAGTTGTTTAGTTGTTCATAATTCGAGGGTGCTAAATGTCAATTCTATTTTGGGGATGCAAAATACCCATTTCTTGTGTTTCGGGGTTCGAAGTGCCAAAGATCGAAAAATGAATTACTAATTTTGTCCCTAGGTTTTTTAGGAGAACAAAAAAGGGTGCAAAGTGCTAATTTTATGTTTCGAGAGTGCAATGTGCCTATCTCCATATTTCGGGGGTGCAAAATGCAAAAAACCAGTTAAGAAATTATATTTTGTATATACAATTATAAAATTTGTTTTCGAAGAAAGAATGTTATTTAAAGTAAAAGTTATAATAACATATTTATGATTGTAAAAAGAGCAAAAGACAAAAACACCCCTTATGCTTTGTCTAACTCCCAAATCCCCCTGTGTTATTTTAACTACCAAAAAAAACCCATGTGTTTGATTTTAAATACCACACTCGACCCAAGTAGTATATACTTATAATTTTATTTTTGACTTTTGGTGGAATAATAAGATTACACCCATGTGTTTGTTTTTTTTAAATTTATTTATTCTTTTTGAAAAAATAAGTATATACTACTTGGGTCGAGTGTAGTATATAAAATCAAAACATGGGGGTTTTGGGGGTTTAAAATGACACATAGGGGATTTTTTGGGAGTTAAACAAAGCATAGGGGTGTTTTTATCTTTCGATATCAGGGGTAAAATTGTCATATCAAAAGAAAAATATGAACAAATACTTGCAATTTTGGCGTTTGAAACACACTCTCTTTTTTGGGTGTATTTGGCACTTATTTGAAATCATAAGGTGTTTTTTGGTAGTTAAAACAACACAGGAAAATTTTTAGGAGTTAGACAAACCATTGGGGGTGTTTATGTCTTTTGCTCATTGTAAAAATATCTTAACTCTTAAATAACAAAAAATACTTCAATGACAAGACAAGACAATAACGGGTAGTGAGAATGCATAATGCTATATATAAATAGGAAAATTTATATATTTCGTATCATATAATTAGACATTTTGCATCATAGATATCACTGAATATGTAAATGCACATTTAATATAATAATTTAAAATTTGATTTTAATTTTTATATCACCGTCAAACAAGTGGACGAAAATGGATGGAATCGGCCACTTGCACTGCACGCGGCTATTATCTCGTCTTTTGAAAAAAAAATTATCAAGTAATAAATCGAGAGATTTATTATCCCTCCAAAAAATGAGATAATGCGATAACTTTACCTATGAAAGTGAGAGAAACATGATTATATTTCCTCCAAGAGAGGAGATAATGTTCACATGCTGTGCATGAGGCCAATTTCATCCTTTTTGTCCAATTATTCAGAGGTGGTATGAACATCGCAACCCATATTCAAATTATGATACTGAATGTGCATTTACACATCTAGTGGTATCAATATGACAAAATGCCTATTGTATAGTACCTAACATGCAAGTTTTTCCTATATAAATATATTGAATTATCGTGCAATATTTAAATAGATAGTTAACTTCAAATTAGTTGTATGATTGGATAGTTAGCTAAACACTTTCTATTTCTGAACTATCAATTATGAATAGACAAAATTTAAGAGGATAATATGAATTTGAGGCAATGGAAAAAAGCACTAAGCTATACACAAATTGTGTGGAAGTTGAGCTCATTTTGCTTTCATAACAAATACAATTTCATAAATATTCTAAATTGGACCTCACCTATTTACCTATATTTTACTTCAAAATCTCGTGTTTTATAATGTAATAGCTTCTTTAAAGAAAATGTACATATATTTTATAAATTTTAAATTTTAATATATATATGTGAAGTTTAAAAATATTTTACATAAATATCTAAGAAAATATGAATTAAAAACAAGTGGCGAAAATTAAAAACAAAGAATTCAGGCCAAATTAGTACCTTAACTTCTACCATGGGATATAATTATATAAATGGGAAGCGACTTTTTTTTGTTATTTCTATTTTTTCTTTTTTAATAAAGTGGCAAGAGATTTTAGCCTTAAATTGGAATTTATAAATAGAAGACTGCTGAGATGTAATAGTAAACCTAAAAGGCTAATTGTGGAGCTGTTAGGTCCATCATAACTAGGGTTTCCATCCCAACCAAGTTTGATTGACTAGGGCTTCCTATAAATAGAACTATCTTAAACTATCTTTAAAGTTAGGTTGAAGTGTTCTACCAAGACAAATAAAGAGGCAAACGAATTAAGAAATTTATAAAAGTTTAACTGAATTCGAGTCATTGCACGTAATAAATTAAATTTAAATAATATTTATTATTTCAAAATTTCATATTTTTGATTCCAAATCAATTAATTAAGAATTTTTTCAGGAAGATGTAATTATATTAATTTGGTAGAGTTTAGCTCATATTCGACACTGAAAACTGTGTCAAACTGCTAATGTTTGGAATTAATCTTAATTAAAAATTGTACCATGTGCATCCCTTTGATAAATAATTTATAGATGATAATATATAAATGGGAGCTAAGAATGTATATGAGCCCAGTATATCCAAACAAGGGACAATCTTCTATTAGTTCTATATTGTCCGACCTTAGAAAAGATCGCGCCCCATAATTGCCACGTGTCCAAAAAATAACCGGCAACCTATTAATGAAGTCGAGATTTTTTTATAATGTCCGAAATACCCTTCTTCATTCTCATAACTTTACTCAAGTTGAGACTTCCTTCCCAATTTTCTTTTATAGACTTTCTCCCCAAATTTGATTTCTCCGATGAATGTGTGAATGGGAGGAAAGACGTGGCACTGTCGGGGGGTGGGGGTTGGGGGTGGGAGGTTGGGTTAGGTTAGGTGAGATGAGGAAGAAGAAGGGTTGTTTTTGCAATAAAGGTCAAATAAATGTTTAGGAAAATACACATTGGTCCAAGTTTTAATATATTCATTTTAATAGTTTTAACTTAAATATAAATTAGATCTAATTCAATAATATTTGAAAACTTATGAATTATGATTTGTTTTTAATTTTATAAATTTACATTTTAATTATTTTAATTTATGGGATCATAATAAGACAATAAATTCATTGTTATTGAATGTATAACGTGTATACAAGTACAAAAAATAAGAATTTTAGTATTTTTAAATCATATTGCACTTGTGGAATCTAGTTATACGTCGATTCTCACTTATGGTAACATAAAAATTTTACGATATACCATTGTATCACAATTTAAAAAATTGAATAACTTTTGGTACCTTCGTTAAAAATGACCGTTAAGTGACGACGTAACAGTTAATTCTTTTAGTAAAATTGATGTTTGTAGAAGTCTTTGAAGAAAAATCAATGTATGTAGTTTGGAGAGAATTGCACTTATGGAATCTAGTTATACGTCGATTCTCACTTGTGGTAACATAAAAATTTTGCGATATATTTGGTATCACAATTTAAAAAATTGAATAACTTTTGGTACCGTCGTTAAAAGTGACCGTTAAGTGACGACGTAACAGTTAAGTTTTTTAGTAAACTTGGTGTCATTACTAATGTTGACAGACAATTCTAATATTTCAGATCGGCAAAATAACCTCACATCTTCAAATTTACTGACGATTTTAGTCCCGTTGTTCATCAATTTCAAAATTGGCTCGAATCAGACACGTGCGGACTACTTTGGAGGATAATTCTACCCCATAAAATTTCATGTTGACGAAATAATTCCACATCTTCAAATTCATTAACGATTTTACTCAACATTGTTGCCCAATATTAAAATTTACTCGATATACGGACAAATTTGGAGATTTTATTTATTAAATTTACATATCTATTTAACTAATATGATTTTATAAACAATTTTAATAAATAAATAATACTTTAATATAAAATCAATAAAAAACTAAAAAACATATTTTTTTAAAATCTAAAATTTATATAATAATATTAAAATATTTAATATTTATTATAATAATAAAGTTATATATTAATAATTTCAAAAAACCAAAACACTCATCCCTCCCAACCCACTCAACCTGTAACCACTGATAGAAATAGTGTCCTGCAAGCCAGCTGTATGGCTAGCATTAATTGTAATTAATGAGGAACTATTCAATTTAGATTAATAAATGCACTTTTATTAAATGGTCAACTTTATCTTATGTAATATTTGTCTACGCATAAGGATAGAAGTCCTTAGATCACAGGGCTATGGGACAACCCGTGGACTGATCTCTAAGGCCGTGATCTAGAATATATTCAAGAGTCGTAGAATCCAATCGAGATAGGACATCGTTGGATTCGGTTAGACTCTCACTATTGTGTATACTCCGATGAACTGGAGGACGCTGGGGTCCACGAGCGTGACTGGGATAGTCGATACACATAAGTGGGTGGCTTGCTGGGATGGCAAGCGCACTGAATACCCCAATTAGGAAATAACTCACCATGGAAGCGGTAGTCGCATATCGGGGTTGAAGTTATTCCAATTTACGATAGTATACGAGGAACGATCCCTAACTACTTGAGATGATAGGGTTTATCTGGTACGAGAACGTCTATACTTTGATATGAGTTCCGACTGACTGGGGATCGCCAGAAAGTCTCTGTGGACTCATGTTGGGTATAGAGGAACTCGTATGCAGATTCATATCATCAACAAAGGATCCATTGACTCGACTTGATAGGTCGAGAAATTCTCCTATGGATTTCTGTGAGAAATTAATTCTGATGAAATCCTTGGCCAAGGTAACTGACGACTTTATGTAAGTAGCTCATAAAGAACAAGTCAGAAAGAATTTATTTCGAGATCAGAGAACATAAGGTCAAGACAAAAGATAAGGGAATCCGATGAAAGACCATACCCTTAAGTCTCGACTGGGAGATTGATCGATGGAGAGATTGTGTCGTATATGGAAATTGTAAATGATAAAAGGTTCACTGAATTAATTCACCAGTGATTGGGCTCCATGGGCTTGTGACTGGACATCGACCGTGGAGTGTGGGAGAATTCCCAAATTAGCAGGGGTGCTAATTTTGGAATGATTAATCGACAGAGTGTTCGATTAATTTAGAGCATTAATTGCTCAAGTAATTAAATAATATTTAATTACAACCCACGGCCAATTATGTGGTGAACCTACGGGGGCATACACAATACACAAGTAGCGAAAGCGAGGAAACAGGAACGAACCAGTCGACTGGGTCGACTGGGTCAAAAATCGACTGGGTCGATTAAATGGGTGGGTCGACTGGGTCGACCCATATGGAACGAAAATGGATCCAATTGGAAGTGGATCAAGATTATAAATTAAATTGGAATTTAATTTATGAGTAAATTAATTAATTAGGATTTAATTAATTAATGGAATAATTAATTTAATTAGACTTGGAGTTTAATTAATTAATTGGGAGATGATTTAATTAATTGGGCTATTTAATTGGAAGATTAAATAAAGCCCTGAAAGATTAATTAATATGGGCCATGAATTAATTAGAAGACTTAGTCTTCTAATTAAAGAAGGCCATGGCCCATGTAGGAGAGAGAAGACCTAGTCCTAATAGGACTAGGATAGGAAGAAAACTATAAATAGCTTTCTTCTAGTTATTTTTCATACAACTCCACAAGAAAAATCAAGAAGAGCAAAATTCTCTCCCTCTCCCTCCCTGGATCGGCCGAACCCTGCTTCCACTTTGGAAGAATTTTTCGTGTTCGATCTTTGTTCCAAAATCGTTCTTAAAGTCCTGAATTAATATAGCCTATGTTCTAGTCGATTAGGTTATATTATTTTCGTGATATTGTGGTGTATCAAC
This sequence comes from Penstemon eatonii, assembly GCA_038501285.1. NCBI lineage: Eukaryota > Viridiplantae > Streptophyta > Magnoliopsida > Lamiales > Plantaginaceae > Penstemon > Penstemon eatonii. Next base: position 1,260,244 of record JBCEGF010001341.1, read on the forward strand.
TCGTAGAGGCGCAACACGTGGGGCGCTATACAAAAAGCTTGGATCGATTTTCTGTGAGAGAATTCAGAGTTCATCTAGCCAACTTGGATTTGCAAGGAGACAGGTATAAATGAGAAAACTTATACTGTCATTGATTTATATTCATATATATACAACTAGAGAATATCCTGGCAAGATTCTTTAAGAGGCCCTAGAAATTTTTTATATTCCGCTGTGCCTAGGGCTGTTTTTCTTACCGAATCCCAACAGTGGTATCAGAGCCAACTCTAGGCTTTGTATATATATGAATTTGCGAATTCTGTGTTTATTAAATCATATGTTTGATTTATGTGGCTAGTTCTTTAACTATGAATGTTTTAGGACTTTATTGTTAACTTAGAGTTAATGGGAAATTTTAGATTCGTATTTTTATCATGTTGTTTTAATTTTGGATTGAGATTTAATTGGGACTGTTTTAATTAAATCATAAAAGTAATCAAAAACAAAAAAAAAAAATTTTTAGATCCAACCCTGCGGTGGCACGCGGCGGTGCGCGGCAGCGCACCGCGGCTGGGCGACCACCGCAAGCCGCGGCATGCGGCAGCATGCGGACAGCATGCTGTCCGCGCACGCTGCGCACAGCAGCAGCCCACGGGCTGTTGTCTGCGCGTGGCTGTGCGCGGCAGCCTGCTGCCGCGCGCTGTCACGCGCCGCGGCTGCTGCCCGTGGCAGCTCACGCGCCCCTGCGGGATCGCGCGTGGGTTGTCCGCGTGGCAGCTCCTGATTAGCTTCGACTGGTCATGTTTGGGTTGGACTCTAATTCTGCCTATTTTGAAAATTCTGGAAATTTAGAATTTTGGGAAGATTAGGAAACTTGGAGTTTTGGGATAAGGTAGTTATCTTGTTAGAATTAAACACTACCTTAATTAAACTAATCTAAACAAAATAGGATTATCTTGAGAATCTTGGAGATTTGGGAATATTGGGAAACTTAGAGTTTTGGATAAGGTAAGAATCTTAGAGATTTAGATTACCTTAATTAACCAATCTTAATCAAGATAGGATTTGTAGATTACTTGAAGCTCAAGTAAGAGCTAATTAATCTTAGAGGTTAATTATTAATTCAAAATTAATTAACTTGGATAAATTTTATGAATTAAAATTAAAGGAGCCGGTAAATTTACATTTTTGCCCTTATGTGAATTTATGCATGTTCTTGAGTGAATATGTGGATTGGTCGATTTTGCCCTTAAGCCCTGTGTAGTTTTGGTTTATTTATTTTATGGGTTGTAATTAAATGGGCCTGATTGGTGCCCTTGCTTGCGCAAACAAATGTAATAGAATAGGACCATTTAAATTATGTAAGCTAGGCTTAGATTAGGCTTGGAGCCGAGAAGACCTCATGAAGACTTGGAGATCCACATGGAGGCCCATTTACCTTGGAGGACATGGAGGCCCAATTCATTACATGGAGGCCCAATCAAGCTGGATATTACAAGAAGGCCCATGATGTATGGGTTTAAAAATTGTAATAGTTAGGACATTTAATTTTCACCCTAGACTGACCAATTGATTCATCACGTGGCTCGTGATGGATCGCATAGGATGGGCAATCGACCAATCATATCTTGCTAGGTGATGAATGTTTACTTTTTCGCACATTATTCTTTGATGTATGAGATGCATGCTTAGGATAGAAAACGTAAACAAGATAAGCATAATCTGATGAGACCTCGCACACTTAGAAACCTCCAATTGAACTTAAAATTCAATTAGAATATTAAATCGAATAACGGGCGCATATGAATAGTGTCTATGGTCCGAGCCTATCCAATTACTAGGTCTTAGGCATATTGTACAAATATATCTCGATGTCTCACGAGTCGTGGGTCGAGCTATAGGAAGATAATATGTCTACTGCCTCGATGCACGAGTTAAGTGCCAAGGGAGGGGATAGCAAGGTTTTAGGCGCTGTCTCACGAGTCGTGGGGCGTCTAGGATTGAACTATTTCTCTTCACGAGTATTGGACATGATTTAACGCTAGTAAGTATGGATGTCTCACGAGTCGTGGGTCCATATCGAAAAACGAGGCTAAATGAACTTAAGGGTTAGCTGCGATGGTTAACCGTTGACATAGTCGACCACCAAGTGGATCAAATAGTATGGCCAACGAGTCGTGGGTACTAGGAGATTGCATTTGGGCCTTAAGCCCGCTAGGATATTTTAAATTCCCGAAACTTATGTGGGGGCATAAGATTTTGATTAAAATAGTGGGAGTAATTTGCAAATGAAATCCATGTTTGTGAATTGTGCATTTTAAATTAATCTATCGCGTATTTATTTCTTCTATCGTCATTTTATAGTTATGATGTCAAAAGAGCTTAGAGCACTTAGAGATTTGTCCATCTCATCACTTGAACGTAATATTTTAACTGGACCCAACTTGCATTTCTGGACGCATCATTTGAATGGATTATTTGAAGCTGAAAACATATCTTATGTTTTGTCTGTGCCACCACCCATTACTATTTCACATGACGTTCCTGATGAGCTCCGTAAAAGCATCACCAAGTGGAAACTGGATGATGGCTTAGCTCGTGAATACATGTTGGAATATATGTCACTTGATCTGCGTTTGCAACATGAGCATATGGCATCCGCGAAAGAGGTTCTCTCGAATCTCAAATTCCTTTATGGGATTAGAGATGGTCGTCGCAGATTCGCGATCACGAGGGAACTCTTGCAAGCAAGAAAGAGAAGGGAAACTCCTGTCGGAATCCACGTACACAAGATGATTCGACTTCTATCTGAACTCGATGATATGGGTGTCGTGATGGACAATGATTTCCGAGTGGATATTATTCTACAATCTCTTCCTAGATCATATGACCGATTTATCGCGGACTTGAATCTCCAGAGGCGAGAGATCACTGTACATGTCCTGCGACAAATGCTCGAGGAACACGAGGCTTCTTTTGGAAAGAAAGCAAGGGTTGGCGAAAAGACTGGGCGGCGTTCAAAACCAAGACAAATGGAAACCAGAGCTCCTTACTGCACAAGGTCAAAGGAAAGGATTAAATTCGAACCTATGGAGAGTTCGAAAAGGTATATTCCTTGTTGAAGTTAATTTATCAATTAACTGTGCATCATGGGTGCTAGACACTGCTTGTGGTTCTCATCTTTGTAATGATTTACAGGTGATGGGAGCAACAAGGCCACTTAGGCCAGGGGATTGGATCCTGAGATTTGGCAATGGAGCTAGAGCTGCTGCCGAGGCCATAGGCGAAGTGGAGTTAGATTTAGGTGGTAATAAATTAGTCCTTAGGAACGTTCTTTATGTACCTGGTTTGGTGAAAAACATTATTTCAATTCCTGTTTTGGATAATGAAGGTTTTAATTTTACTATTAATAAAGGTTCCTTTTCATTATTCATGAATGATAATATGTTTTTCACTGGTACATTAAAAGATGGACTATATACCATTGAACCACCTAAGTTAGTGATGCATGTACAACAAAACAAAAGGAAACAAGATAATGAAATATCTGCCCAATTGTGGCACGCTCGACTTGGACATATATCTAAGTCAAAGATTCAAAAGTTAGCATCTTCTGGCGCGATTGAAATCAATCGCATTGATGAAATGCCAACATGTGAACCATGTTTAAAGGGTAAAATGGCTAAGTTGCCGTTTAAGGGAAACCCTGAGCGAGCCAAGCAAACATTGGACTTAATACATACTGACGTATGTGGACCACTAAGAAAAAGCGCCCGAGGTGGCTATGACTACTTCATCACTTTCACTGACGACTTTAGTCGTTATGGATATGTGTTCTTGTTGAAACACAAGTCTGAAGCCTTTGAGCGATTCAAAGAATTCAAGATGGAAGTAGAGAATCAACTTGGTCATACGATAAAGGCTCTTCGTTCTGACCGAGGTGGAGAATTTCTTAGTAACGAATTTCTGAATTATCTCGTAGAGCATGGAATACTATCGCAGTGGACTCCTCCTGCAACACCCCAGTTAAATGGAGTAGCAGAGAGAAGGAATCGAACATTGATGGACATGGTTCGATCCATGATGAGTGCCACTGACTTACCTCTTTCATTTTGGGGACATGCCCTCCTCACGGCAACGAAGATACTGAATATGGTACCTTCGAAATCCGTAGAAAAGACACCATACGAACTATGGTTTGGCAAGGCACCCTCATACACATTCATGCGCATATGGGGATCTCCCGCTTACGTTAAAAAGCTAGTGGGAGATAAATTGGAAACAAAATCCACTTTGTGCAAATTCGTGGGGTATCCAGAAAACTCAATAGGATACGAGTTCTACGATCCTACAAGACAAACAACGTTTGTCTCGAGGAACGCACACTTCTTGGAGAAGGATTTCTTGGTGGACAAGAAAGAAAATAACGTAGAACTAGATGAGGTCACTGAAGCTGAAAAGACCTTAGAGGTCGATCAAGCTGACCCGTCACCACAGGCAGTGGGAGAACAAGAGCATGAAAGTGCACCAGAAAGTACACCGATACTTCGTAGGTCAGAAAGACAACGTAGAGAACCCGAGAGGTACTACGGTCTGCTGCATGAGACTGGACAGTCTCTAACCGACCCAAGGACTTACGAAGAGGCTATGCTAGACATAGACTCGGGAAAGTGGCGCGAAGCCATAGAATCCGAACTGGACTCCATGCACTCAAACAAGGTCTGGGCCTTGGTAGATCCACCAGTGGGAGTGGCTCCCGTGGGTTGCAAGTGGATCTATAAGCGAAAGCTTGGAGTGAACGGAGAGGTGATTACCTACAAGGCGCGACTAGTGGCGAAAGGATACACTCAAAGACCAGGTATCGACTTTGAGGAGACTTTCTCGCCCGTCGCAATGCCCAAATCCATTCGGATCTTGCTGGCCATAGCTGCGTGGTATAACTACGAGATATGGCAGATGGATGTAAAGACTGCCTTTCTCAATGGAGACATTGATAAGGAGATCTACATGGAGCAACCAAAAGGATATGCATCCAAAGGAGATGAACACAAGGTGTGCAAACTCCAGAGGTCCATTTATGGACTGAAGCAAGCTTCCCGAAGTTGGAACATTCGTTTTGATGAGACAATCCAAACTTTTGGATTCATCAAGAACATGTTCGAACCTTGCGTGTACAAGAAGATCAGTGGGAGTACAGTTGAATTTTTGGTGCTTTACGTTGACGACATTCTTCTCATTGGAAACAATGTAAAAGCATTGTCTGAAACTAAAGCATGGTTGTCTACACAATTCTCAATGAAGGATATGGGAGAAGCATCCTTTGTACTAGGTATAAGGATCTACCGAGATAGATCAAAAGGACTGCTGGGCCTCTCCCAATCCCAGTACATAGACAAAATCTTGAAAAGATTTAGTATGGAAGAATCCAAGAGAGGATTGCTTCCAATGAGACATGGAATTGCACTCTCCAAGTCTATGGCCCCAAAGACGCCAGAGGAGAGAAGCAATATGTCTCGAATACCGTATGCATCCGCGATAGGAAGCATAATGTATGGTATGCTGTGTACGAGACCAGACGTAGCGTACGCTCTAAGCGTTACAAGTCGCTACCAGTCTGATCCAGGTGAGCAGCACTGGATAGCCGTAAAGGCAATTCTGAAGTACCTGAGAAGGACTAAGGAATTGTTCTTGGTATACGGTGGAGGAGAATTGAAATTGGAAGGCTATACAGACTCAAGCTTCCAATGTGATGTAGACGACTTCAAGTCGACATCAGGATATGTTTTCTGCCTCAATGGTGGTGCGGTTAGCTGGAAGAGCTCCAAGCAGGAAACAACCGCGGATTCAACCACTGAAGCAGAATACATTGCCGCGAGTGACGCAGCAAAGGAAGGTGTTTGGATGAGGAACTTCATCCAGGAATTGGATGTAATACCTAGCATTGCTGAGCCCATTACTATCTTCTGCGATAATAATGGGGCAATAGCGCAAGCAAAGGAGCCGAGATCTCATCAGAAATCCAAGCACGTACAGAGACGATACCATGTGATAAGAGATATCATTGGTAGAGGAGACATTAAGATGGAACGTGTCGACTCGGAAGATAATACGGCGGACCCGCTAACGAAGCCTCTGCCTCAAAAGGCATTTGAGGAACATCTGCATAAGATGGGACTCAAGAACATAAAAGACTGGCTTTAGGACAAGTGGGAGATTGATAGAAATAGTGTCCTGCAAGCCAGCTGTATGGCTAGCATTAATTGTAATTAATGAGGAACTATTCAATTTAGATTAATAAATGCACTTTTATTAAATGGTCAACTTTATCTTATGTAATATTTGTCTACGCATAAGGATAGAAGTCCTTAGATCACAGGGCTATGGGACAACCCGTGGACTGATCTCTAAGGCCGTGATCTAGAATATATTCAAGAGTCGTAGAATCCAATCGAGATAGGACATCGTTGGATTCGGTTAGACTCTCACTATTGTGTATACTCCGATGAACTGGAGGACGCTGGGGTCCACGAGCGTGACTGGGATAGTCGATACACATAAGTGGGTGGCTTGCTGGGATGGCAAGCGCACTGAATACCCCAATTAGGAAATAACTCACCATGGAAGCGGTAGTCGCATATCGGGGTTGAAGTTATTCCAATTTACGATAGTATACGAGGAACGATCCCTAACTACTTGAGATGATAGGGTTTATCTGGTACGAGAACGTCTATACTTTGATATGAGTTCCGACTGACTGGGGATCGCCAGAAAGTCTCTGTGGACTCATGTTGGGTATAGAGGAACTCGTATGCAGATTCATATCATCAACAAAGGATCCATTGACTCGACTTGATAGGTCGAGAAATTCTCCTATGGATTTCTGTGAGAAATTAATTCTGATGAAATCCTTGGCCAAGGTAACTGACGACTTTATGTAAGTAGCTCATAAAGAACAAGTCAGAAAGAATTTATTTCGAGATCAGAGAACATAAGGTCAAGACAAAAGATAAGGGAATCCGATGAAAGACCATACCCTTAAGTCTCGACTGGGAGATTGATCGATGGAGAGATTGTGTCGTATATGGAAATTGTAAATGATAAAAGGTTCACTGAATTAATTCACCAGTGATTGGGCTCCATGGGCTTGTGACTGGACATCGACCGTGGAGTGTGGGAGAATTCCCAAATTAGCAGGGGTGCTAATTTTGGAATGATTAATCGACAGAGTGTTCGATTAATTTAGAGCATTAATTGCTCAAGTAATTAAATAATATTTAATTACAACCCACGGCCAATTATGTGGTGAACCTACGGGGGCATACACAATACACAAGTAGCGAAAGCGAGGAAACAGGAACGAACCAGTCGACTGGGTCGACTGGGTCAAAAATCGACTGGGTCGATTAAATGGGTGGGTCGACTGGGTCGACCCATATGGAACGAAAATGGATCCAATTGGAAGTGGATCAAGATTATAAATTAAATTGGAATTTAATTTATGACTAAATTAATTAATTAGGATTTAATTAATTAATGGAATAATTAATTTAATTAGACTTGGAGTTTAATTAATTAATTGGGAGATGATTTAATTAATTGGGCTATTTAATTGGAAGATTAAATATAGCCCTGAAAGATTAATTAATATGGGCCATGAATTAATTAGAAGACTTAGTCTTCTAATTAAAGAAGGCCATGGCCCATGTAGGAGAGAGAAGACCTAGTCCTAATAGGACTAGGATAGGAAGAAAACTATAAATAGCTTTCTTCTAGTTATTTTTCATACAACTCCACAAGAAAAATCAAGAAGAGCAAAATTCTCTCCCTCTCCCTCCCTGGATCGGCCGAACCCTGCTTCCACTTTGGAAGAATTTTTCGTGTTCGATCTTTGTTCCAAAATCGTTCTTAAAGTCCTGAATTAATATAGCCTATGTTCTAGTCGATTAGGTTATATTATTTTCGTGATATTGTGGTGTATCAACTCGTAGAGGCGCAACACGTGGGGCGCTATACAAAAAGCTTGGATCGATTTTCTGTGAGAGAATTCAGAGTTCATCTAGCCAACTTGGATTTGCAAGGAGACAGGTATAAATGAGAAAACTTATACTGTCATTGATTTATATTCATATATATACAACTAGAGAATATCCTGGCAAGATTCTTTAAGAGGCCCTAGAAATTTTTTATATTCCGCTGTGCCTAGGGCTGTTTTTCTTACCGAATCCCAACAACCACCCCATCCCCCCAAATCCCAGGCCACCGTAACTTGGTATCGGAGAACCCAGGCCATCGTGACTTGGGTTCTGCTACCACTACAAGAAAGATAGTGTTTTCCGACGGGGCCAAATTCGTTGGGAAAAAACGAGGATTTCCGACGGGGGATAAAACCCTTCGGAAATTCCATTAAAAATAAAAAAAAATCGAAACTATTTTTTTCGGGCATAATCCATCCGAAAATACATTAAAAATAATTTAAAAATATATTAATTATTTTTCGACAGGTATTACCCATCGGCAAATACATTAAAAATAATTAAAAAAATGGATTGATTAATTTCCGACGAAAAATGCATTAAAAAATAAAAACTATTTATTTATTTTCCGACAGGCATACTTCGTCAGAAAATACATTTAAAAAATAAATAATTAATTCATTAATTAATTTCCGACGGGTATTACCTCTCGAAAAATGCATAAAAAAATTAAAAAACAAATATTTGATTTCTGACGGGTAATACCCATCGAAACATACATTCAAAACAATAAATAAAATAATTAATTTCCGATGGGCTAGGTGTTACCCGTCGGAAAATAAATTTCAAAAAATTAACAAAATAATTTTTTTTTTCGACGGGTAATACCCATCGAAAAATGCAATTAAAAAAAATAAATATTTAATTTTCGACGGGCAGTTCTCAGATCCCAGGCTACCGATTGGTTAGGGGGGTGAGTTGGGAGGGATGATTTTTTTTTTAAAAAATTATAAATATTTTTTAATAAACTATAAGTTTATTATTCTAATAAATATTAAATATATTAATACTATTCTATAAATTTTAAATTTTATAAAAATATGTTGTTTAAATTTTTGTTAGGTCCATATTAGAGTACTATATGATCTGTTAATATTGTTTATAAAATAAAAATAGTTAAATAGATATGTAAATATAATAAGTAAAATCTTCAGATTTGTGTTTGAACTAAAATTATCAGTAAATTTGAAGATGTGGGTTATTTTGCCAACATGAAATGTTATGTGATATAATTGTCCTCCAAATTGGTCCGCATGTGTCTTATTCGAGCCAGTTTTCATATTGGACAACATTGGACTAAAATCATCGATAAATTCGAATATATGATAATTTTGCCAATATGAAATGTTATGAGATATAATTGTCAGTCAACATAAGTAATGACATCAATTTTTTTAATAAGATTTAATTGTCACGTCATCACTTAACGACCTTTTTTAACGGCGGTACGAAAAGTGATTCAATTTCTTAAATTGTGGTACTAAATATGCCAACTTCAATTTTTATGGTACCACGAACAAGAATCGGCATACAAATTGGTACCATGAGTGCAATTCACTCGTGTAGTTTGATAAGAAAATATTTATTATGTGTGTATTTGGCCCGAATAATGTGGAAGCAATGACCAACTTGTGATGAATTATAATGCAATTAAAAAGATTAGAATTAATTTTTATTTATATTTAGGTATTGTACTTTACGATTTTCCGAAATTTTAAAATAAAACATATACCATACAAAAATATCCAGTACGACTTTTGACAATACCAAAACCTACGATTTCTGGAGAAAAATCAAGATTTCGGAACAATACAATACGGTATAATATTATTTCAAGAACCATATGCAGCCCTATATCATATATATGCATATATGGAAAAAAGTTGAGGTCCCTGCACAATAGGAATCGCTAAGCGCCTACCTAAAGTGTTGATATTTTGGACCGAATCTGATACAAACAAATTTCAATAGAGTAAAATATGTGTCAAACTTTAGCAGCTTGACACACTTTCAATAATGTCAAATATGAGCAAAACTCTACCAAATTAATATAATTGTATCTTGTTAAAAAAAAAAAACATTTGAAGATTTTACATATTATATTTACATACTTATTTAACTAGTTTAGTTTTTCAAACAATATTAACATACCAAATAATACATTAATATATATCCGACAAAAATATTAAATATAAAACATAATTTTTAAAACTAAAATTTATATAATAATATTTATTAAAAAAATAAAAGTTGTATATTATTTATAAAATAATTAAATTTGAAAAAAAAAACTAAAACCCAAACCCATCTGTACCATCCCCCCAACCCCATCCCGATCCCCCGATCCAAATCTCAAGTCGTGGTGATAGCCGATCCCAGGTCACCGCGGCCTGTGACAACATAGATCCCAGGTCGCTATGGCCTGGGTCCTCCGATCCCAGGCCACCTCGGCATTGGCGGCCTGGGATTTGGGTTGGGGGAAGGGGTCACGGTGGGTTTTGGGGAAGGGGGGGGGGGGGATTAGTGATGGGTTTTGGGGTTTTAGTTTTTCTTTTTGAATTATAAATATTTTGTAAATAATATATAACTTTATATTTTTAATAAATTTTTAAATAAATTTTAGATTTAAAATATGTGTTTTATTTTTAATATTTTGTCAGATTTATATTAAAGGATTATTTGGTATGTTAATATTATTTATAAAACTAAATTAGTTAAATAAATATGTAAATATATATAATAAGTAAAATCTTCAAATTACTCCGCACATGTCTAATTACTCGAGTCAATTTTGAAAATGGGCAACAATGTGGACTAAAATTGTCAATAAATTTGAAGATGCGGGGTTATTTTGACAACCTAAAATCTTATGGGGTAGAATTGTCAGTCAACATAAGTAATTGTATCAATTTTGCAATAATTTTAACAGCCACATCATCAGTTAACGTCCATTTTTAAGGGTGATACCAGAAATGATTCGATATCTTAAATTGAGATACCAAATTATGTCTACTTCAATTTTTATTATACCATAAATAAAAATCAACATACAATTTGATACGCAATTACAATTCTCTCCTATTTATAGAAAGCCCAACTCAATCATACTTGGTTGGGATGAAAACCCATGGACCTAACATCTGCACAGTCAGGTTTACTATTACGTCTCAATTGTCTTCTATTTCGAATGTCAATTTAAGGCTAAACTCTCTTGCCACTTTGTTATATATATATATATATATATATATATATATATATATATATATATATATATATATATATATACTAGGTCAATTGCTCCACGCTCCCGCGCGGAGGATATTGCCCAGTGCTAATGTATTAAACTAAGGACAATTAAGTGTACAAATTATGTGTTATCTCGATCATATTAATAAAACACATGAACATAATGAAATTAGGTCGCTCTTCACTAAGTTTTATTCGAAGGTATTCTTGTAGCACAATTCAACAGTCGAATACGAAAATCTATATTAATATTATATTACATATTATATGCATAGAATAATCTACACAAAGTAATTGAGGTAGAGTTAAAAAAACTAAAACAAGGTAATAATTACTCCGTTCAAGAATTTAGAATTACTTATCAAAAAGATGAGTTTACTCAATTCGTCATTCAACATAATCCAACAATAAAGAAGCTAGTTAAAAAAAAATATATTCACTAATATAAAGTGTCTTACAATAGCCTCCATGTGGCATTAACATACTTTTTTTTCTCCAAAATTTTAAATTCCACCCATACAAGTTGAATGGCAAATATTCGTTTACAATATGAAAGAAACAAAATACCAAATATATTAGAAATAGATAACGAGGAAAACTCCACACCAACCTAAACACAGATAAATAAAATAAGTAATAAATACAACAGATTATTTTGGTCCGATTAAAGATCATGCAAAATCAACAAGAAAATAGCAAGATTGAAAGGAAAATAAAAAATCAAAGAAACAACGTACCGAATATTGGAAATAGGTTAGCAAGAAGAGTACAGAGCAAAATCATATTGGAAGAACAGTGCATACAAAAAAAATTATAAGAAAACTTAGCAATAAACCTCCAATATTTATATATTTGTAAAAATATTATTAATTATTTACAAAAAAAAATTATCTCATTTTGTGCTCTAATGATTTTAATAGATTAATTGTATAATCTTAGTAATAATATATTTTCTAGACAAATTTGTGGGTAAAATGTAAGATATTCTCCTTTGTTAATCTGCATGAAGCTACCCTGTAAATTTTTTATTCTGCTAAACATCCTTATGTTTTAAAAAACCATGCAATAAATACCCAATTTGTAAAAGACAGATCGTTTTGGGACAATTTTCAAGAAATCGTTTAAAAATATATATTTGCTTCGTAGTTTAATCATAGACTGGAATATTATTTTGCAATAAAATAATATTTATTTAACTCTATTCATATTTAAAATATCCAAGGTCTATTAATAAGTGGGGGTACCCACCATTATTCATACCAAAAATAGCTAAACATGTTTTATGTAATATGTTATCAGACAGAATTTGCCCTCAATAACCTCTCCATTATTCAACTATCGTAGAGTGCTTTCTTTATCTTTGCACCTCTTTATTCCTCCCGACCTCTGATCGAGGAAGGGATTACTTTTATTTTCGATAAGGTGGTATCGGTAAAGGGGGTTCCCCAATGGGTCAGCTTCGTCGTTCGAATGGGTGGGATCGGTAAGGAAGACGAGGTCGGCATCATCGGTTCCTCTATGTGTCGGTGCTTGGATACTCTTCGTCTTGTATCTGAGTATCGATGTCACGAAGCATCGACGTACTTGATGAGCCAGGAGTGAGGTAGAAGGTAAGAGCACCCGATCAGATGTTAGAGGACTTAAAGCGCAAAAATATTAATAAGCGCTTCTTTCCTCTTCTATCTCTCGGTCAGTGCAGAGAGGCCCAACACCCATGGTCATAACATTAACTGAGATGGTGTGTCTTCTCGAGCTAGCTACTGCCATAAAAGGAAGGAGATTCCCCTGGCCTTCGCTAAGACCATCGCGGGTCTCAAGGCCCGTACCGATTTCTGAGATGAAATAAAACTCATTTTCTCTATACTCATCTTATTTAGTTTAATCGAGTTTGTCGACTTCTCCTTATTTTTTGTCGTCGAACATTTAGCTTTATTTTCTTGAATGTTGGTTTCATCTAGATACCTATGTAGTCGTCGAGGAATAATAGAAGTTAGCTTACACTTTTACCACTAAACTATACCCGCTACATTACAATTATTGTATACAAATGGACCTTTTGTCAAAAAAAGATAATTTAGCATGATAAGAGGAGATAAAAATTTAATGAGATTCATATCAGTTCGATAAAAATTGGCTTTTCTGGAGTACCAAAAGCAAGCATAATAGCTTTCGTTTGTTGATTGGCGATTTCATCCCGCTGCCTCTGCGGCTGTCGATCTACAATACTCCCTCTGTTTCATTTTAGATGTCGTTTAAGGTTGTTTCACAAGGATTAAGAAATTATTTAATGCTCTAGATTTTAGAAAAATTAAAGGATAGTTGGACAAAATTGCCCTTGAAAAAGATGAGTAAAAAGACTCTTCATCTCCTTACTCATAATAAATGCATGGTTATTTGTTTTGAAAATTGGGAGATATTAAGTATAGTACTTAGGATTAAATAAGGTAAAAATGTCAAATTGCATTTAAATCTATCTTGAAATTATAAAGTGACATGTATTGTGGAATTTTTTTTTTCTCTAAAGTGACATGTAAAATGAAACGGAGGGAGTAGTAAATATAAATTTTGAAAAGCATTTTGACGACATTAGACATTTCTCAGCACGACACCAAGTGCGTTCCGTTTTAACCGACCTACATTAGTTTACTAATACCTAGTTTTATTCCATGTAAATTGATATTAGCCTTTGATACACAAAATAGTAGATAAATTAAAATAACAAAAAATAAAAAAATTTAGCAGCCGTTATTAAATGATCACACCCTTTCTCATTTTAAAACTATTAGAACTGTCCATTAAATTTAAAAGAATGTGACTTTTCATATACTTCGAAAATAGAATATTTAAACAAAAAATATGTGGCAGTTATTGAATATTGGTAATACGATTCAAATTCATTTAAAGGATTCGTAAAACACACTGACAATAAATAAGCAAATAACGTTTGTTTTATGACCGTTTGTTTCATTTTCCCCAAATATCGTAAAATGTTCCAAATAATGTACTATTTTGTAAAACTTTCTGCTATATATATTATTATAATTATAATTCTAAAGAACTTTGACTCAAAGGTGAATTGCTTTTATAAAATATTGAATAATGTAATATATTGCAATCTTAATAATAATATTTTTTCTTTTTTTATAATTGTCCTAGCAATGATATATGACCCGAAGCGGTCTAAAAACAGTACAACATAATTTACTTTATTTTTTTGTTAAATTGATTTAATCAATCTTTTTATTTAATGCTTTTTCCACCGTCTGTTTGCAACCTGTGCGCCCGGCAGGGGAATTTTGGTCGTGCTATGCGAGTGTGCTTTTGCAATTTATTTTTAAACAGCATAATCATGAAACAACACCGTTTATTGAATTTCTCTTTTTATGACCATAATATATTCTCGATTGAAACCAATAACTATATTTCCGATATAGAATTATTGTTTCCTATCTTGTTTAGCGCTTATTATTTATCTAATATTGTTTATTATGAGGACAACATATTATCTTTGGAAAAGATAAATTTTTTTTTTGGCATTGAAACATACAAAGCAATGGTCAAAATCTCAATTCTAAAAATCTAAATATCAATTATAATATGTATACTTCAACAATACATACAATTGTTCGGAATTAAAAAAATATATAAAAAAATCGACTATTATCTGTACATTGTAATGATACTGGAAGGATGATATTTTTTTTTTGTTGGTGGTAAAATTGGAAGAATGATACGATGTTAGGAAATATTTATAATTCCAGGGCTACTTAACATTCGTCATTTAATGCTGAAGAAGTTAGTCGAAGACCATATACATGGCCTCCTCGGAGACATCAGGCCATAATATTTGGTCGGAAAACAATATATCACAAAGTAAAATTACACAAAATATACATATTGGTCAAAATTCAAAGACAAGCGGATTTTCATACAAAAATACATCCGCATAAGATCAGAATGATTCTTTTAATTATAATGAGCAGTGTATTTAAAGTTGAATTTCATAATATAAATAAATTACTTTTTTAAACCAATAAATAAAAACTAATATTAAAAGTCGTTAAAACTACAAATATATATATAAGAGATATATCTAAACCAAACTCGATGAATGCTGCTGCTATTGAAAATATGGTATAGAAAATACTTTTTTCATTTGTTTCTCAGCTTATGTGCAACCTTCGTGAGCACATTGCAGACATATTGTTTACTGCATGATAAGATAATTATACACGAGCGACTTCATTTATCCATTAAGTTGTATACATATTGACAGTTCCGATCATCGATAGGATATTCCGGGGTGAATCGGCAATCATTAGAAGTTGAAGAAAAGTAAGGATTTGAGGCATTTTGATTTGAACCACGAGTTCATCCCATTCGTTACTTTGGCTGAAAATATAGGTACTTAATTAAGCTCCCATCATCGTCATCTCCACGAAAATTTCGATATCCACAAATTAGTTAGGAATGTTAATCTGAGAACGGCTAATGGGAGTGTTTGGGTTTATACGTTTCCTCTTGCTTGGCTGTCCATTGTAAAAAAGAAAAAATAAAAAACACTGGCTGGCACAAGTATATTTGAACCATGTCGAAAGTCCGACTGTGTAAAGGTATTTGTAATATTTTAAATGAGATGTAAGAATAAAATTTATCTTATATTATTAACACATATTAATATATTATCCTTGAAAGAAGATCTACAGAATCTGTGAGAAAGAACTAACGGATTTAAAAAATAGATACCTTATTTTGTGCAGCCTCGAATATAGCATCAGCAATGGTACGATAATTGTCTTATTCAATAAGAGCCAATCTGTCATCCTTCAAAGTTTTATCATATTTTTTTGTACCAAAAATTTCCAATTCCACCCATACAAAAACTACTTTAGAATTTTTTTTATAGCTATTAAGTTGAATAGCAAATATGGATTATAATATACTTCAAATTCCATGCCCGCAAACTCATCTGTCGAATGTAAATAATATTCTAACTAAATTAACAACACAACTTTAATTTATATAGAAAAATATAATTGATGTGAGACAATTTATAGTGGCAATTTTAGATCTTACGACCATAATATTATAAGATAAACGGTGTAGATTGTTTAACGGGAAACATTCCCACCTTTTCAACTACTCATAGTTATAGCCTTATAGGGGTAGTTTAAAATTATATATAAATAGTAATATTGCTTAAATGCTTTAACCTAATTGGACCTGCATATATGTAAAACGCACCGACAATAAATAACAAAATAATTGGATAACGTTTTGTTTTGTGACTATTTGTTTCATTTTCTCAAAATATTGTAAAAAATTCTACAAAATGTGCTGTTTTGTAAAACTTACTGCAATGTTCCTTGTTGCTATTTTATTTTAAATAGTTACAGGTTAATACTATTTTGCAATAACATAATATTTATTTAACTCCATGCATATACAAAACAAAAACATTTTAATTTATCAGCAAATATATTAAATATGTTTTTATAGAATATTGTTGTTGGTATATGAATTAAATAGTAGTAAATAACAACTAAAAAAATAACGTATATTATATTATCTCTGTAAAAGATAAGTTTATTCTCGACATTGAAACATACAAAGGAATGGTGAAAATTATATGTGTAAATTTAGATATCAATTATAATATGTACACTGCAATAACACATCAACTTGCTCGAAATAAAAAATACCGATCTAAAAACGACTATTATCTGCACAATGTAATGATCATGGAGAAATATTTTATTATATTTTATATAATTTGCATGTTCAATGGGACAGATTAATCTGAACCTGAATCTGAATCAAAGTATGTTTTACATATCTATATACAAATTTAATATAGTAATATTATTCTTTACAACCATGGCGTAATTTTGAAATCTCATTAAATCCATCAATATATTATTTTTCCTTCTTCCTCAATCTCTCGTGCAAAAAACCGTCATCGTCTTCCTTTTTTAGCAGAATTTCAATCTCTAAATTATGAATTTCACCCAGTTGTTCGCACACTGTTTTTGCCTTATGTTGGAATACCCTTTTTTCTCTCTGTAATTAAAAACTCAAATGAATACAGTTTTAACCATCCTAAAAAACTGCAAAAGATAAGTTTATTCTCGACATTGAAACATACAAAGGAATGGTGAAAATTATATGTGTAAATTTAGATATCAATTATAATATGTACACTGCAATAACACATCATCTTGCTCGAAATGAAAAATACCGATCTAAACAAGGACTATTATCTGCACAATGTAATGATCATGGAGAAATATTTTATTATATTTTATATAATTTGCATGTTCAATGGGACAGATTAATCTGAACCTGAATCTGAATCAAAGAATGTTTTACATATCTATATACAATAATAATTTGAATATTTATTTATTTAATATAGTAATATTATTCTTTACAACCATGGCGTAATTTTGAAATCTCATTAAATCCATCAATATATTCTTTTTCCTTCTTCCTCAATCTCTCGTGCAAAAAACCGTCATCATCTTCCTTTTTTAGCAGAATTTCAATCTCTAAATTATGAATTTCACCCAGTTGTTCGCACACTGTTTTTGCCTTATGTTGGAATACCCTCGTTTCTCTCTGTAATTAAAAACTCAGATGAATACAGTTTTAACCATCCTAAAAAATTATATTAATATTCCAACGAATACAAAAATACCTTCTGTTTTTCTTCCAACTCCAAGAGTTTTTTCCACAATTTCCGAATACCTCGATAGCAGCTTTCAGTGCATTGGATTTCTGCACGCATTATAAATTTAAAAAAATTTGTATAATTTTAACAAGGCTTATAAAAAAAAAAATTAGTACCACCTTTTCTTTATGCTGGCCTTCAGGATGAAACTCAAGCTCTTTTTTCTTTGTTTCTATGAGTAATTTAATATCTTCCATTCTTCTTATCTTGCATAGAATACAAACATGTTCATAAGAAATTATAATTATTATCATTATATGAATAAAAAAAAAAGATAAAAACTTTATATAGATTTTGTTTACCTAGTGAAAATGAAATAACTGTTTTCGAGCAATATTAGATATGGAAATGTAATGATCGTGTAAGTCGAATGTATATAAATATATAAATTCAACCTTTTTGAAAATACAAAAAGCTGTTTCAGAAAGATGAATAGATATGACATTTGAAGCTTTTATCGAAAGATGTATTGTTATGGTTTGAATTGTTGGGAATAGTAATCGTCGTTAAGTTAATGTTTTCACAATTCTTATATATCCTGCAGATTTTGAAAGTTTTATTACCAATAGTCTATTTAATAGCGACTATTTGATAGTGCAATTGTATACCATTGGCGTTAATAGGCTAACTGAATAGTGTGATATTGGTGAGCGTACATCACATCATCCTTCTTATCCGAACTAATTAAATAATAATAATACGATTATAAATTAAAATAAAAAAATTATATTTTGTAGGGATCGTTCCAAACCTTGATAGAGGAGATTGCCCGATCTTAATGAACGGTGCCTCCTTCTATACACTTCAAACAACGTCAATTTTGCTTCATCTTAACCATCTATGCTTATTTCGATTTGCTATTTCAGAATTCCGAATTAATTTAGGATAATTGGTTAGTGGATTTGTTGTGGCCCCGTAGTTGGCGACCGTATTTCTTCTTTGGTTGAAACCGAATATAGAAAAAAGAAACAAACATAACAAAAAAATATTTGGTAAGCTCAGATCGAAAAGCAAGATCAAAATTAAAAAGTAATAGAAAGCATAACTAACGTAGAAAATAAATAAAAAAATTACCCGGACTGAGAAATAAATGTGGATCGAGTTAAACAATGAACATAAAATAATTGTTCAAATATAAAATACAGAAAAATAAACCACAGAGTTATTAATAATGGAACGCACAATTAAAGCAATAAATAGCTTGAAACAAACACTACAAGAAAAATGACCTTTTGCTACGAATTTTTTATTACAATTTGAAATCCGTAATAAATGCTACTATTTATTACGATATGTAGGCGTAATGAAAATAATACTAAATCTTACGATTTTTCTAATTATTTGTTACGAAATTTTACTACCGTAATAAATACTATTGAATTAAATATTTTATTTTTGCGATAAAATTGCAGAAAACGTCCCAAACTAATTAGTGATTTTGAATTTTCGTCCCGAACTATTTAACTTGGCAAATGTTATCCCGTAATTTAATATTTTTTGGAATATCGTCCCAAACTAATTACTAGTTTTGATTTTTCATCCCCAAAATATATCAACTCGCCAAATTTCGACCCATGATTTACCATTTTGTATGAATTTAGTCCCAATATTAAAATTTTAATTTAATGGAAATGATCATTTACCATGTCATGACGGTTCAATCTTGTATTTAGTTTGGGACGAACTCTGCAATATTATATAATTATTCATGTTAAAATTTAGCATGTAATAATTCATCGGCAAATGCGCAATTTTTGTCTTATAACTACGGTGGGACGATATTCCAAAAAAATATTAAATTACGGAATGAAATTCGCCAAGTTAAATAGTTTGGGACGTAAATCCTAAATCAGTGATTAGTTTGGGTCGATTTTAGCAAGTTTGCCTTTTTTTCTCCACTTCATTATTTTTTCCCTCCCAAATCACTTTTTCTCCCTCCAATTAGAAAACCCACGTTTTTTTTATTTTCTTTTTCTTCCAATTTCTAACCAAACCCATTTATAACACACACTACTCTCTTACATCCCCAAATCAAAATCTCACTACAACACCGTACCTGACTAGCTATCGAAGTAACGATGAAGAGGCAGCAAAGGATTTGAAGCTTGGTCGCTCTCTTGAAGCGGGTAAGTCAGAATCGTTTATTCTAGAGAGATGGGTCAGCCAATTTCTGAAATGTGTGGAATCCCTAATAATTTGGGGATTTCATTTCTTGATTTTGTTCTGTATACACTCTATCTCTAATAAATTGGAAAAAGGATTTCATTTCTTGATTTTGTTCTGTATACAAATCAATATAATGTTGCCTACCTAGCTAAGTTGGATTAGAATTTATTTGTCCGAACTCTCTCTCTCCCTTTTTGGGTATTCTGTCTTAAAAATTAAACCATCTTGGCGATGGATGTTTTAGAAATCAGTTCTTCACCCATTTCTTATGATTTTAGGGTAAGTACGTTTCTTTGGGTATTCTGTTTTAAAAATTAAACCCTTTTCTTTGCTATGTTTTATAGTAGTTAAACACTAATTTCTTGTTTAAAAGTTTTCTGGATTTTTTTTCGTAATGTATCATTGATTAAATATAACAATGCTTATTAAATAAGTTTGATTAAATAGAAAGGGGTAAAACCGTTCTATAAGTTGGTAGATAGTTTAGATCAAATTTTTATGTAAATTAATTTAATAATGGAAATAAAGTGAACTATTGCTAAGTTTTTTTATAATATAAGGTACTAAATTGAGATGTTATATGTTGGTAGAAAGGATATTTGGATTGAATGAAATCATTTTTTCTTAATATTTATGGTATAATCTCGTATGTTAAATTTCTCTTCTTTCTTGTTATCTTCATTTTAAAACTGTTTGGGTACAATATGATTGAGTTTCTGTATAATCTTCAATGGTGATAAATTACAGTAATTTGAAGAAAATAAAGGAAGTAAGTTCAATGGCTTTTTCCTATTTTTCTGTTACTCCTATAATATCATAAAAGTCTCACACTACCCCTGATATTTTTGTAAGAGATCCTTTACCCCCCTATATTATATTAATGTTATATTTTACCCCCTTTGCTATGATAAATGTGGTACATCCCACCCCCGCGTGTAAGGATAAATTTGGAAATTTACCTCCCTATGTGACACAAACACTTTTCACGCTCAATTTCAATTTCAGTAAGTAAATTATGATCTTTGCTGATTTTATTTGATAGGATGAAGCATATTGATCACAATAATCACAATAATTTAATTTACGATTGCAGATTGTTGGTCATAAAAAACTAGCAATGCATAAAAAGTCAGCTCTACCAAATGGAGATCAAGTAAGTAAATGATATTGATACGATATTTTATAATTAACCAATGTTTTAATACGAATAGTAATTTCAGCTTTCACAATAAGCAACTGTTGAGAATCAAAAGGTAATCATGTGCTTAACTCCTTCTGTTTGCTGATTTTTAACTCAAGTTATGAACTATATATGTTGAATAAAATTTAATAAATGAGTTCAGACTTTTGGTCATCAAAAGTTAGCAATGCAAAAGAAATCAGCCCTACCAAATGGATACCAAGTAAGTATATGACATTGATACATCATTTTTATAATTGATCAATGCTCTAATACAATTTATAATTGCAGTTTTTTCATGAAACAAGCTTGCAAACATCACGGTTTAATGGATCTAAAGATATTACTACCGTTGAGAAGCAAAAGGTAATTATTTGCTTTACCTATACCTTTTGTTGAATTTACTTAATTGAAAATATGAACTATGTTGAATGTAATTTAATTTATGACTGCAGATTATGGGTCAATAAAAGATAGCAATGCAAAAAAAAAAAATTGTTTTTTGATAATATCGAGGTATGTATATTTAGGAAAAATTACATCTTGTCATTTAACTTTAATGAGGAGTAGTAACATATTAATTACTAGAATTTTTATTTTAATGTATCCCATGAAACTTAGTATATGTATTTATTCATGTAGATTGGGAGTGCAATAGCCTTATTTTGTGATGATAATGGACTTTGTAAGGTGTACATAAAGAAGGTATTAATACCACATGAGAAAGTTAAATCTAATAAAAATGGTTTAACCGTAAAGCTGAAGATAAATGTGTTCTATGGGATATTGCAAATGTGAGTTTGTCTAATCATTTGTATAGTTAAACAAGTATTGAATATTTTCTTTAGCTTGATTTAGTGTTTGTTTATCAATTTTTCTTTTTACAGGTTGCGGGGTGTTCTATCTACGTAAATATGGAAAAATGTTTGATGAGCTAGCTACTAAGGTTTCCTCTTCATTTTTTGAGATTGCATACATTAATGCGAATGAATGTGTTGTGAGGAATTGGAGACTTGTCTTATTTAGGAATATGAATACGTTGAATGTGTTGTGATGATTTTGAGACTTGTCTTTTTGTTGTGGTTAATTACTATGTTGTCTGAGCATATTATGCTTTCTCATAGGCCCTATATGCTATTATGGATGTATTTTGACATGATCAGAATAACTTTATTTAAAATATATTTTTTTAAGCTCTCAATCGATATGGTATTTACTTCTAAGTTAATGTGTATAAGGTATCATCTTAATTGTATGAACTAGAATAATGATCAAAATAAATACTAATTAATAAATAAAAATGCATTAAAAAAATCAAAGTTTTGCTTACAAAAATATAAGCGTAACAAATTATACACAAAAAAAAGGGTTTTGCTTACGAAATTGTAAGTGTAACAAACACTATCTTGTTTTTAGTTATGAAAAAATAGGCGTAACAAATGCCTTTATATCGTAACAAATAATGTATTTTTTATTACGGAAAACACCACCGTAACAAGTAGTCAAATTTTCATCAACCAATCCTTACAGTTTTCTATGCGTAACAAAAGGCCTGTATTTCGTAATAAATTAGTTTTTGTTACGAATGTTTAACCGTAATGAAGCATTAGCTACGCCTCCAATCCTTACTGTCCAAAAATCGTAATCTGGCCGTAATAAAAGGGTATTTATTACGAAATATATATATTTATTACGGTTTTCCCATTGTAACAAAAACTCATTTTTCTTGTAGTGAAATTACAAAATATAAAATATGGGAATTTTTAATTTATCTTAAGAAATTCAAAATAAAATAAATTAATATTAGAGCACAGTCCATTACATATATAAGAACATAAGAACATATAATATTCTTCAGGCAAAGGAGGATAACAAATATAATAGTTAAATAATAATATTTTGTTTATGTAGCAAATTAAATTATGTAATAAACAGATCCAAATTAAAGTAAAATTACAGGGCATAAACTTCAGAGCAATAAACTGTGTAATAGCAGTCAAACCAGTACATTATTTTCATTATAGTCCTCATTTTCATTTTCATATCATTTTCGGAATACTTCTATATAACTTTTTCCATATTCAGCCAATTTTTCCGAAGATGTTCTTGCCTTTCCAATTTCTTTTTTCCCGCATAATTCTGAAACGACGTTGTTTTGATGGTAGACGTGCTTAGTGTTATTGTATCTCGTGCATTGCTGATTTTCTTTTTCCTTTTCATATAATGGTTTAATTGGCCGTCATTTTGCAAGTGGTGAGCCCAAAGTGATCTGTTTTTTTATCTCATTCTTCTCAATTTCCCGTCTACCTTAACAAATCGACCAACTCTTCTTCCAAACCTCTGTGTCTCCAGCACCGCTGTTTTAAATGAACAAGATGGAACAGAAGAGGAAGATAGGCTGAGTGATTTGCCAGATTGTCTTCTCCCACACATTTTGGCTCCAATCACTTGCCTAATAAACTCGATTAACCACCTATACCAAGCCAAATTGATTAGAAATTATGAAATATTTCAAATTGGATGGCATATCTTGGATGGTCAAATATTTCCAATTCCACCCATACTAACTCATAATTTTTACGAAAATTAAGCATCATCAATTTTATCATCCTTAGATTCCTAGAACAAAAAATTAATTTACATTTACTCCACAATATTAGTTCACAAATATAATCAAGGTAGCCAATTTATAGTAGCTATGGTAAAGATCCAACGGCCAAGAAATTAGCAAAATCCAATGGTCAGTAAATTAATAAATCAACTGCGTTTTATTTCCTAATATTTAAATAGATCTGAACTTGCGTGTCTTGTAAAACGTGCTAAAAAACAATATATAAATTTGTTTTGTTTTGACCGTTGATCTTTAAACATTAATTATATGGACTGTCCGAGTATCACCATAAATATAGGTAGTTGATTACGCGGAACGCGTCCTGTTCTAAAATTTACACCATCTATCTTGAAATTCCTTGGCCGTTGGATTACGATTGCTTCTATAGATTTGGTCACTTTGACTTAAATACTCCCTCCGTTTCATTTTACATGTCACTTTAGAGAAAAAAAAAATTCCACAATACATGTCACTTTATAATTTCAAGATAGATTTAAATGCAATTTGACATTTTTACCTTATTTAATTTTAAGTACTATACTTAATATCTCCCAATTTTCAAAACAAATAACCATGCATTTATTATGAGTGAGGAGATGAAGAGTCTTTTTACTCATCTTTTTCAAGGGCAATTTTGTCCAACTATCCTTTAATTTTTCTAAAATCTAGAGCATTAAATAATTTCTTAATCCTTGTGAAACAACCTTAAACGACATTTAAAATGAAACGGAGGGAGTATATATGAAATATTTAAAAATTAATTATTAATTAATAAATAATGTTGTGTAACCAGCACATGTGACTCACCAGATTCTAGAAAGTACTACGTCAGAAAATAGGCCCGACTAATCTGTTTAACAAGCTACAAGACACGCAAGTTAATAAAATTCGAGAAAGACTGATTTAATGAAAAATATGAGTTTAATTTTATTAACGAAGATGATTTCGAGATTTATGGTAATGAATCATAGATAATTTTTTGGAAGATTTTATTTTAAATGTTTTCGATGAAATTACATTCAACGAAGATACCATAATCTGATTCTGTTGTGCGATTGGTCAGGTTCATCTTAGTCCTAAAGTGATTAATCCAATTATTTACTGATCTTGATACTAATAAGTGGTCACAATTGCCAATAAACCGTTCATGATTTTCATTTTGATTTAAATTTAGCCCATTTCATAGGAAAACAACTTTGTCCTTTGTCGACCTTTGTTTCTTTTAAATTTGGCTTGTTCTTACATATGTTTTCGTTTACTTTTGTCGGTTATATGCTTTATTTCTGTGTTAAATATTTTATATAGGTCGATACAGAGCTAAAGCAGAAGAAAAAGATGGAAGTAAAGAAATATATAAGAACAAAGATAGGGGAAATAAGATCGAAAACCAACGAGCGGAATATATTTCTAAGCATTTTCCAACCTTGCGGCCTTGTTTTAAGGATGTTAAATCCATCCCATATCAGTACTTTAATTTTATCTCCATTAACAACGTCTAAACTCTAAAACCTGGCGCGCATTAGTATCGTCGACACGATCTTTCAAGGATTAGATAATACATCAATTGTAATAAAAAACACGAATCTGATTAAATAATTTACTTAATCTTATCTTCAAAACATGACATAGAGACTATGTTTGATTTTAAGTATTTCAGTGATGAAAGCGGTATGGAAAATTATTTGTTTTGAAAACAAATCAGTATAAATATAAGTAAAACGCATGTAAAAAAAATTATTTAAGATTTATATTTTGTTAAAGTAAAAACAAGAAAATGGTAAATTATTTTGAGTTGGAACGTTTTATAAATAATCAATTGGGTTCTTTAGATCTTGATATAATAGATGTCGATGAACTTATCTATGCAGCGGAGGTAAATCTCCGATGTAATATTTATATCGAGAAATCATTCATAGAAGATGTAATTCGGAGTTATAAGTTAGAACAGAGAGCTGCAGGGGAACCAAAATATGGAATCATTAGTTACGAAAGCCAGAATAACTTGCCGATAAGAGAAAGAGGAGTATTTTTCATGCTAACTTACAATCCATTAGGGGGCCGTTTGGTAGGGCCTAATAGGGGGTATTAGGTCATATTATATGAGTTAATATGGGCTAATACATCGTTTGGTGGCATTGCTCTAATACCGGGTCAAATGGATTAAATCCTTACGACCCGGTATTAAGACTAGATTATAATCCACCCACTCATGGGTGGATTAGTTAATCCGGGTGAATATGTATAAGGTAAAATATCACTAATAACCTAAAATTTGCATATTTTCCTTTTAACATATCATAAATTATTTTCAGATCTCTAAAATGGAAACATATTATACATAAATAAATCACAAATTAAAATTTATATCAATTCACAATTAACATGGAAACATTCAATCAAGTCTACCAAACATATTTTTAATATAGCCTTCAATCTGGCTCCAATCTAATCCACCTTAATCCCATACACCCTACCAAACGGCCCCTAGAAGAAATTCAGGTATTATGTAAATATCCTAAATAAAGGTCTAATGAAAGTATAACTTCAATATTTTCTATAACATGTGTTAACAATGTTGTAGAAAGTTCCAGTTGGAATGCAAAAAAATATTGGGATGTCACAAGTAAAAGAGATCTATATACGGAATGGGAACATATTTTGGACAATCAAAGTTGCTCATCTTCTTTTGGGAGTAGCATGGAATGGAGTAATGATTGAAAATTCAGTAGAATATGCAGACATAATAATGTTATATCAGTCAGCAATTAACACATTCGAATTTAGCCTTTTCAGTGGTTACTCATCTCGGAAGTTTCAAACATTTAATGAATATGGAGGGATTGAGGATATTAATACTGAATATGAAGGGCAAAAAGAAGTTTCAAATCTTACAACTCCATTTGTATTGAAATCTTGCTATAGTTTTTCAATAATGCCTGCTTTCTTGGCGACAATGCATGGAGCAAATCAACGATTGGTAATGATTTTTCATATTTATTTTCATGTTGCCTAAAAAGTGCTTTAACAAATTTATGTATAATAAAAGAAATTTTTTTTTTTTAGAGAATACCGGCGCAGTTTATTCAATCAGCTGCCATGCTAAGTATTCGACGCGTAAATTTGAAATCTGGAATACGAAAATGGTTAGTTATAATGACAGATGAAGGTTTTGGAGATGGTTGGGATATTTTCTATCGAGACCATAACCCGAGTACAAAAATTGTGGTTTTCTTTCGAACAAGTGCAATAACATATCGTCCAGTTATATTTAAGCAGAGTAGAGTATAGATGTTATATAGTTGGTATATTCAAATATCTATAAATTGTGCTTAAATTATTTTGACTGCGTTAAAACAAGCAATTATTTCCGTTTGGATCAAAATTTCCAATCCTGACCAACTATTGCAATGGTTAATAACTAATTATCGACCTGTCACTTTTTATTGTCATTGACCGTGCACTTTAACCTTCACAACACGGTGTTAATTGGCTAACTGAATAGCGAGATATTTGTGACCGTCCGTGACATCATCCTTCTTGTCCAAATTAATTAAATAACAATAATACGAATTATAAATTAAAATAAAAAAAATTATAGCAGTAAACGAAGATGAGGAAAATACATAAATATCTAATTTTTTTTGCATAAAATCAAAACCGGATATCTAGATCGTAAATCAATAATAACAAAACAACAAAAGAAAAACAATATTTAATGTTAAAATGATTGTTAGAATAATTTCATTCAGTATTTAGTAAAGGAATCTTCCAAAAGAACGTCGATATTTAAGATATCAAAACAATATTTGAAATCGTTACAAAATCGTAGAAGTTAGTCTAATTTATGACTGCTTATCTGCTTAAGTTGGAAAATTATAAAAAATAAATATTAAAAAATTAATTTCATGTAGTTCGAAGACTAAGGTACGTGGTATATATCTCATATATATTAGCAGCACATCTTACGTACTTATATAACTTAAACATAATTACATCCTCATATGTAAAGTTGTAAGGCCCAGATTCTAAAACTTTTTCGCAATGTTCACCATCCTTGCCATGAAGCACAATTGTCCTCCAAAATAAATATTTTGACCTTCACAATGAAAATGTCAATCATGGTTTTGTCGAAGCATAATAAGGAAGTCTCCCACTTCTTGTCGAGAGTAAAATTAATTGGCAGTATCGCAATTAATTGGAACAGTTCTTCTTGTATAGGAATCCAGGAACAAAATAAAAACAAAATTGTATTGGAAAATGGAAAACAAAATCATGAACGAGTAAATTGATTCTCTAGATATTTTAAAATAAACCAAGAAAAATATCTCGAAATTAAATACTATAACTATGTAGCAATAAATAAAAAGCCTTCTGAGAAGAAATTACCTGGAAGAAGATAGGTTGGTTCGATAAAGTGTAGAAGTAAAAGAGAATTAAAAGTTAGAAATAAATCTAATTTGATTTGCACGACTTTGTAAGAGAATAAGGATGGAGAGAACATGAGAAAATTAAATATTTCCAATTTCACCTATACCAATACATCCTTTGTGCGTACATTCTCCATTATTGATTTGATTATCTTTACTTTTCTTGAACAAAAATTTGACTTAAATATATTTCATGCTCATAGTTGGAATATATAATCAAAGTAGGCCAATTTATAGCAGCTACGGTAAAGATCCAATAGCCAAGAAATTCGGAGATCAAGTGTGTAGATTGAACAACTATAGAGAAGATAACTTTCCACCTCGTCGTATTCATGAGGACAGTTTTAAAAAAATTAAAAGCTTCATCATTACATAGAATCATCATCATTATCTGACATTGCGCGCATATAAAACTTGCTGGAATTATTAGTTCTTATCGTATATATACTATCCTTTATTAAATAATTTAGTCGACGTCTATCACAAACTCACGTGAACATGCAACACTCAATTAACTTAACTTATCCAAAGATATCCTAGACTATATTGAATTAATCTACTCGACAATAATCAGATAACGTCGAAAATGTCCCGACTATACTGTATGCACATTGATTAAGTTCTCTTAGACCAATATACTATCATCCACTACAAAGATGAGTAACTACTGTTTATTAAAATATTGTTCGATGAATAAGTATTAATATATAAACTAATTTAAATACGTGTAAAATATAAACATAAAATAATTTATTTAATCCATATAATGCACTGAATATAACCCAAAATTTAAAATTTAATTTGTCTTTTAAACTATCATCATAAACATGAATAGTTCATAAGGTGTGTAAGTTTTCATTTGTTTAATCTAGACTGTTTATTTTATACTTTCCAAACCGTTGGATATTTCATGTTAATATTATAAAACGATTCGCTGGATATTCAAGTTTTTTCACTACGTAAAATTTAAAAATGAATATTTATATTTTTCAAAATGGAGAAGAATCACCAAACTCCATATATATTATAATCTCTAATAAAAGTATGTCTACAAGAGATATTATGTAAATAATAAGCAACATAAGTTAAACTCTACATAAATGTTACTCCAAATTTTACAAATAATATATAACGGTATAACACAGACCGGAGAACGACAGTGCGACCCACGTTAGTTGTCGGTTGAGTCACCATGATTTACCTCCTCTCACAATCCCGTCGGACAGGAAAGTGAGGGGCGCCCGGGGTGAGCGATTTCACCTTTTGGAACAAAATTATCACATTCCTTCTCAACTAAGTTATTACAACTTTTCTGACATTTGTAGATATTGTGAATTCTTCGATCACAAAATATGTACCAACATATGACATAACTCTTATTGGGAGGATTAGCAGAATCCATCTATCGACTCCCAATAATAGGTTGTAAGAAGCACTATCGAGTAACATTTGCAACCATAATCCTACTCCTCGAGACAACGTAACTCCATGAAATACCCACACCAAGCTAACTTGATTATAAATTATGATATATTTCAAGTTGGCTAGCATATATTGGATTATAAATATTTCCAATTCCACCCATACTAACTTATCCTTTGCATATATATTATTCATTATCGAATTTATTTTCCTAACTTTTCTACAACAAAACATTAATTTAAAAATATTTCTTATTACCAGTTGAGAAATACGCTCAAGGTAAGCGAATTTATAGTATCTATGATAAAGATCCAACGGCCAAGAGAATATAAGATCAACTTCTGCATTGTACTACTGTAAACGTGCCAACTTTCCAAGCAGTCATATTTATGTGGACAGTTTAAATAAATTACTTACAAGATTCATCATTATCTGACGTTGCGTGTATTGCTACCATCCTCTGTAAAATAATTGATTCGACATCTATCACCAATATGACGTCAATATGCCATGCTAAATTAACTTGTTCGAAAAGGTGGAATCAATCACTCCGATCGCCCCTCACCCCCTGTCCGATGGGATTGTAAGAGGAGGTAAATAATGGTGACTCAACCGGCAACAGAGGCTGGGACCAGTACTAAATTAACTTCACATGTACAAAAAAAACCCAAAACCATATTTAATTATTTTATTCGACGAATCATGATATAATATCTGTTGTTCTACGATGTAGATCAATATATTACAGTAATAGTTCAGTGGGCATGCATCGACCAAGTGTGTATTAACCAATATACAAACATTAATTAAATGGGTTAAATTTTATAAATTATATTCATTCGACTGAAACAATAATATTTTAAAAAAACAATCTATCATTATATAGTTATAATATATATATACATACAAATATATAATAATTTATACCAAAAATGTTTCAGAATCATTGAATTTTAATATATCTTCGATGTTAATCAAAGATTTAAACACGATTGAACTATTTTTTTATCTATAATATTTTGAAATATTACAAAATAAAAAAGAATATCTTAAATTCGTAAAAAATATGGCAAGGGTTTTTTTTTGTTATTGAAACTTTGAATACGGTAAAGTATCTTTATTATATAACATTACATTTTAGTGCAAGTAACGGTAAATTTTACCATACTATTTAAATCAATATTTAAATAATAAAAAATAAATAATAATTTAGTTAATAAAACGTTAAACTAATATACAAGTAAAATCATTATAAAAAGCAAAAAAAAAAAAAAAAAAAACGAAAATAATGTTCATATTTAACAAATTTCAGAGTCTACATATATTTCACGCACTATTAGCAAAACAAACACATTTCACATATTATCTTACTTACATAACTTAGGAATATTTTTTTTATTAGCATAATATACAAACTATTACAATACATAAATATACACACATATATATACAAAAAAATACTTCATAGAGACATTATGATCTTCTAAAAAGCATTTTCAGACATCCACAAATCCAGCCCTTCACTTTAACATCCCAGGATTCGACCGCAGTTATTACAATTGATCGTGCTTTATCGTGAATTTGTGATCATTTTCAAAATATATGATTTTAGTAACTATAATCTGTAAAAGAATAAATTATTTTAGAAGTATATATATAATAATAAGAAAGGAAATTTGTTCAATTACTAAAGGCGCATGTAAATATATGATAGACAAATAATAAATTAAGCACTAATATTTGAGAAATATTACAAAGTCAGAAAATATTTTTTAAATTATGTAGAGAATAAAGTTATGATGAAGTATAAGAGGTTTCAATAAAATTATATAGAGAATAAAGTTACGATGGAGTATAAAAATTATTACCAAGCCATATTTATTTAGAACAATCAGCATATGGAAAGATTTTGACTTAGCTATGCTATCCACCGTTTCAGGATTAAAGGAAATGAAGATGGTCAAATTTGTATTGGCTGGAGGAGTTTTGGCAACCATTTTCACATGCTACGGAAATATCTGCAATAATATTATTAAATATAAAATTTACAAAGATAATTTTTCTTAATTAAATAAATAAGTAAGAAAATACTAATAATCTTTACCAGTAATGCAATAAACGCTTTGTCAGCATAAACAAAAAAAAATATTCAGTAGTTGTTAACTACATTAGCGCGAAAGTAAATACAGGTTCACACATCTTCACTGGCAGCAAAGTTATAGAACGTTGTCTCCATACCATCCAAAACCCTGTACATGATCCATTAAGTTGAGCATATATCGATCCATCATACCCCTCGTCTCTAAATGTCTGGGATAAGAAGCTAAATTTTATTTCTGGATTTTACATTATAATCATTTGTGGTGATTGTTTGTCAGATATTTTCCGAAACATCGTTTGAACAATATTTATATTGAGGCTTTTGATATTCCATGATAATATTGAACGTTGTTGATGCGAATTTGTATCAAATTTTTTGGCAATGGATATTTCAGTGTGCGTTAAATCAGATATAATGCTCACTGGAAGACATATTTTTAAAAAACATGCCATTACATTCTGCCCTATGTAAGTAGTTTGAAAGAGCTCGTCGTTTGTACGAAAATAATAGTTTATTTTTTCGGACCGAAGAATGTTTACATCCATATTTCCAAGTACTGCCATTGCTGTAGAGAATAATATATCTATATTCAATAAGTAAATACTCTAATTGATTCGTTTAGATTAAAAAAAACGGTATATAAGCGAGAATAGCTGTTCCATATATGAAATCCATTATCATCCTAAACCAAATTCATTAAAATACGAATAAATCATATACAATCCGAACATACAAAATCTGCACAATTAATTATATTTATTAATAGATCTGATGATAGTGATGATAGAGTATACATGTTAGTAACTAACGTCTTAACAACATAAATAGATCTCCAGAAAATTAATTTTCTACAACCACTTAAATCATGATGTTGCACATATATATAACAAAATTATATAAACATTTGCACAAGGTACTGCTAAGATGATAAACGAAATACCTTTTGTTTTTGCAAGATAAATTGTAGAAATTCAGATTGTATCCGCAGTAAATGACTCTTATTTTCAACAGAAAGACAATTTATAAAGCAAAGATATTATACACGTAATAACTATTCACAATTGCGTGCATTTTAAGCCAGTCTACACTAACGCACGGTATATTATATTATATTATATTATATTATATTATATTATTTTATATTATAGTAATAAAGTAAACAAAAGTCCTGACAATCAGATAAATTAATATTAAAAGAAAAAAAAATTCACTAAAAATTAATACTTAAATAAGCATGAATTACATTCACATACTGATCATCTACAATTTTATGTCTAGATTGTATTGTATGTGTTATATATAGTAGAGATAATATTAATTATAAAATAGTTTAAAAATATTGTTACAAATTAGCAAAAGCTTCAATAAAATAAACAAATAAATAAAATTTATTTACTATACCATAGTATAAGAAAGAAATTATGCAAAAAAAAAAACAAAATGAAAATTCAGGTCAGCCATAAAAAACGATACAACCGCCGTATTGAATTAACGTATCTGGTAAAATTATGTTACCACTAATCAGTAGGCCACTTAACGTTAGTCAAAGATAAAATGTATTTATTTGGAAAATTACATAAAATATCGATCAATAAATGATATTTATTTGTTATGTTTCCCAAGGATTACAGACCGTTTGGCAAAAGGAATCACGGTGTTCAGTTTATTTGTTTTCAGTTCAATGTAAAGGTAGACCAATCCCATTACTTAGGAAACATTGGCTGAAAAATGAAACTTTATGTTAGAAGTTAGAACATATATTTTCATTAAAGGCTATTGCTATGTAAAAAAATATAATATGTTACTGAAACTCGATCAAATTCCATATACTCGGTAAGATAAATAATGAAGGATTAGACTGACAAATCCGAGCACATAATGATCAAATATTGAAGAACAAAGCTGAGATATCCTCGGTAAGTTATATACAATTCCTTCGATAACAGTTGTTTCTAAGAATAAAAAATCAAAAACATTCAAATCGCTTTTGACATACCAAGTTATGCATGCACATTATAGTCGAACACAAACTCCAAGAACAATATAATTGCTGATTCATCAATTGTGCAACAGAACAAGTCAAAATACATAAAAAGAGAAAAAGCTTGGAAGTGCTAATAATTCATCAAAATAGCCATTAATTTTTATAAACCAACGGGAAGATAAATGGCCGGTATCTCGAATCGGCTCTAATTTAAATTTACGAACGCCCATTTTCTCAAACTTAAACTCATCGCCATCACTAATTATCCAATTCCGTACTGTCCAACCGTATGCAAACAATTACCACCATATTGCCTACAAAAACTTGATTCCATTCAGCAGTCATATAAATCTTACTACGATTCTTGACAGTTTTAGATTATAAAATTAAATAGCAGTGACGAGAGCGGTGCTTCTCATAAATATATCTTTAAAAAGATGCTTCAATGAACATTGCTTGAAAAAAAAAATTATAAATTAAGTAT
This sequence comes from Penstemon eatonii, assembly GCA_038501285.1. NCBI lineage: Eukaryota > Viridiplantae > Streptophyta > Magnoliopsida > Lamiales > Plantaginaceae > Penstemon > Penstemon eatonii. Next base: position 1,294,607 of record JBCEGF010001341.1, read on the forward strand.
TGATTATCATCATAATTTTGATTTTAAGGTTACATTATAAGTAACGGAGAATAATCGGATCATTTTTTCAAATATATTGTTTCCTTTCATAAGATACAAACCGCTCCTAACAATCGCGACCTGCAACACTCCTTTTAAATAAAACAAATAATTTATTTTTGTAGAAACATATTAAAGCATCAAAGTAACGATCAATTTTTACATGCTTACCCGAAGATGATTGCTCGATATTTCGAATCGGTACTCATTAAATTTTTCAAAATCTCATTTTCTCAAACCCAAACTCATCACCATCACTAATTATACTGTTATTGAAGCCTCTCCAATGCCGTACTGTCCAACCGTATACAAACAATTACTATTTTAGTAATTTCCCAAGCAAGTGGAGATACCCAACAAAAATATTGGGATCATGGCTTCGTAAAATGCATTCTATACAGCACTGAACCTGTAAAAGAGCTGTGATAGACAATGCACAAGAATTTTCCAATTCCTCCCATATAAAAAAAATTGATTTAAAATTACAATTATTTCGAGATAAATAAAATATCTTGAATAATAATATATTCATATTTCGCGCACACCAACTCATACATTACATATAGATTAGTCTTACTTGATTTTATAATCACAAATTTTCGACAACATATAATTATTTATTACTAATTAATAATTAATTTATATATATTTCATATTATTTTGAATTATTATATTAAGTAAAAGTAAGTCAATTTATAGCAGCAATCGTAAAAATCCAACGAACAGGAGATTTTAAGATAGACTGTGTAGATTTAACAATGGGAAACGTTCCACCTTTTCAACTACCCATATTTATGGGGCAGTCTATAAAATTACAAAGATCAACAGCAAGAAACAAAACGTATAGAGATATTTTTGTTTGTGCACGTTTTACAACACACGCAACTTCAGATTTGCATAAATATTTGGTAATAAAGAAGATTCGCAGTCAAGATCAGTTGTCAATATATTAAATGATAAATAATTAGAGACCAGCACACGTGGCTCGCTAAAGACTAAAAAGTACTACCTACAAGGTAGTTCGGAATAATTCGTTTAACAAGACACGCAAGTTCACCTTTTAAATAATTTAACATTATTGTGATTAATAATATAATTAGCCAAGTTATGTTTTATAACATTTATATAACAAATATTTTAACAACAAAATAATTATTTAAAATATTTTTTGGACGATTATTCACAGCAGTCTAACTAAATTTTATAAAATATATATTGTTTAGATAAATAAATCACAACAATCTCATTCTATATCCGCCAGATAGAGTCGTATTCTGGGTGTGAGAAGTCATTACCAATAGGTCGATATACCGACCTGAAACACCAAATTGTCCATTACCCAAAATATCCGACCCGTGCCCACATACTATTACCAGTTATTCGAAATACGGATTTACATATAGAAGACGCCCATCGACCAATAATTTTTTTTATTTGTGCGCCGTCTCTTTCCCGAATCATTTGATCTTGCTTGTTCACGTTTCTCTTTTTTTTTTAATACTTTCCTTTATAATTGAATTCAAATTTTGCAATTTTATCTTACTTTACCGATATGTTCTTCAAAATCTGTTTTCCTTTTCGACAATAAATTTTAAGTTGTAAGATTCCAAAGCAGTATACTTTTGTCTTTTTTGAAAAACTGTCAAATTATAAAACAGCGCTATCGTCTTCGTTGACTGCTTTAAGTAATTTTGAAATTCACCTGATCATCAAATATTATAAATATGAATAAGTTAAAGTTTTGAAGTTTTATCCCTTTATCTCTGATAAAAACCATTTAACTATACTCATTAGCTTGACCATTTTATTCGATAATTTTCTTGTCAATTCAGCTTCTATAAATACTGGTCAAACATTTTTATTACTGCACGCTTATGCTAAGTAAATAAATATAAATAGAGATATAAAGAGTAACCGACAAAACTTCGGAAAAGGTTTGTCGAAATTTTATAGTATACAACATGTTTTTACATAAACTCTAACTCGTTATCCGATGCAGCCAAACAACTCTGCACACTTCTGTATTAGTTAAATTTTGTTTATCTTACCACAAATCAAAATCATTTACGTTAAATAATTTCAGGGGCTTTCACCTCGACACGTCTTCGCTCGTAGCGCTTTTCTGAATTATAATAAAGAAACGACGTTTCTTTATTTTACTGAATTATTTGCTATTTGTTGAATTATTTTCTCTTTTCTTAATACTTTTCTAACAGTCTATTTTTGCTATAGCGTAGCAGAGTATGGATACTGTGGATAGCTCAAACGACATCGGTAAACAGTTTGTAGATAATCCTCCGATACCTGCCCAACAAATTATAAATATTTGGTCGAATAATCGAGGACAAAACGATTATTCAAATATTCACGATGTTACAACTATTCTGGATGATCATTCATTACTTGATGAACGTTCTTTTAAAATTCAAGTCGAAAAGATTGAGCAATCTAAAATTGGAAAAACAGTGGGCTTATCACACAGCGTTTTAAGCCCTGGTTCTACTGAGACAAACAGGATATCTACTCATTTTGGTTTTGCTAATATACAGCCTTGCGAATTCGATAAGTTCATAAATCTTTCTCCTTTGCAGCTTGTTCAATCAAGTTTTAAACATATAGAACTGGTATTTTCTAAATCACTCTTTTAGGTTATCTTTTTTGTACTAATCATTATGATTTAAATGCTTAAATGTTTTACTTTTAATTTATCAGGCCAAGCATCAAATTGCACAGATCAGGATTCATAATGAAGATATTTTATTCAATCAGTTTATTATACAAACTCCACTCGATAACATTGATTTTGCTCATCAATCTTTGATGATAAAATTAGAATTACTCCGAGCAGAAAATGAACAACTTTTGAAACTAAATGGTAATATAGCTACACAGAGGAATAATATTCTTAAAGATCGATATGATCTTTGTCTGCTGAATAAAAATATGGAGGATGTCTTGCAGGCGCAGATCAATAAGGCTAAGATATATCATTTTGAGGCTGGTTATGCTCATGGATACAAGTACAGGACAGAGGAAATTCTTACTTACCTTCATCATCCTACCTGTCCTGATTTTAATTTTTAAATATTATATTTCAAGTTTTTTAGTTTTATATAATAATATGAATATTAATATATATTATATTATATATTATTACATCAGTAAAATTCCGTTTGCAATATTATTTACAAATAGTAAATTTATATTAATTAAAATATATAAATTAAAACGACCGATCGTGAAATTTATTATGTTATAAGAAAACTAATGCGATACATTAGATAAAAAATTCTACATATCATTAAAGCAAAATATTTTGCTGTTCTGATAAGATGTATATAATAACTTTTATAACAGACGAGTACAATATTGGTAATACAATAAATTTGCCAAGTTAATAATTTGTTTTTTCAAATTAAGTTAGCATGGAACACGTAGAAAAGAATAATATGGGCTATTCAAATTGCCACAATAAATATGAGTAGTTTGAAAAGCTGACGACGCATTAAATTGAGTATTATCTATACCGTTATCCAGACGTTTTTCTGGCCGTTGGATATTTACCATTACTAATATAAAAGAACTTACTAACAATTCTACATTTTTTTACCGATAAACATATGAAAATGGAGATATATTTGTTCAATAAGAATAAAGGACGATCTCCAAGCATTGAATATATCATAATTTCTAAGGAATTTATCATTGTGAGGGTGCAATTTTTTTTCTTTAAAAATGGGGGACGACCATTCGTCCAGTATTCTCTCATGAGCAATTATATGTTAGCCTATATCGCGTGCACAACTCAAAGGCTACAAAAGTACTTATTCATTATGATTTTAAAGGGGAGGAGACTATAGATTGCACAAAGAATATAGTTTTTCATGATATTTTTCCGTTGCCTGCAGTTTTTTGTAGATTTGTTATTAATTTATTTTTTTATAGATTTGTTTATTTTTCCATGTTCTTTAATTTCTTAAATGCTTAGTAAATCTTTGCAATGCCAACCTCTACATTTGCATAGGAAATGCGGTAAGTACGATTATACAACCTACCAACTTTCCCAATTTATTTTGTATTTTGATAACGAAACGCAGGAGCTTAAAAATATATATATATATATATATATATATACTGCTCTTCGTGGAATTTAATTTATCTTTTCTTAAATAATTCCAATTATCGTCAAATTGTATAAGTTTTGCTCATCATCCGACTAATAATTCAAGATTATATTATTCATATAATAAATAGTTTTTCTTTCATCTAGAAAAAAAAATTAGCCTTCTCATCAAGCTTATTTTTCTGAAATTATTACACGATAACAGAAGCAATTCCGCAAAGAAACAGATACCTTTTATGATTATACCTTTTCAAAACAAGAAATGGAAAAGTATATTGTGTAAGAATATCACTACTTAAACTCATCTCGTTTTATTAAGATTATACAGTTATAAAAAGTATATTATTAAATACCATCACGAAACAGCGACGTTTCGTGACGTAATTAATTGCTATTGGTTTTATTTCACCGTTTTTGTTTATACCTTCTTGTAGATAAATTATATTCGTCCTACCTTCCCGACCAACGTCGTTGATTTTATTTTGTTTTCTAGTGCGTTCTATTATTGGTCGGCTCTGTATACTTTTGCCCTTTTTTTAAAAACAGTATCATCATAAAACGTCGCCATTTTCCTTTTATAATTTATTTGGAAGGTTTCCCTTTTTACTTTGAAGGTAACCTGTTTTACGATTTCCCGATCCGAAGCGGTCAACAAACAGTACAACATAATTTACTTTCGATTTGTGTAAAATCGATTTAACAGGTATAATCATGAAATGGCGTCGTTTGGCTGACGAGTTTTTGTGTTTTTTTTTTAAACGTTTCTTTCCGGAATTAATTGCTCTTGCTTTTATTTCGTCGTTATCGTTTATACCTTCACTTTCAAAACTACTACCGACGCAAGTCCACAAACTACATTAAGTGCATTAATTTTATAATATAAATTAAGCAGTCAAGAGACCTTAACAATATTCAACGGATAATAACTAAATATAGTTTATAAAATTTGATAGAAATATATTATTATGCACAGTCAGAGCAAATTAAGCATGGTCCAACGATTTGCTAATATACCAATCATACAACACCTCCTTACCATCATCGTTAAAAATTACAACATTGAATGTCGTCCGAACATCAAAAAAGAAAAACAAGTAATTATTGAATAGTAGATGATCTTCTGAAAATTGTTTCCAGCCATCACCAAATCCAAATCCATCTAGATCCACTGGCCAGGTTCTCCATCCATTTTTTAGCTTAGCTTTGGTTTTATTGCACATACGTGCAACATGGATGAATTGCGTTGGAATCAGCTAAAAAGAAATCCATTGTTTTTAATCTATAATTTAAAAGAACGACGAATATAGATAACGAATGAACCACGCAATAATTACAAGATAATCTTCAGTTTCATTAACATACGCCCAGAAACCATTTGACCTTGCGAAGTGATTCTCCGTTCTCGGTATAAAGGGAACTCTGAAGTTAGAAATCTTCAATTCACCATTCAAAAAAGTACTTATATTTTTTAAATGCTGATATTCATTAAACCATTGCCATTTTTTTAAACCAACTTTTGTGAAAAAAGTAATCTCAAAAATATTTGTGTACGATTGAGACAAAAGTAGTTTTTCGCCATGTTTAACATCATTATCTTTGATTAATTTCTTTCACTGACTGCAAAAACAATTTTCTTTTATATGCAAAGTCCAAGAACATGTTTCGTTTCTTATAATAACTGTATCGATTGTAGACATTCCAGCAGCTTCTTTTACATGTTCTGAAAATTCCTGCAACATAATTATTGACGATTTCATATGCTTAGATAAAACATATAAATTAAATAACATAATATATATATATATATATATATATATATATATATATATATATTATTATTATTATTATTATTATTATTATTATTATTATTATTATTATTAGTCCTTACCTTTACTGCTTTCAAAACAGTATTTGGTAGCATAAAAAAGACTCCTTTAATTTGTTCTTGATTATTTAAAACAGAATTATCCATGCTAATAATTCTAGTCTGGCTCCTCTGATGAGATATTCAGATATTTATACTGGTCTACCAATTCAGATATAAATAATTATTTTTTTGTTAAGTATTGAAAATGCATTTCTAAAATATCTGACATAAAAGGTACTGTTATAATTGCCGGATCCAATGACCTCGTCGTAAATTATAGTATCGCAATCATATTTGTTATATTTTGTTGGCACGTGCTCAATAAAACTTAACTACATTACTTACATATAAAGAAAAAAATTATATCATATATATATTTAAATTTAAATATAGACTAAATATTTTAATAAAATTATGAACGTAGTGTGTATTCCGATATATAATAATCTACTTTGGAATTATAAAATCATATACAGCCGGTTTACTTATTTTTCTAAGTTCTATTTGCAATAATAATATAAGGACTATTAAAAATATTTGGCTGTTGGTTGAATTCATTTAGAGTTCATTTTTTAACATGGATTCCGATCTGTAGCTTATGATTTCATTTCCAATATAAACAATGTTGGCCTTCAGATTTATATATGTAAAGTCCATACAATGTCAATATGTTCCACTATTACTATATTAACACATCTTGACACTTCTCTCCGATGGACAAAAAATATACAATTTTTTTTCTTTATGTTTATACGAATTTTTTTTCTTTATAAGATTTCTAATTCTGTGATATTGTGTTTTTCAAGTTTAGTTTTCGTTAAACTATTATCTTTGTAAAGAATTATACGAAGAAAAATTGATTTCTTACCAGTATGCATAAAACCCCCAACTCCAAAAGGTTAATACAAATATAATAGATGATATATACGCAAAATACTAAACGGAATATAAATTAAACAGGGAAATTTTGGCAGTGCAAGTCTACTTTTGCCTTTATTTTTTTTAAAAGGTATGATCTCCTAGTGTAATAGTTTGTATAGAACCAAATATAAATGTTTCCTGCTTTAGAAGTTTATTTAGTTGTATAATATATTTTATTATACATGCATCACGAGAAGATTCCCAATGCATATTAGTTTAATGCATAGAATAATTTTACATATCAATTTTGCGTAATATCAATTTCATATATTTGTTTATAAAGCAATTAAAGGTAATAAATACATAACGGTATGCACTGTTAGGTAAACAGGGCTCGCTGTTTACAAGCTACGTATAAACGAATGAATAGTAAACTACGATATTTCAAATTTTCAATTGCAATCGCATTCGTACACAGTCAAATCAACTTAGATATTTATACTTTATAATTATAAAAATTAAATTTTGTTTTTGTTTCTTTGTGGTTTCTACCATTTTAACTATCAAATTATATTCGACCAATGTTATGCGATTTACATCGGTGTTTACTTACCAATGTTAAGCAATGTATTGAATATTTATTAAATATTTAGATATTTCTAAGCATCATATCATTCTTGCCTGTCAGCTTAATTAAAATATTTTATTTATTGTTCCATGAAGGTGAAAGTGCTCACCCCGGACACTATACTATATTCGTAAATATACTTATATAATATAATAATCATATCAAACGTTTTTTTTTAATTAAGAATATTATTCCAAACATAATCATTAAAATAAACGTAACTTCTACTAAATTGTTTCGATTTGTTCCAGTAAAAATAAATATATATATTTATTATTAGGAAAAAATGTGTAACTTAATTTCACATATTTATTAAGAACCATTAATTTTGATCAAACACACGTCAACTTCATGTAAAATCAATCTCACCAAATCATTAATCAGCATTGGACAGTAATAATTACAAGGAATTATGCATGGTCAGGTACATAAGCATAGCTGTAAAATATCGACCAAATGAATCTATAACATCAACTGAGCTAATCTGATAAAAATGCATATTTCGAAAAAACTTAAGATAAGAGTTTGTAATATGTTTTGGAATCTACTAAATTTCCTTTTTCTATTTATAAAAATTCCCTTTTATGTTCTATTTGTTTTATTTATTTTTCAAAAAAAATAGTCAAAGAAAAACAATATTATATTTCACCTCTTCAGTCCAAATACACTAGCTTTATTTAGAATTGCGTAGTTAAGATTATATTTTCTATAAAAATTTAAATTTTCTCTCGTGGGTTGATAAAGATGGTATGTTAATTTCTATAAAGGGTTACGATCTATATTACTCATTAACATAAACGTAACTTCTACTAAATTGTTTCGATTTGTTCCAGTAAAAATAATATATATATTTATTATTAGGAAAAAATGTGTAACTTAATTTCACATATTTATTAAGAACCATTAATTTTGATCAAACACACGTCAACTTCATGTAAAATCAATCTCTCCAAATCATTAATCAACATTGGACAGTAATAATTACAAGGAATTATGCATTGTCAGGTACATAAGCATAGCTGTAAAATATCGACCAAATGAATCTATAACATCAACTGAGCTAATCTGATAAAAATGCATATTTCGAAAAAACTTAAGATAAGAATTTGTATATGTTTTGGAATCTACTAAATTTCCCTTTTCTATTTATAAAAATTCCTGTTGGTCCCAAGTGGTCAGAAGAGGTTTAGAGGGGGGGGGGGGGTGAATAAACCTCTTTAAAATTTTCTTCGAATTTTAACTTTAAAACTTTTCTCTAACTGTGAACAGACTAAGCTGATCAGAGTAGTAAGTTACAAGTCTGTTCGCGAACAAATCTTTGAACAGGTTTGATGACCACTCGTCTGATAATTACTTAGCTGATTTTGTTAAAATCAGTTTTAATACTTAGAGTACTTGCAGCGGATATTCAAAGTGTTTTTCACAAGTATTCCTAGTAGTTTGAAAAATGTTTCCCCAGTTTTATAAACTCCTTTAAATTCTTTTTCAAACAGTTAACTAATGTGTTTTATGCAATTTTGAAATATGCAAGTAAAAGTGCGAATAAAAACACAAGTAATTTTTATAGTGGTTATATGGATTTGAATATCCTTTAATCCACTCGTCCAAGTCACAAAGATCTTGGGTTATACTAGAAACACAAAATAACCAGTACACTCTGCTTACGCCGATCAACAAATGAACAGGCTGTAAGTGCGCAGTAAGAAATCACAAAGAAATTCTACTCTCTGAAGTAATATCACTCACTTAGATGGATATCTACTTCTCACAACACTCTATTTTACAAATTCACTCAGAAGATGTATTTAGCTTGTTTCTTCAACTCTGCTTTTCGTCAACAAATGACTAAGCTGATGAGTGAGCTGTTCTTGAGACTTAAGAGTTCTGCTTCGAAAATTTTCTCAGAAAGTGTGTTGCTTCTCTTCTCTTCGTCTCTTCCAGCTATTTATACTTGAGGTTTGAAAAATGTCCGTTGAAGAGAGACAAGATTCAAATTCCTCGAGTACTGGTCCTTAAAATCCGCGAACGGCTCTTTTGCAGTCTGTCCGTACTGTTAACAGTACTATTCTGCAGGTAGCATTAAATGCACCCAGCTGATGCGAAGCGTTTCTTCAATCATTTGTCTTTAATAACCTTGTACTTCAGCATTTATTACTCCAAGGGGCATTTATTACCGTTGGGAAGACTTTATGATCTTTTCCACTTGGCTGACGAAAGTGCAAGTCTGATGGCGAACTAGGCTGATCTCAAACTTGAACAAATCTGACTTGAGTCGGCTGATCTTCATCAGTCTGATAACTTTCCTTCAGCAGATCAGAAGTCTTGGACTTTGAAATTTGACTTTTCTGATGTCTTCATTACTTAGTCAAAATTTCTTCAAAGGGATCATCAGCTAAGTTACTCCATACTTAGCGGATGTTTTGGAATGCATTAAAAACTTCCCTTATTATTTTGTCTTCAGTGCCTTCATCTTCATCCTTATCCAACAATTTACCCCTTTTTGATGATGACAAAACTTCAGCTAAGTACCTGTTAATACCTAAACTAAAGATTGAAATCCTCAAAAATTTTCTGAGAAAGAAAATGATATGTTGGAAAAACTTGACTTTTATTAATGAGAAAAGTATTACAAGTACAAGTTCTTCAGATGAGATGTCTGAAAGATAGATAAAAGTAAACTGATTACAAAGATTTTATAAATTTTAACTATCAGCTTCTTCATCTGATCCTTCAAGCACTTCTTCATATTCATAAGAAGACTCATCATCGTCTTCTTCTTCTTCTTCACCAGCTTCCTCATCCAGGTTTATGTTTGCTTTGGCAGCCTCCATCTTCTCTTTAAGTTGTTGTTCTTTGATTAGCTCCATTGCCTTCCTGGCTGATTCAGTATTCTTGTACTTGGTAGTTTCTTCTTCAGTCTTTTCTTCTTCTTCTACCTTTCCAAGTTTTTCAGTCTTGTCAGTAGTGTCTTCAGTCTCTTTAGCTTCACTTCATTAGTAGCAGCAGCATTTTCCTTAGCTGTTTCTTCCCTTTTATCTTCCCCCTTTTTGTCATCATCAGATTTGATGACATTAGAAGGTTCAGCAGCAGGGTTGAGAGCAACTGTAGGAATCTTCATCTCCGCACATAAAGCTTTCAGATTCTGATTAACTACGTCATGACTTGCAGTCAGGTGAGTCAGAGTGGTGCTGATGTTGTCAGTTTGATCATTGAAGCAGTCAATATTGAGTTGCATAGTTGAGAGTTCTGTATGAATGACATCTCCTGCTTTGTGAAGTTCTTGCAACAGTCCAACATTGATAGACTTCTCTTCGTCACTGACCTTGATGAAGGTAGCAGTTAAGTCAGCAATCTTGTGCTCAGCCCTTTGTAGTGCAGTATGAAGGTGATTTACATCAGCCTTCACATCCTCAATGTTTCTGTTCATCTCATTTAAGCTCTGCACTAACTGCTTTGAATAATCCTGAGGCACTGGGAAATCAATCTCCTTTTTGATGATCACTGCTGTCGATTTTTGTACAGTTTCCAGCTGAAGTTTGTTGGATTCTGCCAACTCTGCTTTTAGTTCATTCTTCAGCTCCTCTTTCACCTTCATCAGCTGCTGGCTATGCTTCTCTTCCAGTTCCTTTACTGAATTCTCCATAAGCATTTGGAAAGCTTCCATCAGTGATGAGTGTTGATCAGCTGATGAAGCAGAAGCAGCAGCTTCCTTTTCTTCAGTCTCCTGTTGAACAGGGACATCTTCCATAACAGTCTCCTGATGATCTTCAGAAGTCTTAGCTTGCCACTCAATAGCTAAGGACTTATCAGCTTTCTTCTGTTCATCAGTGACATCTTCATACACCAGATTAGTAATAGTGCCATCATCATTGAAGCAGGTTGTCTGACGGATCTGCCTCACAATGATCCAAGGATTGACAAAGGCATTGTTACCCTTGGGCACTTCACTAAAATCCTTCATTTCCTTGCCAAAGATTATCTGTTGAATACTTGGTAGTTGAGGGAGTTCACTTGAATGTCCCTGCTGATATCTGGACTTTTCTGCCCATTTCTTCAGTGCAGTGATAACAGCAATCTTAACAGCCCTTTCTTCAACAATATCAGTTTTCTTCTTTTTGGCAGGTAGTGTTGGGATTTTACCCAATCGGATCACGAACGATTCGACCCAATGGAATAAAACAGGATCGAACTTATTCAAACCAGTTGCGGAATTCGGTGGGTTTTATGTTTTCAATATATTTCATAAATATTTTACATAAAACATGAGGATCACATAACGAATGTTATTTTAATTATGCAAAAGAGAGAGAAAGGAAATCATACCAAAAGCTTCCTGTCCTTCGTCTTTTCGGTTGAACTTTGGTGTTAGGATGAGATCAACAAACTCTCTTGATCTTTTTAACCCTTGATCTTCAACCCCGTTTCTCCTTCTACCAGTGGGTGGGCACTAACCTATTAAGTTTGGATAATTAAACTCTTGAAAATGGAAGAACAAATTTCTCCTAATTTCTAAGGTGATGGGCGATTTTTAGTGTTGAGAAAAAGAGAGAGATTTTCTTGCTTTTGTTACAAAATTGTATCTCTTTTTTAAAAACTTGTAATCTTAGAAAAAGAGATATCTCATATATATATATAGATATGTCATACATATCCTCTTTCCATATTTTTCTCAACTACTTTCTCCTAACTCAATTAGGATTCCATCTCCTTCCTTATAGATAATTGCATTATTTATATAAATCTTATATTATGAGTATATCATATATAATCATAAAATGCATTTTCCTATTAAGGAAATTCCTTCACAAATTTAATTCAATAATTAAATTTGATTTAATCAATTGTCATATTTTTAATTGATTAATTCACAATTCATCAATTAAATATCACAATTAATTCATCATGCATATTTTAGATTTTCTAAAATATACCGAGAGTTTAATCATTCTTATTATAGGTTCAATCGTAGAATAATAGGAGCCGGGATTGGGACCTATGGACATGTAATTTCAAGCTCCAATAAATTAAATAATTAATTAAACTCATTTATTAATATATTCAATTTATTAATTCCAAGTGACTCCACTAAAGACCTGTAATTGCACTCTTGTCCTTACATTCTATTTTACTCGAAAGATCAGAGTGTCCATTGATATAATCATTACATATGATTTAACCCTCCAAGAATGGATTCATAATTAAAGCTAGGCGAAATTACCATTTTGCCCCTATAATTATTTCTTAATCCTTAAGTTCCATTAATTCACTAGTGAAGGCTTATAAACATTTTCACAAACCAGAGTACTCGAACTGTTCAGTTCCAGAATTAACACTTAAGGGAATCAATTAACTCAGCATTCCGCAGAAAGAGTTGGATTCCATATCTGTAGTGCACATTCCCAGCCATTTATCTCAACGGACCTCCAAGACATAAGTGTGTGACATGATTAACAAACAAGTCACTACCTATGAGTCAAAAGGACTCACTGACATAAACAGGAGTTTATGCCTACTCAGGATTTAGATTAATTCATATATGATCATCGTGTGACATGTATTGAAATCTAAAATTAACGGTATCTTATAATAGATTTCAATTCACGTCTGGTCCAGTCTTATGTAATCATATTACATAAAGCACCTCCACCTTTAATGTCACAACATCAATGATCCAGATCGAAATCATTGAATTCTTAATTTTCAGTGGACCGTACTAGTAGTAATTAGTTAAAGATCCCAACTTTAACTTACTACGGACTATTTAGTCTATTGTTTATAACTTTAATCCTCTTGTACATCCTTATATATACAAAAGTCATATTTAATAAATAGACATGGAATTTTCTGATAATTATATCATACTAAATAAAAAGCATAATCGAATCGAATATATGAAATCCAAAAAACCAAACAATTTATTTATTTTCAATTAATAATGTTCATCAAACGCTTTATGAGCACTATTCCTAACAATCTCCCACTTGCTCTTAAAGCAAATGAGACATGTCCCTCAAACCTATTCATGTCTAGTGTGTCTCAAAAGACTTTATTGGTAGTGTCTTGGTAAACGGATCCGCAAGGTTATGTTCAGAAGCTATCTTCATAACCGCTACATCCCCTCGACCTACAATATCCCTTATCAGATGACACTTTCTTTCAATATGCTTGCTCATCTTGTGACTCCTTGGTTCCTTTGAGTTAGCAACTGCCCCACTGTTGTCGCAAAACAGTGTAAGTGGCTGATCCATATCTGGAATTACTTCCAGATCGGTGTAGAACTTTCTGAGCCAGACAGCCTCTTTAGCCGCTTCGCAAGCTGCTATGTATTCGGCTTCCATGGTTGAATCTGCAGTGCTGGATTGTTTTACACTTCTCGAAACTACTGCAGCACCACCAAGAGTGAATATTGACCCTGATATCGACCTTCGATGATCTTTATCTGATTGAAAATCAGAATCAGTATATCCTATAGGGCTCAGGTCACCACCTGAATACACAAGAATATAATTTCTCGTTCTCCTTAGATACTTGAGAATATGCTTAACTGCGATCCAGTGATCCAATCCAGGGGTGGATTGAAAACGACTGACTATGCCTACTGCATAGCAGATATCAGGTCTAGTACACAACATTGCATACATAAGACTTCCTACTGCTGAAGCATAGGGAATCCATCTCATATCCTCTTCTTCCTGATGTGTCTTAGGACATTGCTCTTTTGAGAGAACAATTCCATGTCAGGTCGGTAATTGACGTTTCTTGGAATTCTGCATCGAAAAACGAGCTAACACCTTATCAATATAAGATGCTTGAGACAGAGCCAATAGTTTGTTCTTACGATTCCTTATGATTTGGATGCCAAGAACATAGCTTGCTTCACCCAAATCTTTCATTTGGAACTGCTCGGATAGCCATTTCTTTATGTTAGATAATATCCCTACATCATTCCCAATGAGTAGAATATCATCTACATAAAGTACTAAGAAGACCACCTTCTTATCCTTGATGTATTTGTATACACAAGGTTCATCAATATTTTGTTCAAACCCATAGGTTTTGATTGTTTCATCAAACCTTAGATTCCAGAACCTAGAAGCTTGCTTGAGCCCATAAATGGACTTAAGAAGCTTACAGACTTTCTGCTCTTGTCCTTGAACAACGAATCCCTCTGGTTGCATCATGTAGATGCTTTTCTCAAGATAGCCATTCAGAAAAGCTGTCTTGACATCCATTTGCCATATCTCATAATCGAGGCTGGCAGCAATGGATAAGAGAATGCGTATGGATTTAAGCATAGCTACTGGTGAGAAAGTTTCTTCATAATCAACTCCCTCCTTTTGGGTATAACCCTTTGCCACTAGCCTGGCTTTGAAAGTCTGGACTTTCCCATCAATACCTCTCTTCTTCTTATAGATCCATTTGCACCCAATGGGCCTGACTTGTTCAGGTGGATCCACAAGTTCCCAGACAGAGTTAGAGTGCATAGATTCTATCTCTTGGTTCATGGCTTCTTGCCATCTTTCCTTATCAGAATCTTCCATTGCATGCTTGTATGACAATGGATCGTTTTGGTTAGTGTCTGACACTAGAAGGCTCTCATTCCTGTAGCGAGCGGGTAATCTTATTACTCTCCCACTACTACGAGGTACCAAAGGAATTTGATTAGGAACTGTGGTCTTTTGACTTGGTCGTTCATCAGTGGTTGACTGCGGTCTATCAATTACGTCAGGTTGGAGTTCTTCTAATATTATTTTACTTCGAGGTTTAAAGTTTGTCATATACGTGTGCTCAAGAAAAGTGGCATCTGTCGATACAAATACTTTCTTATCTTGAGTACTATAGAACAAACCACCTCTAGTGCCATCAGGATATCCTACAAACAGACACACTTCTGTTCGTGCATCTAACTTTCCAAAATCACTCCTCAGCAAGTGTGCAGGACATCCCCATATGCGAAAATGTTGTAAACTAGGTTTACGCCCATTCCACAACTCTAAGGGTATCTTTGGGATGGATTTGGAAGGTACTACATTCAAAATGTAGTTTGCGGTTCTTAGTGCATATCCCCAGAAAGATTTTGCCAATGAGGAGTAACTCATCATAGATCTAACCATTCCTAATAACGTTCTATTCCGCCTTTCCGCAACACCATTTTGTTGGGGTGTTCCAGGTGATGTGAGTTGGGTTTCAATTCCACGCTCCACCAAGTAATCCTTGAATTCATAACTCAAGTATTCTCTTACTCGATCAGATCTAAGAGTTTTCAGTGATTTACCTAATTGCTTTTCAGCTGCTGCTAAGAATTCTTTAAACTTATCAAAAGTTTCAGATTTTCTTTGCATTAGGTATAAGTAACCATATCGTGAATAATCATCAATAAAAGTGACGAAATATTCATAACCTCCTCGAGCTTCCACATTTAAGGGACCACAAAGGTCACTGTGTACCAACTCAAGAGGTTCTTTGGCTCTTAGGCCCTTTGCAGAGAAAGGTCTTCTAGTTATCTTTCCCTCAATGCAGGATTCACAAACAGGAAGAGTGCCAACTTTTAACTCTCTTAAAGGACCTTCCTTTACAAGCCTGTTTATCCTTTCGAGGTTAATATGTCCTAACCTTAGATGCCAAAGATATGTATCATCACTTTCGGATATTTTAGAACGTTTGTTAGACCTAGGATTAGCTACCTTAAATAATTCAGAATTATTAATTAATCGTTCGTCAGGCCTTAATACGTACAGTCCATTTTCAACACTTGCATTGCACATAAATAATCCATTTCTAGAAATAACTATCTTATTATTAGAAAATGAAATATTAAATTTTTGTTCATGCAACATAGAAAGAGAAATCAAATTTCTCGAAAAACCAGGAATAAAATAAACATTGTTCAAAACAAGAAATTTACTCCTAAAATTTAAACGGACTGTTCCTATGGCCTTTGCTGAAACGAACGCCCCATTTCCAACTCTCATGGTCACTTCCCCTTCAGCAAGCTCCTTCGAAGAACTAAGCATCTGAATAGAAGAACAAATATGATTAGTGGCTCCTGAATCAATTATCCAGGTTGAATAATCATCAACCACTAAGCAAGTTTCTAAAACTAGTAAATCGAATTTACCTTTCTTTTGCTCTTTCTTTTCGGCGAGATACCTTTTACAGTTTCTCTTCCAATGCCCATCTATCCCACAGTGAAAACATTTTCCTTTGGGTTCTTTCTTCTTAGATTTGTTCTTGCTTTTGCCTTTGAATTGCTTCTTGGCTTTGGGCTCAGATTCAGACCCACCATTTGCCTTCTTCTTCTTTTTGTTCTTAACAATAGAGGAAGACTGGCCTTGCTCGATAACATTTACCTCTCGCTCTTGAGACCTTATCTTGGATATGGCCTCAAAAGTTTGCAACTCGTTCAATAACTGAGTCAGGTTATACTCCAACTTATTCATCATATAGTTGGTAGTAAACGGAGCAAAGTCCGGCGTTAGTGACCCAAGTATGATGCTAACTTGAGTTTTATCATCTATGGTGGCCCCATGTATTTCCGCCTCATGCACAGTGTTGATCATGTCCAGCACATGACCTCTTACTGGAGCACCTTTCTTCATCCTCGCATTCATGAATCTACGAGTAGCTTCATGTCGGCTTTGATCAGAAGGTTGTCCAAACATTGCTTGCAGTGATTCCCATATCTCATATGAAGATTCCATGTTTTCATGTTTCTGTCTGAGAACATCACTCATGGATGCTAGCATGTAGCATTTCACTTTGTTGTTGGTTTGAATCCAACTATCATATTTTTCTCGTACAGTACGAGTGGCAGTGGCAGGGGGTTCTGGAGGACATTCCTCTGTGAGAACGAACTTTTGGTTCTCACAAACCATCATAATGTTCATATTAGATTTCCATTTTGCGTAATTGTCCCCAATCAATTTTTCGTTTGAAAGTAAAGCAATGATAGGGTTTGAAGAAGACATGATTGCTGAAAATAAATAAATTTAAAGTTTCAATCATACATTCAACATAATTATCATAATTCGGAATAGTAAACGTGATGCATGAATGCAACTCTAAAGAAAAACACATAAAACATTTTACTAATCCGCGATAAAATAATGTAGCTATTAATATGTTGTCGTTGAGTCGATCACATTAATACTAAATTAAGTTTGAGACAATCTCAAATTAATGAATGAACTAAAATATCTCATATTTTTCTTTCATTATTAATTACCGCTATTTTTAGTCAACATGCATTTAACTAATTTAAATACACATATTTGAGTGTAACCTATTATTTAAGACTATATGACTTAACTTAGACTTGCCTCCGTAGGGATGATCAAGCTAAAATACATCAATTAGTCCTATCTCAAGGAAGTTTAATCTTGTTATTGATATAAGTTAGACACCTTCCGTAGGGAGGATGCAAACTAGGCATCTCAAGGCGCTACCCATATCTCACTATATTAAACTAATAATAGAGACTGTATGATATATCCATATATGTCCTTCTCCCACTCAATATTTATAAAACATGTGTTTTATTTTTAATAAACATCTTATGTTTAATCAATCTACATTAACTTCACTAGGCTTCTAATCTCTTAGCTAATTAAGGATTAAAAATTAGAATCCAATCTTATTTGGACCTAGATTGTAACGTAGATTAGTAATCCATTCTAATTGGGTAGTAGGTAATTTTAGACATTCTAAAATTGAGGTGGGTCAAAATAATATTTAACCAATCTAATTGGGTCAAAGTTCAATTAGACATTCTAATATATAAAATGTCATAACTTTTAGTTGAACTTGCTATTACTAATTTTTCCTAACTCAACTTATCACCTAAATAAATAATTGCTTAATTAACTATTAAATCAAACAATTTTTTAGTTTATTTTAGTTTTCTAAAAACTAATAAAATTACATCCACAAAACATATATATCACATATATCTATATGTATGCATGCATAAATAAAATTGTGGGTAATATGAATGACAAGATATTTGCATGCACATATTATCAACATAATATAAACAAGCAAATAGGAGCGGGTCGGGTGTCCTGGGTTACAAAAATAATAAAAACGATTCCTGTTACATTAATAGGTAATAATCGTGTTCTGCCCATCTTGCACAAGTCTCCACTCTTCACCGTTCATGTTGCTGGTATTAAATTGGACTCGGCCCATTATAATTCCATCTAGTCAAATCCTTTGGGCCTTTAGTCATGTAAGGTTGGCCCATAAGGTCATAGTGCCATAGAGACATGCCTTCAGCCGCCGCTGCTTGCTTCACGGCTCTTGCTTGCTGCTTGCTTCCTTCACGGCTGCTGTTTGCTTCTCAAGAATTATAGTATTCTAATTGTTACAAAAATTCCTATGCCATGAAATTTTGGCGTACAACATAATTCAAATAAAATTAAAACTATGCCTTATATGGGAGGCCCCATGAACACCATAATTCGACCGCTCCAATAATTTAATAAAAATTAAATCATCATCCACAATTATAAATCAAACAATCATATAATGCAATTACCCACAATCAATTAAAATAATATTGTTATGGACCGCTCTGATACCAATTGTTGGGATTTTACCCAATCGGATCATGAACGATTCGACCCAATTGAATAAAACAGGATCGAACTTATTCGAACCAGTTGCGGAATTCGGTGGGTTTTATGTTTTCAATATATTTCATAAATATTTTACATAAAACATGAGGATCACATAACGAATATTATTTTAATTTATGCAAAAGAGAGAGAAAGCAAATCATACCAAAAGCTTCCTGTCCTTCGTCTTTTCGGTTGAACTTTGGTGTTAGGATGAGATCAACAAACTCTCTTGATCTTTTTAACCCTTGATCTTCAACCCCGTTTCTCCTTCTACCAGTGGGTGGGCACTAACCTATTAAGTTTGGATAATTAAACTCTTGAAAATGGAAGAACAAATTTCTCCTAATTTCTAAGGTGATGGGCGATTTTTAGTGTTGAGAAAAAGAGAGAGATTTTCTTGCTTTTGTTACAAAATTGTATCTCTTTTTTAAAAACTTGTAATCTTAGAAAAAGAGATATCTCATATATATATATAGATATGTCATACATATCCTCTTTCCATATTTTTCTCAACTACTTTCTCCTAACTCAATTAGGATTCCATCTCCTTCCTTATAGATAATTGCATTATTTATATAAATCTTATATTATGAGTATATCATATATAATCATAAAATGCATTTTCCTATTAAGGAAATTCCTTCACAAATTTAATTCAATAATTAAATTTGATTTAATCAATTGTCATATTTTTAATTGATTAATTCACAATTCATCAATTAAATATCACAATTAATTCATCATGCATATTTTAGATTTTCTAAAATATACCGAGAGTTTAATCATTCTTATTATAGGTTCAATCGTAGAATAATAGGAGCCGGGATTGGGACCTATGGACATGTAATTTCAAGCTCCAATAAATTAAATAATTAATTAAACTCATTTATTAATATATTCAATTTATTAATTCCAAGTGACTCCACTAAAGACCTGGAATTGCACTCTTGTCCTTACATTCTATTTTACTCGAAAGATCAGAGTGTCCATTGATATAATCATTACATATGATTTAACCCTCCAAGAATTGATTCATAATTAAAGCTAGGCGAAATTACCATTTTGCCCCTATAATTATTTCTTAATCCTTAAGTTCCATTAATTCACTAGTGAACAGTTTGGCTTATAAACATTTTCACAAACCAGAGTACTCGAACTGTTCAGTTCCAGAATTAACACTTAAGGGAATCAATTAACTCAGCTTTCCGCAGAAAGAGTTGGATTCCATATCTGTAGTGCACATTCCCAGCCATTTATCTCAACGGACCTCCAAGACATAAGTGTGTGACATGATTAACAAACAAGTCACTACCTATGAGTCAAAAGGACTCACTGACATAAACAGGAGTTTATGCCTACTCAGGATTTAGATTAATTCATATATGATCATCGTGTGACATGTATTGAAATCTAAAATTAACGGTATCTTATAATAGATTTCAATTCACGTCTGGTCCAGTCCTATGTAATCATATTACATAAAGCACCTCCATCTTTAATGTCACAACATCAATGATCCGGATCGAAATCATTGAATTCTTAATTTTCAGTGGACCGTACTAGTAGTAATTAGTTAAAGATCCCAACTTTAACTTACTACGGACTATTTAGTCTATTGTTTATAACTTTAATCCTCTTGTACATCCTTATATATACAAAAGTCATATTTAATAAATAGACATGGAATTTTCTGATAATTATATTATACTAAATAAAAAGCATAATCGAATCGAATATATGAAATCCAAAAAACCAAACAATTTATTTATTTTCAATTAATAATGTTCATCAAACGCTTTATGAGCACTATTCCTAAAAGGTAGGGTGCTCTGAATCAGCTTGGCCTCCTCTAGGGCATATTCCCTGGCATAGTGATGCATAGCATCTCTTACATAGTGAGGATCCAAGGCCTTTTGAATTGAATCTGTCTTTAGCCACTTTAAGACCTATTCTTCTTCAGTAGCTAAGTCCTTCAGATTTTGAAGTTCTGTTATTGACCTGTTCAGCCTATTGTCTCTCCATCTGATATACCTTGGCTTTTCTTGAGTGAACATAGTCTTTAACATCAACTTCTGATTGTAGTAGGCTAAAGATTTTTCAAACTTCTGGAAAAGTTCTTTGTCTTCATATACAATGTTGAACGCCCTTTGGACTTCAAACTTTTCTTTAGGTTTTACGTCCCCAGCAGGCATTTTCAGTTTTGGGGGTTCTTGTCCTTCTTCAGCCTCATTAATCTTGATGCCACCTCCATGGACAGGTCCATAGGCATCAGTTTTGCTCATTTCAATGACCATAGCCAGTTCAGCATCTTCAGCAGCTTTTCTCTCTGCCTCAGACATCTTCCTCCTGGCTTCATCCTTAGCAGCCTGAGCCTTGCTTAGCTCAATTGCTTTCTTCTCCTTCAATTCAACTTGTTTCCTCTGTTCAGCTTCTTCTCTTTTCTTCTTTTCTGCTTTTGAGATTTTCTTTCTCTTAAGCACTATTTTTCTCTTTCCTTTGTCAGCTGGGCCAACAGATGAAATAGGATTGGCAGCAATGGGATGTATGATCATGACATCCGGATTATCTTGAGGTTTGGCGACCTCAGCTGTTGGTGTAACTTGACTCAACTGTTGCTCATCAGCTTTGTTAGCAGCAGCAGCCTCATCTGTTACAGCAGGCCTTTCAGCAGCTTTAGGAATTTCTCTAACCACATTTTCTAATTCTGTAGGTTCTTCAATGAAAGTCATCTGCTTTCTAGCAGTTTTCTTAGTTCTCCCTTCACGGTAATTTGAGGCAGCTGTATCTTTTTGCTGACTTCTTGTTCTGTGAGAAATACCCTCAGCAGGCCTTTCAGCTGATGGAGTTCTTGAAGATGATGCAGGGGATCCAGTCCTGACATCAGCAGTTACTTGATCAATAACAATAGTGGCTTCAGCAGCAGAAGTCACTGTCTCCATCTTCTTTGAATCTGTTTTCTTAGGCTCATCAGCAGCCTTCCTTTTCTTTGTCTCAACAGCAAGGGTAGCTGTTTTGACTAATCTTCTTTGCCTCTTGGAAGGAACCTCCTTTTGATCCTCATCTTCAATATCTTCAGGCTCACCAGCCTTCCTCTTCTGAACAGGCAAGTACTTAGTCATTGCCTTAGACTTGTGGATCTCTTTACCATTAGTCATATCACAGCCCAGCTTGAACAGCAGGTAACTGAGTGTGATCCTGTGGTTGGTGTGAGGACCTTTTCCTTTCTTCACAACAAGGAAATCAGCCAAGATGTACCAAATTATTATGGACCAGTTGACTTCTAGCCCATAGTAGATAGCAGCCATGATGCTAAACCTTTTCATGGTAACATCATCCAGAGAAAAAGTACAGTTCTCTATCAGCTTCGAAACCATATCAGCCATCCGCTGATATTCATCTCTCAGTTGTTTCTTCCTTATATTGCCAAACAACACTTCTCCCTCTTTGGCGCAAATCGCCCAGAATTGTTGGTGCTTGTCTTCGTCAGTACAGTGACGTCATGTCGTCCACTGTTAGGAAGCCCAAACGTCTCGTGAAGAACGGCGGGTGTAATGATGATAGATTTACCTCCCACTGTAGCCTTAATCTCCAGTGCGTTGTAATCAGCTTTTGCTGTATTGTAGTACTCCATCACCTGATCAGTCCAGATCACTCCCTCATTGTACTCCATGAAATATACCAACGAAGCAGATTTGAACTTCTCTAGCAGTTCCTTCATCAATTCCGTACCAGATTGGTAGTATGATTCATAAACTAGGAACATACCTTCAGCGGCCATTGCAAATCTGTTGAAGGTTAGGGAAACAGAGAGAAATTTGCGGAAAATTGCAAGTAATTTTTCTCTTAAGTATGCTTTGAATATTTAGGGTGCGTAAAGAACTACACGGCTGATCAGATCTGGATTTATAGAGTTAGGGTATTTCGGTTTCCGTGATATCAGCTAACCGTTAGATCCGTTTCTTGTCAGTGCTGATCGTGCGGCGTCAGTTACGACCTTTCAAATTCAAATCGCATTAAATGAGGAGCGGGAATTTGTACCGCCCTTCTGTCACTTGTAAAAGCGCATTTTAAAATAAAACGTTTTAAACAGTCAGCTTTTACATAAGCGATCAGATGAGTAAAATAAATACTTATCTGATGGACTAATGTCCTGATGACACAGTTGTTATCAGTGAAAGCCAATAGCTGATAACCTTCCTCAGCTGTTTGTCAATCCAGCTAGATAATAAATCTTCATTCTTCAAGACTTTAATCTTCTGTTGAAAATATAACTTCAACTAACTGACATTAACAGATTTCATCTTTTAATCAGAAGTACCGCTAGTCTTACACGTTCCCCCTGACTTTAAGAATTCATAAGTTAACTAGTCTGTTGAGAGTTAATCCTTGAAGATAAGTAGTAAGCTGTTAAACTCCAGTCTTCTGATGAGTTCCCCCTCAGCTTATGCATCTAATTTTTATAAACCCAGTTCAGCTCTTAGAGTTGAAAACCTTGTCTCACTTAGAGGTTTTGTGAAGATGTCAGCAATCTGATTTTCAGTAAACACATATTCTATCATGACATTTCCTTTCTCCACATGATCTCTAATGAAGTGATGCTTGATCTCAATATGCTTAGTCCTTGAGTGACTTGTAGTATTCTGAGTAAGTGAGATAGCACTTGTATTGTCACAGTAGATTGGTATTCCACTGATTTTGATATTGTAGTCTTCCAGTTGATGCTTCAACCATAAGATTTGTGCACAGCAAGCTCCAGCAGCTATATATTCAGCTTCAACAGTAGATATAGAGACTGAAGTTTGTCTCTTACTCATCCATGAGATCAGACGACTACCTAAAAATTGACAGGCACCTGTTGTGCTTTTTCTATCAATTTTGCAGTCAGCAAGGTCAGAATCTGAATATCCAATAAGTTCAAATCCAGACTCCCTAGGGTACCACAACCCCAATTCTTGAGTGCCCTTAATATATTTCAATATTCTCTTGGCAGCTAAGAGATGAGATTCCTTAGGATTTGATTGAAATCTCGCACAAACCCCAACAGAGTACATGATATCAGGTCTGCTAGCTATTAGATATAACAGTGACCCAATAATGCCTCTGTATTTGGTTATGTCCACTGATTTGCCATCTTCATCTTTATCCAAACGAAGACTTGTAGACATTGGAATAGTAGCAGTAGAGCTAGTTTCCATACCAAATTTCTTGAACAGATCTTTTGTGTATTTTGCTTGGCTGATGAAAATTCCATCAAGCAACTGTCTAACTTGCAAACCAAGAAAATAATTAAGTTCTCCCATCATGCTCATTTCAAACTTGTTCTGCATCAGCTTTGAAAACTTATCACACATCTGTTGGTAAGTTGAACCAAAAATAATATCGTCCACATAAATTTGCACAAGCAAAATATGTTCTTCCCATTCAATAGTGAACAGGGTCTTGTCAACTTTACCTTTGCGAAATCCTTTAATTAAAAGAAAATCAGATAAGGTATCATACCATGCTCTTGGAGCCTGTTTCAGTCCATAGAGGGCTTTCTTCAGACGATATACCTTGTCTCCTTCTTGATAGACTTCAAAGCCAGGTGGTTGTTCAACGTAAACTTCTTCTTGCAATTCTCCATTGAGAAAAGCTGATTTCACATCCATCTGATAGACGGTGAAATTCTTGTGAGCAGCATAGGCAAGAAAGAGTCTGATTGCCTCTAGTCTTGCTACTGGTGCAAACGTTTCATCAAAGTCAATGCCTTCTTCTTGGCAGTAACCCTTGGCCACTAATCTTGCTTTGTTTCTGGTGACTTCACCATCTTCATTCATCTTATTCCTGAATACCCACTTAGTGCCAATGACTCTTTGATGACTTGGTCTAGGAACTAAGTACCAGACTTTATTTCTTTCAAATTGATTCAGCTCTTCTTGCATAGCTTCAATCCAGTTTGAATCACTAAGAGCTTCTTCAACTTGTTTGGGCTCAATTTGAGATAGAAAGCTGGCAAACATTGCATCACTTGCAGCAGCTCTCCTTGTTTTCACTTTATCCAAAGGATCACCAATCACCAGCTCTGGTGGGTGATTCTTGAGCCATCTAAGATCAGGTTGCAAATCATAATGTTGTCCTTTGTTTTGATCTTGCAACACTACTATTGGAGATCCAGTAGTAGTCTGTTGAACTTCTCTTGTTTGTTGAACAGTCTCTGGTCTATCAGCTGTTTGCAACTCGTCTGTTAGAAAATCAGCTCTGTGATTTTGAACAGCACTTGAGTTATCAGCTGGGTTGAGATCAGGTAGTATGATGGGAACATATTCCTCATTCCTTCCAACATTCAACTTCTGTAAATCAGTAGACAGATCTTGATTAACATTTTGATTCTTTTCAGAAGATTGACTTGGTTCATCAAAAACTACATGAATGGATTCTTCTATTAGTAATGTTCTTTTGTTAAAAACTCTATAGGCTTTACTAATAGTCGAGTATCCTACAAAAACAGCTTCATCAGCCTTTTCTGCAAATGCAGTAAGGTGATTTTTACCATTATTTAAAACATAGCATTTACAACCAAATATCTGAAAGTAATGAATGTTTGGCTTCCTGTTGTTCCAAACTTCATATGGAGTCTTGTTTTGGTGCTTGTTGATCATGCATCTGTTTTAGGTAAAACATGCTGTGTTTGTTGCTTCTGCCCAAAATCTTTGTTGCAGCTTAGCTTCAGCTATCATTGTTCTGACAGCTTCCTTTAGTGTTTTGTTTCTCCTTTCAGCAACACCATTTTGTTGAGGGGTTCTAGCAGCTGAATACTCATGATGTATTCCTTTGATATTGCAATACTCTTCAACAGTAGAGTTTGTAAACTCTTTCCCTCTATCTGATCTGATCTTTAATATTTTTATGCTTTTCTCATTCTGGATCAGCTCCATCAGATTTGTAAGATGTTCATTGGTTTCACTTTTCTTTTTCATGAATATCACCCAAGTATATCTTGAATAGTCATCCACAACAGCTAGGCAGTATTTCTTTCCACCATTGCTGACTGGATCAATGGGTCCAAATAAGTCCATGTGTAGCAGCTCAAATATTCTTCCAGAAGATTGATGCTTCTTGATTTTGAACGATGACTTGATTTGTTTACCCTTCTGACAGGCGTCACAAAGCTTATCTTTGCTCATGACTGTTTTAGGAATCCCTTCTACCAGATCATTCTTTATCAATCTGTTGATGGTCTTGAAGTTTAAATGATTCATTCTTTTGTGCCACAGCCAACTAACTTCACTTGTTGTCGATGCCACCAAACAAACATTTGAATTCTTGTCAACATAATTCCAGTCGACTATGTAGATATTTCCTTGTCGTCTTCCAGATAAGATTACCTTCTTTGTACCAATCTGTTCAACATAACACTTATCTGTTGAGAAGATAACTGAATATCCTTTGTCACAAAATTGACTTATGCTTAGCAGATTATATTTGAGGCCTTTAACATATGAGACGTCAGATATCTCTATGTTTCCTCTGATTAATTTTCCTTTAGCTTTAATCTTGCCTTCTTTGCTGTCCCCAAAAGTAACTTTTGGACCATCCACAGCAACTGCATCAGTCAGATCATGTATGTTTCCACACATGTGTCTTGAACAGCCACTGTCCAAGTACCAGATTCTCTCTACTTTACTCTTACTCCTAATCCTAACCTACAAAATAAAATAAAATTGTTTTAGGTACCCTTATTGAGAGGGTCCTGAAGGATTAGTTCCACCTTTGACAACCCAAGATGATGAAGTCTTAGGCTTCTTAGGTTTCTGATTTTCAACAGGAGTATGAACAGCTTTGCCTTTACCACGTTCATCAGATTTGTCATATTGTTGATGATCAGCATGATAAGGATAATGTTCATATGCAGAGTAAGATGCATGATAAGGATGATATGCATGCATTGGATGAGCAGGGTAAGGTGCATAGTAAGTTGGAAATTGAGGTGCATGATACATAGGATGGTATGCAGCAGGTTGCACATAATAAGACTCATCTCCATACCAAGCATTTTGATTTTTCTTGATTTTATGCTTCTTTGGTTTACTATTTGCTTGCTCATTAACAGACGACTTAGTTTTATCACTAGTCTGATTAGTTTTAGCCTTATCAGATGACTTCCTAGGACTCTTCTGTTTAGGCTTACTATTCTGTTTTCCTACACTAGACTCTTTGCTCTTTTTAGCCTTAGGAGTTTTCGTCTCCTTTAATACTTTCTCAGGTGAAGCAGGTCTAGCAGTTTGAACATACATGATGACCTTACTATTGTCAACAGATATAAATTTCTCAGTATGATTCAGTTCTTGCTTATCCTGTTCTAAAGGTATCTTCTGTTTACTAGATGTATGCATGGATGCAACAGATGATTTCTCATGAGACTCAATAACTTTTTCAAGTTCCATGATTTTTCCTTTATAAACTTCACATTCAGCTTTCAGAGATTCATGTTCTTGCTCAAGCTGTTTATATTCAGCTGATTCTCTTGGCTTTTCAGCTGTGAGTTTCAGTGAACTATTTTGCTCTTTTAGCAATATCATCTCTTCCTTAAGCTTTTTAAATGCTTCAACAATAGTAGTATTGTTAAGCATCATTTGTTCAAATGAACTAAATAGTTCATTTTCAAGAGGGGTTACCTCACTATCCTCAGAGTCATCAGATTCCTTAGCCATCAGACAGAGAAGAGCAGGGCTCTCTTCATCAGAAGTGTCTGAATCTGAATCAGATGAGTAGACGGCAGCTGTCTTTTCTGCTTCTGCTACCATCGCCTTGGCTTTCTGATGCTTTCTTTCTTTTCTGATTTTCTTTTCTTCTTCCGTATACTTCTCAGCTTTAGGATATGGGCAGTCTCTGATGAAATGACCCAGTTTCCTGCAGTTATATCACATCATTTTGGATTTATAAGAATCCTTATCCTGAGAAGAAGAAGTAGAATTAGAAGTAGAAGCATTGTTATATTTGTTCTTCATTTTCCGTCTGTAGAACTTTTTGAAATTGTTCATCAGCAATGCAACGTCTCCAGCAGTGTACTCCTTTTTGTTGAGTAGTGTGGCTTCATCAGATGAGTCCACATCTTTGCTTTTGTGAGCTGGTCTTCTTGGATTTTCAGCAGCAACCAGTGCAGCTGTGGGACTTGAAGTTGAGGTTTCTTCAACACCCATTCTTGGCAGTTTATACTCATACGCCTTGAGTACGGAGAACAGCTCTGTAAGAGAAATCTTCCCCAGATCTCTTGATTCTTCCATTGCTGTCACCTTCATGTTGAAATTGGGAGGCAGGGCCTTCAGAACTCTGACGGTGATCTCCTTGTCAGTGAAGGTCTTTCCCAGCTTTAGAACTTCATTCAATGTTCTGGTAAACCTGGTATCCATCTGATCAATGGTTTCTCCAGATTTCATCTTGAAGTTATCCAGCTTTTCCAAGGCAACACTGAGCTGATGCTCTTTGATGGCGTCGTTTCCTTCGCTCATGTCACGAACCTTATCCCACATCTCCTTTGAAGTTTTGCAATGTTTGACTTTGTCAAACCGATCATTGTCCAGGGCTTTGGTCATGATGAAACGACCAACTTTATCCAGATTGAACAGCTTTATTTCTTCGGCTGTCATCTCTGTCAGATCTTTTTCCACCACTAGTTCAGCTTCATCAACTATAATAGTCTTGGTGAATTTGAATGGACCTTTGATGATACATGTATACATGTTGTCATTATAGGCAGCAAGGAAAATCTCCATTCTGATTTTCCAATCTTCAAACGACATACCAGCAATGTGGGGAACATGGCTGATACAGTCCATTTTTCAAAAAGATACTCTTTTGAAAAGTTATGAAAACCTTTGAAAAACACTTGGATCAAGCTCGTTGATCAGTCAGCTGATTCTAATGAACCACCTGCTCTGATACCACTTGTTGGTCCCAAGTGGTCAGAAGAGGTTTAGAGGGGGGGGGGGTGAATAAACCTCTTTAAAATTTTCTTCGAATTTTAACTTTAAAACTTTTCTCTAACTGTGAACAGACTAAGCTGATCAGAGTAGTAAGTTACAAGTCTGTTCGCGAACAAATCTTTGAACAGGTTTGATGACCACTCGTCTGATAATTACTTAGCTGATTTTGTTAAAATCAGTTTTAATAGTTAGAGTACTTGCAGCGGATTTTCAAAGTGTTTTTCACAAGTATTCCTAGTAGTTTGAAAAATGTTTCCCCAGTTTTATAAACTCCTTTAAATTATTTTTCAAACAGTTAACTAATGTGTTTTATGCAATTTTGAAATATGCAAGTAAAAGTGCGAATAAAAACACAAGTAATTTTTATAGTGGTTATATGGATTTGAATATCCTTTAATCCACTTGTCCAAGTCACAAAGATCTTGGGTTATACTAGAAACACAAAGTAACCAATACACTCTGCTTACGCCGATCAACAAATGAACAGGCCGTAAGTGCGCAGTAAGAAATCACAAAGAAATCCTACTCTCTGAAGTAATATAACTCACTTAGATGGATATCTACTTCTCACAACACTCTATTTTACAAATTCACTCAGAAGATGTATTTAGCTTGTATCTTCAACTCTGCTTTTCGTCAACAAATGACTAAGCTGATGAGTGAGCTGTTCTTGAGACTTAAGAGTTCTGCTTCGAAAATTTTCTCAGAAAGTGTGTTGCTTCTCTTCTCTTCGTCTCTTCCAGCTATTTATACTTGAGGTTTGAAAAATGTCCGTTGAAGAGAGACAAGATTCAAATTCCTCGAGTACTGGTCCTTAAAATTCGCGAACGGCTCTTTTGCAGTCTGTCCGTACTGTTAACAGTACTATTCTGCAGGTAGCATTAAATGCAGCATTAAATGCACCCAGCTGATGCGAAGCGTTTCTTCAATCATTTGTCTTTAATAACCTTGTACTTCAGCATTTATTACTCCAAGGGGCATTTATTACCGTTGGGAAGACTTTATGATCTTTTCCACTTGGCTGACGAAAGTGCAAGTCTGATGGCGAACTAGGCTGATCTCAAACTTGAACAAATCTGATTTGAGTCGGCTGATCTTCATCAGTCTGATAACTTTCCTTCAGCAGATCAGAAGTCTTGGACTTTGAAATTTGACTTTTCTGATGTCTTCATTACTTAGTCAAAATTTCTTCAAAGGGATCATCAGCTAAGTTACTCCATACTTAGCGGATGTTTTGGAATGCATCAAAAACTTCCCTTATTATTTTGTCTCCAGTGCCTTCATCTTCAACCTTATCCAACAATTCCCTTTTATGTTCTATTTGTTTTATTCATTTTTCAAAAAAAATAGTCAAAGAAAAACAATACTGTATTTCACCTCTTCAGTCCAAACACACTAGCTTTATTTAGAATTGCGTAGTTAAGATTATATTTTCTATAAAATTTTAAATTTTCTCTCGTGGTTTGATAAAGATGGTCTGTTAATTTCTATAAAGGGTTACGATCTATATTACAGATCACCAACAAAAGCAAGCACATATTTAGAGACATGTTGTAGATTGTCTATACAATATAGAAAAAATAGTTAAATAGTAAGCTTTTCAACAGATGTCAAAACTGTGTATGTAAGAAATACTCCAGTCTATGATTAAACTAAGAAGCAAATATAAATTTTTAAACGATTTCTTGGAAATTGTCCCAAAACGATCTGTCTTTTACAGATTGGGTGTTTTTTGCATGGTTTTTTAAAACACAAGGATGTTTAGCAGAATAAAAAATTCACAGGGTAGCTTCATGCAGATTAACAGAGGGGAGTATCTTACAGTTTACCCACAAATTTGTCTAGAAAATATATTATTACTAAGATCATACAATTAATCTATTAAAATCGTTAGAGCACAAAATGAGATATTTTTTTTTTGTAAATAATAAATAATATTGTTACAAATATATAAATATTGGAGGTTTATTGCCAAGCTAATTTTTCAAAGTAGTCAAGCAGGTCATTGAAAACAAGATAATCTCAACATAGGAAAAAAATAGACAGCTAAATAAATATCCTCCCGATGCTTTGCTAAAAGTTTAATATCATAATAATTGTTTAGCACATTTAGTAGAAGAGATTAATCTTTTTAGAACCATTGTCTATACCTTATCCAGATTTAAATCCAGAAGATATCGTCGAAGACAAGAAAGACTAAGGAAGCAAAAAGCAATCAATCAGAATGCCAACACAAATAGCAATTTTTATAGAACTATTTTCGTATATAACGTAGCAACAATAAGTTAATATTACATTTATTATAACAAAACGTGTTCCATATAATATTTATACAAAATCATGCACACTCAATAGATATACTACTGTACCAGTCATATAACACCTCTTTTCCATTGAGGTCGAAAATAACAACACAAAATACCATGTCATCGACCAAATAAAAAAACAAATTATTAATCGATATTCCATAGTCTTCAGAAAAATAGTTCCAACCATTAGCAAAGCCGGTATTTGTCACTTCAACAATCCAGGATCTCGTTCCAGTTGCCAGCTTTGCTAGCGTTTTGTTGTGCATATGTTCAGACCGAATAAATTCAGCTGGGATAATCTGTAAATATAATAAATATTTAGAGGCAAATATATATACGTAATTGTACTAAAATCCTAAAGATGGATGAAAAATTATAAAGCACAAAAATAAGGAATAACTTCTAAAAATTTATAACAATTAAATGACTGATAGAGTATAATAAATTCCAAAATTCGTAAAGAAAACTACCAAGCAGTCATTCTTTTGCACAACGATCACATGGAAAGCTCGAGTTTTACCAAAGTGATCCACTGTTTCCGGTATAAACGAAACACACAAGTTACAAATATGCAGTGTCCTATTATAAACGGTACTTAAATATTTGAAATAACAACTTTGATTAAAGCATTGATTTTTTTTTATTCCACGCACGTCAAAAACATTAATTTAAAAAATATTCGTGTGCGATTGATAAAGGACTATCCTTTCGCCATGTTCAACAAAATTATCTGCTATTAACTGGTTCCAAAGCCTAAGAAAATCGTTTTCTTTATTTGTAAAGGCCAATATTTAGTCCCGTTTCTTAAAATAATCGTATCATTAGGAGCCAATCCAGCAGCCTTCCTAACATGAACTGGAAAATCCTGAAAAGTAATCGTCCACGATTAAGCAAAATAATAAATTAAACAAAAAATATGGGAAAATATAGAAATCTCATCAACGTTTACCTCGACCGATTTCAAAATACCGCATGCTAGCATAAAGAAGACCCCCCTAATTTCTTGTGCACAATGCACTGCAGATTTACTAATACTACTAATTCTATTAAGAGATTCTTTTGATGGAAAATTATCATCTATATGTTGCTCAAATAATTTATATATGAAATACTTTTTTTCATCAAGGTTGGTACAAAAATGACTCTCTAAAATTGAAAACTCGAAGAACAATGTAATCTTCTCAGGATTAATAGAGCTTATTTTTTTCTGGAATACATTACGAATAAGAATATTGGAAATCATCCTTGTTAAAATCAGAGTACTAATTTTATTTTACAAAGTACATAGAAATCTCATCACATATTACCTTACTTATGTAGAGGCAGAACAAATATATACAAATATATTTTATCCTATTACGTAGCATATCTAATTAGCAGTCATATCAAAGTACTACGAAAACATATATAAAACAGTACTCTCTATTTTACAAACACAAAACGGCACCGTTATTCTAATATGCGATCAAGAGCAACGTACGTTTACCATTGTCGATGATTTGCATTTCCTGTCTTTTTTAACTATTTTTAGGTCGATGAAATATTGGGACCGTATTGTTTTATATTAATTTTGAACAATAGAAAATCCCCTTGCTTGAAATGTTAAATCCTAAGTTTATCATATGCAAGAAGTACGAGCCTGATTTTAGATTGGTGGTTAATTTTTATTGGATTTCACTTGTTTTTTAATAATAGCAATTTTCTTTGTTAATTGTGGTCGTGCGAGTTTGCTTTTGCAATTTATTTTTAAACAGCATAATTACGAAACAACACCGTTTACTGAGTTTATCTTTTTACGTTCAAAATTTTTTTTCGATTAGAAACTACTATATTTCCGATGTTGACTTATTGCTTCCAATTTTATTTCATTTTTTTTAAGAAACGGCATAATCACGAAACGTCGCCGTTTATTGAGTTTATATATTTTTCTGTTCATACTTTCTTATCGATAAAAAACAACAACAACATTTCCGATGTATATTTTTTGCTTCCAATTTTATTTCCTTTTTTTTTTAAACAGTAGGATCCAAACAGCACCGTTTATTGAGTTTATCTTTATAAAAACAAAATAAAAACTATATTTACTATAGACGATTATTGCTTCCGATGATTTCACCTTTTTTAGAACAACTTAATTGGGATATAATATAACTTTATAAACAAAATCATTAAAATAAAAAACATATGATTTAAGTTAAGATGTTGCTAAATAAGCATTTATTTTTAATTTACATTTCTTAGACGTCTGTTTAATAATATATAAAACGTATCAAGGGTTGTTACTTGTTACTAAGCAAAATTCACAATATTTATACATAATTTGTTGATATATTTTTTATCATTATTACTAACAGATATGTAGAAAATTTATTTGCTAGAACAAAAATGATCACGGAATAAAATTTACGAAAGAAATACTTGTTTTGATAACAAATTAAAATATGTTTAAAAAAAACCAAAAATTCTACGTCCTATTCTCTAATATTCGAGCAGACGTTTTGATTCCATGTGAGATCAGTATTTTTGTAATTGTATTTACCGTCCGTTTACAAGTGGTGATAAGAGCCGAAGCGATCAAGAAAAAGTCCCAACACAATTTCCTTGAGAAGCATTTCTTCAAAAAGCTGAATTGAGCTCTTTAACCTTTCCTCAACTTTCCTATACCAATATGTTATTCTCATTTTTTTCAATAACAAACCATATTAGTTAATATTTTTTTGAAAAACAGCGTCGTTTTCATACCATGCAGGCTCAGTGTTATTGTGCCTCGTCTCCTTTTCATAGAACGGTTACCGTACTAAACAGTTATATGTTAATATTATTTTGCAATAACATAATACTTATTTAACTCTAATATCGATGTCGATATATGAATTAAATAGTAGTAAATAAATTAGTTTCTATAAATTTAAATATAAGTACTTAAATATAATTTAATTATATTATTAAATTGTAAACAGCTAAGCAATTGGCGTATATTTAATGACTTAATTTTCAATTAACAAAATTAATTTATTTTTATTTCCTAAATTCACGAAATATAATTAGTTAAAATATTAAAATAATTTGCAAGTAGTGGGCCCAAGTGGTATGTCTTTATATGTTCTCTATCATCTTTTATCTAATTTTTTCATCTATCATGTAAATGTCGAAATTATTCACCTTCCAAACAGACGGTGAATTGAACCATTATATGAAAAGGAAAAATAAAATCAACAACACGAGGTACAACAACACTGAGCACACATGACATCAAAACAACGGCAATATATAATTATCTGGGCCCAAAATAATTGGAAAGGAATTTGATCAATACTGTTCCTTGTCCGCTTTGGCTTTTATCAACGCGTGTCGATTTCCTACTTAGAATCAATTACCCCCGATCTCATATTTTCCAATCGCGTGATCTATTAAGTCTCCCCAAAATTCCAATCTCAAATATTTTTTCCAATATTGTATATGTCTTTCCGATCTCCTACTATTGTTACAAAATACAGATGCAGCATGACGATCCCTCGTATGTCGTCCATCCTGGTCGATTGGGTCATCAATACATCGTATTATAAGAATAATGAGAAGATCGTATTATGAAACAAGTAAGAGAGGAGAATAAATCGCCAGCAAACTTCTGAAGAGCAATTGAGACTATAAGGGAAAACTATGCATGAAGGCGGTATGCGCCATATATCGCCAACAAACTTCTGAAGAGAAATTGAGATTGTTTAGAATTATAAGGCATAAACATGGAAAAGTAAGACAGAAAATTTAGAGAAAATAAAAAATAAAAACTAAACGTTGGTTTAATTTGCCGAAACAGTCAAGAAATAGAGCACAATAATTAAACGGGTTGGAATGAATAATCTTTACGCAAGGGAGACCACCAATTTATAGCAAAAGTTATTTAGATTCGGCGGTTAAAATAAACACAGATGAACGGCGAAGATATACACATTAATTAGGAACAACACTAATCAAAATCCTTTCCAATTTTTTTGGGCCCAGATAATTATAAAACGACGTTGTTTTTATGTCGCGTTTGCTCGGTGTTATTGTACCTCGTACATCGCTGATTTTATTTTACTTTTTCATATAATGGTTTTATTCACCGTCTGTTTGCAAGTGGTGGGCGCAACTTGTCTGACTTCGTAATTTTTATCTAATTAAATTCACGTCGATCTCTAAAACAAATTCACGACCTCTTTTTATTAATCTCAATTATCCGATCTTATTTTGTCACTTAAATTTTATACGTTAAGTAATGAGGCCCAAGTGTTTAATTAGTGAAAAGGAAAATCTATTTTTAAAATATAAAAGATATGAATAAATGTTGTTATCTAAATTACCTAGGACGGACTAAAGTAGTTGTTCGTCACAAAACTAAAATAGTTAAATATTTTATATAGGTCGAGACAAAACAAAGCAGTAGACGAAGATGTATTTTTTACCTTTAATTGCATTATAAACAAATATGTCAAATTGATCTTACACAATGCATTGGGAATGTTCTCGTAATGCATGTATAATAAAATATATTATGCAAAGAAAAAAAAATTGTATATTCGGAACAGCTATATATTCCGAATAGTCCTTATATTATTTTTGCAAATAAAACTTGGAGAAAGAAGAAAAACGACAGTTTATGATCTAATAATACCGAAGTATTATCTTATCAGCGCATGTCGATCTCCTCATCATTGTCGATTACCCGATCTCCAATTTTTCACTTGATGGATCTATTAACCCCCCTAAAAGTTCCGATCTCATCAGATTTGTTTAATTATTCTCTCTGGATTTCCGATCCCCTAATATTGTTACAAAATACAGATGCAGCATGACAATCCCTCATAAGTCGTCCATCCTGGTCGATTTGGTCATCAATATATCGGACAAGCACATTAAAAAGTCCAGGCTTGTCTCCAAGAATAATATAATAAAACTAGTAGGATCGAATAAATGTTATTTTTCCGAGCCTATTTTATATTTTAACTTGCATTTTATTACTCGTGTATGTTCGCCGAATGCATATGTTGTGTATCGACCAGAATTGTATTACTGATTCCCCGACTAAGACGAGTATTTGGTCTTTGATCAGCTAATTAAACATTTATTAACCAATGTTACTGGCCCATTGAACAGTGTATCGGGGTTTGGATATTTCTAAGCGTCCGCATGTCTCAAATAAATATAAGTTTCAAAATATATTTTCAAATCAATTTAGTTCCACATTATAACATTATAATAAAGATTATTACAGATAATGAAACTAATTTTTTTTTCATTTTCACAAACTATTACACAGTAATCCAGACACAAATAAAGATTAATATAGAGTATACAGTCAAATTACTACAAATTCTACATCCTATTCTAGGATATTCGAGCAAGCGTTTGAAGGGTAGGTCAAATTTCTTTTTGTACAACACTTGCCCCCCGCATACCTTTACACCATTGTCTGAGAAATACAAATATTTTCGGTATTTCAACTACTGCCTAGATCAAATACTGTAGTCATTTGACGAAGATGTTTAAAATATCCCTGAAATAATAATTCAGCAGAGCTTTCATAGATTGTATATTGACATATAAATTATTTCATAGCTGGAAGTTGAAAAGTAAGACTATGTCATACGCAGTCGATGAATTTATTGGCTTGGCATAAATCTTGTGTTTGAAAGTATACCTCATAAGGGTAGCTTTTCAGAAAACCCTCATATATCGACCATTCTGGTCGACTGGGCTAGAAATACATCGTATTATAAGAATATATGGGTCTTAACAAAAATGCTAGCATGGGGTGAAAGGAAATTAAATTCCGAAGGGTTAAAGATGAGGTAGTAAGAGAAAATAGTTGAAGGAGAAAAAATAAGAAAGCAAACGGTTAGAACGAAGAGATAGATAATCTGTACGCAAGCGGAGACCACCAATTTATAGCAAAAGATATTTAGATCCGACGGTTGAAAGTAAGACAGATGAACGGCCAATGCACATTAAAATTAGAACGTTCGTTTCAACGAATGATCGACGAATCGTCTTACAAGAATATATGGGTCTTAAAAAAAATGCTAGCATGGGATGAAAGGAAATTAAATTCCGAAGGGTTAAAGATGGGGTAGAAAAAGAAAATAGTTGAAGGAGGAAAAATAAGAAAGCAAACGGGTCAGAACGAAGAGATAGATAATCTGTACGCAAGCTGAGACCACCTATTTATAGCAAAAGATATTTAGATCCGATGGTTGAAAGTAAGACAGATGAACGGCCAATGCACATTAAAATTAGAACGTTCGTTTGAACGACTGATCGACGAAATAATAGAGCAATCAAAGTGTCTCGGAAAATCGAGAAACATGTTACCTGCAAAGTAAAAAGTAACACCTCGGAAGGAAATTATAAAATAAAACAGCGACGTTTTATCATTAAAAATTTTTCCCGACCATTGTAAAGTTTTCTGACCCATATAGTTGGGAAAAAGGATCAACATCGAGGTAAAAGACAAACAAAAAATACACAGTTCATTAAGTAGAATGTAATGGTAGCAATAAGACGGGTCGATAAATAAGGCTGGATATAATTTATCAAGATGAAGGTATAAACGATAACGACGAAAAAAAAGCAAGAGCAATTAAGTCCGGAAAGAAACGGCGCCGTTTCAATTCAATACCGTTTCAAAAAAAAAAAAAAAAACCCGTCAGCCAAACGACGCCATTTCATGATTATACCTATTAAAAATAAAAAATAAAATGCAAAAGTTAAAATCCCCTGCCGGGCCCACATGTTGCAATTAAATAAAAACAGAACAGATCCGGGAAAGGCAGTTTTTTTCGATTAAATCGATTTTACACAAATCGAAAGTAAATTAGTATGTTTTACTGATTGTTGACCGTTTCGGATCGAGAAATCGCAAAACAGGTAGTTTAAGGTTGTTTCACAAGGATTAATAAATTATTTAATGATCTAGATTTTAGAAAAATTAAAGGATAATTGGACAAAATTGCCCTTGAAAAAGATGAGTAAATATTTTATTACTCCACATAATTAAATAAGGGTAAAAATGTAAAATTGCATTTAAATCTATCTTGAAATTATAAAGTGACATGTAATGTGGAATTTATTTTTTTCTCTAAAGTGACATGTAAAATAAAACGGAGAGATTATAAAAGGAAAACAACGACGTTTATGATGATACTGTTTTTTAAAAAGGGGCAAAAGTATACAGAGCCGACCAATAATAGAACGCACTAGAAAACAAAATAAATTCAACAACGCTGGTCGGGAAGGTGGGACGAATATAATTAATCTAGAAAAAGAGATAAACAAAAACGGTGAAATAAAAGCAGTATCAATTAATTAGGGAACGAAACGGCACCGTTTTGTGATTATGCTGCTGAAAAATAAATTGCTAAACCAAACTCGTCCTTAAATTATTTTTGCAAATAAAACTTGGAGAGAGAAGAAATTCGACTATTTATGATCTTATAATACCGAAGTATATAATTATATTTGTTCTTTGACCAGCTGCTTAAACATTTAAAAGTAACAAAATTAATTTTAATATACAGCTTTTGTTTTGTTTTTTATAGCCTATCTTATCAACGCGTGTCAATCTCATTATTGTCGATGATCCGATCTCATAGTTTTCACTTATTGGATCTATTACCCCCCCTAAATATTCCGATCTCATAATATTTGTTTAATTATTATCTCTGGATTTCCGATCCCCTAATATTGTTACAAAATACAGATGCAGCATGAGAATCCCTCATAAGTCGTCCATAAAGGTCGATTGGGTCATCAATACATCGGAGAAGAACATTAAAAAGTCGAGGCTTGTCTCCCAGAATAGAATAATAAAAATAACAAGATCGAATAAATACTATTTTTTCTGAGCCTATTTCGTATTTTAACGTGCATTTGATTACTCGTGTATGTTCGCCGAATGAGTTTGTTTTGTATTGGAGAGGCCAGGGAAGACGGATTGGATCGAGAGGCGATGCTTATGCCACAGCGTGGGTGGAAACCTTTTCTTTCCCCTTACTCAACGTGAGTAAAAACTATTTTTAATAATCACTCAGACAATAGTCTTTAGTTAAAACATGTCTTCTAATATAAGTTTCGCTATGCAGGTGATGCAGGTCCAGATAGTAGAATAGGTATTATGAAATATTATAAATTTATCTTTTCGAGAAAAAAATTTAATAATTTGTTAAACTATATTTACTAATAAATATCTATTATATTCATGATCGTATTCTGAATTATGACATATTGAAAATTAAACATCGCGCAAGTTAAAATTTCACAATATCCATAGTTAAATTAAAATACAATGTCAGTTTTTCTCCCAAAAAAATATAAGTTTTAAATATGTTTTCAAATCAATTTAGTTCCACATAATTACATTATAATAAAGATTATTACAGATGATGAAACTAACAAATTTATTCATTTTCACGAACTATTACACAATAATCCAGTTACAAATATAGATTAATATGCAGTCAAATTACTACAAATTGTACTTCCTATTCTAGGATCTTCGAGCAGGAGGTTGAAGGGTAGGACAAATTTCTTTTTGTACAACACTTGCCCCTGCATACCTTTACACCATTGTCTGAGAAAGAAGAATATTTTCAGGTTTTGACCTACTGCCTAGATCAAATACCGTAGTCATTTGACGAAGATGTATAAACGGGGGATTGCCACAACATCCTTGAATGAGTAGTTCAGCAGAGCCTTCATAGATTGTATATTCGTACTAAGAAAAAAAAAATTCTTTCCATTTCTCCTTCTTCCTTCTCAGATATGCACCCCACTTCCTTGGTCAAGTAGGTTCTCCCTCTACAAGCATGGCTCACTATTGGCCAGCAATATATACAATTCTTAATTACCTGGAAGTTGAAAAGAAAGTTAACTGATGAACATATTGTATATCTTCTTCACACACATTTATAGAACATTCATGCTCGTAATCCCTTCTATTTTTGCTTCTAACAGAAGGATACTGAAATGGGAATTTTATAGGAAAATCAAGAATGGTTTTGTCCATAGATGTTAGAACCAGTTCAACAGCATCAACGATCTTGCACAAGACTTCAACATCTGTAAAGATTTTCACACGCACAAAATCTTCGGACATGCATTCGGGAGTTGCTTTTCAAAAAACCCAAAAAAATCGTCCATTCTGGTCGATTGGGTCAGAAATACATCGTATTATAAGAATAACGAGAAGATCGGATAAGTGGTTTGACGTGTCATTCTTCATTTTTAAATCAATAGATTTGATATATATGGTTTTTTGGGGTGAAATGAAAATTAATTCCGAAGGGTTAAAGATGGGGTAGTAAGAGAAAATAGTTTGAGGAGGAAAAATAAGAAAGCAAACGCGTTGGAACGAAGAGATAATCTGTATGCAAGCTGAGACCACCTATTTATAGCAAAAGATATTTAGATCCGACGTTTGAAAGTAAGACAGATGAACGGGCAATGCACATTAAAATCAGAACGTTGTTTTTGGTTCACGAGAATTAATTATAACACCAATTTAAGTTCCCAAGAATGAACGACTGATCGAAAAAAATAGAGCAATCACAGTATCTCGAAAAACAAGGAAACAGGTTACCTGCAAAGTAAAAAGTAAAACCTCCGAAATAAATTATTCTCCGTAAAAGGAAAACAGCGATTAATTTTTTTCCCGACCATTGCAATGTTTTCTGACCCATATAGTTAGGAAAAAGGATGAATATCGAGGTAAAAGACAAAAAAAAAAATACAGAGTTAATTAAGTAGAATGTAATGGTAGCAATAAGACTGGTCGATAAATCAAGCTGAATATAATTTATGAAAATGAAGGTATAAACGATAACGACGAAATAAAAGCAAGAGCAATTAATTCCGGAAAGAAACGTTTAAAAAAAACCACAAATACTCGTCAGCCAAACGACGCCATTTCATGATTATACCTGTTAAATCGATTTTACACAAATCGAAAGTAAATTATGTTGTACTGTTTGTTGACCGCTTCGGATCGAGAAATCGCAAAACAGGTTACCTTCAAAGTAAAAAGGGAAACCTTCCAAATAAATTATAAAAGGAAAACGGCGACGTTTTATGATAATACTGTTTTTAAAAAAGGGCAAAAGTATACAGAGCCGACCAATAATAGAACGCACTAGAAAACATAATAAAATCAACGACGCTGGTCGGGAAGGTAGGACGAATATAATTTATCTACAAGAAGGTATAAACAAAAACGGGGAAATAAAACCAATAGCAATTAATTACGTCACGAAACGGCGCCGTTTCGTGATTATGCCAATTAAAATTAAATTGCAAAAGCAAACTCGCATGACCACAATTCCCCTGGCGGGGCCACATGTTGCAAACGGACGGCCAAGAAAGCATTA
This sequence comes from Penstemon eatonii, assembly GCA_038501285.1. Taxonomy (NCBI): domain Eukaryota; kingdom Viridiplantae; phylum Streptophyta; class Magnoliopsida; order Lamiales; family Plantaginaceae; genus Penstemon; species Penstemon eatonii. Next base: position 1,336,414 of record JBCEGF010001341.1, read on the forward strand.
AATAAAAAGAGAAAAGAAATTCAACGAAGAGCAAATAATCCCGGGAAATAAAGAAACGGCGGCATTTTCCGATTAAATCGATTTAACAAAAATCGAAAGTAAATTATGTTGTACTGTTTCTTGACCGCTTCGGCTCTTATAAGCTATAATATAATATATATATTCAGAAAGCAAGAAAGGAAAAACTTAAAAGGTCTCTTGCCATTTATATCCAATGGTAGAATTTAAGCTATTTAATTTGGCCAGGATTCTTTGTTTTTATTTTTGCCAGTTGTTTTTAATTATATTTTCTTACATATTTAAGTAAATTATTTTTAAGCATCACATGTATATATTAAAATGTAAAATTTATAAAATATTTATGAAGGGTACTTTGGATATTCCATTTTAGGAAGGACTTGTACTATCGGAAATCAGGGAATCCGACCTCGATATCAGCCGAACTCCAATACTAGACAGCCTAGTCCGATCATTGCCAAAGGGATTCATGATCGGATTCCACTGTTGGGCCGATCCCAGGCCCAGGACTGTGGGCCGAGAAATACACCCCTGCGGATGGTTCAGCTGGCACACCGCCTCAACTATAAATACCGCAAGCATTTATGACGCCTAACAACGCACGATTCCCAAGGTGCTCCTTGCTCAAAGCCACTGCTCGAAGCATCCTCCGAATATAGATTTCGATCACGTTGTATGTATTAGTCTCTAGCTTGTACGACATCCAGTAATGCCCAAATAGGACCTCGAATTGTATTGTAACCACGTTCGATAATATATATATATGCATTACAACACCTTTATTGTCTTTACTTTCTATTATTGATCCCGTACGAAAGCACGTCAGATCAATTGGCGCCCACTGCGGGGCCTTATTTGGGTGTTAGATAGAAATATGCCTACTACGAGACGAAATACATACATGCGAGGAGAGCCTTCACACGTGGCTGGGGTGCAGAATTCTGTCAACAACGAGCCCGATAATCTTTCTCAAGTGGCTCGTCAACAAAGCTCCGCCGACTATGCCCCAAGACGATATTCCGATCCGCACAACTTTGGCCGATCTGAGATCCATTATAGACACAATGTGCAGGGAATTTTTGAACAGCGGAAGGGTTGATCAATCGCCAGTGGATCAGCCTGCAGTGCATGGGAGGCCTGAAATCCCATCCTCGAATATTCAAAAGGAAAGAAGTGTGTTGCGGTTGATATCAAAGGCTCCTATGGCAAACCCTCCCCAACCTGCTCCGTCGAGGTCCAACATCCGATCTGGATTACCTTCTAAAGCAGTACATGATTTGGAAGATTCGGTGGTTGGGGAAAGTCAACCTTTGGGTGCTGACAAAGCGAAGAAATCGACCTATAAAAGGATCACAGAAGCTGAACTAGAGAAAATTGTGCAGGAAAGAGTTGCCAAGAAATTAGACAGAGATGAGTTGATCAAAGAAGCTCGGCATGCGGGTACGACAATCAGGCGTACTGAGATAATGCAGAACAGAGAAGCTTTTCTAGAAAATGTCAGAGACAGAGAGATCGGAAATAGTATCATGAGATGTTCACCTTTCTGTCAGGAGATTCGAGAGGCTAGAAATACTGAGACAGTACCAACAAGATTACCATGGTATAACGGGACTACCGACCCCGCGGAATACATTAACAGCTTTATTAATGTGATGAATTTGTAGGGACACTCGGAAGATTTCTGTTGCAAAATCATGGTTACTACCTTCGAGGGAATTGCCCTTGACTGGTTCGGGATGTTACCACCGAACTCTATCTTCTCTTTCGATGAGTTCTGTGATAAACTTAAACATCAATTTGCGAGTCAGAGGAAGCCAAGGTTGCCTGCGAACCATTTGGGGACGGTGAAACTTTAAGGCAATGGCTGGCAAGATTTAGCATCGAACTTCTTAAAGTCGATACTCCGCAGATCGAGTGTCTATCCTCCTTGATGTTCGAATTAACGAAAAACACATAGTTCGGGAATGCATTGTGCAGAAAGCAGCCAAAATCCTTTGAAAGGATCATGGAGATAGCAGAAAAATATATGATACAGGAGGAAATGAACAAGCTAAAACACGCTCAAAACCCGATGCTCCCCCTCGGAAAGAAACAGGATAGAGCTCATGTATCAAAACCAGGCGATTATGGCGGATCGAACAGGGGGTCAGTATGGCAGAGGCTCAAAGCCTACAAACCCCCATATGTCAAATCACTGACCTAATGTTTACGGTCTGGTCTCCGATCCTAATCCGATTCCACACCCGGGAAAATCCATTTTACGGAATTGAACACCTCAAAGGAAGAAATTCTCACTGTCTTGGAGGAAAGAAATTTGATACCTGAAGCAGAAAGGATTACTCAAGAAAGATCGGGAGCTTTGAACTATGACAAGTATTGTCGATATCATAGAGCTCGAGGACATAGTATGGAAAATTGTTATCATTTGAAAGTCGAGATCGAGAAATTAATTGTGCAAGAAAACTTAAAGAATTTGTCAAAAGGGGAAGCTATAACAATCGTTATAGATCCAGGAGCCCTCGAAAGTTCGCCATTCAGCAACAACAACCTCGAAACCAGGCTGAGGAGCAACCGAATAGAGTGATAAACATGATTGCTCGTGGACCGGCGGGAGGAGATAGCAAAAATGCGAGGAAAAGAACAATGAGATCGATTAAGGCGGTTATATCGACCAAGAAGGAAATTTTCTCCTTGGAAATGTTGGGATTCGGGTAAGATAAACAGCCCTAGGCACAGCGGAATATAAAATTTTAGGACCTCTTACGGAATCTTGCCAGGATACTCTCTAGTTGTATATATATGAATAAATAAAACGATAGTATAAGTTTACACGTTATACCTATCTCCTTGCAAATCCAAGTTGGCAGTCAGCAAAACGAACTCTGATTTTCTCTTCAGCAAAATCGATCCAAGCTTTGCAGCAGCGCCCCACGTGTTGCGCCTCTACGGGTTGATACACCACAATTACACGAAAATAATAAATCTTGATCAGCTAGAACACAAGATATATTATGATCTAGGATTTAGGAACGATTTAGGAACAAAGTCAAAAACGAAAAATTCTTCCAAAAGGAAGATAGGGTTCGGTCGACTTTTACTGGGAGAGGGGAGAGAGAATTTTGCTCTTGCTCAATTTTTTGCTTATTGAGTTATGTGAAAAATAACTATAAGATAGCTACTTATAGTTATCTCCCTAACCTAGTCCTATTAGGACTAGGGTTCTTCTCTCCTACATGGGCCATGGCCCTCTTTAATTAGAAGACCAAGTCTCCTAATTAATTCATGGCCCAGTTAATTAATTTGACGAGGCTTTATTTAATCTCCCAATTAAATAGCCTAATTAATTAACTTAATCTCCCATTTAATTAAATCAGACTCTAAGTCCATTTAATTAAAATCCCTTTTAATTAATTAAATCCAACTTAATTAATTAATCCACAAATTAAATTTCAATTTAATTTATGATCCTGATCCAATTCCAATTGGATCCCATTTTGTTCCAATTGGGTCGACCCAGTCGACCCATCCATAATAATCGACCCAGTCGATTATTCACCCAGTCGACCCAGTCGACTCGGTCGTTCTTATTTCCTCGCTTTCGCTTCATGTGTATTGTGTATGCCCCCGTAGGTTCACCACATAATTGGCCGTGGGTTATAATTAAATATTATTTAATTATTCGAGTAAGACTTACTCTAAATCAGTCGAACACTCTGTCGATTGACCATTCCAAAATTAGCACCCCTGCCAATTTGGGAATTCTCCCACACTCCACGGTCGATGTCCAGCCACAAGCCCATGGAGCCCAATCACTGGTGAATTAATTCAGTGAACCTTTTATCATTTACAATTACCATATACGACATAATCTCTCCATCGATCAATCTCCCAGTCGAGACTTAAGGGTATGGTCTTTCATCGGTTTCCCTTTTCTTTTGTCTTGACCTTATGCATTCTGGTCTTGAAATAATTCTCTTTGACTTAACCTTTATGAGCTACTTACATAAAGCCGTCAGATACCTCGGCCGAGGATTTTATCAGAATTAATTTCTCACAGAAATCCATAGGAGAATTTCCCAACCTATCAAGTCGGGTCAATGGATCCTTTGTTGATGATATGAATCTGCATACGAGTTCCTCTATACCCAATATGAGTCCACAGAGACTTTCTGGCGATCTCCAGTCAGTCGGGACTCATATCAAAGCATAGACGTTCTCGCATCAGATAAACCCTATCATCTCAAGTAGTTAGGGATCGTTCCTCGTATACTATTGTAAATTGGAATAACTTCAACCCCGATATGCGACTACCGCTTCCATGGTGAGTTATTTCCTAATTGGGGTATTCAGTGCGCTTGCCATCCCAGCAAGCCACCCACTTATGTGTATTGACTATCCCAGTCACGCTCGTGGACCCCAGCGTTCTCCAGTTCATCGGAGTATACACAATAGTGAGAGTCTAACCGAATCCAATGATGTCCTATCTCGATTGAATTCTACGACTCTTGAATATGTTCTAGATCACGGCCTTGGAGATCAGTCCACGGGTTGTCCCATAGCCCTGTGATCTAAGGACTTCTATCCTTATGCGTAGATAATTATTACATAAGATAAAGATGACCATATAATAAATGCATTTATTAATCCAATCGAATGGTCCTTTCAATTAAATGCAGCCAAAACAGTTGGCTTGCAGGACATTATTCTATCAATCTCCCACTTGTACTAAAGCCAACTTTTCATACTTCTGATTCCCATCTTAGACAGATGTTTTCGGATGCCTTTGAGGCAATGGCTTAGACAGCGGGTCCGTCGTATTATCCCTTGAGGTGACACGTTCCATCTTTATGTCTCCTCTACCAATGATATAACATATCAAATGGTATCGTCTTAGTTCGTGCTTGGATTCTGATGAGATCTCGACTCCTTCGCTTGCGAGGTAGCTCCATTATTATCACAGAAGATAGTAATGGCTCGACAATGCTAGGTATCACATCCAATTCCTGGATGAAGTTTTTCATCCAAACACCTTCCTTTGCTGCTTCACTCGCGGCAATGTATTCTGTCTCGGTGGTTGAATCTGCGGTAGTGTTTTGCTTGGAGCTCTTCCAGCTTACCGCACCACTATTGAGGCAGAACACGTATCCAGATGTTGACTTGAAGTTGTCTACATTACATTGGAAGCTAGAATCAGTATAGCCTTCCAATTTCAATTCTCTTCCACCGTATACCAAGAACAATTCTTTAGTCCTTCTCAGGTACTTCAGAATTGCCTTTACGGCTATCCAGTGCTGCTCACCTGGATCAGACTAGTAGCGACTTCTAACGCTTAAAGCGTATGCTACGTCTGGTCTCGTACATAGCATACCATACATTATGCTTCCAATCGCGGATGCATATGGTACTCGAGACATATTGCTTCTCTCATGAGGCGTCTTTGGGGCCATAGACATAGAGAGTGCAATTCCATGTCTCATTGGAAGCAATCCTCTCTTGGATTCTTCCATTTTAAATCTCTTCAAGATTCTTGTCTATGTACTATGATTGGGAGAGGCCCAGCAGTCCTTTTGATCTATCTCGGTAGATCCTTATACCCAGTACAAAGGATGCTTCTCCCAAATCCTTCATTGAGAATTGTGTAGATAACCATGCTTTAGTTTCGGACAACACTTTCACATTATTTCCAATGAGAAGAATGTCATCAACGTAAAGCACCAAAAATTTAACTGTACTCCCACTGACCTTCTTGTACACACATGGTTCGAACATGTTTTTGATGAATCCATAAGTTTGGATTGTTTCATCGAAACAGATGTTCCAACTTCGGGAAACTTGCTTCAGTCCATAAATGGACCTCTGGAGTTTGCACACCTTGTGTTCATCTCCTTTGGATGTATATCCTTTTGGTTGCTTCATGTAGATCTCCTTGTCAATGTCCCCATTGAGAAAGGCAGTCTTTACATCCATCTACCATATCTCGTAGTTATACCACGCAGCTATGGCCAGCAAGATTCGAATGGATTTAGGCATTGCGACGGGTGAAAGGTCTCCTCAAAGTCGATGCTTGGCCTTTGAGTGTATCATTTTGCCACTAGTCGCGCCTTGTAGGTTATTACCTCTCCGTTCACTCCAAGCTTTCGCTTATAGATCCACTTGCAACCCACGGGAGCTACTCCCACTGGTGGATCTACCAAGGCCCAGACCTTGTTCGAGTGCATGGAGTCCAATTCGAATTCCATGGCTTCACGCCACTTTCCCGAGTCTATGCCTATCATAGCCTCTTCGTAAGTCCTTGGGTCAGTTAGAGACTGTCTAGTCTCACGCAGCAGACCGTAGTACCTCTCGGGTTCTCTACGTTGTCTTTCTGACTTACGAAGTACCGGTGTACTTTCTGGTGCACTTTCATGCTCATGTTCTCCCACTGCCTGTGGTGATGGGTCGGCTTGATTGACCTCTTCGGCCTTTTCAGCTTCAGTGACCTCATCTAGTTCTACGTTGTGTTCCTTCTTGCCTAGCAAGAAATCCTTCTCCAAGAAGTGTGCGTTCCTTGAGACAAACGTAGTTTATCTTGTAGGATCGTAGAACTTGTATCCTATAGAGTTTTCTGGATACCCCACGAATTGCATAAGATGGACTTCACATCCAACTTATCTCCCACCAGCTTATTCACATAAGCGGGAGACCCCATATGCGCATGAATGCATATGAAGGTACAATACCAAAACTCATATCACGTGATATGTTTTGGATCTGGCTTCAGAGATACTTAGCTCAGTATCTTAGATTTTCTCGATCAAGTTTCATTTGTTTGAATAAGGAATTTCATGTAAGATTTCTTAATGGACATTTACATGTCCAGAATGCTTGACAACAGACAATGTTTCGAGCGGGTCTTACATTTCGAGAATCTAATTCTCTATTAAATAATCAATGGCGTACTGCCAATGCATGTTCGGTTTTAAATCGATCCAAATCTCTTACATGCTTTCATTGATTAAGCTCTCTTCTTTTATTCCAAAAGTAATTTGGAATTGTACATCACAACGTACTTTTACCCATGAGGGTACTAGAGACGCCTTATCTCCCACTAATGTTTTAGTGTTTCTACACACTTTTAAATGGATTAAATCCATTGCAATTGTTTATGCCTCTTGGTTGCCTAGCAACCAACTACTAAATCTAATTTCCATTAAGCAAGATTCGAAAATCGGTTACTATGTATAGCATCCCAGTCAAGCTCGACCCAGTCGAGCTCAGTCTTTGAATCTTTAATTCGGAAATATGTTTTAGTACTCGTGTATTGCCTTTCGGTTTACAACGACTCAAGTGTGTGAAATCTTGATTATTTATATTTTATTGACTATGCATATTATATTTAGTCATTATATGAGTATCCATACTCATTTACTTATGTACACCTTTTGCGTATAAATCTTATAGCGCAATCAGTTCCAACCATTATGGAACTATCACATCCCTTAAGACAAGAGATGATATAAGCAAATTCCAATGATCTAAATAATTCATGGCTTTAGATGCATTGAATGCATCAATGAGTGCTTCATCGGGCATCCAACACCCTTATGCATTACTTTAACCATAAGGTTAAGTTCAATAAAATTTAATCATTCCTTATGGGATGAATATGTTCAATTCCCTCTTCCCTTGATCTTAATCCATGGAAGAATCATTTTGATTGACTTTTCAACTTATCATCCTTACAGAAAAACCTCTAAGGTTATTTCCATTTAGAGAGGATACATTCCTCTTATTCCATCTCTCGAGCCTTTTGAGGCCTTTTCACAAGATGTTACTTCCCATTCATGGGAGATTTCATGTTTGCCTTCAAGAAAATTTGGGCTTGAGAACCATCCTCAACCCTCTGGTGAAACTTATCACCTTTCTTATTTGAAGAGTAACTTCGAAAAAAGGCAGCTTGGTGAAACATCACCATTCCAGTCGAAGTATAACTTCGAAAGGAAAAACAATGAAATCTTTGTAAGGAGATTAGCCCTTGCTTGGACTCGAGAATAATTTCTCAAGTTTCGAAGTCATTCAAAAATTCATTTGGGTTCAGTCAATTTATTTGATTCAAGTATGATGGTAAATATTCATGGACACATAACTTATGATAAACTATCATAAACATGACGATAAATACGCGGCAGATTAATATCAATGCATAATTTACAAACATGGTTTTTCATTTGTAAATTACTCCCACTATTTTTGTCGAATACTTATGCCCCCACATAAGGTTCGGGAAATAAAGATTTCCTAATGGGCTCAAGGCCCAAATGCAATCGCTCAGTACCCACGACTCGTTGGCCATACCAATCGATCCACTTGGTGGGCGATCACGTCGCCGGTTAACCATCCCAGCTAACCCTTGAGTTCATTCAGCCTCGGTTTTCGTTATGGACCCACGACTCGTGAGACATCCATACTTACTCGCGTTAAATCATGTCCAATACTCGTGAAGAGAAATAGTTCAATCCTAGACGCCCCACGACTCGTGAGACAGCGCCTAGAACCTTGCTATCCCCTCCCTTGGCACTAAACTGTGCATCGAGGCAATAGACATATCATCTTCCTATAGCTCGACCCACGACTCGTGAGACATCGAGATATATTCGTACAATATGCCTAAGACCTAGTAATTGGATAGGCTCGGACCATAGACACTATTCATATGCGCCCGTTATTCGATTTAATATTCTAATTGAATTTTAAGTTCAATTGGAGGTTTCTAAGTGTGCGAGGTCTCATCAAATTATGCTTATCTTGTTTACGTTTTCTATCCTAAGCATGCATCTCATACATCAAAGAATAATTTGCGAAAAAGTAAACATTCATCACCTAGCAAGATATGATTGGTCGATTGCCCATCCTATGCGATCCATCACGAGCCACGTGATGAATCAATTGGTCAGTCTAGGGTGAAAATTAAATGTCCTAACTATTACAATTTTTAAACCCATACATCATGGGCCTTCTTGTAATATCCAGCTTGATTGGGCCTCCATGTAATGAATTGGGCCTCCATGTCCTCCAAGGTAAATGGGCCTCCATGTGGATCTCCAAGTCTTCATGAGGTCTTCTCGGCTCCAAGCCTAATCTAAGCCTAGCTTACATAATTTAAATGGTCCTATTCTATTACATTTGTTTGCGCAAGCAAGGGCACCAATCAGGCCCATTTAATTACAACCCATAAAATAAATAAACCAAAACTACACAGGGCTTAAGGGCAAAATCGACCAATCCACATATTCACTCAAGAACATGCATAAATTCACATAAGGGCATAAATGTAAATTTACCGGCTCCTTTAATTTTAATTCACAAAAATTATCCAAGTTAATTTAATTTTGAATTAACAATTAATCTCTAAGATTAATTAACTCTTACTTGAGTTCTAAGTAATCTACAACTCTTATCTTGATAAAGTTGGTTAATTAAGATAGTTACAAATCTTCCAAGATTACTATCTTATCCAAAACTCTAAGTTTCCCAATTTTACAAATCTCTAAGATTCTCAAGATAATCCTATTTTGACAAGATTAGTTAACTAAGGTAGTGTTCAAATCCACCAAGATTTCTACCTTATCCAAAACTCCAAGTTTCCTAATTTAATAAGGTCTCTAAGATCTTTAATCTTGGTAACTTACTAGAAGAGATTAATTTTAATTAAATCTCTTCTTACAATTGAAACTCTAAGTTTCCTTGTTTAATAAGATCTCTAAGATCTTTAATCTTGGTAATTAACTAGAAGACATTAATTATAATTAAATGTCTTATCACAAATGAAACTCTAAGTTTCCTTGTTAATTAGATCTCTAAGATCAATCCAAGATTCACCAAGATTTCATAACAACCAAATCTCCAAGATTTTCAGATTTATCAAAATAGGCATAATTAGACTCCAACCAAAAATCAGCCAATACGTGACCAATCGAGGACTACCACGTGGCCAACACACGCGGCCACAAAGTCCGCGCGTGGGCTGTCCGTGGCAGCCACAGCTGCGCGTGGCAGTGCACATCGGCGCGCGGCTGTGCGTGACAGCACGCGGCAGACAGCCCGTGGGCTGCTGTCGTGTACCGCACGCGCAGCCAGTGTGCTGCTCGCACACTCCCGTGGGCAGCAGTTCGCGGTGGCCGCCCAGCCGCGGTGCGCTGTCGCACACCGCCGCGTGCCACCGCGGTTGGATCCAATTTTGAATTATTATTTTTTTTTGTTCGATTACTTGTTAATTTAATTAGAAACAGATCTAGTTCAATTAAATCCCAATCCAAAATAAAAATTAACACAATAAAATTTTGAATCAAAATTTTACATTAACTCTAAGTTAATAAATCTACGTCCTAAAACATATACAGTTAAAGAACTAGCCATACATAAATCAAACATATGATTTATAACACAGAATTTGCAAATTCATATATATATACAAAGCCTAGAGTTGGCTCTGATACCACTGTTGGGATTCGGGTAAGATAAACAGCCCTAGGCACAGCGGAATATAAAATTTTAGGACCTCTTACGGAATCTTGCCAGGATACTCTCTAGTTGTATATATATGAATAAATAAAACGATAGTATAAGTTTACACGTTATACCTATCTCCTTGCAAATCCAAGTTGGCAGTCAGCAAAACGAACTCTGATTTTCTCTTCAGCAAAATCGATCCAAGCTTTGCAGCAGCGCCCCACGTGTTGCGCCTCTACGGGTTGATACACCACAATTACACGAAAATAATAAATCTTGATCAGCTAGAACACAAGATATATTATGATCTAGGATTTAGGAACGATTTAGGAACAAAGTCAAAAACGAAAAATTCTTCCAAAAGGAAGACAGGGTTCGGTCGACTTTTACTGGGAGAGGGGAGAGAGAATTTTGCTCTTGCTCAATTTTTTGCTTATTGAGTTATGTGAAAAATAACTATAAGATAGCTACTTATAGTTATCTCCCTAACCTAGTCCTATTAGGACTAGGGTTCTTCTCTCCTACATGGGCCATGGCCCTCTTTAATTAGAAGATCAAGTCTCCTAATTAATTCATGGCCCAGTTAATTAATTTGACCAGGCTTTATTTAATCTCCCAATTAAATAGCCTAATTAATTAACTTAATCTCCCATTTAATTAAATCAGACTCTAAGTCCATTTAATTAAAATCCCTTTTAATTAATTAAATCCAACTTAATTAATTAATCCACAAATTAAATTTCAATTTAATTTATGATCCTGATCCAATTCCAATTGGATCCCATTTTGTTCCAATTGGGTCGACCCAGTCGACCCATCCATAATAATCGACCCAGTCGATTATTCACCCAGTCGACCCAGTCGACTCGGTCGTTCTTATTTCCTCGCTTTCGCTTCATGTGTATTGTGTATGCCCCCGTAGGTTCACCACATAATTGGCCGTGGGTTATAATTAAATATTATTTAATTATTCGAGTAAGACTTACTCTAAATCAGTCGAACACTCTGTCGATTGACCATTCCAAAATTAGCACCCCTGCCAATTTGGGAATTCTCCCACACTCCACGGTCGATGTCCAGCCACAAGCCCATGGAGCCCAATCACTGGTGAATTAATTCAGTGAACCTTTTATCATTTACAATTACCATATACGACATAATCTCTCCATCGATCAATCTCCCAGTCGAGACTTAAGGGTATGGTCTTTCATCGGTTTCCCTTTTCTTTTGTCTTGACCTTATGCATTCTGGTCTTGAAATAATTCTCTTTGACTTAACCTTTATGAGCTACTTACATAAAGCCGTCAGATACCTCGGCCGAGGATTTTATCAGAATTAATTTCTCACAGAAATCCATAGGAGAATTTCCCAACCTATCAAGTCGGGTCAATGGATCCTTTGTTGATGATATGAATCTGCATACGAGTTCCTCTATACCCAATATGAGTCCACAGAGACTTTCTGGCGATCTCCAGTCAGTCGGGACTCATATCAAAGCATAGACGTTCTCGCATCAGATAAACCCTATCATCTCAAGTAGTTAGGGATCGTTCCTCGTATACTATTGTAAATTGGAATAACTTCAACCCCGATATGCGACTACCGCTTCCATGGTGAGTTATTTCCTAATTGGGGTATTCAGTGCGCTTGCCATCCCAGCAAGCCACCCACTTATGTGTATCGACTATCCCAGTCACGCTCGTGGACCCCAGCGTTCTCCAGTTCATCGGAGTATACACAATAGTGAGAGTCTAACCGAATCCAATGATGTCCTATCTCGATTGAATTCTACGACTCTTGAATATGTTCTAGATCACGGCCTTGGAGATCAGTCCACGGGTTGTCCCATAGCCCTGTGATCTAAGGACTTCTATCCTTATGCGTAGATAATTATTACATAAGATAAAGATGACCATATAATAAATGCATTTATTAATCCAATCGAATGGTCCTTTCAATTAAATGCAGCCAAAACAGTTGGCTTGCAGGACACTATTCTATCAGGAAACACCTTCCATGGAAAACCAGGTCATTAATTTCAGTGATGTGGATAGACCAGCAGATGTAACTTGGGAGGTAGATGATGATGTCCTAATTTTTCGATGGTTTTGACTTTAAGAATCGCTAGCTACGATGTCAAGAGAATTTTGATTGACAATAGTAGCTCCACAAATATTATTTCTTCCGAAGCTCTTACTCGAATAAATCTCCAACATCCTTATTTAGATCGAGTAACCACTCATTTGGTCGGATTTGGCGGTTCAAAAATTGTTCCATTAGGGACCATCTTGCTAAGCACAACTCTAGGAAAGAAACCAAGGAGTGTAACTTGAACCGTGAAGTTCTTAGTGGTGGAAACACCTTTTGCTTATAATGCCATACTGGGGTGGCCAGCATTGAACGCGTTAAAGGCTGTGGTATCAACATATCATCAAAAGGTAAAATTTCCAACTGATGGAGGTGTTGGTGAAATGCGGAATGACCAATACATGGAGTGGGAATGCTATAATTCTTCTTTGTCCATAAAGCGGAAGGTGGAGCCTGAGATTCCGAACAAAAGAAGACTGGTTAACTTAGAGTCAGGATCGGTTTTGGATCTACCGGTCCCTGATTGTGATAAGTTACAAGGAAAGAAGGGTAAGAATGTAGATATGAGTGTCCAAGCACCCGACTATAAGAAGGTTGCCTTGGTTCCTGGTTCTCCAGAAAAGGTTACCAGGATCGGAACAGAACTGAGCGAGGGAATGGAAACCATGCTCGTTGATTTTCTACTCAGAAACGTGGATGTCTTCGCTTGGAGTTCGGACGATATAGTGGGAATCGACCCTCGGGTAATTATGCATTCATTGAATATAGACCCAAAGGCAAAACCAGTTCGACAGAAGAAACATAATCATGGACGAGAGAAGGATAAAATAATCAACGCCGAGGTTGATAGATTATTGGCAGCCTATCCAATAAAAGAGATCAAATTTACCGAATGGCTATGTAATGTGGTCTTAGTTTTAAAGGGGGAAAAGGTCGAAAACAAATGGAGAATGTGCAACGATTTCATCGACCTGAATAAATTGTGCCCAAGTGACCTTTATCCATTGCCTCAGATCGATATGCTAGTAGACTCTACTGCAGGGTTCATTTTCTTCAGCATGATGGATGCTTTCCAGGAATTCTATCAAATCTTTATGAACGAAAGGGATCAAGATAAGACTGCTTTCATTACAGAGCATGGCGTTTATTTCTTCATTGTCATGCCGTTCGGATTAAGGAACGCTGGAGCCACGTATCAGAGATTGGTCAAAATGATGTTCAAAGATTTGATAGGAGAGATCATGGAAGTTTATGTCGATGACATGCTCGTGAAAATCATGACGGAAGAAGATCATATCAAGCACCTTGATAGATGTTTGCAATTTTGAGGAAATACGGTATGAATTTGAACCCGGCGAAGTGTACCTTCGGGGTCAGATCGGGAAAATTTTTGGGTTATCTTGTGCATGAGCGTGGAAACGAAGCTAACCCAGAAAAGATTCAAGCTATCACTGGATTGAAACCACCAAGGAGGCTTTCGGACGTGCAAAGCTTGGTAGGAAAAATCATCTTCTTGAACAGGTTCATTTCACGGTCAGCGGACAAGAGTATCCCTTTCTTCAAATTATTGCGAAAATCTAAGAACTTTGAGTGGACAGCTTAATGCGATAAAGCCTTCGAGGATCTCAAGGCTTATCTTACCTCGCCGCCGATGCTGGCCAAGCCTTCGAAGGTGAACCTTTATACCTCTACATAGCGGTCTCAGAGGAGGCTATCAGCTCAGTTTTGGTGAAGGTGGAAAAGTTCGAGCACAAACCAGTGTACTATTTGAGCAAGTTATTACAAGGCACGAAGAATAACTATATGGAGATCGAGAAGTTCGCACTTCCTCTAGTAGTGGCTGCTCGAAGATTGAGACCTTATTTTCATACTTATAAGATTATTGTTTTGACTAACCAACCTTTGAGGCAGGTCTTATCTAAACCAGAAACTTCAGGGAGATTGATAAAATGGGCGGTAGAGCTCGGACAATTTGAAGTTGAATATCGACCAAGGACAACAGTCAAGGCTCAGGTTTTGGCGGATTTTATCCTAGAGACGACATGAGCGGAAGTTCAGAACGAAGCAGAATCTTCGAAAGCGAATTCGATCAAAAAGGTCGAGGAACCAGTATGGTTAATGAACGTCGATGGATCTTCAACTAAAGGAGGAGGAGCAGGGATTCATTTCCAAGGTCCTAGCGGGGAGGACTTGAGCTACGCAATCACCTTAGACTTCATTATCACCAACAACGAAGCAGAATATGAAGCTCTAATCGCAGGAATGGAAATGGCTCTGATGGCAAAGGTAAAATCCCTTACTATGTTTATAGATTCCGAACTCGTACATAGATAGGTCAAGGGTATTTACGAAGCAAAGGAGTTACCTCAACAAGGTAAAAGATCTGATCTCCAAATTTGAGAGTTCGAGATACAACCGATTCCCAGGGAAGTAAATATGTTGGCAGATCTGCTGTCTAAATATACAGGTACAACCGATGGGAAGAAGGAAAGAGTTATCACTTGGTTACTTTCGAACACACCGGCTATTGAATTAGACGTTACTCCGAACGTCGATATTATGGAGATTGATGAGCAGAAACCGTCCTGGATCGATCCCTTTCTTGAATATTTGCAAGAAGGAAAACTTCCTGAAGATACAAATGAAGCTCGGAGGCTTAAATATCGAGCGCCATGCTTCGCCGTAGTGGAAGGACAACTCTATAAAAGATCCTCATCGAGGATTTTACTAAAATGTATTTTCGAAGGTCAATATGACACAATTCTGAAAGAAATCCAAAGGGAAGCTGGGAGTCATTGTGGTGCTCGAGCATTGGCTCTGAAATGTTCGAGGTTAGGATATTATTGGCCAACTCTTATTTCTGACTCGGTCGATTATGTTAAGAAATGCCACCATTGTCAAATTCATTCGAATTTGATCGACCAACCAGCAGAGCAGATGCATTCTATTCCTATTTGTTGGCCCTTTGATAAATGGGGTATTGATATCGTCGGTCCTTTTCCGACTGCTAGAGCAAGGAAGAATTATGTGTTGGTTGCTGTTGAATACTTCAGCAAATGGGTAGAATGCGTGACCTTAACCAAGATCACCCAATTTCAAGTTATAAATTTCCTTTGGAAGAATATTATCTGCAGGTTCGGAATTCCCAGAATATTAATTTCAGATAACGGAACTCAGTTCGCAGGAAAGAAGATATTGGAATGGTGTGAGAAGTTCGGTATACAACATAATTTCACATTTGTTGGACACCCGCAAGCGAATGGATAGACTGAGGTCGTAAACAGAGAGATCGTTCGATCTTTGGAAAAATGTTTAGCCGAAGCAAGGGGAAAATGGCTCGATGAACTTCCTAGAGTCATATGGGTCAATAGAATAACGGTGAAAGCTGCTACAGGTGAAACTCCTTCTAGTCTGGTTCATGGATCGGAGGCAGTTATTCTGGTCGAAACTCTTATTCCTTCTCCTCGAGTCGAATTCAATCATCCTGAAAACAATCGATCATTGAGGGAGATGGAGGTCGATCATGCAGATAGCAAAAGAGATAAGGCTAAGTTGAAAATTCAAGCTGCAAAATCCAACATGGAAAAGGCATACAATCAGAAAGTCAGGGTCCGAACCTTCAAGGTCGGTGACTTGGTGCTAAAGAAAGTCGAGGTTTCGAAACATGTTGGGAAACTACAGCCTAATTGGGACGGCCCTTATGTTGTTGTCGAGGTCGGAAAGAAAGGTTCCTATAAGATTGCTTATCCAAATGGAGAAGTTCTTCCCCGAACATGGAATGTGGTTAATTTAAGGAAATACTACGGAAAATGAAGACTTGGTAATGAATCTCAATTTGTCTATCTTTATTGTTCTTTGTTCAGCTTTGTTATTTCTCCTATTATTGAAGAATTCAATGAAAGTTTGCTATTTTCGGATGGTCTCCTCGATTTAGTGAAACTCTGCAAATTATCTATTATATTCAAGATCAATATTAGACCTCAGCTCACGACCCTCGAGATTGACTAAAGGTGAAAGCCGTTGCTACGCCCCTTAGATAAAAAAATGGGTGATAGTTGTTGCTACGACCCTCGAGATTGACTAAGGGTGAAAGCCATTGCTACGCCCCTTAGATCAAAATAAAAAAAAATGGGTGAAAGTTGTTGCTACAACCCTCGAAATTGACTAAGGGTGAAAGCCATTGCTACGCCCCTTAGATCAAAATAAAAAAAATGGGTGAAAGCTGTTGCTACGACCCTCGAGATTGACTAAGGGCGAAAGTCGTTGCTACGCCCCTTAGATCAAAATAAAAAAAAAATGGGTGAAAGTTGTTGCTACGACCCTCGAAATTGACTAAGGGTGAAAGCCGTTGCTATGCCCCTTAGATCAAAATAAAAAAAATGGGTGAAAGCTGTTGCTACGACCCTCGAGATTGACTAAGGGTGAAAGCCGTTGCTATGCCCCTTAGATAAAAAAAAAATTGGGTGAAAGCTGTTGCTACGACCCTCGAAATTGACTAAGGGTGAAAGCCGTTGCTACGCCCCTTGGATAAAAAAAAAAAAGGGTGAAAGTTGTTGCTACGACCCTCGAAATTGACTAAGGGTGAAAGCCGTTGCTACGCCCCTTAGATAAAAAAAAAATGGGTGAAAGTTGTTGCTACGACCCTCGAAATTGACTAAGGGTGAAAGTCGTTGCTACGCCCCTTAGATCAAAATAAAAAAATGTGTGAAAGCTGTTGCTACGACCCTCGAGATTGACTAAGGGTGAAAGCCGTTGCTATGCCCCTTAGATCGAAATAAAAAAATGGGTGAAAGCTGTTGCTACGACCTTCGAAATTGACTAAGGGTGAAAGCCGTTGCTACGCCCCTTAGATCAAAATAAAAAAATAAAAAAAACGGGTGAAAGCTGTTGCTACGACCCTCGAAATTGACTAAGGGTGAAAGTCATTGCTACGCCCCTTAGATCAAAAATAAAAAAAATGGGTGAAAGATGTTGCTACGACCCTCGAAATTCGATTACAAGAAAATCGTCATTTATCAATCGGAATATTACAAGGGTTTGTCGATCTTTCGGCCCTATGTCTTATTTTATCAATTAATTACGGCGTATTATTTAATCGATCGTTTATAATCGGTTAATGCAATTTATCCAAATTAAGGCTAAACATTTGAGGTAAAATTGTTGAAGTTATATAATGGGCAAATTTAGTTTATCCTCGATTTCTTAGCAACATTTATCCGATTAAGTAATTCGAGCCACAATGCAGTTGGTATACGGTAAAAACATGGAAAGAAAATTGCAAAATGTATAAGGTCGAATAAAGTTTTACTTATAAACTTTTACAAGCAATTACAAATAACTATTACAGTCATGGAATTCGAACGCGAAAGAAGTTACAATTTTAAGGATCAACTTATTACAAATCTTAGGGCCTACGCTAGCAGGGCTAATGAGAGCTAGTTCGAAATCTACCCTTCGTCCAAGAATGCAAGGATCGGACTAGTCGTCGATCAAGCCAACTCCTTACTCTGAAGTAAGGCAGTATGAATTACAGAACGAGGCATTGGAATACGGCATTGCAAACCCTTCTCAGATAGGATATACACAAAAAGTTAGGTTGTCTGCCGATATTCCAAGTGCCAGGTTTTTTGTCTGTCGATATTCTAAGCGAATGTATTCTTGTTCGGAAAAATTGAATGATCGAGTGCGAGTCCTAATCTCGTACACCTTTATGGGTGATATGAAATACCCCATCCTGAATGGAGAAACTAAATTTTGAACGAGAAGATTGGACAAAACATTTACAGAGGAAGTGAAAAATGAGATGATAATTTAGGGGATATTTATAGCAAACACCAGGTGGACTCAATGGCACAGATTACCCAGTTTGAACGGTCACGATACGAGCGAGAAATACAACGGCCGTTACGGTTCCCGAAGAATAGGGGATCGTTTGGATAACTGATGAAAGTATTCTCAACCGAGTTCAAGAACCTCCACGGGCTAACGTCCCAAGCTTGGGAAATTGAACTTTAAATCAACATATCACACTTACGATGCAGATAAGTTTCCAATCTCCCCGATAATTGGGCTGTTGCATTTCCGATCAGGGTTGTTACCGATCATGAAAGATACAAACTCACAATTTTAAGATATGAGGGAAACTAAGGAGATCTATGCATTTGATTTCAAGTTATCCTACTTGGTCGATAACAGTTTCAAAGGTTCTCGTATTGTAAATTAACAACTCTACGAACGATGGGATCTATTGACGGTTGAGTTCATTGACCGATGAATGATCGAATTCATTCAATATTGATTGATTGACAGAAGTCAAAGTTATATGTAATTTCAAAGCAAATGATGGTCGGATCAGTTTGAGAATTTATTTCGACCATCAACAAGCCAAAACTTCAGATATATTTATGAAGATTAACTACACGATAGTTGAGTTCGATTTATTCATTCGATTGATTGGTTCAGATTCAAATTTATTATTAATCAAGCTAAGAAGACAAAGGAAAATACAAGTACAATTAACAAAAGATAACTTTTCATTTATATATTCTCCGAACAGTTACAAGTGATTTCTCGATTACAATAAGGAAATTCGAGCTTAAACAATAAATTACATTCATTCCTATCCTATTACAAATTCTACGAACTAGGCTAAGTGCTTTTGATCGAGCTGCGGAGCATAGAAGAGCAGGGTCGGGGCCTATCTCCAGGACTTTTAACCGATCTAAGATCTTCATCCATGAACAATGATTGCTATGCCCAATCTTAGTTCATCAGATCGATCTCTGATCTTGAAGCCAGGCGCTTCTGTCAAAAATGATTTTTCCAGCATTCTTGCTACCGTCTCCCCGCTGGACATTCACACCCGGCCTATAAGCCAGGCAATCTTTGATCCGTTGATCACATAGTCTTCGTAAATTTCCCCCATTACTCCAAGCAATCTCGTAGGCATCATTCTTCAAGAAACACCTTGAAGAAGCTGATGCTCGAGATCGAAAGAGCTCGTCTGGGGGTTGATCAACGGACCGGCTGGATGCAGCGCCAGAAGATCGGAATTCTAACCCGTCTCAGACATGGGATATCCAAGAAAACAGGTTGTCTGCCGGTATTCTAGGAACTAGTTTCTTTGTCTGTCGATATTCCAAGCGAATGAAGTTTTGCCAAAGGAAATAAGGTCGGAAAAAAGGGTACGGGTTCTAATTTTGAACATTTTTATCTGGGAAATAGGATGGAACATATTGATTGAAATACTTGAAAATCGAGAGTTAAAGTTCGGACAAGGCATTCGCGGGAAGGTAAAAAATGTGATGGAAAATTTGGAAATATTTATAGAGGAAGGGAAGTAAAATCAACGGATCAGAATACATGGGACGAACGGCTATGATACAAGCGATAACTGCGCCGACCATTCCGCTTCCCGAGAAATAGGGCACTGTTTGGTTAGAAGAGGAGAAATCTCCTCACTCATGCTCAGAAATTCCCGCAGGACGATCGAACTCTAGACCGGTCAAGCAGCATATTCCTTCATACGGTTTCAATTATAGTAAAGAAAAAAAAAAAAAAGAGAAAGAAAAGGAGAAGAAAGTCTGGATGACTCGTGATCGAAAATATTTCGGTTCTAGGGTCGAATAATTTCAACAATAAACATCGCGTGATTACACCCTTTAAAATTTTCTAAGGAAAGTTTTAAATGTTCACTTGATCGGAAAATTAGTTCAAAAGTGTCGAATAATTCCAACTATAGACATCGCATGATTACATCCTTTAAAATTTTCTAAGGAAAGTTTTAAATGTTCACTTGATCGGAAAATCAGTTCAAGTGTTATTATTCATTCATGATTCGATCGACATTGCTCAGGTTAAGGAGTTCATTCAACTGCTATCCCTCGTTTGTTCATTTTCGATTAATCGTTCATGTTTGATTAATTGACCATGTTCAGAAAATTTCCTAAGGAAAACTTTTAATGATTGAGTATCGAATTATCTTCCGGTTACTTGATCAGAAGATTAGTTCAAATGTTATTGTTCGATTGATTGTTCATGTTCAAGCGGCATCGTTCGGATCATGGAATGCATTCACCTACTGTTCTTTAGCACATTTGATTATGCTCGATCATTCCCGGTCAGACTCGATGAAGTAATTTGATGGAAAACAGAAGTAAAGTAATCACATAAAGCTATTGGTCGAACAACATTATTTCGAGGCAAAGAATATTCGTAAATTTTATTTCGAACAAAATAGAGCTTATAATTCGATCCTATTACAATTGTACAAACTCTTCACTAAATACCATGGTACAAGAGCTATTTTTCGATCCTATTACAAATTGATCTGCCACATTTCGATCCTACTATATTCTACAATCCTATCAAATTTTTGGCTTCTTCTCCAACCGGCTGGTCGATATTGACCATGCTCGAGCATGGAATCTTCTTTGGACCCGCAGGCTCTCGTCTTTATTTACGGTTTTCCGAAGATATGGGGGCTAATGCATCTTTTTCTAGGTTAAAACATATTTTTCAAGGTGCAACATGAATACTTTGTTGCTGACCTCGTCCTCCAACGTCGCTCGTATCACATCTTCGAAAATGCATTGTGGCAATAGGTCCCCCAAGAGGAAGACCGTGCCAGAGGAATGACAAATTGCTACCGACCATCCTTGGAGAACTTGATGCTCGTACTCCACCAACACTTTTGCGGGTCGAGCAATTCTCCGGATCTTGGGTAGTCAGCAATACCAAGGTATTTTCCTTGACGGACTGACCCCAGGCAAGGATCGGTAGCTTATTGGTTTTCTGGATTTGGCTTATTGGCCTTCCAGATCGAAAATACTTTTGTCTGCAGATATTCTAAGCGAATTAAGGTCGCCCATATTTTTATCAAAGAGCGTACGAAGTCTAAATTCAAAAAGTTGGGTCGAAAGGGGAAGATTTTCAATCATCATATTCGGAGCAAAAATGATGGTAAAAGAGGGAGAGTGAACAAAATTATGAAGGATAAGAGAGACCCCTTTTATAGTAACAGCCCGACTCAATCCGACGGCAGCCATGCATTAAGATGGACGTACGAGATTTAGTGACTGTTCCGTTTCCCGAGGATTAGGGATTGTTTGGCAAAGGAAATCACGGAATTATCAGTTATATTCGCGAAAATAGTTGTTAATTTAACTAACAATATTGCACGGGTTCAAAATCTACGGTTCGGCACTTGCATGCTCGAGAATTCAACGACTAAGGAATATCAGTTCGATTAAAATATGGGGGAACGAAAAATTCAGTAGAGTTGTTTTCACATAATTAAGGCTACCGTTTACGGTCGGAAAATGCACACATTATTGGGGATAAATACATATTCAGCAAAGAGATATATTTAAGCATCGAAAATAATAGATATAAAAAAATGGCGCGAAGCCCGATTATAGATCATAAATTCAACCAGAAACAACAAAGTAAATTATTCCAAGTTATTACAGGCAGACAGAATAAAAACTTCAAATATTTCCAAATTACAACAAGGCCGTGAAATGAACTACAATGTCTAGAGAAGTTGATTATCGAAAAAGATCTTCCGAACTTCATCGCTGCGGGAGTCGTAACCGCGATTATAAGCATCCTTCTCACGACGCTCGGAATCCTTCTTCTCCTGCTCGTAAATTCGTTTGAGATCTTCGAGCTCCTTCCCCAACTACTGATGGATCTCTTCACCTTTGTCCTTGGCGGCCTTCTCTTTCTCCAAAGCCATCTTCTGCTCGAGCAATTTAATGGCCTACAGGGCACGCTCCAGCTCGGAATTTTTCTTCTATAACTCGAGGGTAAGAGCAGCTCGTTGTTCATCCTCCTGCTCAGCCAGCAACTTGAGTTCGAGGAACTCCTTCTCAGCATATTACAAGGAAAACAAACTAGTGACGGTACTGATATATATATATATATATATATATATATATATATATATATATATATATATATATATATATATATGAAATAAAAAAGGGGGAGGAAGAGAACCAACAATAGCAACAAGTTTTTTGCACCTTGGCAAGAGAATTCGACCCCAGCTGGAACAGTTGCAAAAGATTTTTCCCCTTAGAGGTGCTTATATCAGAAACTGAAATGTGAGCCTGCAAAAGGCTCGGAACGACATATTCGAGCATTCCCTCAGAACAGGGGTTGTCCTTAGATCCCCCAGGCACAGAAGGAGATTTCTTCGGAACCGAAGAAGCAAGTGGTGGATCGAAATGATTTTCGAGCTTGGAAGATTCAACTGCATCTTTGGTTGAAGAAACTTTAGGCTTAGGAACGCCTTTCTCTGCAGCAGTTATTTTGGCCTTCTTACTTGGCCCCCCACTCTCGGGATTGATCACGGGGGCACCTGTCAACGGTTTATTCTCGTTCACAAGCTTCTGAAGGGTCTCGGTCGGAATGATCCCTTCAGAATGAGGTCTTTTGTTCGAAGACTCAGACGCCTTCTACCAAAGTAAAGCCCGCTTGGAGTTATCTAAGGGTTTAGGGGGAGAGTCTTATGGTTCGGCTTCGGATTCTTCGTTCGATATGATTAACTTGCTGAAAATAACTCTGCCAGATTTCGAGGAGGTGTGTTTTTCTTTCTTACTTTCTCCACCCTTAGAAATTTTGGGGGAGGATGCTGAAGACTTCGGAGAGCTTTTGGAAATTTTCTTTTCATTGGATGGTTTCGTGTCCTTCGAAGGACCCTTATTCTTAGCACCGCCTAGAAGCGATGAAGGTCAGTCGAGGAGCCCAGTATTTTGTCCATAATTTTGTTAAGGAAAAAGTTTGGTTCGAATTTTTCTGCCAATCTTTGAGGTCCGATCCCGATAAAATTGATATGATAGAAGAATGATTTGAAATGTCACTTATATTTATAGCGAGAGTAAAACGTCCTTTTATTGGAATTAAATAGTCGCGACTCCCGAGAAAATTCGAGCAAATATAATAAGAACAGATATAATTGGACATTTTCGATCTTTAAATAACAAAAGGTTACCTCGTACAAAGTCAGCAAAAGTTAGATTACATACACAAAGGGAAATGTATCAAGAGAGAACTATTACATGGACATGATTGATTATCAGAGTTTGTCAACCTCATCTTCTTCTTCTTCATCCTCATCCTCAGAATCACTCTAGTCTGAGTCATCATCTTCGCTGTCCGAACTGTCGCTCTCCTCGTCGCCCTCTTCGTCAGCATTGTCATCGAACTTAGCAGAAGGGGGAGTATGTTGCTCTTCATGGGCATCGAAAACACCTTCGACATCTACTTCTTCATCTCCGTCGTCCCCATGCTCTGATTGCGAAAAGCTGGAAGCTTCAAGCATATCTGGGTTCGGCATAGGGACTTCGAACTCATCGAGAGAAGGAGTGAACTCATGACCTTGTAAATCCCCAAGGTCGGCAGGCAGAGATGTAGCCTTGTAATCCTCTCCAAAGATGTTCTTGTAAGCATTCATGTAAGGGAGATAACCCGAGAGTTGGCCCGAAATCTTCCCAGCTATGATCAATTGTTGAACACCCTTGTAGAAGAAAGATTGATTGATCGGACGGGATCTCAACCGAACCAATGCATTAAGAAAGGGAGACTCCATAAACTCCCTTATGGCTGGAAGCCTGGCTTCTTCTTGACCTTGAGCATACGCGCGCTCAGAATCCGCTCTCACCTGTGCTAGTTCAGCTTTTAAACGCTCGACCTCAAGTTCGAGGGCACTCTTCTCTCTGACCACACCAAGCAAATCCTCCTCGACCAAGGTTGTGAATTTGCCACTCCTAGCCTCTTCAAGCTCCTTCTTAGTATTGGCAAGTTCTTTCTTTACCTCGGACAACTTGGTCGAAGTCTCAGTCAGCTAAGCTGACGTTACTGCATCTTCCCTCAAAATACGTTTAAGGGCCACATGAGCTTGATGAGACTCTTCCTCTAAAATAGCGAGCGGTGGGATTGATGAATGAACAGGTCCCCAGCCTGCAAAAGTACAATGTATTGTATAAGTTTTACATTTACTAAGATCGGAAAATACGAAGCAAGCTTAAAATTTTTACCTCCAGGTACGCTCGGGAGAAATCACCCATGATCTGGAAGCCATCCTTGATGAACAGCTCAGTATTGTCATCCTTAAATCGGCCAGCCAAAAGTATCCTGATCGATTTATCTACTGAGTGTTCTCCTTCAGGGCCGAAATCTGATTGAATACTCCAATCCTCAGCATAGCCTGTAGCCCTTGGACCGCGAAGGTGATCTTCGATATAATCCGCTAAGTCTGGCTGAGTTCTTCCTGGTCGGCAGTGGATGGGGCCTGGATTCCGACCAAAGGGTCTGACCCTTCTGGACGACTCGGGGGCCTCACTGTTCCTTTTCTGAGCCAGCCGCTCTTCGATCATTTGCTAGGCCTGAATATGCTTGAAGACATAATAGCTATATCCAGCTGCGTTTGGATCAGCGGTATTGATCGAAAAGACCTTTCTCAGGCGGACGATGCTTTTCATTTGCGACGTACCCTCCACATCGACCGTAGGAATGCTCGAGGCCGGAGGAGGAATTACCATAGCAGAAGTACTGGCACCAGCCGCTCCTATGTTCTTACTCGCCTTCGACTTCTTCTGTTTTCGAGGCTGGCCCTGGGTCTTTTTCGATGAAGATCCCACGTTAGAACCTACTACCGAGGTTCGGAACTTTTCCACGATCTCAGCTGCATAAATGAAATTGAGGTTAACATGAAATAACGAAGGCAAAGTTGAAGATTGTCTTAAGGAAATAAGTTGATTACCTAGCGAGAGAGATGCGACTATGGATTAAGCGTTTGCAGGGACGGCCGCGGCAGGTTGATCACCTTCTGGATTATTTTTGATCTCGGGGGTATGCCCAAATTTAATTGCTGGGGCAGCGTAAGTCAATTTACTGACCCCGACCAATCTCAAGACCCCCTCTTGGGTTAATAAAGTTGTCTGGTAAAGATCGGACTTAAGGGTCTCCAAGAATTTTTCTGAGAGTAGTGGCGGAATTTCTCCTCTTAGTTTCTGTTTGCCGTACATCCAAGGGCCTTCTTCCATCCAAATGTGCAGTTTCGATTTGGAGCCCTCACCCGAAGAAAGAATGTTGGGACCTCGAATAAAGAAGAATTCACCTTTCCAGCCTTTTGCATTGCTGGAAACCATGTTCGAGAGAATTGATTGGTTCGACCTCTGAGAGAAGTAGACAAAGTCGGCATTAGAGGCCGTGGATGTGCTCATCTGGAACACTTGCCAAAAATTCTGGAAGGATACATCCTTCACTTTGGCCTTCATAAGAACACTGAACGCAACGATGTATGCGATCGAGTTAGGCAAAAGTTGAGCAGGCGCGAGCGAGAAAACTTCCAGTACATCTCTAAGTATCGGAATAAATGGGATGCGCAGCCCGAAAAGAAATTGCCTGCTGTAGAAGGCCTGGCAGCCTTTAGGAGGGTCGGTAACTCGTTGATTGGGAGTCGGAATGACAATCGAGCAACCCTTTGGAATATTGTTGGTCCCAAGTGGTCAGATGAGGTCTAGAGAGGGGGGTGAATAGACATCAGAAAATTTTTAGACTTAAAAACTTTTCAGTTATCTGTCAGCAGACTAAGCTTATAAAGAACTGTAAGCTGACTAAGTTGATCGTGAACAAATCTTGAACAGCAGAGTGACCACTCTTCTTATAGTTACTTAGCAGATTTCAGCAAAATTAGTTTTACAAGAGTATACTTGCAGCGGATAATTTGTAAGTGTTTTTCACAAGTAGACTAAGTCTTTCAAAGATTTTGTCCCCAGTTTTAAAACTCCTTCAAAATCTTTAAACCAATGTTTCAAAGTGTTAACTTATGCAACTTTAAAATATGCAAGAAAACTTATGCAAAAGTAACACAAATAATTTTTATAGTGGTTATATGGATAAAAATCATTTAGTCCACTCTTCCAGATCACTCAGATTCTGGGTTATACTATAAACACAAAGTTTACAATATTTCTCCACTTACGCCAAAACAACAAATGAGAAGGCCGCAAGCTCACAATAGGAAATCACTAAGAAGACCTATCCTATGAAGTTAGATCACTCACAAAGATGGATCTACACTCCGCACAACACTCAACTAATACAAATTCACTCAGAAAATATTTTCTTTTAGGCTTCAACTTGGTTTTTGTCAACAAATGACTCCACCAGACGAGTGAGCTGTTCTTAAGCTTCTTGAGACTTCGAGAAAATTCTGCTTCGGAAATAAAATCTCAGTGTGTTGTT
This sequence comes from Penstemon eatonii, assembly GCA_038501285.1. Lineage (NCBI taxonomy): Eukaryota > Viridiplantae > Streptophyta > Magnoliopsida > Lamiales > Plantaginaceae > Penstemon > Penstemon eatonii. Next base: position 1,363,264 of record JBCEGF010001341.1, read on the forward strand.
GGGTCTTTGCTCTTAGAAATCAGCTCTTTTTATACTCAGATTTGAAAATGTGACCGTTGAAGAAAATCACAAATCATATCCATATCCTTAGCCCAATTTTTAGAACGGCTCCCTGCTACGGTACTTTCTGCTGTACTTTCCTGTAGCTGCATTAAATGCACCCTGCTGATCCGAGAATAAACTTCAATCATTTGCCATTACTACCCTTCTCTTACAGCATTTATTACACCAAGTGCATTGATTACCGTTGGACTAACTTCTTGATCTCTTCTACTCTGCTGATCAAAACAACCCTTCTAATAGATACCCTGCTGATCAAACTCTGAACCCATCTGATTTGAGTCAGCTGATGGTCTACCCTTCTGATTGTTATTTCAGCATAAGATTAGTAGTCTTCTTGGCTTAGAATTTTGGACCCTTCTGATGTCTTTACTTGGTCAAAATTCTTTTAAGGGACCTAAGCTTTCCATACTTAGCTGATTTTGACGTTTTGGAAATCATCAAAACTTTCCCTTATCTTCTTATCTTCATTGCACTTCATCTTCATCTTCATCAAACAATTTCCCCCTTTTTGATTATGACAAAACTTCAGCTAAGTACCTGTACCTAAACTAAAGTTTTGATCCTCAAAGATTTCTGAGATAGAAATAGTTTATTGGATTTAAACTTGTACTTTTATAGATTCAGAAAAGATTACAGATTACAAGTTTAGTAGATGAGATGTGCATAAAGAAAATTTACAAGGATTTCAACCATAAGTAATTTAGTCTAGTCTTCTCTTTTGTCTTCTGGCTTGTCCTCTTCATCTTCAGGTCTGGAAGTTTCAGCTTCTAATTCCTTGAAGAATCTTTGCCTTAAAAGCTCCATCTTTTTATACTTGACATCAGGATTAAGCTGTTCTTCAGCTGAGTCCTTAGCAGCAGCAATTTCTTTATCAGTATTTGCTGTTTTCTTAGGATTTCCTTCAGCTTCAGTTTCATCAGCTTCCTTTTCTTCTCCTGTAATTGACTGATCTACTGGTCTGCTTGTGCCTTCATTTTCTTCATCAGCATTTTCATCTTCAGCAGATCCATCTAGTACTTTAGTTTCTTCAAATTCAGCAGTCTTCTGTGAGAAAGATGTGCCATCTTGTCTATCTTCTTCTTCACAAAGTACCCTATCTTCCCCCTTTTTGTCATCATCAGCAGGGTTGATTGGATATTTTGGTAAGACTGGTGTAACTTGAAGCGTATCACAGAGAAGTCTGATGTTTTCTTCCATTGCCTTAATTTGAGCTTCTTGTCTGAGTTGTTGGGCTCAAATGTATCCATTTTGGTAAGCACAACGTACCCTTGGTCACCTAGCTGAATCTGAGTTGTTAGTATCATATCAGTAGATGCCTTGAAGTCCTTCATCATATTTTCTAAGGTTTCATCCTGTGTTGTTATGGCCATTTCAACAGTCTCAGTAATTTGTCTCCAACCAGCAGCAGTGCTTTAAGTTCTTGCTCTGAGCATATCCATATCTAGTCTGATAGCCTCTACATTATGAGCAGTGTCTTCTATCAGAGAAGTAGGAACATCAGCAGCTCTTTGAGTTGGTTGACTTATAGCAGCCAGCAGTTTGGCAGTTAACCTCTCTTCTAATTCATTCATTGAAGTTGAAATCATCTGTTGAATTGAGTTCAACAGAGATGGTTGTATGCTCTGGGAAGTAGAAGCAACATCTATTTGAACAGGAGGTAGGGCAATGATCTGTTCTGCTTGACCAGGAGTACTCTCTTTCTCCTATGGTCTGATCTGCTTGACTAGGAGTGCTTTCATTCTCCTTAGTCTGATCAGCTGGACTATAAGTGTTTTCCTTCTCCTTAGTCTGATCAGCTAGTGGTGCTTAGACCTTTCTAGTATCTGCAACAGTAATCACTTTACCATCATTATTTAAAATTGATCTATGAGTAATCCAGGTCATGTTATCTATTGGAATAAATGGAGAGATTGGATCCTCTGGAAGTTCCTCATAAGGCTTGATGGTAGGTCCATAGACAATTTGTTTCAAACTTGGAAGAGGGAGAAATGAACTTGGCTGTCCCTTCATCTTCCTAGTTCTTTTGGCCCAAGTTTCCATGGTTGTGGAAACTGCCAGCTTGATTGCACGTTCCTTTAGATCTTCATCCTCAGCATACTCTTCTGGAATGGAATCATACAACTTTTTGGCCTCAGCTTTTACCAGATGACTGATCTTCAGTCTCACCATGTCTAGAAAAAATTCTGAGTCCAATGCTTGAGATATAGAGTTTGTTCCAAGCCACTTCATGACCCAGACTTCTTCACTTGTAAAAGCCTTCCAGTTGGCAATCTGATCCTTACTCTTCAATAGACGATACTCTCTCCATCTGTTATACCTAACTTTTTCTTTAATGAACATCGTCTGACGAGTAATTCTGTCATTTTCAGCTTCCAGGCGTGCAATGAATTCATCAAAAGTAGCATGATCATCTCTAACAATTTCCAATGCTAGTTTCAACTCTGCTCTTCTCTTAGGTTGCACTTCTGGTGTAGGCATGACTTGCCTAGGCTTTGTAGGATCTCTTTCTTCTCCAATAACAATGCCACCAGCTTGCCTTGGACCATGAGAATCCTTAGCACTGGCTTATATGGCAGCAGCCAACTCTGCAGCTTCAATGGCATCTCTTTCTTCTTGAGTCATCTTACTGGCTTCCTCTTCCAGTCTTTTGAGCTCAAGTGCCTTTTGACGATCCTCTTAAGCCTTTTCAGCAGCTTTCCTTTGTCTCTCAGCTTCATCCAATTTCTTCTTTTCAGTTGTAGAGAGATAAGGGATCACAATTTTGCCAGTCCTTAGTTTCTTGGCTTCAGGACTTTCCACAACCTGTAGTGGAATGGCATCAACAGGAGCAGGATGCAGAAAGAGTGCATTTCCTTCATTTGTTGTGCCAGTCTGCTGTTCTTCTCTATTATCAGCAGGCAATCCAACAGTTGAGTCCCCAGCAGGCTCATCAGCAGGCTCTTCAATAATAATTGGGTTTTCTGCTGTTGCTGGTATCTCTCTTACTGTTTCAGGTGACTCTTCAGAGAATGTGACCTTCATTTTTTCTTTTGACTTGGTCATATTTCCTGAAGGTTGAGGTTTAGGTAGTCTTTTCACAGAACTTCTTGTCCTCATTCTTTTTGTAACTTGAAGAGGAACAACTTCATCTGATTCTGTTCTTTCAGGAGATGATCCAGTCTCCATTTCATCAAGTTCTTTAGCAAATTCATTGACTATCTTGTCAGGAATTTTAATTTCAGGCTGAGCTAATCCAGCTTCAACAGTAGTACTCACTGTTTGATCAGCAGACGCACTGGTCTGACCAGCCTTTTTGCTTTTCTTGGCAGGTGCCTTAGCAGGCTTGACAGGAGCCTTTCTTTTAGAAGTACCTTCACTTCTAACTGGCTCATACAACTTGAATTCTTTGGCAGGATGGACAGACTTTCCATTTACCATTTGACAATTCAAGCTTAAGAACAAATTACTGAGCAAAATGCCATACTTGGTCTTCTTATCAGTCAGCAGTTCAAATACATGAGCAGCCCAGTTAACTTTTAAACCATAGTAAATGCAAATCATTGTGTAATACCTCTTTCTGGGTAAACCGTCCAGAGAACTAGTGCTGCAGTCCAACACCTTCGCAATTATATCAGCGAACCTCTGATACTCATCCTTCAGCTGAGTTTTCATCAGAATCCCTGACATTTCCTCTCCCTCCTTTGCACAAATTAGCCAAAACTCCTCCTCTTTCTCAGATCCTAGATCTGTTACATCTCCTCCTTCATTTTTCAGCCCATAAATTTCACTTAAAACGGCAGCAGATATGCAAATCTTCTTTCCCCCAATTTTGGCAATCATAGATGTCTTATCATCGTTGAATTTTCTGGTTCTGTAGAAATCAGCAACATCGTCCAGAAATACATGTTCCTCATGAGCTTCTAGAACAGGTACCAGCGATGATTCCTTGATTTTCTCCATGATTTCTGATGGGGGCTATTTCACACCCCTTATAATGTGCGGATCGACTGAAGTAAAAAAGGTCGGTTCGACCAGACAAATCAGTTCGGGATCATCTTATATCGACCTGGACGAATACAACTCTCTTCGACAAGAAGAGTACACTCCGGACTCAAAAAGGATAATTGGGCCGAGTCCTGTTAGGATTATGTTTCCTTGTAATGCTAGGTTTAGTATGATATAAATACCTAGTTAATCATTGTATTAGACACGTCGAGTACACGGCAAATACGCCACTAAATCCTGCATAAATGACAGAATCTAAGATTATTCAATAAGAAAAGAGCTTTCTCTTCATATTCATATTATTTTTACGTTGGTTATGATAATTACTTGTTGTTCCCTCAAAATTGTTCTTCTTTGAGATTGATCCATCCTGAATAAAGTAACAGAGCCCCTTAAATCATTAATATTGAGAACCCCCAATATCCCATATTCACTGATATAATTAACCCGACAAAATCCGGTTAAATCAGTTGGCGCCCACCGTGGGGCTAGGTTAATTATTCGATCGACATATGGCTCGCCCAAGGAAGAGCGCTCGTAACGGAGCAAGAAGTAACACGACCAACCAACATGATGCGTCTGAGGATCCGCGGGGCAATACCGATAATAACGCCCCTGTATCCAACGATAATCAGCAACAGAATGAGGATCATCAGAATCGGGTGGAACCACAAGGGATCCCTACTGGCACAGTACCGGAAGAACACGCGGCTCCAACGATCCCGATCCCCCTGTCAGATGCTCAGGAGAAATTTCGACAGATCGCTATGCTCCTTAAATCACTCTCCCCAGAGGAATTACTCGTACTCGAACAAGTTCCTCAAAACGTTAGAACTGCTAGGGCAAATCCTGCTCAAAGAATGCCAAGGCAAAACGATCAAATCTCCCAACAAGCTGATAGCCCGGCGAGCGAGCGACGCTCGCTACACAGTCCGCAGCAGGGGAATTCAAAACCCTCCGATGACAACGTCCGAAGAAAAGCGGATCGAAGGAGACCACAACGCAACGAATCAAAGGAACACACCATAATCCCCATCGAGGATGACGCTGGTGAGGCGATCCCGAATCGAGCAAGAACAATGCGATTCTCGGAAACAGAAATCGAAAAGATGGTACAAGAACGACTCGAGCAACGCTTAAGATCCGTTCAAAACCCGTGGCCCAGAACCACAGAACTCCAGGAGAGCTTAGCAGCATGCTCTCCCTTCTGCAGAGAAATAAAAGAGGCACAGTCAATCGGACAGGTTCCAGGTAGACTACCCAGATATGACGGAACCACTGATCCAGACGACTACATCTTTAGTTTCACAAACATAATGAACTTGTATTCTCACTCAGCGGAGTTCACCGCTAAGCTGATGGTGACCACGTTAGAAGGATTAGCTTTGGACTGGTTCGCCAAACAACCAGCCAACTCCATATTCAGTTTTCGAGAATTATGTAACAAACTGACACAATAATTCGCCAGTCAAAAAAGACAAAAATTGCCAATGAGCTATTTAGGAACCATTTATTAACAAGAAGGTGAATCTTTAAGAAATTGGTTGGCAAGATTTAATGTCGAATTACTCAAAATCGATTCCCCCAATATTGATTACATAATCTCGATTCTCTTCGACCTCACAAAGAATAGGCAGTTTGGAAACGCCCTCAGCCGAAAACAACCAAGAACGTTCGCGAACATCATGAGCCTGGCGTCTAAGTATATGACCCAGGAAGAAATGAATTCTTTTAAAGATAAGAACAAAAACAAAGCTACAGGCTCGGGCCCCAAACGGCAAGATAGAATTCCTGCCCAAAGATCCATGGACTATGAACGATCTTTTAGAAAAGGCAACGTCTTCCAGCGATTAGAATACAATAAAAACGACCGGGATAGACAACTAACATCTATCAAAGACCTAGAACCAGTGAACCGGCAATCCGGAGCAGGGTCAATCAAGTAGATCACCCAAGACTAACCGTTCCAATAGAAGAAATCTTGGCTGTGCTAGAAAGGAATAATTGGATCCCAGAAGCAAAGAAAATCGCTCAGCCCAGACCAGGTGGAAGAAACAATGACTTATACTGCAAGTATCACCGGGCACACGGGCACCACACTGAAGATTGTTTTCACCTTAAAAGAGAGATCGAAAAGCTGATCGAACAAGGAATTAAATGACTATTTGGAGCGGCATAACCGCAAGCGAGAAAGAAGTGGGAGTCCTCGGTATAACCACCCAAGAAGAAATTCACGCAGAAGGTCCCCTAATGAAGGACCCCCACAAGAACTAAATAATGATCAGATCAACGGAACCATACACACGATCTCAGGAGGACCCGCAGGGGAAGATAGTCGTAATGCTCGTCGGAGGACTGCTAGATACATAGTCGGAAGCCTAAAATTTCCGAAAGAAATATGGACCTTAGAAAACAATGCAACGACGCACAAGCTAATTAGCTTCAACGAAAGCGAAGTACCCAAAAACCTTGTTTGGGACACGAAAGAGGACAGCCCCGATTTCCCAATGGTGGTATCCCTAGAAATAGCAAATTACAACGTCAAAAGAATCCTGATTGATAATGGAAGCTCTGCAAATATCATCTTTAAAGAGGTACTAGCCCAGATGAACCTGGGGCAAATAACATTCCAAAAGGTAGCTACGCCATTGGTGGGATTCGGAGGATCCGAAATTGTCCCCAGTGGAACAATTACTTTGAGCGTTTCACTCGGAAAGAAACCATATCGAACAGTGAAGCTGGTAAAATTTTTAGTAGTAGAAACTCCGTTCGCCTACAATGCAATTTTACGGCGACTTGCCCTCAACTTGTTCCGAGCTGTCGTCTCAACTTACCATCAAAAAATAAAATTTCCTACCGACATAGGTATCGGGGAAATAGTGAATGAACATTGTATGGCATGGGATTGCTACAGCACATCGTTAACTTTGAAAAACCCCCCTAAAGCGATTACCCCGAGCAAAAGAAAGCTCGATGATGATGTTGGTAGAAACGAGGTTGAAATCCCTAGCACTGACCGAATAGATAAAAAGGGAAAGGAGCTGGTGGATTTAGCCTTAAAACCACCAGAACATAAGGATGTCATACTAGTGCAGGGGGACTCATATAAAACAACAAGAATAGGTACGGAGTTAAGCAAGGAAGGGGAAGTAATGTTGATCAACTTTCTCAGAAATAATGTGGATGTCTTCGCTTGGAGTGCGAACGACATTGAAGGGATTGATCCTCGAGTAATCAACCACTCGCTAAAAATCGACCCTTTAGCAAAACCAGCTAGGCAAAAGAAGAGGAATCATGGACCGATAAAGGACAAAATAATTAGAGCCGAAGTAGAAAGGCTACTCAAAGCAAAACAAAATCGAGAAATACACTTCTCGGAGTGGCTGTGTAATGTCTTGCTAGTAGCAAAGGGAGACAAAAAGGATAACAAATGGAGGATGTGTAACGATTTCACCGACCTTAACAAGTTATGCCCGCGGGATCCATATCCTCTCCCAAGGATCGACTTATTAGTCGACTCCACCGCTGGATTTGCAATTTTCAGTATGATGGATGCTTTCCAAGGCTTCTATCAAATATACATGGACAAGCGGGACCAAGAGAAAACTGCGTTCGTAATCGAACAAGGAGTGTATTGCTTTATAGTAATGCCGTTCGGCTTGAGGAATGCCGGGGCCACCTACCAAAGGTTAGTGAACCTGATGTTTAAAGAATTAATTGGAGAAATAATGGAAGTATACGTGGATGATATGTTGGTCAAGAGCATGAATGAAGTTGATCACGTAAAACACCTCGATCGATGCTTCCAAATATTGAGAAAGTATCGAATGAAGCTAAACCCTACCAAATGCACTTTCGGGGTTAAATCCGGAAAGTTTTTGGGATATCTGGTACATCAACGTGGAATTGAGGCCAACCCAGAAAAAATTCGAGCGATAACTGAAATGAAGCCTCCGAAAACGATCTCCCAAGTACAGAGCTTGGTAGGCCAAATTGTGGCGCTAAACAGATTTATATCCAAGTCAGCTGACAGAAGCTTGCCGTTTTTCCAAACGCTTCGAAAAGCGAAAAACTTTGCTTGGACTGATGAATGCGACCAGGCCTTTGAACGATTAAAAGAATACCTAACGACGCCCCCACTATTGGCCAAACCAACCGAAGGGGAACCATTATATTTATACATATCAATCTCTGAAGTGGCCATTAGTTCGGTACTAGTTAAAGTGGATGGCGTAGAACATAAGCCTGTTTATTACTTAAGCAAACTATTGCAGGGGGCCGAGAAAAACTACTTGGAAATAGAGAAATTCGCCTTGACCTTAGTAGTGGCAGCAAGAAAACTCCGACCTTATTTTCTGACCTATAAAGTTGTGGTATTAACCAATCAACCATTAAGACAGGTCTTAGCAAAGCCAGAAGCCTCTGGAAGATTGATCAAATGGGCGATCGAACTCGGTCAGTTCGACATCGAGTACAAACCAAGAATTGCAATTAAAGCACAAGTCCTAGCCGATTTTCTACTAGAGACTCCGAGTCAGGAAGATGAAAATCCTAAATCAACCAACCATGCACATGATATCCTGATAGTAGAAAATCAAACCTGGTTAATGCACGTCGACGGCGCTTCATGCCGAGAAGGAGGAGGTGCTGGAATCAACTTTACCGGGCCAAATAAGGAGGATATCAATTACGCGATAACATTAGACTTCATCGTGACAAACAACGAAGCAGAATATGAAGCATTGATCGCAGGAATGGAAATGGCAATCAAAGCTGACATAAAGAATCTTAAAGTATTAACCGATTCAGAGCTAGTACAAAGACAAATAGAAGGCCTATATGAGGCAAAGGAATTTAACATGATCAAATATCTGGCCAAAGTGAAACAACTGGCTGAAAATTTTGAAGAATTTGGGATACAAAACATTCCAAGATCGGAAAATAAATGGGCCAATCAACTCTCTAGATTTACAGCATCCAACGACGGAAAGACTGAAAGAGTGATCACTTGGCTAATGTCTAATACACCAGCAATCGATATCGATGAAACACCGATCGCTGAAGTTATGGAAATCGAAGAGGCCAAAGCAAATTGGATGACCCCGATGATAGAGTACCTTCGAGAAGGAAAACTACCGCTCGATCAAAACGAAGCTCGTAAAATAAAATATCGTGCTCCGAAATATACGTTAATAGAAGAAAAACTTTACCGAAGATCGGTATCGGGAATTCTTCTAAGATGCATCTCCGAATCTCAAATCGATGATATACTCCGAGAAATACACGAAGGAGAAGCAGGGAATCACAGCGGAGCGAGGGCCTTGGCTTTAAAATGCCTTCGAACAGGTTATTATTGGCCTACCCTCAACAACGATGCCATACAGTATGTCCAAAAATGTCATCATTGCCAAGTCCATGCTAATATATGTCATCAACCAGCCGAAAACATACACCCAATACCAGTATGTTGGCCCTTCGATCAATGGGGAATGGACATTGTAGGACCTTTCCCTGCAGCTAGATCCAAGAAAGCATACGTTCTGGTTGTGTTGAATACTTCAGCAAATGGATAGAATGCATCGCCCTTGCACGGATAACTCAGTATCAAGTGATCAACTTCCTCTGGAAATTCATAGTATGTCGATTTGGCATCCCGAGAATTTTAATCTTTGATAATGGAACACAATTTGCGGGAAAACAGGTAATAGAATGGTGTTCAAGACTAGGAATTCAGCAAAATTTCACTTCGGTCGGGCATCCTAGAGCGAACGGACAGACTGAGGTAGCAAACCGTGAAATAATAAAATCCTTGGAAAAAAGATTAGAAGCAGCCAAAGGAAAATGGCTTGATGAACTCACAGGAGTACTTTGGGCTAATCGAACCACTGTTCGGACCTCAACCGGGGAAACCCCATTCAGTCTAGTATATGGCTCGGAAGCTGTTATTCCTGTCGAAACGTTAATTCCAACACCAAGGATTGAAATGTATGACGACCAGGAAAATGAAAAGATAAGAGAAAATGATATTGATTTGATTGAAGCTCTAAGAGAAAAAGCTTCCGTACGATTGCAAGCCACCAAATCAAACATGGAAAAGGCTTACAATCAAAAGGTACGCATCCGAACCTTCAAAGAAGGGGACCTGGTCTTGAAAAAGGTAGAGGTATCCAAGCATGTAGGAAAGCTACAACAAAATTGGGATGGACCTTACGTTGTCATTGGCGTAGGAAAGAAAGGTTCATACAAAATTGCACACTTGGACGGAACAGCCTTACCAAGAACCTGGAATGCAGTCAACCTTAGAAACTACTATGATAAATAAATTTTAGTAGATTATGCTGCTTTATTCTATTTTAGTAAGTTTTAATCTTTGTAATAAAGGCCTTAGCCTACAGTTCAATTATTAAAAAAATTTTAGCGATTTTAAATATTAAAACAAGATTGAGTATAAATCGATTGATTCGGTGAACTCTCCTCGCAATCCTACGATAGTATCGATTTAGTTCAAGATACAACAAACAAGTCGAGTATACATTGATCCGCTCAATAAACACTCCTCGATCTAACAACAGACGAGTCGAGTATACATTGATCCGCTCAATAAACACTCCTCGATCTAACAACAAATGAGTCGAGTATACATTGATCCGCTCAATAAACACTCCTCGATTCAGCCATACAATGAGTTGAGTATACATTGATCCAGTCAATAAACACTCCTCGATCTATTTTTAACGATTATAAGACTTTTGGTATAAAAACCTAAGTCTAAACAATAAAGAGTTGAGTATACATTGATCTGCTCAATAAACACTCCTCGATTATTTTTATCGATTATAAGGCTTTTGGTATAAAAACCTAAGTCTAAAGAATAAAGAGTTGAGTATACATTGATCCGCTCAATAAACACTCCTCGATTATTTTTAACGATTATAAGGCTTTTGGTGTAAAAACCTAAGTCTAAACAATAAAGAGTTGAGTATACATTGATCCGCTCAATAAACACTCCTCGATTATTTTTATCGATTATAAGGCTTTTGGCATAAAAACTAAGTCTAAACAATAAAGAGTTGAGTATACATTGATCCGCTCAATAAACACTCCTCGATTATTTTTATCGATTGTAAGGCTTTTGGTATAAAAACCTAAGTCTAAACAATAAACAGTTGAGTATACATTGATCCGCTCAATAAACACTCCTCGATTATTCTTAACGATCATAAGGCTGTTGGTATAAAAACCTAAGTCTAAACAAAAAGAGTTGAGTATAAATTGATCCGCTCAATAAACACTCCTCGATCTGTCTTAACGATCAATAAGAATTGGTAAACACACCTAAATCTTGGAAATGAGTTGAGTACAAATGAATTTGCTCGATAAACGCTCCTCATAAGCAAGACTAAAACGATATCAATGACAAGAAGAATGAAAAGAATAATAGTAAAGTTTTATTCATCTATGTTCAAGGAACGTGTGATAAATTACATACAAATAGCTCTGATTAGATTACAAAGGTCTATATACGATTTACACATCGTTACAACTATCAAACGATCCTATCATGTGGATCTGGGATCTTCACGACAATGTCCACGGAAACACCAATCTCCTCCCTAGTGCCTCGATAGTTGTAACTGACCACCTAAGAAGCATGCTGCTCAGGATGGTCGACTTCTTTGGTTCGATGGCCAGGCTCTGAAGATCAAATGTTCTTCCAGACGAAATGAGCATTACCAGCCAGATAACCAGCAATACTCATTCACCCACAACAGAGATACTGCTTTTACATTAGGGTTGAAATTTACTCTAAAGCAGCATCTCTTCAGGACCGTCGAAGAAGAAAAAATTTACCAGCACACCCCGATGGTCTATCAATCCGGAGGTAACATCCAAACACGGCGGTGCCTGGTAAATTTTCACCCTCCATGTGCAAACAGAAACCACGGACCTCAAACCCGTGTATACAAAGTTCGAGGCCTCATGGGACCCGTTAGTACAAGGTAGGGCTTCCATGGGACCTGTCAGTACAAGGCAGAAGAAAATTAAGTTATTATGATACGAATCACGATAATGTGACTTTTTGAATATTATGGGATCAGAAGGTAAAATAAAATTTAAGGAAACTGAGATCTCCATCCTTTTTGAGAAATTGCAAATGAAGTATGCAAACCACCGCCCTATTTATAGGGATGGATCTAAGTAATCCAACGGCTGGATAAATATCTAATCAAGAGACGGAAATGCGACCGTTTGACTTCCCGTAATTAATGCAAGTAAGTTGGAACGGCACCTCTCTGATCGACTCAACCAATCAATAACAAGAGAAACCTTAGATCGAAGCGATCAACGAATAATCCAAGCAGATCTAAAGGAGCTCCGGACCAGAAAGGTTTGCACGCTCACCTATGATAGTCGCTCGGCAGAAAACTTAAGATCCTCAACGAAGGCATGCAAGTTTAAACCATTGTAAAAAGGATACTGGCTCGCCTAGAGGTATAAGACCAAACCCTCCAGCATACGAGGGTCGTCACTGCCTCATATATTATATGGAAAATTTTTAACTTAACTATACAATAACTCCATTGGAGTCCAAGAAATCTGACGTCGATAATGGGACGGTAAATAAAACCAGGTCAGACTGAACTGTCGTCACTGCCTAATATTCCAAAGAATTGCTGAAGGAGGTCTGAACAGGTCAGATCTAGCTAATAATTCTACGTTTTCCAATTCCTCCATATCAAAGAAATGACATAACGATACACTGGTTGTTCTGTTTTGAGGACCATGTAACTCACAACCAGTACAGAGAAACATAAATTTTAGGAGGATACTTAGAGGGATATCTTCTCTTCAAACTTAGCCCTATGGAAAGAAAAGCAGAGTTCAACAGAAGGAATGATAGCCTCCTTATATAAGATAAACATGACAAAAAGACAAGTTTACAAGGCATGGGTTGAACATCGACCAAGATACTAAGCGTTCATTAACAGCTATTCAATCGATTATCGATACGAGTGACCTACTATCTACGTTTTGATGTATAACGTGACTTTGGATATAACCCAAGGAACTATACTGGGTTGATCATCAAAAAAGTTTGATTTGCAGAACAAACATTATATCTTTCAGTTACTCAAACACTGATCAAGTAAGACTAAAGCTACATTTTCAGAGACTAGATGTCCTCTGAGAAGACCAACATGAGATAAGTATACTAATCTATACTGATTATTTCTGAAGTTATATTTATGCATAAACTGCAAAATAAGAACAATAAAATATATCTACGGATTGAAATTCATCAAGGCATAGATTTGCCTGTAAAAGATCACAGTCTCAGTTAAATCTACCCATACAAAAAACTGCAGCCCAAGCAACTACACAAAAGAGTTTGGGCGCTACAAAAAAAAAAAAAAAAAAAAAAAAAAAAAAAAAAAAAAAAAAAGAGAAAACCGGGTCGAACTGATCACCGAGAAGGGTTGTTATCAACAGGCGGACTAGCAGAAACAGTCCTCCGAGGAGTCAAGTTACCAGCAAACGCCATCAACTCCTCTTGACGCTTTAGATAACCGGCATCATAACCTTCCTCATAGGACCGCCGTCGAGACTCCTCTGCTAGGGCAGCAGCCTGAACCAAGTCACTTTTCTCTTTTTCCCAGACATACTTTTCTTCTTGCAATTTTTTCAGGTCATCATTGGCAAGCTGCAGTTGGAGACTCTGTCCTCTGACCTTGCCCGACTCTGATTCCAAACAACGTTGATAAGCATCTCTGCTTATCCACAGATCATCATTTTGCACACCCAGCTGGAGTGCAAAGTACTTAGCCTAGAAAAAGAAAACAGTCCTTACGTAACAAGGCAATCAAAATGAAAGCAGGAAAAATAATGAAAGATAGGTCTACCTGCTCGCACAACTTCACTAGTGACTGAACAAGGCGTACATTGGAAGTACTCTCAAGCTTCCTCAACTCACCCGGCAAAATAGTGGTCAAGCCCAGATCCCAGGACAAAGCGTCGGGCTTAACAGAGCCCGGCAGTTCACTAACAAGAGGGACATTGTCAGGGCGGGGAGTCGCTGACCGCAAGATATCCTTAACCTGCTCAAGGATACAACGATCATCTAACAGACGAGGAGATTCCCTCTCGTTGGGGCTAACCGAGGTTTCTTTACCCGAAGCAGATATAACGGTCCGGCGACCAGGCCTTGACTTAGTTCGACCTCCAGAAGGCCCGCCAGATTCAAAGAAAGCATTAACAATAGTTGTATCATGGAATAAAAAATCAGAAAAATCATGAGACACAGATTGTGTCATAGACGAATCCAAAAAAGAATCTCCACTAACTGCCCCCGCAGCTTCTCCCCTTAGGGGTCCGCTGACAAGCTGGGCGGTAGAAAGAGAGGAAGAAACGGAGCTGTTAGGAACCTCTCCGTGAAAAGCATGCTTAAAGGAAGAAACACCTGAAGTAATGGGTATATAATAAGTCTGCTCCTCATTGGACATATCACCAAAAGCCACCCGACCAGGGGAAGGCATACTTCCAACTTCAGTGGAAGAATGAAAGATTGGTTCTGCAAAGGATGAACTAACTACAGAAAAAGGTTCGGAGGGGACGACAAGGGTATCGTCACCGACCTACTAACAGAAGATGAACGAGGAGGTTCCATCGAGGGTCCTTCTGTTCGAGACTTCTTCAATCTGGGATTTCTAGCGTTCTCACGGGAAGGACGCTTCGATGTATTACCGAAAAGATTAGTCTTGATCGGAATTCAAGAAGTAAATTTAAAATATCGAGAAAGCTTATCGACCTAATAATGAAGGAGTATTCTGTCGAGAGATAAGCAAAGCGGTAAATAGCGAGACAAATTTTTACCTTTTATATTTATACTATACGAAAAGACGCGATAGACCCAAAGAAAGGGCGCGAAATAGAAAAACTGACCTTGGAGTAAACACTAGAATTTGAAAAGACACACGCATAATGATAACGGCGAAGTTAATGACTTGTCTGAATTATTACGGAAAATATGAAAGGACGTGACTGTCAGAATATGAAATGTTTAACGTACAAAGGGGTGAAAGTGTAATATTACATTTAGACCTATAATAAATAGTTACAAAGATATTTTCATGGATCAATATATCAAGCAGCCCGATCGCCCTCCGGAATCTCTTGTTCGCTAACGACGTCTCCTTCTTTTGCTGGCTCAATAACCTCTTCCTCTTCCTCTGGATCGATAAAATTGTCATCGACCTCTTCATTAATATTAGAAGGAGGAAGCGGCAATGGATTTCCGAACTCTTTGACGAGGTGAGCCAAAGGAAAATTTTGATAAACGACATCTGGAAGCTCGGAAGGAGAGTATACTTCGCCATAGCGGTTTAACCGAATATGTGCCGTTTTAAAATATTCCTTTCGACGATCTTCTATCATTTCAAAAGTGACCAACTGATGAACCGCCTTCTTGAAAATACTTTCTAGGAGCGGACCGACCATTTGATATACCAACGCCGTAAGGACAGGAGAGCTAAGGAATTCACGAATCACTTTTTCATCAGGATTCCTGCCATAACGATCCCTGAGTCCACTAAGAGGAATGTCCCCCTCATACTCCTCTAAAGAAGCTTGAAGACTTGATACTTGTGATTCCAACTCGCTAATCCGAGCAGTACTCTGAAATTGGAACTCCTATAACTTTTTAGCCAATTGATTGGCTTGTTCTTGAGCACGGGAAGTCTCCAGAACCCTGTCTATAATATCCTGTTCTTCGGTCCCCGTAACCCGAGTCTCTACGATCGGGACGGAAGAAGACATTGAGGGACCAACCTCTTAACCAAAAGACTTATGAAGTAAAGCTTTGTATTTCTCATCCAGAAACTCACATTTTTGTTTCCAGAGAGCAGTTTCATAAGCATATGATGCTAAACAAGTCTTAGTCTGAAAAAGTAAAGGGGTAAAACAAGAAATGAGTTAGCAAACTAAAAAGATCTTCGAAGGAAAATATCCTATAAAGCAAACTCAAAAAGATCACCTTTTCAGCATAAAGAGAAGTTCGCTGAAATTTCTCCAAAGGATCCATCCGAAGAAGCTTATTCATGTCGCGAGTAAAAACGCCGGACAAAAGAACACGAGTTGCCTTATCAACCGCATTCTCGCTCTCGTCGTGGACAAGTGAATCATTCTCAGAATAGCCAGCGGCTCTCTTTCCCCCTAAATGATCCTCAATCATTTCAACCAAAGTAGGTTTTGGATGATTGTCGCCAAGTAAAGAAAGATCGTTACCGGAACGACCATAGTAGCTCCTCTTCCTCTCCACCGGATTATTATTAGGATGAGGCATCGACCAGCTGTGACATCCACGAATACCCAAGGATGTTCTAAGCTGAAGGGATGGATAACCGGATCCTGTCCCCTGACGAATAGGGGACTCTTGAGAAGAATCTGGAGATTCCTCTCCATTCACCTCGGACTCATGACTCAACTCCAGTTTTCTCTTTCGAGACGCTCTCTGCTCGATAGGGACGTTCTCTATGGTTTTGGAGGATTTGGACAACACCATTTTTCCCTTTGAAGAATGTCGGGAATTTTCTACCATATGAGCTGAAAAAGAAACAAGACAAAAGTTAGACTTTCTGAAGAAAAGGGATCATCACAACTCTAAGCCGAAATAAAATGCTTACCAAGTGATTCAGATGATGAAGTGATTGGAAAATCATGAGCACTCAATCCCGCTTTACGAAGGAAAACTTCCCCAATCAGAAGAGCACTCTGATATTTGTTGGCACGCATAGCATGAATTTCACCAATGAACTGAGCATCGTCAGGAATGAGTTCACATGTCGGCAGGCGACCTCCGTGAACCCATTTGGAGCCATGATCCCACGAAAAGGGCATGGTCGAACCATCCGCCAAACGAAGACGAGATGGGGGACGAACAAAGAAAAAATGAGATTTCCAAGAAGGGTTGCTAGAAACTGGGGAGTCGAAGATTGCTCGACTAGGCCTCTGACTAACGAAGAAATATCCGCGATTGGAGGAACTGGAAATATTAAACCGAAAAAGTTGTGTAAAGTTATGAAAGGAAGGTTTGAACCCTTTCGCGATCATTAAGACAGAAAAAAAAAACAACGAAGGCCACGGAATTAGGGACTAATTGTGTCAAGGACACACTGAATATTTTTAGGATATCAAGAAAGAGGGGAGACAACGGAAGACGCAGACCACTATTAAAATGGGCCGTGTAAAAGGCTCGACATCCTTCAGGTGGTGATGTAACCCTATCAGAAGGAGAAGGGAGAACTATCTCAGAACCCTCCGGGAAATATTTGGCATAAATGTTCACAACCTCAGGGAAAGTTTCCACCGTGTAAGCACAAGCTAGGTCCTCAATTGGTTCAGAAATTTGAGGAGCAGTACCTTTGCCTTTTTTGGCTCGGGCAGCGACATCTGTGTCAGAAATAATTTGTACCTTAAAGGTATCTTCAACAGGAACAACAAATTCGGAAACTCCAGTTTGCTCGCTCTAAGGATTAGAATGCAACTCTTCCTCGTTATTGGGAGCGACATTTTCCCTAGAGGAGGAGGAAGATTTTCTTAAAAAGGCCATATTTTTGGATTCTCGGAGGATATAAGTCGATAAAAGGAAAACTTTATATGATGAACGACTAAGCAAGAGAATGACTGCAAAGTATAAGGAAGTATAAAGTAGAAATGACAAACTTAATAGTCACCTATTTATACTGAGATGAGAAAAGACGCTTCGAACTCATCACGATTAATCACATTCCCTCCAAAAACGGAAGAAGATAAAAAGCCTCCCCGAAGGGACGCGTGGCAATTGAAAAGAGAAAATGACTATCTATGATGCGTAGCACTCTTTTCCTTACTTAAGATTTTTTCCCACTGGGTTTTTTCTTAAGTAAGGTTTTTAACGAGGCACCATTCATAGAAGATAACAGTCGTAAGAAATCGTCTACTTCACACCCCTTATAATGTCCGGATCGACTGAAGTAAAAAAGATCGGTTCGACCAGACAAATCAGTTCGGGATCATCTTATCGACCTGGACGAATACAACTCTCTTCGACAAGAAGACTACACTCCGGACTCAAAAAGGATAATTGGGCCGAGTCCTGTTAGGATTATGTTTCCTTGTAATGCTAGGTTTAGTATGATATAAATACCTAGTTAATCATTGTATTAGACACGTCGAGTACACGGCAAATACGCCACTAAATCCTGCATAAACGGCAGAATCCAAGATTATTCAATAAGAAAAGAGCTTTCTCTTCATATTCATATTATTTTTACGTTGGTTATGATAATTACTTGTTGTTCCCTCAAAATTGTTCTTCTTTGAGATTGATCCATCCTGAATAAAGTAACAGAGCCCCTTAAATCATTAATATTGAGAACCCCCAATATCCCATATTCACTGATATAATTAACCCGACGAAATCCGGTTCAATCAATTTCCCTCATCAGATCAGTACTAGTAGAGAAGAATTTGTCATAGCTTAGAAACCTTCCTTCAGCAATAGTCATTTCATGATTAAGTGATGTGAATCTGTAAAAGATTGAGAGCTAAAGAAACAGAGAGCTTAGAGAGTTAGAGAATTTTTGGAATTTTGTGTGCGTAAGTCGACTGATCTGTTCAGATCGGAATTTATACGTTTCTTTTGTTTTGGTTACCGTGATTAATATGAACCGTAAGATTGATCTGACAGGTTTCAAATCGTATAGGTGAGAATTGCGAATTTCAAATTTATTAAATTAATGTCAGATGAGCGGGAAACTCGATCGGCACTTATCTGTTACTTATAAAAGCGTGTTTCCAAATATGTGTTTTATGACCATGCTTATATAATGTATCAGATGAGTAGAGTTTAACTTATCTGACAGACGATTGATCTGTTATCTGATATTACTAGTGAAAGCCAATAGCTAGTAATCTTCCTCTGCTGTTTGTCAATCCAGCAAGATAATTTGATCTTCAATCTTCAAGAATGAATATATCTTTTAGCAGCATAACTTCAACCAACTGTCATTAACTAATTTCATCTCTAGAACATAAGTACCGCTAGTCTTACACGTTCCCCCTGACTTTAAGAATTCATAAGTTAACTAGTCTGTTGAGAGTTAACCTTGAAGATGATAATGGATGACTGTGCTGATGAACTTCAGTCTTCTGATACGTTCCCCCTCAGCTTATGCATCCAGATTTAGCAGTCCTAATTCAGCTCTTAGAGTTGAAAACCTTATTTCACTTAAAGGTTTAGTGAAAATGTCAGCAATCTGATTGTCTGTATGAACATACTCAATCATAACATTTCCTTGTTCCACATGATCTCTAATGAAGTGATGCTTGATCTCAATATGTTTAGTCCTTGAATGACTCGTAGTATTCTGAGTAAGAGAGATTGCACTTGTATTGTCACAGTAGATTGGAATTCCACTGATTTTGATATTGTAGTCTTCTAGTTGATGCTTCAACCATAGTATCTGTGCACAGCAAGCTCCAACAGCTATATATTCAGCTTCAGCAGTAGATATGGATACTGAAGTCTGTTTCTTACTCATCTATGAGATCAGACGACTTCCTAAGAACTGACAGGCACCTGTTGTGCTTTTTCTGTCAATCTTGCAACCAGCAAGGTCAGAATCTGAATATCCAATAAGCTCAAATCCAGATTCCCTAGGGTACCACAATCCCAATTCTTGAGTGCCTTTAACATATTTCAGTATTCTCTTGGCAGCTAAGAGATGAGATTCCTTAGGATTTGATTGAAATCTCGCACAAACCCCAACAGAGTACATAATATCAGGTCTGCTAGCTGTTAAGTATAACAGTGACCCAATAATTCCTTTGTATTTGGTTATGTCCACTGATTTGCCATCTTCATCTTTATCCAAACGAAGACTAGTAGACATTGGAATGTTAGCAGTAGAGCTAGTTTCCATACCAAATTTCTTAAACAGATCTTTTGAGTATTTTGCTTGGCTGATAAAAATTCCATCAGACAACTGTTTTACTTGCAAACCAAGAAAATAATTAAGTTCTCCCATCATGCTCATTTCAAACTTGTTCTGCATCAGCTTTGAGAACTTATCACACATCTGTTGGTTAGTTGAACCAAAAATAATATCGTCTACATATATTTGCACAAGCAATATGTGATTCTCCCATTCAATAGTGAACAAGGTCTTATCTACCTTACCTTTACGAAATCCTTTAATTAAAAGAAAATCAGATAGGGTATCATACCATGCTCTTGGAGCCTGTTTCAGTCCATAGAGGGCTTTCTTCAGATGATACACCTTGTCTTCTTGTTTATAAGTTTCAAATCCAGGTGGTTGTTCAACATACACTTCTTCTTGCAATTCTCCATTTAGAAATGCTGACTTCACATCCATCTGATAGACAGTGAAGTTCTTGTAAGCAGCATAGGCAAGAAACAGTCTGATTGCTTCAAGTCTTGCCACTGGTGCAAATGTTTCATCAAAGTCAATTCCTTCTTGACAATAAACCTTGGCCACTAATCTTGCTTTATTTCTGGTGACAATACCATCTTCATTCATTTTATTCCTGAAAACCCATTTAGTGTCAATTACTCTTTGATGACTTGGTCTTGGAACTATGTACCATACTTCATTCTTTTCAAATTGATTTAACTCTTCTTGCATAGCTTCAATCCAGAAGGAATCACTGAGAGCTTCTTCAATTTGTTTAGGCTCTATTTGAGATAAGAAGCTGACAAACATAGCATCTTGTGCAGCAGCTCTTCTTGTCTTCACTTTATCCAAAGGATCACCAATCACTAGCTCTGGTGGGTGATTCTTGAGCCATCTGAGATCAGGTTGCAGGTCTGAATGTTGTCCTCTGTTTTGATCTTGCAACACTACTGTTGGAGATTCAGTAGTAGTCTGTTCAACAGTTCTTGTATGTTGAACAATCTCTGGTCTGTCAGTTGTTTGCAACTCGTCTGTTACACAATCAGCACTGTGATTTTAAACACCATTTGAGTTAGCAGCTGAATTGAGATCAGGTAGTATGATGGAAACATATTCTTCATTCTTTCCAACATTCAACTTCTATAAATCAGTAGACAGATCTTGATCAGTACTTTGATTCTTTTAGGAAGATTGGCTTGGCTCATCAAATACTACATGTATTGATTCCTCTATAAGTAAAGTTCTTTTGTTAAAGACTCTGTAAGCTTTACTAACAGTAGAGTATCCTACAAAAACAGCTTCGTCAGCCTTTTCTGCAAATGCAGTAAGGTGATTTTTCCATTGTTCAATACAAAACATTTACAACCAAAAATCTTAAAGTAGTGAATGTTTGGCTTTCTGTTGTTCCAAACTTCATATGGGGTTTTGTTCTGATTCTTGTTGATCATACATCTGTTCTGGGTAAAGCAAGCTCTGTTTGTGGCTTCTGCCCAAAATCTTTGAGGCAGCTTAGCTTCAGCTATCATTGTTCTGACAACTTCCTTCAGTGTTCTGTTTCTCCTTTCAGCAACACCATTTTGTTGAGGGGTTCTAGCAGCTGAATACTCATTATGTATTCCTTTGATATTACAATACTCTTCAACAATAGAGTTTGTGAACTCTGTCCCTCTATCTGATCTGATCTTCAATATTTTTGTGCTTTTCTCATTCTGGATCAGTTCCATCAGATTAGTAAGATGTTCCTTGGTTTCACTTTTCTTCTTCATGAAGATCACCCAAGTATATCTTGAATAATCATCCACAACAGCTAGGCAGTATTTCTTTCCACCATTGCTGACTGGATCAATGGGTCCAAATAAGTCCATGTGTAGAAGCTCCAAGATTCTGTCAGAAGATTGGTGCTTCTTGCTTTTGAATGATGACTTGATTTGTTTCCCTTTCTGACATGCGTCACAGAGCTTATCTTTGCTCATGACTGTTTTTGGAATCCCTTCTACCAGATCATTCTTTATTAGTCTATTTATGGTCTTGAAGTTTAAATGATTCATCCTTTTGTGCCACAGCCAACTGACTTCACTTGGTGTTGATGCCACCAAACAAATACTTGAATTCTTGTCAGCAGAATTTCAGTCGACTATGTAGACGTTTCCTTGTCGTCTTCCAGATAAGATTACCTTCTTTGTACCAATCTGTTCAACGTAGCACTTATCTGTTGAGAAGATGACTGAATATCCTTTGTCACAAAATTGACTTATGCTCAGCAGGTTGTACTTTAGGCCTTTAACATATTAGACGTCAGATATCTCAATATTTCCTTTGATTAATCTTCCTTTAGCTACAATCTTGCCTTCTTTGCTGTCTCCAAAAGTGACCTTTGGACCATCCACATCAACAGCATCAGTCAGCTCATGTATGCTTCCACACATGTGCCTTGAACAGCCACTGTCCAAGTACCATATCTTCTCTGATTTACTCCTACTCTTAATCCTAACCTACAAAACAAAAATAAAATTGTTTTAGGTACCCTTATTGAGAAGGTCCTGAAGGATTAGTTCCACCTTTGACAACCCAAGATGTTGATGTCTTAGGCTTCCTAGGCTTCTGAGTTCTGACAGGAGCATGAACAGTTTTATCTTCATCATAGTCAGCAGATAAGTTAGGTTGATGATCAGTATGAAAAGGAAAATGTTCATAAGCAGGATAAGGTGCATGATAAGCAGGGTATGCATGCATTGGATGAGCAGGGTATGGTGCATAGTAAGTTGGAAATTGAGGTGAATGATACATAGGAGGATATGCAGCAGGTTGCACATAATAAGATTCATTTCCATACCAAGCATTTTGATTTTTCTTGTTCTTATGCTTCTTTGGTTTACTAGATGCTTGATCATTAACAGACGACTTAGTTTTACCACTAATCTGATTCAATTTAGCTTTATCAGCAGACTTCTTAGGACTCTGATGTTTGGTCTTACTAGTCTGTTTTCCTACACTAGGCTTTTTGCTTTTTTTAGCCTTAGGAGGTTTCTTCTCCTTTAACACTTTCTCAGGTGAAGCAGGTTTAGTAGTCTGAACATACAAAATGACCTTATTATTGTCAGCAGATATAAATTTTTCAGTATGGTTCAGTTCTAACTTATCCTGTTCTAAAGGCATCTTCTGTTTACTAGACATATGAGTGGATGCAGCAGATGATTTATCATGAGACTCAATAACTTTTTCAAGTTCCATGATTTTTCCTTTACAAACTTCACATTCAGCTTTCAGAGATTCATATTCTTGCTCAAGCTTTTTATATTCAGCTGATTCTCTTGGCTTTTCAGCGGTGAGTTTCAGTGAACTATTTTGCTCTTTTAGCAATATCATCTCTTCCTTAAGCTTTTTATATGCTTCAGCAATACTAGTATTGTTAAGCATCATTTGTTCAAATGAATTAAATAATTCATTATCAAGAGGAGTTACCTCATCCTCAGAGTCATCAGATTCCTTGGCCATCAGGCAGATGAGAGCAGGGTTCTCTTCATCAGAAGACTCTTCATCAGAATTGTCTGAGTCTGAGTCAGATGAGTAGATAGCAGTCAGCTTTTCTGCTTCAGCCATCATTGTCTTGCCTCTCTGATGCTTTTTTTCCTTTCTGATTCTCTTCTCTTCTTCAGTGTATTTCTCTGCTTTTGGAGATGGACAGTCTCTGATGAAGTGTCCCAATTTCCTGCAGTTATAACACATTAGTTTGGATTTGTAATCATCCTTATCTTGAGAAGAAGAGTTAGGTTTAGAAGTAGAAGCATTGTTATATTTGTTCTTCATTTTTCTTTTGTAGAACTTCTTGAAATTATTCATCAGCAATGCTACATCTCCAGCTATGTACTCTTTTTTGTTGAGTAATGTGGCTTCATCAGATGAGTCCACTTCTTTACTTCTGTGTGCTGGTCTTCTGGGATTTTCAGCAGCAACTAAGGCAGCTGTGGGTCCTGAAGTTGAGGTTTCTTCAATTCCCATTCTTGGCATTTTAAACTCAAACGCCTTGAGTACGAAGAAAAGCTCTGTAAGGGAGATCTTTCCCAAATCTCTTGATTCCTCCATTGCTGTCACCTTCATGTTGAACTTGGGAGGTAAAGCCTTTAGTACTCTGACTGTGATTTCTTTGTCAGTAAAGGTTTTTCCCAACTTTAGAACTTCATTGAGTGTTCTGGTGAACCTAGTATCCATCTGATCAATGGTCTCTCCAGACTTCATTTTGAAGTTATCTAGTTTTTCCAAAGCAACAGTAAGCTAATGCTCTTTTATAGCATCATTGCCTTCGCTCATATCACGAACTTTGTCCCACCTCTCTTTTGCAGTTTTGCAATGTTTGATCTTGTCAAACCGATCATTATCCAGGGCTTTAGTCATGATGAACCGGCCAACCTTGTCTAGATTGAACAGCTTTATTTCTTCGGTTGTCATCTCATGCAAGTCTTTATCCACAACTGTATCAACTTCAGTGATTTTTATAGTCTTTGTGAATTTGAATGGACCTTTTATGATACATGTGTACATGTTATCATTACAAGCAGCTAGAAAAATCTTCATCCTGATTTTCCAGTTTTCAAAAGACATACCAGCAATGTGGGGAACATGGCTGATACAATCCATTTTTCAAAAAGTTTTTATTTTTCAAAAATATGCTCTTTTGAAAAGTTTTGAAAACCCTTGAAAAACACTTGGATCAAGCTCATTGATCAGGCAGCTGATTCTAATGAACCACATGCTCTGATACCATTTGTTGGTCCCAAGTGGTCAGATGAGGTCTAGAGAGGGGGGGGGGGTGAATAGACCTCTGAAAATTTTTAGACTTAAAAACTTTTCAGTTGTCTGTCAGCAGACTAAGCTTATAAAGAACAGTAAGCTGACTAAGCTGATCGTGAACAAATCTTGAACAGCAGAGTGACCACTCTTCATATAGTTACTTAGCAGATTTCAGCAAAATTAGTTTTACAAGAGTATACTTGCAGCGGATAATTTGTAAGTGTTTTTCACAAGTAGACTAAGTCTTTCAAAGATTTTGTCCCCAGTTTTAAAACTCCTTCAAAATCTTTAAACCAATGTTTCAAAGTGTTAACTTATGCAACTTTAAAATATGCAAGAAAACTTATGCAAAAATAACACAAAGAATTTTTATAGTGGTTATTTGGATAAAAATCCTTTAGTCCACTCTTCCAGATCACTCAGATTCTGGGTTATACAATAAACACAAAGTTTACAATATTTCTCCACTTACGCCAAAACAACAAATGAGAAGTCCGCAAGCTCACAATAGGAAATCACTAAGAAGACCTATCCTCTGAAGTTAGATCACTCACAAAGATGGATCTACACTCCGCACAACACTCAACTAATACAAATTCACTCAGAAAATGTTTTCTTTTTGGCTTCAACTTGGTTTTTGTCAACAAATGACTCCACCAGACGAGTGAGCTGTTCTTGAGCTTCTTGAGACTTCGAGAAAATTCTGCTTCGGAAATAAAATCTCAGTGTGTTGTTGGGTCTTTGCTCTTTGAAATCAGCTCTATTTATACTCAGATTTGAAAATGTGACCGTTGAAGAAAATCACAAATCAAATCCATAGCCTTAGCCCAATTTTCAGAACGGCTCCCTGCTACAGTACTTTCTGCTGTACTTTCCTGTAGCTGCATTAAATGCACCCTGCTGATCCGAGAAATCATTTGCCATTACTACCCTTCTCTTACAGCATTTATTACACCAAGTGCATTGATTACCGTTGGACTAACTTCTTGATCTCTTCTACTCTGCTGATCAAAACAACCCTTCTGATAGATACCCTGCTGATCAAACTCTGAACCGATCTAATTTGAGTCAGCTGATGGTCTACCCTTCTGATTGTTATTTCAGCATAAGATCAGTAGTCTTCTGGGCTTAGAATTTTGGACCCTTCTGATATCTTCTTTACTTGGTCAAAATTCTTTTAAGGGACCTAAGCTTTCCATACTTAGCTGATTTTGACGTTTTGGAAATCATCAAAACTTTCCCTTATCTTCTTATCTTCATCTTCATCTTCATCCAACAAATATATTTTCCGAACTCATGCTCCAGCTTGGTACGACGTGCTTCAGTATTATAAGAAGTGGAAGTCTGATCAGCTCAGGTTCTGTTCGATGATGAGTAGAACTGGTTGTGGGTTCTACCCACTCATAAATTGTTACAACCGCCTTTCCACCGATCTTGTACTTCTGGACTTCATTCTCGCCCAGAGGTGAAACATCGCCTTCAATCGCTTCCCCCTCGGAAGTTTCTTCTTCGGTTTCTCCTTCTTCATCACTAGAACCTTGGCGAACCTCTCCCTCCTCAATGTCGGAATTTAAAGTATTTCCAGCGTTTTCGGATTTTTCATTATCGGAGGCTTTATAGTTATCAATAAGCGTATCAGGATCGATATCCGACCCTTCCCCTACTTTGGCTTTTCCTTTGCGATCTCTGGTGGAAGACATGTTTTGTATATTTTGGAAGTGATCAACTTGCGGGAGTCTACTATAAATATCGATCACTAGGCTCCGATCAGGACTTTGAGAATCTTTCGTAAATGAATCTTCAACGGTCAACGTATATATATACGGGGTTAAAACGGTAAAATTGCAAATCAGACCACGAGTAATCGCGACGGTTGAGCTCTCTAGCTGTAATTTCAAGGCAAGATTTTCGGGAAATTACACTTTTGGCCCATATACTCTATTAATTTAGGCTACAACGTGGCTAATGTTAAAAACACATCCTTTCGGTCTCGAAATAAACATACTTCTCCGAGCTTCAGCTTCACTTACGCTCGAAGAAGTGGGGGAGTATTAATGAGGGTTCAAACAAGCCAATCACGGGTTCAAGCAAGTCAGAATACCAAGGAATTCGAAACAGAAAGCAAGATCAACTTAAAAATTTCGAGGGTTCAAACAGGCCAATCACGGGTTCAAGCAAGTCATAATACCAAGGAATTCGAAACAGAAAGCAAGATCAACTTAAAATTTTTTAGCCAACTCAATCATTACAAGGAGCAACTTAAAGCAGGAATGTCAGTATCATTTACATCACAACGGAATAATCATTTTAGAGTTTCCAAGATATGCACTCTTTTCCCTGGTTCGGTTTTTATCCCAGTGGGTTTTTTCGAGCTAGGTTTTTAATGAGGCATATCCGAAACACTAAGTAATGATTCATCTCATTCTTGTGGCAACATTTACTTCTCCGAGCTTCAGCTTCGCTTACGCTCGAGAACTGGGGAAGTATTGATGAGGGGTACTTTGAATATTCTATTTTAGGAAGGACTTGTACTATCGGAAATCAGGGAATCCGACCTCGAAGGCATATTAGCCGATCTCCAATACTAGACAGCCTAGTACGATCATTGCCAAAGGAATTCATGATCGGATTCCACTATTGGGCCGATCCCATGCCCAGGCCTATGGGCCAATAAATACACCCCTGCGGATGGTTCAGCTGGCACACCGCCTCAACTATAAATACCGCAAGCATTTATGAC
Organism: Penstemon eatonii; assembly: GCA_038501285.1. Classification (NCBI taxonomy): domain Eukaryota; kingdom Viridiplantae; phylum Streptophyta; class Magnoliopsida; order Lamiales; family Plantaginaceae; genus Penstemon; species Penstemon eatonii. The sequence goes on from JBCEGF010001341.1 coordinate 1,390,789, forward strand.
TCCTAACAACGCGCGATTCCCCAGGTGCTCCTTGCTCGAAGCCATTGCTCGAAGCATCCTCGGAATATAGATTTCGATCACGTTGTATGTATTAGTCTCTAGCTTGTACGGCATCCAGTAATGCCCAAATAGGACCTCGAATTGTATTGTAACCACCTTCGATAATATATATATCTGATCCCATTATTGGCATTACAACACCTTTATTGTCTTTATTTTCTATTATTGATCCCCTACGAAATCACGTCAGATCAAATATATGTCATTTTCTTTAAAGAAGCTATTACATTATAAAAATGAGATTTTGAAGTAAAAAATAGGAAAATAGGTGAGAACCGTGAGGTCCAAGTTATTGTTGTGAATTTGTGAAATTGTATTTATTATGAAAGCAAAATGAACTCAACTTCAAGGTCAAAGAATTTATTGTAAACACTATTTTCTATTGCTAGGAGTAGTGTTTTTTCCCCGTGGGGATTGCTTTTTTTCCATTGCATCAAATTCATATTTTCCTTTTTAATTTTGTCTATTCATAATTATTTTGATCCTCCAGAAAAGAAATAGAAAGTGTCTAGCTATCCAATCATACAATTATTTTGACGTTAACTAACATTTCGTACTAATTTGTTTAAACATGACAGAATTTCACTTTTGATATCACATGTAATCATACTTTAAGGTTACAGTACCATAACATTAAAACCATATAAAGTTGGTATCACATATTAACTGCTCTCGACATATTTGGTACTTCCGTCAATTTTTATTCCAAAAATCCAGTTTTAGACGGATTTAAAAATATACAAATTGGTACCACATATTAATTGCCCTCGACACATTTGGTACTTCCGTCAATTTTTGTATCAAATATTCAGTTTTCGAAGGAAATTGATGAAAAATTTACAGAATTTGTCTTATAGTTATAGATTGTTGGCAAACTTTGCCCCACATATTTTATGGCCAGCAAATTTATCCCACAATTCACATGTTTTAAACATTTCAGTCCCATTTACAAGTATAATTAATTATAAATCTTATATATTATAAATATTAAATTTCTTAACTAATTAGATTTTATATATAATATATATAAATTAAATATTATTTTATATAAAATCCAAAAAATATATCAATTAAATTAAATTTTTTTTTTAAATTTAAATAGAAATCTTTTAAACTAATTAGATTTGTCATAAAACGCAGTTAAATTAAATAATATTTTGTACAAATTTTGAAAAATAAATATCAACTAAACTTATTAAATTTTCTAAATTGAAAAAAAAAACGTTTTAAACTAATTAGATAATATATACTAATTAAATAATATTTCAAATAAAAACCTGAAAAAATATTTTTGTTCTGACCCGATTGCTAGTTACGAAATCAGCAACAAAAAAAAGTTGTCACTAGGTTCCAACTGATTTTCTTCAAATTAATGACAAAAATAAACTAACCGAAACATTTCAATGCTAAATCCGTCGGAATGAATCCAACCGATTGGCGAAAGTTTACATACATATTTTATCCAAGGGAGTAATTTTGATGTTATATTCCGTCACAATGTTTTTCAACGAATTGGCGACAGAATACCAATAAAGTTATGCCATTGGAAATCAGTTAGTAATTTTCCTACGCATTTCCAACTTGTCACAAAAAACATTTAGTACTACAATTTAAATATTGACTGCGATGTTCATACCACGGTTAAATAATAGGACAAAAATGGATGAATTTGGCCTCGTGCACCGCATCTGAATGTTATCGCGTCTTTTGTATGAAAAATAATCATGTTTCTCTTACTTTTGGAGGTAAAAATTATCAGGTTATCTCATTTTTTGGAGGAAAAATAAATTACTTACTTTATCACATGATAATTTTTCCTCCAAAAGATGAGATAACGGCCGCGTATGGTGCACGTGGCCAATTCCATCCATTTTCTTCCATTTGTTTGACGGTGATGTGAACATTGTAATATAATTTTAAATTGTGGTATTAAATATTTATTTACGTATTTAAAGGTATCAATGTTGCAAAGTGCTATTATATGGTTAATGGAACCAAATATGCAAATTTTCCTATTTATATATAGGGTAAATTACGAATACCCTTCAGGTAATGCTTAAATACGAAAATCATACTCACGTATTGGGTATTACGAGAATCCCCCTGAGATTTGCCACCATCTTACAATTAACTTCTTACCACTAAAAAGTTTCAACTTTGCCCTTAGAGGGTTATTTGTAATGTTTTTAATATCTTAAAAAAATTAAAGCTTTACCATAAATTATAAAATTGATAATTATATATTTAACACCAAAAAATTAAAAAAAATTGTATAATTGCACATAAGTTTCCAAAATACTAAAAAAAAAAAAGCCTTGTTTTTTTCACATATTTATTAACAATTAAATTTTAATAATAATTATACAAAATTCATTAATAATATTTGATAAATAAAATAACTTTATTTAAAAATTTAATTAAATCAATTAATTTTATAATGTATAATAAATTTAATATTTTAAAAAATAATAAGAAAATTTAAAAATACAATATAATTTTTATAATTTACTTTTTATGTTTATACTAATAAAATTTATTAAATAATTATTATAAACTTAAAAATTACTTATTCATTTAAATGTGTAGATAAATTTCTTATATTTATTAAATATAATTAATAAAATATTGTTTATTTTTATTATAAAAACTAAAATTGTTAATATATATGTAAAAAAATAATATTTTTCAAAATTTATGGGCAATTATAAATTATTATCAATTTTTGGTAGTAAATATATAATTATAAATTTTATAATTTATGAAATATTATAATTAGCATCAAAAAATTTATTTTTTTAACGAATTACGAACATTACAAATAACCCCTAGAGGCAAGTTAAAACTTTTCAGGGGTTAATTATAAGATGGTAACAAATTAAAGGAAATTTTTTGTAATTAAGCCTTATCTAATTTGGTTATTTGTAAATAAATATATTGAAGATGGTGACAAATCACAATATAAATAAATAGCATTATGCATTCTCATGAGTACATACTACCCGCTAATGTCTTTTCTTATGAGTTCGTAATATCTATTGTGAAGAGTTCATAATTCTTTTATAATGCAGACCATGTCTGAAATTCTCCATATTTTTTATTGTGGTAAAATCATATTTATAAAACTGATGATTTTTTGAATTATTAAATATGACCACAAGTTACGTTCTAGGCAGGTAAGAAAACTCAGTAGACTCCAAGGACAAACTTCCATATTTAGCCCCAAAAAATCATATATGTTGTCCTCAATTATTTAAATCATAAGTATATTTTTTAAATAGTATATATTAAGCATAAGTAATATTACAATATATAGTTCTAAAAAAAAAACCTACAATATATAGGAATATATGTGTATATAGATGTACGCGCATAGATATAGCCAACACATTTATCAAATCCAATTCGAGTACATAATTTCTTAAGAATGTGTTAAAAAAATTCAATAATCACTATGCCAATTGTATTTTTACATTACGAAGAACATTATAATAACATCAATTATTTTAGTTTATTTTATTGAGATTGCATCAGTCTAGAGAAGAGAATAAACTAGCATCAGCTAACTACTACTCTAATTTTTTTTTTTTTTTGATAAAATTTAAGTACTCCTCTTTACCAATTACCACAAAAATAAATTTAATTAATGCACTTTAAAACAAGCAATACTTTGACCATTTGATACAACAATAAGTGCAACCCCACTATTAACACAATAATGAGGAGTAATTATGAAAAGACTCTATTTGCATTTTTTTTAGTTATAGTTATAGTTTTAATTTACTATTTTTTTAAAGAAAATTTGTGTCTGAAAATCAAAAAAAAATGTTTACAAATTAAGAAAATTCATTTATGGACTTAAGCAAGCTTCCCGTCAATGATACTGCAAATTTCATCAAGTAGTTATGTCACATTTATGGACTTAAGCAAGCCCGTAAACCCACTTCCCTTCTTTTGCAATTTTTTTTTATTTTCATAATTAAAAAAATAAGCATTAATTTACAATTTAGGCATTTGGCTATTTGGTGATGTAATTAATTGAATCAATTGCTTCTTCATCAAATTTAATGGAAGATGACGTTTGGCTTTCGTGCTAAGACTCCCTTCTACCAACCACGCCCACTCGGCCAAACACTTTTATCCATAAGTTTAACAATTTTAATATATTCATTAATCTACCCTATATCTATACTCAACTCACCACAACCAACTCCATACCTACCTACTCTAAGTAAAACTTATTTAGTTAAGATGTTGCACACATTTGTATTGCAATCTAAGCCAAATTATATAAACTTATATCATTATAATAAACAAATTGTTAAATAATTTAATAATATAACATTAAATAATAATATAATTGATCATAAGCTATTTATAAAAATTTGGGACATAAATACCAATATTATTTCATAAATTATTCCATCTAATTTGTCTTTGGATTCTTACAGTTGAATCTTTTCTTATGATGTTTTGAAACAAAACTCAAATTTTCAAAATAAGTTTTCTTCCTCAAGAATACCATTTTAAGTAAAGTAATTGTTTTTATTCAACATAATCAGTTTTTAACCATAAATTGTAAATATGTATATTATTTTTTTTAGCTTAAATAGAGTGTTAGAAGTAAAGGAATAAAGGGATGTATACACCCAACCCTACCAAGACAAGAATAAAAAACCCTACCATGCACACACCTATCCCACATCCTAACCACACGTGTCTTCGTCATGACCCTCAATTCCCATGCTTATCCAATGGCCACGAGTGGGTCTCAACTAACAAGGAGGCGTGACCATTAAAATTTAAAAATGTGCCTCTATTTAAACAAATCAAAAGTGGCTCAACAAACTCATAATATCTAAATTTTCACAATCTTCACAAATTCCCTACTAAATTCTCTTCACTTCACCTATCATTCTTTGCCATTTTGATCCCATTCCCCCCACCCCCCCCCCCCCCAAAAAAAAATCTCAATTTTTTTTTTAATATTAAGATAAAATGGAAAATGCCAACAAAGTTTGTGTAAATGATGATCCATTGAATTGGAAAATGGCGGCGGAGTCACTTAAGGGAAGCCACCTAGATGAAGTGAAGCGAATGGTGGATGAGTATAGGAAGCCGGTGGTGAGGTTGGGTGGCGAGACGCTGACGATATCGCAAGTAGCGGCGATAGCCACCGGGGATGTGGCCGCGGTGAAGGTGGAGCTGGTGGAGGCGGCGAGGGAGGGGGTGAAGGCGAGTAGTGATTGGGTGATGGAGAGTATGAATAAAGGGACAGATAGTTATGGTGTCACAACTGGTTTTGGAGCAACTTCACATAGGAGGACCAAACAAGGGGGTGCTCTACAAAAAGAGCTTATTAGGTAATTAAATAACTATTTCATGCTCTTATATATTTATGTATATATATATATATATATATATATATATATATATATATATATTTTTTTTTTGGTTTTCCAAGTGTTTAATCATTTTCGAGGCGCGTCGGGCATATAAAGTAGGAATCTCTCCCAACAGGGATTTGAACCTGAGTCCGTTACTTTGTAGTGACTAGTCCCTTTCACTAGACCAATAACATGTTGATATTTTTTATTTTTTTAGGTATATATAAATATAAACTTGTGCGGTGCGTGTGACATGTTTATTGAGTATTAGTAAAATGAAGTGGTGATATTTAATTATGGTAATAAAATGTAATTAGTTATATAATTAAATATGTCTGATTAAATACTATGAATATATAGTAGTGATAAACTAGAATTAGGCCCATATTTTGAACGCCAAAAGTCTAAAATTTGGGACTACTTTTATAACATATGTGTATATAACATGTTTTGGACTTATTTGTGATTGGTGTTTTAAAATAATTAAGATAAAATAAGTTAAATTAGATATATTTATTATTTGATTTCTTGGATTTTTCTGTCAATTTGAATCTACTTTTACTTACTTTTTGGGATTATAAGTTATTAAAATCCAGAACTTTATTTCTGATTTAATTTTTGCCAAAAAATTATATATTATCTTTGTCTATAAATTTTAACGCTAATTTTATTTATGTGATTTCATAAAATAAGACTCATTCTCTGAATGGAGTTATTTTTGACAGAACTACCATATTACATGAAGTAATAAGTCGACGCCACTAATAACTTTCAGTCATTATTTTAATGACTTAAATATGAAAATCAAAAATTTCATTTTTTCAAATTTTACCTATTTTTAATGTCAATTTTAAACCAATTTTTTGTTATCCTTACTGAAAACTCAGGTATTGAACACATACAGATTATATGTAAATAAAACATGTTTCTTCGGCCTTGAATTATGTTGGGACATATAACATGTTAAATAAATGTGAAACTTCTCAAATTAAATAATATTTAAATCACATTATTTTTACTTTATTAGTTATCGTACATGATCAAATTTTTCATTATTTTAAATGACTTATCATACTAAATTATTCATATTTGTGATGTATTAAATTTTTTAAAAAATTAATATTTATAATGTCATTTGATATTATCAACTTATTAATGAAATATAGTAATTAAATTATTTTTTATAATTTTTAAATTTAATTATATTGACTGATCAATTATAACAATATATAAAGAAAAATTGGATGGATCGGATTATCATCACGAATTTAGAAACGACTAATTCTAACTATTAGGGCACGACATTTGAAATGGAACGAGGCAAGGCAATTTTCTGGACGTACATGTGACAGGAAATAACGTGCTGAAACCTTCAATTTTTTGCGAAGTAAAATTAATTATTGAATTTATTTGAAAAAAATTATTAATTATAAGTACTGGCAAATTTGGTGCATAAATGAACCCTATTTAAGTGTCTATAATTGAAGTATAACAATTGCATTAATGTGGTGTATTTATCGAGTTTAATTTTATTATACTTGATGTGGAAAGGACACTACTAGCATAACAGCCCTTTATCACAGTCCACTTGTACAGCCAGTAGAATATGAGAAAAATTATTTGAAGAAGTAACCTGTTAAACAGGTAATAGGTAACACAACTAAGTTTAAAAGCATTAAATAAGATTGTACAAAAGAGTGTGAAGAAATGGATTGTTATATAATCATTTTCCATGTGGAAATTCCTTTTTTTTTTTATATATATATATTTATCAATAATAGTGTACGGCACCATATTAGTGGGAAAACCGAGGATCTTAGCATTCATTCGTCACATGTGTGGGTCAGGCTAACTATTTCAATCCCGTTGTGCAGGGCATACAATAATTTAGCACACATAAATTTATGAAATGCCGGAATTTTTGAATCAATTGAAATAATGTAGGGTTTTTGACATTTTGCATCTTGGAATTACATGATTTTGATACTTTGTATTTTGATTTAAAAGTTTTGGCACTTTGTACTTTGAAAATATAATTTATTTGGCATTTTGCACCCTAGTGTGTATTTTAGTGAGAAAATTCATTGATAGAAGGATAGAATAATTATTTTCAATTTTTTTTTTAACTTTGTACCTTGGCAATATAGATTTTGCACCATTAAAATATAGAATGTTAGCATTTTTCACCATACAATTATGAAATATTAACATTTTCACCCCATTTAAACTTTTTGACACTCTGCACCCTAATAATAAAATTTGTATGACATTTTGCACCCTAATATATTTTTCTTACAAAAAAAAGACTCATGAATGTCAGCGATGTGGAGATAAAATGGTCATGTCTATGCACAACAATCATAAACTTGTTATTCTAAATTACTATTGAAATTTCATATTTCAACCATTATTTCCGAATTAATTTCTCTTGTGTGTATCATATTTTAGATTTTTGAATGCTGGAATTTTTGGCAATGGAACTGAATCAAGCCACACTCTGCCTCAATCAGCAACAAGAGCCTCAATGCTTGTAAGAATCAACACATTGCTTCAAGGATACTCCGGCATCCGATTCGAAGTCTTAGAAGCCATAACAAAACTCCTCAACCACAACATCACGCCATGTTTACCCCTTAGGGGCACCATCACCGCATCGGGTGATTTGGTCCCTTTATCGTACATTGCCGGGCTTCTATTGGGCCGGCCCAATTCCAAGGCTATTGGGCCTAATGGTGAAGTTCTAGATGCAGGCCATGCATTCAACATGGCGGGCATTGACACGGGCTTCTTTGAGTTGCAACCTAAAGAAGGCCTAGCACTAGTAAACGGTACTGCAGTCGGTTCTAGCCTAGCTTCGATTGTCCTATTTGAGACCAACATTCTAGCGGTTTTATCGGAAGTGACATCAGCAATTTTCGCGGAAGTCATGCAAGGAAAGCCCGAGTTTACGGATCATTTAACTCATAAGTTGAAGCATCATCCCGGACAAATCGAGGCTGCTGCTATTATGGAGCACATTCTTGATGGAAGCTCTTATATCAAAGAAGCACGAAAGTTACACGAAATTGACCCTTTACAAAAGCCTAAACAAGATAGGTATGCACTTCGTACGTCACCCCAATGGCTAGGCCCGCAAATTGAAGTCATACGAGCCTCGACAAAATCCATCGAAAGGGAAATCAATTCCGTGAATGACAATCCACTAATCGATGTTTCGAGAAACAAGGCGTTACACGGAGGGAATTTTCAAGGAACACCTATAGGAGTTTCAATGGACAACACTCGACTAGCTATTGCCTCGATTGGGAAGCTCATGTTCGCACAATTTTCTGAGCTTGTGAATGATTTCTACAACAATGGCTTGCCTTCAAATTTGTCTGGGGGGCGTGATCCGAGTCTCGATTATGGATTCAAGGGGGCCGAAATTGCAATGGCATCTTATTGTTCCGAGCTACAATTTCTTGCTAATCCGGTAACTAACCACGTCCAAAGTGCGGAGCAACATAACCAAGATGTGAACTCATTAGGCCTAATTTCATCAAGGAAAACCGCGGAAGCTGTAGATATACTAAAGCTCATGTCTTCTACTTTCTTGGTTTCTTTGTGCCAAGCCATTGATTTGAGGCACTTGGAGGAAAATTTGAAGGTTTCAGTTAAAAACACGGTTAGCCAAGTGGCTAAAAAGGTCTTAACCATGGGCTACAATGGCGAACTTCATCCTAGCCGATTTTGTGAAAAGGATTTACTAAAAGTGGTGGATAGAGAGCATGTTTTTGCCTACATCGATGATCCATGTAGTGCTAATTACTCTTTGATGCAAAAACTAAGACAAGTGCTCGTGGATCATGCGTTGGTGAACGGCGAGGATGACAAAAACTTAAGCACTTCGATTTTCCATAAGATTGTTGCCTTTGAGGAAGAACTCAATGCCCTTTTGCCTAGAGAAGTCGAAAGTAGTCGAGTCCAATTGGAAAATGGGAATCCTTTTATTGGTAATAGGATCAACGAATGTAGGTCTTATCCTCTATATAAATTTGTGAGGGAAGAGCTTGGGACAAGTTTGCTGAGTGGTGAAAATGTTCGATCGCCCGGTGAAGAATTTGATAAGGTATTTTCTGCAATTTGTGAAGGGAAATTGATTGATCCATTGCTTGATTGTTTGAAGGAATGGGATGGTGTTCCTCTTCCAATTTGTTGAGAGTGATACTATCGTTTCTGTTTACATACATTATTTACATGTATATTTTCTTGGAAATTTAAAATTTATGGGTATTTAATATCATAATATTGTGATAAAAGAGCATATTATCCTACAATTAAATTTTAAAATACCAATTTACCTCTCTTTATAAGAGTGTAATCCACTCGCTCGAAATTTAGTGTGAATGAAATTTTGCGTAAACAATGAAATTAATTTTCTCCATATAAAATAATACAGGTGTAAAGTGCAACAGTTATAATTACATAGGTTGAGAAATTGATATATATAAAATAATACAAGGGGCTAAATCTGTCCATATAAAAAAACACAAAGGATAAATAGATTCATTTTTTTCTTCAGATTAAAACAAGTTTAAGCATATAATATTTAATGGGGAACATTTTTGTCGAATCATAGTTTTTCGATGGTTTAAAGATGGTAGGGATACAATGTGAGTTTTTTTGTAAAATTATAGTAAAGTGCACATTTGTAAATCACATAGGAATAAATTAAAAATGATAAATCACATAGGAATATTACATGGAGATAAATTTTTTGAAAAATGATTAAGAACTTTCCTGGGAAATATCACAAATGATAAGAACTTATGTATGATATTCTATTGAGTCGTTCCTCTTTATATATTTTTTTTTACATTAGTTTTTATTACAAGTTATTTATTTTATGTAGGCATTTTTTAGGCTGAACACGGTAAATTCGATGTCACGTTACCTACACGTGAGCTATTTTCGTTGGTTCATTATGACAGTGTTATACTTAAGTTCCCCATAAAACATATTGTATCAATTTAGTCACTAACTTTTATGAGAAATAATAATTTCAAATAACAAAAAAAAAAAAAAAAAAAACTTTTAAATATACCCTTTAAGAATAAAAAAATCATTTAAAAAATAAATTGTTTTAATAAAGATAATAATAGTTTATCATTATAATAAGAAAATAATTAAAGAATATTATCTATTTGTTTCAATATAAATTAGAAAATAATTTTAAAATTATGATTTGACCATGGGTATGCTCCTCTTTTTTTTTTTTTCCATTTCATTTTTGTTTCATTTTTTTAATATTTTTAAATTTTGATTTTTTTTAATACAAGTATATGAATTTTTATTTTATTTTTAATGTTATATCATTTTTATTATTTTCTAATTCATATTGATACAAATTGATAAACTATTTTTTTTTTGTTTTTAAGTGATTTTTGATCCATAAAGGTTATATTTAATTTTTTTTTTGAAATTATCTTTTTTTTTAAAAGTTGGAGACTAAATTGATACATATAGGTTTTATGGGGGATTTATGTGTAACACAATCATAGAGAACGGATATGTGAAATCAAAGTGAAACTAGTAACTTGTGACATCGGAGCTGGCGTGCTCAACCTGAGAAGGACCAAAATGAAACAAATAACTCATAATGGAGACTAATATGTGAAAGACGACTCTGAATAAAATTAATGATGAAGAGGATCATTTGTAGTGTCTATCCTATTTTCATGTTTACTAACTTCAACATTTCGGGCCTTTCTTTCTTTATTCTTAAAATATCTTAATCCTTTATCCATACATTAAATTAAAAGGAATAACATAAGAAATTAAAAATTTCCAATTAGACAATGAAACATGTTATCATTACTATATCAGACCAATGATCCAAATATTCAGCCAGACTCATAGTTGAGGTTGGATAAGCATAGGGTCACAAATCGACAATAGCTCGAGTACGGGAGTATTTTATATAAATCAGGTGCATAATAATTGCATAAAAATATATACCACCAAAAAACATAAATAAGAAATTTCATAAAAATTAGTCATAAAAATGTTTTCCTTTGTCTTCAATTCCTAGCATATTATTCATCTTACTTAAATTAAACTTTGCATCACCGATATGTGTCATGCGCTTCTACATGGGTTTCTCTATTTGGGTTGTTCGATGCGTTCGATCCCCTATCGAACCACCTACTCATATTTAATGACATCAAATGCCTTGTTCATGAAACTCTACAAATTCACTCCATGTGAATCATGCATACTCGTACAAGTCATGGCGATTCATTGGATACTCCATCTCGTTCGGAATTTATGAATTGGAACGTGTTTAAGGATCACGACCTTAGAGAGTGTTTCATAATTGCACTCAAACCGACGTGAATAGTCTCATAGTCAAATGTGATCTAAGAATTTCATCAAATTGCTTAAATATATTCGCGAGATATGAAGTTGCCCATTGTTTATTTTGTAAATAAACATGTGTATTATTCATTGAGTCAAAGATTGTTTAATGCATAATAGACCTATTACATGCTAAAGTGAATTGGCTTGATGGGCACTATCCTGTCAATTTCTTGCTCTTTTAATCAAATAAAGTTACTTACGAGATCGACCACAATTTTTTGAATGAAAAATTGGGTCCTTTGGAGTGCTAGGGGCTTCGATCTTGATCTTCAATCATAAAGAGGCTTCTTTCCATATTAGCTTCTCATGAGCTAACTTCCATTTTCATACAAGCCTTTCTTCACATAAGGAGGCTTCTTCCATATCGGCATCTCATGAGCTAACTCCCACTTTCATACAAGTCTTTCTTCAAAATTGGTCGTTCTTCATTGTTTTGGACCTTCTTTTATGTATTGAGTTGACCTTTAATTGTTTAATAGGATGTTCAAATCATAAGACTCAATAGCACCAATATTACATAAAGTTCGTTTATTGATCATCAATTATTCTGCTAACACATATCCATAATATCGAGCGGTTGACAATTTGTGCTCATAAGATTGGAATTTTTATCAACATAAAGGTTTTATTCCTTTATGGATCGTATATCGCATATAAAGATCGAGCTTTACCAATTGATGTTTTATGCTCCAAAGATTGGAATATTTACCAACTTACTGGTTTTATTCCGTTATGAATCATAGATTTGTAGATCGTAGATCACACTTTACCGATCAAACAATTTATGCTCATAAGATTTGAATATTTACCAACTTAATGGTTATATTCCTTTATGGATTATACATCATAGATTGAGTTTTACCAATAGACGGTTTATGCTTATAAGATTCGAATTTTTTTACCACATTCATGGTTTTATTTTTTTATGGATCTAAGATCATATATTGTAGATCGAACATTACCGATCGACGGTTTATGCTCATAAGATTGGAATTTTTATTAACTTAATGGTTTTATATCTTTATTTCCTCGATCAAGAGATTTTTACGGGTCAAATGATTTATACTAAATGTTGGTTCCAAGTGGTCAGATAAAATTTAGAGGGGAGGTGAGGGGGGAGTGGTGAATAGACCTCTGTACTTTCAAAAAATTTCTCCAACTTTGTATAAGCAGAGTAATCTTATCGTTCATATGAGACTACTTAACTAATTTAACACTTAGCTTATTTAGTGCAAGTTAGACCACTCGCCGGATTTGCTTATCTTTTTCAGACAACTTCCGAATTTTAAAACTTGTATGCAGTGGATATGATAGTGAAAGTTTTTTAAACAATTTTAACTTAAAAGGTTTTACGCCAGTTTTATAAATTCCTCTTTTACAAACTCTGTCTTTTAAATCATTTTACTTATCTTTAAAATATGCAATGCAAGAAAAAACAAATAAGCAACACCAAATGTTTTATAGTGGCAATACAAACATAATGTCTCTTAGTCCACTCTTCTAAATAACAAAAATTTAGCTTCTACTAGAATACTTAGTACCTAGTACAACTCTACTTATGATTTTACAACAAATGTGGAAACAACAAGCTCACAATAGCAAATCACAAAGAAAACATATACTATGGATTAATATCACTCACAAAGATGGATATTAACTTCCTACAACACTCAGTTTTAAAGAAATCACTCAGATTTGTATGTTTGAATTTGTTTTCTCAACGAGGCTTTGTCAACAAAATGACTAAACTGATAATGATTTGTTCTTGAGTTTTTGAGATTTAAAAAAATTGATCTTGAATTCTCTCAGTTGTTTTGTGTTGTGTCTCTAACTCTTGAATGGATCTATTTATAGTCGATAATTTTGAATTATGTCCATTGAAGTGAGACAGATTTTAAATTTTCCTCGGGTTCCGATCCTAACCTTAAACGACTTACTACAACTGTTCACTGTACAGTTTGTTGTATGGATCTGTCAGTCACATTAAAAGCACCATGCTGATAGAAGGTCTTTGAATTAACTTCTCCAATCATTTCTCATTAATACACTTCTCAGACTGCAATTATTACCGTTGGAATGCCTTCTGATTTCTCTCTACTCTGTTGATCAAATCTACTCTACTGATTCAAATCGAAATTATATAATTTGACTCTGAAATACACTAGTTTATTCCGTGCTGAACTTAAGATCACTAATCTTCCAGACCGAAAATTCAATCTTCTGATTTTACTTGTATTCTCGATTAAAATTTTTCAAAGGTTTGTTAAGCTTCCATTACTTAACTAATACTTTTAAAAAATCATCAAAACCTCCCCTCACTTCTTCATCTTCATCCAACATTCAATGTTTACTTTGGGAGAATAACAAAATCAATGGTTTTACTCATGGATTTCATACCCAAAAAAATAGTTGTACACAATTTTTTCGATCATGGAGTTTATACAAAAAATGATTTTACTTATTACTTTTTCGATCATCGAATTAAACCAAAAAAATGGTTTTACTCATTATTTTCCGATCAAGAATTAATACAAAATTAATTATTTTACTCATTATTTTTCAGTCATACCTAATAAATGGTTTTAATCATTATTTTTCGACCATGGAGTTTAAACCAAATTAATGATTTTACTCATATTTAAATTAATGATTTTACTTATATTACTCGAATAATGGAGTTTATATATGAAATGTTTTTAATAATTTTTTTGGATCATGAATTTAATACCAAAAATGGTTTTTCTCATTATTTTTCGATCAAGATTATATACCAAAGTAATGATTTTACTCATTCTTTACTTTGTCAATAGTGATAGAAATAGTGTCCGGCAAGCCAACTGTATGGCTAGAATTTATTGTAATAAATGCACGAACTATTCAATTTTGATTAATAAATGCACTTTATTATATGGTCAACTTTATCTTATGTAATAATTATCTATGCATAAGGATAGAAGTCCTTAGATCACATGGCTATGGGATAACCCGGATCTCCAAGGCGTGATCTAGAACATATTCAGGAGTCGTAGAATCCAATCGAGATAGGACATCGTTGGATTCGGTTAGACTCTCACTGTTTTGTATGCTCCGATGAACTGGACAATGTTGGGGTCCACGAGCGTGACTGGGATAGTCGATACACATAAGTGGGAGACTTGCTGGGATGACAAGTGCTTTGAATACCCCAATTAGGAAATAACCCACCATGGAAGCGGTAATCGCATATCGGGGTTGAAGTTATTCCAATTTGCGATAGTATACGAGGAATGATCCCTAAATATTTGAGGTGATATGATTTATCTGGTACGAGAACGTCTATACTTATATGTGAGTTCCGACTAACTAGAGATTACCAGAAAGTCTCTATGGACTCATGTTGGGTATAGAGGAACCCGTATGCAGGTTCATATCATCAACAAATGATCCATTAACCCGACTTGATAGGTTGAGAATTTCCCCAATTGATTTTTGTGAGAAATTAATTCTGGTAAAAATCCTTGGCCAAGGTATCTGACGACTTTATGTAAGTAGCTCATAAAGATTAAGTCAAAGAGAATTATTTCGAGACCAGAATACATAAGGTCATGACAAAAGAAAAGGGAACCGATGAAAAGTTCATACCCTTAAGTCTCGACTGGGAGATTGATCGATGGAGAGATTATGTGGTAATTGTAAATGATAAAAGGTTCACTCAATTAATTCACCAGTGATTGGGCTCTATGCGCTTGTGGCCAGACATCGACCGTAGAGTGTGAGAGAATTCCCAAATTGGCAGGGGTGCTAATTTTGGAATGATCAGTCGACAGAGTGTTCGACTGATTTAGAGTATTTAATACTCGAATAATTAAATTAATATTTAATTATAACCCACGGCTAATTATGTGGTGAACCTATGGGGCGTACACAATACACATGAAGCGAAAGCGAAGGAAAAGGAAATAACTGGGTCGATCCAATCGACTGGGTCGACTGGGTCAAATAAATAGATTGGGTCGGTTAAATGAGTGGGTCGACTGGGTTGATCCAATTGGAACAAGATTGATCCGATTGGAATTGGATCAAGATTATAAATTACATTGGAATTTAATTTGTGAGCTAATTAATTAAGTTGGATTTAATTAATTATAGGAAGATTTAATTAAATAGACTTGGATTCTAATTTTATTAATTGGGAGAGTAATTAATTAATTGGGCTTTTTAATTGAGAAATTATATAAAGCCTAATTAAATTAATTAAGTGAACCATGAATTAATTAGGAAGACTTGGTCTTCTAATTAAAAGGGCTATGGCCCATGTAGGAGACTTGAGTCCTAGTCCTAGAAGGATTAAGAGAGTTAGGCACCCATAAATAAGAAGCTATATGTCATAACTCATGCACAACTTAAGAGAGCCGAAAACCAAGTCAAGCAAAAACACTCCCTCCCTCTCCCAAGCCAAAATCGGTCGAACATTACTTCCCTGTGGAAGAGTTCGACTTTTTCGATTTTTGTTCCAAACTCGTTTCCTAACCCTAGATTTAAATATATATATTATGTGTTCTAGCCGATCAGGATATATTATTTTTCGTGATTTTGTGGTGTATCAACTCATAGAGGTGCAACACGTGGGGCGCTGTAACAGAGCTTTGGATCGACTAACCCGAGGGAGTAATCTGACTTCATTCGTTGACTAAAATTTGCAAGGAGACATGTATAACATAGATCTTGTTATTAATGTCGTTTATTTAATATTTATATATATATATATATATATATATATATATATATATATATATATATATATATATATATATATATATATATATACAACTAGAGTAGTATCCTTACAAGATTTCGTAAGAGGTCCTAAAAATTATTAAATTTCGTTGTGTTTAGGGCTGTTTATCTTACCGAATCCCAACAGTGGTATCAAAGCCAACTCTGGCTTCGTATATATATGAATTTGCAAATTCTGTGTTTTAAATCATATGTTTGATTCAAGTATGGCTGGTTCTTTAACTATATGCGTTTTAGGACATAGATCTTTTAACTTGGTGTAAATATGAAATTTTGATTCAAAATTTTGTCATGTTAATTTTTATTTTTAGATGGGAATTTAAATAAAGTGGATCTGTTTTTAATTAAATCAACGAGTAATCGAACAATATATATATATATATATATATATATAACCGCGGTGGCACGAGGCGGTGGCGCTGTCCTGGGCGGCGGCCACGAGCTGCTGGCCACGGTAGCAGCCTACGAGCTGCCAGCCGCGTGTTGCCGCACGCTGCCATGCGCAGCAGCGGCTTTTACGGGCAGCCCACGCGCGGACTTCGTGTCCGCACGTGTGCTGTCCACGTGGCAGTCTCTGATTGGCATCGACTGATTGATTTTTGGTTGGACTCTAATTCTACATATTTTGAGAATTCTGAAAATCTTGGAGATGTGTGAGATTAGAAAAAATTGGAGTTTTGGATAAGGTAGAAATCTTGGGAGATTTGAACACTATCTTAATTAACTAATCTAGTCTAAAATAGGGATTATCTTGAGAATCTTGGAGATTTGGAAAATTGGGAATCTTAGAGTTTTGCATAAGATAGGAATCTTAGAGGTTTGGATCTATCTTAATTAACCAACTTAATAAAGATAAGAATTTTAGATTACTTAGAACTCAAGTAAGAGTTAATTAATCTTAGAGATTAATTGATAATTCAAAAATAATTAACTTGGATAAATTTTCTGAATTAAAATTAAAGGAGCCGGTAAATTTACATTTATGCCTTTATGTGAATTTATTCATGTTCTTAGTGAATATGTGGATTGGTCGATTTTGCCCCTAAGCCCTGTGTAGTTTTGGTTTATTTATTTTTTGGGTTGTAATTAAATGGGGCTGATTGGTGCCCTTGCTTGCGCAAACAAATGTAATAGAATAGGATCTTTATTTTTTATAAGTTAGACTTAGATTAGGCTTGGAGCCGAGAAGACCTCATGAAGACTTGGAGATCCATGGAGGCCCATAACCTTGTAGAACATGGAGGCCCAATCAAGGAGGATATTACAAGAAGGCCCATACATTTATGGGTTTCAAAATTGTAATAGTTAGGACATTTAATTTCCACCCTAGACTGACCAATTGATCCATCGCATGGCTCGTGATGGATCGCATAGGATGGGCAATCGATCAATCATATCCTACTAGTGATGTATGTTTACTTATATTCTTTGATGTATGTCTTGCATGCTTAGAATAGATCACGTAGACAAGATAAAGAGCAATCTGATGAGACCTCGTACAAGAATACTTAAAACCTCCGATTGAACTTAAAACTCAATTAGAATATTAAGTCGAATAATGGGCGCATATGAATAGTGACTATGGTCCGAGCCTACCCAATTACTAGGTCTTAGGCATATTGTACGAATATATCTCGATGTCTCACGAGTCATGGGTCGAGCTATAGGAAGATAATATGTCTATTTCCTCGATGCATGAGTTTAGTGCCAAGGGAGGGGATAGCAAGGTTTTTGGAGTTGTCTCACGAGTCGTGGGGCATCTAAGATTGAACTATTTCTCTTCACGAGTATTGGAAATGATTTAACGCTAGTAAGTATGTATGTCTCACGAGTCGTGGGTCCATATCAGAAAACGAGGCTAAATGAACTCAAGGGTTAACTGCGATGGTTAACGGATGACGTAGTCGACCACCAAGTGAATCAAATAGTATGGCCAACAAGTCATGGGTACTAGGATATTGCATTTGGGCCTTGCGCCTACTAGGATATTTTAAATTCCCGAAACTTATGTGGGGGCATAAGATTTTGATTAAAATAGTGGGAGTAATTTACAAATAAAAACCATGTTTGTAAATTGTGCATTTTAAATTAATCTTTTGAGTATTTATTTCTTCTATCGTCTTATTGTAGATATAATGTCTAAGAATCCGATTTCCATCATACTTGAACAAAACAAATTGACTGGACTAAACTTCCATGACTGGATCAGGAACTTTAAGATCATTCTCGCTTTCGAAAAGCGAGGTTTTGTCCTTGATGGGCCCCCTCCTGAAGTTGCTTAGGATGCCGATGATACTGAGAAGGAAGTCGTTGATCTATGGCTCGATGATGACTTGCAGTCACGTTGTCTCATGTTGGCATCCATGTCGAATGAGCTTCAATAGCAGCACGAGCATATGAAGTATGCTTTTGAGATCTACACGCACCTGAATGATCTATTTGGCGTGCAAAGTAGATACGAGCGGTATGAAACCGCCAAGACTCTACAACAAACGAGGATGACAGAGGGTATTGATGTTCGTTCTCACTGCATCAAGATGATTGGGCTTATTGAAAAGCTTGGTCAACTTGAAGTAAAGATGGACAAAACCTACTGCCAGGATATAATCCTACAATCGCTGTCGAGATCATTCGAGCAATTTGTAGTGAACTACAACACGCACAAGATGGATGTTGAACATCACGAGTTGGCTAATATGCTCGCCACTACAGAGGCTTCCATGAAAAGAGAGACGCCAATGATGGTTGCAACCTCGACCCAATATAAGTCGAAAAAGGGGAAAGAAAATGCTCCTTCGAGCAAAGACAAAGAACCATCTGGGCCCGTAGGAAAGGGAAAGAAACGAAAAGCTTCTGCTGGTGAACAAAAATGTTTCTACTGCAAGAAACCTGGACACTGGAAGAGGAACTGCAAAGAGTTCTTAGATAACTCAAAAGGTATATTCCTTGTTCAAGTTAATTTATCAATTAACTGTGCATCTTGGGTGTTAGACACTACTTGTGGTTCTCATCTTTGTAATGATTTACAGGTGATGGGAGCAACGAGGCCACTTAGGACAGAGGATTGGATCCTAAGATTTGGCAATGGAGCTAGAGTTGCTGCCGAGGCCGTAGGCAAAGTGGAGATAGATTTAGGTGGTTTAAAGTGGAGATAGATTTAGGTGGTTTGATGATTAGTTATTAGGAACATTTCTTTTATGTATCTGGTATTTAGTGCAAAACTTTTATTCCTGTTTTTGAATAAAGATGATTTTTAATAAAAAGTTTCTATTTTCGTTTTTCACTGGTACATTGTGAGATTGACTTTGAATCATAAAACCACCTAAGTTAGTTATGCACATACATCAAAACAAAAGAAAACAAGATAATAAAATATCTGCCCAATTATGGCACGCTCGACTTGGACAATTATCTAAGTCAAGGATTCAAAAGTTAGCATCATCTGGCGCGCTTGAAATCAATCTAATTGATGAAATGCCAACATGTAAGCCATGTTTAAAGGGTAAAATGACTAAGTTGCCATTTAAAGGAAACTCTGAGCGAGCCAAGCAAAAATTGGACTTAATATATACTGATGTATATGGACCACTAAGAAAAAGTGCCCGAGATGGCTATGATTACTTCATCACTTTCACTGATGACTATAGTCATTATGGATATGTATTCTTGTTGAAACACAAGTCTGAAGCCTTTGAGCGATTCAAAGAATTCAAGATGGAAGTAGAGAATCAACTTGGTCATACAAAAAAGGCTCTTCGTTCTGACCGAGGTGGAGAATTTCTTAGTAACGAATTTCTAAATTATCTTGTAGAGCATGGAATACTATCACAGTGGACTCCTCCTGCAACACCCCAATTAAATGGAGTAGCAGAGAGAAGGAATCGAACCTTGATGGACATGGTTCGATCCATGATGAGTGCAACTGATATTCCTCTTTCATTTTGGGGACATGCCCTCCTCACGGCAACGAAGATATTGAACATGGTACCTTCTAAATCCGTAGAAAAGTCACCATACGAATTATGGTTTGGCAAGGCACCCTCATACACCTTCATGGGCATATAGAGATCTCCCGCTTACGTTAAAAAGCTAGTGGGAGATAATTTGGAAACTAAATCCACTTTGTGCAAATTCATGGGGTATCCAGAAAACTCAATAGGATACGAGTTCTACGATCCTATAAGACAAACTACGTTTGTCTCAAGGAACGCACACTTCTTGGAGAAGGATTTCTTGCTGGACAAGGAGGAATACAACGTAGAACTGGATGAAGTCACTGAAGCTGAAAAATGCCGAAGAAGTCGATCAAGCAGACCCATCACCACAGACAGTGGGAGAACAAGAGCATGAAAGTGCACCAGAAAGTACACCAATACTTCGTAAGTAAGAAAAATAACGTAGAGAGCCCGAGAGGTACTACGGGTTGCTGCACGAGATTGGACAGTCTCTAACCGACCCAAGGACTTACGAAGAAACTATGTTACACATAGATTCGGGAAAGTGGAGCGAAGCCATGGAATCCGAATTGGAGTCCATGCACTCAAACAAGGTCTGGCCTTGGTAGATCCACCAGTGAGAGTGACTCCCGTGGGTTGCAAGTGGATCCATAAGCGAAAGCTTCAAGTGAATGGAGAGGTAATAACCTACAAGGCGCGACTAGTGGCATAACGATACACTCAAAGGCCAGGCATCGACTTTGAGGAGACCTTCTAGCCCGTTGCAATGCCTAAACCCATTTGAATCTTGCTAGCCATAGCTGCGTGGTATAACTACGAGATATGGCAGATGGATGTGAAGACCGCCTTCCTCAATGGAGACATTGATAAAGAAATCTACATGAAGCAACCGAAAGGATACGCATCCAAAGGAGATGAACACACTCCAGAGGTCTATTTATGGATTGAAGCAAGCTTCCCGAAGTTGAAACATCCGTTTCGATGAAAGAATCCAAATTTTGGATTCATAAAAAATGTGTTCGAACCTTGCGTGTACAAGAAGATCAGTGGGAGTACAATTGAATTTTTGGTGCTTTACGTTGATGACATTCTTCTCATTGGAAACAATGTAACGGTGTTGTCCGAAACGAAAGCATGGTTGTCTACACAATTCTCAATGAAAGATTTGGGAGAAGCATCATTTCTACTAGGTATAAGGATCTACCGAGATGGATCACAAGGACTGCTGGGCTTCTCCCAATCGTAGTACATAGATAAAATACTAAAGAGATTCCGTATGGAAGAATCCAAGAGAGGATTGCTTTCGATGAGACATCAAATAGAACTCTCTAAGTCTATGGCCCCAAAGACGCATGAAGAGAAAAGCAATATGTCTCAAGTATCATATTCATCCGCCATATGAAGCATAATGTATGGTATGTTATGTACTAGGCTAGACGTAGCATACGTTTTAAGCGTTACAAGTCGCTATCAATCTGATCCAGGTGAGCAGCACTGAATAGCCGTTAAGGCAATTCTGAAGTACCTGAGAAGGACTAAGGAATTGTTCTTGGTATACAGTAGAGGAGAATTGAAATTGGAAGGCTTTACAGATTCGAGCTTCCAATGTGATGTAGACGACTTCAAGTCGACATCTGGATACGTGTTCTGCCTCAATGGTGGTGCGGTAAGGTGGAAAGCTCCAAGCATGACACTACCGCAGATTCAACCATCGAAGCAAAATACATTGTCGCGTGTGATGCAGCAAAGGAAGGTGTTTGGATAAAAACTTCATCCAGGAATTGGATGTGATACCTAGCATCGCTGAGCCCGTTACTATCTACTGCTATAATAATGAGGCAATAGCGCAAGCAAAGGAGCCGAGATCTCGTCAAAAATCGAAGCACGTACTCAGACGATACCATGTGATAAGAGATATGATTGGTAGATGAGACATTACGATGGAACATGTCGACTCAGAAGAAAATACCGCGGACCCGCCAACGAAGTCACTGCCTCAAAAGGCATTCGAGAAACATCTGCTAAAGATAGGACTCAAGAACATAAAAGATTGGATTTAGGACAAGTGGGAGATTGATAGAAATAGTGTCTGGCAAGCCAACTGTATGGCTAGCATTTATTGTAATAAATGTAGGAACTATTCAGTTTTGATTAATAAATGCACTTTATTATATGGTCAACTTTATCTTATGTAATAATTATATGCGCATAAGGATAGAAGTCTTAGATCACAGGGCTATGGGACAACCCGTGGACTGATCTCCAAGGACGTGATCTACAACACATTCAAGAGTCGTAGAATCCAATCGAGATAGGGCATGTTGAATTCGGTTAAACTCTCACTGTTGTGTATGCTCCGATGAACTGGAGAACACTGGGGTCCACGAGCGTGACTGGGATTGTCGATACACGTAAGTGGGTGACTTGCTGGGATGGCAAGTGCACTGAATACCCCAATTAGGAAATAACTCACCCTGGAAGCGGTAGTTGCATATCGGGGTTTAAGTTATTCCAATTTACGATAGTATACGAGGAATAATCCCTAAATACTTGAGGTGATAGGGTTTATATAGTACGAGAACGTCTATACTTAGATGTGAGTTCCGACTGACTGGAGGTTACCAGAAAGTCTCTGTGGACTCATGTTGGGTATAGAGGAACTCGTATGCAGGTTCATATTATCAACAAAGGATCTATTGACTCGACTTCATAGGTTAGGAATTTCTCCTATGGGTTTATGTGAGAAATTAATACTAGTAAAAATCATTGGCCAAGGTATCTGACGACTTTATGTAAGTAGCTCATAAAGATTAATTCAAAGAGAGATTATGTCGTATATGGTAATTGTAAATGATAAAAAAGTTCACTGAATTGATTCACCAATGATTGGGCTCAATGGGATTGTGGTCAGACATCGACTGTAGAGTGTGGGAGAATTCCCAAATTGGCAGGGGTGCTAATTTTAGAATGATCAGTCGACATAGTGTTCGACTGATTTCGAGTATTAGTACTCGAATAATTAAATTAATATTTTAATTATAACCCACGGTGAATTATGTAGTGAACCTATGAGGGCATTCACAATACACATGAAGCGACAACGAAGGAAAAGGAAACAACTGGGTTGACCAAATCGACTGGGTCGATTGGGTCGACTGGGTCAAATAAATCGACTGGGTCGATTAAATGACTGGTCGACCTAATTGGAAGAAGATTGATTCGATTGGAATTGGATCAAGATTATAAATTAAATTGGAATTTAATTTGTGAGTTAATTAATTAAGTTGGATTTAATTAATTATATGAAGATTTAATTAAATTGACTTGGTGCCTAATTTAATTAATTAATTAGGATATTTAATTCAGAAATTAAATAAAGCATAATTAAATTAATTAAGTGGGCATTGATTTAATTAGGAAGATTTTGTCTTCTAATTAAAAGGGTCATGACCCATGTAGGAGACTAGGAGTACTAGTCCTAGAAGGATTAGGAGAGTTAGACACCTATAAATAATAAGCTAGATATCATAACTCATACACAACTTAAGAGAGCCAAAAACCAAGTCAAGGAAAAACACTCCCTCCCTCTCCCAAGCAGAAATCGGCCGAACACTACTTCCCTGTAGAAGAGTTCGACTTTTTTCAACTTTTGTTCCAAACTCGTTTCTTGACCCTAGATCTTACTATATCCTATGTTCTAGCCGATCAGGATATATTATTTTTCGTGATATTGTGGTGTATCACTCATAGATGCACAACACGTGGGGCGCTGTAGCGGGGCTTTAGATCGACTAACCCGAGGGAGTAATCTGACTTTGTTCGTTGACTAGGATTTGCAAGGAGACGGGTATAACATAGATCTTGTTATTAATGTCGTTTATTTAATATTTTTATATATACAACTAGAGTACTATCATGGCAAGATTCTGTAAGAGGTCCTAAACATTGTTAAATTCCGCTGTGCTTAGGGCTGTTTATCTTACCGAATCCCAAGAAAGAGTTTATAACAAATGAATGATTTTATTCATTATTTTTCGATCAAAAGTTTATACAAAATAAATGGTTTTACCCATTTTATTATCAAGATTTTATACCAAATTAATGGTTTTACTCATTATTTTTCGATCAAGAGTTTATACCAAAATGAATGGTCTTATTTATTATTTTTCGTTCAAGAGTTTATACAAAAATGAATGGTTTTACTCATTATTTTTCAATCAAGGTATTTATACCAAAATGGTTTTACTCATCTTTTTCTTTCTTTTCTTCATGAAATTTAAATAAAAAATGGTTATACGCATTATTCTTTAGTCAAGAGCTTATACCAAATTAATTATTTATCTCATTATTTTTCGATCAAGAATTTATGCCAAATTAATGGTTTTACTCATTATTTTTTTTTATCAAGAGTTTAGTTTACTCATTAGTTTTCAATCATGGAGTTTATACTAATAATGGTTTTACTCATCTTTTTCGATCGTGGAGTTTATGCCAAAAGTGGTTGTACTCCTCCTTTTCGATTGTGGAGTATATACCAAAAATGGTTTTCAAATATTTTTCGATCATGGAGCTTTTGATTTGATCATCGATCTCGTCTTTTGATTATTGATCTCCTTTTCAAATCATTGAGCTCCAATTTTTTTTTCCTTGTCATTGATCTTCCTTTTTTATTATCTAGTTCATCTTTTGATCATCGAGCTCCTCTTTTGATCACTCAGCTCCTCTTTTGATCATAGAGCTTATTGGAACTTTCTATCCTTAAGACGAACAAAAGTTCTTGCGTGGTCCCTTCTCGCTGACCGGAGCCCTGACTTCTCTATTCGGATTGCAGCTCGAGGATCAGCTTGTGCAAGCCGGGTAGAAGGTAGGCCCTTCTCGAATATCCTGTCGTTTCTAGAATTCTTCTTGTTAGACATATTTTGATCTAGCAATCAACCAGACTCTTAGATGGACGCCAAATGATTTGACCGCAATTCGTCAGGCCATGAAAAATAGTAAAACAGATCAAGTAAGATCAAGTAAATGTGGTAAACACCCTTTATTAATAATATCAATCTAATTGTACAAATGAGGGTCTGATCCAAAATAATAGGATGTCGTACACAAGTAATAGAAGAAGAGCCTATTGATCTAGCTAGTCCGAACAACAATGTGTGGAAAAGTCACTCCAAAAGTCCCCTACATCATTAAAATTATAAGTACTTATAGAGTTTCATATGTCTTCATGATAGAGCCTTAGGGCCCAAGGCCTTGTGCAACCTAGGAGTTGTTCTCGCAGTTGTGATAGGATGTGCAGATGAATAATGCTTCTTTGAACCTTTCTGGATCTGAAATGATTCTTTTGATCATAATCGATGAAGGTCTCTAAGTGATTGGGATCGATCTTGAACCTATAGGATTGGTCTTGAGCAGAAGAGATGTTTTCGATCTGGAGCTGTATGGAATATCCCTTATTAGGAAGATCGGCGATACAGTGAAGAACCCTTGAATGTTTTTTAGCCTTATTTGGAGATTCCGTATATTCTCAGGATCATTCATCCAGGTGAAGAGAATTTCTTAGTGCCGACCACCTTTTTGAGTATCTACCAAATATGGGCGTCCTTAAAGTAAAAAATTGTGCTATTTTCTACGAGTTGATCCTTATCATCTAAAATAGTCTAGCGTTCTTTCCCAGAAAAAGTGCGGTTGCCAGTAAAGATAGCCATCCTAACAAAAATAAAATAAAATAAAAGGGACATTAAATAAAATTGGTATAACAATTCAAATTTTTAAAAAAATAGAAACTTGTAACTAATTTTATTTTACTCCACAAGTTTTGAGATTCCAAGAATTAGCTTTCCGCGGCGGTATAATCCATTGAGAAATTATGTCGAAAGAATGAAGGGAAAAAACAAATTAGTGAGGAAAAAAACAATGTATGTATATATACACACGCTTGAACTAAATTGGAAACAAATTGGTAAATTTACTACTTGTTCGATACAGAAACGTGGTAATGGTTGATTCAAAGCTTTTTACTACACAATCTCTGATTTGTAGGAAAAACAATTCATGGGTTTAAAGAAGAAATTGAAATTGAAAGCTCACCCCCGAAGAAAGAACGAAAGAAAAAATGGGGATCACCAGAATTGGGTGTAAATATGATTACTAAATGTGAAAATAGATGCTATGGGTCAAAACCACAAATGGTCCTCTTATTATTAACTTTTTATGGAGTCTTCTCTCTTAAGTTTTTTTCTTCATTTTAATTTCCACTATGAGTTATTTATTTCACTTTAGCCCTTCTTAGGTTGGACAATGTGGCTCCGATGTCACATGACCTGCACGTTTGGGGTATTTTTTTCCGTTCACTAGGATTGTGCTACACTTAAATCCGCCATAAAATTAACCTATTTGCATCAGTTTAGTCACTAACTTTTATAAAAAAATAATAATTAAAATTATATATATATATATCCTTTAACAATATAAAATCTTTTAAAACCAATTAAAAAAAACATAATAATAATAATAATTCACCTCTTTGTATCAATATGAATTAAAAAATATTTAAAATAATAGAACATCAAATATTAAAAAAATGTAATAATTCATTTATTTGTGTTAATAAAAGAAATCAAAACTTAAAAATATTTAAAAAATAATAAATCAAATAAAAATGAAACTGAAATAAAAACAAATAAGTAAATTAAATTATAATACAACATACCCACCAACCCTCAAATCCTATTTCTCCTCCCCTTCCTCAACGACAATACTGATTATTTTTTTAACTATTATATGATTTTTTTAAATTATATTCTAGTTTATATATTATTTTTTTATTCTCTATTCTTTTAATTATTTTCTAATTTATATTGATACAAATAAATAAACCATTATTATTTTAAATGTTTATTTTAATTTTTTTGTTATTTTTAAATGATTTTAGATTCATAAAATTATATTTAATTAAATTTTTTTTTTGTTATTTGAAATTATTATATCTCAAAAAAGTCAGGGACTAAACTAATACAAATAAGTTTACGGGGTACTTAAGTATAATACTATTATACTGAATTGACGAAAATACCCTCTTGTACAATTTACTTGTGACATCAGATCTGCCATGCTTAGCTTGAAAAATGCCAAAGTGAAACAAATATCTCTGAGTACAGACTAACGTGGAAAAAAAAACATAAGAGGGACGACTCTTAAAAAATTATACATAAAAAGGACCATTTGTGTTGTTTACCCTAGATGCTATTGAGAGTAGGGGTGAGCATGATTCGGAAAATTGACCGAACCGATGCTTCGGGAAACCAACCAAACAATATTGAAATTGAAGTTTCAGTACGGATCGAACCGAATTTTCGGTTCGGTACTCTATTTCTTCCCAAAAACAACCACTGATAGTGATCGGTTATTGGTATTACTGGTTGGTTTCCCGATCCAACCTGGTTGTATCGATTATTTCCTTTTTTTATCCTATTACCTGACCTAATTTACTTACAGTCTATTTCACTTCTTCTTTCTCACAGGCCACTCATTTCACTTCGTAAACTCTCAATTCAATTATGTAGGAAAATATATATACGTAAAAGGAAAACTTGAACTAAAATACCATAAACGGTATAACAATTATGATATCTGGACAGAAAGCTTAAAACAAAATTAACGAGATTATCCAATCCGAAGCCTGTGTGAAAACACAATGTCCTTAAGACAAATTCGCTCCCTCACCCTTTCGATGCGTGCTCGAGGCTACTTGGATGTTTGTCTCCAGGACTAGCAACGAAGTTTTGCACCAAACTTTTGCTAATCAAACTGAAACTTGTTAGAATTAAAAAAAAAAAGAGGATGTTTTTTTTATGTGTTAAAAGTGAAGAATGAAGCCACTATTTATAGGAATGGAGGAGGGCGCGGAAAACAGGAACAAGCAAATTAATGGAGGTTTTCCGTTGGGAGTTACAACTCCTTAAAACCGGAGGTTACACATTACACATCTATAAAAAAAAAATTAAAAGCCTTAAGTTACAAATTCAAAAGGTCTTTTTTTTTTTTTTTTTTCATTTCAAGAGGTGAACTTTGAGTAACAATTTCTCATTCACTCGAACTCCGATTTGAATATACGATGTACCATTTTAATCTACTCACGGAGTAGAATATAATTCCGCAAAGACCCTACACTTTTCTCAAAGTGGGTCCCACCTAAATTATGTCCAAGTTACTCTGTTAACTTACTATTTTTTCAACAATCCCCCACATGAATGAAATTGAACAAATTCCTATCATGATATTCTAAGAGGATAAAGTTCAGCAGTAGACACTTGCATAGGGTAGGTAGAAGTAACCCTTTAAGCCTTCCCTTGAGAAAGTATGTTTACTTTACTGGATGATTAGTAGACACGGTGTCCTTGAACTGTTCTACTGTTTGTGTAAACTATGACATACTCCTCACGCACATCTTACCTTATAACGTTTCAGTTCTTATGGTTATGTCCGTTTTGGCCATGGAAATCTACCTGGTTCAACAAGAGTTTCTAAGAATTGTGCCCTATACAATTTCCTTTGAAGCGGTCATTCTTCTCTCTCACATAGGTGATTCATTTCCTTAGAGATACTCTCTTTACAAGAATGATTAAAAGCTTGGCTTATCCTTACTCAACCGTGATCACTGTTTTCATCATAGGAATGGACTTGAGGGTAAATCTGTTGGGATTCGGTAAGATAAACAGCCCTAGGCACAGCGGAATATAAAAACTTTTAGGCCTCTTAAGGAATCTTGCCAGGATATTCTCTAGTTGTATATATATGAATATAAATAAACGACAGTATAAGTTTTCTCGTTTATACCTGTCTCCTTGAAAATCCTCGGCTAGCAAAACGAGCTCTGAATTCTTCTCCAGCAAAATCGATCCAGGCTTCTCAGGAGCGCCCCACGTGTTGCGCCTCTACGAGTTGATACACCACAATATCACGAAAATAATATATCTCGATCAGCTAGAACACAAGATATATTATAAACTAGGAATTAGGAACGATTTGGAACAAGATCGAAAAACGAAAAATTCTTCCTTGCATAGAAGAGGGTTCGGCCGATCTGGTAGGGGAGAGGAAGAGAATTTTTGCTCTGCTCAATTTTTTGCTTAAGGAGTTGTGTGAAAAATAACTATAAGAAAGCTACATATAGTTTTCTCTCTAACCTAGTCCTATTAGGACTAGGGTTCTTCTCTCCTACATGGGCCATGGCCCTCTTTAATTAGAAAACCAAGTCTCCTAATTAATTCATGGCCCAGTTAATTAATTTGACCAGGCCTTATTTAATCTCCCAATTAAATAGCCCAATTAATTAACTTAATCTCCCATTTAATTAAATCAGACTCTAAGCCCATTTAATTAAAAGCCTTTTCTAATTAATTAAATCCAACTTAATTAATTAATCCACAAATTAAATTCCAATTTAATTTATGATCCTGATCCAATTCCAATTGGATCCCATTTTGTTCCAATTGGGTCGACCCAGTCGACTCGGTCGTTCTTAATTCCTCGCTTTCGCTACTTGTGTATTGTGTATGCCCCCGTAGGTTCACCACATAATTGGCCGTGGGTTATAATTAAATATTATTTAATTATTCGAGTAAGACTTACTCTAAATCAATCGAACACTCTGTCGATTGACCATTCCAAAATTAGCACCCCTGCCAATTTGGGAATTCTCCTACACTCCACGGTCGATGTCCAGCCACAAGCCCATGGAGCCCAATCACTGGTGAATTAATTCAGAGAACCTTTTATCATTTATAATTTCCATATACGACATAATCTCTCCATCGATCAATCTCCCAGTCGAGACTTAAGGGCATGGTCTTTCATCGGATTCCCTTTTCTTTTGTCTTGACCTTATGCACTCTGGTCTCGAAATAAATTCTCTTTGACTTAATCTTTATGAGCTACTTACATAAAGTCGTCAGATACCTTGGCCAAGGATTTACCAGAATTAATTTCTCACAGAAATCCATAGGAGAATTTCCCAACCTATCAAGTCGGTTCAATGGATCCTTTGTTGATGATATGAATCTGCATACGAGTTCCTCTATACCCAACATGAGTCCACAGAGACTTTCTGGCGATCCCCAGTCAGTCGGAACTCATATCAAAGTATAGACGTTCTCGCACCAGATAAACCTTATCACCTCAAGTAGTTAGGGATCGTTCCTCGTATACTATTATAAATATGGAATAACTTCAACCCCGATATGCGACTACCGCTTCCATGGTGAGTTATTTCCTATTGGGGTATTCAGTGCGCTTGCCATCCCAGCAAGCCACCCACTTATGTGTATCGACTATCCCAGTCACGCTCGTGGACCCCAGCGTCCTCCAGTTCATCGGAGTATACACAACAGTGAGAGTCTAACCGAATCCAACGATGTCCTATCTCGATTGGATTCTACGACTCTTGAATATGTTCTAGATCACGGCCTTGGAGATCAGTCCACGGGTTGTCCCATAGCCCTGTGATCTAAGGACTTCTATCCTTATGCGTAGATAATTATTACATAAGATAAAGATGACCATTTAATAAAGTGCATTTATTAATCGAAAATGAATAGTTCCGCATTTATTACAATAAATACTAGCCATACAGCTGGCTTCCGGACACTATTTCTATCAATCTCCCATTTGTCCTAAAGCCAGTCTTTTATGTTCTTGAGTCCCATCTTATGCAGATGTTTCTCAAATGCCTTTTGAGGCAGAGACTTCGTCAGCGGGTCCGCCGTATTATCTTCTGAGTCGACACGTTCCATCTTAATGTCTCCTCTACCAATGATATCTCTTATCACGTGGTATCGTCTTTGTACGTGCTTGGATTTCTGATGAGATCTCGGCTCCTTTTCTTGCGCTATTGCCCCATTGTTATCACAGAAGATAGTGATGGGCTCAGCGATGCTAGGTATCACATCCAATTCCTGGATGAAGTTTCTCATCCAAACACCTTCCTTTGCTGCGTCACTCGCGGCAATGTATTCTGCTTCGGTGGTTGAATCCGCGGTTGTTTCCTGCTTGGAGCTCTTCCAGCTAACCGCACCACCATTGAGGCATAATACGTATCCTGATGTCGACTTGAAGTCGTCTACATCACATTGGAAGCTCGAGTCTGTATAGCCTTCCAATTTCAATTCTCCTCCACCGTATACCAAGAACAATTCCTTAGTCCTTCTCAGGTACTTCAGAATTGCCTTTACGGCCATCCAGTGCTGCTCACCTGGATCAGACTGGTAGCGACTTGTAACGCTTAAAGCGTACGCTACGTCTGGTCTCGTACATAGCATACCATACATTATGCTTTCTATCGCGGATGCATATGGTACTCGAGACATATTGCTTCTCTCTTCTGGCGTCATTGGGGCCATAGACTTAGAGAGTGCAATCCCATGTCTCATTGGAAGCAATCCTCTCTTGGATTCTTCCATACTAAATCTTTTCAAGATTTTATCTATGTACTGAGATTGGGAGAGGCCCAGCAGTCCTTTTGATCTATCTTGGTAGATCCTTATACCTAGTACAAAGGATGCTTCTCCCATATCCTTCATCGAGAATTGTGTAGATAACCATGCTTTAGTTTCGGACAACGCTTTCACATTGTTTCCAATGAGAAGAATGTCGTCAACGTAAAGCACCAAAAATTCAACTGTACTCCCACTGATCTTCTTGTACACGCAAGGTTCGAACATGTTCTTGATGAATCCGAAAGTTTGGATTGTCTCATCAAAAGGAATGTTCCAACTTCGGGAAGCTTGCTTCAGTCCATAAATGGACCTCTGGAGTTTGCACACCTTGTGTTCATCTCCTTTGGATGCATATCCTTTTGGTTGCTCCATGTAGATCTCCTTATCAATGTCCCCATTGAGAAAGGCAGTCTTTACATCCATCTGCCATATCTCGTAGTTATACCACGCAGCTATGGCCAGCAAGATCCGAATGGATTTGGGCATTGCGATGGGCGAGAAGTTCTCCTCAAAGTCGATACCTGGTCTTTGAGTGTATCCTTTTGCCACTAGTCGCGCCTTGTAGGTTATTACCTCTCCGTTCACTCCAAGCTTTCGCTTATAGATCTACTTGCAACCCACGGGAGCCACTCCCACTGGTGGATCTACCAAAGCCCAGACCTTGTTTGAGTGCATGGAGTCCAATTCGGATTCCATGGCTTCGCGCCACTTTCCCGAGTCTATGTCTAGCATAGCCTCTTCGTAAGTTCTTGGGTCGGTTAGAGACTGTCAAGTCTCATGCAGCAGACCGTAGTACCTTTCGGGTTCTCTACGTTGTCTTTCTGACCTACGAAGTATCGGTGTACTTTCTGGTGCACTTTCATGCTCATGTTCTCCCACTGCCTGTGGTGACGGGTCAGCTCGATCGACCTCTTCGGCCTTTTCAGCTTCAGTGACCTCATCTAGTTCTACGTTATTTTCTTTCTTGTCCACCAAGAAATCCTTCTCCAAGAATTGAGCGTTCCTTGAGACAAACGTTGTTTGTCTTGTAGGATCGTAGAACTCGTATCCTATTGAGTTTTCCGGATACCCCACAAATTTGCACAAAGTGGATTTAGTTTCCAATTTATCTCCCACTAGCTTTTTAACGTAAGCGGGAGATCCCCATATGCGCATGAATGCGCATGAGGGTGCCTTGCCAAACCATAATTCGCATGGTGTCTTTTCTACGGATTTAGAAGGTACTATGTTCAGTATCTTCGTTGCCGTGAGGAGGGCATGTCCCCAAAATGAAAGAGGAAGGTCAGTGGCACTCATCATGGATCGAACCATGTCCATCAAAGTTCGATTCCTTCTCTCTGCTATTCCATTTAATTGGGGTGTTGCAGGAGGAGTCCACTGCGATAGTATTCCATGCTCTACAAGATAATTCAGAAATTCGTTACTAAGAAATTCTCCACCTCGGTCAGAACGAAGAGCCTTTATCGTATGACCAAGTTGATTCTCTACTTCCATCTTGAATTCTTTGAATCGCTCAAAGGCTTCAGACTTGTGTTTCAACAAGAACACATATCCATAACGACTAAAGTCGTCAGTGAAAGTGATGAAGTAGTCATAGCCACCTCGGGCGCTTTTTCTTAGTGGTCCACATACGTCAGTATGTATTAAGTCCAGTGTTTGCTTGGCTCGCTCAGGGTTTCCTTTAAATGGCAACTTAGCCATTTTACCCTTTAAATATGGTTCACATGTTGGCATTTCATCAATGCGATTGATTTCAATCGCGCCAGATGATGCTAACTTTTGAATCCTAGACTTAGGTATATGTCCAAGTCGAGCGTGCCATAATTGGGCAGATATTTCATTATCTTGTTTCCTTTTGTTTTGTTGTACGTGCATCACTAACTTAGGTGGTTCAATGGTATATAGTCCATCTTTTAATGTACCAGTGAAAAACATATTATCATTCTTGAATAACGAAAAGGAACCTTTATTAATAGTAAAATTAAAACCTTCATTATCCAAAACATGAATTGAAATAATGTTTTTCACCAAACCAGGTACATAAAGAACGTTCCTAAGGACTAATTTATTACCACCTAAATCTAACTCCACTTCGCCTATGGCCTCGGCAGCAGCTCTAGCTCCATTGCCAAATCTCAGGATCCAATCCCCTGGCCTAAGTGGCCTTGTTGCTCCCATCACCTGTAAATCATTACAAAGATGAGAACCACAAGCAGTGTCTAGCACCCATGATGCACAGTTAATTGTAAAATTAACTTCAACAAGGAATATACCTGCTCGAACTCTCCATAGGTTCGAATTTAATCCTTTCCCTTGACCTTGTGCAGTAAGGAGCTCTGGTTTCCATTTGCTTTGGTTTTGAACGCCGCCCAGTCCTTTCGCCAACCCTCGCTTTCTTTCCAAAAGAAGCTTCGTGTTCCTCGAGCATCTGTCGCAGGACATGCATAGTAATCTCTCGCCTCTGGAGATTCAAGTCCGCGATAAATCGGTCATATGATCTTGGAAGAGATTGTAGAATAAGATCTACTCGGAAATCATTGTCCATCACGACACCCATATCATCGAGTTCAGAAAGAAGTCGAATCATCTTGTGTACGTGGATTCCGACAGGAGTTTCCCTTCTCTTTCTTGCTTGCAAGAGTTCCCTCGTGATCGCGAATCTGCGATGACCATCTCTAATCCCATAAAGGAATTTGAGATTCGAGAGAATCTCTTTCGCGGATGCCATATGCTCATGTTGCAAACGCAGATCAAGTGACATATATTCCAACATGTATTCACGAGCTAAGCCATCATCCAATTTCCATTTGGTGATGCTTTTACGGAGCTCATCAGGAACGTCATGTGAAATAGTAATGGGTGGTGGCACAGACAAAACATAGGATATGTTTTCAGCTTCAAATAATCCATTCAAATGATGCGTCCAGAAATGCAAGTTGGGTCCAGTTAAAATATTACGTTCAAGTGATGAGATGGACAAATCTCTAAGTGCTCTAAGCTCTTTTGACATCATATCTATAAAATGACGAGAGAAGAAATAAATACGGGAAAGATTAATTTAAAATGCACAATTTACAAACATGGTTTTCATTTGTAAATTACTCCCACTATTTTAATCAAAATCTTATGCCCCCACATAAGTTTCGGGAATTTAAAATATCCTAGCGGGCTTAAGGCCCAAATGCAATCTCCTAGTACCCACGACTCGTTGGCCATACTATTTGGTTCACTTGGTGGTCGAATACGTCGACAGTTAACCATCGCAGCTAACCCTTAAGTTCATTTAGCCTCGGTTTTCGATATGGACCCACGACTCGTAAGACATCCATACTTACTAGCGTTAAATCATGTCCAATACTCGTAGAGAGAAATAGTTCAATCCTGGACGCCCCACGACTCGTGAGACAGCGCCTAAAACCTTGCTATCCCCTCCCTTGGCACTAAACTCGTGCATCGAGGCAATAGACATATCATCTTCCTATAGCTCGACCCACGACTCGTGAGACATCGAGATATATTCGTACAATATGCCTAAGACCTAGTAATTGGATAGGCTCGGACCATAGACTCCATTCATATGCGCCCGTTATTCGATTTAATATTCTAATTGAATTTTAAGTTCAATTGGAGGTTTTAAAGTTTTCTTGTGCGAGGTCTCATCAGATTATGCTTATCTTGTTTACGTGATCTATTCTAAGCATGCATGACATACATCAAAGAATAATAGTAAACATACATCACCTAGCAGGATATGATTGATCGATTGCCCATCCTATGCGATTCATCACGAGCCAAGTGATGAATCAATTGGTCAGTCTAGGGTGGAAATTAAATATCCTAACTATTACAATTTTCAAACCCATACATCATGGGCCTTCTTGTAATATCCAGCTTGATTGGGCCTCCATGTAATGAATTGGGCCTCCATGTCCTCCAAGGTAAATGGGCCTCCATGTAATGAATTGGGCCTCCATGTCCTCCAAGGTAAATGGGCCTCCATGTGGATCTCCAAGTCTTCATGAGGTCTTCTCGGCTCCAAGCCTAATCTAAGCCTAGCTTACATAATTAAATGGTCCTATTCTATTACATTTGTTTGCGCAAGCAAGGGCACCAATCAGGCCCATTTAATTACAACCCAAAAATAAATAAACCAAAAACTACACAGGGCTTAAGGGCAAAATCGATCAATCCACACATTCACTCAAGAACATGCATAAATTCACATAAGGGCATAAATGTAAATTTACCGGCTTCATTAATTTTAATTCGCAAAAATTCATCCAAGTTAATTAATTTTGAATTAACAATTAATCTCTAAGATTAATTAGCTCTTACTTGAGCTCTAAGTAATCTACAATTCTTATCTTGATTAAATTGGTTAATTAAGGTAATCTAAATCTCTAAGATTCTTACCTTATCCAATACTCTAAGTTTCCCAAAATTCTCAAATCTCCAAGATTTTCAAGATAATCCTATTTTGACTAGATTAGTTTAATTAAGGTAGTGTTCACATCTAACAAGATAACTACCTTATCCAAAAACTCTAAGTTTCCTAATCTTCCAAAATTCTTCAAGATTTTCAGGACTTTCAAAATAGGCAGAATTAGAGTCCAACCAAAAAACGACTAGTCGAGACCAATCACAGGCTGCCACGTGGACAACCCACGCGCGACCACCAGGTGCGCGTGAGCTGCACGCGACAGCAGCCGCGGCGCGTGGGCTGCGTGCGGCAGCAGGCTGCCGCGCACAGCAGCACGCAGACAGCAGCCCGTGGGCTGCTGCTGTGCGCAGCGTGCGCGGACAGCGTGCTGTTCGCACGCTGCCGCAGGTCGCGGCTCGCGGTGCGCTGCCGCGCACCGCCGCGTGCCACCGCGGGTTAGATCCAATAAAAAAAAAATTTTGTTTCTTCGATTACTTATGATTTAATTAAACAAACCCAGTCAATTAAATCCCAGTTCAAAAATAAAACTAACATGATAAAATTTTCGAATCCAAAATTAAACATTAACTCCAAGTTAATTAAACATACGTCCTATAACATGCAAAGTTAAAGAACTAGCCACATAAATCAAACATATGATTTAATAATCACAGAATTTGCAAATTCATATATATACAAAGCCTAGAGTTGGCTCTGATACCACTGTTGGGATTCGGTAAGATAAACAGCCCTAGGCACAGCGGAATATAAAAACTTTTAGGGCCTCTTAAGGAATCTTGCCAGGATATTCTCTAGTTGTATATATATGAATATAAATAAACGACAGTATAAGTTTTCTCGTTTATACCTGTCTCCTTGAAAATCCTCGGCTAGCAAAACGAGCTCTGAATTCTTCTCCAGCAAAATCGATCCAGGCTTCTCAGGAGCGCCCCACGTGTTGCGCCTCTACGAGTTGATACACCACAATATCACGAAAATAATATATCTCGATCAGCTAGAACACAAGATATATTATAAACTAGGAATTAGGAACGATTTGGAACAAGATCGAAAAACGAAAAATTCTTCCTTGCACAGAAGAGGGTTCGGCCGATCTGGTAGGGGAGAGGAAAAGAATTTTTGCTCTGCTCAATTTTTTGCTTAAGGAGTTGTGTGAAAAATAACTATAAGAAAGCTACTTATAGTTTTCTCTCTAACCTAGTCCTATTAGGACTAGGGTTCTTCTCTCCTACATGGGCCATGGCCCTCTTTAATTAGAAGACCAAGTCTCCTAATTAATTCATGGCCCAGTTAATTAATTTGACCAGGCCTTATTTAATCTCCCAATTAAATAGCCCAATTAATTAACTTAATCTCCCATTTAATTAAATCAGACTCTAAGCCCATTTAATTAAAATCCTTTTCTAATTAATTAAATCCAACTTAATTAATTAATCCACAAATTAAATTCCAATTTAATTTATGATCCTGATCCAATTTCAATTGGATCCCATTTTGTTCCAATTAGGTCGACCCAGTCGACCCACCCAATATAATCGACCCAGTCAATTTTTCACCCAGTCGACCCAGTCGACTCGGTCGTTCTTAATTCCTCGCTTTCGCTACATGTATATTGTGTATGCCCCCGTAGGTTCACCACATAATTGGCCGTGGGTTATAATTAAATATTATTTAATTATTCGAGTAAGACTTACTCTAAATCAATCGAACACTCGGTCGATTGACCATTCCAAAATTAGCACCCCTGCCAATTTGGGAATTCTCCCACACTCCAAGGTCGATGTCCAGCCACAAGCCCATGGAGCCCAATCACTGGTGAATTAATTCAGAGAACCTTTTATCATTTATAATTTCCATATACGACATAATCTCTCCATCGATCAATCTCCCAGTCGAGACTTAAGGGCATGGTCTTTCATCGGATTCCCTTTTCTTTTGTCTTGACCTTATGCACTCTGGTCTCGAAATAAATTCTCTTTGACTTAATCTTTATGAGCTACTTACATAAAGTCGTCAGATACCTTGGCCAAGGATTTACCAGAATTAATTTCTCACAGAAATCCATAGGAGAATTTCCCAACCTATCAAGTCGGGTCAATGGATCCTTTGTTGATGATATGAATCTGCATACGAGTTCCTCTATACCCAACATGAGTCCACAGAGACTTTCTGGCGATCCCCAGTCAGTCGGAACTCATATCAAAGTATAGACGTTCTCGCACCAGATAAACCATATCACCTTAAGTAGTTAGGGATCGTTCCTCGTATACTATTATAAATATGGAATAACTTCAACCCCGATATGCGACTACCGCTTCCATGTTGAGTTATTTCCTATTGGGGTATTCAGTGCGCTTGCCATCCCAGCAAGCCACCCACTTATGTGTATCGACTATCCCAGTCACGCTCGTGGACCCCAGCGTCCTCCAGTTCATCGGAGTATACACAACAGTGAGAGTCTAACCGAATCCAACGATGTCCTATCTCGATTGGATTCTACGACTCTTGAATATGTTCTAGATCACGGCCTTGGAGATCAGTCCACGGGTTGTCCCATAGCCCTGTGATCTAAGGACTTCTATCCTTATGCGTAGATAATTATTACATAAGATAAAGATGACCATTTAATAAAGTGCATTTATTAATCGAAAATGAATAGTTCCGCATTTATTACAATAAATACTAGCCATACAGCTGGCTTGCAGGACACTATTTCTATCAAAATCCCCCACAATGACTTAACTAAACCTTTGCGGCTAGGTTGTCCCTTTGAACCTAGATCTTGGGATCTCCAGTCAACTAGGTTGGGTTTTCCTTCGCTATGTTTTTATTCCATGAGCTTTAGTCCCAATCCTCTTGATGACTTAACAACTATCTCTTCTTGTTAACCCTTTGGTTAACGGATCCGCTAGATTATCCTTCGACTTTACATAGTCAATAGTAATCATTCAGTTGAGAGTAGTTGTCGAATGGCATTATGTCTTAGGCGTATATGCCTAGACTTACCATTGTACATTTTACTCTATGCTCTTCCAATTGCAGATTGGCTATCACAATAAATGCATACTGCTGGCACATGTTTAGACTATTGTGGAATACTCTCTAAGAATTGGTGTAGTCACTCAGCCTCTTCACCACATTTGTCTAGGGCTATAAACTTAAACTCCATTGTGGATCTTGCTATCACAGTTTGTTTAGAGGATTTCCAAGATACAGCTGCACCACCTAAGGTGAATACATATCCATTGGTGGATTTTGAATCTTTTACATCAAATATCCAATTTGCATCACTGTATCCTTCTACAACAGTTGAATATCTTGTACAGTGTAGCCCGTAGTTGCGAGTATACATTAAGTATCTCAGTAACCTCACTATGAATTTCCAGTGGTTAGTACCATGATTACTAGTATATCTGCTTAGCTTACCTAAAACGTATGCTATATCCGATCTTGTACAACTCATCAAATTCATTAGAGTTCCAATAATCCTTGAGTACTCCACTTGGGAGATGCTCTCACCTATATTCTTTGTAAATGTTGACTTGGATCTATGGAGTTATAGCCTCATTAGAGTCATCCTTATTGAATTTTTCAAGGATTTTTCCAATATAACTGGATTGACTCAAAATGATGTCATCTGATTTTCTCGTGATTTTAACTCCCAGTATCACATTTTGTATACCCATATATTTCATTTCAAATCTAGCATTCAACATATTCTTAGTGGATTTAATCATCTCATCATTACTTCCAACGATAAGCATGTCGTCAACATAAAGACAAAGAATGACATAGCCATCTTTTGTTTGTTTCACGTAAATGCATTTGTCGTATTCACTTGTTTTAAAACCTTCTCCAACA
Organism: Penstemon eatonii; assembly: GCA_038501285.1. Taxonomy (NCBI): domain Eukaryota; kingdom Viridiplantae; phylum Streptophyta; class Magnoliopsida; order Lamiales; family Plantaginaceae; genus Penstemon; species Penstemon eatonii. Next base: position 1,431,158 of record JBCEGF010001341.1, read on the forward strand.
TCACATCATCAAAAATTTTATGCCACTGTTTCGGTGCCTGTTTTAAGCCATACAATGACTTAACCAATTTACAAACTTTCTTTCCTTTCCCTGGAGCAGAAAAACCCTCATGTTGTTCCATGTAAATTTCTTCTTCTAAATCTCCATTTGAGAAAGTTGTTTTTACATCCATTTGATGTACTTCTATGTTTCGCAAAGCTGCGATAGCATGTATCATCCTAATGGAAGTTATTCTCGTCACGGGAGAATAAGTGTCAAAGTAATCAAGGCCTTCTAGTTGCCGATAGCCTTCAATCAGTAGTCTGTCCTTGTATTTATCAACTGTTCCATCTGGTTTCATTTTCCGTTTGAAAATCCAATTATATCCCAGTGGTTTACAACCTGGACGAAGATCAACTAACTCCCAAGTATGATTTTGCAAGATGTAATCAATTCCACTATTGATTGCCTCTTTCCACGAAGGTCCTTCGGAAGAAGTTACAACTTATTTGAAGGTCTGAGGTTCAGTTTCGAGCATATATGTTAGAAATTCCGGACCAAAGATTTTTCTGTCCTTGCTCTTTTACTTCTTCTTGGCTCAACGTCAGTTGGCTCATGCTCAATTACCTGTTCAGACTCATGGTCCTGACTATGAAATTATTTTGGACGATCTCACTTCTTTTCTAGTTTCTGCTGGAAATATATCTTCAAAGAAATATGCATTTCTGGATTCCATTATCGTGTTTTTGTGAATCTCAAGATTGTTAGACTCATGCACAAGAAACCGATAAATATTACTGTTTTGAGCATATCCGATGAATATGTCATCAACAGTATTAGGTCCTATCATTTCTTCCTTGTGTCTAGGTACTACCACTTTGGCAAGACACCCCTACACTCGCAAGTATTTGTCGGAAGGTGTTCTACCTTTCCATAATTCATATGGAGTTTTCTTCTGATTTTTTCGGAGTATCTTATTTTAAAGATAATTGTTAGATAGGATAGCTTCCCCCCACATGTTATGTGGTAGTCCAGAATTTAGTAACATTGAATTCATCATTTCTTTCAAAGTTCGATTTTTTCTTTCCGCACTTCCGTTTGATTGCGGTGAATAAGGTGTTGTTACCTTATGTATGATTCCGTGTTCAGCATAGAATTTACTAAATGGTGAAACATATTCACCACCTCCATCACTTCGAAGTACTTTGATCTTTTATCAAGTTGATTCTCAACTTCTTTTGTGAATAGTATGAATTTATCTATCGCTTCACTTTTTGCTCTTAGCAAGTATACATAGCATTATTTAGTACAATAATCAATTAAGTTAATAAAATAATTATAACCTTCCCTTGATTGCACACATTTGAGATCACTTATGCCGCTATGTATCAAGTCGAGTGGTTTTAGTATTCCTTTCAACCTTTTGAAAGGACGCTCTCGTTAATTTAGCTGAAATTTAGGGATATGTTTCAAATTAATTAATCTACGCAGAGAATCGTAGTTAACATGTCCTTAGTCTACCATGCCATAGATTAGGATACTCAAGCAAGTAAGCAGAATTACTAACTTTATTAATTTTATTCTTAATAGCTATTACATTCAGTTTGAACATTCCACCACACTCATATCCCTTTCCAACAAATATACCACTCTTGGTTAAAATAAATTTGTCAGACTAAAAAACAAGGCGGAAATCATGCTTGTTCAGCAGTGTCCCAGAAACCAGATTCTTGCGGATATCTGGCACATAGAGGACATCCTTCAGAGTCAGCTCCTTCCCAGAGGTCATTTTGAGAATTACATTCCCTTTGCCTTTTATAGCTGACGTAGCCGAGTTTCCCATGAACAATTTTTCTCCATTCTGGACCGGCTCAAAAGTGGTAAACACTTCCCTGTCACAACACACATACTTTGTAGCCCATGTATCTATCCACCACTCTTTAGGATTAAAGTCAACCAAGTGTTCACATCTGAAACAACATCACAGAGGTCCGCATCACCACTATCTTCAACAACATTGGTTTCATTAGGTCTCTTCTTTTTCGTAGCTTGTAATCTGCCGATTTGTGACCCATTTTGTCACAATAAAGCACTTTCCTTGAAAGTTCTTCTTGAAAATACCACCATTTGGACCCATTTTAGATCCTTTGTTATTCTTCTTTTCTTTGAAGTTTGGCCATGCTCCACCACATTGGCCTTAGACTCACCAGACATAAGCCCTATTTTTTCAGATTTCCTGTTGTCCTCTTCAATACGAAGTCCAACAACAAGATCATCCATGCTCATTTTCTTTCGCTTGTGCTTCAGGTAATTTTTGAAATCCTTCCATGCAAGGGTTAACTTTTCAAATACACAAGCCACATGGAAGGTTTAACAGAGCTCCATCTTTTCAGCCTGAATTTCATGAAGAATCAGCTGCAATTCTTGCACTTGGGCCATAAATGGTTTGGAGTCCACCATCTTGTAGTCCAAAAACCGACCCACAACGAATTTTTTGGTATCGGCATCTTCACTTTTGTATTTCCGGCCCAATGCTTCCCTCAATTCCTTTGCAGTGTTTTTATCCGTGTACACATCGTATAGAGAATCACTTAAGCCATTCATGACATAGTGATGACAACGGTAATCCGACTGATTCCATTCATCAAAATCCATTAAGTAAGCAGTGTCTTGCTCACCATCTTTCTTGGGTGGATCCTCGGTTAAATTCCTTGCCAGGCGCAAGGTAGTCAGGTAGAACATTATCTTTTGTTGCCACCTTTTGAAATTCAGCCTGTTTGAATTTCTCTGGTTTTTCAGCTTGGCTCAGAGGTGCAACAGCTGCAGCTTGACTCAGAGGTGCCACAACTTGGTTTGGTACTGGAGCTCCAGATGAGTTCTCAGTAACCATCACATCAACGTTTGATTCGGTTGCCATTTCTGAAACAAAAAACAAACGATTAGTATTTCCCAAATTGAGGACTCCCAAATTTTTCTGTTCTAAAAATTTGTAAATGTCTGTTAGTAAGTTTCTCCAATATCTAACAATATTGTAAATGTTTCTGTTCAAACAATTTTGAGATAGTATTTAAGATTTCTGTTTATTGGAGGTCCTTTTAATGCTAATACTTTGCAATCATGCCTTCTGTACGTAGCAAAATTACGTAACTATCATAAACTATGCTTTGTTACACATTTTTAATTCACCATAAAATTCTAAATGTTTTTCCACAAATTTGTAGTGTTCGGTAGATAAAATTACAGTAATTACTAACAAATTTTGAAAAATCTGGAAAACATTTTTGTGACTGAATAGTTTGTAATATGTCCAAAACGAATTAGTTCCGTAAACAGTTTTTGAACCGCGCTCTCCTTTTACATAATGAGTTGAGTATTGTCTTAAGCTTGTAAGAAGAAAATATGTATTCATAAAAAGACTATTGAAATTTAAATACAACAAACGATATAATTTAGATAGAAAACTTCGAACAAAATTAACGAAATTATCCAAACCAAGGCCTATTTGAAAATACAGTCTCCTGAAGACAAATTCGCTCCCTCACCCTTTCGGTTCGTGAGACTACTTGAACGTTTGTCTCCCAGGATACAACGGTACTAGGAACGAGCTTTGCACCAAGCTTTTGCCAATTGAACTGAAACTTGTTAGAACTCGGAAAAAGGAGAGGATGATTGTTTTTTTTTTGGTTTAAAAGTGAAGAATGAAGCCACTATTTATAGGAATGGAGGAGGGCAAAATTAGAACAAGTAAATTAATGGAGATTTCCGTTACGGGAGTTACAACTCCTTAAATTCGGAGGTTACACATTACACATTTAAAAAAAAATTAAAAGTCTTAAGTTACAAATTCAAAAGGTTTTTTTTTTTTTTCATTTCAAGAGGTAAACTTTGAGTAAAAATTTCTCATTCACCCGAACTCCTTCTTGGACATACGATGTACCATTTTAATCTACTCATGGAGTAGAATATAATTCCGCAAAGACCCTACACTTTCTCAAAGTGGGTTCCACTTAAATTAAATTCAAATTACTCCATTAACTTATTGTTTTTCCATCAAATTATTCCCTGAGTATATATAAATTGGGTATATATGAATTGAGTATATAGATTCTTTAAACATAGATATTAGATATAGATGATGATTTGAAGAATTCAAAGGAGGAAATTTCACAAATTGAGCAGTCTGAACATGAAAAAGAAGAGAAGAGAAATTAAAAAAGAATAAGGATTATTTAAATATTCATTATCTCGCTTGTAATATTTAAAAGCCTTAAGTTATAAATTCAAAAGGTCTTTTATTTTTTTTCATTTTAAGAGGTGAACTTTGAGTAACAATTTCTTATTCACCCGAACTTCAATTTGAACATACGATGTACCATTTTAATCTATTCACGGAGTAGAATATAATTCTGCAAAGACCCTACACTTTTCCAAAAGTGGGTTCCACCTATATTAAATCCAAATTACTTCATTAACTTACTATTTTTCCAACAAATTATTCACTGAGTATATATAAATTGGGTATATATGAATTGAGTATATAGATTCTTTAAACATAGATATTAGATATAGATGATGATTTGAAGAATTCAAAGGAGGAAATTTCACAAAGTGAGCAGTCTGAATATGAAAAAGAAGAGAAGAGAAATTAAAAAAGAATAAGGATTATTTAAATATTCATTATCTCGCTTGTAATATTTAAAAGCCTTAAGTTATAAATTCAAAAGGACTTTTATTTTTTTTCATTTTAAGAGGTGAACTTTGAGTAGCAATTTCTCATTCACCCGAACTCCGATTTGGACATACGAGGTACCATTTTAATCTACTCACGGAGTAGAATATAATTTTGCAAAGACCCTACACTTTTCCAAAAGTGGGTTCCACCTATATTAAATCCAAATTACTTCATTAACTTACTATTTTTCCAACAAATTATTCACTGAGTATATATAAATTGGGTATATATGAATTGAGTATACAGATTCTTTAAACATAGATATTAGATATAGATGATGATTTGAAGAATTCATAGGAGGATATTTCACAAGGTGAGCAGTCTGAATATGAAAAAGAAGAGAAGAGAAATTAAAAAAGAAAAAGGATTATTTAAATATTCATTATCTCGCTTGTAATATTTAATTAAGTTACACCGCCTTTAATTAGGTAATTAGGATAGTGTTAGTTATAATAGCCGTTAGTTTATTCTATATATATAGGGATGTAATTCAGCATAGTTATGCATAATTCACAATTAATTATTGAAAAGTTTCAATATATACATTTTTCTCAATTGTAATTTTCTCTCCAAGATTACACACTCCAAAATATTTTCCATTCCAAATGCCATTTTATATGTTTAACAATAGATTCCTCAAACAAGGTCAATTGAGTATATATGAATCCGAATCCTATCCTATCCTATCCTACTTACTATTATTTCAAGGGTGCCATTTGGTCAAAATACTAAATTTTGACTCAAATTCTATTTTTCCTAGAATTTACAATTATTTTGAAAAAATAAATAGAATTTACGGTTACATGCACAACATTAAAAAAAAAAAAAAAAAACTGCTCTAAAAACTCCCACGTCTATATGTTTACATGCAGAAAATTAAAGAAATTTAGAAAATAAATAATGCTCTAAAACTGCTCTAAAAACTCCCACGTCTATATGCTCACTTTGCATTGAAAATTAAAGAAATTTAAAAAATAAATAGTGCTCTAAAAAATAGGAAACTCCCACGTCAAATATTTACACTCCCACGTACCATGTAAACTTTTGAAGCCACGTCCACTTCAGACTTTCTTTATTGATTACAAAAACCATATTGCAAGTTCAGACTTCAAATACTTTCTTTATTAATCACAAAAACCATATTGCAAGTTCAAGCTTCAAATACTGTTCGTCTGCTTTAGGGACAATCTATCGAGCACAATTGATAGGTGATCACAATTCATCAATTCAATTCCATGTATCAATGTTATATGTCTCAATACTTTATAGTGTTTATACCACATTTTTTTTTTCAGATTTTATATTCAGGAATACAAAGCTAGAGTGGAAACATTAGACACGGACTTTCTGAAGAAATTGATAAAACTTACATCTACTCAAGCTCATTTTCAGGTATTTTGTTTTTACGGATAAGTTCATGTCAAATTCAGATATTCAGTATTCAAATTTTGCAGTCTGTCCAAATAATGATGTCCAAAGGTATAAAATATTGTTAAATTTTACCAGAAGAAACCGTGTAAGTAAAACTTATGTGTGCAAATGCAATTTCATGTACCAAGTTGTCATTTAAAAGTATGTTGAAAGGGGCTTCAAAAATTGAAAAATAGTACTGTACTATAGTTTTAAGAGATTTGACCATACTTATCAAATTCAAATCTGTATCGAGTTTTGACTTTGAAGAGGATGGTATCAAACATTTTTTAGAATTCTCAAGTACCATTAATGTTATAAAAATTGTTGGCACGGTTAAGGACATTAACTAATTATTTTATTGTGTAGTAGTTTGAACCATAAGATGTACAGCAACGAATTTTCTTCACTCTAACATAGTATTTATGATTTTTTGTTTTTCAAATTGCACTTTGATCTCAATTTTTAGAATGTTTTGCATTTTGGTGAATGTTTTTTTTTTCTTTTTATAATGTTTTGCATTTTGATCTCAATTATTTATTTTGACCAAAACACTCAATTCAAATAATAGTAAGTGAGATAGATTAGATTAGATTAGATTAGATTAAATTAACAATTGTACGTACTAAATATCTAATATGATACCGTGCATAGCACGGGTTTAGGCTAGTTTATATATATTTACTAGTATACTTTAATAATTTTTGATGCAGACAAATTTTTGTGAGACTTACGATAAATTAATTTTTAATTGAGAATTAGACTAATTTTTGCAAAGCTGAATTAGATTAGTAGCTAGTGAGACTAACTGTGATTTGCAAATCCGTCTGCTTAAAATTGGGATATTTTTTGTAAATTGTGAAGATTGTGTATTTAAAAAATATGTCTGCATGAAAGTGAGATTTGCAAGGTGGCCAAACTGCCTTACTTTGCTTAAATCATTGAAGGTTGGTGTAAATTTGGATAAATCATTAAAGCATTGAGTTTCTAATTTTCCTTTTTATTATTCTATTATTATTTTTTTTCCTTTTTATTTTTTATTTTTTTTATTGTAGTCGTACGTAATTCAAATATCACTCTATCTTGTTAGTACATTGCACATAGGTAATTGTATCTCAATGTTCTAATCTTAATGTTTTTAAACTGCTTATTGAGTGCACAAACCTATCCATTTTGTGTATGGGTCCATCTTTTTGTGGTATTTTTTTTTGGATATTTGGTATGTGCTTCTCATGTCTAGTTTTATCTTGTGCTTTTTCTATCACATGAATTGTTTAGTTTGATGAAGAAGTACTTTGATTCTTTGCGCCCAGACTCTACTATGTTATATTGTGTATCAGGGGCGGACCTAACCAACTTTGGTTGGGGGGCGAGATTTATTTAAATAGCACTCGATATTTTTCAGTTATTGTGATAGAATGTCAACTAATTGAAAATAAGTAATACTGTTGGAATAAAAATCGGTTTTAAGATTATCAAAATCCGAATACAAATTGAAACTGAAACAAACAAACCAATTTGAACAGTAAACGAAAATATAATCACTTATAAAAAACCGAATTTATAAATTCAAATAACTTATCTCACAATTCTGTATAGTAACAGAATTGATCCAACCAAATCGCAGAAATAATTCTGCTTGCCTTGAAGAAATTATCGACCCACTTCTGGTGCAATTGGGAATCACGAACACTTCTTCCAGGATAATTTGGCTACAAGAATTCCTCCACTGCACAGTAGCAGAAATTCCACCTCGAAGAACACTCAAAAGCAAAAAAGTAACCCAGAGATATTTTTCCAGAAATGTGATTTCGAAGGAGAGAACAGATTGTTGTTTTCTGTAGGTGTGTTTCTGAAATCAGAAATACTCTCATATATATAGGTGCTAGGGAGCCTTGGCAATTAATATTGCCCATTAATTTCTAACAAGAAACGGTCCAATTAAATGTGAATAAAACGTCTGAAACGTTTTCTCAATTTAATTTTCATAACTGCCTCAATTTAATTTCTGTAACTGAAAGGAGTTACAAAATTTAAAACCTGCAGAATTAATATTGTGACTGTTTCAATTTTTGAACTTCAAATTAATTAAAATTTTAATTCGAAATTCCTCCAAAAAGATAAGTCCGAGACGAGACAATTCGCGCGCGTGTGGTGTATTCATATGACCTCCTTTGTAAAGACTTATACCAAGTCTAAACACTTAAGTTCATATATACTAGTACACACAAATATAAAAAGTCAATATGAGACAAATGAAGAGTTTGAAACTCTTCAACTTCCTCACAAGGCTTTTATAATTTGCCATTTAGTCTTAGACCAATGTGGGACAAGCCCACATACAAATTATTTTATTTGAATATTAATTTCCCCACTTTATATATAACAATTTATCTATGGATTCCAACCATTTAATTAGGTATCCATCCACACATAATTACAACAATCCCCCACAAATCCATAGAAAAATAATCTACTAGGATTACTGCAATGTGCTTTCAGCAATGGTACCTTCCGGTTTGAACCACTGCCTAAGTTATCCAACTTATGCTACCACAGGGACAAATGGATCTAAGCCTTGAATTTGGACCTTGAGGTGGTAGCGTCTATTGGTAACAACACATTACTTGCAATGTGTTAATCTTTAGGTTTGACACTATAGGCCATATGTCCCGATCCTGTATCATGAATGTTGTTTGAGGAATAACCCTATTTCCTCTAGTCACGGCCAAACAACTACATTCACTTAGTTGAGCGTCTCATGATGTACTGCTAGCATCCCGTCTTACAGACTTGACCTCATTCAGTGTTAATACACTTACTAGATTAGCAGTAGTCAGCTCCTATCAGTTATATCAGGGGATAGACTCAGATACTTAGTATCAGTCTTAGTTAGGAGCAACTTTTATATACCCAGCAGTTTGTTTATACCACATTGAACCTTCCTTGTGGGATCTCCACTTGGTAGGTTGGGTTGCCACTGCTTGTATATCAGTTTAGGATTTTCAGTCCCATCCCCATCCTGGATTTCTCTACTAAGGACAAATCTAGTCCTTTAGTTAAAGGGTCTGCCACATTGTCTTTGGTATCAACAAAGTCAACGACTATGACCCTATCAGACACAAGTTCCCTTATAGACTTTAGTCTAACTTGGATGTGTCTCTTGGTCTTTTGATTATATTTTTGGCTTTTAATCTTTGCAATTGTGGTTTGAGAATCACAATGCACCACGACTGCTGGAAGAGGCAAGCTAACCATGGGTAATTGGCTTAATAACCCATGTAGCCATTCAGCTTCAGTCCCTGTCGTGTCTAAAGCACATAATTCGGCCTCAAATGTAGATCGAGTCACCAAGGTTTGCTTGGTTGACTTCCAGGAGACAGCGCCCCCACCAAGGGTAAAAACGTAACCCGTACACCCATTGCTTCCGGAGTTCTTGGCTATCTAGCTAGCGTCACTATACCCTTCAAGTACTGCAGGGAACCTGCCATATTGAAGAGATAGTGATACTGTGCCCTTCAGATACCTAAGTACCCGGTCAAGAGCTTCCCAATGGGTTCGATTTGGACAACTTGTATATCTTGCTAACTTCGAGACTGCAAACGAAATGTCTGGTCTCGTGCCATTTGCCAGTTATTGCAAGCTTCCAATAATTTGTGAATATCTTAATTGAGATATAGGAACACCACTTTCATTTTTAAAGAGAGCCACTGAAGGATCATATGGTGTTTTGGCAATTTTACATTCTTTATAGCCAAATTTCTCAATTATCTTCTCAACATAGTGAGATTGAGAAACTGCTATACCCTCAGTTGACCGAGTCAACTTGAGTCTAAGAATTACATTTGCCACACCCATATCCTTCATTTCAAACTTACTCTTTAAGAATGACTTAGTTTCATTTATTATCTCAATATTAGATCCAATCAATAGAATATCATCAACATACTGACATAAAACAATGCATTTATCACCTTTAACTTTACAGTAGATGCACTTATCATTATCGTTTACAACAAATCCAAAAGATAAAATAGTTTTATCAAACTTTTCATGCCATTGTTTAGGAGCTTGCTTCAAACCATATAGTGATTTAACAAGCTTACAAACTTTTCGCTCATTTCTAGAAGCTACAAATCCCTCTGGCTGATCCATATAGATTTCTTCCTCGAGATCACCATACAGGAATGCTGTTTTAACATCCATCTGGTGAATCGGGAAATCATATATAGAAGCCAGTGCTATTAGCACCCGGATTGTAGTCAAACGAGCAACATGGGAATATGTATAGAAAAAATCGATTCCCTCTTTTTGCCTAAACCCTTTGGCAACTAACCTGGCTTTAAACTTATCTATGGTTCCATCAGATTTAAATTTATTTTTAAAGATCCATTTACATCCAATCGTATTACACCCAGAGGGAGATCGACTAGTTCCCATGTCCCATTAGAGACAATGGAGTCCATCTCACTTTTGACAGATACCTTCCAATGCTTTGCTTCTTTCGAAGTCATTGCATCTTTGAAGGTTACAGGATCACCCTCGATGTTGTAAGTGATAAAATCACTTCCAAAATCCTTGGCAATTCTAGCTCTCTTACTCCGTTTAGGTTCATCTGATTCAATCGGTACTGAATCAGAACTACTTGGATTAACCCCCACATTTGTCATCTTTTCCACATGTTCAGGAATTGATGAAGATGTAAGGGCTGAATCTAAAGAATTTTCATTAGGCATTCCCGTTTTCATGGGAAATACGTCCTCAAAGAACGTAGCATCACGATATTCAACTATTGTGTTAACCTCTATGCCAGGAATTTCTGATTTTATAACCAGAAACCTGAGAGCATAGCTTGTTTCCACATAGCCTAAAAAGATTGCATCAACAGTCTTTGGACCCAGTTTCTTTCTTTTGTGTTCTGGAACTAGAACTTTTGCAAGACAGCCCCATACATGAAAGTATTTTAAACTAGGTTTTCTGCCTTTCCAGAATTCAAACGGAGTGCTTTCATTATGTTTTAGAGGAACTTTATTCAGAATATGGCAAGCTGTATTCAAAGCTTCTCCCCACATATATTTAGGCAATCCAGAATTCAAAATCAAACTATTAATCATATCTTTAAAAGTTATATTCTTTCGTTCTGCTATCCCATTCGACGAAGGGGAATATGGAGGAGTCTCTTCGTGAATAATGCCAAAATTTCGGCAATATTCTTCGAACAAATTAGACACATATTCTCCACCTCTATCTGATCTCAACCGTTTAAGTTTCTTACCAGTTTGAGATTCAGCTTCATTATTAAACATTATGAATTTTTCAAGTGCTTCAGATTTATATTCTAACAAATAAACATAACAGTATCTACTGCAATCATCTATAAAAAGTAATAAAGTATTTCTTATTATCTTTAGTTAAAATTCCATTGAATTTGCAAATGTCCGTATGAACCAAATCAAGTATTTCAGAATGCCTTTCAACCGATTGGTATGGCTTTCTTACTTGTTTTGCTTCAACACAAATGTGACATTTGTCTTTATGGTTTATTTCATGTTTGGGGATTAGATTTAAATTCATCATCCGTTTAACAGAACCAAAATTTAAATGTCCTAATCTATCATGCCAAACATTAGAAGATTCAATTGTATTCACAACAGGAAATTCAGAAAATTTATTAGAACCAACATTTTCAACTCTTAATTTAAATAAACCATCATCTAAATAACCTTTACCAACAAAAGTCCCATAATACAGAATTACGACTTTATTGGATTTAAAGTTCATTTCGTAACCCTCTCTAACTATTACAGAACCACTTATTATGTTTCTCCTGATCGTAGGAATATGATGCACCCTTTGTAGTGATAGTATGCGCCCTGAAGGAAACTTCAAGTCCACGCGTCCTATCCCTAACATGTTTGCACCACTTGAATTTCCCATCGTCACGGATTTTCCATCAACAGGCTGATAAGACACAAATAGCAATTTATCAGCACATACATGCACATTTGCCCTAGTGTCTATTAGCCAATCAAATGGTTCATAAATAGTAAGAATTTCAGGTTTCAAGGAAACATACCCATCAACAGAGTTTTCTGGAGCTTTAGGTTCACTAGTATCTCCCACAATCATGTTTATCATAGCCGGAGCTCTAGTTTCACCAATGTCTCCCACAACCATGTTGACTGTAGCTGGTGTAGTAGACTCAGATTTGGCTTTGGACTTTTTAGTAGGACACTCCTTAGCCCAGTGACTCATCTGTCCACAAGTCCAGCATGGTTTGTTTGTCTTTGGTTTCTTTTTGTTTTTAGGTTTATTTATGAATTTCGAGTTGGGATTTACATGATTCACTTTTTTCTTTCCAGTTATCATATTTGCCTTAGGCTGGTACTCAACAGGAACACCATGAGTTTGGTTTTTGTGTTCCTCTTCGATACTTATGGCAATCATAAGATCATCAAGAGTCAGCTTTCCCTTTTGATGTTTCAATGTCATGCCAAAGTTTTCCCAAGATTTGGGAAACTTATCAATGATTGACATAACCAAAAATTTATCTGGAAGTTTCATTCAGCATCAGAAAGAGCGTGCTCAAGATTTATCAGTTCATGAGTTTGTTCAGTTACAGACTTTCCTTCAACCATCTGAAATTTCAGGAACTTGGAAACAGAATACTTTTCGAGCCCTTGCTCTTCAGTATTATATTTCCTGTCCAATTCGTCCCAAAGAGACTTAGCTGTGTATGAATCAGAACAGTACACGTCAAAGAGTACATTCGATAAAGCAGAAAGAATGACTCCTCGACCAATTTGGTCCCGTTCTGACCATTCAGCTATTTCAGCAGTCTTTGGGTCTGTTTCAGTTGGTTCAGGACTAGTCACCTGAATAACCGACAAAAGTCCCTTCATCGTAAACCAAATTTTCATGCGCTGTTGCCAACGCTTAAAAAATTGGCCTGAAAACTTTTCCGGTAAACCGGATAAGTCGACTTTTGTGGCTGGCATGGACACAGTACCGGAGCCTCCTGCAGATTACATGATAATTTTAAAACACGAGAATAATTTCTTCAAGATTGTTGGAATAAAAATCGGTTTTAAGATTATCAAAATCCGAATACAAATTGAAACTGAAACAAACAAACCAATTTGAACAGTAAACGAAAATATAATCACTTATAAAAAACCGAATTTATAAATTCAAATAACTTATCTCACAATTCTGTATAGTAATAGAATTGATCCAACCAAATCGCAGAAATAATTCTGCTTGCCTTGAAGAAATTATCGACCCACTTCTGGTGCAATTGGGAATCACGAACACTTCTTCCAGGATAATTTGGCTACAAGAATTCCTCCACTGCACAGTAGCAGAAATTCCACCTCGAAGAACACTCAAAAGCAAAAAAGTAACCCAGAGATATTTTTCCAGAAATGTGATTTCGAAGGAGAGAACAGATTGTTGTTTTCTGTTGGTGTGTTTCTGAAATCAGAAATACTCTCATATATATAGGTGCTAGGGAGCCTTGGCAATTAATATTGCCCATTAATTTCTAACAAGAAACGGTCCAATTAAATGTGAATAAAACGTCTGAAACGTTTTCTCAATTTAATTTTCATAACTGCCTCAATTTAATTTCTGTAACTGAAAGGAGTTACAAAATTTAAAACCTGCAGAATTAATATTGTGACTGTTTCAATTTTTGAACTTCAAATTAATTAAAATTTTAATTCGAAATTCCTCCAAAAAGATAAGTCCGAGACGAGACAATTCGCGCGCGTGTGGTGTATTCATATGACCCCCTTTGTAAAGACTTATACCAAGTCTAAACACTTAAGTTCATATATACTAGTACACACAAATATAAAAAGTCAATATGAGACAAATGAAGAGTTTGAAACTCTTCAACTTCCTCACAAGGCTTTTATAATTTGCCATTTAGTCTTAGACCAATGTGGGACAAGCCCACATACAAATTATTTTATTTGAATATTAATTTCCCCACTTTATATATAACAATTTATCTATGGATTCCAACCATTTAATTAGGTATCCATCCACACATAATTACAACAAATACTGTATATTTATCTAATAAAAGGTGAAAAAATGTATTAATAATTTTTTTAAAGAGTCTCATTCAATATATGGTTCAAAATATTGAGTAATTTTAAAACACATAAATATTTTTACAACATAAATTTAGTTATGTAAAAAAAATACTATAAAAAGTATCAAAATTAATATTAAAACTTATTTTTCTTTATTGTGGTGCATTTTATAAAATCAAATATTTACATTAGTTTTAGTACATATGAGCATATTACTGTTATATATTAATTCATATATTTATAATAAAGAAAAATAGCGTCTACATTATAACTAATCCATACAACTTATATTTAATATATAAGAAAGATTGATAAGGTCATAACTGAAAATTTAGAAAATTGCAGCCCAAGGAAGTCAAACCTTGGCCTCAGCGTTCCACCAACTGCGCCACTGCCATATTTTGAAAATATTTGACGAACATGTATATAAATTTTATTTCAGAATTTTCTTGGGGGGACGACCGCCACCCCCAGCCCCTGAAGCGGTCCGCCCCTGTTGTGTATAGTTTTTAGATGAATTGGTTATTTAATATGGTACTAATGCTCAAATCAAAAGAAAATTCTATATTAGAATATCTTCGCTTTCATTTCTAAATTCTACATGTTAGGGTTGCGTAAAATGTATACAACCTACACGTAATCTAATGTAAAAAATCAACTTCAATGTATGACGGCATTGATTTAAAGCATATATATAATGTATTTCGGCATTGTTTTAAAGCATATATATAAAGAAAAGAGAATTGCATTTTTGGTATAGAGCTATATGTCAATTCCTATTTTTGGTACTGAGCTCTATAAGTCCAACACATTTGGTACAAAACTTTAACAAATTGTGACACATTTGGTACAACAGTTAAAAATTGCCATTAAGTGATGACTTAGCAATTAAGTATAATTGCAAAGTTGATGTCATTACTTATGTTGACTGATTAGTTTACCCCATAATATTTTATGTAACACCCCGTAAATTTAAAATATTTCAAAATGAAATTATTGAATTTTAAATTTAATTTTTGTTTGACGAATTTTATTTCAATGAAATTTAGTATTTCTTTAAGCTTAAACGTACAATTAGATTTTTTTTAGCACAAAAAATAAAACTTGAAAATGATTGGGAAGGTAATAAAAACCTTATGAATGTTTTGAAAAAGTTTATAAAATAAAAGGGGTCGTTTTATAATTTTTTGGACTTAATTGTACAAAAAAAAAAATATTTTGGGGCGAAATTGCACTTTCCCAAAACTTCAGGGGGCAAAGTGCAAAATCGCCCCAATCTTTTCAATTCTGCAGCAAGTGATGATGTTCCCTTCCTTGGAAATTGCCATTTTCTCTCTTGGGTTAAGTTTTCTTCACCAAACAAGAAACCTAAACATTGATGGGATATGAAAATGATTTATTTTCCTTTCCCATGTAATATGTATAGATGTATATACATCTATAATCTGAAAATTAAGCTTTTTTTATATATATATATATATATATATATATATATATATATATATATACACATATATAGTCTCCCTCACACTCTACCATTTTTACTCCATACTTAGACTAGTGAGAAAAACAATTCAAGAGAGAAAAAGAGAGATAAAAAGGGAGTTAGAAAAATTAAAGTGAGAAGTGAGTGTTTTATTGTGGAAGGGGAGACCACTACCACCACCACCACAACGTCGCCGTGAAGCCGCCGGATCGCTGCCGTGAAGCTGCCAGACCGCTGCCACCGCTGCCGGAATCCACCGCCGCCGCCGCCGCCGGAAATCAACTATTCAAGGTTTAGGTATAAACCATTTCTACCCCATTTTTGTTGTTTTTGTTAGTAGTTGTTTTAAGAAATGAGTTTATGTAGAAAATAATACAAAACCTTGTTCATCCATTTTAAAACTTCTTGAACCCTAGATCTATAGTTTTGATTTTCGGATTTAAGTTTTGAAGCTTTGATTTTCTTATGTGAAAAAGTTTAGTTTTGAGATTTTATTAAAGATCTAGGTTTGAGTTGAAGGTTTTGTTTAAAAATTCACATTTTGTAAAATGTAATGAAAGTTTAATGTTTTAGTTGTGAATGATGATTTGAGATTGTTCTTAAAATTATTGTGATGAATAAGGTTGGGTTATGAAAAAATAATACTTTCATTTTAAGTTTAAAAAAAAAAAAAAAAAGTTTTGTGGTTAAAAATGAAAATTTCAAAATCTTGGAATTTTATTGAAATAAAATGTTTAAGCTTTTCATATATAGTTAAAATATGATCTTTATAAAAATATGTTGAATTTCATATTGTAAATTAATTTTTTCAAAGTTTTGATTGAGTATTAAAAGCATGTTCATATGAAAAATAAATATAACTATATATATGTTTCTATATACAAAAGTTAGAGGGGGTGGTGTGCAATTTTCCGGTGGGTGGCCGGAGCCACCCCACCGCCGGCAGGAAGCCGGCCGGCTAAATGCCGGCCAGCCTTGATCGCTGCTGTGTGCAGCAAGCTTGCTGCACACAGCAGCAGGCCATTGGGCCTGTTGTCTTGCAACAGGCCCAGGTCTGTTGCATTTGCAACAGACCACCGAATTGGGCCTGTTGCAATGCAACAGGCCATCTAGCCCACATACATATATAAAAAAAAAAAATATTATTAAAATATTAGATTTAATAAAATAAAAGTATTAATAAATAAAATTAGTTTTAAAAAAAAAAAAAAGTTAAAAAGAAAAAAAAAATGGAGAAACCATTAAACACAAATTTCTTAAGTATTATTTAAAGTAATTTACTTTTAAAATAATAAAGTAAATAAATTTTATAAATAAATACTTTGTATAAAAGAAAAATAATTGGTATATTGCTTTTTAATATTAAATTTCGAAAATGGCGATTTAATTAAATTAAGTAACAATACTTTCATTCAAGAATAAAATAAACTTTTTGAATGTAATAATTTTATAAAATAATATAAATAAATTATGATAACTTTAAATAGAGTAAATGTTTAACTTTTTATGAGTTAATAAAAAGTAATTTATAATAAAGAGATTTATATGAAAATAATAAATTTGTAATTATTTTTAAAATTGACAAAAAGGAAAATAATAAACAATTAGAAAATTAAATAAATATTTTCTGAAAAATAAATAATAAACCCATTTTATGAATAATAAAATATATTTCGAAAATAAATATATTATTTAAATAATTTTGAAAAAAAAAATAATAATAAAGGGTTAAAGAAAATATAAGACTTTTCCGAAAAAGAAATCTAAATAAATTTTGAAAAAAAAAAGGGTAAAATAGTAATAAATTATTTTTCGAATTAGATCATGATTAAATAATACTTTTTGAAAAGATAATAATTTCAAAATAAAATAAAATAATTTCAAGGGTACATTAATTCATAATTTGTAAAAATATTTAATCTAAAACAAAAAATAAAATACTTTTCGAAAAGATAATAATTTCAAGGGTACATTAATTCTTAGTTAAATAAAATAAAATAATTCATAATTTGAAAAAAGAAAATAAAATAATATTTCTTGGCAAAATAAGTAATTTGAAAATAAAATAAAATATTTTGATTAAATATTTTTCTGAATTTAATAAATTCGAAAATAAATGTTTTAAATATTAAAAATAATTTTAATTAATCTTGATCATTAATTTTTATAAAGAAAATTAGTAAATAATTTGAATAATTATTTTAAGGAAATAAATAATTTCAAAAATAAATTAAAATAATTTGGATAATTATTTTTCTGAAAATAAATAATAACTTTGAATTTAAATAAATTTCGAGAAAAAGATAAAACGAGGTCTTAGAAATAATTAATAATTAAGGTAAAGGAATTTAATTAATTTTGAATAAAATAAAGATTAAAATAAATAATTTTAAGTAAATATTTCTGAAAAATAATGATAAACTTCTTCCGAAAATAAAATATATATTTCAATTAATCTTGAATATTTATTTTCTGAGAATAAATAATAAAATATTTTTATAAAATTTCTAATAAATACCAAATCTGAGAATGATAATTTCAAATAAAGATTAATGTTGAAAAGGGGATTCAATAAATTATAATAATTTTCTGAAAATGAATTTAAATAACTATTTTAAATAACATAAAGATGTTAAATGATTAATTTTATTTTTGAAATAAAATCAATAATAATTTTTGTGAAAGAAAATAATTTCAAATAAACTTAAATTTAAAAATAAATTATTGTTTGAATACTTAATGAATATAAAGTATCTTGAAAGTAATAACTTAACTTAAAACCCTTAATTAAGTATTTTAAAGCTCAATTAGAACGTTTTTGTTTTACTTCTAACCCTTTCGTGGGTATGATTACCACGCTTTACGAACGGACTGTAGAACCTTTAGGTCGGACATAAATGTCCAAGTTTTGATCGTGGCTTTGATATTGAACAACCACGATTCAATTGTTTGCTCGACTAAAGAATTGCTTTAGTCACTCTAGAATCCTTATGGAGTAATTAGATTCTAAGATCGTTACATAAACGTGTACAGGAACCGAAGACGCTACTTTTTCGCACTTCCTCGAGAATCGTAAGCTACACAGGTGAGTGCTGTGTGTTATATGTGTGTAAGTCTAAATGTGCTAGTAGGTCGAGTCAAAACTGTAACTTAGTTCCTAAACGAACAAGCATGTGATGTATGATAACATAAATAACTCGATGCTAGGACGAACTATTCTTGTTGAATTATTATGCTAATGCTCATGTGCTTATAAGTACTTGATATTGTACACCGAATTGTTATGATTATTATTATTGAGTTCTTTACTGATTTCCTGTTACTCGATTGTTATTGTACTGTATTGTTACTGAACTGTATTGTTTATTATCATTATGTGGTCCCTATTTTGGTGTGCGGAATCGTGGATAACCCGGAAGGTTAGGGCCGGAGGGTTACCTCGATCCACCGTAGACCCGCTTCACGAGCCAAGTGTGGAGGTTACACTTGGGGAGTGAATGTCAAACTCCTGGCATGAGACGTCTATGCGCACAGTTAGTAAGGTAGCTCCTTACTTGGAGTGTTCGGTGGGGGCGTCATAATATGGACTGGAGGGTAAGAGGAGGACGGCATCAGCAACTGTTGGTTACTTGTTTAATGTGATTAAATTGTTATCGCATGCTTTTATTTACTATAATGTTATATATGTTCATGTACAATATGTCGCATACATGCATCACACGCACATGTGCACTACAGCCTCACTAAGTTGGACGATCAACTTACGCATTCGTGTTTACTTCTTTTCAGATACAGGCTTTCTATGGTATGATGTCTAGCGTTGGTGTTGTCCGTCTCCGAGATCCTGTCTGTCGATCGTCGAGGGTCATCCTCATTATCTTTTGCTTTTATTATGTTGTTATGTTTTGTGTCTTTTATGTATCTGCATGATTAATACTTAAGAGTGTTTACTGTGGAAACTTGTTATTGCGTTGTATACGCTTATTTTGAACATTGTGCCCGCTCCTGCACATAGCAGTGTTTCGGGTTTTTTGCTTTCATGTTGAACTATGATTCGAATTAATGTTAATGAGTCGTTTGTTGTTTTGTTTAAAAAAAAAATTTACTCAAAATTTGGTTGTGTTCACCGAATACGGACCCGGACTCGGGGGTGGATCCACGTTGGACCCGACCCGGGGGCTCGGGCCGTCACAGGTGGTATCAGAGCTTAGGCTTATAAGTCAGGTCAAGGATCCTCGGAAGTCGTCTGTTGTGTCGTGTCTTAACTATCTTTTCGAGTCCTTTTGTGTAATTATTATATGTTATGTATTTATTTCGTATATTGTGAGTGCGATAGCATGTCGAGCCAAGATAATTGTTTTCAAGCGCATGAGAGAGAGACATGATTTTTGAGGTTGAGTTGGGGCCTCACTGGACCAATGCTGCACCAACTCGTAATGATTCTCCCCCTCGTCGCTCGGTTAGTCGACGTTCTTAACCTCGTCGGGTCTATCCGCCATCCCCTGATCATGTGCGACTTGGAGGTCGTCGATCAAGGGTTGATTATCCCAATAGTTTAGTGCATGAGCTGGAGGTTGACCTTGATCGGTACTCTCGGGTTGCATCACTTGTAAGGACTTGTGCTCAATAAGCGGAAATTAGGGTCCAAGTGATTGAAGATCTACTCAATGAAATGAAGGCCCGAATGGAGTATTTTCGGATCCATAGGAATCATGGCTTGTTCCAATCCAACACGATTCAAGATAGGTTGAGGAGTATTTACGATTCTCTCTTCGTTGCTAGAGGAGCTGGGTGATCAGAACCCGAAAGAGGAGAACCCCGCGGATGCGGTAACTCCTATGGATGGTGAGGATCCCCGAGATTGGTGCTCATGAGACAGCATTTAAGATGACTTAGATTGAGAGATCGTTTAGGACTTCCTTTTAACCTTGTTTGTTTTGAAGCCGTCTTGGCTAGTTGAATGTTTTATCGTACTATGTCTCTGTTTTGATACACTATGATTGATTATCTGATGTTCGATAAAAAAAAAAAAAAATTTGATCGACTGGCGGTTTGCCAATATGTGATAATAAGTTTGGTTCTGAGGGATTCTTTTTGTCAAAATAGTAGGTTCGGCCTTGTTATACTAACGAGCCGTCCTTCATTGTTTAGATGGCAGGAACTCATGGTGATAGTCGTGCTAGTCGATTGGTTCCCTCTCGTCAGTCTGAGGGAGCACTGACAACCCCACCAGTCGAACAAGCTGAGCGAATCATTTCCGCTTTGGCAGAGTTCACCCAAGCTTTGCAAGGCTCTGCACGAGCTGCGCCTCTACCACTTGCACCGCTAGCTTTGGAAAAGACCTTGGAACGTTTTCTGCAATTCCAACCGCCCCAATTTTTTGGAAAACCTGACGATCAAAATGCTGAAGTATGGTTGGCCGAGATTGAGTATATCTTCCGAGTCATGGACTACCCAAACATTCCAAAAATTTCATTGGCCACTTATTGTTTGATAGATGTTGCGAAGGCCTGGTGGCAAAAGAGAGAAATGGTTTGGGAACAGAACCGAACCGAAAGAACCTGGGAGAACTTTGTTAAGGACTTTATAGATAAGTATGTGCCGCCTTTTATTAGGGAGCTTCGAGAAGGGCAGTTTAATTCTCTAAAGCAAGAGAATATGAGTGTGCCAGAGTTTGAGGTTGTCTATTCCCGGCTAGTTCGTTATGCTCCCCACTTGACAATGGATGAGCCACGTCGCACCCTCCAATTTATCAGGTGCTTGAGGCCTGAACTTCAACGAACCCTTATTTCCCAAAACATAGCCTCTTATGTCGAAGTAGTTGGGAGGGCCACCCGAATTGAGAATGACCTGATTGAGCTCGAGGCATTTCGGGTTTCAGGGAAAAGGCCTTCGCAATCAAATTGGGAAACTGGAAGAATTTCATGTAAGGAACCGAAGTTTGGAAATTCAAGCTCGGAAAACCTGAACAATTGTCGCCAATTCAATCGACCACAAAAGCAATCAGGAAAATCAGACAAGGGTGCTTGCACGTATTGTGGAGGAAAAGGGCATGGAGAGCCCACGTGCTGGAAGAAAGCTGGCAAGTGTCTGAGATGTGGAAGTCAAGATCATTTGGTAAAATATTGTCCCAAGGCACCACCTGCAGCAGCTCTAGCTAGCAAAGGACTATTATTGCCAGCAAAAAGCGCGAAAGCGCAAAACTCTCAAGTGAACCCTTAAAATGGAAGCGGAGCAACGGACAGAGCCTGACCTATGGTGCTATGGAAGGTATACAATATTGTTTTAAGGATTTATGTATACTATCATTTGGATATGAGGCATCGCATTCCTTCGTATCATTGTGTTATGGATCTATGATATTGAGTATGGTTTAATGAGTTTCGTATAAGTTAGGATTTCGTACTCCGTCAGGAACCTCGTTTACAACGAGTTCAACTTAGAGATGCGAGGTTAAGATCAGGATAAGGGATTTTTCCTGTCAATCTGATCATATTCCTAATCCTAGATTGTGATAAAATGACGGACCAGATGTCCAAATTAAGATATCATCATAAGAAATTGACACTTCCCACCCTGAACTTTTCGAACATCATGAGCGAATTTGGGGACCAAATTCTTTTAAGGAGGGAGGATTGTAACACCCCGTAAATTTAAAATATTTCAAAATGAAATTATTGAATTTTAAATTTAATTTTTGTTTGACGAATTTTATTTCAATGAAATTTAGTATTTCTTTAAGCTTAAACGTACAATTAGATTTTTTTTAGCACAAAAAATAAAACTTGAAAATGATTGGGAAGGTAATAAAAACCTTATGAATGTTTTGAAAAAGTTTATAAAATAAAAGGGGTCGTTTTATAATTTTTTGGACTTAATTGTACAAAAAAAAAAATATTTTGGGGCGAAATTGCACTTTCCCAAAACTTCAGGGGGCAAAGTGCAAAATTGCCCCAATCTTTTCAATTCTGCAGCAAGTGATGATGTTCCCTTCCTTGGAAATTGCCATTTTCTCTCTTGGGTTAAGTTTTCTTCACCAAACAAGAAACCTAAACATTGATGGGATATGAAAATGATTTATTTTCCTTTCCCATGTAATATGTATAGATGTATATACATCTATAATCTGAAAATTAAGCTTTTTATATATATATATATATATATATATATATATATATATATATACACATATATAGTCTCCCTCACACTCTACCATTTTTACTCCATACTTAGACTAGTGAGAAAAACAATTCAAGAGAGAAAAAGAGAGATAAAAAGGGAGTTAGAAAAATTAAAGTGAGAAGTGAGTGTTTTATTGTGGAAGGGGAGACCACTACCACCACCACCACAACGTCGCCGTGAAGCCGCCGGATCGCTGCCGTGAAGCTGCCAGACCGCTGCCACCGCTGCCGGAATCCACCGCCGCCGCCGCCGCCGGAAATCAACTATTCAAGGTTTAGGTATAAACCATTTCTACCCCATTTTTGTTGTTTTTGTTAGTAGTTGTTTTAAGAAATGAGTTTATGTAGAAAATAATACAAAACCTTGTTCATCCATTTTAAAACTTCTTGAACCCTAGATCTATAGTTTTGATTTTCGGATTTAAGTTTTGAAGCTTTGATTTTCTTATGTGAAAAAGTTTAGTTTTGAGATTTTATTAAAGATCTAGGTTTGAGTTGAAGGTTTTGTTTAAAAATTCACATTTTGTAAAATGTAATGAAAGTTTAATGTTTTAGTTGTGAATGATGATTTGAGATTGTTCTTAAAATTATTGTGATGAATAAGGTTGGGTTATGAAAAAATAATACTTTCATTTTAAGTTTAAAAAAAAAAAAAAAGTTTTGTGGTTAAAAATGAAAATTTCAAAATCTTGGAATTTTATTGAAATAAAATGTTTAAGCTTTTCATATATAGTTAAAATATGATCTTTATAAAAATATGTTGAATTTCATATTGTAAATTAATTTTTTCAAAGTTTTGATTGAGTATTAAAAGCATGTTCATATGAAAAATAAATATAACTATATATATGTTTCTATATACAAAAGTTAGAGGGGGTGGTGTGCAATTTTCCGGTGGGTGGCCGGAGCCACCCCACCGCCGGCAGGAAGCCGGCCGGCTAAATGCCGGCCAGCCTTGATCGCTGCTGTGTGCAGCAAGCTTGCTGCACACAGCAGCAGGCCATTGGGCCTGTTGTCCCAGGTCTGTTGCATTTGCAACAGACCACCGAATTGGGCCTGTTGCAATGCAACAGGCCATCTAGCCCACATACATATATAAAAAAAAAAAAATATTATTAAAATATTAGATTTAATAAAATAAAAGTATTAATAAATAAAATTAGTTTTAAAAAAAAAAAAAAAAGTTAAAAAGAAAAAAAAAATGGAGAAACCATTAAACACAAATTTCTTAAGTATTATTTAAAGTAATTTACTTTTAAAATAATAAAGTAAATAAATTTTATAAATAAATACTTTGTATAAAAGAAAAATAATTGGTATATTGCTTTTTAATATTAAATTTCGAAAATGGCGATTTAATTAAATTAAGTAACAATACTTTCATTCAAGAATAAAATAAACTTTTTGAATGTAATAATTTTATAAAATAATATAAATAAATTATGATAACTTTAAATAGAGTAAATGTTTAACTTTTTATGAGTTAATAAAAAGTAATTTATAATAAAGAGATTTATATGAAAATAATAAATTTGTAATTATTTTTAAAATTGACAAAAAGGAAAATAATAAACAATTAGAAAATTAAATAAATATTTTCTGAAAAATAAATAATAAACCCATTTTATGAATAATAAAATATATTTCGAAAATAAATATATTATTTAAATAATTTTGAAAAAAAAAATAATAATAAAGGGTTAAAGAAAATATAAGACTTTTCCGAAAAAGAAATCTAAATAAATTTTGAAAAAAAAAGGGTAAAATAGTAATAAATTATTTTTCGAATTAGATCATGATTAAATAATACTTTTTGAAAAGATAATAATTTCAAAATAAAATAAAATAATTTCAAGGGTACATTAATTCCTAATTTGTAAAAATATTTAATCTAAAACAAAAAATAAAATACTTTTCGAAAAGATAATAATTTCAAGGGTACATTAATTCTTAGTTAAATAAAATAAAATAATTCATAATTTGAAAAAAGAAAATAAAATAATATTTCTTGGCAAAATAAGTAATTTGAAAATAAAATAAAATATTTTGATTAAATATTTTTCTGAATTTAATAAATTCGAAAATAAATGTTTTAAATATTAAAAATAATTTTAATTAATCTTGATCATTAATTTTTATAAAGAAAATTAGTAAATAATTTGAATAATTATTTTAAGGAAATAAATAATTTCAAAAATAAATTAAAATAATTTGGATAATTATTTTTCTGAAAATAAATAATAACTTTATCTGAATTTAAATAAATTTCGAGAAAAAGATAAAACGAGGTCTTAGAAATAATTAATAATTAAGGTAAAGGAATTTAATTAATTTTGAATAAAATAAAGATTAAAATAAATAATTTTAAGTAAATATTTCTGAAAAATAATGATAAACTTCTTCCGAAAATAAAATATATATTTCAATTAATCTTGAATATTTATTTTCTGAGAATAAATAATAAAATATTTTTATAAAATTTCTAATAAATACCAAATCTGAGAATGATAATTTCAAATAAAGATTAATGTTGAAAAGGGGATTCAATAAATTATAATAATTTTCTGAAAATGAATTTAAATAACTATTTTAAATAACATAAAGATGTTAAATGATTAATTTTATTTTTGAAATAAAATCAATAATAATTTTTGTGAAAGAAAATAATTTCAAATAAACTTAAATTTAAAAATAAATTATTGTTTGAATACTTAATGAATATAAAGTATCTTGAAAGTAATAACTTAACTTAAAACCCTTAATTAAGTATTTTAAAGCTCAATTAGAACGTTTTTGTTTTACTTCTAACCCTTTCGTGGGTATGATTACCACGCTTTACGAACGGACTGTAGAACCTTTAGGTCGGACATAAATGTCCAAGTTTTGATCGTGGCTTTGATATTGAACAACCACGATTCAATTGTTTGCTCGACTAAAGCATTGCTTTAGTCACTCTAGAATCCTTATGGAGTAATTAGATTCTAAGATCGTTACATAAACGTGTACAGGAACCGAAGACGCTACTTTTTCGCACTTCCTCGAGAATCGTAAGCTACACAGGTGAGTGCTGTGTGTTATATGTGTGTAAGTCTAAATGTGCTAGTAGGTCGAGTCAAAACTGTAACTTAGTTCCTAAACGAACAAGCATGTGATGTATGATAACATAAATAACTCGATGCTAGGACGAACTATTCTTGTTGAATTATTATGCTAATGCTCATGTGCTTATAAGTACTTGATATTGTACACCGAATTGTTATGATTAATATTATTGAGTTCTTTACTGATTTCCTGTTACTCGATTGTTATTGTACTGTATTGTTACTGAACTGTATTGTTTATTATCATTATGTGGGCCCTATTTTGGTGTGCGGAATCGTGGATAACCCGGAAGGTTAGGGCCGGAGGGTTACCTCGATCCACCGTAGACCCGCTTCACGAGCCAAGTGTGGAGGTTACACTTGGGGAGTGAATGTCAAACTCCTGGCATGAGACGTCTATGCGCACAGTTAGTAAGGTAGCTCCTTACTTGGAGTGTTCGGTGGGGGCGTCATAATATGGACTGGAGGGTAAGAGGAGGACGGCATCAGCAACTGTTGGTTACTTGTTTAATGTGATTAAATTGTTATCGCATGCTTTTATTTACTATAATGTTATATATGTTCATGTACAATATGTCGCATACATGCATCACACGCACATGTGCACTACAGCCTCACTAAGTTGGACGATCAACTTACGCATTCGTGTTTACTTCTTTTCAGATACAGGCTTTCTATGGTATGATGTCTAGCGTTGGTGTTGTCCGTCTCCGAGATCCTGTCTGTCGATCGTCGAGGGTCATCCTCATTATCTTTTGCTTTTATTATGTTGTTAAGTTTTGTGTCTTTTATGTATCTGCATGATTAATACTTAAGAGTGTTTACTGTGGAAACTTGTTATTGCGTTGTATACGCTTATTTTGAACATTGTGCCCGCTCCTGCACATAGCAGTGTTTCGGGTTTTTTGCTTTCATGTTGAACTATGATTCGAATTAATGTTAATGAGTCGTTTGTTGTTTTGTTTAAAAAAAAAATTTACTCAAAATTTGGTTGTGTTCACCGAATACGGACCCGGACTCGGGGGTGGATCCACGTTGGACCCGACCCGGGGGCTCGGGCCGTCACATTTTAGGTTACCAAAAAAGCCTCATACTCCAAATTTAGTGACGATTTTAGTCAACATTGTTGCCAAATTTCAAAATTGACTCGAATAAGGCCACATGCGGACCAATTTGAATATTTTACTAAATGATTTTGTCTATCCATTAAGTTTTCAGTTAGGCAAACGATCTATGGTTTAAAATGGACCGACTTGAAATAATGCCAAACTTCGATCAGGTTCGATCTAGTTTGTAGGAGTATTCAACGAAACTGCGAAACCGCCCAACCCAAATCGACCAAAATTTGCGGGTCAAAAATTGGTTGGTTCGATCTTGGGCTTCTTGAATAAAAGACCAAGAATTGCAATTGGGTTTGGTTTTTTACATTTTTAAACCGCATCAGACCGCACTATATATATAATTTTATTTTATGTAATTTAGTTCAACAATTTAAATAATAAGAAATTTGATCCAAATATATATTTTAACTAACTAATCTCAATCCATAACCCAAAGTCCAACATCTATACACAAAAAACTCTTCTGCTACCGCCTTAATTTTTCCTCACCTTGCATTTCTTCCTTCCCATGTTAAATAAAAAAAAAAAAAACTACTAAAGGATGATATAAAAATGTTCTAACTTCCAAAAGAACAAAAAGTAATTCTGTTGGAGCATAAACACCCACATAAACTTCAAGGTATTTTTTTTTGTTTATTGTTTGATTTTTTTCTTTCAAATTTAAATTTGCCTAATAAATAATTTTCTATTTAAATACGTAGATGTATGTTGTTTAGATTAAATAGCAATTACTTTTCTTATTGTTTATATATATTTAGCTACATATCGATGATATATATATATATAATTTAATATATATATATATAATTTAATATATATATATATATATATATATATATATATATATATATATATATATATATATATATATATATATATAATTTTTTGTTTATATATTTTCAGATTATTGATAAGGAAGAGGAGTCGAAATCACTTCTAAAGCAGTGAATCAAAGTGAAAAAAAAATGAAGTTTCACTCAACAAACTTCCGGTTCTCCTTCGACTAGTAAAGGTAATTTCACTACTTGAAAAATAGAAATTTGCCACCGATTTTGAGAAAAATCAATATTCTCGCTGAAATATCATTTGAAAAAAATTGGGTCTGAATTGGATTCCAACCGAGTAAATTCCCACCGATTTCAATTAATAAGTGCAAAATTCCCACCGATTAAATTTAATACATATTAATTTTTTTTATTTTTTTATTTCTCAAAATTCCCATATATTAGAAATCCATGGGAATATAAATGCAATTTCTTTTTTAACTTTTTTTTAAAAAAAAACATTTGTAGTCATAATTTAGCTGAAATGCATCTCTTAATTTCGACCGATTTAAAATGGGTCGGAATTCTCACAAAAAATTCACATTGATATTATTTTCGATCGGAATTTATTAAAATTCACACCAAACTTTGTTTGGTTGGAATTTTTCGATAAGAATTTTTATTTTTTTCTAGTAGTGTTCTGTGATATTTATTGATATTACTAATTTAATGATATTTATTGCAGGTTTTCTGCTTGGGGATTTGATATAAATAATTTAATGATATTTGTATAAGTTTGATATTTTTCAAGTCAAGTCAAGATGCACAATATGTCGTAGAACGAGTTTCAGAATTCTCAGCTATAACGTGATTTTTCTAGCAATTTTATAATGAAAACTTGTTAACCCACTGTTTAGGATTATTTTTTGTTTTCTTTAAAATCATGTATCCATTGAAGATCATATCTTATTAGTTGATATTATGCATTATCTCCATATATTTTCTACGAAAATTTATAAAATTTATTCAAAAAAAATCAAAAGTGATAATTGTTCAGTGCATTTACATTTAACTTATCAAATAATAAAAATACATTAAAGTTAAGAGTTTTGAGACAACAAAACCCGCTTCAACCCTAATGGACCGTAAAGTACAATCTCAAGCCTTATTGAACTGGGTTTGAACCAGACTAATAAAAGCCCGCTAATATGGAGTTGGATTTGGGGGAGTTTAAAATCACACTAGACCGCACCGCAAAGACCCTTGCCAGTTACCAGTTTGTACCGAATGCTCAACCCTAGTTGAGAGTATGAAGTTGGAAGTTTCTACGAGCTTAAGGAAAAATCAAGGCAGGATGAATATATCGGTCATCGCCATAGATTTCTTTCCTAAATTTTGTTAGTCGGTGACTCGATCTAATTGAGGAAGAACAAGTCGGTCTAATTCCCTAATTGGCGTAGAAAGACCACACGAATTTTTTGCTAATTTTGAGTAATGTTGGTGGGCTAGTGGGATTAATGTTGCCGGGTCTTGTTTACTTATTTTTTTTTTTTTTTCAGTAAGGGTTTATTTTTTTTTTCCGGGTCTTTATATTAAAGACAATGAAAAGGCCCATTTAATAATCTACTAAATTATTAGTTCAATAATTCGTTGATGGAAAAAAAAAATCAAATATTTCGACTTGGATAAGATTGAGCTTATTTTTCAAGTCTCTACGTCATGGCTCAATCAAATTTTGGATCGTGATATATAATACTCTGAATATATATTAATTACATCATGGCTAAATCAAAATTAATAATATAAAAATTCACAAGTTAATTTGCCATTTATTTATATGTTAATTACTAAAAAAAAGGGCATGTTTATTAATTATATAATGAAATTAACATATAACCCAAAATATAGTAAAAAATTATTTTATAATAAAATGCAATAAACATATGAAATTAATCAATCACTCGCGCTTTACTTGCATTTTTCTAATTATGAGAAATGGACATAATTGAATGTGACATCACTACAATTAGATGGATTTCTTATGTTATGTGTTCCTTCCACTAAAAGAATTTTAAAAGTTAAATAAAACTTTTTTAGTTAATTTGTGCTCATTTAATAATATATTAATTGTTAAAAAATTGCACGTATATCACACGTGACTAACTACAGTCATATGTTAATTGCATATAATAAAGGAATTGTTACAAAAACTACATTCTCGAAGTACTTTTCCTTGTCATTTACACTCTCATCTTCGTTAATATCTTGGAAGCTAACAAGAAATGGTGATGGTAAGTTCTCTAAATTGGACTAGCTAGTTACATGTTTTTCAGGTAGTTAATTGTCAATATAATCAAATTCAATTTAGCCCGGTTAATTACTTTATTACATCAAAGCTTAGCTAGTTAAATAAAATTGTTGCAGCTAATTTCATTTTATGCATATGATTTTCTTTCTGCTGTAAGTGGAATCAGGCCTTTAAATAAAGGTAAATTAATTTTTCTGTTTATATATAATAATATTGCAATTAATTCAAACATATATGATTGGCTATTTCTGCATAAGTTGTTGTCTACGTTTCAATACAACAGATTTCATCTTTTGGGACGATATTTTTTGCTACAAACTGATTTTCGTTACTAATACTTCCATTACGCAACGACCTTTGATTTTTTTACTCAAATGTGTTTGTCTACGATCACAAAGCGTGCCCAAATAGCTTGACCTATTCCCAGAATAATTTTTTCGTCCCCAAATCCTTGTCTCTCTGCACGTGGATAAAAGTTCGTGCCAAATCGCCCTTTTTTTAAAATAGACTAATTGAAACTACTTCCCCAATTTTATTTTTTCTAATTTTCGGATTATTTTTCTAACACGCCTTCAAATCGACTCCCCAAATCTACTTTCCCCTATATCGGCCTCCACCTTCGACGGCAACAATACGCCGCCGCCTCTTTCGACGGTGACAATATGCATCCTCCTCTTCCTGCGATGGCGAATAAAAGCCTCTTCCTTCGACGACAACAGCATGTGCCGCCTCCTTTGACGATGACAATACGCCGCCTCCGTCCTTCACCGCGAGTACGACTTCTCCTCTTCTGTAATGCCTATCCCGATCGGCTTCTCTCTGAGTCAGTCATTTGCCTTCGGAAAGTATATTTTTTCTGAAATCTCTTTCCTTTTCTTTTCTTCTGGTTCTCGATCTGGATTTGTTTATAGTTTAATAGTATTATAACTTCATGATTTTAATTGGTTAAAATTTTAGGTGACATACTTGAAAAGTTTATATAGTGGAGAATCATTGTTTCATGAGTTTTTCCAAGATCTCTCTTTCATTCAACTTAGGGTTTATCAATGACTCTTCGTCTTTTTTTTTTTAGATTCAGCACTGGTTATTTCTTCAATTTGAGCTTCCAATCTCATGATTCTACTTTTGCTAGTGAAGTAGTAAGTATGCGTTGTTATCTTTTATATTCAGTGGCCTTGGTGGAAAAAGTGTTGTGAAAATTCCCCTTCTAGTGTTGATTTTGTAAAATTGGTTGTTTCAAAGAATTTCAGTTTTAATATTAATTTTCACTGTCATTTTGTGTGTGTTGAGTTCATTTTAGTTGTATGTGTTCACAGTTGAATCCTCTCAGCTGAGATTTCCAAATCCAAGTATGTATGTTGGAAGAAAAATTGTATGAGTTGTAGTCTACTGGAAATAACTAAAACTTGTTAGGGAAATTTTCAATCAAATTGATTCTGTTCGTGCTTTGTTATAATGTATAATATTAATTTATTTAGGAATATGGTATTCTTTTTCTTCAGATAACTCAGTTAGTAGATGGAAGTTACTTTTTCTTGTGTTTCCTGGATGTTTAATAGTAGTAGTTTTTTAATTTATATGTTTTTTAGTGAATGATTAGTTGTAGATGAAATCATTTTAGAAATGTATTTCAATTTACAGAGCATTTTCAATCCCTTGTAGCCCCTGCATTCTTTCTTTTTTCACTTAAGTTGAATGTTCATTTTTTCTTGTTTTGTTTACCTATAATTTAAGTTTATTTTGCCAAAATGTGTATTGCCTAAAAAATTGAACATCGTTCTTTTGCCTATATATTTAGTTATACGATAGTTAAATGTTGTATTTCTGTATATATGTAACAAAAAACCCATTGATGCAGATTTGAAATTGATCGAGAGTTCGTTCAGATGTCCCTTCAGAAGTTCTTTCTTGCCTATTGGATTTCAGCTGTAAGTATGTCTAATATGAGCCATATTGTGCCTAATGCTCACTTCTTAATCACCACTCCTGATTTTCATGTTATGATTAATTTTGGTATAGGAATAAAAAGGCATACGAGAAATTGGTTTATGATAATTGTTTTAACTTTTATGTGTCAGTGAATCATCTTAGTGAGAGGGGAAATAATTACACAAATGAGATTTAAATTATTATAAACTATTACAAATTTTTTCCTTTTATCTTTAAAAGTTCGTGTAGTTTTGATGTATGCATATATATATATATATATGTGGTATATTACTCATTGCAAGAGAAGGACTTGAATTTGAATTCATGAAAGTCGCATTTCTAGGATTCCGTCTACTGAACTTATCTTGTTATGATAGGTTCTAAAATTTCTTACTGAACAAATGACAGATTGTTGACTGTTGTTCACAGGGAGGTATACTTCAAGGGTAGGTTATTTAAAGATTTAAAGTTGTTTTACAATATCTACTACAAGGCTTATATCCTACAATTTTAAGATTAGGTATGGAACTATGAAATCAGTGATCCATTTCATATTAGCAGGATGAAGTTTATGAAGCTTGAATCCAAACCAGATGACTTTCAGACTGATGGGAACAACATAAGGTAAGATCTTTATTAACAATCTAAAAAATATGATTATAATTGCAATTATTTTACATTAATTAGCTTGAGACACCTTAACGGCTTAGAAACGTCATTCCTGAACAATATGAGTTTATTTTTATCACGTCGGCACAATGTTATCTTTTGTAATTTGCAGATTCCACTAATACGACCACCTAATTGTTCTGCAGATCAATGAATGATGATGTTCAAAGAGAGTTAAGTATGTAAGATATTCAATATATAGCCTCTGTTTATAATAGTATATGATGTTTGTGAATTTGTTAATGACAAAGGCTAAAGAGAATGAGTAAGAGAATACAAGAGGAGATTACAAGGGATGAGGACACTTCTTCTTAACATGGCTGCAAGAAGGTAGAAATACAATCTTCGTTATTGAATGTCAATCTAAACAAAACTGAACATGTTATATTTGAAGTGAATTCTAAGTTTTGAGGTTTTATTTTTTGATTATTTAATGGCGTTAGATTCCTTTTTATTGGTAAATGTACTTTTGCAGATTCTTGAAGATTTGATAGTATAATGGTAAACTACTTAGTTTCTTTGTTTGTGGCTGGATTTGGAGAAAGGGATGATGGATTGCATGTTTGCCAATTTAATTTAGGCTGTATTTTTTTTGTAGAAAACTTATACTCTTCTTTGCTACATTCCACTATTTTCTCTAGCCTCTTCTGTCAGATAATAGGTTAGTACTGAAATCATCCTCCTCCTCCTCAGGAAGTAGTCCTGAATTCTCCTTTTGAATTCATTAGTTGGTTTGTCTCACACATATAAGAGTTACATATAAAGTTGTTTTACAATATCTACTGCAGTCACTTGACTGTTATGCTCTTTTATAGGCTTTCCTTGTATCTGAGGCTGTGTTATGGCTTAGCTTGAGAAGTTGGGTCAGAAATACAAAATTGCTCTGAGGCATGTTCTTTTGTTCTCTATGCTATTTAAGGTGTTTGACTAACGTGTAAACTGAGTATGAGTTTGTTTTAGTTGGCGTTCATGTTAAATTGCCTTTAATCTTTTTACCTATTTCTGACATGCTACTGTTGTATTAATATGAACTCTTCTCATTTGCAGATTCAAATGGTATAATAAGTTCATCTTGGCTAGTACGAGTATCTAAATCTTTTTTCAGCATAATGGAATAATCTCAAAGGGAGGATGTATTTTTTTTACATGTACCTTCACTGACAGTAATGCTTTAGTTCTTAGCAACTTTTGTGTATATTTCTTCTAAAACTGTTACTTAGATATTAGGTGGAGTGTTGTACAAGTGTATATTATACTTTGATTAATCTAGTGAATGTTGGGATGTCTTATAAATTTGATGCAATACTTACAAAAATGGAAAGCATAAAGTGCAAAGTGAATTATTTTCTAATATTTATGAAATAAAAATGTAATTGGCTGGAAAAATCTAGCCTACTAATAAATTTTGTATTTAGCTACGAAAATACCTGATCCTTTTAGTTTCATCTCCAAATTAAGGTGAACTATGGCTACGA
This sequence comes from Penstemon eatonii, assembly GCA_038501285.1. NCBI lineage: Eukaryota > Viridiplantae > Streptophyta > Magnoliopsida > Lamiales > Plantaginaceae > Penstemon > Penstemon eatonii. Next base: position 1,465,415 of record JBCEGF010001341.1, read on the forward strand.
AAATACCTGATCTTGCTAATTTCGTGTCTTAAAAAGACTTTTTGCTACAAATTGAAGCTACTAGTTACGAAAACAAGGTGCATTAGGGACGAAAAATGTAGTCCACAAATACATGTCATAGGGGACGAAACGTTAAACTGTTGCAAAATCTGATGAATTTGGGGCCAAATTTTAAAATATTGTACCCAATAACCTTTAGAGTCGCGGATTTCGTGACGATCGTGGGGACGAAATTTTTTCATTCCCTATCACTTTTGGCGATGAAATTTTGTTATTTTGGGATGTAAAAATTCGTAGTCAAATGTCTAATTTCTTGTAGTGCCAGGTGTACAAGCTTACATTTCAATAAGCATTTTGATCATTCTGTTCATTGTCCAACGCTTTGGCACCGAGTACTCCTTCGCTTAGGCCATTTGCTTATGGTTCATATATACTCATAAGTGGAATTGGCCTTTACAACTTATTTAAACATGAGATGAGAAAACATATTTTTATGTTATATATCAAATTATTATTAAATTTCAGAATTTAAATTCTATTTGTCTCATTTTTGGAGAGTAGTTTGCTCCTCTCCTAAAAGTCAAATAAAAAACATAAATATTTTTAAAATAAATTTATAATCTCTAAAATATGTCATGAATGTTTTTTTTCAATTGTTTATTATGTAATGCAAATAACATACCATTTATAACACAGTTAATATTATTTTATTATGTAATGCAATAAACATATAAAACTAATTTATCACTTGCGTAGCATGTACATTTTTCTAATTATAGGAAATGGACAGCCTCGAATTGACAACACTGAATTTAAGACTGAACAAAAGTTTCATTGGCAATGGCTTGAGACAGCCTGTCACAAGGTACTTGCTTCAAGGACTGATGAGTTGATTTCATCCTCATGTCGGACCTCAAATTGCGGAGGTTAGAGTTCAAACATAGAAATAAAGTCTTTTCAGCCTTTTTCTTGAGGTATAATTTTCATCCATTATGCATGCTGTGAATAAAGTTTTCAGTCATATTATCTCTTCCAATGTAGTTTCTCGTCTCTTTCCATATTTCATGAATGTTGGTCCCAAGTGGTCAGATGAGGTCTAGAGGGGGGGGGGGGGTGGGTTTGAATAGACATCTGAAACTTTTTAGCAAATTTTAACTTTAAAACTTTTACCTAGCTGTAAACAGACTAAGCTGATACAAAACAGTAAGTTTACAGGGCTGATCGCGCACAAATCTTTGAACAGCTTTGTTGACCACTAGTCTGATGGTTACTTAGCTGATTTTAGTTAAAATAAGTTTTAATACCAGAGTACTTGCAACGGATTTTCAAAGTTGTTTTCACAAGTAAACTTGGTAGTTTGAAAAATTTATCCCCAGTTTTTATGAACTCCTTTAAATTATTTTTCAAACAGTTTTGTACTGTGTTTTATGCAAATCTAAAAATATGCAAGTAAAAACAATGTAAAAACACAAGAATTTTTATAGTGGTTATATGGATGTAAATATCCTTTAATCCACTCTTCCAAGGCACACAGATCTTGGGTTATACTAAGAACAATAAGTAATTAATACACTCTGCTTGCGCTTTACAACAAATGATTAGCCACAAGTTCGCAATAGGAAATCACAAAGAAATTCCTACTCTTCGAAGTAATATCACTCACAAAGATGGATATCTACTTCAGTACTGAGTGCAATCATGAAACAGTCTCAAAGGTCGTGATCTTAAAACCATTCCAAGTCATAGATTCCGAACGAGACGGGGTATCGTAGGAATCGCCAAGACTTGTACAAGTATGCATGATTCACATGGAGTGAATTTGTAGCGTTTCATGAGCAAGGCATTTGAGGCCAGTGCATATGAGTAGGTGGTTCAATGGAGGATTGAATGCATCGAACGACCCGAACAGAGAAACCCATTGTGGAAGCGCATGACGCATATCGGTGATAGGATGTTTCTCAAGGCTTATAATAGTGTACGATTTAGTCCTTAGACTTGAGGTGCTAGGGCGAATTCGGTGCACGAGTGTGCATACTTAGATTTAGGTACTGGTCACGTAGCCTGGCCACAAAGTGCCTAAGTTGGGTGCGTACACAACTGTACGCGAGTGGTTAGTACTAAGAAAGGATCTATCGACTCATCCTGATAAGATGAGAGAATTTCCTGTACGTTCTTCGATAATATGTTCCTAGAATTGGTGTCGAATTTGGAAAGGGGTTTCCAAATTTAGCAGTCACACCGGAATTATTATCCAGAATTAGAAAGTACAGTATCGAGATAATTAGAGGTGCCGATCAATTCACACACCCTAGGTCTCGATCGGGAGATCATCGTGGAAGGACCGTATGTACATGGCAATCATAAGAGGTGAGGTTCACAATTATCAATTCACCTTTGATTGGGCTTCATGGGCTTGTGGCTAGGGTTTCCAAATTTAGCAGTCACACCGGAATTATTATCCAGAATTAGAAAGTACAGTATCGAGATAATTAGAGGTGCCGATCAATTCACACACCCTAGGTCTCGATCGGGAGATCATCGTGGAAGGACCGTATGTACATGGCAATCATAAGAGGTGAGGTTCAAAATTATCAATTCACCTTTGATTGGGCTTCATGGGCTTGTGGCTAGACATCGACCATGAAGTGTGGGTACTCCTGAATTAATAAGGAAATTAATTCTGGAGTGGTCAATTAAAAGTTGTTTAATTGATCGGAGCATTTAATTGCTCGTTAATTAAATCACGAAAGTCGTGGGCCTGCTGCCAGTTGATGGTGAACCCAGAGGGTCACACACAATACAATTGGACGGTGAATGTCTTAAAGGAAAGCAAATGTTTTAAAGTTGTTAAATCAAAGTAATTGAATTATGGTATTAATTCAATAGAGAATATTGATTAGATATCTAATTGATTAATGTTCAATTAATTAATTAGAGTTATCTGATTAATTATGAAATTAATTAAAGTAGTTAATTAATTGGAAGAATAAATAATTAACCAATTTTAGGATTGGATAATTATGGGTTGATTTTACAATTAACTAGAAATAGGGGAAGGGGGCGATTTTTAGTAAATAATGAAAAGGAGTTTTAATTCTTGGAGAGGAAGCTAGAAGAGATCTATCAAATCTCACATTCCTAAGTTGATAAGGAATGAAGATTTGATAGATAAGGGAAGGAGATATCTTTTTAGAGAAGGTTTCTTCTCTTATAAATACTCCTTCTCTTCTCTTCATTAAGAGAGAACTTATTGAGAGAGGCAAAAACCCTGAAAAACTTTTGAGATAACAAAAATATCTTTGTTGAAAATTGAGAGAGAAATCGATGAGAGAAAATCAGATTTTTGCACAAGAATTATTATTTACAAATTCGCCCCATAACCTTCGCCCCGAACCCAAGTCGCCCGAACCTGAGCTGGCCGAACCCAACCTGGCTGAGCCCTGTTCGAATCATACAAGTCCTGTGATTCGATTCTTCCATGTGTATCTCCTAATCATGATCCAGATCCAGATCTAAAATCCTTTGCTGACAAACCTACGAGATCCAGTTCGTAGCCTAAGACTTGTAGGTGTCATTACAATCCAGTTGGTGTGGACTAACTTTGGAGGTGAGACACATGGATCACTCAAGCTGTGGATCGAACCAAACACCTGGAGGAAACTATCATAAAACCGTGGTGAGGTAAATTGCGATTAACCCCCTTGTGTTTATTTAATTGTTTGATTCAACCTTTTCGTATAATTAACTGTGGAGAAAGATTTATGGGACTATTAGGGACCTCGAAAATTTTTAAATTCAGCACTTTGTTATATTGACAATCGAGCCCCGTACTAGAATATTCCAACAGGGACCCACAGGTCCCAGGATCGCAACTTGGCTCTGATACCACTGTTGGGATAGTGGTTGGGTTGCCTCGATTGTCAGAACAACGAAAGTGCGGAATTTAAAATTTTTCGAAGCACCCAAGGTCCCATATAAGATTATCCATATTATTTATACGCAAGCAAGAAACAAAAACGCACATTGAATTAAACAAGGGGGTTTTTGCGATTTACATCACCACAGACAAGGTGGTGGCAACCTTCAGTTCTGATTCTGAATCTGGATCTGGATCTGGTTCACAGAAGTGATCCAAGCGTCTCACCTCCAAAGATAGTCCACACCAACTGGATTCTGGCAACACCTCCTAGTCTTAGGCTCAGAACTAGATCTAGGAGATTCGTTGTAACAGGATTGTGCAGATCTACTTGGCAGTGCAAGATCTAACACGGTGTAACAAAGGAGAGGCGGCGGCGGCCCTATGGCAGCTCACGGCAGCAGGTGGCGGCCGCAATAGGCTTGGCGGCGCTAGAAGAGGGGGCGGCGGTTAGGTCAGAGAAAGGAGGCTAGGGTTTTTGCTAGGGTGTTAGCTTTTTGAGCTCTAGTAGAACCCTATTTATAGACTCCCTTTTGACCTAGGTTTTGCAAGACTCCTTATGGGCTTTTAATTAAAGGCCCATGTCTTGCAAGCCTTTCATTTAATTAATTACTTAATTAAATGCCCAATCCAATTAAATCAATATTTCTTTTATATATAATTAATTAGCAACCCAATTAAGTATTTAATTAATTAAGTCAGCCAATTAATTAATCTCTCACTTGAATTAAATACTTTAATTCATTTAATTGATTTAATTACCTTTAAATCAATTAATTCCTTTAGTATCCTTTTTCAACAGTCACCGTCCAATTGTATTGTGTGTGACCCTCTGGGTTCACCATCAATTGGCAGCAGGCCCACGAATTCCTCGTGATTTAATTTATGAACAATAAATTGCTCTGGTCAATTAAACAACCTTTAATTGACAACTCCTAGAATCAAATCCTCTATTAACTCAGGAGTACCTACACTTCATGGTCGATGTCTAGCCACAAGCCCATGAAGCGTAACTTCAGGTGAATTGATACTTGTGAACCTCGGACTTCAGCATTTATTACTCCAGGGGCATTTATTACCGTTGGGAAGACTTCTTGATCCTTTTCACTTGGCTGATGAAAGTGCAAGTCTGATGACGAACTGAGCTGATCCCAAACTTGAACAAATTTGATTTGAGTCGGCTGATCTTCACCAGTCTGATTTCTTTCCTTCAGCAAATCAGTAGTCTTTGGACCTTGAATATTTGACCCGTCTGATTTGTTTTCTTACTTGGTCAAAATTCTTCAAAGGGATTTTACAACTAAGTTTTCCATACTTAGCTGATCTTGATAAGATTTGAAAATCATCAAAACTTCCCTTAACTAATCTAATTCTCTACACTCTATCTTCATCTTCATCCAACAATTTTCCCCTTTTTGATGATGACAAAACTTCAGCTAAGTACCTGTTTACCTATACTAAAGTTTTGATCCTCAAAATTTTCTGAGATAGAAAAAGTATGTTGGAAACAGAACTTGAACTTTTATTGATAATATGAAATTCATTACAAGTACAAGTCTGATCAGATGAAATAACAGAAGAAAATAAAGAAGGACTAATTACAAAGAATGTTCTAGTCTTATCATCAGCTTCTTCACTTCCTCATTCAACAACTTCTTCATACTCATACTCTTATACTTTCTAATCATCATCATCTTCTTCATCATCACCTTCTTCATCATCAACAATGTTATCTAACACCAGATTTGATGTAGCAGCTTCCATTTTCTGTTTGATTTCTTGCTTTGCTTCATCCATCAGCCTCTTCATTTTCTCTGGATCCTTGTACTTTGGAAATGGTTTTGATAGATCATCAGAAATATCCTCAGACGCCAGTTCTTTATCAGACTTGGCTTGTTCCTTGGGTTCTTCGTCAGATTTTTCTTTGCCAGTATTTTCAGCAGCATCAGACTCCTTTGCTTCAGCAGCAACTTCCTCTGCTTTTTCTTCAAGTACTTGACTTCCATCAGCAACTTGAAGAGTTGGCTCTTCCCTTTTCTCTTCCCCCTTTTTGTCATCATCAGGGTTGATAAAAGCGTTGAGTGCAACATGCAGAATCTTCATTAAAGCACACAATGCCTTGATGTTCTGATTAACCAAGTCATGGCTTGCGGTGAGATGATTTAAAGTGGTGGTGATGATATCATTCTGATCATTCAAACAGTCAACGTTGAGTTGCATAGTGGCTAGTTCTTCGTGAATAGCATCGCCAGCCATAGTCACATCTTGCAATAATTTCACATTTATTGCTTTCTCCTCTTCGCTGAATTTGATGAAGGTTTCAGTGAGTTGAGCAATGTTGTCCTTAGCTCTTTTCAGAGCAGTATGAAGATGATACACATCAACTTTAACATCTTTAATGTTTTTGTTCATTTCTATCACGCTGTTGGTCATCCTCAAAGTGTTATCCTCAGGGAGAGGAAAGTTGTCAATAGCATCCTTAACTATTGTTGTAGTGGCTTTCTGCATTTGCTCCATTTGCAGCCTGTTATTTTCTTCCATGTCTTGCTGCATTTTTTCCAGCTGTAGTCTGTTCCTTCCTTCCATATCTTTTAAGGAATTCTCCAGCAGCATCTGGAAGGCTTCCACCAGTGACGAGTGCATGTCAGCTGATGAAGCAGAAGGAGTAGCACGCTGGTCATTTTCAGCTTCTTGGTGGACAGGTGCATCTTGCAAAACGTTTATTCAGCAACTTTCTCCTTAGCACTCCACTCAATGGCTAAGGGTTCCTCAGCAGTCTGCTTTTCTTTAACCTCTTCAAAGGTCTGTTCTGCAATTGTTCCATCTTCATTCACCACAGTGGTCTGTCTGATGATCTTGAAAGTTGGTAGACGACTGGTAGCAGGTGTAATCTTTGGCATTAGATAGTATTCTCTCATTTCTTTGCCAAAACTTATCTGCTGGACACCTGGGTAAGATGGCAAGTCACTTGGAGATCCATGTCCTTATCTTGATTTTTCTATCCACTTCTCCAAGGCTGTTAATAGTGCTATTTGCACAACTCTGTTGATTGGATCATCTTTCTTTCTTAGCTTAGTTGGCAATGAGTTAGAGATCAATTTGGCTTCTTCAGCAGCAAACCCCTGTGCATAATGATGCATGATGTCTCTAACATAATCTGGATTCAAAGCATTTGTGATGGAAGTTGTCTTCAGCCACTCAAGGACCCACTTCTCCTCTTTGGCAAACTCTTCCCAGCTTTGAATCTCCTCAACAGTTCTGTTTATCCTATAATCTCTCCATTTCATATATCTCTGCTTTTCATAGGTGAACAGGGACTTGAGCATCAGCTTCTTGTCCATATAGGCTAAGGCTGATTCAAACCTGGCAAAAACAGAAGGGTTAGAATTAATGATTGCAAAAGCTTTTCGTACTTCAAACCTCTTCTTTTCTTTTATTAAGCCAGTAGGCATCTTCTTCTTGGCTTGAAGGGATTCTCCTATCTTAATCCCTCCAGCAATAGCAGGACCATGGGCATCCTTCTTGCTAAGCTCAAGAACAAGAGCTAGCTCAGCATCTTCAGCAGCTTTGCATTCTGCTTCAGACATTTGTCTTCTCTTCTCTTCTTTTTCAGCTTCGATTTTACTGAGTTCAATGTGTTGGGATTTCGTGGGTATAATTGTCAACTACAACGGTGCGGAATTTAAAATTTTTATATCCACATCCCAGGCATCTTATTAGTACATATGAATAAGGTTGAATTTATTTAAGCATACAAATACAAAAATAAATACAGTGGTAAAATTGCGATTTTACCTCACCACAGGCAAGGTGGTGGTTTCTCCGGTCTTCTTGTCGGATCACTAGAGCACCCCAAGTGTTGTGCCTCTAGAGAATAGTCCACACCAGCTGGATCTGCAATCACTTTAATCCTCAGGCTCAGAACTAGGAGAAAAGCAGCTCAGATTCAAGAGTTGGAATTAGATCCAACTCTAGATGTAGAACGGAAGAGGGAGAGAGGTGCTCGTCCCTTCTCCACAACCACGGCGGCGGCGGCTTGGTTGTAGAAGGTGGCGGCGGCTAGGGCTAGTGAGGGAGAGGGGGTGGCGGCTTGTAGAGAGTAGATTAGGGTTTAGTGTTTTTTGCTAGGTTAGGATTTTGATTCTCCAAGACTCCTTTTTATAGGAGAGTTCAAACCCTATCCCTAATCTTATCTCTTAGCTTATGGGCCATCAGATAAGTCTGGCCCAACCCCTCTATTTAATTAGTCCTTTTAATTAAATAGCCCAAGTCATTTAATTAACCATTTTAATTAAATGGCCCATTTATTTAATTAATACTTTAATTAAATAATCCAATAAATATAATTAAAGATTTAATTTAATTAATCAGATAAAATCTAATTAATTTTTTCTCTCCAGGAATTAACCCTTTAATTCCTTATCTTGATTTAACTTCTTTAAATCGTTCCGTTCTACAACTGACTGTCACAGTTCCAGCTTTTGTGTGTGACCCTCTAGGTTCACCATCAATTGGCCGCAGGCTCACATTTCTGTGATTTAATTAATGAGCAATTAATTATTTAATTAATTGCTCCGATCAATTAAACTACTTTCAATTGACCACTCCAGAATTAATCTACCATCAATTCAGGAGTACCCACACCCCATGGTCGATGTCTAGCCACAAGCCCATGAGGCCCAACTTCAGGTGAATTGATTTCAGTGAACCTTAAACCTCTTATAAGTACCATGTACATACGGTCCCTCTAACGACTAATTTCCCGATCGAGACCTAGGGTGTGTGAATTGGTCGGCACCTCTAATCATCTCGATTCTGTACTTTCTAATTCAGGATAATACTTCCAGTGTGACTGCTAAATCTGGAAACCCCTTTCCAAATCCGTCACTGACCATGGCCATGGATTTCTCGGAATGCATCATCTAAGAATGTACAGGAAATTCCCTCATCCATTACGATGAGTCGGTAGATCCTATATTGATGCTAACCATCCGCGCATACGACTATACGTACCCAACATAGGCGCACAATGGACAAGCTAAGTGCCCGGCTCCTAAATCAAAGTACGCACACCCGTATACCGAATTCGCCCTAGCATCTCAAGTCTAAGGACTAAATCATACACTGTTATAAGTCTTGAGAGACATCCCACCACCGATATGCTTTTTACACACTTCCACAATGGGTCTCTCTGTTCGGGTCGTTCGATGCGTCCGATCCCCTATCGAACCACCTAGTCATATGCACTGACATTAACAATGTCTTGTTCATGAAACAACAACAAATTCACTTTAAGTGAATCATGCATAATCGTACAAGTCTTGACGATTCATTCGATACCCCGTCTCGATATGAATCTATGACTTGGAACATTTTTGAGATCACGACCTTTGAGACTGTTTCATGATTAATCGCACCCAATACTGAAGTGAATAGTCCCGTAGTCATGAGTGATCTCAGGGTTTCAACCAATCGCTTAAATGTGTTCGCGAAAGATGAAGATGGCCATTTGTTTATATTATGAATTCTCAATAAAATAAACAGTTCGTATTAATTGATAAATCAAAGATTCTGTCAAGATAAAATAATGTTCCTATTTCAAGCTCTTTTGTTGGCTTGCAGGGCACTATCCTATCAATCTCCCACTTGCCCTAAAGCCAATCACAAACGTTTCTAAGACCCATCCTTGCCAGATGCTCTTCGAACACCTTTTGCGATAATGGCTTAGTTAGTGGATCAGCTACGTTATCCTTTGAGTCGACACGCTCCATTTGAATGTCTCCTCTACCTATGATCTCCCTGATTACATGGTATTTCCTCAATACGTGTTTGGACTGGTGGTGTGATCTCGGCTCCTTTGCTTGAGCAATTGCCCCCATTGTTGTCGTAGTAGACTACTATGGGATTTGCAATGCTAGGTACCACATCCAACTCTTGGATGAAGTTTCTCATCCAAACACTTTCCTTCGCTGCATCTGATGCGGCGATATATTCTGCTTCAGTGGTTGAGTCTGCAGTGGTCGACTGTTTGGAGCTCTTCCAACTCACCGCTGCGCCGTTGAGGCAAAATATATATCCAGAATTGGATTTAAAATCATCCACGTCAGACTGGAAACTCGAATCAGTGAATCCTTCGAGTTTCAATTCTCCACTCCCACCGTAGACCAAGAACATATCCTTAGTCCTTCTCAGGTACTTTAGGATAGCCTTTACGGCGGTCCAGTGTTCCTCCCCTGGATTCGACTGGTAGAGGCTCGTTACACTGAGAGCGTGAGCTACATCAGGTCTAGTACATAACATTGCATACATTATGCTGCCAATGGCAGATGCATAAGGTATGAGAGACATTCTCTTTCTTTCTTCATCACTCGTAGGGCACATTGATTTAGAAAGATAGATTCCATGTCTCATTGGAAGCAATCCTTTCTTGGATTCTTCCATACTGAATCTTTTCAGTATAGTGTTAATGTACTGGGATTGGGAGAGACCTAACATCTTCTTCGATCTATCTCTGTAGATACGTATGCCTAGTACGTAAGATGCGTCTCCCATATCCTTCATGGAGAATTGCGTGGATAACCACGCTTTCGTCTGCGTCAACATTCTGATATCGTCTCCGATCAACAGAATGTCATCGACATATAACACAATAAATTGTACCGAACTCCCATCGAATTTCTTGTACACACATGACTCATAAACGTTCTTGATGAAGCCATACCCCTTGACTGTCTCATCAAAACGTATGTTCCAGGTTCGGGACGCCTGTTTTAGGCCATAGATTGACCTTTGAAGTTTGCAAACCTTATGCTCACTTCCTTTAGATGTAAAGCCTTTTGGCTGTTGCATATAAATTTCCTTATCAATGTCGCCATTGAGAAAGGCGGTCTTTACATCCATTTGCCATATCTCGTAGTCATGCCACGCGGCTATGGCTAATAGTATCCGAATGGATTTAGACATCGCTACTGGCGAGAAGGTTTCCTCATAGTCTATTCCAGGTCTTTGAGAATAACCTTTTGCCACAAGGCGAGCCTTATGAGTTAATATCTCTCCATTCATTCCTAGCTTGCGCTTGAAGATCCACTTGCAGCCTACAGGGATGGTTCCCTAAGGTGGATCAACCAAAGTCCATACTTTGTTGGAATGCATGGAATCCATTTCGGATTGCATGGCTTCCTGCCACGCACCCGAATCTATGTCTGACATAGCTTCTTCGTATGTCCTTGGATCAGTGTCCAATTGATCGTTTTCGTGAATAAAGCCATATCTTTCAGGCTCTCTACGAACTCGATCGGACCTACAAAGTACTGGTGTACTAGATGGTTCAACGGGTTCAGGATCAACTCCCACTGCTTGTGGGGATGGGTCCAATTCCTGGACTTCATCAAGTTCTACGGATATCCCGCTTCTTTTAGTGAGGAAGTCATCCTCCAAGAAGTGGGCGTTCCTGGACACAAACATCTTTTGTTCCTTAGGTTCGTAGAACAGGTATCCAATGGATTCCTTTGGATACCCCACAAATTTGCACAAACTAGATCTACTATCTAGTTTATCTCCTTTCTTGTTTCTTACATAGGCAGGAGATCCCCATACTCGTAGATATGAGTATATGGGTGCTTTACCAAACCACTCTTGGTATGGCGTCGTCGGCACCGACTTTGAAGGTACAATGTTAAGTATCTTTGAAGCAGTTAATAGGGCTTGGCCCCAAAACGAAAAAGGAAGGTCAGCGAAACTCATCATGGAACGAACCATGTCTAACAAAGTTCTGTTCCTTCTCTCAGACACACCATTCAACTGCGGTGTTCTAGGAGGAGTTCGCTGAGAGAGAATTCCATTCTCTACAAGATAATCGAGGAATTCTTGACTTAAGTATTCACCACCTCGATCCGACCGAAGTGCCTTGATACTATGTCCAAGTTGATTCTCAACTTCCATTCGAAACTCTTTGAATTTATCAAAAGCTTCGGACTTATACTTCATCAGGTATACATACCCATAACGACTGAAGTCGTCTGTGAAGGTTATGAAGTATGAGAATCCTCCTCTCGCACTGATACTCAGTGGTCCACAAACATCAGTATGGATTAAATCCAAGGTTCGTTTGGTTCGCTCCGGTTTCCCAGTAAAAGGCGCCTTGGTCATTTTTCCCTTGAGATAGGATTCGCAAGTTGGGAGATCATCTAGGTTCTTTATTTCAAGAGCCCTAGAGGAGACCAACTTTTGAATTCTACTCTTGGAAATATGTCTAAGCCTAGCGTGCCAAAGTTGTGGATTGTTTTCATCTTGTTTTCTTTTCTTTGATTGAATGTGCATGACATTAGAATTAGCAGGTTCTAAGGAATAAAGACCATCTATCAAAGTACCACAAGCATAAGTAAAACCACCTTTTATTATGCTAAACTTTCCATTAGAAATGGAAAAACAAAAACCATCATTGTCCAAAAGAGGAATAGAAATAATGTTTTTGATAATAGTTGGTACGTACAAACAGTCTTTCAAAACCAAAGAAAAATTTCCTAGGACTAATTCAACGTCTCCTATGGCCTCTGCCGCAACCCTAGCTCCGTTTCCAAAGCGCAGGATTCTATCCCCAGGTTTAAGAGGCCTTACTGCTCCCATTACCTGCAAATCATTGCAGATATGAGAACCGGCTGCGGTGTCTAACACCCATGATGCACAGTTAATAGAAATATTAACTTCAATAAAGAAAATACCTTTGACCACCTCTTTCAGGTAGTCTGGGCAGTTCCTTTTCCAGTGCCCTGCTTTCTTGCAGTGGAAACATTCATCTTCTGGGCTTTTTCTTTTCTTCTCGACAACCTTCTTGGTTGTTTTAGAAGAGATTACTTTCTTCTTCTTTTTCTTGCCCTTCTTAGGCTTTGCAGCCTTGGGTTGCTCAGCAATCATGACAGACTTCTCCCTTTTCAAGGTTGATTCTGCCGTGACCAATAAATTGGTCAGTTCGTGTAGAGCGAGCTCTCTATCTTCCATATTGAAGTTCAGCACGAACTGATCAAATGAGCGCGGCAGAGTATGGAGGAGGAGGTCATTGCGAAGGTCAGCATGCAGGTCTACGTCCAAATTCTCCAGTTTTTCAACCAGATTAATGAAGCGCAAACAGTGATCCTTCACACTTGAACCCTCAGCCATTCTCAGATTGAATAATTCTTTTGTAGTCTTGAACATTTCGGTCCTAGACTTCTCTCCAAACAACTCTCGGAGATGAAGAATTATGTCAGCAGCATGCAACATCCTTGCATGCTGTTTCTGCAGCTCATTGGTCATTGATGCCAGCATGAGGCAACGAACCTGAATGTCATCATCGACCCACCTTTGATGGGTAGCTCGTTCCTCTTCCGAAACCCCTTCCGGAAGCGCACCAGGCATGGGTGCATCGAGAATGTAACTCCTTTTCTCGGAGTCGAGGACTATCCTCAGATTTCTAAGCCAGTCGACAAAATTTGATCCGTTCAGTTTGTTAGTGTCAAGGATGATAGCTAATGGATTATTAGACATTTTTGCAGAATTGATCTACAAAAGTAGATGATAACGTTTAGCTGACTGATCTATACTAATACTTATAATTAACGATGTTGGACTTGTTATCGAAAAAGTTCTCCCACTATTTTCTCGAAACAATTACCCCTTCAATTGTTCGGGAAATCTAATCTCCTAGTAGGTCTTGACGTCCCAGCAGACATTAATTGCACCCACGACTCGCGGTCATACAATTAACTCCCCAGGTAGGTATACTTTTACCAATTGTGTTCCTCCACAACCTTCAAGCTATTTTGCCTCGGTCTTCGCACTTATCTAGCACTGCTACATCATAAGTGTTACTAATCGTTAAGTCTAACCCATCAATCATGATGAGCAACTGGCCCGGTCGTGAAGTCCCCTTAACTAGTTATCGGTCGATAATCACATCCCGACCAGTCCTCACCCTTGTCGAGTTTAATTAAAAACAGGAATCAAGGAATTTCGTGTATTGTCCCTTTCTTCGCCTAGGGTGCCAGACTCTAGATCACCTTCAACGATAAGTAGACAACTTACACTAGTCCCTATTGATGGAAGGCTTGGATCTTTAAAACATCATTTTAAATGTACCCAATGTGACTTAATATTATTTTCAAGAGGGGTTTTTCGGGTTTAAGAGTTTGAGGTAACTCTCCTCGAGATCTCACCGTTCCAGTTATGCATTATCTTTTATTTACGATCTAAATATAACTAGCGCGCATCACCATACAAGCTCAGATATAAATACGTAAATAAATACATACACACCTAGCATGCATGCTACCACAGTATGTTTTCGATCGGGAGCCTCCTATGCGGACCACCATCGAGCCAAAGACGATGGTCCTATTGGTCAATCTATTAGGTTTCAAGGAGACCTACTCTATTACACATTTTACCATGCATACATGGCCTTTAGTCTTCTTGGGCTCCCACCTTGCTTGTAACGGGCCTCCATTCTAAACTAATAAAACAGTAAAGCCCTATCTATTACAATGGCTCAAAGTGGCCCAAAACTTAAGGCTCGCAGGCCCAATAAAACCAATAAGATGATTAATAACCAATCACATCTACCCTAAGGGTCAAGGCTCGGCGCGATCGAAAACCACGTAAACAATTTCACGTAGAGCAAGAAACAAGCAAAACCTAATTTCTTATTTCTTATCCCATTTTAAAACAGCCCCTTTTAAAAACCTTAAGATTCTAGTTTTAAAACCCCTTCTAAAACAATCTCTAACATCATTTTAAATCTCCTTTAAAATGACCCTTTGATTCTCACTTTAAGTCCCTACTAATTATGATAAAATTGACTTTCCGGATTTACTAAACCCTTTTAGTGCACAAAACAGTTTCTGTTTTTCAAGTTTGAAAAATTGTGGTTCGGCACCTGAATTTTCAAAAATTACACTTTGACCCCTCAACTTTTGGAAATTACAAATCAGCCCCAAAATTTCCAGAATATGCAAATTGGACCAGAAAGCATAAAATTAACAAAATTTCCAGAAACTTTTGTTTATTGCAAAACAGACCCCAGAATTATGGAAAATAGCAAAAACACCCCTAACCTTTCGTAAATTGCAAAATGGTCCAGATTTTGAAAAATTCCAGAATTTACAATTTGGTCCAGAATTGCAGAAAAACAAAATTTTAATTTCTGTCCAGATTTATTAAAAAATCGTAATTTGCAAATTAGCCCTCCAATTTTCGGAAATTACAATTTAGGCCCAAAAACCGATAAGTGCAAAAATCCGAACACTCAATTTATCATAACAAGTAAGAATCAAATATCAGAACACAACAAATACATATAAACACATAATTTGATGCGTTCATGCCTTTTTCATATGTACATAATAAGCCTGGCTCTGATACCACTGTTGGGATTTCGTGGGTATAATTGTCAACTACAACGGTGCGGAATTTAAAATTTTTATATCCACATCCCAGGCATCTTATTAGTACATATGAATAAGGTTGAATTTATTTAAGCATACAAATACAAAAATAAATACAGTGGTAAAATTGCGATTTTACCTCACCACAGGCAAGGTGGTGGTTTCTCCGGTCTTCTTGTCGGATCACTAGAGCACCCCAAGTGTTGTGCCTCTAGAGAATAGTCCACACCAGCTGGATCTGCAATCACTTTAATCCTCAGGCTCAGAACTAGGAGAAAAGCAGCTCAGATTCAAGAGTTGGATTTAGATCCAACTCTAGATGTAGAACGGAAGAGGGAGAGAGGTGCTCGTCCCTTCTCCACAACCACGGCGGCGGCGGCTTGGTTGTAGAAGGTGGCGGCGGCTAGGGCTAGTGAAGGAGAGGGGGTGGCGGCTTGTAGAGAGTAGATTAGGGTTTAGTGTTTTTTGCTAGGTTAGGATTTTGATTCTCCAAGACTCCTTTTTATAGGAGAGTTCAAACCCTATCCATAATCTTATCTCTTAGCTTATGGGCCATCAGATAAGTCTGGCCCAACCCCTCTATTTAATTAGTCCTTTTAATTAAATAGCCCAAGTCATTTAATTAACCACTTTAATTAAATGGCCCATTTATTTAATTAATACTTTAATTAAATAATCCAATAAATCTAATTAAAGATTTAATTTAATTAATCAGATAAAATCTAATTAATTTTTTCTCTCCAGGAATTAACCCTTTAATTCCTTATCTTGATTTAACTTCTTTAAATCGTTCCGTTCTACAACTGACTGTCACAGTTCCAGCTTTTGTGTGTGACCCTCTAGGTTCACCATCAATTGGCCGCAGGCTCACATTTCTGTGATTTAATTAATGAGCAATTAATTATTTAATTAATTGCTCCGATCAATTAAACTACTTTCAATTGACCACTCCAGAATTAATCTACCATCAATTCAGGAGTACCCACACCCCATGGTCGATGTCTAGCCACAAGCCCATGAGGCTCAACTTCAGGTGAATTGATTTCAGTGAACCTTAAACCTCTTATAAGTACCATGTACATACGGTCCCTCTAACGACTAATTTCCCGATCGAGACCTAGGGTGTGTGAATTGGTCGGCACCTCTAATCATCTCGATTCTGTACTTTCTAATTCAGGATAATACTTCCAGTGTGACTGCTAAATCTGGAAACCCCTTTCCAAATCCGTCACTGACCATGGCCATGGATTTCTCGGAATGCATCATCTAAGAATGTACAGGAAATTCCCTCATCCATTACGATGAGTCGGTAGATCCTATATTGATGCTAACCATCCGCGCATACGACTATACGTACCCAACGTAGGCGCACAATGGACAAGCTAAGTGCCCGGCTCCTAAATCAAAGTGCGCACACCCGTATACCGAATTCGCCCTAGCATCTCAAGTCTAAGGACTAAATCATACACTGTTATAAGTCTTGAGAGACATCCCACCACCGATATGCTTTTTACGCACTTCCACAATGGGTCTCTCTGTTCGGGTCGTTCGATGCGTCTGATCCCCTATCGAACCACCTAGTCATATGCACTGACATTAACAATGTCTTGTTCATGAAACAACAACAAATTCACTTTAAGTGAATCATGCATAATCGTACAAGTCTTGACGATTCATTCGATACCCCGTCTCGATATGAATCTATGACTTGGAACATTTTTGAGATCACGATCTTTGAGACTGTTTCATGATTAATCGCACCCAATACTGAAGTGAATAGTCCCGTAGTCATGAGTGATCTCAGGGTTTCAACCAATCGCTTAAATGTGTTCGCGAAAGATGAAGATGGCCATTTGTTTATATTATGAATTCTCAATAAAATAAACAGTTCGTATTAATTGATAAATCAAAGATTCTGTCAAGATAAAATAATGTTCCTATTACAAGCTCTTTTGTTGGCTTGCAGGGCACTATCCTATCACAATGTTCCTCTCTTTTTCTCTGCTCAGCTTCCTCTCTCTTTTTCTTGTCAGCTGCAGAGATCTTCTTCTTTTTGATGACTATTTTTCTTTTTCTTTTACTCTTGTCAGCATTGGTAGGTTCAGGAACAGGGCCACCAGATGCAAGTGGTGCAGCTGCTATTGGATTGATGATCTGCACTTCAGGATCATCATGAGGTTGAGCAACCTCAGCTGTTGGTGCTGTTGAAGTAGTCTGTTAATCAGCAGTCTTCTCATCAGCAGACTTCTCTTCAACACCAGCAGGCCTCTCTGCTGATGGAGGACTTTCTCTTACCAAGTCTGTCAACTCAGTGGGGGAGTCAATAAAGGTCATTTTTTTCCTTATTGTTTTTCTTGCTCGGGGGAGTCAATAAAGGTCATTTTCTTCCTTATTGTTTTTCTTGCTCTTCTTCTTTGAACAGGATGAGAAGCCCCTGTATCTCTCAATTGACTCCTCGTCCTGTAAGCTACATTTTCCTCAGGACGATAAGCAGATATTGTTCTTGAAGGGGATTGATCAACAACCTCTTTCGCAGCAGGCTCTTCTGTTCTGGCTTCAACAGCTGGCTGGGCTGTTTGAACAGAAGCCTTAGTCTTTTTCTTTGGAGCCATCTCTTTTGGCTCATCAGCCTTCTTCTTCTTAGCTTGAACAACAGGCTGGGCTGTTTTGGTGCTTGTCTTCTGCTTCTTGGCAGGAACCTCTTCCTTGGGTTCCTCCTCTTCTTCCTCTTCCATCTTATCAGTCTTCCTTTTCAAGGAACCAGCTTTCACAGGCAGATACTTGGCCATTGCTTTGGCGTTGTGGATTTCCTTTCCGTTGGTCATCCCACAACCCATGTTATAGAACAGATAACTCAGAGTAATTCTGTGGTTAGTGTGTTTGCACTTCTTTTTATGGAAGTTGGCCTAAATGTACAAGACGACCTCTGACCAGTTCACTTCCAATCCATAGTAGATAGCCAGCATGATGATGTACCTCTTCAAGGTAACTGCATCCAGAGAGAAGGTGCAGTTCTCTATCAACTTAGCGACCATATCAGCCATGCGCTGATATTCGTCATTCAACTGCTTCTTCTTGATATTCCTAGTCAGCATCTCTCCTTCCTTGGCACAGATTGCCCAAAAACCTTAAAGTTTCTCCTCTGCCAGAGTGGTGACATCATGTCGTCCTTGGTTTGATAAACCAAATTTCTCGTTCAACAAGGCAGGAGTGATGGTGATGTCCCCTCCTCCTACAGTAGCTTTGATTTCTAGTTTAGCAAAATCAACCTTAGCAGTTTTGTAATATTCCAGAACTTGGTCCGTCCAAACTATCCCTTCGTGAGATTCCATGAACTTCACCAGTGATGCGGCCTTGAATTTTTCTAGTAATCCTTCATCACATTTGTACCCGACTGGTGATATGCATCATAGACCAGATACATCCCTTCGGCCTTAGCTTCTAATCCATAACTCATCTTTATTTTGTAGAGGGTTAGTGAAAAACGAAGAGTATTTGCAGAGAATGAAGGCAGAGAATTTTCACAAGTGCGTTTGAAAGTGTTTAAGTGCGTAAAGAGTCACGAGTCTGATCAGATCTGGATTTATAGAGTTAGGGTATCTTGAATTCCGTGATACCTGACAACCGTTAGATACGTTTCTGTCAGTTCTGATCGTGGGGCGACAATTGCACCTTTTCAAATTCAAAGCGCATCAAGTGAGGGATGGGAATGTGAACGGCCCGTGTTTAACCGCCTTATATTACTTGTAAAAGCGTGTTCAATATATAAAACGTTTTTAAACAGTACGCTTTTACACAATTGATCAGACGAGTAACCAAGGTACTTATCTGATGGGACTAGTGTCCTGATGACAAGCTGTTATCAGTGAAAGCCAATAACTGATAACCTTCCTCGGCTGTTTGTCAATCCAGCTAGGTGAATAATCTTCAATCTTCAAGACCTTGATCTTTTGATGAAAAGCATAACTTCAACTAATTTTCATCAACAAATTTCATCTTTAAATCAGAAGTACCGCTAGTCTTACACGTTCCCCCTGACTTTAAGAATCCATAAGTTAACTAGTCTGTTGAGAGTTAATCCTTGAAGATAATAGTAAGCTGATGAACTCCAGTCTTCTGATGAATTCCCCCTCAGCTTATGCATCAAACTTTAGTAGACCTAGTTCACCTCTCAGAGTTGAAAACCTTGTTTCACTTAGAGGTTTTCTGAAGATGTCAGCAATATGATTTTCAGTAAAAACATATTCTATCATGACATTTCCTTTCTCCACATGATCTCTAATAAAGTGATGTTTGATCTCAATATGTTTAGTCCTTGAATGACTTGTAGTATTTTGAGTAAGAGAGATTGCACTTGTATTGTCACAGTAGATAGATATTCCACTAATTTGGATGTTGTAATCCACTAGTTGATGCTTCAACCATAATATCTGTGTACAACAAGCTCCAGCAGCTATGTATTCAGCTTCAGCAGTAGATATGGATACTGAAGTCTGTTTCTTACAAATCCAAGAGATCAGACGACTACTGATAGGATAGTGCCCAGCAAGCCAATATTGATTAGCTTGTTGAAGTACTATTTTCTTATGGTTTATAATTAATACGCCCGTTCATTCATAGTACGTGAAATTGAACAATGGCCAACTTCATCTCTCGCGAACTTATCTAAGCGATTGGATGAAATCCTAAGGTCACAATAGACTATGGGACGATTCACTTCAGTACTGAGTGCAATCATGAAACAGCCTCAAAGGTCGTGATCTTAAAACCGTTCCAAATCATAGATTCCGAACGAGACGGGGTATCGTAGGAATCGCCAAGACTTGTACAAGTATGCATGATTCACATGGAGTGAATTTGTAGCGTTTCATGAGCAAGGCATTTGAGGCCAGTGCATATGAGTAGGTGGTTCAATGGAGGATTGAATGCATTGAACGACCCGAACAGAGAAACCCATTGTGGAAGCGCATGACGCATATCGGTGATGGGATGTTTCTCAAGGCTTATAATAGTGTACGATTTAGTCCTTAGACTTGAGGTGCTAGGGCGAATTCGGTGCACGAGTGTGCGTACTTAGATTTAGGTACTGGTCACGTAGCCTGGCCACAAAGTGCCTAAGTTGGGTGCGTACACAACTGTACGCGAGTGGT
This sequence comes from Penstemon eatonii, assembly GCA_038501285.1. Taxonomy (NCBI): domain Eukaryota; kingdom Viridiplantae; phylum Streptophyta; class Magnoliopsida; order Lamiales; family Plantaginaceae; genus Penstemon; species Penstemon eatonii. Next base: position 1,485,898 of record JBCEGF010001341.1, read on the forward strand.
TAGTACTAAGAAAGGATCTATCGACTCATCCTGATAAGATGAGAGAATTTCCTGTACGTTCTTCGATAATATGTTCCTAGAAACCCATGGCCATGGTTGGTGTCGAATTTGGAAAGGGGTTTCCAAATTTAGCAGTCACACCGGAATTATTATCCAGAATTAGAAAGTACAGTATCGAGATAATTAGAGGTGCCGATCAATTCACACACCCTAGGTCTCGATCGGGAGATCATCGTGGAAGGACCGTATGTACATGGCAATTATAAGAGGTGAGGTTCACAATTATCAATTCACCTTTGATTGGGCTTCATGGGCTTGTGGCTAGACATCGACCATGAAGTGTGGGTACTCCTGAATTAATAAGGAAATTAATTCTGGAGTGGTCAATTAAAAGTTGTTTAATTGATCGGAGCATTTAATTGCTCATTAATTAAATCACGAAAGTCGTGGGCCTGCTGCCAGTTGATGGTGAACCAAGAGGGTCACACACAATACAATTGGATGGTGACTGTCGAAAAGAAAATGTATGATTTAAAGTTGTTAAATCAAAGTAATTAAATTATAGTATTAATTCAATAGGAGAATATTGATTAGATATCTTATTGATTAATGTTCAATTAATTAATTAGAGTTATCTGATTAATTATGATATTAATTAAAGTAGTTAATTAAATTGGAAAAATAAATAAATTAACCAATTTTAGTATTGGATAATTATGGGTTGATTTTGCAATTATCTTGAAATAGGGGTAGGGGCGATTTTGACAATTAAAGGAAAAGGAGTTTTGATTCTTGAAGGACAAGCAAGAAGAGATCTATCAAATCTCACATTCCCAAGTTGATAAGGAATGAAAGATTTGGAGATTTGATAGATAAGGGAAGAAGATATTTATCAAGAGAAGGATTCTTCTCTTATAAATACTCTTCCCTCTTCTCTTCATAATAGACTTGCACAAGATACACAATCCTAAAAAAGCTTTTGAGAGAACAAAACTTTTGCTGAAAATTGAGAGAGAAAAATCGATTACACAAGTGAGGAAAATCAGATTTTTGACAGGAATATTCAATTGCAAATCGCCCCCTTTACTTTCGCCCCAAACCCTAGTTGCCCAAGATCAACCTTGGCCGAACCCAAACTCGACCAGATCTGTCCTGGTCGAACCCTGTTCGAATCACACAAGTTTTGTGATTCGATTCTTCCATCTATATCTCCTAATCCTGATCAAGATCATAAGTCCAGATCCAGATCTGAAATCCTTTGCTGACAAACCTGCGAGATCCAGTTCGTAGCCTAAGACTTGTAGGTGTCACTACAATCCAGTTGGTGTGGACTAAACTTTGGAGGTGAGACACATGGATCACTCAAGCTGTGGATCGAACCAAACACCTGGAGGAAACCACCACAAAACTGTGGTGAGGTAAATTGCGATTAACCCCCTGTGTTTATTTAATTGTTTGATTCAACCTTTTCGTATAATTAACTGTGGAGAAAGATTTATGGGACTATTAGGGACCTTGAAAAATTTTAAATTCCGCACTTTGTTGTATCGACAATCGAGCCCCAAGATAGAATATCCCAACAGTGGTATCAGAGCCAGGTTCATACGTTTTTATACGAAAAGGCCTGAACATAATGTGTTTTCACTGTATATGCTTGATTGTATGTATGAGAACGCGTGATAATTATGTTCTCTTGATTGATTCTTGCTTGTTATGACTGGATCTATGATTGGGTAAAATTGCCTTTTAAGATCTGTGGCAAATTTATAGTTTTTCGAAAAATCAGGACTCTTTGTCCAATTAATCGCAAATCTCAAAATTAAGGGCTGAAAATTAATTTTTCTGTTTCTGGAAATTTTTGTAAAATCTGGACTGTTTTTGAAAATTCAATCGCACGGGTTTTTGGGCTGTTTTGCAATTTCCAAAAATTCAAGGATTGTTTTGTAATTTCCAAAAATTCAGGGGTCAGTTTGCAAATTCAAAAATTTTCTGGATTTCAAAATTTTATTTTCTGGTCCTTCTGTCCGAAAACTGTTTTGGGGGTAATTTGTAACTTTTCAAAAGTTTTGGTGTCAAAAGTGCAATTTCCGAAAGTATAGGGGCTGAACTGCAATTTTCAAAAGTTGAAAAATCAAAATCTTTATTTGAGGCAGAAAACTTGTTTTATTTATCCGAGAATTTATTTGTCATAATTAGTAGTGACTAAAAAGCAAGAATCATAGGAGGTTAGTTTTAAAAGGTAGTTTTAAAATTAAGAAAGAAATACGTAAAAGTTGTTTGCATGTTTCTTGCTCTACGTGAATTGTTTACGTGGTTTTCGATCGCGCCGAGCCTTGACCTTAGGTTAGATGTGATTGGTTTAATTTAATGCATGGTTTTTATTGGGCCTGCGAGCCTGTTATTATTTTTGGGCCACTTTGAGCCTTTGTAATAGAATAGGGCTTTACTGCTTTCCTAGTCTAGAATGGAGGCCCGTTTACAAGCAAGGTGGGAGCCCAAGAAGAATTGAAGGCCGTGTATGCATGGTACATTGTGTAATAGCATAGGTCCTTTGAGAACCCTTTAGATTGACCAATTGGGCCAACATCATTGGCTCGATGATGGCCTGCATAGGAGGCTCCCGATCGAAAACATGTTGTGGTAGTATGCATGTTAGGCTTGTATGACTTTTATTAGTCGATTTAAGATTGCTTGTGTGTATGCGCGCTAGAATCTGGATCGTAAATAAAAGATAAAGCATAATTGAAGCGGTGAGATCTCGAGGAGAGTTTCCTTAAACTTTCAAAACCGAAAATTCCCCTCTCGAATAAATATTAAGTCATATTGGGTTAAATATAAAATGAAGTTTTATAAATCCAAGCCTTCCATTAATAGGAACTAGTGTATGTTGTTTACTTATTGATAGAGGTGATCCAGAGTCTGGCACCCGAGTCGAAGAAAGGGGCAATGCACGAAATTCCTTGATTCTAGTTTTCAAAAACTTGACAAGGGTAGGGACTGGTCGGGACGTGAAGATCGACCGATAACTAATTACGGAGAATTCATGACCGGGCCCGTTGCTTATCATGATTAATGGGTTAGACTTAACGCGTAGTAACATTTATGATGTAGCAGTGCTAGATAAATGCGAAAAAAGAGGCAAAATAGCTTGAAGGTTGTGTGGTAGACACAATTGGCAATAATTATGCCTACCTAGGGAATTAATTGTATGGCCACGAGTCGTGGGTGCAACTAATTGCTGCTGGGACGTCAAGACCTACTAGGAAATAGATTTTTCCCGAAACTAGAAGGGGTTATTGTTTCGATAAAAATAGTGGGAGAACTTTTTCGATAAAAAGTCCAAATTTCGTTAATTATAAGTATTTATATTAAACCTGTCTGCTTATAGTTGTCTATTTTATTGTTAGCCATTTGCCATCCACTATTCCGTTCAAACGAGTATTAATGAATGTTAGAAGCGAAAATACTTTGGGGGCTATGATGTGCTATTATCTTCAAGAAAAGACCATGGCTAAGTTTAATAATGTCAAGGAATATTGTTGTTACTTAACCAAGATGTTCAATTAATCAATTGTCTTTAGAAGATGAGATAGAAATTACTCTCAATGGCTTGTCTGACACCTTCACTCATTTCATGCAACATTGCGATATTCCGCCTGATGGAATTGAAACAAAACAATTGCATGAGTTGTTAGACAAATATGAGGAAGCTCATCTGCAAGGATGGGGTCTATACGGAAGGAATTGCCACATGTGTAAGTACGAAGATAAATTAAGGAGGCTTGCTGAAAGGAAATTCCTGAACAGACTTAACAATGGAATGACTTAAAGTTATACACCTGTTAATTCTCTTGATGTAAGACATCTGATAAACCTTCATTTCTGTAAAAGTGTTTGCAGGTGATGATGGCATTCCCTCTCCACCTAAAAGGAAGAAATTCCTTAAAAGGAAGATGCGAGTAGTGCAAAAGAACATGAGGGAATGTTACTTCAGGGATTGGGTCAAGGACCATCTGGCCCTAGACATTACTTTTAGCAGAAGAAGTTTCTCGTATTAGCATGAGTTTTAAGTTTTAGTTTATTTTGAGTATTATTATTTCAAATTTTGTACAAGACATTATTGCTTTACCATTGAGAATGGAATTTATTTAATTAGAGCGATTTAACTTTGTACAAATATTGATGTTTTGAAACATAGAAATAAACAATGATAAACGAATCAAAACATTGAAGGCTGTATGCTCAATCGAAAAACTGGATAATCGTCCGCGCTTGAAATGTTTATTTTGGACATTCTTCCTAAAGAAAGATTCGAAAGGAAAGTTTTTGTCTACTGTTCTTGAAATAAGGAACTTGGATAAAACTCCGAACTTTCAAATCTTGTCTTAAAGGAATAATAACCGAAATAAAGGATTGCTAGGCATTCCAAACATTTCAAATCAGTTAGAACTAAAAGCACTAGTTCAAAAGGATACTATTTCATATACACTCGCGATTCTCAATCGTTAAAGTATATTTGTACATTGTAGAAAGTACAATTCTAAAACTGTTGAAGTAACTCAATAGACGTTTTGGAAATGAAGTAACTAGATGCATTATGTCAAAAGCAATTTGATCTAATCAAACTTGCTGAAACATAAGCAACTCGATTATCTAAAGGAGAATATAATTCTAAACAAAGCAAATCAAAGAAGAAGATCGAGCTTTGATGTAACTTGGTTCGACTCTTGACTATGATCTTGCAAAATTCCTATATTCACATTAGGGGATAGCCTCCCCTGACTCTTCAGAAGTACTTGGTCTAGTATTTTGAAGTAAGTTCTTACACCGCCATGTCATCTAAGACATAGCAACACACCCTTATATGAGAAATTAGATGGTAGATCTGAATTATATAATGTTTGTGGGGTATCCAACGAAATCCATTGGATACTTGTTCTACGACAAAGAGAAACAAAAGTATCTCGTAAGAAGCTTGTTCCTCTGTTGACGAAACTCTTGTCAAAGGAAATAAGGAATGTCATAGAACTTGATGAAGTCCAAGGAACTGGACCCATCCCCACAAACAGTGGGAGTAAACCCTGAAACCCGCTGAACCGATCCACGCACAAATAACTAGTAGTCTAATCAAATTCGTAAGGAACTCAAAATTCCATTTTACGAAATTGAGAAATTGGATTCTAAATCCAAGATTACAAAGAACTAAGGGGTATGGCATGAAACCATAAGATTCAAAGTGGAAAGTTTGACTCACCTAATGGCGATAGGTCACTCTTCAAAAGTCCTTCTAGGACCAATGAAAATACCTTCTCCGTTTGCTACGTCAAAATCCATTTCGAAACTATTAGCCATAGAAAGGTGGTTTTCACTGCCGAAGAATGACTGTTGGATATGAATCCTACATATCACAATTGAAAATTGATGAGAAGATCTCTATTCAAATCCAAAGGTCAATCTATGATTTTTTCCCAGAACTTGGAACATGCAACTTGATAAGTCAATCAAGAATGTTGAAGTTGTCAAAAGGCATATGGATTCCAATTGTGCAAAAGGATCAGTGGGAGCATAGTTAAACTCGCAACGCAACGAGATGTTGATCTACACATCAATTACGATATGAGAATATTAGAGAAGCACAGACGAAAGCGTTCCTTGATAAGATTTGGGTATTACATCTCACGTACTGGCAATACGTATTTATGGAGATAAAAGCAAAGTAGATGTTGCAATTCACCAAATCTAAGTACATAGACTGTATATTGATTAAATTCAATATGGAAGAATCCAAGAAGGGATTAGTTCCAAAGAGACAAGATTCCTCTTACTTATTTAATGAGCCCTACATATAAATGAGTAAAGAAGAAACTATCTCAAGAAGCCTTATGCTTTGGCATTTGGATTGCATGTAGATGTCTTGTACTAGACCTGACTCATCAAAAGCTCTGACCTTTCACGAGCCACTGATAGTCGAACACCAGTCAAGGACACTGGACTACCATTAAAGCAATCCTCGAAGATAATTAAAGGATATAATGCTGGTCTGTGGTAGTAATGGAAAATTGAAAAGTCGAAGGATTTAGAATTTCGAGATTTCCAGTCTAAAGTGGATGATTTATTCTGTCTCGATGGAGCGAAGGTAAATTGGAAGAAATTCCAACAGTATATCATTGCCAATTCAATCAGAATAATAGCACCATTATGATGCTGCACAAGAGAAAGTGTTTAGATGAGAAACATTCGTCCAATGATTGGATGAATCACCTAGCATGGCAAAAGCCTGTCATAATCTTGACCGATTTAAACAAGGTAATTGCTCAATGAAAGGGAAACGAGATCTCACCGATGATCTGAACACAATACCATATGATTGAACGAGTCATAGATAGCTGAGACGCGTAAAAGTACTACGTTATCCCAAAAAGACAAACTTAGCAGATCCACTAATTAAACTCTTTCACAAATGGGTTCGAGGGACATCTTGGTATAGATGGGTCTTAGAAATGTTGTGATTGGCTTTGGGGCAAGTGGGAGATTGATAGTATAGTGCCCAGCAAGCCAATATTAATTAGCTTGTTGAAGTACTATTTTCTTATGATTTATAATTAATACGCCCGTTCATTCATAGTACGTGAAATTAAACAATGGCCAACTTCATCTCTCGCGAACTTATCTAAGCGATTGGATGAAATCCTAAGGTCACAATAGACTATGGGACGATTCACTTCAGTACTGAGTGCAATCATGAAACAGTCTCAAAGGTCGTGATCTTGAAATCGTTCCTAGTCATAGATTCCGAACGAGACGGGGTATCGTAGAAATCGCCAAGAGTTGTACAAGTGTGCATGATTCACATGGAGTGAATTTGTAGCGTTTCATGAGCAAGGCATTTGAGGCCAGTGCATATGAGTAGGTGGTTCAATGGAGGATTGAATGCATCGAACGACCCGAAAAGAGAAACCCATTGTGGAAGCGCATGACGCATATCGGTGATGGGGTGTTTCTCAAGGCTTTAGTCCTTAGACTTGAGGTGCTAGGGCGAATTCGGTGCACGAGTGTGCGTACTTAGATTTAGGTACTGGTCACGTAGCCTGGCCACAAAGTGCCTAAGTTGGGTGCGTGCACAACTGTACGCGATTGGTTAGTACTAAGAAAGGATCTATCGACTCATCCTGATAAGATGAGAGAATTTCCTGTACGTTCCTCGATAATATGTTCCTAGAAACCCATGGCCATGGTTGGTGACGAATTTGGAAAGGGGTTTCCAAATTTAGCAGTCACACCGGAATTATTATCCAGAATTAGAAAGTACAGTATCGAGATAATTAGAGGTGCCAATCAATTCACACACCCTAGGTCTCGATCGGGAAATCATCGTGGAAGGACCGTATGTACATGGCAATTATAAGAGGTGAGGTTCACAATTATCAATTCACCTTTAATTGGGCTTCGTGGGCTTGTGGCTAGACATCGACCATGAAGTGTGGGTACTCCTGAATTAATAAGGAAATTAATTCTGGAGTTGGTCAATTGAAAGTTGTTTAATTGATCGGAGCATTTAATTGCTCGTTAATTAAATCACGAAAGTCGTGGGCCTGCTGCCAGTTGATGGTGAACCCAGAGGGTCACACACAATACAATTGGACGGTGGCTGTCGAAAGGGAAATGTATGATTCAAAGTTGTTAAATCAAAGTAATTGAATTATGGTATTAATTCAATAGGAGAATATTGATTAGATATCTAATTGATTAGTGTTCAATTAATTAATTAGAGTTATCTGATTAATTATGAAATTAATTAAAGTAGCTAATTAAATTGGAAGAATAAATTAACCAATTTTTGTATTGGATAATTATGGGTTGATTTTGCAATTATCTTGAAATAGGGGTAGGGTCAATTTTGACAATTAAAAGAAAAAGGAGTTTTGATTCTTGAAGGACAAACAAGAAGAGATCTATCAAATCTCACATTCCCAAATTTATAAGGAATGAAAGATTTGGAGATTTGATAGATAAGGGAAGAAGATATTTATCAAGAGAAGGATTCTTCTCTTATAAATACTCTTCCCTCTTCTCTTCATAATCGACTTGCACAAGATACACAACCCTAAAAAAGCTTTTGAGAGAACAAAACTTTTGCTGAAAATTGAGAGCGAAAAATCGATTACACAAGTGAGGAAAATCAGATTTTTGACAAGAATATTCAATTGCAAATCGCCCCCTTTACTTTCGCCCCAAACCCTAGTCGCCCAAGATCAACCTTGGCCGAACCCAAACTCGACCAGATCTGTCCTGGTCGAACCCTGTTCTAATCACACAAGTCCTGTGATTCGATTCTTCCATCTGTATATCCTAATCCTGATCAAGATCTTAAGTCCAGATCCAGATCTGAAATCCTTTGCTGACAAACCTGCGAGATCCAGTTCGTAGCCTAAGACTTGTAGGTGTCACTACAATCCAGTTGGTGTGGACTAACTTTGGAGGTGAGACACATGGATCACTCAAGCTGTGGATCGAACCAAACACCTGGAGGAAACCAACACAAAACCGTGTTGAGGTAAATTGCGATTAACCCCCTTGTGTTAATTTAATTGTTTGATTCAACCTTTTCATATAATTAACTGTGGAGAAAGATTTATGGGACTATTAGGGACCTCGAAAAATTTTAAATTCCGCACTTTGTTGTATTGACAGTCGAGCCCCGTATTCCAACAGTGGTATATTCTATCAAGGGGCTCGATTGTCAATACAACAAAGTGCGTAATTTAAAATTTTTCGAGGTCCCTAATAGTCCCATAAATCTTTCTCCACAGTTAATTATACGAAAAGGTTGAATCAAACAATTAAATAAACACGGGGGGTTAATCGCAATTTACCTCACCACGATTTTGTGGTGGTTTCCTCCAGGTGTTTAGTTCGATCCACAGCTTGAGTGATCCATGTGTCTCACCTCCAAAGTTTAGTCCACACCAACTAGATTGTAGTGACACCTACAAATCTTAGGCTACGAACTGGATCTCGCAGGTTTGTCAGCAAAGGATTTCAGATCTGGATCTGGACTTAAAATCTTGATCAGGATTAGGAGATACAGATGGAAGAATCGAATCATAAAACTTGTGTGATTCGAATAGGGTTCGACCAGGATAGATCTAGTCGAGTTTGGGTTCGGCCAAGGTTTATCTTGGGCGACTAGGGTTTGGGGCGAAAGTAAAAGGGGCGATTTGCAATTGAATATTCTGGTCAAAAATCTGATTTTCCTCACTTGTGTAATCGATTTTTCTCTCTCAATTTTCAGCAAAAGTTTTGTTCTCTCAAAAGCTTTTTCAGGGTGGTGTATCTTGTGCAAGTCTATTATGAAGAGAAGATGGAAGAGTATTTATAAGAGAAGAATCCTTCTCTTGATAAATATCTTCTTCCCTTGTCTATGAAATCTTTAAATCTTTCATTCCTTATCAACCTGGGAATGTGAGATTTGATAGATCTCTTCTTGCTTGTCCTTCAAGAATCAAAACTCCTTTTCCTTTAATTGTCAAAATCGCCCCTACCCCTATTTCAAGATAATTGCAAAATCAACCCATAATTGTCCAATACTAAAATTGGTTAATTTATTTATTCTTCCAATTTAATTAACTACATTAATTAATTTCATAATTAATCAGATAACTCTAATTAATTAATTGAACATTAATCAATTAGATATCTAATCAATATTCTCCTATTGAATTAATACCATAATTCAATTACTTTGATTTAACAACTTTAAATCATACATTTCCTTTTCGACAGTCACCGTCCAATTGTATTGTGTGTGACCTCTGGGTTCACCATCAACTGGCAGCAGGCCCACGACTTTCGTGATTTAATTAACGAGCAATTAAATGCTCCGATCAATTAAACAACTTTTAAATTACCACACCAGAATTAATTTCCTTATTAATTCAGGAGTACCCACACTTCATGGTCGATGTCTAGCCACAAGCCCATGAAGCCCAATCAAAGATGAATTGATAATTGTGAACCTCACATCTTATAATTGTCATGTACATACGGTCCTTCCACGATGATTTCCCGATCGAGGCCTAGGGTGTGTGAATTGATCGGCACCTCTAATTATCTCGATAGTGTACTTTCTAATTCTGGATAATAATTTCGGTGTGACTGCTAAATTTGGAAACCCCTTTCCAAATTCGTCTCCAACCATGGCCATGGGTTTCTAAGAACATATTATCGAAGAACGTACAGGAAATTCTCTCATCTTATCAGGATGAGTCGATAGATCCTTTCTTAGAACTAACCACTCTCGTACAGTTGTGTACGCACCCAACTTAGGCACTTTGTGGCCAGGCTACGTGACCAGTACCTAAACCTAAGTACGCACACTCGTGCACCGAATTCGCCCTAGCACCTCAAGTCTAAGGACTAAATCGTACACTATTATAAGCCTTGAGAAACATCCCATCACCGATATGCGTCATGCGCTTCCACAATGGGTTTCTCTGTTCGAGTTGTTCGATGCATTCAATCCTCCATTGAACCACCTACTCATATGCACTGGCCTCAAATGCCTTGCTCATGAAACGCTACAAATTCACTCCATGTGAATCATGCATACTTGTACAAGTCTTGGCGATTCCTACGATACCCCGTCTCGTTCGGAATCTATGACTTGGAACGGTTTTAAGATCACGACCTTTGAGACTTTTTCATGATTGCACTCAGTACTGAAGTGAATCATCCCATAGTCTATTGTGACCTTAGGATTTCATCCAATCGCTTAGATAAGTTCGCGAGAGATGAAGTTGGCCATTGTTCAATTTCACGTACTATGAATGAACGGGCGTATTAATTATAAACCATAAGAAAATAGTACTTCAACAAGCTAATTAATATTGGCTTGCTGGGCACTATACTTTCAATCTCCCACTTGCCCTAAAGTCAATCACAACATTTCTAAAACCCATCTATACCAAGATGTCACTCGAACCCATTTGTGAAAGAGATTAATTAGTGGATCTGCTAAGTTTGTCTTTTTGACATAACGTAGTACTTTTACATGTCTCAGCTCCCTATGACTTGTTCAATCATATGGTATTGTGTTCAGATTATCAGTGATGGGATGTTTCTCAAGGCTTATAATAGTGTACGATTTAGTCCTTAAACTTGAGGTGCTAGGGCGAATTCGGTGCACGAGTGTGCGTACTTAGATTTAGGTACTGGTCACGTAGCCTGGCCACAAAGTGCCTAAGTTGGGTGCGTACACAACTCTACGCGAGTGGTTAGTACTAAGAAAGGATCTATCGACTCATCCTGATAAGATGAGAGAATTTTCTGTACGTTCTTCGATAATATGTTCCTAGAAACCCATGGCCATGGTTGGTGACGAATTTCGAAAGGGGTTTCCAAATTTAGTAGTCACACCGGAATTATTATCCAGAATTAGAAAGTACAGTATCGAGATAATTAGAGGTGCCGATCAATTCACACACCCTAGGTCTCGATCGGGAAATCATCGTGGAAGGACCGTATGTACATGGCACTTATAAGAGGTGAGGTTCACAATTATCAATTCACCTTTAATTGGGCTTCATGGGCTTGTGGCTAGACATCGACCATGAGGTGTTGGTACTCCTGAATTAATAAGGAATTTAATTCTGGAGTGGTCAATTAAAAGTTGTTTAATTGATCGGAGCATTTAATTGCTCGTTAATTAAATCACGAAAATCGTGGGCCTGCTGCCAGTTGATGGTGAACCCAGAGGGTCACACACAATACAATTGGACGGTGACTGTCGAAAAGGAAATGTATGATTTAATGTTGTTAAATCAAAGTAATTGAATTATGGTATTAATTCAATAGGAGAATATTGATTAGATATCTAATTGATTAATGTTCAATTAATTAATTAGAGTTATCTGATTAATTATGAAATTAATTAAAGTAGTTAATTAAATTGGAAGAATAAATAAATTAACCAATTTTAGTATTGGATAATTATGGGTTGATTTTGCTATTATCTTGAAATAGGGGTAGGGGCGATTTTGACAATTAAAAGAAAAAGGAGTTTTGATTCTTGAAGGACAAGCAAGAAGAGATCTATCAAATCTCACATTCCCAAATTGATAAGGAATGAAAGATTTGGAGATTTGATAGATAAGGGAAGAAGATATTTATCAAGAGAAGGATTCTTCTCTTATAAATACTCTTCCCTCTTCTCTTCATAATAGACTTGCACAAGATACACAACCCTAAAAGCTTTTGAGAAAACAAAACTTTTGCTGAAAATTGAGAGAGAAAAATTGATTACACAAGTGAGGAAAATCAGATTTTTGACAAGAATATTCAATTGCAAATCGCCCCCTTTACTTTCGCCCCAAACCCTAGTCGCCTAAGATCACTCTCAAGAAAGAGAAGCCGGTAATGATTGCACACCAATCGAAGGCTGCAAAGCCCAAGAGAGGTAGGAAGAAGAAGAAGGTATTTTCTTCGAAGGCAGTCACAAAGGTGGTTGAAAAGAAGCGCAAGAGCCCAGAAGACGAATGTTTCCACTGCAAGAAAGCAGGGCACTGGAAAAGGAATTGCCCAGACTACCTAAAGATGAAACTGGTAGCCAAATGTATTTTCTTGGTTGAAGTTAATATTTCTATTAAATGTGCATCGTGGGTGTTAGACACCGCAGCAGGTTCTCATATCTGCAATGATTTGCAGGTGATGGGAGCAGTAAGATACCTGAAGCCCGGGGATAGAATCCTGCGTTTTGGAAACGGAGCTAGGATCGCCGCTGAGGCTATTGGGGACGTCGAATTAGTTTTAGGAAATTTTACTTTGGTTTTAAAGGATTGTCTGTACGTACCAAACATTATTAAGAACATCATTTCTATTCCTATGTTGGATATTGATGGTTTTAATTTTTCCATTGAAAATGGAGCTTTTTGCATATTTAAAGGTGGTTTAATGTATGCTCGTGGTACTTTGATAGATGGTCTGTATTCCCTAGAACCTACAAATTCAGACGTCATGCACATTCAATCTAGAAAAAGAAAATATGATAATCAAACTCCACAACTTTGGCACGCTAGACTTGGACATATTTCCAAGAGTAGGATTCAAAAGTTGGTTTTCTAAAGCTCTTGAAATAAAGAACTTGGATGAACTCCCAACTTGCGAGTCCTGTCTCAAAGGAAAGATGACCAAATCACCCTTCACCGGGAATCCCGAGCGAACCAAGCAAACATTGGATTTAATCCATACTGACGTTTGTGGACCATTGAGTGTCAATGCGAGAGGAGGATTCTCTTACTTCGTAACATTCACCGATGATTTTAGTCGTTATGGATATGTGTATCTTATGAAACACAAATCCGAAACTTTTGAGAAATTCAAAGAGTTTCGAATGGAAGTTGAGAATCAACTTGGACATAGTATTAAAGCACTTCGTTCTGATAGAGGTGGTGAGTACTAAAGCCAAGAATTCCTTGATTATCTAAAAGAGAATGGAATTCTCGCCCAGCGAACTCCCCCTAGGATGCCACAACTCAATGGAGTGTCCGAGCGGAGGAACCGAACATTGTTAGACATGGTTCGTTCCATGATGAGCTTCGCTGACCTTCCCTTTTCATTTTGGGGCTTAACCCTATTAACTGCCTCGAAGATACTAAACATAGTACCTTCGAAGTCAGTGCCAACGACACCGCACCAAGTATGGTATGGTAAAGCACCCGTGTATTTGTATTTACGAGTATGGGGATCTCCAGCGTATGTAAAGAACAAGAAGGGAGATAAGCTAGATAGTAGATCTAGTTTGTGCAAATTTGTGGGGGTATCTAAAGGAATCCATTGGAAACCTGTTCTTCGATCCTAAAGAACGTAATACGTTCGTATCTAGGAACGCCCACTTCTTGGAAGAGGATTTCCTCACAAACCGAAATGGGACAATCGTAGAACTTGATGAAGTCCAGGAATCGGACCCATCCCCACAAACAGTGGGAGCTGAACCAGAATTTATTGAACCTACTAGTACACCTACTCTTTGAAGGTCTGATCGAATTCGTAAGGAGCCAGAGCGATTTGGTTTCATTCACGAAAACGAGAAAGATGATAGTGATCCAA